>CM028130.1:1161102500-1162552500 GCA_016271365.2 Neoceratodus forsteri
CATACAGAAACCTCCCCTTCCAGGAGAGGGACAATGCATCCTGCCAGAAAACTCCAGGCCTGGGATCAAGCAAGCAGAAAAGTGGCAGTTTTGCATTGATTTGGGATGCAAAAAGGTCCAGCTCTGGTTGCCCCCACCTATCGAAGAGGTCTTCCACTACTGGGGTCAGCAGTTCCCAATCATGAGCCTTGGACTGGGAGCAGCTTAGACTGTCCACCAGGATGTTTTGGATGCCTAGAACATGGACAGTGGAGAGCTCCAGACCGTGCTCGATGGCCCAATACAAAACTCTCATTATCTCCCTGCACAGGGGGTAAGAATGTGTCTCCCTGCTTGTTTATGTAATAAATCACACACATGTTGTCCATCTAAACTAAGAAGTGACCTGGGAGGAGAGGAGTCTGGAAGGCCTGAAGACCATACAGGACAGCCCGCATCTCCAAAACATTGATGTGGAGACCTTGTTCCATGCCTGTCCAAATGCCCTGAGTCTGGTGAGTTCCCAGGTGGGCTCCCCAGCTGAGACCTGAGGCATCCATTGTCAGAATCTGGCGAGGGGTCGGGATAGTGAAGGGAGCCCCCAGAAACAGGTTGGCTGACTCTAGCCACCAGGGCAGAACTCATGGACAGGGTCAGAGACCATGACCAGCAGGTCGAGGTCATCCATGCATTGGTCCCATTGGACCTGCAGCATCCACTGAGGAATCCTCATATGTAGACAGGCTAGAGGCACCATGGCAATGGCTGCTGCCATGTGGCCCAGAAGCAGCAGGAATAACCTGTCTGGGACCTGAAGGCTGGAGGAGACCAGATCTACCTGGTCCATCAGATTCTCCACCCTGTCCTTGGGCAAGAACGCCATGCCCTGGGACATATCCAGAATAGCCCCTATGTATTGGAACCATTGGCAGGGTGTCAGACAGGACTTTGGCATATTAATAGTGATCCCCAGGGCCTGAAGGAAACTGAGGTATGCTCCAGGGTCTGAAGAAGGCATTCCCAGGATGGGGCCACTGAGAGCCAGTTGTCCAGGTAGGGAAAGACATAAAAGCCCTGCTTCTTGAGGGCAGCTACCACCACTGCCAAGTACTGGGTAAAACCATGGGGGCCAAGGACAGGCCAAAGGGGAGAACCTGGAACTGAAAATGGGTATCCCAGAAATGGAAGTGGAGGCAGCATCTGTGGGAAGGAATAATTTTGATGTGGAAGTAGGCATCCTGCATGTCCAGAGAGCAGAGCCAGTCCCTCCAGTGCAGGAGGGGCAGGCGCCCCTGAAGGATGACCATCCGAAAGCATTTGTACTGTATGAACAAATTCAGATCACTCAGGACTGGAATGGGCCTGAGGTCCTGGGTCTTTTTGGGGACCAGAAAGAACTGAGAGTAGTACCTCTGGCCTCACTGAGCCTGAAGGATGGGCTCTATGACTTTTTTGTAGCAGAGCTTGAATTTCCTCCCAGATGAGAGGCAGGTGATCTGGGGGGGGGACTAGAAGGAGTTGCCTGGAGGATTTTCGGCAGGCCACTTAAGGAGTTTGATAGTGTGATCATGTTCTATGAGCTGTAGAACCCAGCTGTCTAAGGTGATCTCCCACCACCCACCTAGGTGGAGGGAGAAGCCACCCCCTACCACCACCTGCAGGGTTTCTGCTGTGGGAGGGGGGTCTGGTAAGGAATCAGGAAGTAGGAGCAGGTGTTGGGAGGGTTGGGTGGTGGAGCCCTAGCGGCAGCAGTCGGAGGGACCAACGCATGTTTGTGCTTATCCTGACCTTTGGTGGGAGAGCAGGATTGCTGGTGAGAAGACCGGCAGAAAGGTAGCTGCTCACTGGACTTAGGTTGCATATGGTATAAGGAATGGATGGACCAAAGGGCTCAGCTCGACTCCTGGAGAGAGGAGATCAAGTCCTGAACATCACCTCCAAAGAGGAAAGAACCCCGAAAGAGGGCATCCAAAATGCTGGACTGTACATCCAAGGCAAACCCAGACATCCCAAGCCAAGAGTGGTGCCAGAGACAGATTCCCAAGGCTGCCCCTCTGCTCGAGGCATCAACGGCATCATAGGCAGCCCACAGGACATGTTTGCTGATGTCTGAGCCTGTTTTGAGAGTCTGGGCTAGCTGCTTCTTAGCTGGATCATCGGGCAGGGCCTGATCCAAGTCCCTGGCCTGGTCCCACAAAACATTCTGGTACTGGACCATATGGGTCAAATAGTTAATGGCCCAAATGGCCAGGGTAGCCAAGGTGTAGACTGTCTTACCCAGCTGATCCAGCTGTCTCGACTCCTTGTCCGGAGAGAGAGCATGGAGATGCTGAGGTTTCTTGGTGCAGTCATGGGCCACATTGATAACCACTGAGTCAGCCTTTGGCTGCCCCCAAGTAAGGGTTTGCTGGCAGGGGCATGGTAAAGGTGATCAGCCTTCTTGGGCACCACCAAAGTAATAGTGGGGTGATTCCAGGCCACCCCTGTGACATCATCATTAGAGTCGATCAAGGGAGGGACCACTAAAGGGAGAGCATTAGGTTGGCATAGGTAAATGGTCAGCTGGTGATGTTCTGGGTCCTGCGCCTTAGTCTCCCCACCCATGGTGGTCTGAATGTGCCTCATATTGTTCAATAAAGAAGGGTCATCAGGAGGAGATTTGGGGACTGTCTTATGGGGCTCCCCCTCATCAGATGAGTCCCCTGCAAGAGAGGAAGAGTCTGAATAATCAGGATCCTGTTTGTCTTTGTCATCTGTCTCAATTTCTGGAGGCTGGCATCAGTCCAGGTGTCCACCCGAACTGGCGTTGAACCTGGTGCCCAACGTTTGATTGTCACAGGGACCAGGTCTAACAGATTCCAGAGGAGGTTGAGTCCCAGGAGGGCAGTGGGGAGATGCTGGCTGTGGGCCCACTGGGATGGGGTTTTGCTTCTGCACCAGAGCCCATCAAGAGTTGAACAGGGCATTAACATCCAATGGTGGAGGATAATTATAAACTGGAGAATAAGGGTAGGCTGGCACCAGGTAAGGGTAAGCCAGTGTCGGGCCAGCCGGAGCCGGCATCGGGTACCCCAGCATAGGTCCTGTGGGTGCCAGAAGAGGGGCTGGTGCTGGGGCAGGCTGAGGCAGCACTGGTTGTGGCCAAAAGGGCACAGGGTGTGGGAGCCTGGAAGGAGTGTCCATGGGTGCTGGGAGAGGACATACCGGAACCTGGGGGGACAGAGACCTCCCAGGTGAGGACTGAGGTGAGACTGAATGTGGAGAAGCACTGGTAGCCTGCGGCGGGTACTGCCCTGAAGGACTGGTACCATCCCCCATAGAAGGGATTGCCATAGGCAGCTCCTTGGCAGGGGGAGCATCAGCCAAGAGACCAGCACCCAAAGTGCCATCAATAGCTGAGCCACCTGGCTGAGATCCCACAGAATTCTGGGACCAGAGCATTCAGGGGCAGGGGGGACAGGAAATGAAGTCCCCTGCCACAAGGAGCCACTGCCCGCCATAGAGATTAGAGTGGGTGATGGGAACACTAGTAACCTGGAAGGAGTAAGGGCTGGCAGGGCCGAAGATGCCAACCTCCCATGGGAGGAAGACCCAGACACGGTCGAAGGCTTATGAGGAGACTGTGAGTGGGAAGCAGACTGGGCCTATTCCCGGTTCTTATCTCGGTGTTTGGACTTCCTGCTAGATTTTTTACTGGGAAGCGAAAAGGAGGAAACCCCAGAGAACTGAAGTGAAGTTGAAGAGTTCCTTGCCTGCAGCTCCTGTTCCATATGACAAGCTTCTGCTTAAGGAGATGGCTCTCCAGAATTTTCAGGTGACATCTCCATGTGGCCTGGTTAAATTTCTGGCAAAACTGGCAGGCTTTAGTGCCATGGCTGGGGCCTAGGCACAGGATGCAAGCAGAATATCCATCCTTTTTTGGAATCTGTTTGCAAAAAGCACACTTCGTGGAGTGGTCAGAAGATGAGGCAGGTTGACAAGACATAAACCTGAGTCTGATAACACCCAAAAATTTATGTTAATGCTTAAAGAAAAAGGAAAATAAAAAAGGCGCTAAGAACGGGAAATAACAGTCGACTGTAGTTGCAGCAGTCTCAATGGTCTGACAAGCACTTGTCGATGGCAGGAAAGAACTGAGATGGGTGTGGGGGATCACCTGCCTTTATAGGATAGGCCGATGTCAGCAGAGTGACATCAGTGGTAGGCTGTCCCCTCTAGTACACTGTTAGCTAGAAAGGTTTCTGTGTGGTCCTGGCACCTGGTGGCTTAGTCCTACCGTGATGGCCTGATGCAAGAGCCTCCTCAAAGTAAGATCAAACGTTACAAAAGGAAAAAAAGTACCAAATGTAAACTGTGCCCTTCTTATAAATGGTTCAGCACAAGAGAAGCAAATCAATACATTACAGATCAGTACAGTACAAATCAATACCATCAATGCAGTATAAGTCAATACTATCAAAATAGATGTGGAGTAGAATGCAACTAAGTCTACAAAGCATCTCACATATGCTGGCTTTTGTGCTGCACACTGCTATTTTGATGTCGTCATCAGCATTGTTAAAGCCACTCTCTGACTGGCTTAGTATTCTGCTGTGACATACCCAGCTTTGCAAGATAGTAGTACTATCTTGCAAGTTGGCCATGTATTCCATTGTAACATACCCAGCTTTATAACATAGTAGTACTGTCTTGCAAGTTGGTCCTAAGATAGTTGTTTTATCTTGGCCAATTCAGATCCAAACCTGTTGTATAAATATGTAAAAAAAGTCACAACAAGGTGTGTATTCTAGGATTTTAATGCACGTCTCAGGGGAATAGTGAGGCAGGAGGTCAAAGGCAGAGTGTCCTTACACCCCGGAGAAGTGCACTAAAATCCTATGGTGCAATACCCTAGAGAGGTTTATTACACTTATAAAATGGCTCTAAATAACTTTTGGGGGGGGGGGATGAGATTCGGCATTTGACAGTGCATTTATAGAGATTTAGTGCACTGTCAGGTGACATCTCTCAGCCAATGAAATTTCTGGATTTTTTTTCTTGCAATTTTATATATATATATATATATATATAAAGAATATACAATGGGGATGAGTTAAATAAATGATTTATTAGCACAAGAGCAGTCTGACCTTAGGTAAACTCACAAGTGGTATAAGCCATGAGTGAGGTGTCCTACATCAAACTGTTTTGAGTGCAGATAAATCATTTATTTAACACATTTCCCATTACATATTCCATTTATGTAATATTGATCTGATTTTTTAGTTTTTTTATATATATCTCATTTTGCTGGTGTTTTTCTTTAAATAAAATAGAGATGATTCTTTGTGCTATGCAGTTTGTCATTTACAGTTGGCTGCTACGGATGCTAGCTCGGTTGCTAGGGCCAGCATGTCCCTCCATTTTCAGCACGCCACTTCATTGGCTCTGATTTTGTTTTTGGGAGGGTTGAACAGTTTGAAAAAAAAGTATGTCAGCAGTAGCTCACACTTAGCAAGGGAGACAGGTTGAAGATTCATACCGTACTTTCAGTTTGTGTTTTTTTGTTTTTTCAATTCAGTTAATCACAGTTGTATTATCTGGTCAATCCAGCCTTTTGTTCTGGGTGGCAGTACTGTGTAGTTGTGGTCAAGGATTGAACGAGTGGAAGTGCATGAGTTTTTGCAGCAGTCTCTCATAATGTGCGGTTCGGGCATTTAATTTCAAAAAAAAGATTTTACTTTTTCGTTGTCTTCTGCTGTATCATGGAAATAACAGCTGGAGAAGAGTTCTTGTTGGATCTCATGAGGAGCAAGGGTGCAGGTGGGTTGATGGTTGGGGACAAAGCAGAGGAAAGAGCTGCATTAAAAGTGGATCTGGTGAGGTGGTGACCATGGACAAAGCTGATTCTGCACTTCAAGCCCCGAGGAAAAAGGCACATTTTTTTTACAATATGTAGCAGGAAAGGCACACTGTAGTAGTAACTGCAAAGAGAACAGTACTGTTGGCTTCGAGAGGGGGGAGTCGGAGCTCTATGTTAATGTGAAAGTATGTAAGGGAATCAAGTAGTGCCGGCAAGGTGGGATGACTGACAGAGGGAATGACGTGTTTACTATGCACATAAATGGCCATGGCCTGTCTGCTCTATCTATCTATATATAATGTATACAAAAGTAATGTAGATAAATGAATATATACAACAGCTTTTGAGTCCATGCTTATAGCATAAATTATTGGGGTGCAGTAGCGCCCCTATAGTTATGGTTGAGTAGGCAGTTCAATGTTTACTTCCATAATTTGCACTTTAATAACTTCACAACCATTCAATGGATTTGCATGACAACTTGCATGCACCATTGCAAAAGGCAGATCTCTTGAAATAGAAAGTTATGTTGCAGTCGGAAGTGCGGTTTCCAAGTTCTGGAGAGATGAAAATCACACTTTTCGCTCATTGACTTTGTTGGGTTTTTCTTTGAACTTGCCTACAGCCCAGACGGTTTGAAATCTTGGTCTGAAATTTTTAGGGCAGAAAGGGACTAGCGCACAGATGTACGTTTTGCTAGTGTGGAGAAAAAAAAAGAATCAGTTCCAAAGTTATTTAATTTTCAAATTTTGAAAAAAAAATTATGAGCATGCTCAGTAAGCACTTCCGGACAACTGTATGAAACAAAAAAAGAATCCTGTTTCGTATTAGAATATTCATTTTTTGTTTGCCGCCATCTTGTTTCCATTTAAAAAAAATTCAAAAGCTATAAAAGTGGTATCACTGAGAGACACCAACACATCTGTCTGGGGACCCCCTTAGGTGTATTCTGCACTTCAAAGTGGCAGACATGCCCCAGAAATGTTTTTTTTACTATTAGGAATCTTTTTTCGTGATCACATTATACGAAAAAATTATTCTCTTTCATATCACGACTCACGAAAAGGATCCTTTTTCATGAAGGGAGAATCTTCGGATTCAATTCTACTGTCATCTCCTGTACTCTTGTGTATTTCCCTGGTGTATATGCACCCCCACCCACCCTCTGATATCCATCCCCTCTGCTTTTGTTTCCTTGGGGTCTAATAGCACTCCCGGTCTCCATCCTGTGTCTCCCTTTGTTTCCCTGGTGTCTAGTGGAACCCCCCACCTGCCATTCATCTTCCCCCATGCAAAAAAAAAAAATTCATTGATTTCTAGTGGCACCACCCACCCACCAACTCTGTCCCACTACCTGAAATAAAGAAAACCAACCTCAATGTTTTGTTTTGTTTTAGCATAAAACAGTCCCTCACCAATCAGCCCCCCACCATCCACTCACCACCCATCACCCCACACACCCCCGCACATTCCCACACACCCTCACTTACCTAAACAGGTCCCAGGTTCAAGGTCCACTTTCTGATCGAAGATATGTCTTGCTGCTGGAACCGACAACTGCAATATGAGAAACAATGGCTGCCAGTTGAAATGTTAGCATTCTCATTGCTCTGGGATTCCAGTTCTAGACATTTCACACAATGGTCAGCACTTTTTTTCCCCATGCATATAATATATTTGCTGCATGGGCAACAGTCAGTTAGAGATGCAGTGAAGTTATATTTAGCTGGTGAAGTCGGAAGTTTCACCCCGTAGAATATTTCGTGAATTTTGTGCAATTCGCAAAATATTCTGCAGGTACGGAGTGTGAAATTCTGCCCTTGAAATATGGAATTTCACCCTCAAACAGCCAAATTTCACCCACAAGTCCATGTCCTGTGGGTTGGTTGATGGTGGTAACCAGGTATCTTTGTGACAACCCTGGACATGCTTCTCTGGATGATCAGACAGCTCCCATAAGCCTTTACACTCGGGCTGTCCATTCCACCATCCTGTACTGTCTCTGTAATGCAATACATGTCATGATCTAGCGTGCTCTGTGCTGGTACAGACCACTGAACTTCTTTACATACCTACCTACTCCTGTGGAGACACTGGTGTCCCTGCTGTGGTAGTTGGACATCCTTGTGACAATCTTGTCATCAATGCTCAGTCCACCTCACTGTCCTCCCCTGAATACCCTAAATGAGGGTCTATTGCTAAAGCAATAAAGTGTCAGTTCAGTATGGCAGGTAACTGAGAGTGTAATGGCTTTGCTACTGGTGGTAACATGACATGAGCTTACATGGCAGACTTTCTGACCCATCTGACTCCTCACCCACGCTCAGGTCGGGAATGGTCCCGAATCTAATATGCTCAAAACAGTGCCCTTCTAATATTAATAACATTTAATTTATTTTTTTTATACAAAGGTACTAACAAAATGGCTGTTCAGTAAAATCAGAATTTAGCAACCCCAAGTCATTGTTTTCCAAAAGAGATTTGCTTTTCATTTAAATGTCCAAGCTTGTATATTAGGGAAAGGGGGCATTAAGCCAGAGATCAAGTAGGATCAGTGGTGTTACAGTAGGTAAGGAAAATGAGCAGACCTGGTGGGCCAAGTGGTCCTTTTCTTCCATCAGTGTCTATGTTTTTATGTATATGCTAGAGTTAAGGGGTGTGACAGGGTAGCCAGTTGGTGGAATTCAATATCTGTGTTTATCTCTATATCACTACATCTCCAGTTGGGTCCTGCACGCAGCAGGTGTAAATGGTAGATTCAGATCACATTTTTAATAGTTGGTGACTCTATATGAATAGAACCCTTTGAATTACTCATGTTCACCTACAGTATGTCCTGTTCTCTCTTAAATGATTTGCTGTACAGTAGTTACTAAAGGAATAATGCACGATAGGGTGTGTGTCGTGCAGGGATAATGCCACTGGGCTTAAAGGCCGCAGGCCTAGTGGATTCAACACCCCAGGAATGGAGTTATCCCAGCACGACACACACCCTGTCGTGCATTATTCCTATCATACAGTGGTTTATTGTTATAAACAGAATGAAAAAAATAATGTTAAAGAGTGTTTTTGTTAGTGTGGAAAAATATTTTTGTTTCTTAAGAGAAGATGCTAATAATGCAAATGCAAGCCCTGCAAATCCAAACAATCAGTCAAGAGGTTCACAGTGTTGAGACTAGACCGATGATGTTATACATCTGGAATAACACCATGGGTCCAGTTCCAGACTGACCAAGCACAGTCCAAGATTCTTTCTTGCCATTGCATAATATGTCATCAAGAGGATGCTGTTTATATGCTATGCAATTCTCCCTTTTGATGAACAATTAGGATTATTTTGGGAAAGAGGGATAGCAGGAATAGAATATACTTTTGGCACTGAAGTGGATGTAGATGTAGCATTATACAGATATAATACAGGAATTAATCAATTTAAATGTCGGCTAATTGTTGAGTAGTGGGTGCTAAATGTTGATAACTATTGGTGTGGAAATGGATGCTTTTTTTCTATTTAGTTTTCTTTTTAGTAGTGCATTTAGATGTTTTATTTTATTTTCATTCAAAAGGTTATAGTTCAGGATCTGCAAGTTCTCATTCTGTCAAAAACTATGGCACATAGCTAGATCTGAAACAGATCAGCACTCTTTCTTTACAGTTTCTTAAACCACTTGTCATTATATAACTAGCAATTTAATGGCATGCACGCATATTGTTCTCTTAACACAGTTCTTTAACACATTGTGTTATACATTCATAACAAATATCTGAGCAGAAATTAGAAAAGTTTTTCATTTTAAGATAGATCATCCACAATATAAAATATACAGACATCCTACTTATTTAGATAAATACATTTTTAAAAAAAATAAAATCTTGTTCACCATATAAACTGTATTTAACATCACTGTTATTCCAGAATCTCTGTTATTCCGGATAAGGGACAGAGGAGCTAGAGGAGAAAAGTACCATATCATCTGCATACACATGATTTGACACACAGAAGCATAGAAACATAGACTTTGATGGCAGATAAGGACCGCTTGATCCACCTAGTCTTCCATTTCCCTACTACTGGATAAGCTGCAGATCCTAGTTAATTAACAGCCTATTTCTTCCTAACCCCCACAAGAATTGCCTTATGTTTGTATCATGCATTCTTGAATTCCCCCACTGTTTTTTGACCCCACAACCTCCTCAGGAAGGCTGTTCCATGCATCCACTACCCTCTCTGTGAAAAAATACTTCTTCACATTGCCCCTGAGCCATCCCCCCTCTATCTTCAAATTGGATCCCCTTGTTCTTGCACCTCTCTTTTTCTGAAAGATGCTACCCTCTTGGACTTTGTTGATTCCCTGAGGTACTTAAAAGTTTCTATCATGTCCCCCCCCCCTTTCCTCAAGGGTATACATATTAAGCTCATTTAGTCTCTCCTCATATGGCTTCTTTTGCAGACCCTGCATGATTTTAGTTGCCCTCCTCTGAACTGCCTCCATCATGTCTATGTCCTTGCGGAGATGGGGTCTCCAGAATTGGATGCAGTACTCCAGATGGGGTCTTACCAGCTGTCTGTACAGAGGAATAACAACTTCCTGTTTTCTACTGGTGATGCCTCTCCCTATACATCCCAGTATCCTACCAGCCACCCCTACTGCCTTCTTACATTGCTTGCTAACCTTTAGGTCATCTGATATGATTACCCCCAGGTCCCTTTACACTTTTGTTGTTGTTACTACCCCACCCCCCATTGTGTACTCTTCCCCTGGGCTTTTGTTTCCCAGGTGCATTACTTTGCACTTCTTTGCCTTGAATCCAAGCTGCCATACTTCTGACCAGTCCTCCCACCTTGCCAAGTCCCTTCTCTTTCTTTCCACCCACCCTTGTGTATCAACCCTGTTGCAGATCTTTGTGTCATCTGCAAAGAGGCATATTTTTCCTTCCAGTCCCTCTGCAATGTCATTTATAAAGACATTAAAAAGGACCAGACCCAGAACTGAATCCTGTGGTACCCCACTAGCAATCCCCTTTCTTCAGAGTGGATTCCGTTTACTATTACCTTCTGCATCCTGTTGTCCAGCCAATGTTTTATCTCAGGCTACCACCCTGGGACCCACTCCAGGCTGGCTAATTTGTTTATTAATCTTTGTGTGGGACTGTGTCAAATGCCTTTAAAGTCTAGGTAGGCCATGTCCACAGCCCCTCCCTGGTCTACTACTTTGTTCACCCAGTCAAAGAAATCTATTAGATCTGTCTGACATGACCTTCCCGCTGTAAACCCATGCTGCCTTGGGTCCTATGCCCCACTGGCCTCTAGGTACTCAACAATTCTTTCCTTCAGAAGTGATTCCATCATTTTCCCTACCACTGAGGTCAGACTGACAGGTCTGTAGTTTCCTGCCTCTGTCTTGCTCCCACTTTCTTGAAGGGGAATCACATCTACTCTCCTCCAGTCCTCAGGGACCACACCATCCTCCCATGATTTGTTAAAAAGGGTAGTCTGTGGTGTCATTAGTTCTCCCCTTAATTCTTTTAGAACTCTGGGGTGAATCCCATCAGGCCCCATTGCTTTGATCACCTTCAGTTTTAGGAGTTCTTTCAGAACCCTTTCTTCCATGAAAGGACTGGGATCAACCCCCCATCCAGAGTGCTTCTATTGATTGGATTAGGTACCTCCTGTGGCACATGGACAGCTGGTTCTGATTTCAATATGATATTTTTTATGCAATATAAAATATGTAGGGGAGGGTCTGTCAGGACAGAACTGCTGTCTTGCTGAAACTGACACATCAAACCCCCCAGGGATAAGTTCAAAGGACAGGAGGTAGCTTAAACTGCCGATATTTGAGGTGCAATTATCTTGTTAGTTTGCTTTGAAGGCAGGAACCAAGATATCCATTTTATAATGCCCTCAGGGAAATCCTTTGATTTGCACTAGGTGTCATGAGGAAAAGGACATATGCATTTGCTTGGGGTTATCCAGTGAATTACATCAAAGAGTATTTGATTTCTGTGGGAAACAGATCACAGACTGGTTCAAGAAGTCCAATATGCATGTGTTGAGGGGTGTCGTCTAAGGAAGCCAGAATTACGTCAAAGAGGCTTTGAGGCCTGTGTAAAGCAGATCACAGACCGGTTTTGACAAGTCACATGAAGACAGGAGATTCATTATTTTTTAAATATTTTAGTAGGACATCCTGTGTTATAAAATATAAATTTTAATACACCAAGGCGGAGTTAGGTGACCTCAGAGAAAAGGCTGGCTCAAGACTGCTTTAAAATATACTGAGCAGACCTTACACAGGGACATTATTATCTGACTGAGAAAAGAGGAACAACAAAGCACTGAAAGATTAAGAAGTAAGGAGACCTTAGATAAAACCACTCTGAGTGTATGTATTGTAGGAATTTGTACTTTTAAACTTGTTTTGTTTTTAAGGCTATATGTGTTGGGATATCTTGTTCTGTATTTTACTGTTTTCCTATTTTACCTATTTTAAAGTAAAGATATATATTTAAAAACAGACACTGCCTGGTGTGCATTGAAACTTCTTTTTATGTAAGTGAAACTTAGATGGTTATAGTTGACACTGTGTTTGTGCTTATTGTGATACCAAACTAGGAAACAGATAGAGTTCTCTAGGTCATGCATAGAGTTGTAAGGGTTCATTTTGTTATACCTGGTTAGGTGCCCATAGGCAAAGATATCTGGTCCCCTGAAGACAGAATTATCTGAGCCTGACAATTGGGTATGCTAACAAGAGGTTATCAGTTTGAATCCCTCCAGAACTTGGGACTAAGGAGACTCAAACCCACAAAACAGACAAGAGGGTTACCTTGTTCTGTTAAACTGTTCACAATTCTATGCTCAGAGGTTGGCACTTTGGGAGTAGAGGGCTGACCTGCTGAGTGGGGTTGTGACACCCCCCCTTCTTTTGTGAATACTGAGCAGAAGTATTTGTTCAGTATTCCTGCTTTTTCACTGTCCCTCTCTGCCCACCCACCGTCCCTTTATTCAGCCTCACTATCCCTCCCTTTGTCTTTCTTCGTTCCCTAATGTACTTATAAAAGGTTTTATCCCCCTTCTTAACCGAGTTGGCTATCTTTTCCTCGGTTTGAGACTTTGCTATTCTGACTGCCTTCCCCTGCTTCCTTCTGCCTTAACTGGAATAGTTCTCTGCCTGCTCCTTCTATGTTTGCTTATACCTTCTAAATGCTATATTTTTCTCCCTAACCTTCCCCGCCACCTCTTTTGAGAACAATAGTGTTTTTTTCTATCATTTTGATTTGTTTATTTGCTTCACACAAAGACTTGTTCCCTCTGTGATGGCAGTTTTGATGTTTCCCCATTGTTGCTCCACCCCTCCTCCTTGCCTGTTTGCTAGTGCTTTTCTGAGGCACTCTCCAATTTTGACAAAGTCAGCCCTTCTGAAGTCCAGTACCTTCACTTTTGTATGGCATGACTCTGCAGCTGAGTTTATCGTGAACCACACTGTTTGGTGGTCACTTGTCCCCAGATAGCTACCCACTTTTAGATCTGAGATCCTCTCTCCGTCCCCATTTTAGAGTACCAGGTCTAAGATTGTTCCCTGCCGAGTGGGTTCCAACACTAGCTGTCTGAAGCATGTCCCCTGTAAGGCATTGAGAATGACCCTGCTCTTGGATGTGGCTACAGCAAAGGTGCTCCAGTTAACATCTGGCATATTCAGATCCCCCATCAACAATATCTTCCCTTTCTCTGTCATCCTAAGGATGCCTTCTATCATTTAGCTGTCCATTTCCTCCCCCAAGATGGGGGTCTATATACAACCCCTGTGCAGATTGTGGTGCCATTTGCAGTCTCCAGGGTGACCCACAGTGCCTCCTTTCCTCCCTGTTTACCCTTTTGTTCCTTTGCTTTGATCCCTTCCCTTACATAGAGAGCTACTCATCCACCTCCTCTTCTACCCTCCCTGTCCCTCCTGTAGATTGTGGACCTCGGTATGTTGACATCCCAGTCATGGTTCTCTGTGTACCATGTTTCTGTGACTGCCACGATATCCAGGCATCCCTCTTCCATCAAGGCCACCAGTTCAGGGAGCTTGTTACCTAGACTATGGGTAATGGTACTCATTACCCTCCATTTTTTGATGGCCTTACCCTTTTTTGCTCCATCCCTGTCCTTACTGCCTTTGCTTTTTTTCTCCATTTACTCCTACCCTCCTCCCTATCGACATCCCTATCTTAGTGTTTACCTCACTAACTACCCTGATTTTTATGGGCGGGCTAGGATTTCCCTGTTCCTTTTCACTGCCTTCCCCTTGGCTAGTTTAAATGCTTGCCAATGACGCATTTAAACCTATCACCTAGCAGGCCTTCAGAAGATCATTTAGAAAAACAGAGAAAAGAATTGGGCCCAGGACAAATCCTTGTGGGACATCTGAGCTGATGGGGAGTGGAGGGGAATGAATGTCTCCAATATGGACAGCTTGTGACCTGCCCTCAAGGTAGGAGCGAATTAAATCAAAGAAAAACACTGAAATCTTCAAACTGCAGATTTAAGAACTATAACTTGTAAACTACTGTTGTATATATCAAACGTACACTAGTTTCACTCAAAATAGGCAATTTATCATCACTTGAAACATAGAAACAGAGAATTTGACAGCAGGTAAGGACAATAGGCCCATCCAGTCTGCCCTTATTTTCCCATCTACTAAACAAAGCCACCAATCCTTGCACTATCTCCAGCCTTAGCCCCTCTTTTGTACTGATAGGGTTAAGAGTGAGAAGGACATTCATAACTCACATGTGGCTCTGCCACTTGTGAGTTGTGCTCCTTTCCCCTCACACTTGAAGATAAAGTGCATATTTTCAGTCAGCCAATTGCACATCCCATAGACATAGATATAGATATATACAGGCTATATACAGTGTATATATCATAGATGTATGATATATACGTGTGTGTGTGTGTGTGTGTAACACAGCCTGGATAAGGAGGAGGGGAAGGATGGGGAGAAGTGGCTGGGTTGGGAAGAAGGTGATCATAGGACTTTGGAATGGCTGAAGTGACCAGAACTGGCCAAAAGTTTCAATGGGCAATATCAGAGGTGAATGTGCTGGAGTTCAACTTTTCCATGTAACTCAAATTCAGCGTTGACTTATCCTTACTCAGGCCCACTGCCCATAGGCCTAAAGACCACATCCCAGCAGGTACTGGTGAACTGAGTCATGACTGGCAGGTAAGGGTTAGCAGCAACCATAAATATGGAACATCAGAAGAAATGGTGCATGGACTTGCACCATTTTCAAGGCTTGAAAATTCCACTCGCTCCAGCAGCAGCACTGCAGACAACTTTGGAACAGGATAAGATATGGGTTTAAAGAAAACATAAACTTGACTTCCAATCTAATGATCTCCCTTCTGTAAGATTTCATGTTTGCTTTTCTAATCGTGTTTTTCCTTTGTAGGATCCCTTATCAGTCTGTTCCAGAGCCCAGTCACATTGGTTGGGTGGTAGCCGACATTTACTTCAGACTCCCTCACAAATGATGTCTCCGAGTTCCAGCATTGATGAATACCATATATACTTGCCTATAAGTCAATCTCACATATAGGTGGCCCCTCTTGCCTTGTCAATTTTAGTAAAAAAATGTAAACATTTTTCTGCCCTGATTGGATAGAAAATGTTTTGTGACCAACATCAGGCACCAAATCTACCTTCATGGCCAGAACTGGACACAAAATTAGGTTGCATAGTTGCAAAGAATGGTTTACCATAGTAAATATGGAAGGTAGGTAGACCTCACAGATATGTTAAGCCACCCTTATTGGAGGCATATTTTTTAGTACCAAAAACTAGACTTATACATGAGTATATACAGTATTTGGTAAAGAAAAGCAGCAGAAACAAATAAGACACTATACAGGAGGAAGGTGAAACGGACTACAGACATGCCAACACTTCCAATTATATTTAGAAAAATAAAGCCAGGTGTGTGCTTCATTTAACTTAGCCTAATGTTGATTGTGGTTATAAAATCATGACCGGTTGGGGTCCATGGTGACAAGCAGTGTACGACGCCCTCTCAGCACACTGGTGATCAAGATTTAGCCTGGAAGAACTGGTGCAGAGCCCCACAGGAAGGGTAAATTAACATCAGTGCTAATGCTCTTCACCTGGGGTAGTGGTGGACAAGTGGATGTGCCCTTGGTGGCATGGAGGCTACATACTACCACACAGTCCCCTCAGGATACCATAAAAAACTCATGTGGGAGGCAGCTGTAGGGAGGGTGGGAAGAAAATGGTAAAATACCTACCTGAGAGTGCAGGATGGGACACACTCTGTCACCCTTTGCCAACTGAGTGCTTAGTGCACCAGTCCCCCCACATCTGCCCCCCAGCTGTCCCTCATGACATCAGAAGCCACTCTCCACTCTAATTGCAGCAGGGAGGCAACCTGGCAGGAATAAGTCAGAACAGACAGAGGAATGGACAGCCCCAAAAGCCTGGAGGTGGGAATCAGCAGAGAGAGGGAACTAAGTGGGCAGAGATAGCTTGTGTGGGGCTTGAAGAAGTGTGGTGACATGGGGCACTGAGGAACAAAAAATCTGAATTTTTTCTGGCTGCATGGTGCCAGGTGACATGTGGCTACTTGGCAAACTGCCAACCCCAGTTCATGCTGCAAGCCCAGGGCCATGGAAGTGGAGGCCAACAAGGAGGGTAGCAATTTTCTGCATGTACAATTTTCCCTAGGGATGGATAGTTGTTTTGTACCACTCTTGGGGCAACACCTAGAGGAGTCATGGACTCGTACCAAAGGCAGCATGGGTGGTCATGCACTGCCTAGCAGGTCGGTTGCAAGCATACACCCTCTTGCAAGGCTAGTGGGAGGGCCTTAATAGGGGAAAATCACCCTAATTGTTTGCAGTATCGTGCAGCTGCCGAATTTCCACCCACATCCTCTGGGAACACCAAAAGGGCATCTATCTCCCAAAGCCATGCAACATGATCCACATCCTGTCCTGACTACATCTGGGCCAGGTGATAAGCAGACAATGACCTGGAGGTATCCAAAGAGGTACGTCAAGTAGCTTGGTGAGCTGAACAGAGCCATAAATTATCATTTTCAATTATGTTCAAAAATCATGTTCAATCTTCAAAAACCATTGTGATCATGACTATCAATGATAAAATATGAACATTGAATGGCTGCCAATCAAAAACCATGCTGTTATGGAAATGACTGTGATTAATGATGATCTCATATCATCACCGTTTTTTATGACTGCCCATGGTCAAGATCACTGCAATATTTTTTTTTAATCAATTTATCTTTTTCCTATTCTTTTGACATTTGTCTTGTCTTCTCTTTAGACATCTTTTTTGAAATCATCAGCTATGATGCATAATCTATAATGACACATTGTATTTAATTATACTTACTCTTACAACTCACATTTTACTCATGCTAAAAAGGCTCAACTTGATTTACATACAGTAGCTCCATTCAGTGGTTCCTTTTATGGTATGGTTAGTTTCTACAATGGACTAGTTTGTGCTTAAAACCTTCCTAACAGTCTTCCAAATAATACTGGCAATGAAAAATTATTCAAGAAATTAAAATACACATATATATATATATATATATATATATTACCATTGTTTTGGTCCACAAACTGTGCTTTTGAGACATGCAAACTAGTTATGCAAATGTGTATACTATACCTAACATAATATGTACTGTTCCTAAAAGGATCTATAGTGTCAGTATTGGGTGCTAGCCCAAGTTCCTTGTGTGGTATTAGAACTCATGACCTTCTGACCCCAGAGGTGAGTGTGCATCTACTAAGTCACTAACACTGGTGGTTTTAAATGTGATGACTTAAAGGGACACTGTCAGCTCTTTTTGTATCATAATATTTCTAGTTGAAAACCCACATTTTATGATTGCTTAACTTCTCTAAAATTAATTGTTATTGCTGGTTGTTTAGTCAGTCTCCATTCATAGTAGAAATGAAATGCACGATAATGGTGCAATTATACACAACTTTGTTTTTGTTTCAAATCCTTGATCTACTTTTATTGCATATTTTATAGCTAAGGGGGAACTTTTGCCATCTACTACCCCTTCCAGAGTGTTGCAGCAGTTACTACCACAACACTTTATTTTTCCTGGCAGTAGGTGAGGTGAAACAACATCCATAAGAAACGGGAAAAGTACAGCTAAGTTTGGGACATTGACTGATTGGAGAACCAATGTGTGAGCTGCAGAGGTGGGGCTTACAGATTTAAAAGTCCACGCTGCTTGTTTGTCTCCATTTCTAGCCAAGGGGAGCTTTTGCCATCTACTACCCCTTCCGAGTGTTGCAGCAGTTACTACCACAGCACTTTATTTTTCCTGGCAGTAGACGAGGTGAAACAACAACTATAAGAAACTGGAAAAGTGCAGCTAAATTCAGGACATTTACTGATTTGGGAACCAATGTGTGAGCTGCAGAGGTGGGGCTTACAGATTTAAAAGTCCGCGCTGCTCGCTACTCGAGCGTGTGAGTGGCATGAGCTTGTGAGGGCACAAGCACCACTCCAAGCCAAAAAAAAAAAATACAAGTAAAAGGGGGTTTTCTGGCAAATCAACTGGTGAAACAGAGTCCTTGGATATCCTTTCTCGCTTTGCAGGTAGTGAGCACACAAAAGTCTTTGTATTAAGGTGGTGTTCGCCTACCAGTAGAGCGGGATTAAATATCCAGGGATAAGTGGTTAACCTCTATTAGAAAATGTTTTCAGTAAATGTGTTAGGGTATTTAACCCTAGGTTTGATCCTTGCAGGTGCAATATTTAGTGAATCAGACCTAGGAATAACTAAAACAATCTGGCCCTCTTCTGCTTCAATCCACATCCATCAAGATGGATATGTGTTTCTAAGTAGAAGAAATATATTTTCAAACTGCTGGAACAAGTATATGCAAGCAGGTAACAAACTAAAGGGTTTCTTCCCAAATTTTAATAAATCACCTGAAGGTTTTACGGATGTATGTTATTTGGTATTAATTTTGGGGGGTGGTGTTGAGTTGAATCCTGGACCTAATGTTTTAAATGAACTAACTGTTTTGCATGATAATGCCCGTAGTAAATCTAAGAAGTCTGATCTGCTGGCAACCATTGTAGACTCTCAGAATCAGTGTATACTGGGTCTAAGTGAAACCTGGCTCAATGATAAAATCAGTACAACTGAAATGGGTATGCCAGCATATCAGATTTTCAGACAAGATAGAAAAGGTAAAGGGGGAGGAGTGATGTGTTTTGTTAAAAACTCACTAGAGTATGTTGAAACAATGATGGCAGGAAGTGAGGATAATAGACTATCTGGTTATCTCTGTTGTCCATTATAACCTAGTAGTATCTGTGATTTATTCTCCCCCAGGACACATTTAAAAATCATAGAAGGGGTTTTAAATAAAATTGGGGACTATATAAATAATACACCTGTCGTTTTGATGGGGGATTTTAATTGTGATTGGGCTAATGTAAGAGGAAGACAACTAAAAGAAATCACAACTGAAATGGAACTTACACAATTGATTCATTCACCCACAAGGTACACTGACACTACAGTAAAATGATCTATTTTAGATTTAATGTTTATTTCTCAAACTCTCCAAATAAAGAATTCAGGAATTTTGCCCCCTCATTTTAGTGATCACAATCCTGTTTGGATTGTTCATATCATGCATCCTAAAGGTGGGTCTAGAGAACATCTGAAATAATCTTGGTCCCGAGACATGAGACATTTCTCAGTACCTCACTTCTTGAATAGTATAAAATCAGAAAGATGGGAGAGGTGTTTATTAATACAAGAACTGGATCTAAGTATTAAATATTTTACTGATACTTTTCTTTTTTTTTTTATTATTATGCTTTTTCTGCCAGCCCTGCACCAAACTTCAGCCCTGGTCATGTTCCCCGCCTCCTCCTGCCCCCACATGAGCTGTACTCCCCTATGCCTCCTGGCTTACCCCCCAGGGTGGGGTTGCGGCACTTACCTGTGTCGCGAACGTCAGTTCGGGTTGGGGAACCAGCCAGAGGGCACATCAGAGGTGGTGAGGAGGGCATCACTGAGGCACTTGGAAGGCATTTTTCCTGTATTTTTCCCTCGGGAGCCGGGTGCGTGCAATCAGCCGAGACGGCCCTCGCACGCTCCCGTGCATGCTCCCCTCAAGACGTCTGCACCCGACCCCCCCATGTGCACGCCCATATACCTTGCTCCCCAGCCTCCACTAGAGGGTACTCAGGTATCGGTGCCATGAAACCCCCCTCCCCAGGGAAGGAGAGCAGTTCTCCGGACGCTTCATCCTACCCTGCCCCTGCCAACCCCCTGGCAGCCTGTGTCCATTCCCGAACAAGGGTCACCGGCGTGGCACAAGGTGTAGCATCCAGCGCCTCAACCCTCAGTGCCCCAGGGCCGATTTACTGATACTTTTCAAAGAATATGTAATATACATGCCCCCATAGTAACAAAGAAACATAGTGCCCAGCCTAAATTCCCTTGGATGACTGATAGACTGCTAAAAGCAACTAGAGTTAAAAATAGAATTTGGAAAAAAGCCAAAAAGACAAAAATGACCTCTGACTGGGAATTATTTAAAACTAAAAGAAACGAGTGTAGAAAATTAACAAAAAAGGCAAAAATACATTATTATCACAGTAAACTAAATCACAATGCTAACCCAAAAAAATTTTGAACAACTGTAAAAAACTTGTCAAACCCTGGAGGGTGAGGGGGACAAGTCAATTTAAATTTGAGGGTAAATGATGTTATAACCGAAGATCCAGGGGAGGTTTCAAATATCTTGAATAACTATTTTATTGATCTCCCTGATTTAGGGTTATTAGTCAATACACCAACAACTAATACTGAGATCGAAGAACATCTTTCGATCCAGCATCCCCCTTTCAGATTTAAAAAATTAATATTACAAGAAGTGACTAAAGAATTTTTAAGAATAAATCCATATAAATCTGCAGGCTTAGACAATTTAGAGGGGTGCTTCTTAAAAATAGTTACCCCTTGTATAGCACGTACAATCTCAGCTATATTGAATTGGATCCTACAGGAGGGACATTTTTCTACTCTCTGGAAGACTGGTAAAATAGTACCTATCTATAAAGCTGGTGATAAAATGTCCTCCAACAACTACCGCCTCATTGCAATTTTACCTGTCCTCTCCAAATGTTTGGAGAGGCAGGTAAACTAGCAAATGGGAGCCTACCTGGAAAAATATAATCTACTTACACAATATCAGTCTGGTTCCGGAAGGGTTTTTCATCTACATCGACCTTGGTTGAATTCAATGATTTGATATGCACATCTTTGAATAAAGGTAAGGATACAGCAGCAATATATATTGATCTGTCAAAGGCATTTGACCTGGTGAACCACTCCATTTTATTTAAAAGGCTGGCGGGCCTGGGTTTCTCTGGGGATCCATTGACCTAGTTTATATCATATTTAACCGACCGATCCCAGAGGGTACGGTTACAGCATCATCTTTCAAACCCTCCGACTGTTCAAAGAGGAGTTCCACAGGGGTCCATTTTAGGACCCCTGTTTTTGAGTTTTAATAACGAATTACCAATAATGATTCGGCACACAGACATAAGGATGTATGCAGATGATATGGTCCTGGTGGCTTCTGGGTATGGTCTAGTGGATCTCCAGAGAAAACTCCAGTCTGATTTCACCAGGGTACAGGAGTGGTTCACCAGGTCACAGCTAAAAATGAATGTTAAGATTAAACTAAACTAATGTACTTCGGTACTAACAAACATCAGTTGGCCTCGAACGTACAAATTTTAACAACAATAAATCAAATCCCAATAGAACAAGTAGCAAATTACTGTTACCTGGGAGTAAATATTGACTCCTTGCTTACTTTTAAGGAGCATATTGAAACCATTGTTACCAAAACCCACAAAATATTAGGAGCTTTGAAAACGACATCCAAATGTCTGAAGTTGCAGGACAGGAAACTGACTGCAGAACAGCTCATACTTCAGTATTAAAGTATGGATAATTTATCTATAGGTCTGCAACTAAACAGCTTTTAAATAAATTAGACAAATTATACTGTAGGGTGGCAAGATATGTCCTGCGCTGCAGTTTCAAAACTCATCACTGTATTTTGTTAACCAGGCTAGATTGGCTACCTCTTGATTTAGATTATAAGAAAAATTGTCAATTTTCATCTACAAATACAGGACAATTCACTTAAATCACAACATTTCGAAACTATTGGCAGTCAAGGATTCTGCCCTTAGGAAACACTCAGTTAAGCCAATGTATCAAAATAGAAATGATCCAGATAGGTGAAAACATAGGTTTGGGGATAGAACACTGGCGTCACAAGCATCAGTATGTTGGAATATACTCCTTCCCCTACTGTGAGCTGAGAAAACTACCAAAAGGTTCATCGAGGGACTAGAAAAGTGTTATGTCTATACATGTGTATGTGTACAATAGTGATCCTTTTGTTATCTGCCATTTCTTTTATATAATGTAGGCAATCTAGTTGTTAAGTACAGTGTATAAATGTTAAGGGATGGATCTTTTGTGTATTTGTTTCTGGTATCTAAATGTTTGTGGTTGTCTTGATATTATGTGAAACTTAGAGAGCTTGTACAGGACTGTCTTGAAAACTGGATTATATTATCCAAATGACATGTTTTTATTCCTGTAAAATATATTTTTTACTACTTTTGCTACTTCTTGGACATTAAGAACACCCTCAAACAGAGCAGCCACTCATGATGCAATAGTCTTCTCCCCTCTGTCTGTATCTTGAGTAGCAAGACTATGTTGGGGGTGTTCCAAGTCCAGGAAAGATGCAGTGGGAGTTGATTAAGGAATGTAAATAAACATATCTTGGTGTGGTAACAGCAGTATGGTAGGCACTGTTTTTCACTTTTAAAAGAAAAAGGGACCAGAATCAAACTGCCAGCTACATCAACACATTCTACAAAATGTGAACAATCATAAAATGCATTTATGAAACTATGGTCAGTCTGAGGCCTAAGGGGGTTGACAGTGTCCCTTTAAAAAAGGTTCTTGTTCTCTAATTTTATTTCTCTCTTTCTCACTGTATTGCATCAATATGGAACAAAGGCTACCTGTAGATCAGACAGCAACTCGCCCATTAGCAGCAAACAGCCCTTCTTCGTGGTCGTTTCAAGGGCAGAACCGAGGGAAGCAGGAGGCTGTCGACACTCTTCATTGTTGCCATCCTCGCAATACTGGTGATGGAAGTTGGAGACTGAGACTCTGAAATGACCCAACATTTATTACTATAGTAACGTCCCCAAAAGAACCATTAAAAAGCGTCATGCAAACATCATTTGGTAACTGCTAACTGACAAAGGGCTCACAAAGGAAACAATACAATGAGAAATGGAAAAAAGGTTGTGGGTGTCTGATGGAATGATGCTTGTATCTTCTGATGTGTAATATATAAACATTTTTTTTCTTAATATGCACTTAAATTCTTATTATTTATGTCAATATGTGTACATACTGTAATATGAAAACATTATCTGCTATCAACAATTAGTATAATCAAATTTAAAAATGTTTAAAATTATGTACAATGTTCATTTAAAAACATCTTCCTGTTGATATGGTGTCAGAGTATTATATATGTCAGTATAGTATATTTCCATTATATCAATTAACAAACTAGAATGCAATATAGTGGAAATGAATTATCAGTATTATCAATATAGAAAACATGCATTTCCAACTTACAGTACATTACGGGGGGAATTTCCGTGCCGGATGGTTGTATGCACAAAACAGATGTGCTGGCTGGCCCTGATGCAATATTCAAAGAGTATGGGCTATCAGCACAGATCATGCATCCTGTTTGAATATGGAACCCTGGATGCACGGCACAAAGCAGGCAGCTGCCATGGTGGGCGCAGCACATCCAGGGCTGGGGCTGAACACCACCGATGGAGGAATGTGTGGCACATACCTAGATGTGCCATTCCCCCAAGGGCAATATTCAGCCACAGTATGCTAATGAGCTCATTGGGCATGCATGGCACAAGGAGGCTACATGCATGCCCATTATGGGTTCATTACTATAGCTGCGTCCCGCTGAATGTGCCGGGACTTCCTCCACCCAGCCCTGAACAACAGTGACAGGACTTGTCCCCTTGTCTGCCCTGGCAGTTCATTTGTACCCCCCCCCCACATCCCCAATCCACAATCAATGTATCCTGCATGGCTGTGTTCATGTGCTAAAGTGTAGTGGCCTCCCACCCAGCCTCAATCCCCATCCATGTGAGATAAAAGCCCCCACCCAGACCAGATCCCCATCCGTATGAGAAGGAAACCCCCACCCAGCCCAGATCCTCATCCATATGAGAAGGAAGCCACACCAGACCCCAATCCCTGAGCATATGGGACACAAACACCCATCCAGACCCTGATGTCTGAAGTAGTAGATGCCCCCCATAGGTTCATAGTGTAGAGGCCCCCACTCCATCAGGACAGGACCCACAAACTCCATATTCCCCACAACCAGAGCCAGTGACTGGCTCTGCCCTCTTCCCACCACCACGGCCAGCTGCCGATTGAACTGTCATTGACCATGCACTGTACATAGTACATGCTCATTGGTTGTCACTGAGTGCGTACTTTGTACAGAGCACAGTCCATGGCAGTTCAGTTGGTGGCTGGCCATGGTGGTGTGCAGAGGGCTGAGCCAGTCACCAGCTCCAGGCAGGTTGGGGGAAGTGGGGTCTGGAGTCCGTTCCTGATGGGGTAGGGAGCCATGACATTATGGAACAGCTTATGTTGGATGACATTACAGTGATCGAGGACCAGGAACAGGTTGGGGGTTCCTCAGCAGCACTATGCTATCGGGACTGGGGCATAGGATTGATTCATCTGGGAATCAGGCATGGGAGGGGGGGTCACTACACTATGGAATAGGGGACAGGGGATACTCATTGTGTGACTGGGGATTGGGCATGAGGGGGACATGCACTATGGCACAGGGTTGGAAAGGCATTGTACTATGCATGGAGATGAGGGTGGGAGTACCATTGGATGGCCATTTCAGACAGGCTGCCATGCACCTGCCTGCCCTTCAGCAGCCTGCCTGTGGGTGGCTGGCTGATTTAGGCCAGCTTTTTGCTGCCTATCTCTGTACATCACATTTTCAGCCATTGCAGGGCATATTTCCAATGAACTTGCTGATACATGGTATAGTCATGGGAAAGCCCCCTCTCCTTGGGCTGCATACATTATGTTTGTGCCATGGCCCATTTGATTTTGGGCAGCCCATCTCCCCTCACTGAATATCACACTGTGGTGCATTGTTGGAGTTGGGTGGTGCATCTCCCTTTTCCACCGGGATGCGCTGCACATCTCATTTGAATATGGGGGCCCAAAAGTTTATCAATATAACCTAATCATGAGGACTTGAGTCCAAACTTTCATTTAGAAATAACTTTAGTTTCCAGTTCTACGGTGCATAAGTTAAGCATTTTTACAAAATCTGTTTTGAAAAGGGTGAAGCCTAACTTTGGAAATGTTTGGGCTAGAAACATACTTTATTTTTAGGTTGGCTCGTGCTTGCATGCCAGTCAACATATTGCAGTAGTAGCGGATTTGGAGGTGCGGTTACTGTAGGTGAATGCAGGGCATGCATCAGTAGGTGTGTCCCTCATTCCCCAATAAGCCAGTATGCAGGCGCTGACACCAGCAGTATGTACAGTGCCACCAGATCCAACAAAATTGCTGCTGCAATGAGAGGCAAGCTCGTCATGCAGCAGCACAATAACACACCTCCCGACATGTCTTTCCTGGTGAAGCCATTCAATAAACATGGCGGCACTGACTGCCACCATGCAGAGTGCCGACTTCAGGGTTGCCCCATCCCCCTGT
The DNA here is from genome assembly GCA_016271365.2 of Neoceratodus forsteri. NCBI lineage: Eukaryota > Metazoa > Chordata > Ceratodontiformes > Ceratodontidae > Neoceratodus > Neoceratodus forsteri. The sequence continues at coordinate 1,161,128,248 of CM028130.1, forward strand.
CAGCATGCCCCGACCTACTTCATTTGCCAATGGGGGAGCCCACTCACCATCAGCATAATGCCCCCCTCCCATTCCAATTATGTGCCAAGGGGGTGCCCAATCCCCCTCAGCATCATGTGCCCCCCCAACAGTCTCTTTGCCAATGGGGGGCCCAATCCCCGTCTGCTTCAGTCCTCCCCACCTAGCTCAATTTGCCAACGGGGGCGCCCACTCCCCGTCAACATAATATCCCCAACCCCCAACTTGTGCTGTGTGCCAAGGGGGTGCCCAATCCCACTCAGCAACATGCAGGCAGCCCTAACCGTTTCTGTGCTGATGGGGGGCCCAATCCCCATTGGCTGCAGTCCCCCTCCCCATAATGCAGGTGGTACACTGGGAGCCCACCCCAGTGTATCAAGCAAACATCTGCAAAAAAAAAAAAAAAAAACTACCCTCGTCTTTTGTTTTGTTTTTTCCTTGTAAAAGAAGAAAACAGTCCCTCATGGTCTCTTTTGCCCCTTCCCCCAACCTGCGCCCATCCTCTGTGTACCCTGCTTCTTCACACCTCCTCTTACCCCATACTTACCTCTAGAGCCTGGTGCAATGATCTTCGGTGGACCGGGAACACGTCTGCACTCTTCAAAGCCGACCACGAACTGAAGAAATGCTGGTAAGCTGTATAATGGCATTAATAGGGTTTTTTCAATTTTGGTGCGTATCTCGCACATTTTGGAGAATTTTGGCACCAAATTTTCAACATGGGGTTATTGGGAACCCTCCTCATGAATTCAGTCACTGTCATGGCGTTATTTAGTCCCAAAAAGTAATTTCGTGGTCACTGCGCGGAATCACCTTTTTGGACTGATTAACAAAATGACAGTGCCACTGTTCATGAGGTGGGCTCTCAAAAAGCCTATGTTGCAAATTTGGTGAAAAAAGTCCAAAAAATGTTTTATGAGCATGTGTTGCGCAGTTTCAACGCACGCTCGTAACTTCGTGAATTTGTAATATTTTCACTCCAGATTTTCAACATTGGCATTTTTCCACACCTCCTTTTGAACAGTATATCTGTTGTTTTACATATCCTGGCAGAAATGTGTTTTCGCACTTCTGGCGCAGAATGGCGCAGTCGATGTGGGAAATCAGTTTTAGGGACATATTAAGATAATGACAGTGACACTGTTCATGAGCAGAGGTCCTAAAATGCCTATGTTGAAAATTTGGTGATGAAAGTCTGTAAAATGACTGTGTTACAAGCATGTGTTGCGCAGTTTCCATGCACCCTTGTAACTTTGCAAATTTGCAATATTTTCATGTCAGATTTTCAACACTGGCATTTTTTCACACCTCCTTATGAACAGTACAGCTGTCATTTTTCACAACCTGCCCAAAATTTGTTTTCTCACCTGTGGCGCACGATGGCGTGGTCGCTGTGGGAAATCAACTTTTGGGACAGATTAACAAAATCACAGTGCCACTGTTCATGAGGGGAGGTCCCAAAATGCCTATCTTGAAAATGTGGTTAAAAAATCCCCAAAATAATTGGGTTACAGACGTGTGTTGCGCAGTTTCTATGCATGCTCATGACTTCACCAATTTTTCATATTTTCACTCCACATTTTCAACGTTGCCATTTTCTTACATCTCCTCATGAACAATACAATTGTAATTTTTCATATCCTGCCTGAAATGTGTTTTCGTGCCTGTGGCGCCAAATGGCATAGTCGCTGTGCAAAACCACCTTTCGGCTAACAAACTGATAGTGCCGTTCTTCATGAGGTGGGGTCACAGAAAACCCATGTTGAAAATTTGGAGTGGAAATACCAACAAACCCCTACGGCATTAGGGTTTCCAACTGTAACACCCCACCCTGTAGAGACTGACAGTCATCAGGGGTGTGACTTGGGATTATTGGCTGTAATGCTCACGCTATTCCATCCCCACCCCCACCCTGCAGCCAGTGACAGGCATTAAGGAGTGTTCGGCCCTAAAGTTTACCCCATTCTCCTATTCTGCACCCATCTCAGCATATTTCCTTATGGAATGGGGTAAGTATAAGGCCCAAAGACCCCAAAGCACACTTGTCAGTGTGTATGCAGGGTAGAATGAGGTAAAATGAGCATGAGTGTTATAGCTGATGACCCAAAGGCACACCCCAACACCTGTCAGTCTCTGCAGGGTGGGGGTGGGGTTGGCATCAGTTCAATATTTCACTGCCATTCCTATTACGCATCTCTAACTCCTACACTACCAATGCCAATGCCAGTGAGACAACATTTGGCATTGACAAATGCTTGTTTTAATAAAAGCTTAAAGTCAGAAAGTCATGTACACATCATATTGATCAGTTTTCAATGTACTGAAGTACAGAAAATCCACTTTCAGTGTACTGATATACTGGAAATGCACTTTTACTGTATCAGTATACCAATACTGCATTTTCACTATACTGGCAAAAATGTACTTTCAAAATATCGTTACACAAATATATTTGTATACAACATTGACATAGTAATGATACACTTATGCTTAATCGACGGAAAACATTTTTGAAAGGTTTCTTTATACTTTTTATTAATTTCAGACTTTTGAGTCATATAAAAGCAAAACAGATAATGATTTTTGGTAAAAAATATGTTTCCAAAACTATGTAATCACATAACAGAAATTGCTCACTTCTATCTAGTAACTCCTAATGTTCCTATGCATCAGAAATAATAAACTGGATGAAACAGTGGCACCACTTATGTGTATTATGTGATCTGACCAATATTGCAGGTGTATGGCATTTTTAAATTCCCCTTTCGAAGAATTTTATGGCAGGGAAAAAAAGTCTATAGAATTTGCAGAATCCCATAACGTTTGTGGTCAGGGCTCCAAGCACTTTAGGATTTTCATTAATTGTGCATGATGGAACTATTACGGTTCCATCAGATGGAAAGGTAATTCTGAAGGAATGCTGCCAACAGAATAACATGTTATATACAAACCTTTTATATGTATATGCATTGCATGTACATATTCAAACACTGGTATATATGCGTGCAGTAAGACGCACCAAGGTGTGTTATTGTATATCAGTAATCACATGCCTTAAATGTGTTGTAAACGTCCTGTGCCTTTAAACATGTGATAGGAAAGTGTGATTGACCATAATTATACATCCCTGAAGGGTCTTACTGCATTTACTCCATAACATGGATTCTACTTAAAACTGATTTTAAAAGACTTATTATTTTTAATAAGAAAATAAAATGTAATTGCATGCAACAAACTTGTAACTACAGTGCAATCACCCTTGTCCATGGACAGTCAGGTACTCACCACCTCCAGTAAAGGGTGCACCAGTAGTTCACATTTTTAATCAATTTTATTTAAAAGTACAAGGCATCTCATACAGACATAAGGACTGCCCAATGCATTTTGGATCCCATGATTCTTTATCAAAGCTTTTGATAAAGGATTAAGGGGTCTGAAACACGTCAGGCAGTCCTTATGTCTGAATGAGATGCTGTGTACTTTTAAATAAAATGGATTAAAAACGTGAACTACTGGTGCACCTTTTGCTAGTGGTGGTGAGTGCCCGACTGTCCATGGACTATGTTTTGAATTTACTTAGTCATGTGAGCATCACCAGCCTTGTGCGGGACAAATTTGTCTGTTGGGCGTAATTACCCTGTTGCATGTAATTAATGATTAGTTACATTGAAACAGGCACTTAAAATAAAGAGTATCCAACAAAACATAGTTCCAGTTGAGGTGTATTGATATTAACTGAACCTGGTGCACAGTCTAATCAAGTACTTATGGCCAGATAATTACACGCACTTGTCTTTCAGCCAACCAAATGGCTAGGATGTTTTTACCTATGTTATAAATCTATTTATACTATGGGAATGATAGATAAAACTCAATAAAAAGTGTTATTCAGCTCTGTTATTCATCTAGTACGTGAATAACATGATATACTCTGCACAACCAATGTTATTTTCTCTGCAGCTGTCAATCACGTTGATTCTTCTGCCACTATATATCAACATAAGTTGTGGCCCATAGTATAAATAGGACATTCCATCGGGTGGCCAGGAACAAGTTTACTTTTACTTTGCACAGTGTTAACACTTCTGTCCCAACACTCCAGGATGGAAAGATTTAAGTCTGATCCTGGGTGAAAAGTGAGAAAGGAAAAAATATAGTGTTTAGTGTGTCTCAGAGGGAAATGTGCTGGTTTATAGTCAAGGGCCACCCGTCAAGTGAAGAAGAGTCAAACCTCTGAAATCATCACAAGGGACTGCATTGATTTTAGATTGCACTGTAAGCAGGATGGCCTGTTTGATCACTGGTACTGTTGTGCAAGAATATGAGAGAGCTCAGACCTCTGAAACCCAGGGCAATAGATATGTCCTTTTAATAATTAAGATATTATGTGGAGCTTAGACTCCTGAAGTCCAGAGTCATGGGTACTTCTATCTAGTAATGATGATATATTTTTTTGGGGGGGGGGGCTCAAACCCCTGAAGCCCATGTTATGGGTATATCCTTCTGCTAAAGAGGATATTATGGAAGCTGGGACCCTTGAAGCTCAGGGTCATAGATATCTCCTCATAGTAATTAAGATATTAGGGGTTGCTCAGACCCCTGAAGTCCACAGTCAAGGTTATGTACTGCCTTGATCTGGAACAGTGTCAAATGGTTTGTGATTCTTATACCAGCGCCCACTGGGATGTCTTTTGAGGGAGAGCTGCCATGAAGTGTGGAACATTGTTGTGTAGTAAATGTCACAGAAACCTGGAAGGATGCATAACTTTTGTGATTGTTGTCAACAGAGCTGTGCAGAATGTGGTATTCCACTAAAAGAATTTGTGCTGAAGGGCAATTGTGCTTCTGAAATTCCTTTTCAAGTTTATTTTGTAATTCCATGGAATTCCAAGAAGCATTTCCTTGTAAACAATGGAACAGTATTCCACAATATTATGTGGTTTGAAGAAAATGAATTCACATATTTTATGAAAAGTGGAACACTGTTCTGTAATTTATCGAAACTGCAAATACTAAGTCACAGTTCAAAAACATTTTGCTTTTGGAATTTCATAATTCTATTTTCAGGGAAATTCCAGCAGAAGTGGAATTTGAAAATGTTGCTTAGCTCTAGTTGTCAATAGATGTTCTGCACTGCTTGAACCATCCACTCCAGCACATGGGCTCCAGTTTATTGCATGGGAAGTGATACTTGTTTACGTGCCCTCGGAACTGTGGGTTTAATTCATAACCCCTCAGCCAGTCCAGGCAATTCTGGACTGCTTAGGATAAGGACAAAGAAACCCTGTCTGGCCTCCTATGAAGGAGAATTGACACCCAGGGACCTTGGCTACAGATGTCACTTCCTCATAGTTATACAGCGGCAGTATACAATCCCAGTGGTCCATAACTGGTTTTTTCACTTGTATTCTGCTTACTTGTTGATCACATACCCATTTCTGTCCTATTGTTATTCCGCTAGTTCCTTGTTATTCCATGCATCTTATTATTGCACTGGTGTTTGCAGTGTATGTGTGATGTTACGTTGGCCTGAGCCACCAACCCAGTTTGTTTCTGTTTTGTAGAATGTAATCCAGCAGTTGCTTTATTGTCCATTGTGCTGTATTGTTCAATGGTGTAGAGACATTTTTCTTAAAAAAACTTTGGTCAGCAGCAGGGATGGAATATTGAACCTGAGTCTTCAGGTTCTCAGATTTGTACCCAAACTATTAGTCTGCAGTGTTTTACTGAAAATAATAATTTCAACTTGGTCTCTTTGTGCTGGCTGTCTAGCCTACAGGGTAGAATAAGGAGCAGTGAATTAGCTTGGTGCATCCAGCAGACCTGGGTTTGATTCCAACAACCTCCACCTGCCTGCATTCTGTGTGACCCTGAGCAAGTCACTTAGCAGCCCTATGTACCCAGGACACACCTGGAAAGTATCTATTGGAAACCACCATAAATGAGTCACTAAATCAGTGGAGTATTCATTTCTAATGCATCAAAGTAAATTATTATTATTATCTGTCTTACAAGCTACAGTTTTCTGAACACAGAAAAGCACAAATGGTGGGAGCCCTATGGAAAAAACACTAGGCAGTGAGGCCAAGTAGCAAATATGTCAACATTTATTGAAAGATACTAACGTCACTGCAAAACATAAAAGATGCATATATTACAGTGCTATGGTAGCACCTGTGTGTTAGGGTTGAGTGAGTGTTGTATCAAAACAGGGTTTTTTGACAGGTCATATCTGATCTGACTTTGACCCTAGGGTTGTGAAATTATGTAAACACAGTCTCAGCTTTATATGCAAATTTTTGGGTCATTTCAATGGAAATCAGTTTGGTGGTTTAAAGTTGAGGAAGATAAGTCCCAGGGGACGGGTGACGGGGCTGGGGGCAGAGGTCAGGCCAATGTGGGCCGGCCAGGGGGAGAATAAAGCATACTAAATAAAAAAAGTTATTAACTAAATAATATACATAAAAATATTTGATTTGGAGGATTTTTTTTTTTTGCTCACCGATAGCAAAAAACTAGGCAGAGTTAAATTATGAAACTTAAAGGTTCATTAGAGTTTGTTCCAAAGAAGTGCCTTCTCAGTGGTTTAAAACAAAATGTTATTTTGTTTTTTAAGTTATAAAGATATAAAGCTGTGCATGCATGTGTAACCCCCCCCCCCTGCAAATTGGAGTTTACAATAATGTCTTCCTAAATGCCCACTGCCAGGCCGGTGTCCTGTTTTAAATAGTGCTATCTATTTGTGTGAGAGTGCTCTAGTGAGCCTCCATGCCTGTCTCTTTAAGAGCCTAGCTAATCTGTATTTTAGAAATTAGTCTGGGCTGGGTCCGAGTAATTAAGGCTTGCAACCAGCAAGATAGTCTGTTATATTGCTCCATTCTTCAGTCACTACTTGCACAGAGGGAGCCCTCTTAGGAACTGTAATTGTTTATTGCTTATTTGCTGTCATAGTAAAGATAGAGAAGTTTGTCTAACCTGCTTTTATTGCAGCTCGAACATTTGGATGGGAGCCACCATGTTAGGTTCTGGACCTCCAGTATTTGGACCAATTGAACCACTAGGGACCTAAAATGGAGACTGTTCCCATGGGTCTTGTGGGAAAGAATTCTGTAGTTTTTTGTAGTTTTAAGTGTTGGCGCCCAAATGGACCTGGAGGGAGAGCCCTTACTGTGACTGACAGCTTCCTCAGCCAACAAAACCTTTTGAATGACACAGGATATAGTCAGAACTGCCTGAAGCAGTGGGTTCAGTTAGAGTTAGAGGAAGAAGAGTGAACAGCTCGAGCTTTAGAGCAGCTGCTCCCAGAAGGAGCATGAAGAATTGGCGGGAAGAGGCTTTGTTGGCCAGCCTGTCATGTTCTCCTGCCAGTGAACTGCCTTTTGCAGAAGTTGGATCTGGTTCCAATTTTCCATGTTGGGAATCTGCAGCAGAAGAAAGAAGAAGTTGTCATTGTGACTTGTGATTTGGACCGAAGACTTGCTCCAGAAGCAATTGGTCCAGCTTATGAGAGAGTTACCCTCAGATCGGAAGGTTTGCTCTGTTAAGCTGTCAATTTGCAACTGGACAGTATCCAAACTGTTGTTTAACAAATTAGTGCTGTAAATGTGCTGAATGTGTTTTGTGGGTCATGATTTGGTTCCCCATGGAGAAATAAGTTACACCCACTGGAGGCTTCACCAGCAAAAGATCACAGACCTTTGCAGAACTGTTCATCCTGCCTGGACTCTGCCATTTCAGCCTAGGCCATTATTCCCACTTCAGAGACCATTTCAGTGAAAGATCTGCTTGGGGACCAGGTCCCCTGCTCAACACCATCGAACAGGTAGCGACCACCCGGAGGTAAGTCATGTCGGCCCTGCTTCTCCTGACTTTCCTGATTATCACCACGAGGTCTACATCTTGCCTGTCCTACATCCTGGTCCAGGTAGCACGAGTACAGTTCAGGGTAGCTTCCTACAACAAAAGCAACAATCATTGTGTTACCATCTAATTGTGTCTTATTCTGGGTTAATGCAATGGATTGAGCCATCCTGCTTGGATTACAAATAATTGGGTTATGTGCATGCTTTACTGTCTTTCCTTTTCCTAAGGGCCCCAAAAACAGCTATAATGCTGACCACCCCGGGCAAAGCTTCAGGCTAGACTGCATGACATACTGGGTACCCAGGGTTGTTGAACTGTCTAATTGGAACTTACAGTGCATGCTGAACAATCTTGATTCCAATCAGATTGCTAATCATTCTGCTAGGTTCACACCCCTCCCTTTTTCACTGCCCCTAAATAAACCTGATTGTCTTTTTCATGTTTAACCTGGCTTGTCTGCATATTGTTAGTTGGGATACAGTGGTAAGATTGTATTATTGCATTGCTGATCTTATTTTCCAGGGGATCTCCATGGTACTTGCAGCAGATCCAGCCCTGGTGGTAAGTGAAAAGGGCATGAGCATATTATTACTGCTACCTATTGAATGTGAATGTACAATTATGTTATTATTTAGGCCACTAGAAGGGTTGGTGCATGGTTGTAGCATCCTGGAGGGCTATACCAGAGCAGTCGAGCTACCCTAACACCATTCCTTTGGGTGGAGGCACCTGAATACAGAACTCAGGCCCCTCAACCTGTGTATTGCCATACAGGCAGGGGTAGTAGCCCTTAAAATAGTGCTGCCTATGGGGTTACACATGAGTCACTTAAAACAAACTCTGGTCAGAGCCAACACGGCTGCAGTAGCACTATAAGGGATTGAGACAAGGAGTGTGAATGTAACTAAGTGATAGAGTTTTTCCATTTTTTTTCTCCTAGAGGGCTCCTTCATAAACAATGAATTCTGCTATTGATACAGCAATTACACCTGCCAATTCCAGTCTCTGGCAGATCTCCTATCCCCGTCCATCACTCAGTTACATAAACACTCTTTGTGTAGCTCCCTTATAGTGCTAATGCAGTTGTGTTGACTCAACACACTTGTTCAGTGTGGGAGCTGCTTTGGTCCAGTTTTACAGCTGAGGGTGAGTGAAGTACGGGGAAATCAAGTGATTGTCAGTGGCTGTGTTGGGAATCGAACACCATAGCTCCTAGGTTTAATACTAGCACTTTATGAAATGTAGCCCATTTTAGTATTTTACCCTAAGAAACAGCCTTTCTACAGTCTGTGGTTCCTGAATGTCTTGTTTACACCAGGTTTGAGTAGAAAAGTTGTGACATTGTTCCAACAGATCCCCACTGTACTGAAATATATGTGGAAGAACAACACAGATTGTTGCTGGTTTCTTTAATACATTTGGAACCATCACTGCATTTGCATGCAAGTTTGGTTATCAGGAAACAGAAACTGTATCCAATAAACTATTGACAAAATGCTAGCGTTTGTCTTTCAGTACACTGACATGCGGGTCTGTCACCACGTGGGGGGGGGGCATCTTGCAGCACAGGCTAAGCTGTCTGTCAAAACAGCCCATTTGAGAAGTGTCTCATTTTCAGTGTGGGATCTTTGACCCAATTCTACAGCTGGGGATGAGTGGAGTACTTGGTAAGTCAAGTGACTGTCAGTGGCTGGGGGGATTCGAACACGCTAACTCCTAGATACAACACTAGCACCTTATCAAAGGAAGTTTTATCACATTTGAGTATTCATTTTACTGTCAAAACAGCCTTTCTAGTGCCAGGTCCATCATGTGAGCTGCAGGAGTATGGAAGCAAATTCATTCCAGGGCTTGTGTATCCAAGGCTTTTCTCATGCTGAATTAATCTGACATGTCTGATTGTCTTAACAGTAAACAGCCCAACCAAGAAGCATCTCATTTTAAGTGCAGTATTTGCAGAATAGCCTGGAGGTTTCAGCAACGAGTTATGATTGAGCTTGGTACATTCATCAGCTCTGGGTTTAATACCCACAACCTCCACTTGCATGCTGTATGACCCTGAGCAAGTCACTTAACCTCCCTGTGCTTCCGGGTTACTCCTGTAAATGGGACTTGTGCTCAGTGGGTCTTATCCAGTTAGCAAAGAATAAAAAATAATTGTAAGATCTCAGCAGTCACTGGACTCTGGAAAGCAGGCTCATGTTCAGGCATCTTTGCTAGTGTAGTCATCAGGTGGGTTTAAATGTGATTTATGCTGAAATGCAGCATTTGATCATATGAACAGATCCCCATATCCTTCCCCCCTCTGCAGGGAGTGAATGAGATGGTGTGGGGAGGTGGTGCCATGCAGGTACAGTATGTCACCAAGGGGGCACCCATCAGCACCAGCTAAGCTGCCTGTCAATAAAACCTAACTAAGAAGCATCTTATTTTTAGTACTAGCATCTTACCAAAGGCAGTTTTAGCACATTTAAGTATTTATTTTCCTCTAACAGAAAAAAAAGCTTTCTACAGCTTGTGATTCCTGTATGTCTTGCTAACACCAGGTTCGAGTAAAAAGCTGTGATATTGTTCTAACAGAGCCCTAGTCTACTGAAATAAAAAAGAAGAACAATTTTCATAGATACATTTGCAACCACCACTGCATTTCCATGCAGGTTTGGGTATAAGAAAGTTCTTTGTTCTAGCATTTATCTTTCAGTACACTGAATTCACCAGGGGTGGGAGGTGGTACAGCTGTGCCTAAGCTGCATTTCAAGACAGCCCAATGGAAATCTACTATGCTGGCACCATACTAGTGGGGGGATGGGATGGACATGGGTCATCATTGCATGCCCCCACCACCCATGCAGCACACACAAATACCTGCACCAAATGTGAAGTCTTGCTCCGCCACCTCTGCTGCAAACAATGTCCTCCAGGTGGGGTCCCACTCCCATGGCCCCACCCGGGGGGGGTAAACCTGGTCACATTACTGTTGTCCTTGGGAAGGGGGCACCCACCAGGCAGCCCTGTCCTGGGGGGTTAAGCCTAGGCATGGGGAGGTAGTGAGCAGGAGCTGGGATTCCCTGTGGTGGATCAAAATGAGATCCACCAAAAGAAAAAAAAAGAAATGAGTCCAGATGTAGTGCCTAGAGAGAGAGAGAGATAGCAATAAAATAAGAGTCCAGATATAGTGCAGATATAGTGCAGACAGGCTGACAGGAAATGAAGGAGAAGACAGACACCAACAGACCACAGCTTTAAATGAGATAACCTGTACCAAAGCACTGACATATGTCAACTGTAAGCACTCAGAGGAAGAACACAGTCATCATATTCTGTCAGTCCTTTCTCTCTCTCTCTCTCTCTCTCTCCTAGTCATCCCAAAATGCCTGCTGGGTTCTGCCCATGCAGCGGTAAAAATGACTGGACACAAACAAAAGGTTTAAAAGTTGTAAACATAAAAAATACTTAAATCTATGGGTTGAAATGTGTGTAGATTGCCACAAGAGAGTCTAATGAGATGTCTGAGTCGATATTCCTAAAAATTATTAAATTTAGTATTTTAATTAGAAAAAAATGCTAGACCCAGCACCATGGCACTAAGCAATGGGAGATTGCTCAGCACGCTGGTGACCCAGGTTTATGCCCACACCTGGGACAGCATGAGTGGAGGCTGGCAGGGTGGGTTAGGAGTGTCTGTCAGATGCTGTCCTCCTTCAGGGGAGGGTTTGAGCCTGCACAGCTCTGTGAGCTGCTCCAGGTGGCCTGTAGTGGCAGCACAATTGCAGTGTGGGTGACTACACACTGCTAGTGCATCTGTGGGAGGGGGGTGGAGAGCAACTGGGGGACAAATATGCTTGCCAGTTGCCAAATGACAGCCGACCCATTCCCTGGTCCTACAGCCACCCTGCCATAGACTGCTCCAGGCCTCTCGGTTCTACTCCCTGGTTAGTTGCTATGTGTCTCCCCTCCTTGGCACCCCCACGGAGAGTAGTTCCCCCCAGAAGGGAGGAACCAGGTGTACCATTGATGCAGTTTCCGAGAGGGACAGGATTAATGGATAAACAGGGGATAGACTGGCATATCAGGGGGTCAATAGTGTAGTAGTCTGAAGGAGTGGGGACCGGTTGAGTTTGCGGAGTAAAAAAAAAAAATGCTTTTGCAATTTTCTTGAAAAGACGTTGATTCCAGTTTAATTAACTTGGTGAGTCCATAAAATGTAGCTCATGCGCTTGGTAAGACATGGCTAAAAAATACTATGAAAAAATAGTCTAGAACAGAACCAAAAATAGAAAATATTTTTTGGTTTGGGAGTTACTCATCTAATTGCAAAAAAAAGTTGTAAAAAATTAACTAAAAACTTTTAAAGTCCTAAAACACAAAACAGCAGTCGAAAACATGACCAAACAGAATAAATGTGTGCATTTCATAATACAAATAAAGTCATACACAAACAAAATATTTATTAGACAATTAACTTAGTTTTGACTTCTGTGCTAGTCATCTGCTGCTTTCCACAGGTCTCTGTGTGGAGCAAGTTATGAATGATCTGCTACAGTACTTGGTGCAGGGCCCTACTTAAAGCCAGTTAGGTTTTACCTACTACTTTATGAAGGCCCCACAGGGCTCTGCATAAAACAAGTTATGATCCATCTTCTGCTTTGCAAATGGCTCAGTGCTATGCACAAAGCAAGGTATGACTCAAAGTTATATGTCCAACACTATACTTTCTAAAAAGTAAGGACATTCATTGCAAACTGTTAGGCTAATGTACAGTATATGCTATGGTTATAAAGCCACAAAACTCAGGAAATGTGGCATTAGGGTTTTCAACCCTAATGTCCACCCCCTCATCCATCTATTGCCCTCATGAACCAAGGCCATGCTACAGGTCCAGGGTCACACCCCATGGGTCTGTTGCTTGATGTTATAGGTCTGAGGCAGTGTCCCACATGTCTAGAGCCTTGCACCATGGGTCCTTGGGTCTGTTGCATCAATCTACAGGTCCAGGGCCATGTTCCATAGGTATCCCATTAAGGTCATGAAGGGATGGATGAGTGGTCAAAAAACACATGGTCAAAACAACATGCATGGTTTGGAGTTAGTTTATTTAATTTTAGTGCAGTTTTTGACCATGTGCTTTTGGGGTCTCTGCACAGCACGCCTTTTGACCATGCAGGTTTCAACTGCACTGAGATATGGGTGAACCTGTTCCATAGGTTTACTGCTTTATGTAAGTCCTAAAGGGCCCTGCATGAAGAAAGATACAGGTCTGAGACTGTGCATCCTGAGCCTTCTGCTTGATGTTACAGGTCTGAGGCAGTATCCCATGTGTTTATAGCCTTGCACCATGGGTGTAAGCTACAAATCTGTGGCCAGGTCTGCTGCTTCAAACTGCAGGTCCAGGGCCACATTCCACAGGTTTGCTGCTTCATGTTAAGTCCTGCAGGGCACTAAATGAAGCAAGATACAGGTCTAGAGCTGTGCATTGTGGCACTGCTGCTTCATTTAGGACCTGCAGGGCCCTGCACAAAGCAATATACAGATTTGGGGTTTTGCCTCGCAATTATGCTGCTTGGTTTATGGCCCACATATTTGGGATCATGCAGCAAGGATTTGCTCTTTTGACCTTACAAAGCAAGATACAGGCCTAGAGCCATGCTCAAAGAGTCTGTTTCTTTGCATTTGGCCCTACAAAGATGACACCAATGGGGAATTGCCGCAGACCAACAGCTTGTAGCAGCAGACTCATGTGACATGGTTCTGGACCTGTAGCATGGTCTTGGGTCATGAGGATAGCAAATGGAGGAGGGGTGGGCACTGGGGTTGAAAACCTTAATGTCATGTGTCTGGTTGAACTTCAGGCACTACAGACCATTCACTCTGACCCCCCCCCCCCGAAGCAGTGGGCGGTTGATGGTCGCGAGGGCCAGGTGGCTCCTGAAGCCCTCCCTCCCTCCCCTCCAGCTGGTTGAACTTCAGGCACTACAGGTACGGACAGCCGAGCCGTGAGCTGCTGCAGCTTTAGGACACAGAGAAGGGACTTTGGCGCCTATTTTCTTTTGAATTTATTGAACTAAAAGTTACTCCAAGCCACTGCCTTGTGTAGTCACGTAAACTATTTTTGTTAGTCATTATCAGTTAAATTTCCAACCTTGTGGCTACTAGAACCGAGTGAACTGGTGCCTTAATCTTGCATTATTTAAAACTGGTGCCTTTTCAACCCTGCTCAGCTCATTAGTGTAAAACCCTGCAAAACTTGAATTTTTTTTTTCCTTTCTCTCTTGCCTTGCCTGAACCTTCCCATTTCTCTCACCCCCTCCCCCTGTGTGCCAAACAATAGACCCCTACTTACAGAAATTTGTCTCCTCTTCCCTCAGATCATTCACTCGGACCCCCTCCACCCGAAGCAGTGAGTGGTTGACGGTCACGAGGGTCAGGCGGCTCCTGAAGGCCTCCCTCCCCTCCAGTTGGTTGAACTTCAGGCGCTACAGGTACGGACAGCCGAGCCGCGAGCTGCTGCAGCATTAGGACACAGAGTTTTGACCCTACCAGCGCTATGTGCTGGCTCCCCACCACTCCCACCACCACCCTTGGTCATCTCTCCCTTATATAGGGCTGTCCAGGTACGTTTTAACCAAGCAGCTCACTTTCCCACCCACAGCTTATAGCTTTCTACCACTTGAGGCAGCACCACATTTTCCCCTGTCTCTTGCATACACTTGTACTCTCTGCCACTGAAACACTAGGAACCTAATAAGCTTAACTGAACATTAACCAACAGCCTGTAGTGCAGTCTGGACAGCTCCTAAGCATTTTTTGAGTTCTGCCTGTTTAGTCCTAAATCCTATTGTACACAACAATCAACCGAACCTCCTAATTTATAAATGAAGTTAGCATAAAGCAACAGCCTGTAGTGCACTCTGGACAGCCCCTTCAGCAGTTTGTGCTCTGACTGTCTAACCTAACTCTCACTACAGTCCCCAGTGGGGCGACTTCCCTTGCTCCATAAATAAGCTTTCAGAACTGGCGGTACTAATTTCACTTTCTCCTTAGTAGCTGTGTTGAACAACCAACACCTTGCTAATTAAGCTGCTCCCATTCTCATACAGTCTTCAAAGCCTGAATCTTAGGTAGATATCGGACTCTCTGTTGCTCTTCTTGCCTTGCTGGTGCCAAATAGAGCTCTCTCTGTCAAGTTGCCTCTCATTTAAAGAGATAGTTGCTGTTTTAATCCTCAACACAACCCACCTTACCACTAACCCTCTACCCTTTCCAGTAGTGTTCCTAAAAGTTTTAGCTCCTTTCACGCCAGCTCTAAAATCCAACTCGATTGGCTAGACAAGTCCTGCTTCTCTCATTGCAAGGATTTCTCATACCCTATATTCCACTCACAAATAACTCACTCAAAGTATTTCAACATGGCCTTAAGCTCATTTGGCTCAGTCACCTACCTCTTTGCCTCCAAATCATCCCTCCATAAGTGGGACACCACCTACAACAGCATCTGCCGCTATGCTTCCACATCTCCATGGTACAAACATCATTGCCAGCTCTATAGTGACCTAAAATGTCCGTGCCCCTCTGCTCACAGACTCCAGGCCTTCGGCTCATTAATTGACAGTATTGTCAGATCTGGCCTCCCGCTATCCCTTTCATCCCTACTGGACAAACAGCCTCTCTCTAATGGACTGCATTTGACTGACCAAGCCCTCTTTCACATACCCAGAAACAGAACCAATATGGGT
Organism: Neoceratodus forsteri; assembly: GCA_016271365.2. NCBI lineage: Eukaryota > Metazoa > Chordata > Ceratodontiformes > Ceratodontidae > Neoceratodus > Neoceratodus forsteri. Next base: position 1,161,143,862 of record CM028130.1, read on the forward strand.
GCACGTGCCTTTTCTAACGTGGCTCCAAAATACTGGAATTCCATACCCCAAGGTATTCGACAAGCAGCCTCCCATACCACTTTTAAGTCACTTCACAAAGAACACTTACGCTTTATCAACCCCTGCACCTGCTTTAATCCGCCTTGGCTCCACTCTTCTTCCCCTGCTCTATTTAAATCATCCTGGTCCTCTCCCTCCCTCTCTCTGCTTTCTCTCTCCCTCACTCTCTCACATCTCTTTTCTCCCTGCCTCTCCTTCGCTCGCTTCTCTCTCTCTCTCTCTCTCTCTCACTCCCCCCCTCCTACTGCTCTCCCTTCCTCTCCTCCCAGTTCAACCACCTCTTTATTACTGGATATATTGTCTCTATGAATGCCCGCTATTGCAACACCTATGTTCTTACTTTACTTTATTTTGTGATCTCTGTCCTACTGTGCTGTATTTTCATCATACTGTGTAAACCTATTCATGCTTGTTGCCAAAATTTTTGTCTCCCCATACCTGAAGTTTTGACTTGACTCTGTACTGTACTGCTTTCATGTGCTGCGTCACATACACAATTTTGTATTTCTAAAATGTGCTTTCCCAGGTCGTGCCTGAAAATAGGCATCTTTGTGCCTAGTGCACTTACCCAGTTACCAAAAGCAAATAAATAAACAATATTTGTAGCTTTCTTTTTTCTTTTTCCCCCCATTATTTCTTTATCTTCTGTTCTGTCTGAACTGCCCCCTTCCTACAGAACCCCCCAGCCCTGTCACCCAGCTTCTCTGGGACTTATCTTCCTGTCATCATCAACTGCCTCAGGACTCTGGGTAGCTGCCCAGTCACTAGGATGGGTCCTGTGAGGGGTTGGTCATCATCCTGCAGCCAGAGTTTTCTCCACCGATCTGCTCCCTGGGCTCACGGATGTGCAATGGTCACAATGTGCAAACTCTGCCTCTGTGGGGACACACCCGGCACCCTACACGTGGGTTTCCTTCCTGTTCTTGGTGGCATCGCATGCACTTTCACCTAACTACCACTGGGTGGCAGTCCAGCGTTAAGCAACAGTAACCTCCCCCAGAGGAAAACAGTCCTACAGACTAGGGGTGTGTGAACACCTTACCCCAAATATTCAGGCCAGATATTCTATTTGTGTCCAAAATATTCGGGTAGTCAATATTCATATTCATGGAGGAGGTATATAATTAAAAAAAAAAAAAAATGAACAGTCCCTCACCCTCCTCCCCAGCCCAAATCACTAAATCTAAGCCTCCTACTGTCTGTCAATAACCCAATACCACCTGATCCCCCCCTTGCACCCACAATTTGACATTTTAGTTAAAAAAGTACCACAATGGGTGACTGGCACACCCCGCCCACCTCCACTGCCAGCCACCACTCTAAGCACTGATTTGCGCTTAAAAGAGGGATGTCCCTAACACACACACACACACACACACACTAGCAGTACCCACCAAGCCTCCTCCCTCCAACACCCATCCATATATTGTAATGAATTAAGGGGACCGACACACAGTCTCAGCTGTAAAAGCTAATTTTTTTGTCATTTCAATGAAAATCAGTTTGGCGGTTTAAAAGTTGGGGAAGGTAAGTACCAGGGGATGAGTGACTGGACTGGGGACAGAGGTCAGGCCAAGGTGGGACAGTCTGGGGGAGAATAAAGCATACTAAATAAACAAAAGTTATTAATCAAATAATATACATGAAAGTACCTGATTTAGGGCTTTTTTTTTTTTGCTCACTGATAGCAAAAAACTAGGCAGAGTCAAATTATGAAACTTAAACGTTCATTAGAATTTGTTCCAAAGAAGTGCCTTTTAGGAATTTAAAACAGTGTTATTTTGTTTTTAAGTTATAAAGGTTTAAAGCCAGAGTTTTTTCCCACCGATCTGCTCCCTGGGCCTATGGATGTGAAATGGTCGCAATGTGCAAGCTCCAACTCTGCAGAGACACCCCCAGCACCCTGAACATGGGTTTCCTTCCTGCTCCTTGTGGCATTGCATGCACTTCCACCTAACTACCACTGGGTGGCAGTCCAGCAGCGAGCAACAGTAATGTGCCCCGATGAAAACAGTCTTACAGACTAGAGGTGTGTGAATACCTTATCCCAAATATTCAGGCCGAATATTCTATTCAGGTCCAAAATATTTGGGTAGTCGGTATTCATATTCAGGGAGGAGTATATAATTAAAAAAAAGAAAATTAACAGTCCCCCACCCTCCTCCCCAACCCAAATCACTAAATCCAAGCCCCTTCCCCTACCCACTGTCTGAACCAATCCCCCCATCCCCCTCCCCCTCCCCGTCACCCACAATTTGCTATTAAGAGTTAATGTTTTGGTCATTTCAATGAAAATTGGTTTGGTGATTTAAAAGCTGGGGAAGGTAACCGGCACAAACCCACCCTCCTCCATGGCTGGCCACCTACAGAATGACGTGCTCCCATGCTTGTTCACCTCTCCATGCCACTGGGCCACCATGTTTGTAGCTTTCTTATCCTAATGTATGTGTTAACCTATTTATTTTTTGTGGAAATGAATATATAAATGTAATGGGTAGAGTGGAAATAAACCATTTATTTTCATGAGTCTAGAGATCTACAACATACTTAAAAAAACAATTGAAGTTAGCATTTTACTTATAAAATATACACTTTCATAATTTTCTGTTTTTTCCAGCCCTACAGGCCATCATGGCAGAGGCCGACCTGGATATTATGGCCATTACTGATTCACGGTGCACTAAAAACCAAGACTGGTACATGGCCATACCAGGCTATGCTCTATTCAGGAAGGACAGGGTGGGAAGAAAAGAAGGCTGTGTGGTGCTTTATGTGAAGGAAAGCATAAAAGGGGCAGAGATACAAGGAACATGGGGGGGGCAGAGGTACTGTGGGTTACCCTGCAGAAGGGGAACGGAGCTATTATTCACACTGGTGTGATCTACGGACTGCCGGTACAGGGGGAGGAGTTAGTTAAGATACTGGTTGAAACCACTGACAAAATGACAGAAAAGGGAGAGGTGCTGCTAATGGGAGACTTCAGTCTGCTGCATGTAGATTGGAGTTTCCCAGCAGTGGATTCAACTAGAAGCAAAGATGTCCTGCACTCCCTGCAGGAGCATTCCTCAGGCAATTAGTCAGTGAACTCATTCGTGATGGGGCAATACTGGACCTCATACTCACAAACAGGGACAGTGCGGCAGACATCAAGGTGAGAGATACCTGGGGACCAGTGATCACCGTACAGTGTGGTTCAATATAAGATGGCTGCAGAATTGAACCACACAAAGCCGAAGATCCTGGATTTCAGGAGGGCGGATTTTAAAAAGATAGGTGAATGTCTGATAGATGACCTAGCTGGGGGTATGACTTGGGTGGGGTGGGGAAACTGTGGGAGAAGCTAAAAGAGCGCATAGTGAATGCAACAAACCTCTGCATCAAGCAAATGAATAAAAGTAAGAGGAAAAGGAGACTACTATGGTTCTCAAAAGGGATGGCTGAGGCTAAAAGGATGGCATTCAGAAGAAATGCAGAGATGCAGAGGGAGGAGGATAGTGAGGTGTATCAGGGAAACAGAGAGAAGCAGAGAAAGCAGTATGGCATATGAAGGCACAACTGAAGAGAGAATAGCCCAAGAGATAATGAAAGGGGACAAGACATTTCTATAGGCATGTAAGAGAAAAGAGGAAAATCAGGGGAGGGAGTGTAAGGTTAAAAAGGAATGGGGGAATAGTGCAGACGGGGACCAGGAAAAGGCAAACATCCTGAACAAATACTTTTGTTCAGCATTCTCAGTGGAAGAAGAAAGGAAGGGGCCACAAAAGAGTAAAAGGAGCTCTGAAAGGAAAGGGGTGGACACTAGTCCTTTTCAGAGGAGAGAGTACTACAGGGACTCACTAATCTGAAAGTGGACAAAGCAATGGGACCAGATGGGGCACATCCTAGGGTACTGAGTGAACTCACGGAGGTACTGGCTGTTCTTCTGACAGTCCTGTTTAACAACTCATTGAAAACAGGAGTGGTTCTTGAGGACTGGAGGAGGGAAGATGTAGTCCCATTTCACAAAAGTGATAACAGAAAAAGCTGGCAATTTTCTGACATTGGTGGTAAGAAAGTTTTTGGAATCACTGCTAAAGGAGAAGCTAGTGGAATATCTTGAATTTAATGGGTTATAAGACCCAAGACAGCATGGACTTATGGGTGGGAGGACATGCCAAAGTAATCTGACAGATTTATTTAATTGGGTAACCAAGGAATTAGATCAGGGTAGAGCAATAGATGTAGCCTTTCTAGATTTCAGTAAGGCATTTGACACCGTTCCACATAGCAGAGTATTACGCAAGCTGGGTAGTTTAAGAGTGGGTCCAAAGGTGTCAGATTTGTAAAGAAATTGGTTAAAGAATAGGTAGTAGAGGGTGGTGGTAAACAGAGTTCACTCCAAGGAGGGGAGAGTGACCAGTGGGGTGCCTCAGGGATTAGTACTGGGACTGATCCTTTTTGATGTCTTTATATGTGACATTGCAGATGAGCTGGAGGGGAAAGTCTGCCTCTTTGCAGATGACACCAAAGTCTTCAATAGGGTGGACTCTATGGGGATTGGAAGAATAAGTAGAGACCTGAGAAAACTCAAGAAGTGGTCAAGGGTATGACAACTGGGTTTCAATGTGAAAAAGTGCAAAATAATGCAATTGGGACACAGAAGTCCAGGGGTATAGTACAAAAGGGGGAGGGGGTGTTATTAATGACCACCAAGCAGGACAGTGAGTGGGGGGTAATAACCTCTGATTACCTAAAGCTGGCCAGGCAGCGTGACAAAGCAGTTGGGAGGGCTAGTGGGATGCTGGGGAGCATAGGGATAAGTACACCAGCAGAAGGAGAGAGGTGGTGCTCCCTCGGTATAGATTGATGGTAGGACCTCACCTAGAATAATGTGTACAGCTCTGGAGGCCCCGTCTCCAGAAGGACACAGAAAGAGTGGAGGCGTTCCAGAGGAGGGCAACTACAATGGTGCAGGATCTGCATCAAAAGCCCCATGAGGAGAGACAAAAGGAACTCAATGTACACACTCTGGAAGAGAAGAGGGAGAGGGAGGATATGATAGAGGCCTTTAAGTACCTCAAAGGGGTGTCGGTATTGTGCCATCGCTGTGTGGAACATTGGCGAAGTTTCTGTCTAGCACAAGTGGTGCTTCCCCTATTTGAAGGGGGCAAAGACAGTGGTGGGGTTCAAGACTGTATGGAATAGGCATAAGGGAATGTTAATGGAAAGGAATGAGGAAGGGGTAAAAAAACGGATATTAGGTAGGGTCTATGGTGATACTGTAGGCAGGGGAAAATGGGCAGACTAGGTGGGCCAAGCAGTTCTTATCTACTGACCAATTCTGTTTTTATGAGTGAAGGATGGGACCATAAATCAAGAGTGGCAAAGCCACGAGCTAGTTATGGAACCCCCACCCCCCTCATGAATGGAAATCAGTGATTTACTTTCACTGTGCCAGCTGTGGTACATTAAAAATACCATACTGTATTTGTCCATAAGGTTGGCAGCAATATGCCAGCCCTGAAACTTTGAGGTCACTTGGACCCCAAATGGCCAAGTTATGGCCAAACATTTTAAATAAAAAGTCGTAAAGCATGAAAACTAAAAAAAAAAAAAAAACAGCATATGGCCACTAGATTGTCCATATGGCCACTAGATTGTCCAAGGCCAGTGGGCTGTAAGTACACCCCACCCCTATTGTTTGGCCTCTGGGGTGTGCAATCCTGGTGGCCAGTACCAATAATTAACCTTACTGTTTCTTAATTTGGCCACCAGGGTGCCTTAGCCTGTTGGCCATAACTCTTCATTGGGCCACTGGTGTGCCCAAGCCAAATGGCAATCCTTATTAATATGACCACTGGGGTGCCCAATCCCAGTGGCCACTGCCAATCCACTTAATCCCCACCCTGTTAGTACCCATGCCTCCCCATACATCAAATTACCTGAAAAAAGAAAAACACCTACATAGCCATTTTTATAAAAATGTCAAAAATGCCCTAAAAAAAAGAAAAGTCTGTCATTGTTTTCCCTCATTATCTACAAAAAAGAAAACAGTCCATTGACACGTCTTCCCCAACCTGACCCCCTCTATCACAATGTCACCCCTCACCCCCATTACTAGAGATGGGCGAAGTGGCCCAAATTCGCTCAGTGAAGTGGAAGGCAGAGTGAAAGCAAATCCGCGGAGTGCTCAGCAACACGAAGCGGAGTACTTCACATTATTAATGGGTAACACGAAGTCCATTGAAAACAATAACTTTGCGTTACTCCGCCTTCCCAAACCACTACTCCACTAATTCTTAAGGCGAAGTACATTGAAAACAATGTACTTTGCCTTGTTTTTAAGCTCCAAAGGCATATTTTGCAGTGATTCATTAGATTTCAGGTCACATGGGCCCTAGATTGTTCTGCGCAGCCTCAATTTGGGGTAGTGTGTGCAGGAAGCTGTAGGAGACAATCTGCTGTGAGAGCTCTCTGTGATTCAGACCTTCTAAAAGCTGTTAAAAAAGCTTTTTTGAGTCTTTTTTTTTGCTGAAACTTTAGTTCATCGATTATAGGAAACCCTCTTGTGCTCATATCATCGAGTATTTATTGTTTGTGTGTGTATTTTGAATGTTAATGTACAACATTCAGTCTGTGTACTAAGAGACAGTGGAAGTGTGCTTTGGGGGAGGGGCGTATCTGTGGTGTAGGTAGATTAACTTGGAGAAAAAGACAGTGCTTTCTGTTTTGGTGATATTTTTCTTGTATAACTGTGTTAATGTATACATAGTAATATTTTCAATAGTTCTTGCCATTTGTTTGCTGATTGTTGTGGTGCAGCAGTGCATAATTTTAGTTTGTTTAAAATATGTGGTTATATTACTGAAGTTTTCAATTTGCTACACATTACTTTGTGTGTGTGTGAGTATGTGTGTGAGGCGTGTCATCAAATCAGACACCTTTTATTGTGCCACATAATTTCAGCAATGTGAACCTGCTATCCACTGCAGCGGTGTAATTTTTTGTACTTCTTTGTGGTATCTTTACTGGTACTCGTACTAGTGACTCTTACTGCAGCAGTGCAGTACACTGCCCCCAGCCCGCCCAACTGGCAAAGATATTCTTTTCCAGATTTGAATTTCTGATGGTGAGCACTGGTTAGGTGTTGTGCCTTTGCATCTGCATCTCGTCAGTGCGCAGCACAATCTTAATCTGTCTGTATATTTGCATCTCTTTAGGGCCCAATCTCCATCTCTAACTTAAGTCACAGTTGTTTCTTTGGCTTCCCTTCAAAGGCAAAGGCAAATTTATTGAAAAGACGCCCAATCCCAGAGGCTCTGGGTGCCGTACAAATTTAAAAAAACATTTAACATAATCCTACATTCAAAAATAAAATAATAATAATAATACTCAAGCTATAAGATAAATCATACTCTAAACTTCGAATGCTTGTGAGAATAGTAGTGTCTTCAGGCAAACCTTAAAGACATCTATAGTGGGAGCCTCCCTGACCAAAGCTGGTAATGAGTTCCAAAGAACGGGAGCTGCAGCACTAAAAGCTCTATCACCGGCTGATTTAAGCCTCGTTCTAGGAACAGTCAGGAGGCTACCACTGGAGGATCGAAGAGGGCGGATAGAGGAAATAGGTGTCAGGAGGACTGACAGGTAATCAGATCCCTGTCCGTGTCGGGCCTTAAAGGTGAGAAGACCCACCTTAAAGAGGTGGGTCTTCTCAATAACCAGGCAGCTGTGTTTTGCACCAGCTGCAGTCTGCGGAGAAGTCCCCCATTGACCCCGAGATAGAGCGCATTACAGTAGTCCAGCCTAGATGTGACTAAGGCATGTATCAAGGTAGGGAGGTCAAAAGGCGGAACAAGGGGCTTAATCCTGGCAATGTTTCTGAGATGGAAAAAACAGTTTTGAACCACAGAAGCTATTTGAGCCTCCATGGTCAGATTCCTGTCCAGAATCACTCCAAGATTACACACCCAAGAGGAGGCCTTCAATGACACAGCTCCAAGAACAAGTCCAGTTGCTGAGTCAGAGGCCATCCTATCACAAACTCTGTTCGACTCCACCACCAATACCTCCATCTTGTTAGGGTTCAGGCGCAACCAGCTGGAAGCCATCCAGTCATTTATCTCGGTCAGACAGATGTTTAGCGCATCCACTGCGTTGGCTGTTCCTGGGGCAAAGGACAGATATAGCTTAGTATCATCGGCATAGCAATGAAAGCTCAAGCCATACTTCCTAATGATCCCCCCCAGGGGCAGCATGTACACTGCAAACAACATTGGGGCGAGTACCGAGCCCTGAGGGACTCAGCAGGGAAGGAGACAGGGTACAGATGAGGAATTACCCATCATAACCCGATGCCTCCTGTTGGTAAGAAAGGACTCAAACTAGTTGATGACAGTCCCAGTGAGTCCACACAGCTCCCTGAGGCGGATAAGTAACACACAATGGTCCACAGTGTCAAATGCTGAAGAGAGATCGAGGAGAACAATAATTGTCCTGTCTCCTCAATCTCTAGCCCTGAGGAGATCAATCTCCCCCCGAACAAGCGCAGTTTCTGTGCTATGTCTGGCCCGGAAAGCTGACTGGAAGGGATCATACATCTCGTGAGTCACAAGGTGCTGTTCCAATTGAAGCGCTACCACCTTCTCCACCACTTTCCCTAAAAATGGGAGACTGGAGATTGGACGGTAATTTGCCATAATCTCCGGGTCCAAAGAAGATTTCTTTAAAAGGGGTCTCACCAGAGCCTCCTTCAAGGCATCCGGAAAGACTCCCTCAGATAAGGAACACCGTACGATCATGGTAAACACCAGACCAACAGAATCAGCGCATCTCATTAAGAAACACGTTGGCACTGGGTCCAGTTCACAAAAGGTATGCTTCAAATTGACTGTCACCTTGATAACCTCACTCACTTCCACTGGTCTAAACTCCCCCCCAACTCAGCGGAGTGCACTCAGCACACATCTGGTGACCACTGTCAGCTATAATATTGCTGGCTGAGGAAGCCTCCTGCCGGATCAAGGACACTCTGTCCGAGAAAAACAGAGCAAACTCCTCACAATCTTCATTTGGAAAAACCCTCCCGGGCTGCAAGCAGACTGGATAAAGAAGTCTATTTACAGTCTGGAAGAGTGAAGCTGGTCGGTTCTTCCCGGCAGCAATCTTCCTGGACAGGAACACTGCCTTCTTACGGTTGATTGCCTCCTGATATGCACAATAGTGCATACGCAGGACCAGTTTGTCTGCCTCCAGGTGGGACCTTCTCCAGCAGCGCTCTAGTCTCCGACCAGTCTTCTTCATTTCCCTGAGGTCCCCATCAAACCATGGGGACCTCAGATATGAAGTTCTGGGTCGTACACGGACAGGTGCGTGGGAGTTGATGGCGTCAGAGAGCACCTTATTATAGGTGTCGACCCCGGTACCAACACCTCCAGCGCATGCAGCACCCACACTTGATAATTTAACTGCCGCCAAAAAACCCTCAGGGGTAAGACCCCACAAAGGGCAACAGCTAATCATCGCAGCAGGGGAAGGGTTTTTGGTGGGAGCCCCAAGCGTGAACTTCACCGTGCAATGATCGGACCAAGAAACCCAATCAATCCCGATATCGGTGATCTCAAGCCCCAGTGAAAACACCAGGTCCAGTATGTGGCCATCCTGATGGGTCGGTGCAGCAACGATCTGCGTCAGTCCTAAAGATGACATAACCTGCAGGAAATCACTGCTGCATCTTTGATCTCTATCATCCACCCAAACATTGAAGTCCCCCAGAAAAACACATCTGGGGGATCCCAATGTTTCACCAGCGATGAACTCGGCAGACTCTTGCAGGAAACTCCCCATCGGGCCAGAAGGACGATAGATGAGAAAAATCCTGCAGCCCGCGCCGAAACCACCGTGGATAGCCACACACTCAAAGGAACCTGGAGTTTCCACTGGATGCACGGTGAAGGTCAGGCTGGATCTAAAACAGATGGCTACACCGCCACCCCTGCGATTCACTCTGGGGCAGTGCACTACGGTATACCTGGGAGGGACAGCAGCCTCAAAAATGGGGCCTGCATCGTCACCCACCCAGGTCTCCATAATGCATGCCAGATCGACCGATGAAATTAGTGCAGCAATAATTGCCATCTTATTTCTGATCAATCTGGCATTGCACAGCACTGCCGTCAGAGGATTGGAGGGTGGAGCAGCCCCTTGGGTTGCCTGGCCACTCGGTCTGGTGGACTCCCTGGGGATGGGCACCAACCACGTTTGGCCTCTCCTAGATGCCCGTCGTAACCCAGGGTGCCTCCTGGACCTAACAATCTCTATCTTACCATCACCCATACCTAGATCACCCCACTGCCTGTAATCAGCATGACCCCTCTCAATCCCTACTTCCTGACAGCGTCTAACCGAAGTATCAGACACAGGGAGAGGGATGGAGGGACGTAAATCATACAGCAGTGAATGGATATAGGTAATCCTAGCCCCCATAGATCCTCCCGCATAGTCCCTATGCATTCCAAACAGTAAGCACAAACTATTAATTTAAATACAAACTAAATAACAATAAAATAACTACCTAACCTACTTAATCCAACAAAACCTAATATATTAAAGCATAAGCTCCAACATTATATTTCTATTCACAGATAAATAAATACAAATTAAAAACTGCTTAGCAGTTTAAGAACAAGTTGCAGGCCAACCCGTTTTCCCTTCTAGAGGGGGAGCAGAAATTTCAGTGCCGAGTGGTGCTCACGCCACTCACACGCTCGCGTCACGCTCGTGCTTGGAGCGGCACTTCACTTTTATGTCAGCACTGTCCCCACCCCTTCAGCAGCAATCCCAGCTCCTCCTCTCTCACACCTCCGACCAGATGAGAGGCAGTAAACAGCACACAGTCTCTCACACTGTGCAGTTCACCTGCAAGCAGGGAGCAGTAAAGCTGAGATGATCCAATTGCAGGGAAAGAGCAGACAGCAGGTAAAACAACTTCAGAGTACTGGACAGATGTGGTGCATAATTCAGCATGAACATTGTACTCATTAATATGCGTTTTTAAGTCGGGACCATCATCAGGAGTCACTTGTGTTATAACTCACTTTCTTCATCATCACGGTCACAAATGCAGTCAAATTACGATTTACGATCACGTCATGAATCACAACAGTAATTTTTTCTACTAGTTACTTGGATGTATTGTAAGCCTGTTTTGTAGTATCTCTCCAGGCTTCACCACCCCACCATTGTACTCATTAATGAGTGTTTTTAAGTCGGGGAGTTTTGTGCCACACCTCATCGGGGCCCGGGGAAGTATAGCCATAGGCATTTGCATTTCTTTATCATCACGGTCATAAATGCAGTCACAAATCATGATTTAAGATTATGTCATGAATCACAACATTAATATTTTTACTAGTTACTTGGATGTATTGTAAGCCTGTTTTGTAGTATCCCTCCAGGCTTCACCACCCCACCATTGTTTTCATTAATAAGTGTTTTTAAGTCAGTTTAGCACAGTATACTTCCACTGCTCAGAATACATATGGAAGACAACAAAAAAAGGGCATAATTACATACACGGGTCGGGGATGATAGAGGAATACATTTTATAGCACAGCAAGGAAGGTGTGGTGGGGCACATGGTGTGAGGAAAAAAAACTAATGTGAGATCCCATGGTGATCCAGCAGCAGTTCCAGCATGGACATAATTTGCAACTGATGTCCCACTATGTAAGAAAAATAAAATTTACAGAAAGAACAAATTAAGTAAAAAAGAGTACAGACAGAAAAGACAAAAAAATGTAGCTTTTAAAAAAGCTGTTGGGTCTAAATCAAAGTTTAAATCTCCTCCTCATTCTAATCTTAAAGTATCAGCAGTCACAAAACACACTCCTCTCTCTCCCTGTCTGCACAGGAGAAAGTAAAAGTGTCTGCTTGTATGAATCACTTTCTTCCTGCCTAGCTAAAGAGCATGTGACTTGCAGTACTGTAAGCCATGTGATGTGTAGAGGGGCTGCCAAATCTGAAACACCAAGTGGATCACTTAGAATCATAATGAGGAACGTGAAGTCCATTAAAAACAATGACTTCACCTTACTTCGCATTGCCATTCTGCCTTAACGTGAAGTGGTACTGACAAGCCGGAGTCAGCACTTTGCATTGCCCACTGCGCTTGCAATGCAAAGTGCCCACTTCGTGTTCACTGCGCCAGTGGAATTTAAATTCACTGCATCTCTTCCCATTATCCATTTAGCGATATAGGATCACCTGTCGTAATCCTCTAAGCGAATGCTGATCCATACATGACCATGTTCCATACTTGATGGAACCAAATACACTTTTAGACTTATTTATGTTTTTTCAACTTTTGCTCATAACTCCATTGTTTTTGAGATTTTGAACACAAAAGTTCAACATGATCTTTTTATCAATAAACCTCATAAAACTGACAGGTGATATTTATTTATCAAATTCTGACCAAAATGTCGTTTTAGGGTTATCCTATGAAACAACATTTTGGGTGGGATTTGAAAAATAAGAGCTGTCACGGTCATGTAGTGGGCTGAAAATAACCATGTTAAAAATGTGCGGGATGATTTTTACCCCATCTCATGAACATGACAGTTGTCCTTTTTTAAATTCAGCCCAAAACACTGTTTTGCAGAATGATCACACAACAACATTTCAGACATCATTTGAAAAATTAGACCTGCCATGTTCATGAGATGGGTTGAAAAAGACAGTGTTGAAAATGTGGGCTCAAAATCTCAAAAATATATGAAGTTAGGGCATACAAGGGCCCTGCACAAAGCAAATTAAGACTTACCTTAGGATTTGCAAAGGGCCCAAAAGGCCCTACGCTTCCTGTGGAAACCAAGTTAGGACTTCCCACCTGATTTGTGCCACTGCACATCTTGCTTTATGCAGGGACCAAAGGAACTTGCACAAAATAAGTTAGAACCTCTCTCCTCTTTTGCTTGGAGGGACAGAAAATGAATCCTCAGGATCGTGGTAGCAGCTGCAAGGGGAAGTGAGCTGGATGTCATTATTCACCTAGAGACAAATGACCTGGTGGAGAATGGGATCAGAGCAGTGCAACAGGACTTTGTGGAGTTGGGAAGGGGCCTTAGACAAGTAGCACACATGGTAACTTTCTCGGAAGTGCTACCTGTCTATGGCATGGATGAGGCTAGGGTACTCCGCACCATGGGATTCAATGACTGGTTGAAAAACTGGTGCAAAGCTCAGGGATTTGGCTTCATTGGGGACTGCAGCTCCACCTGGAGGGATGCAGGCCTATACAGGTGGAAAGGTCTGCATCTATCCAGAAGAGGAACCAGGATCCTAGGTGATAGGTTTAAATGCTTCATTGGCAAGCATTTAAACTAGCCATGGGGGGAGGCACTGAAAAGGAGAAAAGAAAGCCTAGTCCCCCCAAAAAATCAGGGTAGTTAGTGAGGTAAACACCAAGATAGAGCAGTCGATAGGGAGAAGGGCAGGGGTAAATGGAGAAAAAGACAACGGCAGTAAGGACAGGGATGGGGCTAAAAGAAATAAACTCATAAACAAAAATGGAGGGTAATGAGTACTAATGCCTGTAGTCTAGGTAAAAAGCTCCCTGAAATGGTGGCCTTGATGGAAGAGGGATGCCTGGATATCATGGCAGTCACAGAAAAATGGTACGCAGAGAACCATGACTGGGATGTGAACATGTTAGGGTACACAATCTATAGGAGGGACAGGGAGGGAAGAAGAGGAGTAGCTCTCTATGTAAGGGAAGAGATCAAAGCAACAGAACTAAAGGGTAAGCAGGGATGAGAGGAGGCACTGTGGGTCACCCTGGGGACTGGAAATGGCACCACAATCCACACAGGGGTTGTATATAGATCCCTATCTCAGGGAAGGAAATGGACAAAGAAATCATAGAAGGCATCCTTGGGATGGTAGAGAAAGGGGAGATATTGCTGATGGGGTACCTGAATATGTCAGATGTTAACTGGAGCACCTTTGCTGCAGCCACATCCAAGAGCAGGGCCATTCTTGATGCCCTACAGGGGGCATGCCTCAGACAGCTAGTTTTGAAGCCCACTCATGAGGGAGCAACCTTAGACCTAGTACTCTCAAATGGGGACAGAGAGAGGATCTCTGATCTTGAAGTGGATAGCCATCTCAGAAAAACTGACCACCAAACAGTGTGGTTCATGATAAACTTAGCTGTAGCATCAAGCCATACAAAAGTGAAGGTACTGGACTTCATGATGACTGATTTTGTCAAAATGGGAGAGTGCCTCAGAAAAGCACTAGCAAACAGGCAAGAAGGTGGGGTGAAGCAACAATGGGGAAACATCAAAACTGCCATCACAGAGGCAACAAGCCTTTGTGTGAAGCAAATAAAAAATCAAAATGAAAGAAAAAAACACTATGGTTCTCAAAAGAAGTGGCGGGGAAGTTAAGGGAGAAATAGATAGCATTCAGGAAGTATAAGGAAACACAGAAGGAGCAGGATAGAGAACTGTACCAGATAAAGTAGAAGGAAGTGGGGAAGGCAGTCAGAATAGCAAAGGTCCAAACTGAGGAAACACTAACCAACTCTATTAAGAAGGGGGATAAAACCTTTTATAGGTACATTAGGGAGCAAAGAAAGATGAAGGCAGGGACACTAAGATTCAATAAAGAGGAAGGTGGTTGGACAGAGAGCGACAGTGAAAAAACAGGGATACTGAATTAATATTTCTGTTCAGTATTCACAAAGGAAAAGCAGGGGGAGAGACCTAATCCAGTCAACAGAAGCACTCTGGATAGGGGGGTTGATATTAGTCCGTTCACAGAAGAAAGGGTTCTGAAATAACTCTTAAAACTGAAGGTGGATAAAGCAATGGAGCCTGGTGGGATTCACCCCAGAATTCTAAAAGAACTAAGGGAAGAACTAGTAACACCACTGACTGCCATTTTTAATAAATCATGGGAGCATGGTGTAGTACCTGAGGACTGGAGGAGGGCAGATGCGATTCCCCATCATAAAAGTGGGAGCAAGACAGAGGCAGGAAATTACACACCTCTCAGTTTGACCTCAGTGGCAGGGAAAATGATGGAATCACTTCTCAAGGAAAGAATTGTTGAGTACCTAGAGGCCAGTGGGGCACAGGACACAAGGCAGCATGGATTCACAAAGGGAAGGCTATGTAAGACAAATCTAATTGATTTCTTTGACTGGGTGACCAAAGCAGTAGACCAGGGAGGGGCTGTGGACATGGTCTACTTAGACTTTAGCAAGGCATTTGATACAATCCTGCACAAAAGATTAATAGACAAATTAGCCAGCTTGGGAGTGGGTCCCAGGGTGGTAGCCTGTGTAAAACACTGGCTGGACAACAGGACACAGTGGGTAATAGTAAATGGAGTCCACAGTGAAAAAAGGGGGGTTACTAGTGGGGTACCACAGGGTTCAGTACTGGGGCCGGTCCTTTTTAATGTCTTTATAAGTGACATGGCAGAGGGCTGGAAGGGAAAGTATGTCTCTTTGCAGATGACACAAAAGATCTGCACAGGATTGATACACAAGGTGGGGTGGAAAGGATGAAAAGGGACTTGGCAAGGTTGGAGGAATGGTCAAATGTATGGCAGCTTAGATTCAATGCAAAGAAGTGCAAAGTAATGCACCTGGGAAACAAAAAACCCAGGGGAAGAGTACACAGTGGGGGGTGAGATACTGGTAACAACAAAAATGGAGCAGGACCTGGGGCAGTCACATCAGATGACCTAAAGGTGGGCCAGCAATGTGAGCAGGCAGTAAGGAGAGCTGGGGGGATACTGGGATGCATAGGGAGAAGCATCACCAGTAGAAAACAGGAAGTTGTTGGCCCTCTGTACAGTTGGTAAGACCACATCTGGAGTACTGTGTACAATTCTGGAGACCCCATCTCCGCAAAGACTTAGACAGGGTGGAGGCTGTCCAGAGGAGGGCAACCAAAATAGTGCATGGTCTGCACCAGAAGACATATGAAGACAGATTAAAGGAGCTTAAGATGTATAGCCTCGAGGAAAGGAGGGAGAGGGGGACATGATAGAAACTTTCAAATATCTCAAGGGAATCAACAAAGTCCAAGAATGTAGCATCTTTCAGAAAAAGAGATGTGCAAGAACAAGGGGGCACAATTTGAAGATAGAGGGGGGACGGCTCAGAGGTAATGTGAGGAAATATTTCTTCACAGAGAGGGTTGTACATGCATGTAACAGCCTTCCTGAGGAGGCTGTAGAGTCAAAAACAGTGGGGATTCAAGAATGCATGGGACAGACATAAGGCAATTCTAGTGGGGGGTAGGAGGAAGTAGGCTGTTGGTTAACTAGGATCTGCAGCTTATCCGTTAGGTAGAGAAATGGCAGACTAGATGGGCCAAGCGTGTCCTTATCTGCTATCAAATTCTATGTTTCTATGTTTACATATTTGAGCCAAGCCGCCTCACAGAGGGCCTGCAAAGTTACTAAGTTTACTTCCTAGTAGGCCACATTATTTCTTTCTCACTATAATTTGTGATTATATCAATCTAATAAAGACAGGAGATTCATGGCAAAAAATATGTTTTTGCATCAGTTAAGGTTTTTGAAACATCAAAACAAAGGAAATCCAATGTTAAGAATGTTTCGAACCCTAACTCCTCACACCTCTATCCTCTATGCATCCCGCCCAAGTGAACTCCACTGAGCTTAATGCCAAAGCACAATCCTGAACACAATCCCAAAGGGCCCAGTGCAATGCAAGTCAAGATTTGAGTCATATTGGTTCTTGAGTGAAGCAAGTTAGAAGTCAGGTCCTGTTTTGCACAGGGCCTGAATGTCCCTGTGTGCCCTGCTTTCTGGGTCATGAATGAAGCAAATAGGACTGAGGCTTGTTTTGTGTAGGGACAGAGGTACCCTTCATGAAACAAGTTTGGAGTAAGGTCCTGATTCACTGTTTCCTGCTCTGCACCGCAACATAAGAGCCCTGTGTGAAGCAAGTTAGGACTCAGCACCTGTTTCATGTAGGGCCCAACGGGTCCTGCAGGAAGCAAGTTTCAAGTCAGGTCCTGATTCGCACAGTGCCCAAAAGGCCCTGCACATTTCTTGTTTTGCACAGGGACCGAAAGGCCCTGTATGAAACAAGTTAGGACCCAGTTCCTATTTTGTACTGAACATGAAGGGCCCTACATGAAACAAGTTAGGACTCTTCTTTTTCAAAAACTATGGAAATTAACTTGGTTCATGCAGGGGCCCTTCAGGATTCAGATCTTGATTGTGCTTTCAGGCATTCAATTCAGTGGTGCTGTCAGGGCTGCTACATGAGGGTGGGAGGTAGGTTCAAAAATGCTTAACTTCAGACTTCCTTGTTTTTGATGTGTCAGAAACCCTAACTAATGCATTAACATAGTTTTTCCCCTTTTCAGAAATTCTGTCTATGATTTGGCATCCAGTGTTACTTGCACTTTCACTCCTCTGTGTTGTTTTGGATTTTTACCACTGTTGCCTGCCTTTTTTTGCATGCTATGTTGTGTAATGTTTTCACCTGACCAGTTCTGGGCTATGCCATAACCTTGCCTGCCTTTTCATGCTATGGTGTTATGCTGGTTGTCTGTTCCTGGACTCCGCCAACTTTTCTATATATGTTGTGCTCTATGGACACACACATGCAGAGTAGGGACTGGAACAGGCAGTATGGCTTGGAACAGATGGGGTGGAGCTGAAACAGGTAGAGTAGGATCGAGAACCATGAATTGGACTTTGCAGTTCCTGGGTATAAACTGTATAGAAAGGATAGGGGATAGGAAGGGGAACAGTGACCCTGTAGGTGAAAGAGGGGATAACTTGTAGCAGAGAGGAAGCGGTGGAAGGTAAGTCTGAAGCATTGTAGGTACAGGTACAATCCACTATGGGGAGGGAACTAAAGATGGGGGTGATCTACAGGTTACCTTCCCGGGATGAGGAGTTGAACAGGGTACTAGGGTCTTAAATCATGAAAATGGCTCGTAAGGGGGAGGTAGTAATAATGGGGAATTTCAATCTACCTGGGGTGGACTAGAAAATCCCGGCTACCTCCTGTAGTAGGGAGCAAGTAGTGCTGTATACATTACAGGGTGGTTTCCTGGCTCAGGGTGCCATGGAACCCATTGGGGAGAGGTCGATACAAGACCTGGTCCTCTCCAACAGTGAGCATGTTCAGGATGTGAAAGTGGAAGCAACACTTGCAGGTAGTGACCACCACACAGTGTGGTTCCACCAGAACATGGTCAGCGGATGGTCAGGACCAGGACAAGGATTTTGGGTTTTAGTGAGCTAGTGAAGCCAAAACAGGCCAACAAGAAAATGATATAAATTTTAAGTAGTAGTCAGTTGTAACTTTTTCTTTCTGAAGTACTTTTCTTTTTCCTTTTACTCATATAAAGTCATCTATGTGATAATATTTTGCTGGATGTGTGGAACAGCTCTTAGCCTGGCAGCTGACATATTTAACTCTACTGCCCCACACTACATCATCAGCATTATGATCTCACTGACAGTGACATCACAGGTGAATGACCTGGCAGTCACTTGCTTGCTCTTCCTAAGTAGCAGTAATGTCACAGTCAGTGAGGTCAAAATGCTGATGATGTAGTGTAGGGCAGTAGAGCAACATAAGTCAACTGCCAGGCAGTGCTCTGTCCCACACAGCACACCCACTAACATCAAGTAAACAATCTTCTAATTAAACTAACGGAAAATAAAAATACCTCAAATATAAAGGTAATGGTTGGCTGCTTTTAAAATCCAACATTAGTTTTAGGCAGTTCACTAGCTCTTTAAGAGAGCAGACTTTGGTAGGATGGGAGAAATTCTAGTAGGACACCTTGCTGAGATCAGAAGGGAGACAGATGTGGAACAGAAATGAGCAATAATAACAGCGGGACTGATAGAGGCCACTAGTGAGTGTGCCAAAATCAATAGTAAGAAAACTAAGCCCAGCTAGTTCAACAAGGAGGTGTCAAAAGCTGTAGGTGACAAGAGGGCAGCCTTCCAGAAGTACAAACATACACAGCAGGAGGAGGAGGATGGGGGGATTACTCTGCTAAATCAAGGGAGATGAACACAGCAGTTAGGGCAGCCAAGGCTACAAGGGAGGTGCAGCTGGTACAGAGGATAAAATTGGGAGAGAAAGACTTTTTCTGATATTTAAGGGAGGAAAGAAACATAAAGGATGAGATAAGATTGAAAAAGGAGGGTGGTTTGGCAGAATAATAGTGAAGAGAAAGTGGAGGTACATAGACAATTCTGTTCAGTCTTCACTAGAGAGAAGGATGGAGCAGTACACAAGGGAGCAGGGTGGTGGGGAGGGGGGGATGTCACAGACAGCATCACTCAAGCTGATGGGGTACATAAGAGTCTAAGGGCCCTAAAGGTGGATAAATCCCCAGGGTCAGATGGTGTGCACCCAAGGGTCCTAGGGGATGCTGGCGGAGGCTCTGGTGAATCCCCTGGCAGACCTGTTTAACACCTCTCTGGAGTCAGGGGTCATGCTCCAGGATTGGAGAACTGCACATGTGATGCCTCTCCATAAAAGTGGGCTGATGGATGAACCAGGGAACCACAGGCCAGTCAGCCTGACCTCAACAGTAGGCAAGCAGATGGAGACCATCCTGAAGAGAGATTGGTGAGCTTTCTGGAGGATAATGGGCTTCAAGACATGAGGAAGCATGGGTTTATGTCAGGGAGATCCTGCCAGACTAACCTAATTGACTTCTTCAACTGGGTTACCAACATAGTGGACAAGGGAGAAGTGGTTGATGTCCTGTATCTGGACTTCAGCAAGACCTTTGATGCTGTACCTCGCAGGAGACTGGTCAGGAAGCTAGAAGACCTGGGTGCTGGAAATAAGCTTGTTGGGTGGATTAGAAGTTGGCTGCAGGACAGAAGCCAAAAGGTGGTAGTCAGGGGGGAATTCTCAGAAACTAGGCCTCTGACCAGTAGGGTCTTACAGGACTCTGTGCATGGTCTGATGTTGTTTAACATATTCTTAAGTGACATTGCAGAAGGGATCTAGGGTAAGATCTGCCTGTTCATGGATGACACAAAGCTCTGTGGGAGGGTGGACACAGAGGAGGGGAGACAGGAACTCAGGGAAGACCTGGCTAGGCTAGAGAAGAGGTTCAGCAATTGTTAACTGAGGTTCAATGTTAAAATGTGTAAAGTTATGCACTTTGGGACAAAATAAAAACAGGGACCAAATACTGATTGGGTGGTGTTCAGGTAACCAGATCAGAAAATGAAAAGGTCAGCATTGACGACACTCCAAAGCAATCCACACTGGTAGGCAAAGAAATGCATTAAAAGGATTTTATTGTAGAAGCAGGTCCAGAGTAGTCGTCTAGATAGCCATGTCCCAGAGCTTCAATCCTATCCAGATCTGTCCCCTGACAAAGACCCGGATAGGATTGAAGTGCTTTAACACAGCTATCTAGTAGACTACTCTGGACCTGCTACTACAATAAAATCTTTTTAATGCATTTCTTTGTCTACCAGTGTGGACTGCTTTGGAGTGCAGTTAATGCTGAGCTGATATTATGTGGACTGGCAATCCAAACCTGCACCCCTCCCGCTGTTCCAGTGTATGACTGATTCTCCAGCTATTTACAAAGGAAGAAAAGGACCTGGGTGCAATTATCATGAGTGACCTGAAACACTCAGCACACTACAAGAAATCCACATCCAAAGCAAAGGGGATGCTGAGCTGCATAGTCAGGGGAATTACCAGCAGGAAGGCGGAGGTCATTGTGTCGCTGTACAGTTCTCTAGTGAGACTGCGCCTACAGTACAATGTGCAATATTGGTGCCCTTATCTTAAGAGGATATCAACTTGTTAGAAATGGTACAGAAAAGGGCAACCAAGTATATCTAGGGCCAGCAAGGCAACACATATGAGGACAGGCTCAGGAGGCTCAACATGTATTCTCTTGAGGACAGAAGGGAGAAAGGGGACATGACTGACACCTTCAAGTAGCTTAAATGTATAAATAAGGTGAGCACTGAGGACCTTTTCAGCCTTAGTGGAAACATGACAACTAAGGGGAAACAGCCTGAAACTGGTGGGGGGAAGGTTTGGAAGGGAGATGAGGAGGCACTTTTTTACTGAGAGGGTGGTAGCTAAGTGGAATGAGTTGCCAAAGGAGGTGGTATGCCTAAAAATGGTGGCAAGCTTTTAAGAGTGGTTGGAACAAGGTGAGGGGGAAAACTGCAGGTAGTGTGGGGAAAGAGGGGTGTAGGGGTACATGAGAGGAGTCAAGGGGGATCTAGGAAGGGGGCAGTTCCCTCTATAAACACAGTGGGAACTGCACACTTGAGCAGACTAGATAGACTGTAAGGCCGTTATCTACTGGCACATTCATATTTTCATATGTGTGGAACAGGCATTGTGGCTAGGAACAGATAGCTTGGAAGTGGAACAGGTAGAGTGGGACCTGGAACAGATAATGTGGTCTCCTGCAGAGTGAGGACTTCAGCATAGTGTGGATTGTAACAGACATAATGTGAACAAAGTGGTACAGGCAATTCATCCTGGAACAGAGTGCATGCATGAACAGTGTTAACAAAGAGACTGGAGCAAAGAGTGTGCAGGCTGGAACAGCATGACTGGAGCAGGCAGAGTATCAGTGGAATTGACAGAGAAACTGGAAAAGAGTGTGTGTGTGTGTGTGTGTGTGTGTGTGTGTGTATGCATTTGTGTGTGCGTGTGTGCATGTGCGTGCAAGCATGTGTGTGCTTAAACAAAGAATGTGCAATGTAATAGAGTATGGCGTGACTCAAAAAGAGTGTGTACCGGAATGGATAGAATAGACAGAATGTGTATGGAAGGAGTCAGAGGGTGGACTGAAACAGAGTGAGTGGAGGAAACAGGACTGAGTGGAGCAAAATACAAAATAGAACTGAGGATGTGTAGACTAGAACTGGCACAGAGTGTAGACCAGAATGGAAGGCAGTATGTCAAAATAAGAACTGGAACAGAGTGCAGACCTCAGTGCAGTATGTGGACTAGAATAGACAGTAAAGGCTGGAACAGAGTGTGAACCGGAACGGACAGTGTAGACTGGAACAGGCTGTAAACTGGAATAGACAGGATGTGTGACTGAAACAGACTGTGCAGGCTGGGATAAGAGTGTGGAATGGAACAGATAGGGTGTGTAAATGGGAACAGACAATGCAGACTGCAACAGACTGTGGACAGAAACAGACAGGGCATGTGGACTGGAACAGATAGTGAAGGCTGGAACAGAGCGTGAACCGGAATGGACAGTGTAGACTGGAACAGGCTGTGGACTGAAAAAGACAGTGCAGACTGGAATAAGAGTGTGGAATGGAACAGATAGGGTGTGTAAATGGGAACAGACAATGCAGACTGCAACAGACTGTGGACAGAAACAGACAGGGCATGTGGACTGGTACAGATAGTGAAGACTGAAACAAAGTGTCAAATGGAACATACAGAGTGTGTGGACTGGAAAAGACAGTTAAGACTGGAACTATATGAGGACAAAACAGACAGTGTAGACTAGAACATATAGACTGAAACTCAGTAACAATTGGAATGTACAGACTGGAACAGAGTGCGACTGGAACAGACAGTATAGACTGAAACAGCTGGTGTCTGGACTGGAACACAGACTGTAGAATAGAACAGCATTTGCACTGGAAAGGATTATTTGCAAATTATAAGTCTGTTTAACTATTCATGAGCCTAAGCGAGTCTCCAGATTAGCTACTGGGTCGATCATTAACATTAAAAAGGACTGATCCAGCTCTAATTGACACTGTGTGTATGCACAACTCGTACCACACTGCTAAAACCTAAATGTAAATTATAAAAAAAATGACAAAAATGAAAGTTGTCATTGTGATTAGACTTATAATTGCAATAACTATCTCAATGATGGTCATTTCCTTGGATTAACGACCAGCTAGGGGGAAGTGGCCAACAGTTGCGGCTTAGGCCACCCATCTCCACAACTGGTCATAACATCCCAAGGTGGGATAGGGCCCTTCACTGGTGGATACAAGCGGTGTAGGCTTGAAAAACAAGTTGTAGAGACCAAAGACTTTTCCTTCCTAGCTGATATGTATCCTGATACTGCTGTTAAGTGCACTTCTAAAGTTGAAGGCCATAGGCCTAATGACTGTAGGTGTACTAAGTATTGAAGAATTATAGACAACCCTGCCTCTATTGCATTTATTTTTCTGGGGGACACCAGTAGAAAACGTTTCCATTTAGAGGAAATGCTTTTCTGGTAGCGGGTTCCTTGAAACCTTAAGCACCTTCAGTACTTCCTTTGAGAGTACAACCCAGAAAATGCTAACTTCTCAAGAAACATGCTCTCAAGCGAAGGTTCCTGGGATTTGGGAATGACGGGCTTCTCAGTCATTATTACCTAAATGAAACAAACCTAATGAACTGGAACAGAGTCTGAGGACTGCAGCAGATAGTGTGGACTGCAACCAAGTGCAGATTGCAACAGTCGTCATGGCCTACAATGACAGTGTGGAGTGGAACTGAAAATGTGGAGTGGAACCAACAATGTGGAGTGGAACCGACAATGTAAAGTGGTGCAGACAGTATGGACTGGAATGGACAGTGTGGCCCAGAATGGACAGTATGGATTAGAACAGACAGTGTAGACTAGAATGAACAGTGTGGACTGGGTCACACAGTGTGAACTGTAACAGACAGAACACAGAAACAAAGTAAGAACACCAAACCTACTGAAAAGCCATGCAGCTGTTTATAGCAGTCCAGTAGATACAGTGCATGCCTGGGGTTGGAGCGATCCTTCAGGTGCTCCTTCTCATAATCCACCAAGACCTCTCGGAACCTGAAAGAGGAAGGTGAGCAGAGATTATCTCAAGGTGCCAGGAAAAGAAAAATACATAATGGTGTAAAAGCCAGCTTTGACCCTTAAGGGGAAGGAAAATCTATTTACTTTGTAGGACTGTCAAAAGAAAGACTGAGCTCTAAAAACCAAATGGGAAATATTTCTGTAGCCCATATTTTCGGATAATTCAGGTTATTCAGTGCAGAAGTGCCATTTTAAACAGGAAAACGTGGAGCTTACTTTTTCACTAGTTTGTCTGCACATAGTTAGTCAGTATGGCCTAGTAGTTTAAATACAGGGCTGCAAACCTAGAGCCCCAGGCTGGAATCCCATCACTGTCAGCTAGTCAATGTGTGACTTTGAGCAAGTCACTTAACCTCCCTGTTTTTAACCCCTCCTATCTCTCACTATTGCTTTTTCTGTGTTTGCCTTTCTGAGCTTTCCTTACCCACTGTCAGTCTCCGGTAACCCTCCCTTCTCTGTACTCATCTAATGAATGATGCAGCAGTGCATGTCTTGTACAGCACTCATTATGGGGAGTAGTGTTCAGCCCTGTTATGCATGTGCAATGTTTAGGGATATGCCATTGCAATTAGGTAACTGCATAACTCATTTGGTAGCACATCCACCTCTGGGCTAGAAGGTATTGGGTTGTACTCACACGGACTTGGGATCATGCCCCACCATTGTCACTCCTGTAGCACTGCAAGGGATGCTGTACTGTTTGTGTATGGCATACTTGGGATGGGACGTTAAACAGAGGTCCATTCTGTCCATCGCTGGTTGTGTCCTGGTAGCTGTCCAGGTTGAAGCACACAAACTAAGGGCATTTGTCACAAGTGATGGGGATTTTCCCTTGTGTCCTGGCTAACAAGTTTTAAATCACAATTAAAGACCTGGCTGTTTAGGTATGCAAGAGATTGCTAGCTCAGACTAAACTGTGATCATGCCAGTGGGTGGTTTTAATGAACCACCTCTTTTACAGTTACTTTACTACCAGACTCTGTTAAGGGGTCTATGATCCAAGAGGCAGATTGCCCATGCAGCACAGATCTGTGGTGATTAGGCAACCCTAAGATGAAATGCCATGAACCAGAGGTCCAGTGGACCCTGGCAGCATTCACTGAAGTGGCGTTTACCCTTGTGTACTCAAGCCCCATGGCTGATTACACAACCATAACTGGATGCCCACCTAACTGTTCCTCAATCCTCCCTCAGCACACCTTGCAATTGGGAGGCTAGTGGACAGGTGTGCATTATTGTGGGTTAATGGCACACCTTAGGAAATGAGGCATGAGGCAAAGCCAAATGTCTTAAACACCAACAGAGGCATGTAGAGGCATGTGGTAGTGCATACCATGTACCATGCACCTGTTCACAGGTGCAGAGCTACATGGGTCAGGTATGCATGAACCACCTGTACCTGGCCCCTGAAAAGTGCATAGCCACCATTGCTTGCAAAGTGCTTTAGGATTAAAAAGTTTATGAAAAGTGTGAAAGAAGTGTAACTCATAAAATGAGTAAAAGAAATCAAGACATGTAATTGGTCAAATGTGATCATATGGCCATGTGTTATTCCAGCACAACAGAACAGGTCAGAAACTTTCAGAACCTCTTTACTCAGTTTTAAAAATGGAAATCAGAGGCACCATTTTATGTATGATAATACCACCACAGAGATTACTTTTATGCTTGTAAGAGTGGTCTCACGCGCATTCTTAGGGTAGTATAACTGCAAACAGAAGGTTAGCAGTTCTGATACCCTAAGAATGTAAGTGAAACCACATTTACAAGCATAAGAGTGGTCTCCATGATGATATTAATATATTATTGATCAAGTGCAACCAATAAAATATATATATATATATATATATATATACATACACACATATATAATTTTTAAAACTATATCCAAAGCAGTGCCATTTCAGGGCATCTGCATATGAGATACGCTTCACAGAATAAGAGTGTCTCATGTGCAGGAAGGAGCACTACAATTGGTTGGTATCATTCCCTCCA
Source organism: Neoceratodus forsteri (assembly GCA_016271365.2). Classification (NCBI taxonomy): domain Eukaryota; kingdom Metazoa; phylum Chordata; order Ceratodontiformes; family Ceratodontidae; genus Neoceratodus; species Neoceratodus forsteri. Next base: position 1,161,169,781 of record CM028130.1, read on the forward strand.
TCTATAATAATCACAGTAAGGCACTCTAGGGTGTGTCTAATTGTGTGATAATGGCAGTTTGCTGGTGTTTAAGACACTTGGCTTTGCCTTGTGCCTCATTTCTAAAGTGTGCCATTATCCCACAATAATGCACACCCTATCATATCTTATTGCTCAATTATTATGGTTCTTCTACTAAAGCGACCAAGGTAGTGTAGTGTCAGGCCATAGGTCTGCAAGTGCAAATACCTATCTTATACTGTGGTTAGACACTTGCACACACAAAAGCTTTGTACTATATGTCCAGGAATATGCATATTTCTCATTCTGCACATCAATGGTTCAAACATGTGTGTACATACCACTTCTGCACAGTGTTTATGTTTGCTCTGAATATGGGTCCGACTAGCTTCCATGGCTTTACAGCATAGTACTTACCCACTTGCCATTTGCTGACGGTAGCATGCCCAGACATGCTGTGTCAGATCCTGATATGTTATACTGCAATACTGATGACAGTCTTCTAGTAACCTCTCAGGCAGCATCATGGAATTCACTGAAACAAACTTCTCTGACGGACTCGGTTATGGAGGCTTTGTGGATCCTTGAGCTATCACTTGTTCGGAAATACTGGACAGTGGCAGCGGGTATTTCTTATCAGTTCTGGGGTCCTACATAGCACTACTGAATCCTCCATAATGGAGTCTGTCATTGACATGTGTCACTGTGGATTCTGAGATGCAGAAAAAATGGGCATACTGGATAGACCGATGGTAGTTTTCTATGTTTCTATGCCACCTGACTGATTTCTGTAGGTTTTATCACCTGTTTTGTAGCATAATATTTTAAGTTTTTTTTAAATATCCTTTTAAGTAAAATTGTAGTTACATATTTTGTGTGCCGATTAGGGGGCACCGCACCCATTAGATGAGTGCTCCCATTTAAACTAATAATGGGCGAATTATCACAATTGGAGAAATCATCTTGATGAGAATATCAGATCAAGAAGCTGTTAGAATAAGTGGCCATTTAAAAATAATATTTTCTCAAAGAGAACTGAACTATAGCATTATTATTTGATATTATTTTGTGTTTTTTATTCTTCATGATAGAAACATCAAGTTTAGGAGGGACAAGATCATTTTTCGGCACTATCAGAGACAGTTGAAGGGGCATAATGGCACCATTCATCCCAATTTGATTCAGATGACACTAGTCATATGTTGCTCTGATTCCTTTACAATAGGTTACTAAGTAATATACAGCACAGTAGAAGCATTAAGGCTGAGTAAGCTTGATGGTGTATCAGGTCTGTCCCTCAGCTGTCTTAGGAGTTATACAGATTGAGTGCAGATCCATTCCATCTGGCCCAAATAAGAACCCAAGGCTAAATACTAGGCATTTTCAAGAGGAACCCAGAAAGTCTTTGGAGAGCATGCAGGAGGGTGGGAAATATCCTAGCTCACACAACCTGGGAAGGGCTGAAGTTTTTTAAGGTCAAAGTGATCACAAAGTGGCCCAAATGTTCGACTGGTAACATTTTAATTTCCTTAACTACACTGCAGTTACCATGGAGCTATACTGTAACTTGCAGTTACATACAACTCACGTGTAACTACAGTATAATTACCTCACGATTACCTACCCCGCAGTTACATGGCAAATGACACTTATAAAATGTGACACAGTTTGATCTTTTCAAAAAAGTTCCAAAAAGCTTCTGGGACGTGCTGTTGCCTTCCACTTGAATTTTAGTGATGGTATTTTGCATTCCGCTCAGCTCTAATCCCAAGTTTTGATTGCTAGTGCATCAGAAATCTGCAATGATTTCAAACAGTAACTGGAGCCAGATAACATTGACTCTGTAGATTATCAAGCTGTTTTGCAGTGAGCGTTATGTGCCATTTGTATATCTATGTATCTTGATGGAATATAACATAGGCCTGAAACAAATATGCCTGATATAGTGGCCCATGACCCCATTAACATCAAAATGGTGGAGCCATCAGTGATGTCATAGAGTCATGGAGCACAAGTAAAATCTCAGGTGTATTTTGTAGTATATGGTTAGAGATCAATGTGTATGGAAATCCATATGCCTCCAATTGCTGTTGTACCACAGTAGTAATACAGCTATTGTGATACAATGATTTTTTCATTGTACCACAGCAGCTAAATCACTAACACAATCATTCACTCATTTAATATCTTCCCAGCTAGGGCTGGGCAAAATTTATCTTCTGCCGACAGAATTCTGGCAAAATCATGATATATCTTACACGGAATTGTGTAAAAAAATTTCCAAGAACATTTCATGGAATTTTGCCAAAATAGTGATTTCAGTTATTGCCAACTAATTTACAAAAACATTTGTCCAAATTGCACCCAGTTTGGTACAATGACTTTCCCAATGTCCATACAGTTTCAGATTGCTATCTGCAAAGGCAACTGAGTTATAAGCCTCTAAACGTTAAGAAATATTTAAATTACATTTCACAATTATGTAAACTGCACAGTTTTAAGTCCCTATAGCTTTAAAAATAGAGAATACAATATCAATAGTTTTGTTAGGTTCATTGATCCTAAATATTAAGGTATGAAGCCACGCCATGGCTCAGCAACAGAGCATTGTGCTGCCATGCTGATGATCCGGTTTCGAAATAAGCCTGGAAAGTCACGCCTGGAGGGAATGCCATAGCTGGGACAGCTGCCACTCAGCAGTGCATTTCCAGTCAGTGAGGTTTGGCAGTGGGTTTCACTAACACAGTGACCCCTGCAGCTGGACAGGGAGCTTGCTCATGCTGCAGGGGAAGCAATGGTTGTGCAAGGATGACAGAGGCACCACCCCCACCAGGGGAGATGAGATGGAAATAAATGTTGGAGAAAAACCTGGTATCCAACTGAGTGATGGTTTTGTTCAGCTTAATCAGGTATATCCCTGTGAACAGGTATATCCCTGGTAGATGAGTTTCCAGCCTGGAGAAAAAACAATATGGAAAAAATAAAAGAGTGTGTGTGTGTCTCAACAGTCTTGCTCAAAGGCTGGCCAAGTTATAAGGAGCCAAAGAATCCAAAATAACATCAGTAACTAAAGTTGAATTTCATGAGTTTTTGTGAAACTGTGGAATGTTGTGATACTTTTGTCATGTCCACACATTTTGCCAAGTCATACAGTTGAGTTGTCATTGTAGAGGAATGTAAAAGCTGAGTAAAGTAGCAATAAGGTAGCATTCACAGGAGGCTCCATAGGGAAAGTGCAATGGTAACACGTGTCAGGTCACTGTCTTGAGTGACGAACCATGAAGAATAGTCAGGGACATTACTCATTACCAAGAATTCTTGCAGTACGCCAGATGACCAGTAGATCTCACTGACTTAATGACTCATGGAAGTACATGCACATGCAACATTGTTACTGTATAATACCACCTGCTGACTTGTAGATAACAATGTATATTTTACTACTTGAAAACAGTGGCACGAAGTGATGCCAAGCCTTACAACTAGTTGTTACCTGGGATATTGTGACAGAAGTATATGGATGTCTTTAGTAATGATGCAGCATGATGCTGGGCGTGATGGTCTCAGGAGTGATGGATGGGATATTGTAAGGCCAGGATACTAGTGACGGTGAGGTGATTCAGTGGTGATAAGTACTTTGTGAAAGTTAAATTCTACAAGTGGAATTACTCTTGTTGCGTCCATGAATGTTTGAGAAAATGTCAATTAATAATTTCTAAAGAATCCACAATAAATTTTAATCTACTAAACCACATTTATCTAGTTTAATTAGATGTCAGGACATATTTACTTTCGTATTCTTGCCAAATCTCTAGTGCATACCTGCAATAGCAGTGGCGCTATAAACATCCAAATATTTAAGAAAATTTCACACAGTTTAACAAGTAATAAAATTGGGAAATTCTGAACTCCTGTAACTTACAATTTACACAACCAACTGCTTCTCTAGTTAGCAGTTTCTATAACTGTTCCAAGAAGTACAAATATTCATGTTCTCTTATCTAACTCCAAAGGCGGCTAAATTGTTAGCAATTTTCACATGAACAATAAATTGCCAGACTGTGAGCTTTGTAACTTCCCTGCCTCTCATCCTAATGCCATACAACTTGGCATCCATTAGGGGCCTCATTCAAACAATACACATGCCAAATTGTGACTTCTAGCTATAATGCTGACTTAGTTATGACTAACTAAATACTTTTGGACAATTCCACAAAATTGTATGAAATTTCACGAATTTCATGAAAATTCTGTGAAACTGGAATTGCTAATTTTGCCCAGCCCTAGTACCAACAAAACTGAATGTTTATAATTTTAACAATTTAAAATCAAATAAACCAAACCTGCATCTAGCTACTTAACAGTCAACCACTAATAATCAGAAACTGTACCATCAGCTTTTTATGTTACACAGAAACATAGAAACTGACAACAGATAAGGACCGCTAGGCCCACCTAGTCTGTTCATTTTCCCTACCTGCTGCAAAAACTACAGACCCTACTTGATCTCTGGCTTTGTTCTCTTTCCTATTGCTAGAGCTCCCTTATGCCTATCCCCTGCATTTTTGAATTCCCCAACTGAGTTAGCCCCTGCCAGCCCCACTGGGAGGCTGTTTCATGCATCCACCACCCTTTCCATGAAGAAATACTTCCTCACCTTATCCCTCAGTCTACCCCCTTCCAGCTTCATGTCATGTCCCCTTGTTCTAGAACATTTATTTTTCTGAAAGATGCTACTCTCCTCTACCTTATTTATGCCCTTGAGATATTTCAAGGTCTCTATCATATCCTGTCCCCCCCCCCAAGGTACTGTGTACATATTGAGCTCCTCCAGTCTCTCTTCATATGACTTTTGGTGTAGACCCTGCACCATTTTTGTTACCTTTCTCTGAACTGCTTCTACCCTTCCTATGTCCTTATGGTGACACAGTACGGCCTCCAGACTGGACACAGTACTCCAGATGGGTCTCACCAATGATTTGTACAGTAGCACCACCACCTCTTTTCTTCTTCTGGTGATACCTCTTCCTATGCACCCCAGTACCCTACTGGCTCTCTTCACAGTTTTGGCACATTGTTTGGTCACCTTTAGGTCATCTGATATGTTTACCCCAGATCCCTTTCCTGTTTGGTGGCCATCAGTATTGCTCCCCCCCCCATCATGTAAGCCTCCCCTGGGTTCCTGTGCCCCAGATGCATGATTTTGTATTTCTTTGCATTGAATCTTAGCTGCCACACTCTTGACTATTCCTCTAGGTTACCTAGGTCCCTCTTTTTTTCCACCCCTCCCAGAGTGTCTACATTGTTGCAGATCTTAGTGTCATCTGCAAAGAGGCATGCGTTTCCTTCCAGCCCCTTAGCAATGACACTTATGAAGACATTAATTAGGACTGGCCCCAGAACTGATCCCGGTGGCACCCTGCTGATCACCCTTGTTTCCTCGGATTGAGCTCCATTTACCATATCTTTACTTTGAAAATAAAGCCTCATGTCAGACAGAAATCCTCACTAAGAACTTTCATTTAAATAAATGCTTGCTGATTCAAATGGAAGCTCATAGTGAGATTTGTACCTGGAGTGAGGCGCTGTTTTCAAAGTAAAGATCTTACCATAAAATAAAACCTACAGGTACAATTTTTGATTATAAGTGGGTGGTTATTATGTATCTGGCTCTGGAGTGGATATTTTTTAAAACTGGTGAAAAGTGAAAAAAAAAAATATTTGGGGGCGAGCCTGGACAACAAATTTTACTTGAAACCATATACTATACAAAATAATATATGAGCAACCATGCCCGATGTGGCATGTGCTTCCATCTCTGGGTTGTGATGACACTAGGAACCTCTCAAGATTCACTTTTGAGTACCTATGATGTCACCTCAACCCCATGATGAAACACAGTCCTGCTGTATGGTTGCCCATACAATATTCTCTGTATTATGCCCATGCCATAATGGATTTTTCCAATGGGACAGATCTGTGGGATTAAACTGTTGAATATACTACTATAATATGGAGTTATAGTTACAATACTATACAGAGTATAGCATTGTAACTATACTGTACTATATTATAGTACTAATAAAACTGTTTGAGTACAATCATGTCCCAGAATGAAATAATGCAATGCTTTTATACGGAAAGTCCTACTGTACAGTGAAAATATTTGCTCTGTCATCTGCCTAGAGTGAGAATATAATAGTTTAAACAATGGGTATGAAAATTAATTTGCCAAGATAACACTATTATTGGCAACATGAGCAAAACTGAATTTGTCACTGAGCATGCTCAGAAATTTATTTTGCTAATTTTGCCAACACTGAGCATGCTCAGATATTTATTCTTACATGTGAGATGTCATCTGTTTTTTGACTGCATTAATGAACCTTGTTGTGGGATACAGTTTGCATTTTGTACTTTTGTTTCTTTTATACCTGTTTATCATTTCTGTCACAAAACCATCTAAACAACTTCTGTATAACTTAACTGAGCCGAGTTATCTGCGAGAGCATCTTTGCTCCTACTGCCCCCCGTCCACTCCACTGATGAGGGATTGCTAGAGATTCCCAGGGTTCGTTTAAAGACCTCTGGGCCCAAGCATTTGAATTTGTGGCCCCTACCCTGTGGAATTCTCTACCTCATAGGATAAGAGAGTGCCTGACGGTGGGGAGTCTTAAATCTGCATTGAAAACTCATCTGATTCATCTTGCTTTCTCTGATGTTGTGTGAGTTTGATACTTAATAGTGATGAATGGAGTTTTTAGCTATGAAATTATGATTTTATTTACTGTACTGGCACTATGGTCCTTTATGGTGAATAGCACTATTTATAAATAAAGTTGCTTATGCTTAACTATGCCATGACCTGCCTTAAGATATTATCCTCATCTTCATTTGAGGATATTGGTCTATAGCTATCCCACATGTGGCTTTGTCACTCATGAGATATCAACAGATCATTATCTTCTCATGAAGATAAAATAATATCTTAAGTCAGGCCCTATCATATCCCTTATATTCTCACTGTACTGTAGATGTCTGACAAGTAAAAATAACGCTGATATTTGTGACTTTTTACATACATTGCCACTACAGAAATGTATTTACTCAAAGATTAAGCATCTTTGAGAATTTTAAATTTCTGCTTTAAACTATGACTTTTCAGCATTATGCATCACTTGCTCTATATAGGTAGCACCCCATCGATAAAGGATGGATGTGGTACAGATACCAACATACAAACATGCGAATTTGCCAGCAGATAAAGGCCTTATGGTCTATCGAGTCTGCTCGAGTGTGCAGCTAGCAACCTTTATACTGCAGCTGCCCCTCCCTCCCCTCCGTCTTACCCTATCCCATCCCCTTTTGAAGCAGTCCACTGTTCTACAGGATAACACTTCCGCAGGCAATGCGTTCCACCCAGATACTACTCTCTCCATAAAAAAGTGTCTTCTCATTTCCATCCTGAATCTTCCCCCCCTCCAATCTGAGATCATGACCTCGAGTATCACTACTTCCCCAACTCGAATAGTCCCTCCATGATTGTCTTGTTTATTCCCTTCATGTACTTGAAGGTTTCAATCATATCACCCCTGTCTCTCCTCTCCTCCAGTGAGTACATGTTCAATTTCCTCAGCCTGCTCATGTAGGGTGTTTCCCCTAGTCCCTGGGTTATCTTTGTTTGCCCTGCACTGCACCCCCCAGTAACTTAATGTCCCTTTTCAGGTATGGTTGCCAGTACTGCATGCAGTATCTGGGTGTGGCCTAACCAGTGATCTATACAATGACAGGATCACCTCCCCTCTCCTTGAAGATATATCCCTGGCAATACAACCCAGCATTTTGTTGGCCTTTGCAGCTGTCTTCCTGCATTGTGCTGAGTTGTTCATTGAGCCTGTTATAATCAGCCCCAGATCCTTCTCCTCCTCTGTCATGGCTAGCTGACCCCCCCCCCAGCTGGTAGTTCCTTCTTGTTTTTTTTGCCCCAAAATGTAGCACCTTGCACTTTTTGGCACTGAACCCCAACTGTCAGGTGTCTGACCAGTCTACAATTTTGACAGATCATCCTGCAACCTATGCCCCCCTCCTAGGTTATCCACTACTGCTCCAATCTTGGTGTCATCTGCAAACAAGCTGATCTTGCTCTTGATGCCCATTGAGATGTCTGATATGAACAACCCAAACAACACCGGTCCCAGCATTGAGCCCTGTGTTACTCCGCTTGTCACTGTCCTCGGAGATAAGAATTCCCCTCCCACCACCACCCTCTGCTGCCTTCCCTGTAACCAGTTTACTTCCCATCTCATCATTTTCTCCTCTGCACCTGTACCTGCCAACTTACTACCCAGTCTCCCAAGTGGCACTGAGTTGAATATCTTACCGAAGTCCAGAAACAGGACCTCCACTGCATGGCCCTTGTCCAACTGTCTATTTACCCAGTCATAGTAATCCACTAGGTTGGTCTGACAGGATTTGCCCTTGACAAACTCATGTTTTACTATTGTCCTGCAGCCCATTGGTTTCCAGAGAGGACACTAACCTCTCCTTCAAGTTGTCTCCATCAGTTTTCCCATGATGGATGTGAGGCTTACCGGCCTATAGTTTTCCAGTTCATCTTTGGGACTGCTCTTATGGAGAGGTACCACGTGAGCCATCCTCCAGTCCTGAGGTACACTTCCTGAGACCAGGGAGGCATTGAACAGGTCTGCCAAGGGCCCCACCAGGATTTCTGCCAGCTCTCTCAGTACCCTGGGTTGAATGCCATCCAGCCCTGATGCCTTGTCCACCCTCAGTGCCCTCAGGCCCTCCAGTACCCTACCCTCTGTGATTCCACCATCTGTCCTCCTCCCCCTCTGAGCCTGACCTCCCACCCTCCCTCCCTTGGTAGTGCCCTCCTTTCTCCTTCATAAACACTGAGCAGAAATATTCATTAATTGCATCTGCCTGCTCTGCCTCTTCCCACCCACCCCATCCCTCTTAATCCTTACTATTTTGTCCCTACAACTCCTTTTCTCCCTGATGTGCTTGAGGAATTCCTTCACCCAGCTTCTTGATGCCTTAAGCCAGCCTGAATCCTTAAGGCGCCTTGGCTGCCCTTACTGCCTTTGTCACCTCCTTCAGTTCCTCCGGGTAATCCTTTCTGTCCTCCCCTCTCCTGTTTTTGAACCTCCTAAAGGCAGCTCTTTTTTCTTACTTTCTCACAATCCCTTGCTCAACAAGCTAGGTTTCTTGGCTAGCTCTTTTAATCTGGACCTTGATGCAGGTTTTGTTTGCCTCCTCAATCCCCAGTTTTATGACCTCCCACCTCTGGTTAGTGTCCATATTAGTCTGGATTCTGGCTAGATACCTTTTAACTACCTCCCCCATCCTCCCGAAGTTGGACCTCCTGAAGTCCAACACTCTTGTATCTGTTTCTACTCCCTCCTTACCCATTTTCAACGTGAACCACACTGAGCGGTGGTCGCTCCCCACCAGTGGTTCTTCCACTACCAGCTCCCTCACAAACTCCCCATTTGCCAGTACGAGGTCTAGGGTGTTCCCTAACCTGGTTGGCTCACTGACCATTTGCATTAGGAAGCTATCCTGGAATGTGTACAGAAGTACCTGCTGCCTTCTATTCATGGTGGCTGGGGTACTCCAATCAATTCCCGGCAGGTTGAAGTCCCCCACAATCACCATGCTACCCTTTCTGCAGGCCCTTCTGATATGTCCTGCTAGTTCCCTGTCTAACTCCACTGTCTGAGATGGTGGCATGTACACTACTCTCATCCTAAGAGTCCTATTCTTGGAATCCTGGATTTGCATCCATAACAACTCTGTACTACCTTCCCCCCTCCTCACGAACACACTTCAGTCCTTCTCTCACATACAGTGCCACTCCCTCACCCTTCCCATTTACCCTGTCTCTACTGAATGTCTTATACCCTGGTACTGCCAGGTCCCAGTCCTGGTAATGGGTGGCCCATGTTTCGGTAATGGCTGCCATGTCCACCTCCCATTTTGCCATGAGTGCCTGTAGCTCTGCTGTTTTGTTCCCTGGGCTCCTAGCATTCAAGGTGACCACCCTCCACTCTTTTTTCCTCCCTCCTCCCCCCACTGTCCCTTCCTAGCATCTTCTCTAGTACTCCCTTTTTCCATTGCTTCTAGCACAGGGGTAAGCTCATTTGGCTTCCCTTCCTGTGGATTCTGCATGCCTCCTGCCCACCCCACCCCCCACTCCTAGTTTAAATGCCCTTCTTTTGCTATGTAACCCCCATCCTCTGCTTCAATGCCGTCTTGCCCTCCTCACTTAGGTGAAGTCTATCCTTACCGTAGAGATCACTGTCCTCCCAGGTCCCTCCCCACTCACCCACCAGCCCATATCCTTTGGCTTGGCACCAGATTCTTAGCCATTTGTTAAATTCCTCTATCCTCAGTTTCCTTGTAGTGCCTGCCCTGGACACTGGAAGTACTCCTGAGAAAACTACTGATCTTCCTGCCTCCTCACATATTGGTCCTAGCTCCTCCAACCTCCCCTGAACTATCTCTATCATCTGTCTCACTAGGTCATTTTCCCCACATGCAGAACTATATGTGGTTTGACCCTACCCCTCCTAGCAAATTTTAGAACAGACTGACCCACCCTTTCTGCTGTCATTCCTGGCATGGCCTCCATCTATATGTGACTATGTCTCTCTCCCTTGCTTCCCCATCTGACTCCTCTTAGTAATGAGTCTCCCAGCACTAGAATTCCACCCTCTTTTCCATGAGCCACATTCCCTGGTCTCCCTTTATCCCAACCCCTTCCACCGGACTCCCCCTCATCCTCCAGTATAATTGTTCCCCCTTCCGCCCCTGTTGAATCATCCCCAGTTGTTCTCCTGCTCGTTCCATGTTCCTCCGGTTAATTTTTAGTTCCTCCTCTGATCGCACCCTCTATCATATCACCCAGTCCTGCCATTACTGCAAATCAATTTTGTGATTCCCCTTACTACCATGCTTCCTCCTTCCCTATCACGCACCCTTGCTACTGCTTCTGTGTCCGTTATCTCCTTCCCCCATTCTCCATTTTCCTTTTTTGCTCAGATTTGACCCTTGACCTGTGTCTCCCTGTCTCAGTTCCTATCCACCACCCTTTTCCCGTTCCTTCCCCCATTGGTTCTATTTGTCCTTCCTCATCAGTTTCCCATCTACTTGCTCCACCTTTTGGGTTGTTATCCTCCTTAGCTCCTCCTGTAGATCTCTGATCTCATTTTTAAGCTGCATTATTTGCCTGCACCAAAGAACACCCCACTTTCCTGGAAATTCTAAGAAAGGTTGGCACTCCACAGTTGTTGCAATACCACCCTACCCATTTCTGTATTCTATTCTATTCTAGATGTATGTTAAAAAATGAAATGAGGAATCCCACACATTGTGGGACAACTAAGAGGTGTTGGCCCAAGTGGCTGCCCCCCACTGTGTTCCCTCAACCACCCTCTCCTGATTAACACCCACCACCTGCCCACCCATAGTGGATCCCTTACACTGCATTCCACTTTAACTGGGTTATAACTCACAGCAGCTGTAGTAGTCAGATGGCTTGGCAGCCAACACAGACCTCTGCTTATCTTGTCAGCCATCTGCTGATTCAGTTGAGCATGACAGTTGTGGTGAGTTGTAACCAGAGTGAGGGGGTGCAGGGCAGGGTGTCCACAGTGGGTGGAGAGTGTCAATGGGACATGGGATTGGTGGCATTCGTGGGGGACACTAGCACATCAGGGATTTTGTTATACACAGAAACATAGACTTTGACTGCAGATAAGGACCGCTTGGCCCACCCAGTCTGCCCATTTCTTCCCTGGCTATATTACCACCACAGACCTTAGCTGATCTCCAGCTCCCCCCCCCCACCCACTCTTTCCACTATGATTCCCTTCTGCCTATCCCAAGCATGCTTTTGTATTCATAGGTCTCTATAATTTCCCCTCCCTTTCCAGGGTGTACATATTAAAGTGACTTTTCAAGAGTTTTAATCTGCCTTACATTTTATCATGGCCATGTCGTCAAAAGTCAGCCTAGGCAGATCTCTCTCTGTAGTAGTCCAGCCTGAATGGGAGTAGAAGGATTGTAACTTGGTACTGACCAGTTAAGCAGCTGATCCTTTTCACTTCCCTAGTCAATGAGCCACCTTTGATCCCCACACTCATGCGTATGTGACATGTACCCAGGAAGGCTGAGGGGCCTCAATAAAATAATGGAGTCAGTTTTACATACATTTTAAGACAAATATGGCCAGTTGGAGAGCAATCCGGGCACTGGTGGAGCTAACAAGGGTCTTTCAGTTGACTAGTATCCTTGATTGCTCTCCAGCTGTCCATGTTTGTCTATAAATGTAAAGTGAAAACAGGCACCGTGTTACAATGGGGAGTGCAACCATGTTCTCCCTGGGCATAAGGTAGTATGTGCCTGGCATGAGGCTGGATCAGCGGTGACATGATCGACTGGGAAGTGGAAGAGATGATCAGTACCAAGATACAATCTCTCCCACTACCGTTCAGGCTATACTACTGAGGGTGAGATCTGCCTAGGCAATTTCACCAACATGAGCTTCAGAGACATGTACTGTAAGTCATGACTCTTTTACAAAAACTTGGTGATTCACTTTAAAGGGACACTATCAACCCCCTTAGGCCTCAAAGTGTCCCTAGTTTAAACAAACTCTGGTCAGAGCCAATATGGCAGTGGAGAGCTTTTGGGATGCTTTTACCCATTATTTCTATTGAATTTGCACAATGCAGATCTGTGGAGAGGCAGTTTTAATATGGTCTTCCTTTTACACATTTTTACAATGTGTTGTCCTAGAATATGCCTACTGATTGCTATATACAGTAGTAGTAGTTACAGACATTGCCAGCTATTTCCAGATATTTCGTGAAATTTCTGAAGAGTTTCTCTCTGCTGCCCTACTGTGGAAATGCAGAAAGCAGGAAATATTTCTGGAAATATCACAGAAATTTCAGGAAAAAGCTGGCAGTGTCTGTGGCTTCTGTATTTAACCTGGATAGTTCACAGAAGAAATGGCATCTTATTTTCAGTGGGGAGCTACAACTACACAATATTATGCTGCATTGTGTAAAATCAGAACACACTAAAAACAATATTTTACATCTGAGGGGATATATTAAATGCATGATCGATGCACAAGCAGAAAGATGCGTTGCACAAAGAGGGTGCGCCAGTCAGCACTGATACAACATTCAAAGAGAATGCGCCACCGGTACAGGGTGTGCATACAGTGAAGCCCACTAGGATGAAGCACAGCACTGCAGAATTCTGCAGTAGAGTTACTGCAGCAAGCAATGCAATTTCAAAGGGAGTTAATCCCTTTTGTCATGCAGTACACCTGTGACACTGCGCTTCATCTGGCGGGCTTCATCTTTCCTGTTGAAAATGTGACACTGGGAGGGAGTCACAGTGTAGGTGGCAGCCAAGTCAGGTGCATCTAGGGTGAACCCTACTGAATACCTTCCAGGGGGAATGCATGGCACATACCAGTGTGCACCACAGTCCCCATGGGTGATATTCAGCACAGAAATACAAATTAACTAATTGATCATACAGGGTGCAAAGGGGGCTTATTCATGCTCATTATCAGCCCATTTGCATGTTGGCATGGGGATAAATGCATTGGAGCAGCTCTCACTCCCAAGCCCCGACCCTGATTGCTCCCATGTGGGACAGGCCCTGAAGTCTCTGGTGGTATAGTGGCACTCCCACCCATTCCACCAGCCCTGATTGTACCAGAGTCCAGGCTATATCAATTCCATATTGTAGGAACCCCAATGCCATCCCTAATTGCACCTGAATACACCCACAGTCCATGTCCATAGTGTAGTGGCCCCTGCTTCCCTTCAACAGTGCACAAACAGCCCTCCTGCCCTCAGCCCATCCCATTGTGATGACTGGCTCTGTAATGGGATCAGTACCACTCTATCGGTGGGTGGCAGAGCACTCATGATAGGATGCTGGAATGTGTTATACACAGGCATGAGTTGTGTGTGGGTGATAACACCCAGTGCCACACTTCTCAGGCACTTGCATGTGGATCCATTATCCCAGTGCCATGGCACTGCTCAGTGTGGGGATGGCCGATTCTGTACCCACTCCACAGGTCCCAAAACAGGCATGCTACAGCCGATCTCTCATTTGTTTGTACAATTGGGGAACTGCAGATGAACTACCTATAGCCTGAAGCATCACTGCAAATAACATTACAGGATACCACATCCCATGGCACCCGGGATACTTCAGAAGTCCAGAGGTGGCATGTTATACAGGAATAGGGAGTGTGGACTTGCAGCAGTGTATAACAACAGAAGATACAGCATTGACAAGGCATGCAGTGAGGTATGTAAATTGCCTCTTCAGTTTGACAGGGGCGTACACTAGGCTGCAAGCACTGGTGCATGATGCCTCAATGCAGGTACAGACAGTTGGGTCATTCAGAGTGCAGGTCCCCAGCCCGGGTTCAGTGTAGTCAATGGCTGGCCATGACAGCGTGTGGAGGACAGTGCCAGTCTTTGCAACAGGTTGGGTATGGGGGAAGTGAGGGTGTCTGTGTACAGGGGCAGTGGATGGGAGTCCTCTAGACTATGAATAGGGACAATGGTTTCCTATGGTGCAATCGGGTCTGGGGGGCCCTACACTATAGAGCTCTTCAGGGATGGATTTGGCTAGATTGGAGATGGTTAGGCCAGTTTTTCAAGGCCTAACTGTGGGCCACAGTGCTCTGGACTGTGAGGGCCACATTCCCACTGAATATGCTGCAGCACAGCATATGCATGGCATTGCCCCCTTGACTGGAACGGCATACCATTTGTGTGGGCCCTGACCCATTCCTTTGTGGCTGGTCATCCCACACATTTGAATATCGTGCTGTTGGGCATTGTTGGAGTTGTGCAGCACATCTCCTTTTTCCACTGGGATGCACTGTGTATTTCCTTTGAATATGGGGGCCCTGGAATAGGTAGCCTGAATACATTATAAAAATGGTAAAATCATGACCCTACTGAAAACAAGATATTGCATCTAATCTGGGACAGCCTGGGTAAATACAGTGCAAAATAAATGAAATAAACATCAATGTGACAATGAGATATAGCATTTTCCTGCCTATCCAGGATACAAAATATAGAATAAGAAATATTCAGTGCTCCCAGATCCAAATAACCATTACCCTGTAAGAAGCCCTGATTTTTCCTTGTGTTTTCCCCACAAAGGCAGAATCAAATCACTGTATAAATCCCTGTGAATTTTTTCACAAGCCACTGGTTCTTTATTTATGACTTTGTTCTTTATTATATCAGCAGCCTTTTATTAGGAAAAGAGCTCTGATTTGCTGCTCAGTATTAATATTATGTCACAATGGCCTTGGAATTATTTGGATTTATATGCTCTGTGTGAGGCATAATGGGGGAACTATATGAAATAACAAACATCAAGCTCATTATTTCATGAACTATTCTCAAAATTAGTAATCACATATATGCACATATACACACAAATACTATTTTTGCATCTTATAGTTGTTAGCTTTTAGACAAATTCTCACAGACTTTTTTTCTGTCCACCTGATGGAAACTTGAATGAGTTTAGTAAATGTTATTATGTTATCAAGGCCCTGATCCAGCAACTCAGTAAATACACACTCAGTATATCATATTATAAAATGAAAAAAACAGTCTTCTGTTTGCAGTTGTTTGATCAGGAATTTTATAAATGGTATAAGTTCTTTTTGTCACATCTATGTTGGTCCAATAAAAGATATCAGATAGAAACATAGAAACATAGACTTTGACGGCAGATAAGGACCGCTTGGCCCATCTAGTCTGCCCATTTCCCTACCTACAGGATAGGCCGTAGATCCTAGTTAACCAACAGCCTATTTCTTCCTACCCACCACAAGAATTGCCTTATGTCTGTCCCATGCATTCTTGAATTCTCCCACAGTTTTAGACCCCACAACCTCCTAAGGAAGGCTGTTCCATGCATCCACTACCCTCTCTGTGAAATAATACTTTCTCACATTGCCCCTGAACTGCCCTCCTTCTATCTTTAAATTGTGTCCCCTTTTCTTGCAAGTCTCTTTTTATGAAAGATGCTACCCTCTTGGACTTTGTTGATTCCACTGAGGTACTTGAAAGTTTCTATCATGTCCCCCCTCTCCCTTCTTTCCTCAAGGGTATACATATTAAGCTCCTTTAGTCTCTCCTCATATGGCTTCTCTTGCAGACCCTGCACTATTTTAGTTGCCCTCCTCTGGACTACCTCTATCCTGTCTATGTCCTTGCGGAGATGGGGTCTCCAGAACTGGACACAGTACTCAGATGGGGTCTCACCAACTGTCTGTACAGAGGATAACAACTTCCTTTTTTTCTGCTGCTGATGCCTCTCCCTATGCATCCCAGTATACCCCAGCCCTCCCTACTGCCTTCTCACATTGATTGCTAACCTTAAGGTCATCTGATATGATTACCCCCAGGTCTCTTTCCTTTTTGTTGTTGTTACTACCTCCCCACCCATTGTGTATTCTTCCTCTGGGTTCTTGTTTCCCAGGTGCATTATTTTGCACTTCTTTGCATTGAATCCTAGCTGCCATACTCTGACCATTCCTCCAACCTTGCCAAGTCCCTTTTCATCCTTTCCATGCCTCTCTTGTATCAACCCTGTTGCAGATCTTTGTGTCATCTGCAAAAGGCATCTTTCCTTCAGTCCCTCTGCAATGTCACTGATGAAGACATTAAAAGGACTGGACTCAATACTGAACCCTGTGGTACCCCACTAGTAACCTCTCTTTCTTCAGAGTGGACTCCATTTGCAATTACCTTCTGTGTCCTGTTGTACGTAATGTTTTACCAGGCTACCACCCTGGGACCCACTCCCAGGCTGGTTAACTTCAGTGGGAACTGCACACTTGAGCAGACTAGATAGACTGTAAGGCCGTTATCTACTGGCACATTCATATTTTTATATGTGTGGAACAGGCATTGTGGCTAGGAACAGATAGCTTGGAAGTGGAACAGGTAGAGTGGGACCTGGAACAGATAATGTGGTCTCCTGCAGAGTGAGGACTTCAGCATAGTGTGGATTGTAACAGACATAATGTGAACAAAGTGGTACAGGCAATTCATCCTGGAACAGAGTGCATGCATGAACAGTGTTAACAAAGAGACTGGAGCAAAGAGTGTGCAGGCTGGAACAGCATGACTGGAGCAGGCAGAGTATCAGTGGAATTGACAGAGAAACTGGAAAAGAGTGTGTGTGTGTGTGTGTGTGTGTGTGTGTGTGTATGCATTTGTGTGCGTGTGTGCACAAAGGCAAGCATGTGTGTGCTTAAACAAAGAATGTGCAATGTAATAGAGTATGGCGTGACTCAAAAAGAGTGTGTACCGGAATGGATAGAATAGACAGAATGTGTATGGAAGGAGTCAGAGGGTGGACTGAAACAGAGTGAGTGGAGGAAACAGGACTGAGTGGAGCAAAATACAAAATAGAACTGAGGATGTGTAGACTAGAACTGACAGAGTGTAGACCAGAATGGAAGGCAGTATGTCAAAATAAGAACTGGAACAGAGTGCAGACCTCAGTGCAGTATGTGGACTAGAATAGACAGTAAAGGCTGGAACAGAGTGTGAACCGGAACGGACAGTGTAGACTGGAACAGGCTGTAAACTGGAATAGACAGGATGTGTGACTGAAACCAGACTGTGCAGGCTGGGATAAGAGTGTGGAATGGAACAGATAGGTGTGTAAATGGAACAGACAATGCAGACTGCAACAGACTGTGGACAGAAACAGACAGGGCATGTGGACTGGAACAGATAGTGAAGGCTGGAACAGGCGTGAACCGGAATGGACAGTGTAGACTGGAACAGGCTGTGGACAAAAAAGACAGTGCAGACTGGAATAAGAGTGTGGAATGGAACAGATAGGGTGTGTAAATGGAACAGACAATGCAGACTGCAACAGACTGTGGACAGAAACAGACAGGGCATGTGGACTGGTACAGATAGTGAAGACTGAAACAAAGTGTCAAATGGAACATACAGAGTGTGTGGACTGGAAAAGACAGTTAAGACTGGAACTATATGAGGACAAAAACAGACAGTGTAGACTAGAACATATAGACTGAAACTCAGTAACAATTGGAATGTACAGACTGGAACAGAGTGCGCACTGGAACAGACAGTATAGACTGAAACAGCTGGTGTCTGGACTGGAACACAGACTGTAGAATAGAACAGCATTTGCACTGGAAAGGATTATTTGCAAATTATAAGTCTGTTTAACTATTCATGAGCCTAGCGAGTCTCCAGATTGGCTACTGGGTCAGTCATTAACACCTTAAAAAGGACTGATCCAGCTTCCAATTGACACTGTGTGGTATGCACAACTCGTACCACACTGCTAAAACCTAAATGTAAATTATAAAAAAAATGACAAAAATGAAAGTTGTCATTGTGATTAGACTTATAATTGCAATAACTATCTCAATGATGGTCATTTCCTTGGATTAACGACCAGCTAGGGGGAAGTGGCCAACAGTTGCGGCTTAGGCCACCCATCTCCACAACTGGTCATAACATCCCAAGGTGGGATAGGGCCCTTCACTGGTGGATACAAGTGGTGTAGGCTTTTAAAAAACAAGTTGTGAGACCAAAGACTTTTCCTTCCTAGCTGATATGTATCCTGATACTGCTGTTAAGTGCACTTCTAAAGTTGAAGGCCATAGGCCTAATGACTGTAGGTGTACTAAGTATTGAAGAATTATAGACAACCCTGCCTCTATTGCATTTATTTTTCTGGGGGACACCAGTAAGAAAACGTTTCCATTTAGAGGAATATGCTTTTCTGGTAGCGGGTTTCCTTGAAACCTTAAGCACCTTCAGTACTTCCTTTGAGAGATACAACCCAGAAAATGCTAACTTCTCAAGAAACATGCTCTCAAGCGAAGGTTCCTGGGATTTGGGAATGACGGGCTTCTCAGTCATTATTACCTAAATGAAACAAACCTAATGAACTGGAACAGAGTCTGAGGACTGCAGCAGATAGTGTGGACTGCAACCAAGTGCAGATTGCAACAGTCGTCATGGCCTACAATGACAGTGTGGTGGAACTGAAAATGTGGAGTGGAACCAACAATGTGAGTGGAACCGACAATGTAAAGTGGTAGACAGTATGGACTGGAATGGACAGTGTGGCCCAGAATGGACAGTATGGATTAGAACAGACAGTGTAGACTAGAATGAACAGTGTGGACTGGGTCACACAGTGTGAACTGTAACAGACAGAACACAGAAACAAAGTAAGAACACCAAACCTACTGAAAAGCCATGCAGCTGTTTATAGCAGTCAGTAGATACAGTGCGTAATGCCTGGGGTTGGAACGATCCTTCAGGTGCTCCTTCTCATAATCCACCAAGACCTCTCGGAACCTGAAAGAGGAAGGTGAGCAGAGATTATCTCAAGGTGCCAGGAAAAGAAAAATACATAATGGTGTAAAAGCCAGCTTTGACCCTTAAGGGGAAGGAAAATCTATTTACTTTGTAGGACTGTCAAAAGAAAGACTGAGCTCTAAAAACCAAATGGGAAATATTTCTGTAGCCCATATTTTCGGATAATTCAGGTTATTCAGTGCAGAAGTGCCATTTTAAACAGGAAACGTGGAGCTTACTTTTCACTAGTTTGTCTGCACATAGTTAGTCAGTATGGCCTAGTAGTTTAAATACAGGGCTGCAAACCTAGAGCCCCAGGCTGGGAATCCCATCACTGTCAGCTAGTCAATGTGATTTGAGCAAGTCCTTAACCTCCCTGTTTTTAACCCCTCCTATCTCTCACTATTGCTTTTTCTGTGTTTGCCTTTCTGAGCTTTCCTTACCCACTGTCAGTCTCCCGTAACCCTCCCTTCTCTGTACTCATCTAATGAATGATGCAGCAGTGCATGTCTTGTACAGCACTCATTATGGGGAGTAGTGTTCAGCCCTGTTATGCATGTGCAATGTTTAGGGGGATATGCCATTGCAATTAGGTAACTGCATAACTCATTTGGTAGCACATCCACCTCTGGGCTAGAAGGTATTGGGTTGTACTTCCACACAGGACTTGGGATCATGCCCCACCATTGTCACTCCTGTGTAGCACTGCAAGGGATGCTGTACTGTTTGTGTATGGCATACTTGGGATGGGACGTTAAACAGAGGTCCATTCTGTCCATCGCTGGTTGTGTCCTGGTAGCTGTCCAGGTTGAAGCACACAAACTAAGGGCATTTGTCACAAGTGATGGGGATTTTCCCTTGTGTCCTGGCTAACAAGTTTTAAATCACAATTAAAGACCTGGCTGTTTAGGTATGCAAGAGATTGCTAGCTCAGACTAAACTGTGATCATGCCAGTGGGTGCGTTTTAATGAACCACTCCTCTTTTACAGTTACTTTACTACCAGACTCTGTTAAGGGGGGTCTATGATCCAAGAGGCAGATTGCCCATGCAGCACAGATCTGTGGTGATTAGGCAACCCTAAGATGAAATGCCATGAACCAGAGGTCCAGTGGACCCCTGGCAGCATTCACTGAAGTGGCGTTTACCCCTTGTGTACTCAAGCCCCATGGCTGATTACACAACCATAACTGGATGCCCACCTGTGTCCCTCAATCCTCCCTCAGCACACCTTGCACTGGGGAGGCCATGGACAGAGTGTGCATTATTGTGGGTTAATGGCACACCTTAGGAAATGAGGCATGAGGCAAAGCCAAATGTCTTAAACACCAGCAGAGGCATGTAGAGGCATGTGGTAGTGCATACCATGTACCATGCACCTGTTCACAGGTGCAGAGCTACATGGGTCAGGTATGCATGAACCACCTGTACCTGGCCCCTGAAAAGTGCATAGCCACCATTGCTTGCAAAGTGCTTTAGGATTAAAAAGTTTATGAAAAGTGTGAAAGAAGTAGTAACTCATAAAATGAGTAAAAGAAATCAAGACATGTAATTGGTCAAATGTGATCCATATGGCCATGTGTTATTCAGCACAACAGAACAGGTCAGAAACTTTCAGAACCTCTTACTCAGTTTTAAAAATGGAAATCAGAGGCACCATTTTATGTATGATAATACCACCACAGAGATTACTTTTATGCTTGTAAGAGTGGTCTCACTTGCATCTAAGGGTAGTATAACTGCAAACAGAAGGTTAGCAGTTCTGATACCTAAGAATGTAAGTGAAACCACATTTACAAGCATAAGAGTGGGTCTCCATGATGATATTAATATATTATTGATCAAGTGCAACCAATAAAATATATATATATATATATATATATATATATACATACACATATATATAATTTTTAAAACTATCCAAAAGCATTACCATTTCAGGGCATCTGCATATGAGATACGCTTCACAGAATAAGAGTGTCTCATGTGCAGGGGAAGGGAGCACTACAATTGGTTGGTATCATTCCCTCCATCTATAATAATCACAGTAAGGCACTCTAGGGTGTGTCTAATTGTGTGATAATGGCAGTTTGCTGGTGTTTAAGACACTTGGCTTTGCCTTGTGCCTCATTTCCTAAAGTGTGCCATTATCCCACAATAATGCACACCCTGTCATATCTTATTGCTCAATTATTATGGTTCTTCTACTAGAGCGACCAAGGTAGTGTAGTGTCAGGCCATAAGATCTGCAAGTGCAAATACCTATCTTATACTGTGGTTAGACACTTGCACACACAAAAGCTTTGTACTATATGTCCAGGAATATGCATATTTCTCATTCTGCACATCAATGGTTCAAACATGTGTGTACATACCACTTCTGCACAGTGTTTATGTTTGCTCTGAATATGGGTCCGACTAGCTTCCATGGCTTTACAGCATAAGTACTTACCCACTTGCCATTTGCTGACAGGTAGCATGCCCAGACATGCTGTGTCAGGTCCTGATATGTTATACTGCAATACTGATGACAGTCTTCTAGTAACCTCTCAGGCAGCATCATGGAATTCACTGAAACAAACTTCTCTGACGGACTCGGTTATGGAGGCTTTGTGGATCCTTGAGCTATCACTTGTTCGGAAATACTGGACAGTGGCAGCGGGTATTTCTTATCAGTTCTGGGGTCCTACATAGCACTACTGAATCCTCCATAATGGAGTCTGTCATTGACATGTGTCACTGTGGATTCTGAGATGCAGAAAAAATGGGCATACTGGATAGACCGATGGTAGTTTTCTATGTTTCTATGCCACCTGACTGATTTCTGTAGGTTTATCACCTGTTTTGTAGCATAATATTAAGTTTGTTTTTTTTAAATATCCTTTTAAGTAAAAATTGTAGTTACATATTTTGTGTGCCGATTAGGGGGCACCGCACCCATTAGATGAGTGCTCCCATTTAAACTAATAATGGGCTAATTATCACAATTGGAGAAATCATCTTGATGAGAATATCAGATCAAGAAGCTGTTAGAATAAGTGGCCATTTAAAAATAATATTTTCTCAAAGAGAACTGAACTATAGCATTATTATTTGATATTATTTTGTGTTTTTATTCTTCATGATAGAAACATCAAGTTTAGGAGGACAAGATCATTTTCGGCACTATCAGAGACAGTTGAAGGGCATAATGGCACCATTCATCCCAATTTGATTCAGATGACACTAGTCATATGTTGCTCTGATTCCTTTACAATAGGTTACTAAGTAATATACAGCACAGTAGAAGCATTAAGGCTGAGTAAGCTTGATGGTGTATCAGGTCTGTCCCTCAGCTGTCTTAGGAGTTATACAGATTGAGTGCAGATCCATTCCATCTGGCCCAAATAAGAACCCAAGGCTAAATACTAGGCATTTTCAAGAGGAACCCAGAAGTCTTTGGAGCATGCAGGAGGGTGGGAAATATCCTAGCTCACACAACCTGGGAAGGGCTGAAGTTTTTTAAGGTCAAAGTGATCACAAAGTGGCCCAAATGTTCGACTGGTAACATTTTAATTTCCTTAACTACACTGCAGTTACCATGGAGCTATACTGTAACTTGCAGTTACATACAACTCACGTGTAACTACAGTATAATTACCTCACGATTACCTACCCCGCAGTTACATGGCAAATGACACTTATAAAGTGTGACACAGTTTGATCTTTTCAAAAAAGTTCCAAAAAGCTTCTGGGACGTGCTGTTGCCTTCCACTTGAATTTTAGTGATGGTATTTTGCATTCCGCTCAGCTCTAATCCCAAGTTTTGATTGCTAGTGCATCAGAAATCTGCAATGATTTCAAACAGTAACTGGAGCCAGATAACATTGACTCTGTAGATTATCAAGCTGTTTTTGCAGTGAGCGTTATGTGCCATTTGTATATCTATGTATCTTGATGGAATATAACATAGGCCTGAAACAAATATGCCTGATATGGGTGGCCCATGACCCCATTAACATCAAAAATGGTGGAGCCATCAGTGATGTCATAGGAGTCATGGAGCACAAGTAAAATCTCAGGTGTATTTTGTAGTATATGGTTAGAGATCAATGTGTATGGAAATCCATATGCCTCCAATTGCTGTTGTACCACAGTAGTAATACAGCTATTGTGATACAATGATTTTTTCATTGTACCACAGCAGCTAAATCACTAACACAATCATTCACTCATTTAATATCTTCCCAGCTAGGGCTGGGCAAAATTTATCTTCTGCCGACAAATTCTGGCAAAATCATGATATATCTTGCAGATTGTGTAAAAAATTTCAAGAACATTTCATGGAATTTTGCCAAAATAGTGATTTCAGTTATTGCCAACTAATTTACAAAAACATTTGTCCAAATTGCACCCAGTTTGGTACAATGACTTTCCCAATGTCCATACAGTTTCAGATTGCTATCTGCAAAGGCAACTGAGTTATAAGCCTCTAAACGTTAAGAAATATTTAAATTACATTTCACAATTATGTAAACTGCACAGTTTTAAGTCCCTATAGCTTTAAAAATAGAGAATACAATATCAATAGTTTTGTTAGGTTCATTGATCCTAAATATTAAGGTATGAAGCCACGCCATGGCTCAGCAACAGAGCATTGTGCTGCCATGCTGATGATCCGGTTTCCGAAATAAGCCTGGAAAGTCACGCCTGGAGGAATGCCATAGCTGGGACAGCTGCCACTCAGCAGTGCATTTCAGTCAGTGAGGTTTGGCAGTGGGTTTCACTAACACAGTGACCCCTGCAGCTAGGACAGGGAGCTTGCTCATGCTGCAGGGGAAGCAATGGTTGTGCAAGGATGACAGAGGCACCACCCCCACCAGGGGAGATGAGATGGAAATAAATGTTGGAGAAAAACCTGGTATCCAACTGAGTGATGGTTTTGTTCAGCTTAATCAGGTATATCCCTGTGAACAGGTATATCCCTGGTAGATGAGTTTCCAGCCTGGAGAAAAAACAATATGGAAAAAATAAAAGAGTGTGTGTGTGTCTCAACAGTCTTGCTCAAAGGCTGGCCAAGTTATAAGGAGCCAAAGAATCCAAAATAACATCAGTAACTAAAGTTGAATTTCATGAGTTTTTGTGAAACTGTGGAATGTTGTGATACTTTTGTCATGTCCACACATTTTGCCAAGTCATACAGTTGAGTTGTCATTGTAGAGGAATGTAAAAGCTGAGTAAAGTAGCAATAAGGTAGCATTCACAGGAGGCTCCATAGGGAAAGTGCAATGGTAACACGTGTCAGGTCACTGTCTTGAGTGACGAACCATGAAGAATAGTCAGGGACATTACTCATTACCAAGAATTCTTGCAGTACGCCAGATGACCAGTAGATCTCACTGACTTAATGACTCATGGAAGTACATGCACATGCAACATTGTTACTGTATAATACCACCTGCTGACTCTGTAGATAACAATGTATATTTTTACTACTTGAAAACAGTGGCACGAAGTGATGCCAAGCCTTACAACTAGTTGTTACCTGGGATATTGTGACAGAAGTATATGGATGTCTTTAGTAATGATGCAGCATGATGCTGGGCGTGATGGTCTCAGGAGTGATGGATGGGATATTGTAAGGCCAGGATACTAGTGACGGTGAGGTGATTCAGTGGTGATAAGTACTTGTGAAAGTTAAATTCTACAAGTGGAATTACTCTTGTTACATCCATGAATGTTTGAGAAATGTCAATTAATAATTTCTAAAGAATCCACAATAAATTTTAATCTACTAAACCACATTTATCTAGTTTAATTAGATGTCAGGACATATTTACTTTCTTATTCTTGCCAAATCTCTAGTGCATACCTGCAATAGCAGTGGCGCTATAAACATCAAATATTTAAGAAAATTTCACACAGTTTAACAAGTAATAAAATTGGGAAATTCTGAACTCTGTAACTTACAATTTAACAACCAACTGCTTCTCTAGTTAGCAGTTTCTATAACTGTTCCAAGAAGTACAAATATTCATGTTCTCTTATCTAACTCCAAAGGCGGCTAAATTGTTAGCAATTTTCACATGAACAATAAATTGCCAGACTGTGAGCTTTGTAACTTCCCTGCCTCTCATCCTAATGCCATACAACTTGGCATCCATTAGGGGCCTCATTCAAACAATACACATGCCAAATTGTAGACTTCTAGCTATAATGCTGACTTAGTTATGACTAACTAAATACTTTTGGACAATTCCACAAAATTGTATGAAATTTCACGGAATTTCATGAAAATTCTGTGAAACTGGAATTTGCTAATTTTGCCCAGCCCTAGTACCAACAAAACTGAATGTTTATAATTTTAACAATTTAAAATCAAATAAACCAAACCTGCATCTAGCTACTTAACAGTCAACCACTAATAATCAGAAACTGTACCATCAGCTTTTTATGTTACACAGAAACATAGAAACTGACAACAGATAAGGACCGCTAGGCCCACCTAGTCTGTTCATTTTCCTACCTGCTGCAAAACTACAGACCCTACTTGATCTCTGGCTTTGTTCTCTTTCCTATTGCTAGAGCTCCCTTATGCCTATCCCTGCATTTTTGAATTCCCCAACTGAGTTAGCCCTCTCCAGCCCCACTGGGAGGCTGTTTCATGCATCCACCACCCTTTCCATGAAGAAATACTTCCTCACCTTATCCTCAGTCTACCCCTTCCAGCTTCATGTCATGTCCCCTTGTTCTAGAACATTTATTTTTCTGAAAGATGCTACTCTCCTCTACCTTATTTATGCCCTTGAGATATTTCAAGGTCTCTATCATATCCTGTCCCCCCAAGGTACTGTGTACATATGAGCTCCTCAGTCTCTCTTCATATGACTTTTGGTGTAGACCCTGCACCATTTTTGTTACCTTTCTCTGAACTGCTTCTACCCTTCCTATGTCCTTATGGTGACACAGTACCGCCTCCAGAACTGGACACAGTACTCCAGATGGGGTCTCACCAATGATTTGTACAGTAGCACCACCACCTCTTTTCTTCTTCTGGTGATACCTCTTCCTATGCACCCCAGTACCCTACTGGCTCTCTTCACAGTTTTGGCACATTGTTTGGTCACCTTTAGGTCATCTGATATGTTTACCCCCAGATCCCTTTCCTGTTTGGTGGCCATCAGTATTGCTCCCCCCCCCATCATGTAAGCCTCCCCTGGGTTCCTGTGCCCCAGATGCATGATTTTGTATTTCTTTGCATTGAATCTTAGCTGCCACACTCTTGACTATTCCTCTAGGTTACCTAGGTCCCTCTTTTTTTCCACCTCCCAGAGTGTCTACATTGTTGCAGATCTTAGTGTCATCTGCAAAGAGGCATGCGTTCCTTCCAGCCCCTTAGCAATGACACTTATGAAGACATTAATTAGGACTGGCCCCAGAACTGATCCCGGTGGCACCCTGCTGATCACCCTTGTTTCCTCGGATTGAGCTCCATTTACCATATCTTTACTTTGAAAATAAAGCCTCATGTCAGACAGAAATCCTCACTAAGAACTTTCATTTAAATAAATGCTTGCTGATTCAAATGGAAGCTCATAGTGAGATTTGTCACCTGGAGTGAGGCGCTGTTTTCAAAGTAAAGATGCTTACCATAAAATAAAAACCTACAGGTACAATTTTTGATTATAAGTGGGTGGTTATTATGTATCTGGCTCTGGAATTGGATATTTTTTTAAAACTGGTGAAAAGTGAAAAAAAAAATATTTGGGGGGCAGGCCTGGACAACAAATTTTACTTGAAACCATATACTATACAAAATAATATATGGGCAACCATGCCCGATGTGGCATGTGCTTCCATCTCTGGGTTGTGATGACACTAGGAACCTCTCAAGATTCACTTTTGAGGTACCTATGATGTCACCTCAACCCCATGATGGAAACACAGTCCTGCTGTATGGTTGCCCATACAATATTCTCTGTATTATGCCCATGCCATAATGGATTTTTGCAATGGGACAGATCTGTGGGATTAAACTGTTGAATATACTACTATAATATGGAAGTTATAGTTACAATACTATACAGAGTATAGCATTGTAACTATACTGTACTATATTATAGTACTAATAAAACTGTTTGAGTACAATCATGTCCCAGAATGAAATAATGCAATGCTTTTATACGGAAAGTCCTACTGTACAGTGAAAATATTTGCTCTGTCATCTGCCTAGAGTGAGAATATAATGATTTAAACAATGGGTATGAAAATTAATTTGCCAAGATAACACTATTATTGGCAACATGAGCAAAACTGAATTTGTCACTGAGCATGCTCAGAAATTTATTTTGCTAATTTTGCCAACACAGAGCATGCTCAGATATTTATTCTTACATGTGAGATGTCATCTGTTTTTTGACTGCATTAATGAACCTTGTTGTGGGATACAGTTTGCATTTTGTACTTTTGTTTCTTTTATACCTGTTTATCATTTCTGTCACAAAACCATCTAAACAACTTCTGTATAACTTAACTGAGCGAGTTATCTCGAGAGCATCTTTGCTCTGCCCCCCGTCCACTCCACTGATGAGGGATTGCTAGAGATTCCCAGGGTTCGTTTAAAGACCTCTGGGCCCAAGCATTGAATTTGTGGCCCTACCCTGTGGAATTCTCACCTCATAGGATAAGAGAGTGCCTGACGGTGGGAGTCTTAAATCTGCATTGAAAACTCATCTGATTCATCTTGCTTTCTCTGATGTTGTGTGAGTTTGATACTTAATAGTGATGAATGGAGTTTTAGCTATGAAATTATGATTTTATTTACTGTACTGGCACTATGGTCCTTTATGGTGAATAGCACTATTTATAAATAAAGTTGCTTATGCTTAACTATGCCATGACCTGCCTAAGATATTATCCTCATCTTCATTTGAGGATATTGGTCTATAACTATCCCACATGTGGCTTTGTCACTCATGAGATATCAACAGATCATTATCTTCTCATGAAGATAAAATAATATCTTAAGTCAGGCCCTATCATATCCTTATATTCTCACTGTACTGTAGATGTCTGACAAGTAAAAATAACGCTGATATTTGTGACTTTTTACATACATTGCCACTACAGAAATGTATTTACTCAAAGATTAAGCATCTTTGAGAATTTTAAATTTCTGCTTTAAACTATGACTTTTCAGCATTATGCATCACTTGCTCTATATAGGTAGCACCCCATCGATAAAGGATGGATGTGGTACAGATACCAACATACAAACATGCGAATTTGCCAGCAGATAAAGGCCTTATGGTCTATCGAGTCTGCTCGAGTGTGCAGCTAGCAACCTTTATACTGCAGCTGCCCCTCCCTCCCCTCCGTCTTACCCTATCCCATCCCCTTTTGAAGCAGTCCACTGTTCTACAGGATAACACTTCCGCAGGCAATGCGTTCCACCCAGATACTACTCTCTCCATAAAAAAGTGTCTTCTCATTTCCATCCTGAATCTTCCCCCCCTCCAATCTGAGATCATGACCTCAGTATCACTACTTCCCAATCGAATAGTCCCTCCATGATTGTCTTGTTTATTCCTTCATGTACTTGAAGGTTTCAATCATATCACCCCTGTCTCTCCTCTCCTCCAGTGAGTACATGTTCAATTTCCTCAGCCTGCTCATGTAGGGTGTTTCCCCTAGTCCCTGGGTTATCTTTGTTGCCCTGCACTGCACCCCCTTCAGTAACTTAATGTCCCTTTTCAGGTATGGTTGCCAGTACTGCATGCAGTACTCCGGGTGTGGCCTAACCAGTGATCTATACAATGACAGGATCACCTCCCCTCTCCTTGAAGATATATCCCTGGCAATACAACCCAGCATTTTGTTGGCCTTTGCAGCTGTCTTCCTGCATTGTGCTGAGTTGTTCATTGAGCCTGTTATAATCAGCCCCAGATCCTTCTCCTCCTCTGTCATGGCTAGCTGACCCCCCCCCCAGCTGGTAGTTCCTTCTTGTTTTTGCCCCAAAATGTAGCACCTTGCACTTTTGGCACTGAACCCAACTGTCAGGTGTCTGACCAGTCTACAATTTTGACAGATCATCCTGCAACCTATGCCCCCTCCTAGGTTATCCACTACTGCTCCAATCTTGGTGTCATCTGCAAACAAGCTGATCTTGCTCTTGATGCCCATTGAGATGTCTGATATGAACAACCAAACAACACGGTCCCAGCATTGAGCCCTGTGTTACTCCGCTTGTCACTGTCCTCGGAATAGAGAATCCCCTCCACCACCACCTCTGCTGCCTTCCCTGTAACCAGTTTACTTCCCATCTCATCATTTTCTCCTCTGCACCTGTACCTGCCAACTTACTACCCAGTCTCCCAAGTGGCACTGAGTTGAATATCTTACCGAAGTCCAGAAACAGGACCTCCACTGCATGGCCCTTGTCCAACTGTCTATTTACCCAGTCATAGTAATCCACTAGGTTGGTCTGACAGGATTTGCCCTTGACAAACTCATGTTGCCTATTGTCCTGCAGCCCATTGGTTTCCAGAAGGGACACTAACCTCTCCTTCAGGATTGTCTCCATCAGTTTTCCCATGATGGATGTGAGGCTTACCGGCCTATAGTTTTCCAGTTCATCTTTGGGACTGCTCTTATGGAGAGGTACCACGTGAGCCATCCTCCAGTCCTGAGGTACACTTCCTGAGACCAGGGAGGCATTGAACAGGTCTGCCAAGGGCCCCACCAGGTTTCTGCCAGCTCTCTCAGTACCCTGGGTTGAGATGCCATCAGCCCTGATGCCTTGTCCACCCTCAAGTGCCTCAGGCCCTCCAGTACCCTACCCTCTGTGATTCCACCATCTGTCCTCCTCCCCCCTCTGAGCCTGACCTCCCACCCTCCCTCCCTTGGTAGTGCCCTCCTTTCTCCTTCATAAACACTGAGCAGAAATATTCATTAATTGCATCTGCCTGCTCTGCCCCTGCTTCCACCCACCCCCATCCCTCTTAATCCTTACTATTTTGTCCCTACAACTCCTTTTCTCCCTGATGTACTTGAAGAATTCCTTCACCCGCTTCTTGATGCCTTGCGCCAGCCTGAGATCCTTAGACGCCTTGGCTGCCCTTACTGCCTTTGTCACCTCCTTCAGTTCCTTCGGGTAATCCTTTCTGTCCTCCCCTCTCCCTGTTTTTTGAACCTCCTAAAGGCAGCTCTTTTTTTTCTTACTTTCTCCACAATCCCCTTGCTCAACAAGCTAGGTTTCTTGGCCCTAGCTCTTTTAATCTGGACCTTGATGCAGGTTTTGTTTGCCTCCTCAATCCCCAGTTTTATGACCTCCCACCTCTGGTTAGTGTCCATATTAGTCTGGATTCTGGCTAGATACCTTTTAACTACCTCCCCCATCCTCCCGAAGTTGGACCTCCTGAAGTCCAACACTCTTGTATCTGTTTCTCCTCCTTACCCATTTTCAGCGTGAACCACACTAGGCGGTGGTCGCTCCCCACCAGTGGTTCTTCCACTACCAGCTCCCTCACCAACTCCCCATTTGCCAGTAGAGGTCTAGGGTGTTCCCTAACCTGGTTGGCTCACTGACCATTTGCATTAGGAAGCTATCCTGGAATGTGTACAGAAGTACCTGCTGCCTTCTATTCATGGTGGCTGGGGTACTCCAATCAATTCCCGGCAGGTTGAAGTCCCCCACAATCACCATGCTACCCTTTCTGCAGGCCCTTCTGATATGTCCTGCTAGTTCCCTGTCTAACTCCACTGTCTGAGATGGTGGCATGTACACTACTCTCATCCTAAGAGTCCTATTCTTGGAATCCTGGATTTGCATCCATAACAACTCTGTACTACCCTCCCCCCTCCTCACGAACACACTTCAGTCCTTCTCTCACACCAGTGCCACTCCTCACCCTTCCCATTTACCTGCTCTCTACTGAATGTCTTATACCCTGGTACTGCCAGGTCCCAGTCCTGGTAATGGGTGGCCCATGTTTCGGTAATGGCTGCCATGTCCACCTCCCATTTTGCCATGAGTGCCTGTAGCTCTGCTGTTTTGTTCCCTGGGCTCCTAGCATTCAAGGTGACCACCCTCCACTCTTTTTCCTTCCTCCTCCTCCCCCCACTGTCCCTTCCTAGCATCTTCTCTAGTACTCCCTTTTTTCCATTGCTTCTAGCACAGGGGGTAAGCTCATTTGGCTTCCCTTCCTGTGGATTCTGCATGCCTCCTGCCCACTTGCCACCCCCCACTCCTAGTTTAAATGCCCTTCTTTTGCTATGTAACCCCCATCCTCTGCTTCAATGCCGTCTTGCCCTCCTCACTTAGGTGAAGTCTATCCTTACCGTAGAGATCACTGTCCTCCCAGGTCCCTCCCCACTCACCCACCAGCCCATATCCTTTGGCTTGGCACCAGATTCTTAGCCATTTGTTAAATTCCTCTATCCTCAGTTTCCTTGTAGTGCCTGCCCTGGACACTGGAAGTACTCCTGAGAAAACTACTGATCTTCCTGCCTCCTCACATATTGGTCCTAGCTCCTCCAACCTCCCTGAACTATCTCTATCATCTGTCTCACTAGGTCATTTTCCCCACATGCAGAACTATTGTGGTTTGACCCTACCCTCTAGCAAATTTTAGAACAGACTGACCCACCCTTTCTGCTGTCATTCCTGGCATGGCCTCCATCTATATGTGACTATGTCTCTCTCCTTGCTTCCCCATCTGACTCCTCTTAGTAGTAGAGTCTCCCAGCACTAGAATTCCACCCTCTTTTCCATGAGCCACATTCCCTGGTCTCCCTTTATCCAACCCCTTCCACGGACTCCCCTCATCCTCCAGTATAATTGTTCCCCCTTCCGCCCCTGTTGAATCATCCCCAGTTGTTCTCCTGCTCGTTCCATGTTCCTCCGGTTAATTTTTAGTTCCTCCTCTGATCGCACCCTCTATCATATCACCCAGTCCTGCCATTACTGCAAATCAATTTTGTGATTCCCCCTTACTACCACATGCTTCCTCCTTCCTATCACCAGCCCCCCTTGCTACTGCTTCTGTGTCCGTTATCTCCCCCTTCCCCCATTCTCCATTTTCCCCTTTTTTGCTCAGATTTGACCCTTGACCTGTGTCTCCCTGTCTCAGTTCCCTATCCACCACCCTTTTCCCCGTTCCTTCCCCCATTGGTTCTATTTGTCCTTCCTCATCAGTTTCCCATCTACTTGCTCCACCTTTTGGGTTGTTATCCTCCTTAGCTCCTCCTGTAGATCTCTGATCTCATTTTTAAGCTGCATTATTTGCCTGCACACCAAAGAACACCCCACTTTCCTGGAAATTCTAAGAAAGGTTGGCACTCCACAGTTGTTACAGACTACCACCCTACCCATTTCTGTATTCTATTCTATTCTAGATGTATGTTAAAAAATGAAATGAGGAATCCCACACATTGTGGGACAACTAAGAGGTGTTGGCCCAAGTGGCTGCCCCCCACTGTGTTCCCTCAACCACCCTCTCCTGATTAACACCCACCACCTGCCCACCCATAGTGGATCCCTTACACTGCATTCCACTTTAACTGGGTTATAACTCACAGCAGCTGTAGTAGTCAGATGGCTTGGCAGCCAACACAGACCTCTGCTTATCTTGTCAGCCATCTGCTGATTCAGTTGAGCATGACAGTTGTGGTGAGTTGTAACCAGAGTGAGGGGGTGCAGGGCAGGGTGTCCACAGTGGGTGGAGAGTGTCAATGGGACATGGGATTGGTGGCATTCGTGGGGGACACTAGCACATCAGGGATTTTGTTATACACAGAAACATAGACTTTGACTGCAGATAAGGACCGCTTGGCCCACCCAGTCTGCCCATTTCTTCCCTGGCTATATTACCACCACAGACCTTAGCTGATCTCCAGCTCCCCCCACCCACTCTTTCCACTATGATTCCCTTCTGCCTATCCCAAGCATGCTTTTGTATTCATAGGTCTCTATAATTTCCCCTCCCTTTCCAGGGTGTACATATTAAAGTGACTTTTCAAGTTTTTAATCTGCCTTACATTTTGTCATGGCCATGTGCGTCAAAAGTCAGCCTAGGCAGATCTCTCTCTTGGTAGTCCAGCCTGAATGGGAGTAGAAGGATTGTAACTTGGTACTGACCAGTTAAAGCAGCTGATCCTTTTCACTTCCCTAGTCAATGAGCCACCTTTGATCCCCACACTCATGCGTATGTGACATGTACCCAGGAAGGCTGAGGGGCCTCAATAAAATAATGGAGTCAGTTTTACATACATTTTAAGACAAATATGGCCAGTTGGAGAGCAATCCGGGCACTGGTGGAGCTAACAGGGTCTTTCAGTTGACTAGTATCCTTGAGTTGCTCTCCAACTGTCCATGTTGTCTATAAAATGTAAGTGAAACCCAGCACCGTGTTACAATGGGGAGTCTGCAACCCATGTTCTCCCTGGGCATAAAGGTGTGTGTGCCTGGGCATGAGGCTGGATCAGCGGTGACATGATCGACTGGGAAGTGGAAGGGATACTGATCAGTACCAAGATACAATCTCTCCCACTCCCGTTCAGGCTATACTACTGAGGGTGAGATCTGCCTAGGCAGACTTTCACCAACATGAGCTTCAGAGACATGTACTGTAAGTCATGACTCTTTTACAAAAACTTGGTGATTCACTTTAAAGGGACACTATCAACCCCCTTAGGCCTCAAAGTGTCCCTAGTTTAAACAAACTCTGGTCAGAGCCAATATGGCAGTGGAGAGCTTTTGGGATGCTTTTACCCATTATTTCTATTGAATTTGCACAATGCAGATCTGTGGAGAGGCAGTTTTAATATGGTCTTCCTTTTACACATTTTTACAATGTGTTGTCCTAGAATATGCCTACTGATTGCTATATACAGTAGTAGTAGTTACAGACATTGCCAGCTATTTCCAGATATTTCGTGAAATTTCTGAAGAGTTTCTCTCTGCTGCCCCTACTGTGGAAATGCAGAAAGCAGGAGATATTTCTGGAAATATCACAGAAATTTCAGGAAAAAGCTGGCAGTGTCTGTGGCTGCTACTGTATTTAGCCTGGATAGTTCACAGAAGAAATGGCATCTTATTTTCAGTGGGGAGCTACAACTACACAATATTATGCTGCATTGTGTAAAATCAGAACACACTAAAAACAATATTTTACATCTGAGGGGATATATTAAATGCATGATCGATGCACAAGCAGAAAGATGCGTTGCACAAAGAGGGTGCGCCAGTCAGCACTGATACAACATTCAAAGAGAATCGCCACGGTACAGGGTGTGCATACAGTGAAAGCCCACTAGGATGAAGCACAGCACTGCAGAATTCTGCAGTAGAGTTACTGCAGCAAGCAATGCAATTTCAAAGGGAGTTAATCCCTTTTGTCATGCAGTACACCTGTGACACTGCGCTTCATCTGGCGGGCTTCATCTTTCCTGTTGAAAATGTGACACTGGGAGGGAGTCACAGTGTAGGTGGCAGCCAAGTCAGGTGCATCTAGGGTGAACCCTACTGAATACCTTCCAGGGGGAATGCATGGCACATACCAGTGTGCACCACAGTCCCCATGGGTGATATTCAGCACAGAAATACAAATTAACTAATTGATCATACAGGGTGCAAAGGGGGCTTATTCATGCTCATTATCAGCCCATTTGCATGTTGGCATGGGGATAAATGCATTGGAGCAGCTCTCACTCCCAAGCCCCGACCCTGATTGCTCCCATGTGGGACAGGCCCTAGAAGTCTCTGGTGGTATGGTGGCACTCCACCCATTCCACCAGCCCTGATTGTACCAGAGTCCAGGCTATATCAATTCCATATTGTAGGAACCCCAATGCCATCCCTAATTGCACCTGAATACACCCACAGTCCATGTCCATAGTGTAGTGGCCCCTGCTTCCCTTCAACAGTGCACAAACAGCCCCCTTCCTGCCCTCCCAGCCCATCCCATTGTGATGACTGGCTCTGTAATGGGATCGTACCACTCTATCGGTGGGTGGCAGAGCACTCGCAGTAGGATGCTGGAATGTGTTATACACAGGCATGAGTTGTGTGTGGGTGATAACACCCAGTGGCCACACTTCTCAGGCACTTGCATGTGGATCCATTATCCCAGTGCCATGGCACTGCTCAGTGTAGGGGATGGCCGATTCTGTACCCACTCCCACAGGTCCCAAAACAGGCATGCTACAGCCGATCTCTCATTTGTTTGTACAATTGGGGAACTGCAGATGAACTACCTATAGCCTGAAGCATACACTGCAAATAACATTACAGGATACCACATCCCATGGCACCCGGGATACTTCAGAAGTCCAGAGGGTGGCATGTTATACAGGGGAATAGGGGAGAGTGTGGACTTGCAGCAGTGTATAACAGCAGAAAGATACAGCATTGACAAGGCATGCAGTGGAGGTATGTAAATTGCCTCTTCAGTTTGACAGGGACGTACACTAGGCTGCAAGCACTGGTGCATGATGCCTCAATGCACGGTACAGACAGTTGGGTCATTCCAAAGTGCAGGTCCCCAGCCCGGGTTCAGTGTAGTCAATGGCTGGCCATGACAGCGTGTGGAGGACAGTGCCAGTCTTTGCAACAGGTTGGGTATGGGGGAAGTGAGGGTGTCTGTGTACAGGGGCAGTGGATGGGAGTCCTCTAGACTATGAATAGGGACAATGGTTTCCTATGGTGCAATCGGGTCTGGGGGCCCTACACTATAAACTCTTCAGGGATGGATTTGGCTAGATTGGAGATGGTTAGGCCAGTTTTCAAGGCCTAACTGTGGGCCACAGTGCTCTGGACTGTGAGGGCCACATTCCCACTGAATATGCTGCAGCACAGCATATGCATGGCATTGCCCCCTTGACTTGAACGGCATACCATTTGTGTGGGCCCTGACCCATTCCTTTGTGGCTGGTCATCCCACACATTTGAATATCGTGCTGTTGGGCATTGTTGGAGTTGTGCAGCACATCTCCTTTTTCCACTGGGATGCACTGTGTATTTCCTTTGAATATGGGGGCCCTGGAATAGGTAGCCTGAATACATTATAAAAATGGTAAAATCATGACCCTACTGAAAACAAGATATTGCATCTAATCTGGGACAGCCTGGGTAAATACAGTGCAAAAATGCGTAAATAAACATCAATGTGACAATGAGATATAGCATTTTCCTGCCCTATCCAGGATACAAAATATAGAATAAGAAATATTCAGTGCTCCCAGATCCAAATAACCATTACCCTGTAAGAAGCCCTGATTTTTCCTTGTGTTTTCCCCACAAAGGCAGAATCAAATCACTGTATAAATCCCTGTGAATTTTTTCACAAGCCACTGGTTCTTTATTTATGACTTTGTTCTTTATTATATCAGCAGCCTTTTATTAGGAAAAGAGCTCTGATTTGCTGCTCAGTATTAATATTATGTCACAATGGCCTTGGAATTATTTGGATTTATATGCTCTGTGTGAGGCATAATGGGGGAACTATATGAAATAACAAACATCAAGCTCATTATTTCATGAACTATTCTCAAAATTAGTAATCACATATATGCACATATACACACAAATACTATTTTTGCATCTTATAGTTGTTAGCTTTTAGACAAATTCTCACAGACTTTTTTCTGTCCACCTGATGGAAACTTGAATGAGTTTAGTAAATGTTATTATGTTATCAAGGCCTGATCCAGCAACTCAGTAAATACACACTCAGTATATCATATTATAAAATGAAAAAACAGTCTTCTGTTTGCAGTTGTTTGATCAGGAATTTTATAAATGGTATAAGTTCTTTTGTCACATCTATGTTGGTCCAATAAAGATATCAGATAGAAACATAGAAACATAGACTTTGACGGCAGATAAGGACCCTAGCCCATCTAGTCTGCCCATTTCCCTACCTACAGGATGGGCCGTAGATCCTAGTTAACCAACAGCCTATTTCTTCCTACCCACCACAAGAATTGCCTTATGTCTGTCCCATGCATTCTTGAATTCTCCCACAGTTTTAGACCCCCAACCTCCTAAGGAAGGCTGTTCCATGCATCCACTACCCTCTCTGTGAAATAATACTTTCTCACATTGCCCTGAACTGCCCTCCTTCTATCTTTAAATTGTGTCCCTTTTCTTGCAAGTCTCTTTTTATGAAAGATGCTACCCTCTTGGACTTTGTTGATTCCACTGAGGTACTTAAAAGTTTCTATCATCCCCCCCTCTCCCTTCTTTCCTCAAGGGTATACATATTAAGCTCCTTTAGTCTCTCCTCATATGGCTTCTCTTGCAGACCCTGCACCATTTTAGTTGCCCTCCTCTGGACTACCTCTATCCTGTCTATGTCCTTGCGGAGATGGGGTCTCCAGAACTGGACACAGTACTCCAGATGGGGTCTCACCAACTGTCTGTACAGAGGGATAACAACTTCCTTT
Source organism: Neoceratodus forsteri (assembly GCA_016271365.2). Classification (NCBI taxonomy): domain Eukaryota; kingdom Metazoa; phylum Chordata; order Ceratodontiformes; family Ceratodontidae; genus Neoceratodus; species Neoceratodus forsteri. The sequence continues at coordinate 1,161,207,657 of CM028130.1, forward strand.
TTTTCTGCTGCTGATGCCTCTCCCTATGCATCCCAGTATACCCCAGCCCTCCTACTGCCTTCTCACATTGATTGCTAACCTTAAGGTCATCTGATATGATTACCCCCAGGTCTCTTTCCTTTTTTGTTGTTGTTACTACCTCCCCACCCATTGTGTATTCTTCCTCTGGGTTCTTGTTTCCCAGGTGCATTATTTTGCACTTCTTTGCATTGAATCCTAGCTGCCATACTTCTGACCATTCCTCCAACCTTGCCAAGTCCCTTTTCATCCTTTCCATGCCTCCTTGTGTATCAACCCTGTTGCAGATCTTTGTGTCATCTGCAAAAAGGCATACTTTTCCTTCCAGTCCCTCTGCAATGTCACTGATGAAGACATTAAAAAGGACTGGACTCAATACTGAACCCTGTGGTACCCCACTAGTAACCTCTCTTTCTTCAGAGTGGACTCCATTTACAATTACCTTCTGTGTCCTGTTGTCCAGCCAATGTTTTACCCAGGCTACCACCCTGGGACCCACTCCCAGGCTGGTTAATTTGACTATTAATCTTTTGTGTGGGACTGTGTCAAATGCCTTGCTAAAGTCTAGGTAGGCCATGTCCACAGCCCCTCCCTGGTCTACTACTTTGGTCACCCAGTCAAAGAAATCTATTAGATTCGTCTGACATGACCTTCCCTTTGTGAAGCCATGCTGCCTTGGGTCCTGTGCTCCACTGGCCTCTAGGTACTCAACTATTCTTTCCTTCGAAGTGACTCCATCACTTTCCTACCACGGAGGTCAGACTGACAGGTCTGTAGTTTCCGCCTGTCTTGGTCCCACTTTTGTGAAGGGAATCACATCCGCCTTCCAGTCCTCGGGTACCACACCATCCTCCCATGATTTATTAAAAGAGTAGCCAGTGGTTTCACTAGTTCCTCCCTTAATTCTTTTTAGAATTTGGGGTGAATTCCATCAGGACCCACTGCTTTGTCCACCTTCAGTTTTAGGAGTTCTTGCAGAACCCTTTCTTCTGTGAAAGGACTGGGATCAACCCCTCTATCAAGAGTGCTTCTGTTAATTGGATTAGGCACTTCCCCCTCCTCTTTTGTGAATACTGAGCAGAAATATTCATTCAGTATCCCTGCTTTTCCTGCCCTCTCTGCCCACCACCATTCATTCTATTCAGCCTCACTATCCCTCCTTTGTCTTTCTCGCTGGCTGATGTACCTATAAAGGTTTTATCCCCTTCTTAACTGAGTTGGCTATCTTTTCCTCAGTTTGGGCCTTTGCTATTCTGACTTCCCTCCCTGCTTCCTTCTGCCTTAACTGGTACAGCTCTCTGTCCTGCTCCTTCTGTGTTTCCTTATACTTCTGGAATGCTATCTTTTCTTCCTGACTTTCACAGCCACCTCTTTTGAGAACCATAGTGCTTTTTCTTTTGTTTTGATTTGTTTATTTGCTTCACACAACGGCTTGTTGCCTCTGTGATGGCAGTTTTGATGATTCCCCATTGTTGCTCCACACCTCCTTCTAGCCTGTTTGCTAGTGCTTTTCTGAGGCACTCTCCCATCTTGCCAAAGTCAGCTCTCCTAAAGTCCAGTACCCTCTTTTGTATGGCTTGACTCTGTAGCTGAGTTTAATGTGAACCACACTGTTTGATGGTCACTTGTCCCAGATGGCAACCACTTCTAAATCTGAGATCCTCTCACTGCCCCCATTTGAGTACAAGGTCTAAGATTGCTTCCTCACGAGTGGGCTCTGAAACTAGCTGTCTAATGCCTGCCACCTGAGGGCATCAAGAATGGCCCTGCTCTTGGATGTGGCTGCAGCAAATGTGCTCCAGTTAACATCTGGCATATTCAGGTCTCCCATCAATAGTATCTCCCTTTCTCTGCCATTCTAAGAATGCCTTCTATCATATCCTTGTCCATTCCTCCCCCGACATGGGGTCTGTACCTAACCCTGTGCGGATTGAGTGCCCTTTCCAGTCTCAAGGTGACCCACAGTGCCTCCTCTCCTCCCTGTTTACTCTTTTGCTCAGTTGCTTTTATCCCTTCCTTTACATAGAGAGCTACTCCTCCCCCTCTTCTCCCCTGCCTGTCTCTCCTGTAGGTTATGTACCTCGGTATGTTAACATCCCAGTCATGGTTCTCTGTGTACCATGTTTCTGTGACTGCTACGATATCCAGGCATCCCTCTTCCATCAAGGCCACCAGCTCAGGGAGCTTGTTGCCCAGACTACAGGCATTGGTACTCATTACCCTCCATTTCCTGTTGGCCTTACTCCTTTTGCCCCATCCCTGTCCTTCTTGCCTTTGTCACTTTCTCCATTTACCCCTGCCCTTTTCCCTATCGGCACCTCTATGTTGGTGTTTGCCGCACTTACTACCATGATTATTTGGGGTGGGGCTAGGATTTCCCTGCTCCTTTCCAGTGCCTCCCCTCTTGGCTAGTTTAAAAGCTTGCCAATGAAGCATTTAAACCTATCACCTAGGATCCTGGTTCCCCTCCCGGACAGATGCAGCCCATCATGCCAGTATAGGCTTGCATCACTCCAGGTGGACCCCCAGTCCCCAATGAAGCCAAATCCCTGAGCTCCACACCAGTTTTTCAACCACTGATTGAATCCCATTGTGCTGAACACCCTAGCCTCTCCTATGCCATAGATGGGCAGCACCTCCGAGAAGGTTACCGTGCATGCTACTTGACTAAGGCCCCTCCCCAATTCCACAAACTCTTCCTGCACATCTGTAATCCCTTTCTTAGCCAGGTCATTTGTCCCTAGGTGGACAATGACATCCAGCTCCCTCCCCTGTGCAGCTGCTCCGGCAATCCTGAGGATTCACTCCCTGTCCCTCTAAGCCATGGTGCCAGGCAGGCACCTTACCTCCCTCTCCCCTTCCTCCCCAGTTCTACCTTCCTAACAATGAAGTCCCCACCAGGAGTTGTTTCCTTCCCCTGCAGGGTCCCCTGCCACCCTCCTGTGGGTCTCCTTTGTGGAGGTTCCCAGCATCCTTCTTGGTCTCCACTGTGGTGCCTCCATAGAGGAACCACACTTTGCCAGAATGGCATAGGAATTGTGGAGAGGCAACTGGAGGGATGTGCTCCTGTTCCACCACCCTCACCTCCCTGAGCCCACTGTGGTCCAACCGCTCCTCTTTCTTGGCAACCTCTGAGGCAACGGCAGTGGCACTGGTGGTCCCTGGATGGAAGAGGAGGTCCCACAAATCCTGGTCAACTCAGCCTGGAGATGAGCAACCTCCTCCCTCAGCCCAGAGAGGTGCCTGCTGATGGGACAACACCGCATCCTCCAGAACGTCTCCCGGAAGACTGCTGCTCCACAGCCACTGCATTGCACCACTCCAATCATGTCTTATTTCTGGCCCCTTAACTGTTTTCAATCCTTACTCTTTCCTCTGTTTTTTTCTCTCCTTACTTTCTGCCTGTGTGCCCTTTAAGCTCCCTGATTGTCCTGTTCTGAGACAAGAATATCCTATATTTCTCAATAGACCACTTACTTGCTCAGAGGCAGACCTCCAGCAGCTAGAGGGGCCAGAGAGCTACTCTTACCCTTCTAGGATGGTGGGTCTTTGGTTTCTGTGATCACTCACTTCCTGCTCCCAAACAGGAAGTTCCTGTTGTCATCAAATCCTGTGCCTATAAAAATAGAACTAGCTTTGGGGTGGGGTGGAGGGAGGGAAGGATGCAATATAGTCATAGCAGAGAAGTCCAGTCACAGGAGCAGTCCTTTCTCCTGGTGTCTTCTGCCTAGATATTAGCAGAATCTTTCTAAGGCAGTCTTTAAATGTAACTTCCTTCTAGCTAAGCCACTCCCCCTACTTACTAGATCTTTCTACCAGTAATTTAAACCTCACAGCAGTTAAGTCCTTTCAATCACCTGATATTTACACCTATAACTGTTCAGATACCCATTCAGTTCAGTTAACCCAGACAGACACACACTTTTTTTTTTGTTTTGTATGTTAGTTTTTTTTACCCTAAATTAAAGGTCCAAGTACAAACGTTCTTCTACTTTAGTCCCAGCAGAGAAGTCCAGTCACACAGCAGTCCTTTCTCCTGGTGTCTTCTGCCTAGATCATTTGCTTCTGCATCACTCATGGTTTGCCAGCAGTTAATTCATTAGATGAGGTCTCCATTGCCTAGAGTTTGCCTGTTTCTTCACCCTCCCAAGCACACACACCCATACACACACACACACACACACACACACACACACACACACTTACTAAAAGAGATCTCAGTAGACTTATCTGTTATGTTTGGGAAGCAGGCCATAGCCCTTTACTGTCAAAAAGAAATTTATGTATTTAGTCTGGATAGTTCACTGAAGACCTGACATTTTATCAGATAGGTTTTGAGAGGTTAAAAACAGTGTAAATCTTTACAGAATTTGCTGGGAAAGGGTAACATTTATGAGGTATAACTCTTTCTTGAAAGATATTCATCCCCAACTGAATTAGTAGCAAAAAATGGTTAAATACTAATCATTTAAATGTGCAAGCTGTTGCATTTCAAAGGGGTAAACAAATCTCCAGTTTAATAGTCAACCAATATTTAACAAACTATTTCAGTTTCCTAATGGCCATCAGATAAGCAGCTTGGAGTTATGTCTCCAACATTGTAAACAGAAACAAGGATTATTTTATTTTAGTTGTCATAGTGATTTGTAGATGTGGAAGAATACATTGAAATGTCCAAAAAATGAGTTCCACGAAACTCCGTTTTTAAGCTACAGATAGCAAAATGGCTAGAGGCTCCACCCATAGCCATAAAAACACATATTATGATTGTTCACGTTCTGTAGAGGCTGCTGATTTAGCAGTTTTTTTTTTTTTTTAATTCTGATTCTTTTTTTTTCCTTTAAAAAGTGAAAAACAGACTGGCCACCATATTGGTATTACCACACAAAAACATGTTTGTGTATGTAACCCCCCCGTTAGGGCTTACCTGTGAGCCCCTGAAAAAGGCTAATTTTCCCCAGAGTTTTTTTCCACGCCATTCTTTTTTTTTTTGTTTCCTGGCTTTCCCCCGTGTCTTCTGCCTCTCCTGTCAGCCCCTGCATATTTTTTTGGAGAGAGCAGGGCTGGAGGAGCTGGTTCGCAGAGCCACCAGGTTTAGAAATGGCACTGCAGTGCCGTGCAAGCTCTGCGCATGCGCACTAGAGCATTTTTGATTGGTCGTTCGGCAGCCATTTTGGACTGTTTCTTCTGTGGTCCCAGTACAGAGTAAGAGAGGGACCAGAGACCTTGGCATAATTGGAGAGGCAGCTAAAAAGAGGCAGGACCAGTTTTTGAAAGTTCCAATCACCCTGCAGCATTTGGGAGCTGCCTCATGAATATTAATGAGGTGATGTCCCTTTGAAGTGTCAGGTCTGTCCTGCACCTAGGGACACAGTGTAACGTTGCTAGTGACAGATGGGGGAAATTAGTAAAATGAAAGATAAAGCACTTGTGGGAATGGGAAAAGGGGTTGCCTCCAGGCCATGAAGGAATAATAAAATAAAAATGTATATGTTGGCTGCATGGGGAGTTTGAACTGGAACCTGTTCACAGTGCATTGGGGCTATGTGTGAGCTACCTAGGGGTTTTACGGAAAGGCAGCAGTGACTGGGAAAGGGTAAAGTGAAGCTGTTCGGGAGTGCAGTCATTTCAGAGGGCACTGGGTGGCTACAAATGTGTGAGGAAATATGTATATAAAAACAAGGGATTTAGCTACAGGGACCTGTTAAACCTGGGACACTGTCAAAATGTGTTGACACTGTTTACATCGGCCACCATGTTTTGCAGCCATGTGACACCAGCCAGCCAACCACCAAGCCAGGATTCTTGCCAAGGACTCTGGGACTGTGTGAACAGACTTCTGAGGGAAAATACCAGGAGAATGTCTAAGCACCTTTTTCTGCACCAATGAGGCATCAAGGAAGCCTCATACATATTAATGTTTGCCTAAGGACAGTGGCGCCAGCCAATGGGGAGTGAGGAAAGGGCTCCCAAAAGCCAAGGACAGTAAGAGTTGGAGTCAGTCTAGGGAGAGTCCCTCCAGAAGGAGGGGGGCTCTTATCCCTGGAGAGAATGGGGCTGCAGGATGTTCCTGCCTGGGGGCTGCCAGCAATTTGTTCCCCAGGGCAGGGAATGCCTGCCCCATTAGGAAAAGGGAAAGCAGAAGCTAGAAGAAGCAGCTTTGAAGAGAAAAAGGGAAAGCTGCAGGTTGCTGAATGTCTGTGTTGTTCTGAAGTTGAACCACAGAGGTGAGATAAACGCAGCTTAAATGGAAAAGGAAAAGCTGCAGACTGCAAGGAATTTGTGTTGAATTGCAGATGCACCAAGCGTTGGGAAGAGGAGAAAAGAGGTTGTGTCCTGAACCTGGTAAAAGGACAAAGGTTGTGTCCTGAGCCTGATAAAAGGACAAAGGTTGCATCTAAGCCTGGGAAAAGACAGAATACAGAGGAATGATAAGTAGTGCTATGTGGAATTTTCAAATTCCAGCTGAATGAAATTATGTAGAATATTCAAAATTCTGCCGAAATTCCGCTGAATTCTGCCGGAAACAGAATGGCGGAATTCCACAGCATAAAATGTTTGTGGAATGATTTTCCGTGGAAAAATCACTGTTCCACGGATCTCAATAATTTCCGAAGAAATTGTTGCAGAATAATTTTCTGAGGAAAAACACTGTTCCGCGGAATATTATTCTGTGGATCACAGTAGGCAGAATTCCGCAGGCGAACAAACAAAATTTCAGTGGAGACTCCGCCAGTGGAATGGTCATTCTGCACTAATTCTGCTGGCAGAATTCCACATTCTGCACAGCACTAATGATGAGGAACAAGAGAATATGAATGTGCTGACAGAAGAGAAGGAAGAGTGAGCCTCTTTATTCCAGAAAATAGCTATGTATAAGGACTCTGAGTGCAGGAATTAAGTGTTAGCCAGAGTGTGAAAGTGGCAGTGTTGAAGCTGAGAGACTGAGAACTCAGTAGGCTGGGCAGGTGCCTTTTGGGGTCGGGAACCTGTTGTCTGCCCCTGAAATACAGCAAGGAAAAGAAACAGATTGTTGTGAGAATGTGTTGAATCATTTCTGCTGACACCCAGGGCCAGGTGGGGAACTTGCTAACCCCCATCAGGTGAGGTCTGCTGCTGCAGGGGATCACGGGTCTTGTACCTGAGTGCTAGGGCGCTCTGATCAGAGGGAGCCAGGCTGTGGGGCCACTCCCCAGTCTGGGTCCTCTGTAGCTGGCAGGCTTTGCGCACATGCCCTGCAATGGGCCTGTACTGGGCTGAAGGGGACAAGCTGCAAGATCTGCAAGGAAGAAGAGAGAGCAAGCAGCAGCCTCTGTGCCCCTTGTTTCAAGCATTAAGCCTGGTTCTGCCTGTGTTCCATCAGTCCCCAGGAAATCAGTGAACTGTGCCACCGAAGGACTGATTCTGCAGCACCATGAGTGAAAAGCAGGAATTGCCCTGCACCTGGGGACTGTAAATAGTTCAGAAATGCCCACCAGGGTGGGAAGAAAAGCAAAGGGGAAATGTAAAAAGTTATTTATTTCAAGTAAGAGCACCAACGCCGGCTACCAGGTGCACCTCAGGCCTGCTACTTGAAATCTGGATACCCAGTGATGGGACTTTGGAGTTATTATTGGACTGGGACCCGTGGGTCTGGGTTTAAGTACACCTGCAGCAATTAGCTAGTTTAGTTAGAGCTGGTGGCTGCAATGATTGCAATACTGGATTAAATCAAAAGGGAAATGTGATTTGGGAGGAAATGCAGATTCAAAAGCATGCTTAACCTCTATTCTTCTTACCCCCTTCCTCAAACCCTCCCCCCGTAAATAAACCAATATGTTATTGTTTTGCAGCAGAAGTGAGTCCAAAGCCTAATTTTAGTGAGCATGGTATCTGAAATGGGAAATGTAAATAGTTTAATGGAATGTGGGGAGGCTTGAACCTGGTAAGTCATGTGTTTGGGGTAACTGTTGGGGAGGTGGGTTGGTAAGACATCCCAGGGGGTTGTAATGCAGATAATCAGACCCACTAAATATGTACTCTGAGTGGAGGCACCACCATTTTATTTGTTAACTTTGGGAAAGGACCCCCTTAGGTCAGCTATGGAAACCCAGGCCCCTTATCCTTGGTCTGGCCAGCAAGGCAGGGGTAGTGGCCCTCTTCATGATGGCACTGAAGAGGGGCTACACATGGAGGTGCCACTGGGATCTCCTGTGCCAGTCACACCAGGCATAGACCCCGCCCCCGGGGACCATTGCAAGTGGTGGGAAATGGTACAGAGGTAATGAGACGATGTTGGAAAAGTGATTTTGGTGCAAAGGTGTCTTGGGCTGCTAGTTGCTGGTCAATGAGGTAGTGGGGGAGTGTACGACCCTAGTGATCAAAGGTAGAAATTGCACCAAAAATTGTACCACTTGAAAACTAATGGTGCCAAGGGTCCCAGGGAGGGTTAATACTATCAAAAGCTCCAAGTCAATGGGGCAAAGTGTAAACTGGTGGGAATAGAGGTGATTGTCTAAAATTAAGTAATGGTTTGATGTTGTTGACTAGAATAGGTAACCCTATGTGTAGAGTAGGATGTCATAGGTTTTGACATTATTGCTAATGTGAATGTGTTACAAGGATGACTTGAGGGCAAGTCCTTAGTTTGGAGTGGACTCCAAGCATTTATTTATTTATTTATTTTATTGAAAAATTTCACCAGGAAGGGCACACTGAACAACAGGTTGCTAGTCTCACGGTGCGTCCTGGGGGAAGGATATACAGAGGGAGCGTAGCATTCATTCAGTTACATATGTAAATCCAATTAACATAATACAAGTTCAATAGGAAGTGGGAGTACCCAGCAACCAATTGGATACATAGAGTATTGTATACAGTATTGAACACAGTAAATCTACAAAATCCATAGGGAGATTACAACAACATTTAGCAATTAATATAAGGTAGGCAGAGAACAAACATTTCTGTTATTCAAAACACTGTGCATTGAGCAATGATTTACATAAGAGCATAAGAAAAGTGCATTAGATTGACAACAGGTGGCACAGCATAGTGCAAGTCAGAGTTAGTGGCAATTTGGCCATGGGCAAGTGAAGATGAGGGGGGCAGAGGGAAGTTGGAACTGGTCAGGGGAGGAATGGTAGAGGGACTAGCTGCAGGTGCACTTTACTGAGAGGAAATTGTTTAGGGCTTGAGATAGAGAGTAGGTAGAGGAAGATAAGTGTAATTTGAGGGGGAAGTTCATTCCGGAGCTTGGAGAAGTGATGCAAGAAGGCTGACTGTCTAACCATTGTCGAGCAGCAGGGTATTACCAATTGCCAATTATCGTATGATCTAAGACAGTGGTCAAGGAGAGGCAGAGAGGATAGTAAGGAAGAGAGGTAAGAAGGTAATGTCCCAAACCAAAATTTAGAAACAAATTTGGCACAGTGGAGATGGCGGTAATTTTCAAGAGAAGTGATGGATAGTGAGTGGTAGAGGTTGCAGTGATGGGTGACAGTGGGGGAGTTCAGGGAGAAGTGGCAGAAGGAGTTGAAGAGGGTGTCTTATCTGGCATTGGGAGACTTTGGAGTGGCACTATAGACTACATCACAGTAGTCATAAATAGGTAGGATCATCTTCTGGATAAGTTTGTGCCTTGTCAATAGTGGAGGCAGCTATGGTTCTGGTATAATGCACCAAGTTTGGGGCACAATTTCTTTGGGATGGCATCTACATGTCCAGAGAAGCTGAAGTGTTGGTCAAGCCAAACCCCCAAGTACCTAAAGGTAGAGGTGTCCTCTATAACTGTCCCATTAAGGGTGTGGAAGGTGGGAAGAGAGGGGAGCCTTGAGAGTCTCTGCCTGGTGCCAAAGGTCATGGAGAGAGTCTTCCTTATCATTGAAGGAGAGTTGATGGGAGTTGAACCAGTGCTGGACATTGTTGAAGTCAAGCTGTAATCTGGATTCTACATCAATGGGAGACTGGCCGGATGTGAAGATGACCATGTCATCAGCATACATATGGACAGAAAGAGATGAGCAGGCTATGGGCAGATCATTTAGGAATATGGAAAACAAGACTGGACCCAGTACTGAGCCCTGAGGTATGCCAGTGGTGATGGGGAGAGGTGGGGAGGTGGAGTCAGCAATTCTGACTTACTGGGTCCAGCTGTTAAAGTAAGCCTTGAACCAGTTAGTGGCAGAGTCTGTAAGGCAGCTGAGGAGAGGGCATCTTGGAGTAAGGGGTGGGAGACAGTGTTAAAAGCCTATGCTAGGTTGACAAAAATGGCAGAAGTGATTTGGCCACTGTCCATCCCTGAGAGGATGGAGTCAGTGAGTCTGATCAGGGAGGTGGTGGTGGAATGGTTCTTCTGGAAGCCAGATTGGAATGGTTTGAAAAAAGTAGTCATAGAGGTAGGAAAAGAGCTGGGCCAAGACCAGATGCTCTTGTAGCTTAGCTGGGGTAGGTAGGAGAGAGATGAGTCAACAGTTAGAGGGAAAGGAGGGGTCACCATCCTTGGGCAGTGGGATAACAGTGGCATGTTTCCAGACTGATGGGATGGAAGCTGTAGCAAAGGAGAGGTTGAGGAGTAGGAATAGAGGTGCTGCTATGGCTGGAGCTGACAGGAAGAGTAGTTTGGGGTCCAGACCATCAGGCAAGCTGCCTTTTGAGGGATTAAGAGCAAACAGCTCTTTCAAGGTGTCTGCGGGAGAGATATTAGAGAAGGAGAGGGAGTATGTCGGGGCAGGGTGACTGCGAGAGGGAGGTCAGCTGGTTTGAAGAGGGGGCAGGAGGGAGGAGAGGAGGGCAGAGGCACAGGAGGTAAAGTAGGTACTAAATTGGGAGGCAACATTTATATGTTTGGTAACTTGGGTGTTGTTAATCTTGAGGGGGGGAGGGAGAAAAGGGAGTGGATAACTTTCCAGAATTTGGAAGGGCTATTTATATTAGTCTGGAAGGTTGAGCAGAAGTATTCGGGTTTTGATAAGTGAGTGGCTTTGGTGCATTTATTTTGCAGCAAACAGTAGATATTGTAGTCATGCAGCAGGTTTGAGGCTTTGTGGGGTTTCCAGGCCAGATCCTGGGCTCTTTGGCACACCAGGAGTTCAGGGGTGATCCAAGGGAGGTGATTCCCCCCGACTCTGGTGCATCGCAATGGGGCTTGTTTGTTCCAGCACTCCAGGAATGTGGTCCAGAAGTAGCTGTAAGCATCATCTATAGATGAGGCCAAGATAATAGGTTCCCAGTTAATTTGGGTCAAATCTTGCAGGAGGGGAACAAGGTTTACTGAACTATACGACCGGTGATGCAATGTTTTTGAGGGTGCCTTGGTTCTATGGATGTTATGCAAAACATAGATCATGTAGTGATCACTCAGGTCATCAGGTAGAAGTCCAGCTTTGACAACTCTGTGGGGTGGGAGGTGAGGGCCCAATCAATTAATGAGTGATTACTCATTTTCAGATTCATATGGGTAGGTTCGCAAATGAGCTGAGAAAGGTTTTGGGTGGAGATGTCATTTAGTGAAATACTGAGAGAGGTGGAAAGCCAGTTTTGGTTACAATCACCCATTGCGTATAATTCCCCGGAGGGAGAGTGACAGACTATGTTCCTAATGAGCTCAGTGACAGATGAGGGTGGGAGGCCAGGGCAACAATAGGCACCAGCAATATAGATAGGGACAGAGAAAGGGAGGGATAATTTAAGGACGAGAACCTCATATGCTTTTGGGACTGCCATGGCAAAGATACAGGTGAATTGGATTTTCGAGGAGACATAGATTGCTACTCCCCCCTTCCCCCAGAGGTTCTGTCTTGCCGACATATGGAGAACCCAGGAATGGAGAGTGAGTGGTCATCCACTTTACAATTTTGCCAGGTTTCAGAGAGAATGATGATATCAGGGGCAAGAGAGGCAACTAGTGGCTAGAGGTCTAATTTAGGGAGGAGACTGTGAATATTAAGGTGGAGCATTTTTAAACCATGGGGTAGTCCAACTGGGTTGAACTGGCAAGGGTCAGTAGTGGGAGGTTCAAATGAGGAGGTTTTAGGAGCACCTGGCCCAAGATCTAGGTTTATGTCCCCCCAGGGTAGTAGCAAGAGAGCAATGATTATGAGGTGTATTTTAGCACTCTTGTACCAGGGCTGGGGGTTAGCAGAGGTGGAGAAGGAGGAGCAGGAGGTAGGGGGTTGAAATTTTAGCAGATGCATCAGGGTGAGGAGGAGAGGCATAGGAATTAGTGAGGCACAGAGCCGGGCAGGGTAATGCTCCAAGGAGGAGAGGACAATGGTGGGGGTCTTCCTAAAATATGAATGGGGCAGAGGGCATAGGAGGGGAGATAGGGACTAACATCAAAGGAGGCAGCAAAGCAGTAATCATGAGGGGGAGATATAGTACCATGAGGAATGCCATAAACAGCCTACTTGGGGACAGAGGCACCAAGAGAGGGTACGTGACTAGGATTTGAGGGTTGCAATTGTCTTATAGCTTTGGTGGAGGCAGTCAGCAAATGGCCTGAGGGAAGGAGGACTACAGCTATGGAATGCAATCACCAGTTAAAGATTACTGATATGCAGGACTGCTACAGAGCGGATGAAAGGCTGCAGTGTAGAGAGTGAATTAAACTGTAAGAGAGAACCTTCTCAGGATTGTACCAAAGTACAGCAAGGCATTGCAAAATGTCATCAAGAGGGAGGAGTGATAGTTACACTTGCTAGGGGGAAGCTAGGTGTGGAAGGTAATTAGGTGATTAGGCTCAGGGAAGGGGTGCAGATTGAGGCAAGGGGATTTAAAGAGTGCTGGGGGTTGGGGAGGCTGGGCGGGAGAAAATTTAGCATTTAAAATGTAGTCCTAGACTAGAGAGGCAGCCAAGAATTGGCCAGGCTAGCAGCAGGCAGCTAGAATCGTAGTTTAGCCAATTGGCTTAGCTCAGCTAGGTCTCTGACCAATCTGGATGGAGCAGAGCAGAGGCATCAGTAATCTAAAAAAAGTAAGTGCCCGAGCTGAGACCAAGTCGCGGCCGTTACCTTAGCTGTACCTTTAGCTTGGAGGGTCCCCGGAGATCTTGCTGGCAGGGGAGGCGGGTGGCATCAGGAAGAAAAGCCTTGCCTGCCAAAATGAGCTCCCAGTCAGGGGGCTGAGCTGTGGAGGGAAGGAGAGAGGGAATTTAGAATAAATAGTAGAACAGTAGGGCGGGGGTTCACAGAGCGAGGCAGTGGACAATAGCAGCTAAATAGAGGGATGGGAGTGAGAAAAAGCAGCATGGGGCTGGAGACAGGGAGAAGAAACACTTCATTTCAGTGTAAATTGGCTCAAAGCAGTGAGGCGGATCAGGTTCAGTGGAAAAGAGCCAGAGAACTGGGGGGGCAGGGCAGGTCACGCCAAACACCAGTAGAGGGAAAGGGGAAGCAGTAAGATAGAGACAGCACAGAGAAGAGCAGGGAAAATAAAAAAGAAGAAATTATCCACAGTACAAACAATACCCCCTCACTGCAAGGCAGAGTTTAGCTCAACAGTAAAGTTAACACTAATAATAAGGAAGGCATAACACATTAGTTTAATAAAACAGCACAAGTTACATTAGGCTTAACTAAGCGATGTAAAAAATGGTGAAGAAGCTTAGTTCAACAATTTGTTTAACATATTCCGAGTTAACAGTTAAAAATGTAGTCCTAGACTAGAGAGGCAGCCGAGAATTGGCCGGGCTAGCTGCAGGCAGCTGGGATAATAGTTTAGCCAATCAGCTTAGCTCAGCCAGCTGTCTGACCAATCGGGATGGAGCAGAGCAGAGGCACTAGTAATCAAAAAAAAGTAAGCGCCTGAGCTGAGACAGAGTTGCCGGCCGTTACCTTAGCTGTACCTTTAGCTTGGAGAGTCCCCGGAGATCTTGCTGGCAGGGGAGGCGGGTGGCATCAGGAAGAAAAGCCACACCTGCCAAACCGAGCTCCCGATCAGGGGGGGCTGAACTGTGGAGGGAAGGAAAGAGGGAATTTAGAGTAAATAGTAGAACAGTAGGGTGCGGGTACACAGAGCGAGGCAGTGAACAATAGCAGCTAAATAGGGGGGGGCGGGAGTGAGAAAAAGCAGCATGGGACTGGAGTCAGGGAGAAGGAACACTTAATTTCCCGTGTAAATTGGCCCAAAGCAGTGAGGGCGGATCAGGTTCAGTGGAAAAAGAGCCAGAGAACTGGGGGAGGGGGGCAGGGCAGGTCATGCCAAGCACCAGCAGGGGAAAGAGGAAGCAGTAAGCTAGAGACAGCACAGGGAAGAGCAGGGAAAATAAAAAAGAAGAAATTATCCACAGTACAAACAATACCCCCACACTGCAAGGCAGAGTTTAGCTCAACAGTAAAGTTAACGCTAATAATAAGGAAGGCATAACACATTAGTTTAGTAAAACAGCACAAGTTACATCATGCTCGACTAAGCAATGTAAAAAATGGTGACTTAGTTTAGTTCAACAGTTAGTTTAACATATTCCAAGTTAACAATTACAAATTTTACATTTAAAATGTAGTCCTAGGCTAGAGAGGCAGCCAAGAATCAGCCGGGCTAGCAGCAGGCAGCTAGGATCATAGTTTAGCCAATCGGCTTAGCTCAGCTAGCTCTCCGACCTATAAGGATGGAGCAGAGCAGAGGCACCAGTAATCAAATAAAGTAAGCGCCCGAGCTGAGACCAAGTTGCAGCAGTTACCTTAGCTGTACCTTTAGCTTGGAGGGTCCCAAAGATCTTACTGGCAGGGGAGGCCAGCGGCATCAGGAAGAAAAGCCGCACCTGCCGAAACTAACTCCCGATCAGGGTGCTGAGCTTTAATTTGGAGGGTCCACGAAAATCTTGCTGGCAAGGGAGGCAGGCGGTAGCAGGAAGAAAAACTGCACCTGCTGAAACAAGCTCCCAGTCATGGGGCTGTGCTTTAGCTCGGAGGGTCCCCGATGATCTTGCTGGAAGGGGAATTGTGTGGTGGCAGGAAGAAAAGCCGCACCTGCTAAAACAAGCTCCTGATCAGGGGGCTAAGCTGTAGCTTGGAGGGTTCCTGAAGATCTTGCTGGCAGGGGAGGTGGGCAGCAGCAGGGAGAAAAGCTGCACCTGCTGAAACAAGCTCCCTGTCAGGGGGTTGAGCTTTAGCTTGGAGGATCCCCTCCATCTAAGGGGAGGAGGAGTGTAACCACCCTTTTTGGGGCATACCTGTGAGCCCCTGAAAAAGGTTTGTCTTCCCCGGGTTTTTGATTCAACCTCCATTCTTTTTTTCATTTCCTGGCTTTCCCCTTGTGTCCTCTGCCTCTCCAGCCAGCCCAGCAAATTTTTTTTAGAGAAAGAGGGGCCGGGGCAGTTGGTTTGCAGAGCCGCCAGGTTTAGAAATGGCACTGTGGTGCCGGGTGAGCTCCGCACATGTGCGCTAGCGCAATTTCGATCAGCCATTCAGCAGCCATTTTAAACTGTCTCTCCAGTGGTCCTGGTCCCAGTACAGAGCAAGAGAGGGACCAGAGACCTTGGGGCAACCAGAGAGGCAGCGGAGAAGTGGCAGGACCAGTTTTTTTTTTTCATCTTTATCCTCCTCCTTCTGACCTCCGGTGCCCCCTCCTTCCGTCCGCTCATGTCCCCCGGTACCTACCTTAGGGATCTGCCCCTAGAGTGCCCATCCTCCTCTCCTCGCACAGTGGGGTCTGTCCTGTAAGTGGTCCAGGTGGACTTAGGGCAGACTTCATCTAGGGCTGCCGGAGGGGATTTTCCGGTTTTCTCCCCTTACGTCCCCACCCCCCTAGGACGCCTTGCGCTTGGGACGTACGTCCCGAGTGGTAGCATGCTTATGCAAGCGAACCCTCATGCACCACCACGCCCTCCCCGACTCCAACAGGCGCCCCATCCTTCACTGCCAGTGTTTCCACTGGCTATGGAAGAATGCAGAGCGCAATGCACTCGTGGTAACCGCTCCTGAGGGAGGAGAGCATCCGTTGGGGCCGCTCGATCCTCCTCTCCCCACCGACTTGACCACCGAGTCCGTCCCGAACCGAATTCGCCGGGCGCCAGCAGTGTGGGCGCCCAGCGCCTCAACCCTCAGCGCCACTGGGCCGGCCCAGGACCAGTTTTTGAAAGCACTAATTGCACTGCAACATTTGGGAGCTGCCTCATTGCCTCATGAATATTAATGAGGCAGTGTCCCTTTGAAGTGCCAGGTGTGTCCAGCGCCTAGGGGCACAGGTGGGGGAAATGAGTAAAATGAAAGATGAAGCACTGGTGGGCAAGGGAAAAGGGGTTGCCTCAAGGCCATGAAGGAATAATAAAATAAAAATGTATATGTTGCCTTCACAGGGAGCTTGAACTGGAACCTGTGCACAGTGCATTGGGTCTATGTGTGTGAGCTGCCTAAATATTTTGCAGAATGCAGCAGTGACTGGGAAAGGGTAAAGTGAAGCTGTTCAGGAGTGCAGTCATTTCAGAGGGTACAGGGGTGGCTACACATGTGTGGGGAAATATTTATATAAAAACAAGGGATTTAGCTGCAGGGACCTGTTAAACCTGGGACACTGTTAAAATGTGTTGACACTGTTTACATCGGCCACCATGTTTTGCAGCCATGTGACACCAGCCAGCCAACCACCAAGCCAGGATTCTTGCCAAGGACTCTGGGACTGTGTGAACATATTTTTGGGGGAAAGTACCGGGGAATGTTTAGGCACCTTTTTCTGCACCAATGAGGCATCGAGGGAGCCTCATACATATTAATTTTTGCCTAAGGACAGTGGCTTCAGCCAATGGGGAGTGAGGAAAGGGCTCCCAAAAGCCAAGGACAGTTAGAGTTGGAGTCAGTCTAGGGAAAGTCCCTCCAGAGGGAGGAGGGGTTCTTGCCCCTGGAGAAAATGGAGCTACTGGGTGGTCCTGCCTGGGGGCTACCAGCAATTTGTTCCCCAGGGCAGGCAGTGTCTGCCCCATCAGGAAAAGGGAAAGCAGAAGCTAGAAGAAGCAGCTTTGAAGAGAAAAAGGGAAAGCTGCAGGTTGCTGAATGTCTGCATTGTTCTGAAGTTGCACCATAACAGTGAGATAAAGGCAGCTTGAATGGAAAAGGGAAAGCTACAGACTGCAAGAAATTTGTGTTGAATTGCAGATGCACCCAGGCGGTGGGAAGAGGAGAAAAAAGATTGTGTCCTTGAGCCTGGAAAAAAGACAAAGGTTGTGTCCTGAGCCTGGTAAAAGGACAAAGGTTGCATCTAAGCCTGGGAAAAGATGGAATACAGAGGTATGATGAGGAACAAGAGAATATGAATGTCCTGAGAGACGAGAAGGAAGAGTGAGCCTCTTCATTCCAGAAAATAGCTATGTACCTGCAAGGTGAGAAAAGGTCTTTGAGTGCAGGAATTAAGTGCGAGCCAGAGCGTGAAAATGGCTGTGCTGAAGCTGAGAGACTGAACGCAGAAGGATGGACATGTGCCTTTCGGGGTCAGGTACCTGTTATCTTTTCCTGAGATACAGCGAGGAAAAGAAACAGACTGATGTGGCTATACACCGTGTCAGGAAAGAGAAAGAAAGAGAAAAGAGCAGAAGACAATGTGCTGAACAGTTTCTGCTGACACCCAGGACCAGGTGGGGAACTTGCTAACCCCCATCAAGTGGAGTCTGCCACTGCAGGGGATCACGGGCTTGTACCTGAGTTTTAAGGCACTCTGATTGGAGGGAGCCAGGTGGTGGGGCCACTCCTGGGCCTGGTTCCTCTGTAGCTCGCAGGTTTTGTGCACGTGCCCTGCAATGATCCTGTAATGGGCTGAAGGGGACAAGCTGCAAGATCTGTAAGCATGATGAGAAAGAGCAAGCTGCAGTCTCTGTGCCCCTTGCTTCAAGCATTAATCCCGATTCTGCCTGTGTTCCATCAATCCTCAGGAATTCAGTGAACTGTGCCACCAAAGGACTGATTCTGCAGAACCATGAGTAAAAAGCAGGAATTGCCCTGCTCCTGGAGACTGTAAATAGTTCAGAAATGCCCACCAGGGTGGGAGGAAAAGTAAAGGGGGAATGTAAAAAGTTACTTAATTCAAATAAGCCTGCCAACATCGGCTACCAGCTGCACCTCAGGCCTGCACCTTGAAATCTGGGTACCCAGTGACAGGACTTTGGGGTTGTTATTGGACTGGGACCCATGGGTCTGGGTTTGAGTACACCTGCAGCAGTTAGCTAGTTTACTTAGATCTGGTGGATGCAATGGTTACAATATGGGATTGAATCGAAAGGGAAATGTGATTTGGGGGGAAATGCAGAATCAAAAACGTGCTTAACCTCTGTTCATCTTATTCCATTCCTAAAACCCTCCCCCTGTAAATAAACCGAGATGTTATTGTTTTATTTTATTTATTTATTTAACAACATTCGGAATTACAATCCTTCGAGTCATAGACTCCTTTACAAAGGCTCCACATCAAAGAACAATGAAGAACTTACATACAATATTAACAGTACAGTGTTTAGGTAAGAGAGAGACAAGGAATGGAATACAGACAGGGGGACTGTAACAGTTGTCTTAGGGTAAGGAGGACCCAGCGTTATCCATAGTACATAGTTATTACATGTTACACATTTATACCATTAAATATCAAAACCATATATGAGGTATGGTTGTACTACAAAGCCCCTACAAGTGGTGAGAGCAGGAGGAAGGAGAGGGTTAGGGGCAGTCACAGGCTGAGGATTCTAGTAAAAGGGCTTTTAGGCTTTTAGAGTTTTGCAGCAGAAGTGAGTCCAGAGCATAGTTTTAGTGAACATGCTATCTGAAATGGGAAATGTAAATGGTGTAATGGAATGTGGGGAGGCTCGAATCTGGTAAGTCCTTGTCTGGGGTAACTGTTGGGGAGGTAGGTTGGTACGGCATCCCAAGGGGTATTACTGCAAGTAATCAGACCCACTAAATATGTACCCTGGGTGGAGGCACCGCCATTTTATTTGTTAACTTTGGTAAAGGACCTCCGTAGATCAGTTATGGAAACCCAGGCCCCTTATCAATCAATCAATTTTATTATGTTGGCTTGCCGTGCCTGCGTGCAAGTCAACATCTTGCGGTAGTGCAGATTTGGAGGCAAGGCCACTGTTGGGTGAATGCAGGGCACGCATCAGTAGGTGCGTCCCTCATTCCTGAATCAGCCTGCATGCCCCATGCATGCTAATGTGGCGAGAACATCTAAGGAAAGGTCCACTGCAATCCAAGCAAAGCTCGTCAGATGCAGCGGACCCTTCCTGTGTGCTCGCCACATTAGCAGTATGGCGGGCGGCCACCCAACGGCTGA
Organism: Neoceratodus forsteri; assembly: GCA_016271365.2. Taxonomy (NCBI): domain Eukaryota; kingdom Metazoa; phylum Chordata; order Ceratodontiformes; family Ceratodontidae; genus Neoceratodus; species Neoceratodus forsteri. Next base: position 1,161,226,905 of record CM028130.1, read on the forward strand.
CTTCGGGGTGCCTAATCTCAGCTGGCTTGGTGTTGTCATGAAATTTGCCGATGGGGAAGCTCACTCCCCATCGGCATACAGCAGCCCCCATTTCCTATATGCCAAGGGGTGCCCAATCCCCGTTCTTGCCTCCCCGCTTTCATTGTATGTCCGACAGGTGCCCAATCCCCATCGGCATACATTCACCCCCATTGTCTGCCGACGAGGGTGCCCAATCCCCATCGGCTGCAGCCACCCCCCCAAAATAGTTAGGTGGCACGCTGGGAGCCCACCCCAGCATGCCAAGTTCCCTGAAAAAAAAAAACTGTCTCACGGTGTTAGTTTTTTTTTCCTTCTCTGTAACATAAAAACGGTCCCTCGTAGTCTCCTGCCCACCACCCGCACCCATCCTCTGTGCACCCTTCCTCCCCACACCCCCCTCACCCAATACTTACCTCCGGAGTCCAGCGCGACGATCTTCGGTGGACCGAGAACACGTCTGCACTCTTCAAAGCCGACCGTGAACTGAGGAAATACCAGTAAGCTGTATAATGGAATGAATAGGGTTTTTTCAACTTTGCTGCATATCTCGGGCATTTGTTGGAACTTTCACAGATTTTCAACATGGGGTTTTTGGGGCCCATCCTCATGAATTCTACCACTGTCATGGCGTTAATCGGCCTCGAAAGGTGATTTCGCAGTCACTGCGCGAAATCACCTTTTGGGACTCATTAACAAAATGACAGTGCCAGTGTTCATGAGGTGGCCTCTCAAAAAGCCAATTTTCCAAATTTGGTGGAAAAAATCCAACAAATGCCTAACGCCAGATTTTCAGTATTGTCATTTTTGTACACCTCCTTGTGAACAGTACAGCTGTCATTTTCCATATCCGGCCTGAAATGTGTTTCCGCACTTCTGGCGCACAATAGCGAAGTCACTATGGGAAATCAGTGTTTGGGCCAGATTATGAAAATGACAGTGACACAGTTCATGAGCAAAGGTCCTAAAATGCCTATGTTGAAAATTTGGTGATACTCCATAAAATGACTGTGTTACGAGCGTGCGTTGGCAGATTGCATGCACGCTCGTACTGTCATGCATTTGTGATATTTTCACTCTGGATTTTCACCATTGCCATTTTTCCACACCTCTTGAACAATACAGCCGTCATTTCACATATCCTGCCCAAAATGTGTTTTCCCACTTCCGGCGCAGAATAGCGTGGTCGCTGTGTGAAATCACTTCTTGAGACACTTTGAGGAAATAACAGTGACACTGTACATGAGCAGAGGTGCTAAAATGCCTATGTTGAAAATTTGTTGCTGAACGCCCATAAAATGGCGGTGTTCCAAGCGTGCGTTGCATATTTCCCATGCACCCTTGTAACTTAGCAAATTTGCTATATGTACATGCCACATTTTCAACACTGGCCTTTTTTTACACCTCCTTATGAACTGTACAGCTGTCATTTTTCACATCCTGCCCAAAATGTTTTCTCGCACTGCACTACCAAAGCTAATGCCAGCGCGACAACATTCGGCATTGACAAATGCTTGTTTGAATTTTGGCTCCAGATTTTCAACATGGCTTCTTGGGACCCCATCTCTTGAACACATGCACTGTCATTTCATTACTCAGTCCCGAAGGTGATTTTGTGGTCACTCATGCGGCATCCCTTTGGGACCAATTAACAAAATGACAGTGCCATTGTTTATGAGGTGGGAATCCAGAAAGCCTATGTTGCAAATTTGGTGGAAAAAATTCCAAAAGATGACTGTGTTGCGAATGTGCGTTTTGCAGTTTCCACACATGCTCGTAACTTTGGCAGTTTTTAATATTTTCACTCCAGATTTTCAACATTGCCATTCTTCACACCTCCTTATGAACAGTACAGCTGTCATTTTTCACATCCTGCCCAAATTGTGTTTTCGCACATCTGGCGCACAATGGCTCAGTCACTGTGGGAAATCAATTTTTGGGACAGATTAACAAAATTGCAGTGCCACCATTTATGAGCAGAGGTCCCAAAATGCCTATGCTGAAAATTTGGTTAAAAAATCCCCAAAATAATTGCATTACAGGCATGCGTTGCCCAGTTTCTATGCACGCTCATCACATCACCAATTTTTCATATTTTCACTCCAGATTTTCAACATTGCCATTTTTTTGTACCTCCTCATGAAAAGTACAGCTGTCATTTTTCACATCCTGTGCAAAATGTGTTTTCACACCTGTGGCGCCAAATGGCACACTCGCTGTGCAAAAATCACCTTTCCGCTAACGAACTGATAGTGCCACTGTTCACAAGGTAGGGTCACAGAAAGCCCATGTTGAAATATTGGAGTGAAAATGCCTCGGGCGTTAGGGTTCCCAACCATAACTCCCTACCCTGTAGAGACTGACAGGTGTCAGGGGTGTGACTTGGGATTGTCGGATGTAATGCTCACGCCATTCCACCCCCACCCCCACCCTGCAGTCAGTGACAATCATCAAGATGTACCTTGGACGCTTTGGCTCCAAAGTTCACCCCACTGTCCTATACTGCACCCATCTCAGTGTATTTCCTTATGGAATGGGGTGAGTGTAAAGTCTGAAGACCCCAATGCACACAGCGACACTTGTCGGGTGTCTGCAGGATAAGGAGAGGTGAAATGGCATGAGCACTATGGCCAACACCCAAAGGGACACCCCAATGCCTGTCACTCTCTGCAGGGTGGGGGTGGGTTGGCATCTGTTCAATACTTCACTGCCATTCCTATTATGCATCTCTATAACTCCTGCACTACCAATGCCAATGCCAGCAAGACAACATTCGGCATTGACAAATGCTTGTTTATAAAAAGCGTCTTTCTTAAAATCAAGGCATTTGTACAACACGATAAATAAAACTACATCATCCTTGGTCTGGCCAGCAAGGCAGGCATAGTGGCACTCTCCAGGATGGCACCAGATAGGGGCTACATTTACATTCCTTGAACATCTCCCACTGCAACTTTCCTGAACTTGAGAACACCCCTAACACAGTCTAGCCACTCATTATTCAGTGGGAGTACAGGGAACTACTGCATCATGAGTGACTGCACGTTTGGGGGTATTTCTAATGTTCAGGAAGTATGCAACAAGAATAGATTCAGGATTTGAAACAAAACAAAGCTGGTTATAACCATACATCAGCATGCATTTCAGTTCTACTATGCAAGGAGGCAGATAAAGCAACCAGCAACAGCAATGAATTTTAAAGAAGGTAAGCAATCATAAAACATGGGGTTTTAACTAGAAATAATATGATGCAAAAAAGGTTGACAGTATCCTTTTAAGATCCTTTAATCTTTTCTCATAGGACTTACTTGGAACACTGGGAAACTTGGGGGAGGAGATCCACTAGCGTTAAATGTATGATGTGGTGATCAGGAGATCTACTAGACCCCAAGGAATAAGATTTTTAAACATGGCACTAAAGGGCTGTGTGCATGTAAACGAGCCCTTGATGAGCATGCAGATGGCCCCTTAGCACCTTGCATTCCCAATAAGCTCATTTGCACGCCTGGGCTGAATATGGCCCACAGAAGCCCTGGCACTATCCCATTTTGGGCAGCACTATTTTCTGTGGGCTGTATACAGCCTTGGGCTATGTTGATGTAACCCATATCCACTTAGAACTGTGTTTGATATGGCTCAATATTCAGTCAGTTAGCATGCTCTGTTAGTGCATACTAACTGGCTGAATATAGCTCTGAGTAGTCCATGCACTATTCTTGGAAAGCCTTGTGGCTGGCTGTGAATATGGGGGCCCTAATGCTTTCTTATGTACTGTAAGGGCTGAACCAAATTGCTGTACTTTGCTTCCATGAATTTCCAGTGTATAGTATGATTTCCATTGGGGCTAGGCAAACCCCCTAGACTTTGACCATGTGAAGTTGGCCAAATGATGGACAGGTTCACCTTGGTTTACTGTCTACAGCCATCTTGTGCACACTAGGTGACTTCTGGAGTGTGTGTGGAGTATGCTAATGAGAACTACCAACTCTGCCATCAGTTGGTAGCCCTCACTGGCATACTCTGCACAATAGAAGCTGCCTGGTGTGTGCAAGATGGCCACAGGGGGCTCAGCATAGTGGTGTGGTGTGTCTTTCAAACCAATATGGAATGGATTAGTTCTTAGACCTTGTGATAGTGAGCCTCCCCAAGCCATGGAAAAGACCTTGAGCTTCCCCAAATATTGAAATAATCTTGGGCCTCCCCATAGAAAAATAACATACTTTGCATAGTACATCAGGAATAAAGTGAAAGTCTGAGTAGTTTGCTTGGTTGTATGTGATAACAGTGAGTCTGAAAGACTTCAAATCACAAAAACTGGCTTAAAAAGAACCCATCATCAAAAAGGCAACTGATATTGCAACGACCTCCACAAATAGCAACAGTTGCTACATTCAAATACAAAAACTACCAAAATAAGTATTTTTATGCAGGGGGTTATTCCCCTTGTGCCTAATGCCCCCTGCACCTCCCAAACTTAAACTAATTAACTCCACGGAGGTGCGGACCCAGGGAAAAGTGACTATTACTAAAAAAAGCAAAAAATTATTTCCCCCTGGAACCAGGCCCGAACCTGCGTCTGTTAGCATCACAGGTGGTGGCTTATACCACTATGCTAAACAGCCAGCTCAGCAGGGGGTGGCCAAATAACATCCTATATCCTGTAGTAGTAAGTGTAGCTCCCTGCTATACTCACTCTACAGGATAGATCAATGTTTTTCACCAGTCGCTGTCAGTGTGAGCGGTATTTCTGAGTCGCTGATATTGACGTGCTCAATAATATTCGCTTGTATAACATGATACCATTTGCTCTTATTTTTTCTTGAGCTTATTGTAACACCCCATCCCCAGGTCAGCCTACTTACTCCACTATTTTGATTCTTGAACCATTGTTACCCCATGTTACACTACCTTGATTGGTCAGACTGCATTCTCCATCTGTTTCCCCTCTATCTATAATAACCTTCCTACCCACCTCTGTCTCTCCTACCCTGCTCTTAAGCAACTTCTGAGGAATTCTTTTGTTCCTTCCTGCTCATGCTCCTAGAAACTTTCTGCTGAACCCTTGTATTTGGGCCATTCAGCTAGCCTACTAGTCTAATTGGTTAATTACTAACTCATTTGTTTACTGTTTCTATTTGTTTGCACTACTGTTTATTTTGTATTACTTGACTGTTTTGCAGTTATCTTTTGAATTGTATGCACTTCCTACCCTCCCCCAGGTACACCTGAAATGAGCCTTGGCTCAGCGTACCTTTGCTGGTCACTGATACATAAATAAATCTGTAAATTCATCTACTATTTGCCTCATCTCTTCACACAAAATACATAAACCTCAAAATTTAAATAAAGTACTTTTTCAGAGTTGCTTGAGCCTCCCCTTGAACAGCTTGGGGCCTCCCCAAGGAGTCTGGTCTCACCATTTGAGAAACCCTGTTTTAGTAATATTAAAATGTTTCCTTTTTGTTTGGACCAAGGGGAAGCTGGCAGCAGTAACCAGGGAAGACTGTGAACAGACTGAAGATGTGGAGAAGGGAGGTAGTGATGGACCTGGGACCAGTCCTGTTGCACTGTATTGGATGTTTTGGGTGACAATGGCAAAACCAAAGGCATTCAGGAATGGGACTGCTTCAAGTGCAGCTACTAGAACTGAGAAACAGAAGAGGGAGGGCTGTTGTGCGCAAAGTGAAAAAACATCAAAAGTGTGCTGAAAAAAATACATTTACAGAGCCAAAATGTCAAAACAAAAAATCCTCAGCACTTCGAATCTCATGGATTCTACTTCAGCCCCCCACCCCCACCGAAGAAGAATCTGTATAATTTGAAGTGTTGGGGATTTTGTGTTCTATTTGGCTCAGCATATGTGTGTGTATATATATATATATATATATATATAGAGAGAGAGAGAGAGAGAGGGAAAGAGAGAGAGAGAGAGATACATATTGCACATTTTGCACACCACAATCCCCCTCTTCAGCTTTTCCTTGGATTGGGCTGTAAGCTGTAACATGGTGATGGCCCCATTTGGACCATGGTGAACCAGTCAAACCATAAGTCCGACTAGTATCCCTAAAAGTTTGCAATGATTTGAAAGAATCAAACACCCAAAGTCCAAGGGGTTCAATTCTTATGTAGAACCAAACTTACAGCCCTAATTGCCATATAATTCTGTTGAAATTTATGGAAATGACCTGAAAAACCTGCAAGGATTGTTTTAATATTTGCAAGAATTTTATGTTTCAGTTTCTGCATTCATCCAGTTCGAATGATACGGTATATGTATATATGAAATGTAGAACTTTATGGAACTGATTGTAGAAAATGTGAAAACTGATGGTGAAAACAAAATCTACAGTGAAGAATCTGCACAATATTTACTAGGTGGAATTGATGTAATTGCATTTAGCAGAATTCTAAATTCTGTCTATATCCGCAAGCAGGCAAACACGATTTGCACAGCTCTACACACAGTATCCTAAAGTGCTTCACAAGTAGAAATGTGTGAAATTGGCAGACTTCACTCTGTGAAATAATTCACAAAGTTTGACACATTTGCAAAGTACTAAGTGACAGTTTTGCAAAGTTCTTGGCAGGTGAAGTGCCATTTTTCAGGAGAAGTTATGCAAATTCACTGGCGAAGTTACAAATTCACCTTATCGTCACCTTAACTTTGCCTGACTTCACTTGAAAAAGTGCCATTTCCCCAGGAAAACTCAATGTGTAGTGGCAAAGTGGACAATTCACAAAGTTATTCGTTGAGTTGAATTTCACAACTTCACCGGAACTTCACCTGTGAAGTAAAACTTCTCGAAGTCTCTATTCACAAGTCATGAACAGGTACGTATACCAAAGCATAGGAAGGCTAGGAGATATAGAATGAGGTTAGGGAAAGCTCAAGAAGCAGAGAGAGAGAGAATGTAAAAAGGGAACATCCATGAACTGTGCCCATAATAGTGTAAAAGTCCATGAGAGCTCTTTTACAAGAGGTAGTGGGTTTCCACTGTAGCTGGCAGCGGTCCACAGATATCAAAGACACGGTCTTCCCCATATTGTTTCTGCATTGCCACCATTTTTAGAACCTTGTGATGTCACTAATGATCATGCTGTGGCCAACCACATTGTGGTCAAGCCCAGCATGCTCAGCAGTGGCATTACAAGTTTCTAACAAGCACTGGCCAACGCCAACCATATTTGCCTGCTTGTATTTGCTACACTCAGTACAATTCACAGTAAACTGTTATGCCAATGAGTTGCTTTAGTATTTCTGACTGAGTTGCATACAAAGCCTTGCAAACTGCTTCTTGACAGTTACAACTCGGCTTTGCATTGTATTGTGACAGGGCTCCAGGTGTTTTCAAATTAAGTTGCAAAAACATTTGGTAAACATTGCTCTTTAGCTGGTGAACTGTTGAAAAACAATGCAATATGAGTTGCCAATGAATTGCCAACCAGAAAAACAATGCTAAACCAACTCATTGGTGGAACACTTTAATGTGACTTGTTGGGCACAGATAGAGCAGCAGTTAAAATTAACAAACTAATAACACGAGTTGTAACAGTGAAATTATCATGGTTGGGAAATGAAGAGGTTAACACAATGTTGTTTTCTTAGTTTGTGACCCTGTATTCTCAAAATAATACTTTTACTGCCACCCGAAATTGTGTAACTGTGAAAACAGGTTTTAGAGGGAGACTGGAAAATGTCACCAGTGGTGTTCTTGAGATTAGGTAAAAAAAAAACTATGTTAAAAATGTGGGTTCAAAGTGTAAAAAAATTGCAACCTTATGAACAAGTGTTGAAAAATGTCAACATTTGTTCACTACTTTGCTGGTATTTAGATGTTGACCCCAAGTTTTCAACATAGCCTTTTTATGACCTCACCAGATGCACATAATAGCTGTCATTTATGAAATTCTGGCTAGAACAACATTTTGCAGCCTTAGCGCGTGAAAAGACATTTTGGGAAGGATTTGAAAAAAAATGACAGCTGTCATGTTCATGGTGTGGTATAAAAATGGCTATGTTGAAAATGTGGGATCAAAATCTGGAAAAACAGCAATGTTATGAGTCAAGGTTACAACATTTCTATGTTGTTCCATCACAGTGATGCCCAGGGCTAAGGCGCGTACACCTTACCTGCCACCACGCCAGTAAACTAGGTTCGGGAGTAACCTCAGATTGCTGGGGGTCAGCCAGGGGGAGGGAAATGAGCATCACAGGGATGGCTCTCCTCTCTTAGAGGAAGAGTAGCTTAACCATCTCAGTCTTTGACTGCCACCAGGTGGAGGCCAGGGAATAATGTAGGCTTGGAGCAACTTCAGATGGTGGAGCTGCAGTTCCACAGTGCTTATGCACCTCTATATGCACATACTTGCATGCCACAGCTGGAGGGATATGGAGAAAAGGCAAATTGAGCCAGGTGTGCTAAATGAAGCCCAGCCTGCTCTCCCTCAGCCCACATCGCCACTTGGTCCTCAGGGCACTTCTGAATTGTCCCAGGGAGACAGCACTACACTCTCTGGTCCAGTATACTGTCAAAATTGTGATGAATAGAAATGCAGTCAAAAACCACATGGTAAAAACAGTGCACGTGGTTCGGAGTTAATTTAATCTAGTGCAGTTTCTACCACATGCTTTTTGGGGTGTCCACTCAGCACTCTTTTTCATGGCTTAAGTTTTGACTGCATGATTAACATATAGAACTTCTGGTTCTTCTTTGGGAGAGGAATCCATGGGGACTTAAGTGTCGGGGGCCAAAAGAGGCAGTAGATGGCTGTGAGGAGTGGAAAGGAGGCTAAGCAGTCTGACTATGGGAGAAGAAGCTATAGAAAAAAAATTTAGTGTTGCTTCATAACTTTCTTGTTTTTGATTTTCAACATGATCAAGCCTGGAGGGAATTTTAAAATCCAACCTGAAAGGTGAATTTCATGGAATGACTGAAAAAACATGTTTAGGAGGGGATTTGAAAAATTACATCTGAATTGTTTATGAGGTGGGGTAAAAAATGCTACGTGGAAAATTCAGGGAAAAATTATTAAAATATGACAAAGTTATGAGTAAAAGCTTAAAACACATATGAAAGCTATTTACTGGATTTACTTTGTTTTCAGTCAGCTCATGGTCAAGTGCTGAAGCAAGGGGAGCTTTACTGGCCTTGAGATGATTGCCTTGTTAGACCACAGAGCGGTAATAGGAGAGTGTTGGGTGATGGGTGCTGGGGTTGGTTGGGGAGATGGTGGGGTTGCTGGGTGGCTAGAAGACTTCGATGGAATATTTTCTTTACAGGTTAAAAAAATACAAATAACAAGTAGCTATTTTCTTTATTGCAGGTTCTGACACTGGGTATTGGGCACCGCAGTCTGAGTGGCTTGTTTGGTAACACCAGGCGTGGACACACTGGTGTCACATACAGTGGCGGGGGTGTGTGCAAACAGGCATTGAGTGTTGGGCACCCTGGTGTTGGGAGTATGTCATTGGAAGGGGGATGTTTCTGTGTGTAGGGAGTTGTTTGCCAGCACTAAGGGTTGTTCATCCCAACGTCAGGTTGTGGGAATACAAATTGAGCCCCACTGCCAGTGTATATAGAAGATCTGGGTCTGGTAGGAGGAGGAGGAAATATCAGCAGAGGGATTGAGCACCCACTACCGGTTTTGTATAAGAGCTGGGTTAGGCAGGAGCAGTGACATTGGCAGTGGGATTGAGCACTTGCTGCTGGTTTTCTATGAGTTGCATCAGGACAGATGGGGTATGCTGGTGGCAGAGTTGGGCACCCACCTCAGGTTAAGTGAATGTTGACATGGTGGCCACAGACTGGAAAAAATGTGGCCATTATGCAGCATGTCTGCTTTCCCCAAGACAGCAGAGAAACAAAGTACTGGATAGCACCAGTAAAATGAAGTGAACTGCATGGGAAACGGTGGTAGGATGTACAAGCTGCACAAGCAAAACCCACTTCCACTTTTGCATTTTCCAGTGTTGTGTTTGGCCAAGCACATCAAAGGAAAAAAGGCAAAGATAGATAAACAAAGCCAAAGACTAGTGGAGAAGACTGGGTATTCTGATACTGTGATAGGTGGAACAGTGGCACTTTACTAAAAGCCACTCACAGCTCAAAATGATATCAATATATTTGCATGCTTAGCAAGCAAACATAAAAATGGTGCCAATGTAGTTACAATATGAGGAAGACTTGACTATTGATATCTCTGAACTGCTGTCAGCTACAGGAAAGCTCAATACCTCATTTAAAAGATATTTTAAAGGACTATCAAATTATAATGAGCTCTGTTCATCAATCTAAAAGACAAATAAACGTTCTCCTTTAAGCACAGGGAGGTTAACAATTTATCTAAAGTCACATACAGTATATGACAGTGACACTGGTGGAATTCAAACCTCCAGGTTCACTGGTCTATATTCTGACCGCTTGGCTACACTGCCTCCTTAGCACTTAGCTTTAGCTCTGCAGTGCTGCTCCACGGTGCACCTGAAGAGGGGATGCAGGGCAGGTGGAGATGCAGAGAGGAGCAGCAATCAGGAAGCCTGTATACATTTTGTTCCCTCAGAGGCAGCTCAGAGGTGAGGCAGTTTTCAAGAAAAGTGGTGCATGTTTGCCAGAACTAGTTCCTAAAAGATGAAGACCCTTATAGAATCCAGGGGTTTGAGTTCTAATTTATAATTAGAACACACATGGGTTCAAAGTATTAATGGTTCTAAATACCGAATAAAATGGTTTCTTTGTTCAGACATTTCTAAAACAAGAGATGCCAGCCTGGAATACAAACTAATTAATGGGAATACATCTTAAAATGTTTTAGGGAGAGAGACAAACAATATGAGAATGCACTGATCATATGCAGATGTGCTACATGAAGTATGATTCTTGGCATTTGCACTGTGAAAGGCACAGTGTGTTTCTCATTTCTGCCTGTGCAGTGAAACAATATTAATGCTGTGCTAATAGGGCAAGTCCTTTATTTCTGTTTTTTTCTCATCTCAGTATCTTTGTTCTTTCTCTTAAGTCCTAGACACAAAAGAGTTTGAGTTTTAATGAAGATTAGAAAATGGGCAAGTTAAATACTGTATTCTGATTGACTGTTGCCAGTCTGTTGGCATATGTTTGTGTGATAATACCGCTCTTCAAAGAAAGAGATCCAACATATCATCTGGAATTTGGACAAATCACATACAGAATTCATAAGCAACTTCCCTCATTCTTCATTTCCATCACAGAAATGGCTGCCACTTTTACTCTTACGTAAAAACCTTCAACTAGGCCCTAAAAATAAAACCCCCTTAAAAGACATAAATACTTGAATGTTCTTTCTATTCATGATCCCTTTCTTATACACATAAACATTCTAAAAAACATCAAACGCTATTTTTATTGTTTTATTTCTGCTGTTTCTTTAAAGAACATGAACATTCGCCCTCATACCCTAAACAAGCTTGACGGAACAATCTCTGTGCAAATCATGCAACTGGTGAAATTGAGCCTCTGGTCCCACATGAGGTGGTCTGTGTCTGTGTGAGTATTTGCCAGTGGAATTCTCTATCTTATGTTCCATGGTAAACAAACAGAAATAATAGAATTCGCTGGCAGATAAGGACCACTTGTCCCACCTAGTCTGCCATTTGCCCTGCCTATAATATCATTACAAATCCTACTTGACCTTCGTCCCATTCACCCACCCCCCTTCCTTTTTCCTGAGATTCCCTTATGCCTATCCCATGTATTCTTGAACCCCACCACTGTTTTCTCCCCAACCACCTCTGCTGGAAGACTACTCCAGAAATCTGCAACTCTTTGTGTAAAGAATTACTTCCTCGTGTTTCTCCTGAATCTACCCCCTCTAGCTTCTTTTCATGCCCCATTGTCCTTTAGCACCATTCTTTTGAAAAAAAAAAATACGACCTTGCCATACCTTATTTACCCCTGTGAGTTACTTAAAGGTCTCTAATCATATTACCCCCTCCTTTCTTCCAGGGTGTACATATTTAGGTCTTTGAGTCTCTCCTCGTAGAACTTCAAATGCAGACCCTGCATCATTATAGTTTTGTTTCATTTTTTTTTTATACTGAAAAGCCTGTGAGTAAAATTGCACATTTTCACAAACATCCAGTTAACAGAAAATACTCAAATACAAACACACAAATTACATAGATGTGCAATAAATATGTACATAGAGTAAACAATTAAACAAAGATTAACTATAGCACTTACAGACTGAGTTAGTAAACAGGTCATTTTTAGGGACCTTTTAGAAGAAGAAATCTTAGTACAATCAACTATAAAATTTTGCAAATTATTATACAATTTTGTACCTGTGTATTTGATTGAGTTTTGTGCAAATGTGTGAAAATAAGGAACTTGAAAAGTCTATCTACTCTGAGATCTAGTGAACACAACAGTAGAGATTTGGGAAAACAGACTGACAATGCTTTCAGGCAACAGACCCAACTGAATCATATGTAAAAAAATCAATAATCTAAAGTTAAATAAAGCAGTCAAGAGTTGCCCTCTTCTGGACCACCTCCACTCTGTCTATGACCCACGAGAGATGTAGGCACCAGAATTGGACACCATACTCTCGGTGAAGTCTTACTAGTGATCTATACAAAGGCAACACCACCTCCCTCTTTCTGCTAGTGATGCCCCTCCCTATGCACCCCAGCATCCCACTAGCCTTCCCAGCTTCCTTGTCTCACTGCCTGGCCACTGATAAGATTGCTCCTAGGTCTCTTTCCTGTTTGGCGGTCGTCAGTGTCACTCCTCACATTTTGTACTCTGCCCCTGGATTACTGTGCCCCGAGTGCATTACTTAGCAATTTTTGCATTGAAACCCAGCTGCCATACCCTTGAGCACTCCTTACGTTTTCTCAGGTCTCTGCCCATCCTTTCCACCGCCCCCGGAGTGTCCACTCTGTTTCACATTTTGGTGTCATCCACAAAGAGGCAGACCTTCCCTTCCAGCTCCTTTGCTATGTCACTTATAATGTCATTAAAGAGGACCAGTCCCAGCACTGATCCCTGAGGCCCCCTGCTGGTCAACCTCCCTTCCTTGGAGTGAACTCCATTTACCACTGCCCTCTGTCGTCTGTCCCCTAACTGATGTCTTACACAGTTTACCACCTTTGGACCCACTCCTAACAACCCAGCTTGCTTCTTAGCCTTTTGGTTGAAACGGTGTTGAAAGCCTTACCTAATTCTAGGTAGGTCACATCCATGCTCCATCCTAATCAAATTCCTTGGTCACCCAGCCAAAGACATCAATCAGATTAATTTGACATGACCGTCCCCACTTCCCATGAATCCATGCTGCCTCGGGTCTTGTAACCCATTAGATTCAAGATATTCTACAAACTTTTCCTTCAGCAGTAATTCCATTAACTTTACTACCTCCGATGTCAGGCTGACTGGCCTATAATTGCCAACTTCTTCCCTGCTACCATTTTGTGAAGCTCCCTCAGTACCCTTGGATGCACCCCATCAGGCCCTATTGCTCTGTTCACTTTCAGATTAGCAAATCCCTTCAGGACACAATCCTCTGAAAATGGATTAGTGTCCACCTCCCTCCCTTCAGTGTTGTTGTTACTTTTTTTGTGACTGCTCTCCTTCTCCTTCTTCTGCGAAAATTGCACAAAAGTACTGCTTCAAGAAGTCTACCTTTTCATGGTCCTCCTCTGCCCAATCCCCCTTCCCTTTTAAACCGTACCATCCACCCCAGTCTCCCTCCTTCCACTTACATACCTAAAAAGTGTCCTGTCCCCCTTATCACTGCCTAAGCAATCCTCTCTTCAGTTTGTGCCTTCACGCTCCTTACTAGTCTCCCTGCTTCCCTCTGTTTCCCCTGACACCTTTCTACCCTCCTACATCTGCACCTCTTTATACTTTCAACTGCATGTGTAGAAAGTCAAATTAGAAACCATCTGTGGAGGGACTATTTGACATTTCTCAACAACATTTTATTGTATTTTTTCTTTTTTCTTTTAGAGATTTTTTTTTTAAACTTTGTTCAACCCATTTTCTAAGCACAATAAGAATCTTCAGGATGTGGGGTATTGGTAGATACCCACACTTCTAGGGGCTGTAAGGCCCTCCATATGTGGCATCAGGCATTATTATGCCCCTGTCATGAGGGTATTCACAAATACCCCACACCCTGTCAGATCCTATTGCTTGCTTAGAACCCTAGAACTTTCTGCAAAATTCTAGACCAGAACCCAGAACTTCAGAGGGTTCTGACAACCCCAGTAGGATCCATAAAAGATTGCTAGGAGAGAACAAATATTAACATTGTTTGGTTTCTGTATCTCTGTATCTCCCTCTTCCAACCTCAAGCAACCCCTTTGAAGCCCAAAACCCAGTCATACGCATCATGGGTATAGTGCTATGCAAATCCTTATACACTAGCGCTTACCGTCTCAGAAATATCTCCAGTTCATTAAAAGCCATGACCATCATCTGCTCCATGAGGGAGTCGCAGATCATAGATGCCAGCTGGACATTCTCTGACAGGATCTGTAGGAAGAGGACCTTTGTGAATAGAGCTGCTATCAAAGAAATAGCAAGAAGAAAAAAACTCACTTAGAGATCTCAGCAGTGTTGTGAAAACCTTATCTAGATCTAATTACATCCCAAACAGCTTCTCAATGGATGATGTTTTAAACTTCTTTTGAACTTGCTCATTTACATACTGCACATGTTGTGCATACTCATTATTTAAGCGATTAGGCATGACAGGGTGTGTGTTATTCTGGGATAACATCCCACCCTGGGTAGTTGGGCCCGAGACCGCAGGCCGAGGTTGTCCAACACCCAAGAAGGGATGTTATCCCAGCATAACACCCACCCTAATGGGCATTATTCCTATTATGTAATGGCTTTTTTGTAAAACTACAAAAAAGTATGAAGATTATTATTTTTCTATATTTTCAGCTGCTTTTATGCTTCTGGAGTTGTATTAATTAGGCAGTACAGTATAGCGCAGTGGTTTAAGACTCTGAGCTGCAAACCTGGAGACCTGGGTTTGAATCCCACAGCCCCCACTTGCAAACTGTGCGACCCTGAGCAAGTCACTTAACTTTCTTGTGCTCCCAGGTCACACCTGTAAACAAGCTTCAGCTCAGAGCGTCTCTCTTGATTAATAAAACAATTTTTTAAAAAGTCCACAATTTCCATTGTCTCCAGAAGATTGTGCTGTTGCCATGTATTAATCCCCTGTTGAGATGCTGTTCTCCTTGGTTAGTGTATTGTTCTGTAAGTACCCCCCCAACCCTCCAACCATGGTCACCATCAGTCTGTTATTCCATATGATGGATTTTGTTTTGTCTGTATGAGGATTTTTGGTCAGCAGGAGGGATTCCATGTCTTCAGTAAGTGCAGTGAAGTGCTGTAGTTTTTAAATGTGACCACAATTCTGAGGTGCAGTGAAATGGCTTTACAGAGTGTTTCTGCTGCCTTGCCAGAACAGGTAAGAAGGAGCAAGACTATCGGTGTTGGGAAGCAGGTCAGGTAATTGGCTGCTATCATGTGAGGGGTGGGGGGGGATGCTAAAGCTGGTTGCATTACTTAGCAGGAGGAATGGAGGATGTCTTCCACTTTATGTGAAGCAAGTGGCAATAGTGAACCACGCGACTGCCAGTTATGATCTTCGGGGTTCAGTGAAGCTGCTAGGTTCACTGGGAAAAAGGGTGTTTTCAGAAGTAAATTTGGGGGGTTCGGCAGTTTCCTGGTTGTTCTGTAGACAGGCACTGTATTTCTATGGGTAAGTTACTTTCAAATTTCCCCCTTGTTTGTTTAGAAGTGTGCAGTCAACTGGGTGGGGAGTAGCGATTCTGAGTGGAGCAGGCAGTACTGAATGTTGAAGCCAGTCACAGGGATGGCTGCAGATTGATTTTTTCTTAACAATTAATGCCGACATGATAGTGGTGGGACTAGAACCAGGATGTTATGCCAGGATAACATCCCGGCTCTACCCCCACACTGATCAATCAGAGGCTAGCATTCTTTCTTGCCATTGTATAATGAGTAATGTCATGCCTCAGGTGGTTTAAGTGCCTTATTGCTACTATACAATATATTGTTATATTTAGAATAAAAAATACAATGAATACAGTTTTGATTTTTTTTACTGATTTATTAGTGTAGAAAGGTATTTAAACAAAAAAGAAGTTCCATTTCTGTGCTTGTCCAGCAGGTGGAGCTGTTTACTGTGAGCTGCTTGTGGGTCTGTGTTTCTCTTTCGTCCACCCCAGCGCTGCCTCCTGCTGTTGGTCTGTTGGGGATTTACTGTTTTTCTTGGCCATCCTCCCTTCCCTTATAGCAAGGTATGTTTGTATGCTTTTTGTTTTTTTAGGAAAAAAGAATCAGTCTGCTGCAGTTTTTAAGCTGAAGGTTTTTACTTTAGGGTGGTCGCCATGCCGATAGCGTAGCGCTCTTGAACTGGGCATGTGCTAACATCGGAGGTTCCAATTGGGTTTTACTTGAATTTTCTTTTTATGTTCTCCTAGAACAGTTTGCAGCATTTCTGATTTGTACTGGGAGAATACAGAGGAGAACAGTGAAGGCATTTGAAGAAGAAGAAAAAGAATCAGCATTTTTATAGCACTTTTCATACACAGTATCCCAAAGTGCTTTACAAGCAATGCTAGACTGGTAGTGAAGTGATTGAATGTGTGGTGGCGGCCATATCGCACATCATCACCCACACATAGCCTGGATAATTGCATGAACCGGTTTATGGGAAGGGGAATGTTGGCCAGGACACTGGGAATGTTCCCTGCTGTTTTGCAAAGAGTGCCCTGGGTTCTTTTACTTCCACCTGGACACCCACCAGGACAACACCAGGATGGGCAGAAGGGACCTCGGTTTAACGTCTCATCCAAAGGATGGCACACCCCAGCAGTACAGCACCCCTCAATACTGCACTCGGATGCCAGTGATTTTTAAGTGCAAGTCCAATCCTGGTGTGGGACATGACCTTCTAGTCCAGAGGCGGATGTGCTACCAACTGAGCCATGCTGACACTTTATGATGGCACCCTTGCTTTAGGCAGGTTGGGGAGCAAAGGATTTGTAGGCATATTCCTTGCAATGACAACAAGCCACTCACTGTAGTGGTTTTGCTTTCAGCTTCTTTTTTTTAAAGGTGATTTCACTTGCCAGAGAGGGAAGGTGATGGGGGCTCTGTAACTTGATGTGGTTGGTTGGGGACTGTGGAGTCATCTCAGCTTCAGGATGGCTGCAACAAGGAGAGAATGATTTGCTTCACTGTGATGGGTGCTCTGTAAATGGTTGTGGTTGTAAGGGTATTGTGAAGCCATGTTGGCTTTGTGGTGGCTTGACCATGAAGGAGGGATTTCCTTTACTGTTCTGCAGTTGTCTCTGTGTCCGTCTGAGATACAGTGATTATACTGTCACATAACATCACTGTGTCTAGGGCAGTCTGACCAATCAGAATGCTAGCATTATCCTTGCTGTTGTATAATTGTCATTACCACACGCATTACCACACTCATTACTCATCTGCATGTCAAGCCATTATGGTTGATAAGCCTGGAAGTGTGTCCGTATACTCAAATTGGGTATAGTCATGTCATGCAAAAGGAGAGGAAGTCAAGATGGTCCCTAAGTCCCTTCTGTCATTATTGTACTGTTACTGTCCCTGGATTCAAGAAACCCTGACCTAACATCAATTATAAAGTCCAATGCAGTGCTGCCTAACCATCATTTTTCAGGCATTTGTTCCCTGATAGTAGCTTGAAGCCCTAGGCAGATAGTGCATCACGTGTTGGCCCAGTCCATGACTATATGTGAGCCCATTTGCAACCTTGCAGAGCCTCTACTAGTACAGTGAGGAATGCATGTAGCACTGAGGCAGTGAAATGTCCATGAATACCCACAGTAGCACTACTGTATGGATGTTCCACACAGGACATGCAGGAAAGGTACAGATATGTCCAGCAACTTATTCCTATAATGAGCCATCCCTTACAACAAGCTTTATAGCGTCCCTGTCTGATATGAAGTCAAGGATTTCACCTGCTCACTTACTATTAAGAAGATCCCTTCTTAATTACCATGCCCCCTACCACTGAACAAGTCTATCTTGCATGCCATGTGCCTGTCCATGGGGAACGTCACAAGGATTTAAATGCAGTAAGAAGTTGAATGCCCAACAAGTTTCCATGCACTGATGTGTGCATTAGTGGACAGTGCTAAACCTGGGGCCTGTTTAGCTCTATAGTAGGTGTCCAGTTGCTCCCTGTCATCCAGATGGTAGCCAGCAGAGATTGTGAGCATTGGGGCTGTACTGGTCACTGTTTCTGAATGCTTGAAGCTGACAAGTCCTGGTATATAGGGTGAGTGGGGTACCATTGAGGGGTGGAGCTGGAGGATGTTGAGTGGGCAGGACAGGGAGGAAGTGTGGTATGGTGATCGGGTGGGCTGGGGTCCACTAGACTACCAGGGAACTAGGACTTGGGCATCAGTAGAGTGATAAAACATGCAATCGGGAGAGGGGGCAGCTACAGCTCTGCACAATGCCTCTGTGCAATCTTATGTGGTGGCATTGTACAGATATGCTGATTAGCACATAATGGTATGCAGATGACCCTTTAGTGTCTTGCATGTCATACAATATATGCTTATTAGCATGCCAGACACTGCAAAAGGCTCTCTTGTCTGTGTTTTTGTTAGTCACTTTCCTGCAGGGGGCTGTGTCAGCACCATGCATGGTCACAGTGCACTGTGCTCCCACAACCCATATATTTAGACAGGCAGCGCTACCTGTCTAAATTTGTCCACCAGGCCAGCCATTTGCCATCTCAAGTACACCATTATTGGGCGTGTGGTGCAAACAGCCCACTCTGAAAAATACAGCCCAAGTACTACAAACTTAATGATGATCTAGCTACAGCACAGAAGAGTAAGGCGTGTCTGTGGGCAGTGCCATATGATATGTGTTTCAGGAACTCATGAGGAAGCAGATACTTTTGTATTCAACAACTACGAAACCATTAGTGAAGACAAAGATAACAAACTCTGGCCAGAGCCAATAGGGTTGCAGGAGAGGAATCTGAGTTTAAAATATTGAAAATTATTTTTTTTATATTTTTACACCAAAGTTTCAACACAGCCTTGTGATGAACCTTCCTCATAAAGAAGGGCAGAGAAAATGTTCAACTTCTGGCCCAAAGGTGATGTCATGCAGGGACTGCAAAATCAACTTTTGGGCTGCAAACACACATATTGGGCAGGAGATGAAAAATGACAGCTGTCACATTCATGAGTTGCTGTACCAAAATAGCTATGTTGAAATGTTGTGGTAAAAATATTGAATATTAAAAAAGTTATGAGCCTGCATTTGCAAAATTCAACATAGCCTCATAACTCAGTAGGTGAACATACCTGTACTAGAATCATAGAATGCAAGAATGTGCAATGTACAATACCACTCCATATTAAATGTATTCAAAGCCGTGGAATGCATTGGTTATTTGGCATTGTAAAAGTTTAACTTGGTCCATGGGGAGGTAATTGCGATACAGCTTTACTTAGTCAAGCCCTAAATATCATGATATCAGGGCAGAACCGGTTAAGGTGCATTCAGATGGAAGTGAGGATAAGGTAAAGATAATGTATAGTGGTACTGTACTCTATAAAGACCCTGCTGAAAGATGCAGCATGGAGCTTAGCATAGATGCTAAATTCTTTGGTGCAATCTTATAATGCAGCAAATTAAATTGTGTCGGTATTCATTTTTGAGTGGGGGATTGTAAAAAATGTCAGATGGTTGTCAATTCCGACCCATCTTTTTTCTTCTTTGATGGCAAAATTGCTGCTTTAAGAAAATGGGCTATGTAGATCATAATAATCCATCATATTTTCAATAACCTCAACTTTTTACACCCTGTTAATCACTGTCTCACATAGGAAAACTGATCTTCCCACTCCTCTCTCAGTGCAAACCAAGCCCCCTTTTGTGTTGACAAATCCCCGTCTGCAACTTACTTAGTGGCAGTGAATTTATATAGTATTTTTTAGTTCTGCATATTTATGCAGTCACATAAAATGCCTACTGACATCCTTTGTAAGCTTCCCTCTATCAGTTTCTTTATATTTCCTCCAGTGTTTACATTTACTGTAGCAGTAAAGAGAATGCGTTCAGTACTAACAATAAAAATAAATTTGCTGGTGGGCTTTTTGTTTAGATACCACTGTTAAGGGGAAGCTGCATTTTCAAAACAGAAATACCTGGAAGGATCTAACAGATAATATCCATATGTTAGTTTTCTAGTAGTCATTACTGTCTTCTCCCTGTAGAACAGCAGGCTGAGATGGGACAGAATCTCAGTCTTCCCATACTCAGGGGTATTGACAGGATTGAACACATGGATATGTTCTCCAACAGGACACAGGGACATGCTCTGAAGGTCACAGATGGTAAGTTTAGAGGTAACATTAAGGTGCATATTTTGTCCCAGAGGGTGGTGGTCTTCTAAAATAACCTGCCAATAGAGACTGTGGACATGAAAACAGTAGAGCAGTCCCTAGTGTTGCCCATCCCTTAGATTTTACCAGCACTGAATCCATCATTGTGAGAAACTTGCACTGCCCCTGCCCCATGCTGCATCTACCCATGTGGATAAACAAGGTCTTCAGCCTCTAGTGCTGTCAGTCTGTGACTTTTCATCAGCACTAAATCTATCACAGTGTGGAAACCCTGGATTGGTTGTTCTACATTGCATCTGCCCCTGTGGATTTACAGAGGGCTTTGGTCTCCAGTGGTGCCAGTCCCTTACTGTTCACCAGTCATACACTGTACCTGTCACTGTAGCTAAACAAAAGGTTTAAGTCCCCAGTGTGGAAACCAAGCACTGTCCCTGCTCCCACACTGTAGCTGTCTCTGGGGATTACCAGAGAGTTTAGTGCTCAAGAGATGTCAGTCCCTCACCTTTTACCAGCATTAAATCCATCACAGTGTGGGTAACTTTGCACTAAGCCTTCCCCACATTGTACCTGTGGATAAACTGAGGGCTTTATCACCCACTTTTTACCAGCACTAAATTCATCACAGTGGATGGGTGGGTGGGGGAAAGCCTGCACTGTACTTGTCCCTGTGGAAAAACAAAGAGCTTTAGTTTACTGTCTAGTGTTGTCTGAGCAGTACCTTTTATGAGCATTAGATACATCAGAGTGGAAAAGCCAGCAGTGAACTGGATTCCGTTGATATACAGAGGTGTTGTAAGTCCCCACCTTTCATTGGCACTGGATACCAAATATACAAAGGCTGAACAGAAAAAATGTAAAAAACAACAGATGAAAAGGGTCTCAGATCCCAATAAATGCCCATAGGAACAAGGGTTAAAAATGAGTTCTGGCTGTAAGGGAGGAGGGAGTGGTTGAGCTTTTGCAGGAGAAAGAGTTGTCAGGAGCATCTGATAGAGTTCTGTAAACACACACACACACACACACACACACACACACACACACACATTCTTCAGTGCCAATTTGCACACATTTCTTTGATACTCCAGTTTGCAAATGCTCAGCATTCCTCCACAGTACTGAGAGTTTTGGTTTTAAATTACAGAGGTAAAGTTGTAGCTGGACTGTCTGTAATTTGACACTGTAGTCTGATTAATGAGACACTGAGAGCTTCAGAGCTTCAATAAGATATATTACAGTATATGTATGCTGTATGCTTCTTCTTTTCAGCTATAAAAAAAGTAATTTGCAACTCCTCTGGAGTTCCTCCAGAAGCTTGCTGTGTCCTTTGTTGGACATTATGGCACAGAGAGACAAACAAGCTGAGAAAATAATGTTGGAAGTGATCTACTCAGAGAGAAGGGAGTATTTCATTCAACTGGCATAGTGATTTGCCTTTGTGAAAGGATACATTGAAAACTTCAAAAATGTGTGCTTTGGTATCCCATTTTCCGCCTACAGCAAGATGGCTTCAGGCTCCACCCACAGCCGTAAAAAGGGAAAAAGAGAGAGAGAGAGAGCACTGACCAAGATAACAATGAATGATATTTAGTAAACAGTGGCACCAGGGATATTGGACTTTGGAATTAAACCATATGCCCACGATTGGGCTGCGAGCTGTCCACTGAACCACCAGGGATATTGGATGTGTATTTACTTCTACAGATGCCCGCGATCGGGCATGGGGGGGTGCCGCCATGAAGGTGCAGCCAGAGCTCAGGTGGCCACCCATAGGTGGCAACTGCCGTGTTGTGCCTTGCAATACAGCAGCTCACCTGTGGGTGGCCAGCTGTTGTTCCTTTTTTTTTTGGCTCACCTGTGTGCAGCACAAGTAGGGGTTGTGCATGCATGGACTCAGCACATCCTGGCCTGAATATTGGGATGTGAGGAGTATACATGGGCACGCCCCCCCTACCTGCGCCGCATACATTACTGATGCACTCCAGCGCATCGGGATTTGTGCCAGGCTCAATCCCCATTTGAATATCATGCCAGGATGCATCAGTAGGTTGTACATGGTGCAACACTGTTGCGCCATGCGCAACCCTTCTGAATATCTGGGCCCAAGTGTACATTTTGGCCAGGATTTGAAAAATGACAGCTATCACATTCATGTGGTGGTGTGAAACAGATGGCTATGTAAAAAATGTGGGGTTAAAATATTGAAAATTACCAAAATTATGTGTGTGCATTGAAAAATATCAGTGTATACTTGTAACTTTGTTGGTTTAATATTTTACCCCAAATTTTCAACATAGTCTTCTTATGACCTAACCTCATGAATAAGGGTGGACAAAATTTTTCAGTCTTGCCCGACAGGTAATTTTGTGCAGGACAGGATGGATTTGATTAATTTCACCACCCTTGTTCATGAGGTGGGGTCCCAAAAAGGTCATGCAGAAACATTGGGTAATTATATTTTAAAATGACCAAGTTATAAGGACAAGTTCAAAACCCATTGACATACATTGAACTGCTTACCTGATTGCCTCAGTCCCCAGTCCAGTATTGAAAAGTGAATGTGTGTCTCCGGTCCAGAGAGGATTATGGCATTGAACCCCTGGTAAGTAAGTAAGTAAGGGATGGGAGATGTGGGCTGGTGGGGTGGTGGGTACTGAATGGAAGTATTGAGTGGGGGGAGGGTAATGGCAGCAGTGGGCCAGTGGTGGCAACAGATATCGATTGATGATTTACTTTTTTACATGGTGTATACAAATAAAAAAGACTTTGAGGGACAGTTTCCTTTATTTCAGCTACTGATACTGGGATTGGACACCCCAGTGTCAGTGTTATGTTAGTAGCACGGGTGGGCTCCCCAGTATTGCACAGCGAAAATGGGCTGGTGGGAATTAGCAAGCACCGGAGATTGGGAACCTCAGTGCTATAAAATTAAGAAAGAAGGGGTGGGAGAAATGGAGGGATGGCTTTCATTATTTCAGGTACTAACACTGGGGATTGGGATCCCCAGTGTTGATGTTATGTTTGGTGGCATTGGGGGTAGGCACCCAGTATATCACAGTGAAAATGGGTGGAGTGGAGGTACTAATCAGAACCAGGGATTCAGGACCTCAGAGTCCAAAAATTAAGAAGGAAGGGGTGGGAGAGATTGTTTTTATGTTGGGGAGGAGGACCACAGCAGGATGATCATGATACTGATCAGCTCTGCTTGCTGGGTGGCATTAAGCAGATCAAAGGAAAAAGCCACCATATGATTTTGGTGGCTCTTGTCTTTGAAGTACATGAAGTTTCCACCTAGCAAGGCAAGAAGAGTGTCATGATCAGGCTGGCTGATGATTGGTCTGACGCCATCAAGCTGCTTGTAGACTGCCCTGCATTTGACCAACAGTGATACACTTCTCAGAATCCACTGTCATACCAATATGTGTACTTTGCACAAGGGCAAACATAAAATAGAAAAGGGCATGGTGCAGTGCCTACCAGAACTACAGTATACCTGTATACCTGGCCAGTGGATTAACAGAGCACATCAACCTTTTTTCCAGTGATATCACTAGCACTCAGCTAAGGATGTGTCTTTCAATGACTGCACTACACCTTTCCATACTACTGTATACCTAGTCTGAGGAGAAGCTTGGGCTTCAGTCACTAACACTTAGTTTCTTTGTTGTAAATATTCAGAAAAGCTGTAGACCCTTTCCACAAACAATATTATTTTATTCTTTCCATAATGGCAAAGTGAACTGTACAGTATTCACAGAGATTTGTAAAGGGATTTCCCAGTATCCAGGAAAACATTTGCTGTTCAAATGTTTCCTCATTCTATATTACTGAGGGCATTTGCATGTGCAGCCTCCCCCATCCATGAGGTGAGTGATGCAGTCAGGTAGTTGGAAGGCAATGTCTGCATTTTCAGGCGTTCAGGTGGATGGTGCCCTTTGTGTGTGGTATTATTCAGATTTTGCTGTGGTGCAGTGCCTGCACCTGCTTGGATCCTTTTCACAGAAGCTGTTAGAGTGCTGCTCCATGAGAAATTAAGTTGTTCCCACCCAATGTGACAGGAGACCCTACCAGAATAACACAATACCCCCATTAACCAATAACTAAATGCATGCAGTACAGTAACGGCATTTGAGGCAGTTATGGCAGTAATATGGTACTAACAATAAGGATGGGCTTTATTTGGGGAACAGGAACAGGCTTTAGGTTATGATAGGGTGAGGGGAGACAAGGTGAACAGGCAATAATATAAACAAGAAAGTGTAATGCCCATTCCCTTTCACTAGGGGGAGTATGTCATTACCAGTCTCTGTAATGTAGATAACTATTAGAATAGTGTGGATAGTGTACAAGGGAAAAAAAGGTTACATTTCCAGTAAGTCTGTGGTAAGAGTTCAATACTATAAAAAAAAGAACCAGTTGGTATTTTGGTGGTCAGTCCAAAGAGACTAACGAGAGGAGGTTGTGCCAAAGAGCCCTGGGCTAAAGGACTAGACAGCTGACTGCTTGGACCATTTTGGTTGGGCCTAAAATCAACAGCTAGTTATAAACACAACAAGGAAGCTGAAGTTCAGCGTCACAGTATGTCCGCACCTTTGCAACCAGAGCAACAGGTGTGGTACCAGAGCAGTAATACAAGGGGTTCCTGCCTGCCCTTCTGGAGGTACTCAGATCCAGAAATTTCCAGATGTGGAAAAGGTAAATCCTATGTGAAGATGACTGAAGTGCATTGAGACTGCATTTCAAGTCCTGTGTTGATTGTGAGACAGGTGCTATAGCACTGCTGGGATGATTACCAATTCTGTGGGGCGAGGGAAGTGGGCATAGAGCAGGAAAACAGATCTGCACCCTCTAGGGACACATGTAGAGGAAGAGGGGTAGGAGAAAGGTGGAGAGGAGGCCTTAAGAGAAAAAGGAGAGGCAAAAACAAAGGAATGTTCCGGAGGAAGGAGAAAAGAGGATGCCCCTTTGGGAAGGCACCAAGAAGAATGCAAACATAAGAAGAAAGGTGAGGGGTAAACACACACCTGGAAAGGACAAGCCCCATGGGCGAGAAGACAGCAAGCCCAGGACTTGAGGGGTCAATTAAATCAGGAAAGGTGGAGGTCACCGGCTCACCAAGGGAATCGATAAAGCACAAGCAATAGAAGGCCAAAGGGGGGGCAGTGCTCCAGAAAGAAGGGTCAGGGGCAAGTGAAACAGGAGATGATGCTGGTGGGGAGATATGGTAGGAGTAGCACAGGGGGAAACAGGACCCAGGGGGATGTGATAGACAAGGGGGAAAATGAAAAAAGGAAGTAAAATAAATGCCAGGAGCTAGGAGTAGGATAAAAAAAACAAATGTACAAACAGAGGGAGAAGGGGGGCAGGGTCATACTCATTGGGGACTCAATAATAAAGGGAATAAGATGGGGGCAGGGGAGACAGGAGCAGGGCAGTTTGGGTGGAGTGCCTCCCAGGTATGATGGCACTAGAGGTAATGCACCATATACCCTTATGGGGCAAACGGCAGGATGGGAAAATGCACCTGGTGTTCCACCTGGGTACTAATGATCTGGAGAGCAATAACCTATTGTTGGTGCAGGCGAGATTCAGGAAGCTTGCTAGGTACTGTAGCAGTCTGGGGTTTTAATCTTTGGCTTTTCAGAGGTGTTTCCCATGCCAAAAACGAGTACTGCATGGAAGCAGAGGATTAAGGAGTTTAATCACTGGCTAGCGGGATGGTGCAGGCAGATGAGATATGGGTTAATGGGGGACTGGGGTTCAACGTGGGAGGACGAGAGCCTGTTTGCTCTGGACAGACTGCACCTAAGCAGGGAGTGAGCAGCAGCACTGAAAAGTAAATGAAGAGAGTTCATAGAGAGGATGTATAATTTAAACTAGATTGGGGGGGTTAGGAAATAATCCACACCAAAATTGAGTAGAGACAGGGGGCTACCAGCATCTCCCCCAGGATAGGGATAGTATGTTAGACAAATGTTCTGCAACAGGAAGGGGAGAAGGGGAGTGGAATGTGGAAGGGATTAGCAGCTAACACCAGGAGCTTGGGGAACAAAATGGTGGCCTTGGAGGTCATCATGGGGGACAAAGAACTGGGCATAGTAGCAAGCAGCAAGACTTGGCAGACAGAACATCATACCTGGGAAATGACTGTCTCGAGCTACAGATTGTTTAGAAGGGACAGGGCTGGAAGGAAGGTGGGGGGGAGTTGCTTTATACATCAAGGACAACATAAGAGTAACCAAGAGGCAGGAGGAAGATGGGGAGACAGAGCTCCTGTGAGTAATACTTGACAGAAGGACTGGGGAATCATTGCGACTGGGGGTGATATTCAGACCTACTGTGCAGGGGGAGGAAGGGGGTAGGCAGCTGATACAGGCAGTCACATGGATGGTCTACAAAGGGGAACTGCTCCTAGTGGGAGACCTAAACCTCCCAGATGTGGACTGGGACATCCCAAATGCAGTGTCAGCTTGGAGCAGGGGGATACTAGAGGCCCTGCAGGGTGTATTCTTACATCAGCTGGGTAGGAAACCTACAAGGGGCAGCAACCTGCTGGAAATGGTCCTGACAAATGGGGAGAGTGTGGAGGAGGTAGAGGTGGGAGATGGACTGGGCACCAGTGATGACAGATGGTAAGGTTCAGGGTAAGGTCAGGGAGGGAGGACGACTGGACCAGCACAACAGTTATGGACTTCAGTAGCACAGACTCTAACAGGATGAGAAGAATAGTGAGGGAAGAAATGGAGGAAATGGAGAATATAGGAGAAGTGGAGCAGTTATTGAAAACTATTAAATAAGGGGTGCTGAAAGCTGCAGAAATGTGCATAAAGAAGGTAAGAAAGAACAGAAAAAAAGGTGAGACCACTTTGGTTTACAAGGGAGGTGGTGGGAGTGGTTAGGGGCAGGAGAAAGGCTTTCAGAAAATATAAGCAGACACAAAAGGAGGAGGACAGGGAGGCTTATAGGGAGATGAGGAGACAAGCAGGGCAGAAGATAAGGAGGGCCAAAGCAGATACTGAGGAGAGAATAGCTAAGCAGGCCAAAAGGGGAGACAAACTTTTTTTAGATATGTGAGGGAAAGAAGGAAGGCAAGGCCGGGGATTGCAAGGCTGAGGGAGGAGGGGGAGATACCACTGGAAGGGGACTGAGAAAAAGCAGAGGAACTTAATAAGTACTTTTGCTCAATATGTATGGAGGAGGAAGAGGGCAGGGGACCTAGGATCAGGGGAAGGGACAGTGAGGACAAAAGGGTGGACCTGAGCCCATTCAATGTAGAAAGAGTTAGGGAGGAACTAGGCAGGTTGAAGGTGGACAAGGCAATGGGCCAGACTGTTTGCACCAAAGGGTGATCCAAGAACTGAGGGAGAAGCTGGCTGCCCACTGACAAGGCTATTGAACTTGTCTCTGGACTTGGCAAGGGTGCCGGGGGACTGAAAGAGGGTGGACCTGATGCAGATGCACAAGGGGGTTAGCAAGGAGGTGATGGAGAACTATTGCCCGGTCAGCCTCACCTAAGTAGTAGGAAAGGTCATGGCGGCACTAATGAAGGAGTGGGTGGTGAACTATCTGGAGGATAGTGGATTGCAGGATGACAAGCTGCATGACTTCTTGAAAGAGAAGTCATGCCAGACGAACTTGATTGAGTTCTTTAATTGGGTGACGCAGGTGGTTGACCAGTGAGGGGCAGTGGATGTAGCCTATCTGGACTTCAGCAAGGCCTTCAACACCGTCCCTCACAGAAGATTGGTATGTAAGCTGGAAAGTATAGGGATGGGTGGGAAAATAACCAGGTGGGTGGAGAACTGGTTGGCGGGATAAAGCCAGAGAGTGGTGGTAAATGGGATGTACTCCAGGAAGGGGGGTGATGAGTGGGGTGCTCCAGAGGTCAGTACTGGGACCCGTCCTTTCTAATATTTACATCAGTAATATAGCGGAGGGACTAAGGAGGAGAGTGTGCCTATTTTCTGATGATACAAAGATCTGCAATAGAGTGGACACCCCGGGGGGGGTGGAGGACATGAGGCAGAACCTGAAGATTCTTGAGGGATGGTCGGAGACGTGGCAACTGAAATTCAATGCCAAAAAGTGCACTGTGATACACTTGGGGCATAGAAACCTGCAAGCAAGATACACCCGGGGGGTGCCATTAAAGTAACAGAGCAGGAAAGGGATCTGGGGATTATAATAAAAAAAATAAAAATTAAAATAATATCAAGCAACTTTAAGGCAGGCAACCAATGTAGCAGGGCAGTGGGGAAGGCCAATGGAATGTTGGCATGCATCAGCAGGGGCATTGCTAGCAGAAGGAGGGAGGTACTGATGCCTCTCTACAAAGCCATGGTGAGACCACATCTGGAGTATGGTATCCAGTTCTGGAGAGCACACCTGCGAAAGGACATAGATGGGATAGAGAGAATTCAAAGAAGGGCAACCAGGATGGTGCAGGGTATGCAAGGGAAGGCATATGAACAGAGGTGTAAGGAACTGGACCTGTACATGTTGAAGACTAGAAGGGAGAGAGGGGAAATGATTGAAACGTTAAAGTATGTGAAGGGGATCAACAAAGTGATGGAGGGTTGTTTACTTAAAAGGAAGGAGGGGGCTATAACTAGAGGGCATAGCCTAAGACTTCAGGGAGGAAGATACAGAAGCAATGTGAGGGGGCAATTCCTCATGGAGAGGGTGGTGGAGGCCTGGAACAGACTACCAGAGGAGGTGGTTGGAGTGGAAACAGTGGAGGGATTCAAAAGGGCATGGGGCAAACATATGGGGCTGAGTAGCAGGGGGAAGGGGTCAATGGGAGGAGGGATGAGTAAGGGGGCAAGGGTCAAACTAGATGGGCTGATGGGGTCCTTTTATGCCATCAAGATTCTATGATTCTATGAATTCTGATAGAGAGACAGGCACCAAAGCACCAGATTGGAAGTTGCTTAGTTCAGTGTGAATCAGGCGCTGTATGCCCCAAGAAGTAAAGTAACTGAACCACATGTATGGTAATGGGTGTCACTGCACCACAAAGTATCAATGTAAGAAATGTAATAAGAGCATGTATGAGTGAAAGTTTTATGTGATGCACCACAATCATAACTTCAACTTGGGGTGCAAAACCTAACCCAGCTTCCCTGAAGCAGTAGAGAATAAGCGACAAGAAGAATATTTTGATTATGCAGATCATCTGGGGACCAGGTGGATTCAAGACATCCCCCAGAGAAGAATGGAAAGTGCCCCATGAGGACTCATTTTCCTGCATTGATGAGGACCCAGGCTGCAGTGCAGTGCTTGGTAAGTCCCTCCAGATATACATCCATTGATACTGAAATACAAGTATTCATGGTTTGAATCCTTCCCTGGGAGCCATTTACCATAGCCAAAAATCCCCTAGACAAGGAAGGGGGTCTTACAAAAACAGTCCCCATGTACAGATTCCACCATTGTCCAGTGCTAATTGTTTGAGCAACCCCTTTCCACTGGCGCACAAGTTACCCCTACATCCCTTGGATTTCTAATTTTAAAAGTATCATGTAACACTGCTTGTAACGATGATGTCACTGAGATTACCATGCTTCCAAATGCTGTTTACCACTGCCTAGAATGATGACATCACTACAGCAGTATCTCACCTGCATGATGATGGCTGGTAAGCTGGATTGATAGTACCCCTCATGATCTTCCTCTGGCTCTTGATCTCTGAACCAGTCATTGACCTCTGCTTCCAGGGCTTTCTGCATCCACTCTGACATGCTAGCCTGAATAAGACAAGATGCTGATTAAGAGCTTTGGCATACCTCTATACCTGTCTATGTGCATGCACTGTACTGTATGTAACTGTGTACATATTATACATAAACATGATTATTATCCCCATGTATACTGTAATGGCAACCCACCACACTGCAACTAGTAAAGAAACAGAAATGTACTAAATATGAGTTGATGAAATTGCTTGCTTTTATTATTACAGTACATCTGAGTTGAGACTTCAATGAAGGTAGCTGTACATAGCTAGAAAACCCTGATTAGTGTCCAGGCCGTGTACAACCAGGTCCTATGTATGGTGGTAGACCTCACTCCCCAGCTAGTAATGCTGAGTTTGCACTTATCACAAATACAGTTGACTATCCCTCATTGGAGGGGAGAGGAGAGTGGCTGAAAAGTGTGTTAGTCACAGCCAAAAGGATCCTCCCAAGGCACTGGAAAGAACAGTCAACCCTCTTCACACAAGAGTGACTGCTGGATCTGTGGAAAATGGCCAGCTTTGAAAGAGTCCTATACAGCAATTAAAATAGATTGTGTGCCTACACAGAGGTATGGGGAGTCTGCCTCAACCCAGCCTTATGTGCAATCTCTTGAGGTTGTTGCATCCCTAATAAAATGCCTCAGTCAAGCTGGAGATACCCTCACAAGAACCTGCTCCCTCACCCCCTTGCCAACGAGAGATCATCGCTCACTCCCTATAGGTAGTCAAGAATCCATCCCCCTGCCTATTGATTCAGCACACTCCTCACAGAGAGAGATTATCCACTGCACAGTACCTTATGAAACACACTCACATCTAACAATTGTAACAGGCAATTGGGCAACACATGTGGCTGCATATACAGTATATATATAGGTAAACAAATTGTAAGACAAAGTCACTACTGTACCAGTCTAGCAAAGTTTGTATCACCTTTTCCCATTGTAATCTCTCACTGACAAGTTACTTCAGAGTGCTAGGATTAATGCATGTGCATATGTTATTTGTGACAGTATCAAGAGGTGCGAGGTTGGGTGGTGTGTGCTAAGTGGGGGTGGTCAGGTGGGGTGAGGGGAACAGCGGTGGCTGCACAACATGTATCAGTGGACAGTTTTCATTACAGGAACAAAAAAAAAAAAAGACGTTGAGGGATCATTTCTGTATTACAGGTACCAACACTGGGGATTGGGCACCCCACTGTCAGTTTGATGTTTGGTGGCACCAGGGATGGGCACCCTGGTGTTGCATACCATTAGGGGGGTTTGAAGTTGGCATGAGGGATCTTGTATGGTCTTGTATGGTGAGCGGAAACAATATCAGACCAGGGAGGGTGGTTCTTAACTGACTACCCAGTGTCAGATACACACTTTGTTTTTAATATTGAGCCAGCAGCAAGGATTGTTCATCATGGGAAGACAGGGAAAGAGGAACAATACAGGATGGGGAGTTTTTAACTGACACTGTGGGTGAGCAGCCCAATGTTGAATCTAATTTCTCTTCTATATAATTATGCCAGCATCAGGTATTATGTACTCTGGTGTCTGGTTGTACTGATACAAATCTCAGTTTAGCAGGATGTGGCAATGGCCACCAAAAGGATCAGCAATCGTTCACTGGGGGTAAGGCTCTGCACAGACATGTAGCCCAACCCCTGCTAAAGGAATTCTGTTTCATGGGAAATGGACTGTTTACAGCATTAGGCATCACCTTGTAGTAATGTCTATAGACCTACCCCCTCAGACTTGCACACATTTCCATCAAGCAACCACATTTAGAAATGCAGTTATAAAAAATCAATTACCCTTAGAATGTTCAGTTTTTAAATTGAGCATGCATGTGGTTTTTCTGCCATTTCACAAAAATAGGACAAGTTAGAGCCATAAAGGAGCACGCACCCTAGTGTAAACTCTATCAAACCTGCAGGTTTCAGGTTTGAAATCCTCCTAGTTTTTTCAGTTATTGGTGGGCAAAAAAAAGGTCTTAGTTTTGTCCAATTTAACTTTTTTTGCACCTCTAGAACTTTACACTCACTGACCTGATTGCAACAAAATTTTCAGGATCCAGCGATTGTGGCACCCACTCAGTGTCTGTCAAATGTCAAATAAAGTGGTTGAAAGGGGTCCATGTTATAAAGATGCAAATATCAGGGTTTAACATTAAAGTGCTTCTTCTACCCTGATATAAAGATGTGCCAGTATTTTGACCCTGAATTTTCAACATAGCCATTTTGTATCCCACCTCATGAATGTGACAGGTGTCATTTTTCAAATCCAGCTGCAAATACATTTTCATGCATGTTGCACAAAATGACATTTCAGACAGTATTTTATAAATGTCATGTTTGTAAGAGGGAGTCTTGAAACATCTGTGTTAAAAAGTTAGTCAAAATGTCAAAAACAAAAGATACAAAGAAATACTGTGTGCAGTGCCAGCCACTGGCCCAGACAGTAGCTTGTTATGTTCCTGTGACAGTGACTCAAGTTCAGTGTTAAGCTTGGGGAGCCAGTTGGGCAGTATGAGGATAGAGACTGGCAATGCCACGCTCCACCATTCCTATACTGGGAAGGGACTGCACAGTGTTCTGCTGCACAGGCAACACCTTGTGGAGGGCAGGAGAGCCTTCCCACATAAGCGGGTGACGTGCATGTCAAGGCTTGACAGGGCCACATACTGCTCAGAAAGAAGTGGATTGGTATAAAAAAGATAGGCTTGAACAATCTCCACTATACTGATTATTTTTCATTCAGGTCCCAAAGTGACCTTTGCAAATGAGATACAATTCCACTAGCAGAAAAAAAGGTGAAATTCATTGGAAAAAACTACAGACTTTAGGGTTAAAGAACACAAAGCACACAAACATTAGGATTTTAGGTTTCAAGAGTCTTGTCAAATTGGTGGTGGGGTGTTTCTCGGGGTTGTCAACCCTAGTGCCTAACCCCTCCACTGAACAAACAAGGTTATACATGATCTCTTTTCTTCCTTTCTGCATCCCATAGTTTTTTGCAATATATAAAGGATAGTGTATGATCAGTCATACACAACAATGATGTTTTTCACTCAAGTTGTTTCCATGGTAATTGGAGACCTCAAGAGCACAGTTCACGAGGTCTCATTACCATGGAAACCTCAAGAGTAAAAAAACACCCTTTTTGCTTATGACTGATTATACACTGTATTTTATAGTGTATGGTCAATCATAATTTAACAACTTTTCCCTTACTGTTGCTTTTTCTCACCATTGCTCTCTTCTAGAGTCCGCTCTCACTGCCATGGCCATTTGACGAAGCTTGGTGGTCCGTGCACTGTGCATGTGCACAGATATTCAAAGTTGTTGTGCTGCAGCAGGTACGTAGCTAGTGCAGCACAACCGCTACAATGACATAGCTACTACAGCATAACAACATTGTTCTAGGGATGGATTTCCATCCCCAATAATGTTTCACCATACATTATATATATTTTATACATTTAATGTATATATTATTCTTGTGAGGTAGTGCAAGTATAGTTAGGGTTCAGCAGAGTGTTCAATGTTAAAGCCAAATCTTTATACCCTTGTAACATTGATGGCATTCAATGAAATTGTACAAAATTTGGTATGGGTGCTCTGGGTGGTCTGGATGGCAATTTCTCAAGAAGTGGGAAATTTTGTGATGGATACCTATCTGGATCCTGAGATCCACAAATGTCAAAAATACAGGAAAAGCACACTTTGGGACTGTTTTTGTGCTCGCATGTACAACCTAGATAGTTCGGAATTTTGTTCCAAAACTTTCATGGCAGAAGGGGTTTGTGCCAAGAGTGTTCCCGTCAAAGGTTTTGTGAAGAAATAATCAGTTCTTGAGTAACAAGGTTTTGAAATTTGACTTCTGAACAAGCTCAGTAGAGTTTTCCAGATAACCCACTTATATGACCAACAATTCTTCTTTCGTGAGACATTTTTAGGTCATGACTAGTTGTGGTTTGGGGTCGTGAGAAAACATTTCTAGGTTATGATGGCAGCCATCTTGTTTTTTTAATAAAAAAGTTGGAAAATACATAAAAAATATGATTTTTCAAAAAAAATAACTCCTAAACCACAGGACCCATTTAGCTAGGTTCTGGTCCATTTTTTTTTAATTATCACAGCAGCACCTTTTCTGGGTACCCTAAAGATTTTGGGTATCCTGCTTAGCAAGGGGATGATTTCTGGGTCATGAGTCGAGCCAAGAATTCTTTAGCCACACATAAAATGCTGCAACCAAAGAGTTTTCAGTTCACAGATAAAATATTTTTTCTACGGGACTGCATTAAAGGAGAACTGCTGTGAATTTAGATGATTAACATTGTCTGGAGTCTAAAATATTTATGTTAGCTGAGCTGCCAGTGGATGATGCCTGTGTTTAATTTTTTAATTCGATTTTGGAGTTCTGTGTAGCTCACACTGGTAACATTCATATGGGGTTTCTACTGCAGACAGTGATCTGCGTTATGTCCTCATCGGTAAGCTGAACAGGTAGAAATCATGTGTTACCTTGTTAGATAAACATGATGAATGAAAGCCTAAATTTAATATACAGAGAATGACTTTATAGAGTACTAGAGTATGCTGCCAAGTGTATGCATGTGTTTTTTAAATGTTTTCAAGACCTAACATTACAGTTGATGAAAAAAAAAACAGATTCACATTAACCTGATGTCTCAGCACCACTGTGTGAGAAGAGTGTCTGAAGAGTGTGTAAATCAGCAGTTGCACTGTCATGTTTAAATTGGCACACCACAAAGGAGGAATGTTTTAAATGTTACGGGGAAAACACTTTGAATTGCAAAGTAAGTTGAATGGGTAAGACATTTTTTTTTCCATTATACACATGTGGCATTCATTCTAATAGCATATGCTGTCTCACTATCTACTGTAGTAATCATGAAAACTAAGCAAAATATGTAGCCTGGGTACACTGGAAGAGCAAATAGCCTTTTTCTGTAGTCAAGGTCTATACAGAAGTGTGCAGGTAATCTCTTTGTTACTCTGTACACAAATATACATATTAAACATTTCCTTGTAAGAGACTTCTTCGGAGGCAATACAAGTGGGACACTTTTCTTTATTTGCAAAGCCTTTCCCTTTTCTTCTGTGTGTCTTGATCAACTGCAGATTGCAAAACTTCTGTTGCATGAGGCACCAGAGTGCTTTGAAAGGCAGTCTCAGTTTGTTTGCTTTTATCTCTCTATGAACCCATCTGCCTGCATTGCCCCTTCTCTACTTTTCTCCTTCTACTGCACTTCCTTCATCTCTCTTCCTCTCTTAGCTTTGCTCCAGTATATGACTTATTATGGCACTCTCTCTTAGTGTTGCTCAAATAGTGCTTTTGTGGATCCTACCAGCCTCCATCAGATAGTGCTGGCATCCTACATGGGATCCTACCAGATATCCTTCCAAAGATGGATGTAGGATCCAGGGTTAGATAGTGATGGATCTCAGGTTGGATCCAGGGATCCGAGATCAGATCCAGAGATCCTAGGTTGTATAGTTAGGATCCAAGCTGGATCTCTTGGTCAGAACTGTGGATCTGTTACTAGGATCCACAGGATGCACAATGTTTGTCAGATTCCTGCACTGGATCCTAGAGGGTTGGATCCATTGTCAAACAGCACTGTTATCCTATCACAGCAACTATCTGGCCTGGCCAACTGGAAGGTATCTGTTGGTATCCTAGTTTCCAGGATACCATCTGAGTAACACTACTCCCCTCTCTCCCTCTCTCCCTCTCTCTCTCCTTCTTCAGGTCCACTGAAGCTACCATCTTCTGGGGGCAGCAGCATTAAGGAGGATTTTTAAGACAGCTTCATAGGAGCCAGGAGCAACCCAGAAATATTACCGCTGGCCCTTCATTCTGTAAATCAAGAAGGAAGAACTGATGCTTTCTGTACACCCACCCAGATCATGTGCATTTACTCAAACCAATCCCGGTGTATATGTGTATTTAAAACACAGGAGTGTCATGCCGACTAGACATGGCTGCAAGGACTAGTTTTTTTTTTTTTTTGCTGATGTTTTGTGTGGGGTATATTGTTAAAGAAAGTTCTTTTTATGTATTACTGGAGATCATAATTGTTGTCTTGTGGGTATAACATCCGTGCTTGGTTTTCAGTGCATCTAGTATCATCAGTCATAGCCAGCAACAGATTAGAAGGGTTTCAAATCCCTAATACATTTGTAAAGTTTGTACAAACACAGTGCATGGACGGTATATCAAAAGAAGGGTCACAGGAAAAAATGATTGCCAAAAATATCAGAACATAACAAGACAACACAATGCATGCTCAGAATAAACTGTCATTGGTATTGTGCTCTTAGAGCTTTTAACACTGAAAGAAAGCTATAAAAAATTAACCATATTGATGTGATTTTAATTCATTTTAATTGTGCTTCTTTAATGCATTGACTTCTGCAAGACTATCAGAATGTAGATCACAGTAAGTACAAAACCTCATTTTATGACATTTCAATATGTGCAATTTGGGTTTATTGAATATGACATTTATTTTATTAGAGGAACCACCCTAATAAAAAATCTCTTTTTGACACCAGACACTCAGAGCTTTTGTGAAGCATCTTGACTCTCTCGTTAAAAATAAAAGCTCAAACTAAAATAATCCAAACTGTAATCCCAAGAGACTGAGATAGTTCTATACATTCAGGACATGACATGAACAGTTACTAGATTAAAATCTGGAAGACAAAAAACCTCAGTCAGCACAAAAGTAAAGGTTACCAGGAAAACGGCAACAACAATAAAGTGATGTTTAGAAGAGAATGGTTCATAAATGTGATAGAGTTTACAATCCTAATGATTAAAGCATCTTTATTTTCTGGAAACACATCCAACTTTCCCAGAGATTGTAAACATATTGTCAGTTTGTTTTTGTTTTTATATTTTATTTTGTCTGTAATGGGACACATGTTAAGGTTTTTTTCAGCCAGTAAAAAGGACAACGTTACAGCCAGCATGGCCCTTGCATTTTGCAGTTCACATTCGCTGACTGACTCTCTGGGGTGGGGGTGGTGAAGGAGGGCTAACAGCAACCTGACATGCTCGCTACTATCCTAAAGATTAAAACAGTCTTACTTTCTTTTTTTTTGTCAACTGTATTTATTCTCCCGTGGCGGGTTGACTTCTGCGTCTGCCGAGCCTACCGAACTCGGGGTTCTTCGGGAACTTGTAGCACCATATGCACCCTAGCAGATCCCTAGAGTTGGTCCAGGGGCATCATCCACTTTGTCCTCCATTATTTGTCCTCCATTTCTCCTGTGGCTGCTACCCAGGACCCCTGTAAGCAGTGGCGCATGCGCGTGGAGGCGCACATGAACACCGCAGCTCTGCCGGTTCCCTTCTTCCCTCCCCATTGACCTAATGTCAGAGATCCTTGCAAGTGGCACCATCCCTCTGGCCTCCACCAGGGGGCCGCCAAGCTCCGAGAGAGCTGAGGTTTTCCTCCCGAGGCAGAGTGCTGCCAGCTGGCAGTGACTCACATCCTCTCCCTCCCCCCTTGCCGGCCTCTGACATCCCTTGCTTGTTCCCAAACCCAGGTCACTGGTGTGGCATGGCATGAGGTGTGGCATCCAGTGCCTCAACCCTCAGTGCCACCAGACCAGCTCTGAACCTTTCTTTCTTGAAATATGCATCCAACTTTCCTGGAGACTGGAAACATGTTTTCAATTTTTTTGGGGGGGGGGTTAATGGGGCAGTTGTTAATGTTTTTTTTCAACCAGTAAAAAAGGGCAAAGTTCTGTAGTTCACATTTCCTGACTCCATCTCTTGGGTGGGGAGGGGGCTGAAGGGGGGCTAACAGCAACCTAATATGCAGTTTACTATCTTAAAGATTAAAACATCCTTACTTTCTTGAAACACACATCCAACTTTCCTTGAGACTTGACACATTGTCCTTTTTTTTTTTGTAATGGGTCAGATGTTAAGTCACTTTTTAAGCCAATAAAAGGCACAATGTTATAACCAGCACAACCCTTATTTTTTGTGGTTCACATTCAGTGACCGAATCTCTGGGGGTGGGGGTTGGGGTGGTGAAGAGGAGGATATGGGCAACCTCACATGCTGTTTGCTATCCTAAAGATTAAAACATCCTTACTTTGTTGGAACACACATCCAACTTTTGTGGAAATTGGAAACATCTTGTTAATTTGTTTTTTGTTATTTTTTTTTCTGTGGGGCAGATGTTAAGGTTTTTTTTCAGCCACTTAAAGAAGTAATGTTACAGCAGCACAGCCCTTACTTTCTGCATTTCACATTTGTTTACCAAATCTTTAAGGATAGGAGCAGTGAAGGGGGTCTAACTGCAACCTGACAGATGAGCAGCACGTGTGGCATGACCACAGAGAAATATGACCCCTAGCCCAGTGGCAGAAGAGGAAGACTACCAACATTTGAGAGCAGATGTGACTGCTTCCCTGCGATTGCCAAGGCAGCATCATAGGGAATTACACCTGGTAAGGAGCAAAACTGATAGTGAAAAAACTCAAACACAACCATAGTGAAGCAAGGTTTGTACCACATCATAAAAGGAGCGGGTAATATGGTAGTGCATTAGTATGAATGCAACTGGGTACACAACAACAGGTATGAATACTCACAATTTCTGTAGGGACAGTTAGTAAGAAGGTGGGAGGGTACACAATTGGGGTAAAGATAGTCTGCCCTATGCTCCTCATTGTAGACATGTCTTTCCAGTGAATCAAGTGACACAAGAACGGGGACGGGGCTAACACTGCAAAAACCAGTCCACATTACTACAAACAATAATCAAAAAGATGGCTAGAGAGCTTGATATGTCCCATATTTATGATATAGTTCTTATGGCAGGTCCTGTGAACTATCTGGAACAACCAGTGCTCATACCATATGTCAGTTAGGAAATAGAATTATTTCATTTTATGTCTACTATTGCCTGAAACCTGTTGCAGGTGCCTGGCCGGCAGTGGATTATTCCCTTTTAACTGGATTAATTCCATTCAGTTCTTAAAGAGTTGATCAGTGGTGGGAAATTAAATATTAAAGGGAGACTGTCAGTTAGTGGACTGCTCTTTTTGTTCACTTACAATAAAATAGAGCAATGTAAACAGAAGTCTGGTTTATTATTTATAACCCCCACCATTTTGTTTTTAAGAAATACCTATTAAATGATTGTTCTGTAATTTTTTTCAGGTCTAGGGTTGGGTCACCCAGAATCCATGGCTTGGCTCAGTTAAGTGCATGCTTTCTAGTAATTCTGACACTCAGCAGCAGCTGGGGATGAGTAAGTGTGATCTCACCAGCATGAGTCAACAGCAGGGGATGTGCTCACATCTGCACATCACTTGACAGTTCTCACAAGTGACAGACTGATAATGTACAGTACTAGTAGTCTATCTGAGGTGAGATTTCATATAGACTCTGCAGTAAAGGCACTTGTGTAAACTTCATTTGGTGACAGAAACAGCATCTGTTTTAGCAAATTTATCATTTTACACTGTTACCTGATGTCATTTCTGTCACTCAGTTCTAAGTAAGACCACATTTCAAACAGCAACTGCTCTTACTGTATGTGGCGCACACATGTGTTCTCTGTGGCTCACACCCTCTCTGCAGTTATGTTTCAAATTTAGTACCAAACTTTTGCTGCATTGAAACATCTTCAGAAAATATGTCAATATTAGGGGGAATAATATGCATGCATAGCTGGTTGTGAAAAACATGTAGGTTTGCAGTAGCTTTGTTAAGTTCTGATCAGAGCCACTATGGCTGCTTATGCATTAACTTGATAAGGATGTTTCAAGGGCTTAAATGTAAAGATGAATTGCTGTAGTTAGCGTTGTGTGTAAATTAAATTTTTGGTGAAGTTGGATCATTTATCTGGTTGATCCTGTGTTTCCCACGTATTTAAAATGTGAGCAGCGAGTGCACCTTGTACTATGTGGGGAAGGAGGAGGAGCACTGCATCAAGGCCTTTAAGTTATTTTAGAAAAAATTATGCAGAGAGGAGAGGTATGGCTACAATGAGGAATGATGGCCAACCTGGAAGGATAAGAGCCTATACTGAGGTGATGGCCACCTTCCATTAAGGAGGGAACCATAGTCCTCAGTGCACAGTTGAAATGTTACTTCAATGGACATTTAAAGTAGCTGAGGAGGGTGATGGAAGAAATGGTAGAGGCAGAAAGTGGGCCACCACAGGCTTAGATAGAGAGTAGGGTGATCCCAAGCAGGGGTTTAGCAAAGAAGGAGCAGTCAAAGAAGAAAAGTAAGGAAGGAGGAACAACTGAAAAAAGGAGAAAGTGATAAGAAGAAAGCTAAGGAATGTCAAAATGGTGCAAGGTCTGCATCAGAAGCCCTATGAGAGGAACTTGAAAGAGTTCAATAGGTACACTCTGGAGGAGAGGAGGGAGAGTTGGGAAATGATGGAACCCTTTAAATTCCTCAAGGGGATTAATAAGGTACAGAAGGGAGGTATGTTTCAGAGAAAAAGATGCTGTAGAACAAGGGGTCGAGCTATGAAACTGGAAGGAGGTAGATTCAGGAGAGATGTGAAGAAGTACTTCTTCACAGAAAG
Source organism: Neoceratodus forsteri (assembly GCA_016271365.2). Lineage (NCBI taxonomy): Eukaryota > Metazoa > Chordata > Ceratodontiformes > Ceratodontidae > Neoceratodus > Neoceratodus forsteri. The sequence continues at coordinate 1,161,267,692 of CM028130.1, forward strand.
GGTGGTGGATTCCTAGAACAACCTTCCATGGGAGGCAGTGGGGGTGAAACCAGTGCTGGGTTTCAAAAATGCCTCAGATAGGCACAAAGAAACCCTTGGAGGAAGGAAGGGGATGAAGAGAAAGTGCTGTAATTGGGTCTCCAGCAAAATGTATCATATTTAAAAATGGGCAGACTTGATGGACCCAGCGGTCATTAACTGCCATCAATTTCTATGTATGACATGTTATTCAATTCAAATGGATACATTGTAGAATTATTAATATGAACAATGTTGATACTGTAAATTGTGTGGTACAAATAATGCATGTTGTGCTATGCTACATAGACATGATAATCAAATCAGTAATAATATATGCATTGAGCAAGGGAGAAAAGAATCAAGGGGAACACATGTGAAGCAATATACTACTCATAGAGTCATGACACCATGGTAGGTATAAACTGTATGAATTTACTGTATTATGATGGTACCCATCTGTATTCTAATGTTGAATAAGCTACAATATGGGATTTTATTTTTTTTTATATATATATAATTCAGAGAGCCTGTACTGAGGTGATGGCCAGCTTCCATTAAGGAAGGAACCATAGTCCTCAGTGCACAGTTTAAATGTTACTTTGATGGACATTTAAAGTAGCTGAGGGGTGATGGAAGATTTCATAGTAGAACTGAAATGCATGCTAATCGTGTTACTATACCCAGAGTTGTTTTGTTTCAAATCCCTGACCTACTCTTACTGTATACTCCCTGCACTTTAGGAACACCCCCAAAGAATGCAGCTACTCATGATGACATATTATCCTCCCCACCCACAGCATAATGATGTTTGATTTGGGGGGGAGAGTCCAGGAAAGATGCAGTGGGAGTTGATCAAGGACTGTAAACAAACATGTTTTGACAAACAAGAACCTCAGGTCATGAGTTCAAACTGGAGGGGTGAAGGTTTAAGAGGGATGTGAGAAAATTCTATTTTACAGAAAGGGTGGTGAAGCTGTGAAACAGTCTGTCAGCAGAGGTGGTGGGCAACAAGACCATAAATGGTTTCAGGCATGGCTGGGATGGAGTGAAGGGCTTGGTGGTTGCTCAGATCAGCAGCATTGAGGAAGGGAGCAGGGAGTGCTCTGTATGGACAGTAGGTCCCGGGGCAGATAGAGAAGTCTAGGCAGACTAGATGGACCTTTGGTCTTTTTCTGCTGTCATTGTCTATGTAATATTATATAATGGCAAGAAAGAATCCTGGACTCTGATTGGTCAGTTGGCCATCACAGCAGGGATGTTATTCTGACATAACATCCCTGTTGTTCACAGGTCTAGTGCCATCATTATTGATCCTCTCTTTTTTTGCATCTCCTCTTAAGAACCAAAAATATTTTTCCACATTAATAAAAATATTCTTTAAAATTATTTTTTTTATTTTATATATAACAACAAGCCATTGTATAATAGGAATAATGCCCTCCACGGTGGGTCTTATGCTGGGAAAACATCCCTTCTCGGGTGTTGGATGCCCTTGGCCAGTGGCCTCGGGCCCAACCACCCGAGGTGGGATGTTATCCCAGCATAACACCCACCCTGTCAGGCATTATTCCTTTAATATATGCATTGAGCAAGGGAGAAAAAATCAAGGGGAACATGTGTGAAGCAAAATACTATTCACAGAGTGGTGACGCCATGAAAGGTACATACTGTATGAAGTTACTGTATTATGGAGGTATCCAGCTGTATACCAATGATGAATAAGCTACAATATGGGATTGTATTTATTTTTAATAACCCAGACATTGTCTAAAAAATAATAACATACAGCCAATGATGCTGCTTACAATTTGAGACTTTGGTTTTTTAACCACTTTATTCATTTTTTGGAAATCACTTGTAACACGGCTTCAATTCTATTCAGCCAGTTAACTTTTGGTTTATCTATGCATGCCTCTTACAAGAGAGTATTGTATGTATTAATGCCAGTGCACAATATTACCCTCAAGACAGGTTGTGGAGTGCATTTGAATAGATGTAATAATTGTGATACTGTACTGTATGTCAAGTAAGAATGTTGTCTCTGAGTGTGAGCATTTGTCCCTGATTTTACTGAGCAGTGTCCCTCATTTTGGTCCTGGTAGGGTGAGAGGTATGCATTCCAGGGTAGCCAGGTGTTGCAGTTGACACCGCTATGATTTCTTTGTAATCCCCTATGATGCCCCTTGCAACCCCTGGAACCCCTTAAACATTTATTGCCTAGCATTTACCCTCTCCTACAAATACAAAGCCATGAGACTTCCAATGCCACTAACAATTAGATCCTGAAAGGGTTAACATAAACCAGCCCTTCAGAGAAGATAAATCACACACACACACACACACACACACTCTCTCTCACATTTGGGAGTGATAAAGTAATTTGAAACTCCTCTGGAATTTCCTCTAAAAGCTTGCTGCCTCTGTTGCAGATTATGTCAGTAAACAATTTAGGTTCCAGAGACTAGCAACTCACATTTCAATAATAAATAAAATTAACAAGCCAGCAAGTGAACATACAAAGACTTTTGGGGCCAGATATTCAAAAGATTGCACCAGGCACATACCTTTTGCATTGGGATTGCACCTGAATTGCACCAGATCATCATATTCAAAAGTCCAAATAGTGCTGGTGTAATGTGTTAGTGCCAGTGCTAGAAGATAATCAATCAATCAATCAAATCTTTATTTATTCAGGCGAACATCATTGAGCACAGCTCATTTGCAAGATGGACCTGATAAGGTCAAGGTTCAATATTTGGTACATATACAGGTATATTTAAAACACTTAGATACAGTATTCAAAAGCAAAATCACCTAAAACATAACAAGACAAGGTAGGATCATATGAATGCACACTATCTAATCTAATATATACATATCAACATTGGAATTATCTTGGTATATATCCTAATTAAAGCAACCAAAATTTCAATGTTCAAGGGTAAGTCATAGTGAACAAGGAGACACAGTGATTGAGTGACTGAATGATGGTGGTCATAGACTGTGTTAAGTGTCTTGGTAGGAAAGTGTAAGAGTGACTTGAACAGGGGCTGGGGCTAGCACTAGGAGATGTATGGTAGGGATAAGGACTAAGATATCTGCCGGGAAGTAATGGGAGAAGACTATAGACAGGATGTATGGACTCTGTGGGGTTGAAGTTATAGGGAGATGTATTGCTATCTTATGTTGGCTACCTGAGGAGGGGAAGGTTAGGAATATGAATATACTAGAACTTGTGGAAGCAATTGCATTTTTCTTGGAAGAGACTTAGGTATAGATGCTTAAAGGATGCTAATGATATAAAGTTGTTTAGCTTCAGGGTCTTCTGCATCGTATTCCATGATGTAGCTAGTACATAGCTGATAGCAGATCTCCCATGCCGGGTGTTGAATTTAGGCACTTTGAGCATGATGAAATTATGGCTTCTTAGGGCATAGATACTAGCTGTGGCCTGTGTGAAGCAGTCTAAGATATAATTTGGGAGCATCTTAGTCAGTGCTGTGTACGTCCATACTGCGGCATTTCTGTTTCTTCTGAGATGTAGAGATGTCCATCCGACTGCAGCATAGAGAGAGCAATGGTGAGTGCTAAATGATAGATCTGTTATAAACCTCAATGCTCTGTGGTATAGTGTGTCCAATTTGTTTAGGTAGAAGATAGGGCAGTGACTGTAAAGGAAATCTGCATAGTCAAGCACTGAGAGAAATGTGGCCTGGACCAGCCTCTTCTTGGAGTCTCTGGTTAAAAAGTGCCTTATTCTGTAAAAGAGACCAAGCCTCTGGCGAAGTTTTTTTTAGAAGTTCTTCAATATGATCTGTGTAGTCAAGTCTGCTATCTATCCAAACCCCCAAATACTTGAATTTTTCTAAATATTCAAGGCTTGCACCAAGAATAGAGGATAGTTGGGGGAGATTGTTTAGTGAGGAGGGACTTGTCTGACTTTGGGTGGAGAAAAACATTGCTTTTGTTTTTTCTTGCATTTAGAAGAAGCTTTTTTTCCAATAGTTGATGTTGTATTATGTGGAATTCCACTTGCAGAACTTCACAAGTTGTAGCAGGCGAAGGGTTGCTGACATATAAAACAGTGTCATCTGCAAACAAGTGTACAGTGGCTTTGGTAAGGTTTGAGTCAATGTTATTGATATAAATGGCAAAGAGGATAGGGCCCAGGATGGATCCTTGTGGAACTCCTCTTAGCAGCGGTTTGAGTGGAGATAGGTCTCCTTCAGCTTTCTCTTGCTGTGTCCTTCCATAAGGTAACATCTGAACCATCTAAGGGAGGATGGATCTAAACCTATGGAATGCAAGGAAGAGAGGAGCAGTTCATGGTCCACCGTATCAATCGCCTTGCTTAGGTCTAGGAATACAGCACAAACACTATTTTTTTTATCCAGTTCGGTTTGCCAGTCATTTGTTACTTTAGCCAGTGCAGAGATAGTACTATGCTTGGATCTAAACCCAGATTGTGCTGGATTTAAGAGATTAGCTTCTTCAAGACATTCTCTTAGTTGGATGCTCACTAATTTTTCTAGCAGCTTGAATAGCACTGGAAGGATAGAGATTGGTCTATAGTTGTTAAGGTCCATAGGGTCCCCTGATTTCAGTAGTGGGAAAACTTGGGCTGTTTTCCAGGTTGCGGGAATAGAACCAGATATTAATGACAGATTAAAAAGGTGTGTTAATGGAACTGCGAGTGCAAGTATTGCAATCTTTAAAAAATAGGGATCAAGGGAGTCTGCACCTGCACTTTTTTTGATATCCATCTGCGAAAGTAGATCTTCCACTTGTTTCAACAAGACCAGTTTGAAGGAGAAGGAGGATTCAGTTATCTGAATTCCAGTGTTCTGGGAGCTTAGCTGAGTGCGTAGCAGATTAGCTGGAGAGGTGTCAAATGCAAGGCCAGCAGTTGTAAAATGATTATTGAATGAATCCAGTATTTTCATTCTGTCTGAAATTGTTCCCTTGTTGTGGTGTATTTGAGTTGGAAGTGAAGTACTAAGTTCTTGTCCTGTTAAGCCCTTTATAGTGCTCCAGAATTTGGCAGGGTTGTGTTAGGAGGAGTCAAGTTCTGCCATATAATAGGCAGCCTTTGCGTCCCGTACTTTCCTGGTACAGCTATTTCTGGCTTTCTTGAACATCATCCAGTCATTTGGGTTCTTAGTCTTCCTTGCCTTTTTCCATAGCTTATCCTTCTCAAGGAGGGCAGATTTAAGGTCAGTTGTAAACCAGTGGCAAGCTTTGTTTTTGATTCGTACCCTAGTAATTGGTGCATGAGTGTTAAGGGCACCTAGTACTATGCCATTTAACACCTCATGTGCTTTTTCCACTGTGTCTGCTAGGTAGAACTCTTGCCATCTTGTAGAGTGATTTAGTTCTTGAAGATATACCTCAATATTGAATTTTTTATTTGATCTCCTCAGTATGAATTTAGCTGGGGGTGTTAGTTTGCCGGATGATCTTATTCCAGCAATAAGGCAGTGGTCACTTATATCACTGAAAAGCACTCCAGCGTGTGTGAAGAGATGAGGTTTATTCACTAATATGATGTCAAGTAATGTGCTGTTGCTCAGATTCTTTTTGTTGATTCTGGTTGGTTCATTTATAAGTTGTGTAAGCCCATATGTATCACAGAATGATATTAAGGGTGCTGCTGCCTTGGATAGCCAATTTAGGTTTAGGTCACCTAAGATTATAGTTTCTTCTGTACCCTTCTAGATTAGGTTTCCCAGGTGGGCTAGAAGCTTAAGATCAGCTGAGGGGGACCTGTAGCAGCCAATTAGTTGAAATGCTGCGGTGTTGGAGAGGGCCACTTTGAGGGACAGGCATTTGAATTCTTTGGGCATAGATGTTACATCTAAGCAAGTTACCGATAGATTGGATTTTACATATATAACTATTCCCCCGCCCCTTGTTTGGCGATCTGCTCTGAATACTTGATAATTGGGTAAGTTTATGTCTCTGTCTGCTGTGGCGGGTCTCAGCCATGTCTCCGACACCACTAGAAAGTCTGCCAAAGTATGGTTAACCCAGGCTTGTATCATCGTGAGCTTTTTTAGCAAGCTGCAGGCATTGATGTGGAGAAAACTTAGTCTTTTGGTCAAGGCTAAATCTGCTGGTGAGGTAATGCACTCTGAAGGGCCTGGGTTAATTTCTATATTTCCAGCGCAAATCAAGATAAAAATTAAGAGTTTCATAAGGGCTTCAAGAGATAAAATGAGGAGTCTATCTTTGGCCCTCCTTTTACTTTTCAGGGGCCTCTGTTTTAATTTATGCCACTCGAATAAGGGGTTATGGGTTCTTGCCAAATCACTAAATAGCAGTCTGGTGGTCAGGTGTAATGGGGAACTGTTTAACCAGTAATGGAGCACCGAATCATATGATAGTAGAACAGTTTGAGTCCCTTCGTGGAGGTTACCCCACTGATTGTGTTGCAACATAGGTACGGCATATAAGAGGATCCGGTCCTTCTTTAATAATGATGTGCTAGAGAGAGTAGGAAAGTGAATTGTATTTTCCAAGGTGACAGGGAGGATATCTTTCTCCCTAATCACCATGAGTAACAGAGCAAGAAATGTCCAGAGGGGTCCCCCCATTATGAAAGCAATGCTGATGATTAATACAAGCTAAATTATGACAATGTAGTCAGAGAGAGAGCAGTAAGGGAGGGCTGCTGATTTGATGGCACAGCGGTGGATATGGGGCAAAATTACTGGTCAGGGGCAGCTGGGGTGGGAATTGTAATTCGTAGGGAAGATGTCTATAAAAGAAACACACAAAGAGGGGGTAGGGTGGTGGGAAAAATTTTGCAGCTTTCCGACCTTCCCTCGCTGTCCCTCCTGGTTTGACGGTCCTTGGAGGTGGCTAGGCGGTTGCCGACCTCCCGCTGGTGGAGCGTAGCCACGGCACTCAAGTGAGGGCTTCAGGCAGGGATCCTCAACTGGGAAGAGACAGAGGATGACACTGAGATTAATACTTTAGCAGGAACAAACGTTTCTGCTGGGCAGTGAGTCTTAAAATTATCACAACAAAGGGCTGTGGGGGGCTGGGGCGCTGTAGCGTCTGGCCCACTTCAAGGGATCAACAAAAGGCTGTAATCACTTTACCATGATTTACAAGTTACAATAGCCCCAAAGGAATTCACAGTTGCATGAAAACAGCTCTTTTTAGCAGAGTTTGACAATTTAGACACTTCCCAAAACGGCTTTTGCAAAGAAAATCAAGCAACGTTAGTGAATGGAGCAGGGGGACCAATCAGATGTGAGGCCACGAGAGCGCTCGCCTTCCAATTGGTCGCAGCTTTCCCATACCTTCCCTCGCTGTCCCTCCCAGTTTGATGGTCCCTGGGGGCCCTGGAGGCATAATGTATGTACAGGTCTAAGTGAGGGGCAGGAGACATGGATACAGGGGCAATGTTATATTCAAAACTATTGGGCTGCACAATGGGCGTTAGCGTGACTGTTAACGCAGCGCAAATCACTACCTATGAAAAGGTAGTCTTAACTCTGGGTAAACTAAGGATGGGGGTGTGTGGACACAGCTGCACCACAAGAGGCATGGCACACCTGATGTAATACAACTTGGTGGCCTAGTGACCCTTCCCCATCCCCGATGTCACAATAATTGTAACTGTTAATATAATCTGGTGGTCTAGTAGCCCTCCCTCCCCAAACCCCGATGTCCCAGTTTTCTTATCAAGCAAAGTAAGCCCCATTTATTGTTGCAACAGTGTTCCCCCCCAAACCCCGATGTCCCTGTTTTCTTATCAAGCAAACTGAACTGCCATTGAGTGCTGTACTGTATAGTGTATGATACAATTCAGCACTCAATGACAATTCGGTCAGTGCCGGCCATGGAGGTGTGAGGAGGGCTGTGCCAGTGCTGGTTCTGTTTCAGAATGGGAAGGGTTGGGTGGTCAGCACAATCTGCTGGGGTGGGGGGCCACTTGACCAGCACTGACTGGGGCTCACTTGTCTTGTTAAGAAAATGGGGACATTGGGGTTTAGTGAGGGGGAAACACTGTTGCAACGGTGATGGGGCTTGCTTTGTTTGTTAAGAAAATGGGAACATTGGGGTTTGGGGAGGGAGGGTCACTAGACCACAAGGTTATATTAACAGTTACAATTATTGTGACATCGGGGATCAGGGAAGGACACTAGATTGTCAGGTTATATTACTACTTCAAGTTCTTGTGACAACAGTGATGGGAGGACATCAACTGCTGCACACTGGTGCACTGTGCCAAACTCTCCTTGAGGGATATTTCTATGTATCATTAGACCTGCTCTGACAGGTCTAAGGGTACTTTAGAAATACTCCCACTAGGTGGGGTTTGGGAATCCAACATTCAGGGATGTGGCAGCCTGCATCTGCCATATGCCCCCTTGCACCATGCCACAGCCCATTTCTGGGTGTACAGGTGGTACAAGCCCCATTTGGGGCAGGCAGCCTGTGGCTGATGTAGGCTGCTTTTGTGAATAGCTCAGGGGGCAGTTTTTGATGTAAGGTGCCACTTGTGCCATTAATGTTTGGCGCTGGCACCTTGCTTCTTTCTCAGGGCTTTGAGAATTGAGCCCGATGACTGTATCCAATGAGGTGGCACAGAGGGCAGATGGCTACCCTAAGCCACTCCATATGCAATGGACGAGACATGCTGCACACTGCAGACACCGGCCACATCACCATCATCTGGCACCAGACCCAACAATGCCAGACATTTGTGAGTGTTCCAGCACCTAGTGGACACCATGGCAATGTGTCCATGCAGCACATACCTCCAGACTCCCACTTTGAGGTACACCAACACATTCCAACACACACATGCAGCACTGGGGGAATGGAGGGTGTTGAGGGGAGGGTGTACAGGTAGCCAGGCTGCACCATATAGCAGGTGCTGCCACATGGCAGGGACCATTCACATAGTGCACATGTGCCAGTGACAGGTATGCCCCTGACATCAGTGTGCCTGTCTCATGGTATGTGTCTGCCCCTCCAGGGCACATACTGCACAGCTGTACAGACACCACGTCACACATGACCAGTCATGTGTTTGGTACTGTGGGAATACCATGCCATTGGTGCAGCATATGGGTGCACAGAACAGCATGACAGTGGTGTCCACTGTCAGACCACACCTGCCAGCTGAGTCTGTCACTGTGTGGCTGGCAGGTGTTATTGATGCCTGACACACCATAGGCATTGTTGTGTCCCTCACACTACCAGCCAGCGTGTTACTGTAGCATCTGTTATGAGCTGTAGCTGTGACAAGAGTATGTCTATGGCATGCAGCACCACCACCCGTGTCTGTGGTGCTAATCCCCTGGGGCATATTAATATCTGCTGCTGAGTACAAACATAGCCTGCAGCTACTGAACTGTTAATCAGGTCTGACATACAGGTGGAGCTGTGTGCACAACACCAGCCTGTGGCTACTGACCTGTAGTTCCAGTCTGACATACAGGTGGAGCTGTGTGCACCATGACATAGTGCTGGGCAAACTACTTGGTAACGCATGTAAAGCAGGCCATAATTAGATGCTAATGTAGTTGGTTGCCTATGTATAGCCTAAATTGGTCATTTGCATAGGAGCTTTGAATGTTTGTCTACTGCACTTACCCGGTCAACAAAAATGAAATAAAAATAAAATAAATAAATAAAAATATAGCAAAGTTTAGCCCGGGGCTAATACGTTTGCATTAGGAAAACATGTTAGTGCTAGGCAAACAGGTTAGCCATGGGCAAACCTGTCAAAACCATAACACAGTTCTGCTGTGTTTGGCCTGCAATGTTGTTTGCAGTTGTAGTGCACCACTTCTGTTCTAGCACCCACACTGATCACGTAGTTCAGCTCTGTGTTACTCCACCTCAGTGTGCACTGGGCTGCTCTTGCAGTTTGCATTGCCCGGTTGCTATATTCAGAGCTGTCTTCTTTGCCAGGCAATATTTGCACTGCACTTTCTGCCTTGTTTTCCCACCTTCATTTGCCCACTATATTCAAAGGGTTTTGCACCTTGACTATTCCTTTGAATATAGCATGCAATTGGATGCAGGCTACTTTAGTACATTGGACAGTGCAAATTTTTAGCCCCATGGCAAAGATTTTAATATTGGACCCCTGATGTTTTGTTTTTACAAATGCCTGGTACATCTCTGGCTGCAAACTGGACAGTTCTCTCTCACTCTCTCTCTGTCCCCCCCCCCCATGCCTCCCTCTCTCTCTCTCTCTCTCTCTCTCTCTATCTCTTTATGTAGTTGGCTATTCCAGCAAGGCTTTTTTGACACTAGCATGCAAAAGAAAAGTTTCTAATTGCACTGCTGCAGACAGTTAAACTGCTTCAAAGAAGTGGTGTAAATAACTTGCCTTCATGCCTACTCAGACTTAGAGACACCAGCTTTCAGGTCACTTAAAGCAGGTATGAAGAGAATGGCTAACAAGATGAAACTAGTAATCATGTTATCACACAAGTCATGTTATGCACAAATTAAGATTGAAATACATGTACTGTTATTGTGACCCAGGGTGGGACAAATCACTTTTTGACCTGGTGGCCAGTTTGGCCACCATATCTCAAAATCTGGTGGCCAAAAATATTTTTAGGTGGCCAATTTTTTTTACGCCCGCTAGCCTATAAAATATGGTAGCCATTTTTTTAACTTGCCTTTCAGATGAGGAATTGTCTATTAACCTACATTTGGGAATGTGTTTACCAGAGATTCTGATGAGAATTAGCCTGCCAGAACAGCATCAAGTATACACAGGAGGGAGAATTTATAAAGTACAAATTGAAAGTTCTGCCTGTCTAACTGACTAACCAGAACCTGCTGATTTACAAGTGAAAACAAGTCCTCTCCTAGTGCTAAGTGTACACTATGTTTTTTGTTGTTGTTGACTTGTTAAATAAACCAATAAAACCTTTCAGATGTTGTGATTTCTCTTATTGTCTTGTGTGATCTTTTTTTTGGGAGGGTACTTTTTTTGTGACTTTTTTTTTTCATTACATGGCCAGACATGTGCTGCTGCCTCCTGCTATGCTGTTACCATCCCCATCCACCACTGTAGGGTCATCATCACTAAAATTAGATTTTGAGGGCAAGGGCAGAAAATAAGTAAATGTTTCCTAAAAACTATGGCTGACAGATTGCTAACAGTATTTATATTGCTGTTACTGTCTTCTTCAAAATCGGTCCCCCTCCCACATCCCACTCCAATGCAACCACAGTCTGTGTCCTTTGAACTCAACTCTTCGAGTCCGACTCCGACTCCTCATCTATTTCTGCTTCCAAGTCCATTACATCTCATTCTAGATGTGTGACTTTATGCCCAGAAAGATGCCGATATCCTGGTGTTGACGAGTACCAGTGATCAATTGATGGGTCTGGATTAAAGTCCGCTATTGTTGGTCCATTTAAACTGATCATCAGCAAATGTTCCATAGTGCTATCAATAAGATTGCTACGAGATATTGTTTTAATCCTATTATGAGCACTAAATCCCCTTTCGCAAGCAGCTGTATTCACTGGCATTACCTGAAAAATTGAGATAAACAACCATAACAGACCAAATCTCTCTAAATTTTGGTGAACCTTTCTTAATACATGCTCTGTATTTTGATTTTTTACAGCATTTTTGAAATCTTGCCACTCTTCCAAAACTTACATAGAAACATAGACTTTGATGGCAGATAAGGACCGCTTGGCCCATCTAGTCTGCCCAGTTCCCTACCTACAGGATAGGCCACAGATCCTAGTTAACCAACAGCCTATTTCTTCCTACCCCCCACAAGAATTGTCTTATGTCTGTCCCATGCATTCTTGAATTCTCCTACAGTCTTAGACCCCACAACCTCCTCAGGAAGGCTGTTCCATACATCCACTACCCTCTCTGTGAAATAATACTTCCTTACATTGCCCCTGAACTGCCCTCCTTCTATCTTTAAATTGTGTCCCCTTGTCCTTGCAAGTCTCTTTTTCTGAAAGATGCTACCCTCTTGGACTTTGTTGATTCCACTGAGGTACTTAAAAGTTTCTATCATGTCCCCCCTCTCCCTTCTTTCCTCAAGGCTTCTCTTGCAGACCCTGCACCATTTTAGTTGCCCTCCTCTGGACTACCTCTATCCTGTCTATGTCCTTGCAGAGATGGGATCTCCAGAACTGGACACAGTACTCCAGATGGGGTCTCACCAACTGTCTGTACAGAGGGATAACAACTTCCTGTTTTCTGCTGGTGATGCCTCTCCCTATACATCCCAGTATACCCCCAGCCCTACCTACTGCCTTCTCACATTGCTTGCTAACCTTAAGGTCATCTGATATGATTACCCCAGGTCCCTTTCCTTTTTGTTGTTGTTACTACCTCCCCACCCATTGTGTATTCTTCTCCTGGGTTCTTGTTTCCCAGGTGCATTATTTTGCACTTCTTTGCATTGAATCCTAGCTGCCATACTTCTGACCATTCCTCCAACCTTGCCAAGTCCCTTTCATCCTTTCCATGCCTCCTTGTGTATCAACCCTGTTGCAGATCTTTGTGTCATCTGCAAAAAGGCATACTTTTCCTTCCAGTCCCTCTGCAATGTCACTGATGAAGACATTAAAAAGGACTGGACCCAATACTGAACCCTGCGGTACCCCACTAGTAACCCTTTTTCTTCAGAGTGGACTCCATTTACAATTACCTTCTGTGTCCTGTTGTGCAGCCAATGTTTTACCCAGGCTACCACCCTGGGACCCACTCCCAGGCTGGTTAATTTGACTATTAATCTTTTGTGTGGGACTGTGTCAAATGCCTTGCTAAAGTCTAGGTAGGCCATGTCCACAGCCCCTCCCTGGCCTACTACTTTGGTCACCCAAAGAAATCTATTAGATTCATCTGACATGACCTTCCCGCTGTAAATCCATGCTGTCTTGGGTCCTGTGCTCCACTGGCCTCTAGGTACTCAACTGTTCTTTCCTTCAGAAGTGACTCCATCACTTTCCCTACCACAGAGATCAGACTGACAGGTCTGTAGTTTTATGCCTCTGTCTTGGTCCCACTTTTGTGAAGGGGAATCACATCCGCCTTCCTCCAGTCCTCAGGTACCACACCATCTTCCCATGATTTATTAAAAAGAGTAGCCAGTGGTTTTACTAGTTCCTCCCTTAACTCTTTTAGAATTCTGGGGTGAATTCCATCAGGACCCATTGCTTTGTCCACCTTCAGATTTAGGAGTTCTTGCAGAACCCTTTCTTCTGTGAAAGAACTGGGATTGACCCCCCTATCAAGAGTGCTTCTGTTAATTGGATTAGGCACTTCCCCCTCCTCTTTTGTGAATACTGAGCAGAAATATTCATTCAGTATCCCTGCTTTTTCACTGTCCTCCTCTGCCCACCCACTGTTCATTCTATTCAGCCTCACTATCCCTCCCTTTGTCTTTCTACGTTCTCGCTGATGTACCTATAAAAGGTTTTATCCCCCTTCTTAACTGAGTTGGCTATCTTTTCCTCAGTTTGGGCCTTTGCTATTCTGACTTCCCTCCCTGCTTCCTTCTGCCTTAACCGGTACAGCTGTCTGTCCTGCTCCTTCTGTGTTTCCTTATACTTCTGGAATGCTATCTTTTTCTTCCTGACTTTCACACCCACCTCTTTTGAGAACCATAGTGGCTTATTCTTTTGTTTTGATTTGTTTATTTGCTTCACACAAGGGCTTGTTGCCTCTGTGATGGCAGTTTTGATGATTCCCCATTGTTGCTCCACACCTCCTTCTAGCCTGTTTGCTAGTGCTTTTCTGAGGCACTCTCCATCTTGCCAAAGTCAGCCCTCCTAAAGTCCAGAATTCCTCACTTTTGTAAGGCTTGACTCTGTAGCTGAGTTTAACGTGAACCACACTGTTTGATGGTCACTTGTCCCCAGATGGCAACCCACTTCTAGATCTGAGATCCTCTCACTGTCCCCGTTTGAGAATATGAGGTCTAAAATTGCTCCCTCACGAGTGGGTTCTGAAACTAGCTGTCTAATGCCTGCCACCTGTAGGGCATCAAGAATGGCACTGCTCTTGGATGTGGCTGCAGCAAATGTGCTCCAGTTAACATCTGGCATATTCAGGTCTCCCATCAACAGTATCTCCCCGTTCTCTGCCATTCTAAGAATGCCTTCTATCATATCCTTGTCCATTCCTCCCTGACATGGGTGTCTGTACACAACCCCTGTGCAGATTGTGGTGCCCTTTCCAGTCTCCAAGGTGACCCACAGTGCCTCCTCTCCTCCCTGTTTACTCTTTTGTTCAGTTGCTTTTATCCCTTCCTTGACATAGAGAGCTACTCCTCCCCCTCTTCTCCCCTGCCTGTCTCTCCTGTAGGTTATGTACCCTGGTATGTTAACATCCCAGTCATGGTTCTCTGTGTACCATGTTTCTGTGGCTGCTATGATATCCAGGCATCCCTCTTCCATCAAGGCCACCAGCTCAGGGAGCTTGTTGCCCAGACTACGGGCATTGGTACTCATTACTCTCCATTTCCTGATGACCTTACTCCCTTTTGCTCCATCCCTGTCCTTCTTGCCTTTGTCACTTTCTCCATTTACCCCTGCCCTTCTCCCTATCGACACCTCTATGTTGGTGTTTGCTGCACTTACTACCATGATTATTTGGAGGGCGCTAGGATTTCCCTGCTCCTTTCCAGTGCCTCCCCCCTTGGCTAGTTTAAAAGCTTGCCAATGAAGCATTTAAACCTATCACCTAGGATCCTGGTTCCCCTCCCTGACAGATGCAGCCCATCATGCCAGTATAGGCTTACATCACTCCAGGCAGACCCCCAGTCCCCAATGAAGCCAAATCCCTGAGCTCCACACCAGTTTTTCAACCACTGATTGAATCCCATGGTGTGGAACACCCTAGCTTCTCCTATGCCATAGATGGGCAGCACCTCTGAGAAGGTTACCGTGCATGCTACTTGACTAAGGCCCCGCCCCAATTCCACAAACTCTTCCTGCACTTCTCTAATCCCTTTCTTAGCCAGGTCATTTGTCCCTAGGTGGACAATGACATCCAGCTCCCTCCCTGTGCAGCTGCTCTGGCAATCCTGAGGTTTGCTCCCTGTCCCTCCAAGCCATGGCACCAGGCAGGCACCTTACCTCCCTCTCCCCTTCCTCCCCAGTTCTACCTTCAGAACAATGGAGTCCCCACACAGGAGTTGTTCCTTCCCTGAAGAGTCCCTGCCACCCTCCTGTGGGTCTCCTTTGTGGAGGTTCCCAGCATCCTCCTTGGTCTCCACTGTGGGTGCCTCCATAGAGGAACCACACTTTGCCAGAATGGCATAGGAATTGTGGAGAGGTACGACTGGAGTGATGTGCCTCTGTTCCACCACCCTCACCCTCTCTGAGCCCACTGTGGTCCAACTGCTCCTCTTTCTTGGCAGCCTCTGAGGCAACAGCAGTGGCACTGGTGGTCCCTGGATGGAAGAGGAGGTCCCACAAATCCTGGCCAACTCAGCCTGGAGATGAGCAACCTCCTCAGCCCAGAGAGGTGCCTGCAGATGGGACAACACTGCATCCTCCAGAATGTCTCCAGAAGACTGCTGCCCACATCCACTGCACTGCACCACTCCAATCATGTCTTATTTCTGGCCCCTTAACTGTTTGCAATCCTTACTCTTTCCTCTGTTTTTTCTTCTCTCTCTCCTTACTTTCTGCCTGTGTGCCCTTTAAGCTCCTGATTGTCCTGTTCTGAGACAAGAATATCCTATATTTCTCAGTAGACCACTTACTTGCTCAGAGGCAGACCTCCAGCAGCTAGAGGGGGCTGGAGAGCTACTCTTGCCCTTCTAGGATGGTGGGTCTTTGGTGGTTCTGTGATCACTCACTTCCTGCTCCCAAACAGGAAGTTCCTGTTGTCAGTCAAATCCTGTGCCTATAAAAATAGAACTAGCTTTGGGTAGGGGTGGAGGAGGAAGGAGGGCAATATAGTCCCAGTAGAGAAGTCCAGTCACACAGCAGTCCTTTCTCCTGGTGTCTTCTGCCAAGCTATTAGCAGAATCTTTCTAAGGCAGTCTTTAAATGTAGCTTCCTTCTAGCTAAGCCACTCCCCCTACCTACTAGATCTTTCTACAAGTAATTTAAACCTCACTGCAGTTAAGTCCTTTCAATCACCTGAGATTTACACCTAGATAACTGTTCAGATACCCATTCAGTTCGGTTAACCCAGACAAACACATACTTTTTTTTTGTTTTCTATGTTAGTTTTTTTTTACCCTAAATTAAAGGTCCAAGTACAAAAGTGCAGTTTCTCTTTCAAGTTCAGCATCCTCCAGCTCTGGATCAGATAAAAGTTGCCCTGAACTGTATTGCTTTTTCAGGAATAGCATGTACATCTGGAAAAGCCCTGTGATGGATTTCTGACCAAAATTTAGAAAGAGTGAGTCATCAGGAGAAGGCCAAACTGTTGTGTCAAATACTGAAAATCGTTTGTAGTCTTCCAACTGCCACATGGGCTCAAATCTGTCACATAAGAATCCAACCACACTGTTGCATATTTTCTCCTTGATCGGTGTGCAGGCATTTTCACTGGAAACAATCTCCTTGGCTGCTTGGTCTGAAGCAGTGGCCTGCCTGGTTCTTTTTTGCCTTTTATTCCTATTTTTCTGTACTACATGATGTTCACTAGCATTTTCAGTCATGCCTGGTGGAGGACCTTGAGGACTGCTGCTGCCATCCATACCACCAGTAAGAATACTGCCCTCTGAACTGGCATACTCTAAAAACTGTGCCTCAGCAAGGCCCGCATTGGTCTTCAACTTCATGAGCTCCGGAATGCAGTTTTCCACCCGTGGCTGTACCTGAGTAAGAAGAAGACCCTCTTTTGGAAATTTTGAGAAAGCCTTCCAAGAATAGATAGATAATCTTGTTGAAAGGCCAAGAACCACATATTTTTTTTGTTTTTTTACAAAGTTCAAATGTCCTTTAGCACTGTCTGCATCAGGAGTCCCACTGTACTGTGTTGCAGTATTCTCTAAGTGTGCAATTATTGCCGGCAGGTTGTGGAGAAGAGCTGACACAGCACTGTGGTGTGAGCTGACCCAGTGCACTGTGAAAATGCTGACCATTTTTTTCAATTCAATGAAAAGGGTGGTAACAGCCTCCTCCAAGGCTCTCGCTCTTGATGAAGAATGATAAAATGAATACAGGGCCCGCAAGCATTTTCATTTTCGTGAACTTCTGGCATATGTTTTTGGTCATCCAGAATGGCCAGTTGTAAAAGATGTGCGATGCAGTGTGTAGCAATTAACCAAGGCAGGTCACTGTTTTGTAACTTTGCCATGACTCCACCACGTTGACCTGGCATGACTGATACACCATCAGTTGCCATCTCAGAAATCCATGGAAGAGTTTTCCACATGGGGATGTTAAGTTTGTTAAAGAGTGAATCTAATGCTGCAATGTATCCATCGGCATCTGCTTCCCCTAGTAGCTCAGTACCAATAAAGGAGGTATTTGGAGTACCATCTTCACCAACATAACTGATGAACACATTCATAAATTTCCTCACACTTCTGTCAGTGCTCCCGTCTATTAACAGTCCAACAGCAGGAGATTTTTATCTCTTCAGTTGTATTTGTACGATCATCTGCTGCAATATGATGCACAAACTCGCTGCACCTCTTGTGATTTGTGTATTGTTCAATCACTTTTATATTACATTTGCGTAACAGTGAGGTTTGAAATGGAAAGTCCCAAAATGGCCTATTCCTTGATGCCAGAAAGTAGGCAACATTAAAAAGACACCGCATGGACTCTCTCATTGTAACATTCATCTTTTGAAAACAAAATGCCATAGGTGTGGATTCTGGTGCCCTTTGAGCCCTTTCAGCCAGAATGCATTTTACATGGGAACTGCTTGCATCATGAATTTTTATAGATTCCATTTTAAAACTACTGCTACCAACAAAAAACACAGATGTATGATCTGCCAGATGGGGTTGCTTCCTACACACCTTGCAACTCATAGTGTTGCTTTTGCTTCTCATACTGAAGCCAGTCAAATTCCGCGACCATTCAACCCTGAATTTGTGTTTCACTGAATCTTTTCCTGCTGGTAGGATTTATTCTGGGCAGAGAGCTTGAGGAAGATGAACTATCTGCAACAGAAACACTATTAGAAGTAGCAGAAACACTAGGAACCTGAACAATATCAGTAACCAGTGATGGTCTGTCAATATGGTCGGAGTCGCAGCCGTCACCCTGGCTGCCCCTTCCTCCAGAAATAGAAGAACAAACAGCAGCAGCAGCGTTACCAACTGGAGGATTTAATTTCACATGTTCCTCCTCAGCAGCAACATCAACAATGTTACTGTCAGTGTCACTAATGACTTGAATGGTTTTGTTACGTAATTCTTCCACAGCACATACACTGGGTTTAATAAAGCCAAAGGAAAACAAATTAGGTTGTTGTTTTTGTTTCTTTTTTCCAGACATTTTTATTACTCCAATCCCAAAAGAGTATGAAAAACAACGAGTGGTTGCCAGTAATGGCAACAGCACAAAAGCAGACAGTTTTTGGATGCCTGCCTGAGCCTGACACAACCAGGAGGACTGGCTGTAGCTGTGACTAAGTGGTCAGACTAGAGTGAGACCGATGGACTTCTCTGGGATGGACTGATATTTGTGGTACACAATTACCAGAGCCTGTCACTAATATGCTTGCACACAGGTTATAATAGCTATGCCTTTTTCTTTAATTGTGGCAAGCTCTAATTTTTTTTCTTTTAAATTGGTCCCCTCAAAAAAGCCTGACACAACCTCAAGAGGACTGGATGAGACAGGTGGATAGCCAAACAACAAAAGACGCAGTCACAGTCAAGAATATGCAGTATGCACACAGGTAGCACTACTATGGGCGTTTCATTAATTGTGGCAAGCTTCAATTTTTTTTCTTTTAAATTGGTCCCCTCAAAAAGCCTGACACAACCTCAAGAGGACTGGATGAGACAGCTGGATAGCCAAACAACAAAAGATGCAGTCACAGTCAAGAATATGCAGTATGCACACAGGTAGCACTACTATAGGTGTTTCATGAATTGTGGCAAGCTTCAGTTTTTTTTCTTTTAAATTGGTCCCCTCAAAAAAGCCTGACACAACCTCAAGAGGATGGGATGAGACAGGTGGATAGCCAAACAACAAAAGACGCAGTCACAGTCAAGAATATGCAGTATGCACACAGGTAGCACTACTGTGGGCGTTTCATTAATTGTGGCAAGCTTCAATTTTTTTTCTTTTAAGTTGGTCCCCTCAAAAAAGCTTGACACAATCTCAAGAGGACTGGATGAGATGGGTGGATAGCCAAACAACAAAAGACGCAGTCAATAATATGCACACAGGTAGCAGCAGCACTAGTATGGACTGTTCATTAATTGTGTCAAGCTCTAATTTTTTTTCTTTTAAATTGGTCCTCTCAAAAAAGCCTGACACAACCTCAAGAGGACTGGATGAGACAGGTGGATAGCCAAACAACAAAAGACGCAGTCACAGTCAAGAATATGCAGTATGCACACAGGTAGCACTACTATGGACATTTCATTAATTGTGGCAAGCTTCAATTTTTTTTATTTTAAATTGGTCCGCTCTAAAAAGCCTGACACAACCTCAAGAGGACTGGATCTGGACGAGACAGGTGGATAGTCAAGCAACAAAAGACGCAGTCAATAATATGCACACAGGTAGCACTACTATGGGCTTTTAATTAATTGTGGCATGCTTTAATTTTTTGGCCCCCCCAAAAAACCTGACACAAACAACCACTAATATGCACACAACGGTGGTAATCCGGACTCTGGACTTTAAATTATTGTAGCTGGTATTTTTTTCAGTTTTGGGCCCAAGAGCCCCAATCCCACCCAAAAAAGACTGAACAGCAAAATCAGATACAGATTACAGCTGCTCACAGCTCCCCCTGTACCACCAAATGTCCACAAAGCAGGGTCTCTGTCGTCCCCCTCCCTTCCCTCAGTCGTCAGACTCACTCAGCAGTCAGCACAGAGCTGCAGCAATTGCAAATTAAGAAAATAATAATTTACCCACCCAATTTCAGGGTTTCCCATCCCCACCACCAATCCCCACAACAGGACCACCAAGCACCGACCCCTCCCCCCAGTCAGCACGTCGTCCCCAAACCCAAACTGAGAAAAGTAAGCTGATGTTTTTTCATACAGGACGGAGGACACACAGGCTCCTAAAAAACAGTACTTGTCTGGTACTTTTTATTTACTGGTTGGAGCCCTTAAAAGGGCTGTTGAACAACTTCATGGCACACAGTTATGCTCTGCTGAGACAGAGCTCCTAGTAAGTCTCCCTCACCCGCTCAGCACCTGAAATGAATGGCGAAGGTGTGAGCGAATCCTTTCCCCTCCTCCCAACTCCCCCACCCACGTGAGCACCCAACAGTCCCAACTGCTCACCTCGTGATACTGACTGTGCTGCACAGACTCGCTGAACTGAAGCCTCGACTCGAGTCCCGACTCCTCCTTCTCTGGCTCCCTCCTACCAAGACATGTCCCTCCTGCTCTCTCTTGGCCGGAAAAGACAATCCTGCGCATGCGCGATGATGGCAGCTCAGCTGAGGGGATGCTGAGCTACCGCACATGCGCGCCAGTGATGCGGCTTAGTACTCGCCAGAATGGCAAGTTTTTACACACATCTGGTGGCCAAAATGTTTAGCCAGGTCGCATTTGGCGACCTGGCAACCCTATTTGTCCCACCCTGTTGTGACCATTATTTCCCATCAAAACTTAAAAACATTGTCAGAATGAAAGAAAAAAATGCTTTATCAGCTGCTGCAGGATGGCATAGTTACAGATGACAGCCTTGTTTTTATTTCTTGTAGATCTCATGTAGTGATAACAATACTTCATTATGTGTTAATGTGAATGAAATGTGAACCTCATGCCTCACTGGGAAACATTGACTAACAGATTAAAAATAGAGTTGTAAATAGACTGCTGAGTGGAGGGATTGCTATAAAACTCAAAATGTTATGAAGTCTGTTAGGAAACTGCTTAGGTACATTTTTCTATGTGATAGTAAAATGTCTGCAGAACTCCACCCTGCAGCCATAAAAAGGCTCATTCATTGCCTCGCATAGTCAAAGGCTGCAGGTATTACATTGTGGCCTATGCTGCCTAATGCTAAAGAAAATGAATCTCTTCAGTGTCATTATTTTCAATGCAAACTGTGTGAGAACAGTGCTCCCTGCAGAAATCTTAATCACTTCTTTTAGTGGGGCTCAGCGTCTAATATTGGTATATGATCTGAGACACACACTGACACCGACCCTGCTAATTCATAAATCTTATATTTCTCTGTCTTTCTTCTCCTGAATCACTTGTCAGTGTTGATGCTGTCTTCAGTTCTATTTCTTATTTACTGTTTATTTCCCTCCTGCATCCCATGTTGTGCTGCTCCTGTATGCAGCCATCACTACCCTATCATTCCTTCCACGAACTGGCATGGCTTATTCTCCCTGTCCACTCAGTTGGGGATCCACTGGGTAAATCACGGTTGTAATAACTATCTAAAAATAGCAGTGTATTTGTTTACAGCTAGTAAACAGCCAGATAAATAATCATGCCAGATAATGCAGAAATTGCAATGCAACGCCCCTCATCTGACCTCCCCTTCCCCCAAGAAGACCAATTTATTTAGGCATTTCTACTAAGAGCTATAGTAAGCAATAATGCCTACTACTCACAGCAAGATAGTAAGAGCAGGGTCTATTAGACGCTGACCTGAGCTGAAAGTAGTGCATAACATTTCTGGAGGAAGCTGTTTTCACACTATTTGCATTAAAAATAATGACACTGAAGAGATTCATTTTCTTCAGAATTAGGCAGCATATGCGACTGTGTAATACCTGCAGCCTTTGACTATATGAGGCAATGAATGAACCTTTCCAACAAAGCTGCAGCTAACCTGCATGGTTTACACAACCGGCTATGCACGCATGTTGCACTCCCTAATATTGACTAAAAGATATTTTCTGAAAATATTTCAAAGCTGCAAAGGTTAGGTACTAAATCTGAAACATAACCACAAGAGCAGTGAAGGCAGAGTCATAGGAAGGCATTTTGGTGCCCTGGGCAAGAGACAAATTTTGCGCCCACTCCCTGAAAAGAGCCAGAAGCTCTGGAGAGTTTACATGCTCCAGCTCTGTGGTGAGTTTTGGGGCTTTTCTTGAAGAAAATACATACTTTTGCTACATGGTCGGTCCCTACCCCTGATTTAAGGAAAAATGTTGCTGCCATGAATCTGAGGTGTGGGAAGAAGAATCAGCGTTTGTATAGTGATTTTCATACACAGTATATCCCAAAGCGCTTTACAAGCAATGCTAGACTGGTAGTGAAGTGACTGAATGTGTAGTAGCAGCCATATCACACATCAACACCCACACACAGCCTGGACAATTGCATGAACCATTTAACGGGAAGGGGAATATTGGCCAGGACACTGGAAATGTCCCCTACTCTTTGAGAAGAATGCCCTGATTCTTTTACTTCCACCTGGACACCCAGCAGGACAGGTAGAAGGGACCTCGGTTTAACGTCTTATCTGAAGGATGGCACACCCCAGCAATATAGCACCCACCACTACTGCACTCTGATGCCTGCATTTTGGGTACAAGTCCAATCCCGGTGTGGGCACAGAACCTACAACCTTCTGGTCCAGAGGTGGATGTGCTACCTACTAAGCTAGAAGACTCTGGCTGGCTAGCAGCACATTCAGACAGGCACTATTTTTTTATTTTCTTTATAGTTTACTTTAAGGCGAGGGCATTGCAGCTATGTTTTTGAGGTCTGGGTTGTGGCATGGTCCCTGGAAATGTGTCACTCTATTGGGGAGGGTAGTCTGATTCTTTATTAAAAGCAATGCAGATGTATGATTCTTGCAGCATTCATGGGTATGAGTGACAAACTATTTTTCTGCATACTGAACATTTGAATGGGATAATTGGGCTTAGGAAAACACAGTACTTGTATTTTCTAATGTCTCAGTTTTGAAGATATAGAAATTTCCTATATCTTCAAAATTGAGACATAAGGAAATACACATGTACTTAGTGACTGAGGAATCATCTGAAAACTGAATATTACAACACAGCTACTTCTGTATGTGACTGTTGCTAGACATGATTTCTGACCCCTCTCTGTCTCCAGGGGTCATGCAGCCAGCCATTCAGAGAGCACAGCCTGCACAGTGTCTGTAACCTGCCACTCAGTCCCACCGGATGTACAATAAAGGAAAAAAGCACGTCCCAACCAACTTGAGGGAGGCTAGTTAGTGCAGTGCAATGGAGTCACAGTATGACTTTGGTCTGACTGCAGGCTCTGCTTCTGGGCACTGCTCTGACTGAGACTGTCTGTAACGGCCCTTCACCACCCACCTGCATGGAGTATAAGAGACAGCATGGGGTGGGGGAGCCTACCTAGTATGGAATTGGAGTGCAGGAGAACGCGGGTCAAGAGGAGAGAAAACAGTGTGGTGGGCTGGAGTGAGGGTGCCTTGTGGCTCACCCGCACCAAGGCAGTCAGTCAGCACACAAGCAGCAGACTGGAGGGTGCAAACTTCTTCACTCCCATCCCAGTCCCGTGAACTACTAAATTGTCGCAGCTCAGTCAGGCCTGGACCGCGGGTCCCTTGGCCTGGTTGGCAGTCTCACAATCAAATTAAAAATCAGATCCAATCCTTCTTGCAGATCACTGAAGTGCAGTGCCTTTTCCAAATTCCAATCAAGTTCCCCCTTCCCCGCCCACAGTGCTGCCACTGCCACACACCACCTACAACACACTCGCATCTCATTCATTGACACTGTCACACAGACACAACAAACTAAACAATAAATTAGAAGAATGAATTTTCGTTTTAATTCAATATGGAATTCAGGGTCACACAGACACATGAGAGAAGGCTGCCGGGACAATGGACTTGTACAACAGACTATACTGTAGACAGTATCTGGTCAATATCGTGCAACCGAAATAGCGCTGCATAATATAGCGCATAGAAAAAAGCACCGAAATATGTTAGCGTGAACACACTAAAGCGCACATCCTAAAGAGCGCATGTCAGCACTACTCCATAATCCATATCTGTATTTCAACTTCAGCATGCCAGAACACACCCATACTATCTCATGTCTAACTGTGCTGCTGAAAGATTGCTCCAGACTTTTAAAGATCTTTAGACCAGATCAGTAGGGTTTTTTTTTTTTTTCTCCCTGCCTCTTCGGTCGGCCCTGTTCTGCCTTCCTACTCCCCCCAAACCTGTCACCCGCAGTTTCTGGGGCTTATAGCCCTGCTGTCTTGCAGTGCCCCAGGGACTCCCCCATGTGGCAGAACCTCCCCAGTCTGACAGGCCTGAGAGGGAATAGGTAATGGATGCAGCAGTGTGCAGCCCAGTAGGTGGTTCAGAGTCTGCAGAAGAGTGCAGTGTCATCCCTGCAATGGCTTCAGCTTTTTCCGCACCTTTTTCTCCCTTCCCTTCGGGTGTCTTGTGGGTGAGGACTGAGTGGACGTCCTATGGGATGGTCAATACTCCTCCCCCAGACTGACCCCCAAGCAACCCGAGTCCATATCTGAATCCAGGTTGCTGGTGTGTTGGCAGGTAAGGTGCAAGCGCGTCAGCCCTCCATGCCTCTGGTTCAGCCTAAGATCAGTGTTTTAAAGGAGATTTGGACAAGATCAGTAGGTTTGTGACACTGCACCACTGTATATGAACTTATATTTTCAGTTATTAAATAATACCACATTTGGAATGTGCATCATGATTGGGAAAGGCCAAAAGGATCAGGTGGTTAAATGTGCAGGACCTTGTGTCTAATATCACCACACTGCTTTCAGTGAAAAAATATTTTATTTAAGCATTATAGCATAAAAGTTAAAATTCAGATACAAAAAGTATCATGAAATTCACTCTCTGGACAAAGTAACATGTAAGGTTGTGAAACGTGCCACTTTTTGTATCTGTATTTCAACTTCAGCATGCGATACACCATGCAACATTGTGCGACATTATGCAGCTACGCTATTAATGCGTAGTGCTGTTTTGTATGCACTTACATTTACCGCGCTAAGTCTACTACGCTATTTTGACATTGAACCACTGTAGATGGACTACAGTACTGCGCTGCATTGCTTTGCTTATTTGCTTACACTAAAAATCTTCAAGACGGATCTGACTACTTGGATTTCTCTTGTCTTCTCTGTCTATCATCTCTCCCAATCTTCTCTCTCTACATACACTCTCTGTCTATCGCTTTTTTTGCTGCCTGCTAGTCACTCTATTTCTAGGTCTACTCTCAACAATAACATTGTCACCACTCAGAAGGATATTCAAAGCCCCCCACCCCCGGCTGCCTGTCACTTGTCAGCATCCCATCTCCTATAAATAAGGGTACCTAACCTTATAGATGTTGCAGAATTGGGGTTCAGGACTCCAGAATCCCAATTCTGCAACATCTGTAAGGTTAGGTACCCTTTTCTATAGCTAGCTACAGTCACACATTCCATCCATGCACATCTGGTTCTGGCAGGAGCACCCCCCCCCCCGAAGGTCCGTTGCTGGGCCAGAATCCCCTGCCTCCCGCTCCCATTCATTCAAAAAAAAGAATTCATCGAACTTTTTTTTTTTAATAGATCCTCATGCGGCTGTGGGGTGTAACCTATGGTTCCCCCCCCAGTCCAGCCTGACCCCTCTAAGCCCTTGCTCTTCCCCACACCCCAAGCTCTTACTCCTTCCTCAGTCCTGCACAGCGATCCACCCCTTCAGGCACGCAACCACCACTGTGGGATCCGGGAGGGTCTCGATCAGGGGGAGCATTCCAGGCTGAAGTCGAGCGGTGCTGCGAGGCCGGCCATCAAGTGGCGAGCCGAGGAAATTTTTCCCTTCTTTTCCTTTCCCCTACGCACGCGACCGTGCAATGATGCCAACATGGAGCTACCGTGGACGTCAGCTGCGTGTGTCCCCCATTTGTGCTCCCCTTAGCAGCAAATGCATCTGGCTTCCACCGGAGGTCACCACTGTGCCAGGATGCCCCTGGATCCCACCCCAGGAAGAGGAGAGCTGTCCTCCGGACGCTCAATCCTACTCCCTCCCTGCTGACCCCCAGCTCCCGGGCTTGTTCCTGAACCCGGGTCACTGGCATGATGCGAGGGTGTGGCATCCAGCGCCTCAACCCTCAGCGACACCGGGCTGGCCTAATTCATCGAACTTTCATTTAAACTTGCCTAAAAGGTGGTGATGTGATGTCTGTGCACACTTGTCTTCATTCACTCACTGCACAGAGAAACGGATGGATGCCTCAGGCAGGCCACGGGTTGGGAAGTGAGCATCAAGTGGCATGGCAGGCAGCCAGGGAGAAGAGACCAGATGGAACAGAGAGAACTCGGCACCTCTGTCACAGTGTGGCACCCAGCCAGTTAAGTTCAGGCGATATCGACAGTGGCAGCTGTAGGCAATCAACATTAGGCAAGCCAAGGGGGCAAATTCAGTCCACGGACCACCAACCACACCACCACTCCAAAAAACACCTGCTTTTATGCTAGCTTCACTCTGCAAAATCTGGATGCCACATTTGTCACACACGCTGCCCACGCACACATCAACTGACTCAAATGAGTCACAGCTCTGCACTATGAGGAGGAGTCTCTGGAGGTCACATCACTGTCAGTCAGTGTTACTGAGAATGTTGATTCGGGGAAGGAACCTAGTAGGCAGGGCAGTGTGATGCAGACAAGACACCCCCACGCCTGTTGCCTAGTGACCAATAATGTGTCAGTGACTGCCGGGATGGTGTCCACTGGTCCACGGGTACATTTTTGGGTAAAAAAAAATAAATAAATAAAACGAGTGAATTCTATAGAAAAGTAATTGTTTACTCAATTACAGTAAACATTGACTTTTCTACTGAGAAACCAGGATTTTTGCACTGAAAACATATTGGATAGTCTAAAACCAGGACTTTGAATGTCCCAGTCTGATTTTCATATTTCCAGGGCCAGGGCAATAAAAAAAAACAGGACAATCCCTGCAAAACTGGGACGGGTGGCTCACTCACTGTCTCCAAGTTTAACCACCTCTCCATGCTACTTTTGCCGCCTGTACCTTGTATACTAGTGGGTGGCGTTGACCCACCCACAGTTTCTCTTTCTTTCTCATCGCAGCACCATCACACCACATGATTATTTGCCTGCAGGTCATGTGACCCCCCCTGACTTGCTGGTCCTTGGTCCGCAGATGCACCCCTACTGTCAGCCAGACATAATTACAGTTTACCAAGCCAAAATAAATATAAAAAAAGTTTAAAGCAGTAGCACACATTAATAAACAAATGAGCTTCAGTTGAAAATTGCGCTCCTCCGAGGGTTGCGCCCGGTGCCAGTGCACCACCCGCCCCACCCTTCCTATGGTGCTGAGTGAGGGCATGAACCACAGAGAACACACTTGCATTTCACATACAATAAGAGGTACTGTTTCAAATGTGTTCTCACCTAGAACTGAGTGACAGAAACAGCATCGGTTAACAGTGTAAAATTACTAACCTTGCTGAAATAGAAGTTTCTGTCACTAAATAAAGTCTACACAAGTACCTTTACTGTAGGGTCTATATAAAGTCTCACATAAGATAGGCTACTAGTACTAGCCATTGTCAGCCTGTCAGTTGCCAGCACTGCCAAATGGCATGTGGATGTGTGTGAGTGCATCCCTTGCTGTTCACTTGCACTGGCAAGTTTGTGCTTGTTCATTCCCAGCTGCTGCTGAGCATCAGAATTACTAGGAGACATGCATGTAGCTGAGTGGAGCTGCGGATTTTGGGTGACCCAACATACCTCTCAAGTGTCACTGATTTTCAGGGATGTCCCTGATTTTGCCTCAAAATTTTACTGTGTTCCTCCTAAAATTTGTGTTTTTGTGGCTAAACAGGGGGGACTGTAAGCATAAAACAAAGTCAAGCATTAAAGTTACAGACTTGTTCTTCTTTAGAAAATGCATTTTGCACTAAGTCCCATATTCTACCAGCTTTCTGGGTGGATATCTCTAATTTTTAAGATGTGTCCCTGATTTTGGTCCTTTGTCCCTGATTTTTTTAAGCCTTGTCCCTGATTTATGAGGCAGGAAGTTGAGAGGTATGTGACCCGACCCTGGACATGAAAAACATACAGAAAAACAATGTCAAAAGATACTGTATTTCTTAAAAAAATCAGATAGCTGACAGCTTCCTTTTAACTTTTATAATGGGGGGCAGCTTGCAACTGATCATAATGCAGGCTCAGCTGCTTGCCAGATGCAGTCATGCAAATGAAAAGATCGAAGTGCCCTCTCATAGGAATGATTCAGTTCTTTCAACTACACAAAGTTTCTGTCAAGCAAACAGTGACCAGTGTCATAATCAGCTTGCCTGGTAATTTGTATGTCGCTGCCAAGTCCAGTGCAGCTTGAACTGCATTGGACATGACAGTGACACACCTTTAAAATGTGGTTCATCATAACAAAATGTTTGCTGTGCATACATGCACAAACAAACATAAAAATAAATTGGCGTTACCCAACTTAATTGCTGTAAAATAGTAAATAAAGAAGCAAAAAAACATCACTGGCTGTAGCATTATATCTGGTGATCCTCTACATACTCTCTGCCACACTTAATTTGGCTGCCTTATGTAGCATTCCGGTTGCACCCATCCTGGCTAGGGCTGGTAGAACTCGGTGAAGTTCTGACCCTTATTAAATAAGAATTGGTACATGGGGTTTCTGATTAGTTCTGATTATTTATAAATATTTGAAAAAACATGATAAAATACATAAAAGGGGTGAAACTCTAATATTTAACACAAAGGCCCAAATGGGGTATGAAAAATAAAGTAAAACTTCTAAACCAAAACAATCAGTAGCTCTTTCATGGCTGATCTCCTTTGGTGGCATACCTGCTTGGGCATGTTAGTGTGCTGGGGGAGAGGGGGAAGGAGAGGAAGAGGGAGAGAAAGAGAGCAGGAGAGAAAGAGCAGGAGAGAGAGAGAGAGAGAGGGAGAGGGAGAGAGAGAGAGGGAGAGAGAGAGAGAGAGAACATAAGTGCAAGTAGCTAATACCATATCTACCACTGTCCAGTATCAAGCAGATAAGATATTTTTAATTAATGTTGGGTGGGGAAGGGTTATATTATGAAGGATGTTCCAGAGCAGACCAGGACAAACAAGCATTTGTCAATGCTGAATGTTGCTTGCTTGTATGTGCTGCTTAGGTATTTGGAAGTGATAGTTCCATGCCTTCCTCCCAAGACATCTACTGTGTCTTTCTGTTCAGCATTCACAGAAGAATGGGAGGGGCAAGGGGTGCAGCAGTACAGCAGTTGCCAATGGGGAGAAGAGGTGGACAATAGTCCATTCAAAGGCAAAAGAGTCCTGCAGGAGCTCACTAAATTGAAGGTGGGCAAGCGATGGAACCAGATGGCATGCAGCCCAAGGATATTAAGAGATACTGCGAGGGAGATAGCAGTACCTCTGGCAGCCATGTTCACTGAGTCATTCAACACGGTGAATTGGAGGAGGGCACATGTGGTCCCTCTACACAAGTCTGGCAGCAGGGAGGAAGCAGGGAACAATAGGCATTTCAGCCTCACCTCAGTAGTGGGGAAGATCATGGAGACATTGCTTAAAGAAAGGATAGTGGGGCATCTAGAAGACATCGGAGCCCAGGACCATAGACAACATGGATTCACAGTGGGGACATCATGTCAGACAAATCTGGTTGATTTCTTTGACTGGGTGACAAAGGAAGTGAATCAGGGTGAGGCAGTGGAAACGCTTACCTTGATTTCAACAAAACCTTTGACGCCATCCCATATAGGAGGCTGATAAACTAGCTGGGTAGGCTGGGCATGGGGGAAAGGGTGGTAAACTGGGTTAGAAACTGGCTAACAGACAAGAGGCAGAGAGTGGTGGTAAATGGTGTGCAGTATAGGGAGAGGGGGTCACCAGTGGGGTGCTGCAGGGATCGGTCCTGGGGCCAGTCCTGTTCAATGTCTTCATTAGTAACACTGCAGAATGTTTGAAGGGAATTTTTTCACCAAATTTTTAACATAGCCATTTTAAGACCTCTACTCATGAACAGGGTCACTGTGATTTTCTTAATCTGTTCCAAACATTGACTGTGCACACCGAATGCGCCATTGTGTGCTACATGCACGGAAACACATTTTGGGTGACATGTGAAAAATGACAGCTGTACTGCTCATAAGGAGGTGTGGTAAAATGGCAATCTTGAAAATCTGGAGTGCAAATATTAAAAATTTGTGAACTTACGTGCATGCACAGGAACTGTGCAACACACGCTCGTAAAACAGTCATTTTTAGGAATTTTGTCACCAAATTTTCAAACTAGCCATTTTTAGACCTCTGCTCATGAACAGTGTCACTGTGATTTTCTTAATGTGTCCCATACAATGATTTCGCACACCAGCTGCGCCATTGTGTGCTACATGGGCAGAAACATGTTTTGGGCAAGATGTGAAAAATTACAGCTGTACTGCTCATAAGGAGGTGTGGTAAAATGGCAGTATTGAAAATCTGGAGTGAAAATATTGAAAATTCGCGAACTTACAAGCATACGCGAGGATCAGCAACAAATGCTCATAAACAGTCATTTGGGGAATTTTTCCCCAGTTTTCAACATAGCCATTTTAAGACCTCTGCTCATGAACAGTGTCACTGTGATTTTCTTAATCTGCCCCAAATCGATTGATTGCACACACCGACGCCATTGTGTGCTAAGATGCATGCAAACACATTTTGGGTGACATGTGAAAAAAATGACAGCTGTACTGCTCATAAGGAGGTGTAGTAAAATGGCAATGCTGAAAATTTGGAGTAAAAATATTAAAAATTAGTAAACTTACGAGCGTGTGTAGGAACTGCGCGACGCATGCTCATAAAACAGTCATTTTTAGGAATTTTTTCACCAAATTTTCAACATAGCCATTTTAAGACCACTGCTAATGAACAGTGTCACTGTGATTTTATAAATGTGTCCCATACATTGATTTTTCACACCGACTGTGCCATTGTGCACTACATGTGTGGAAACACATTTTAAGCGCGATGTGAAAAATGACAGCTGTACTGCTCTTAAGGAGGTGTGGTAAAAGGGCAATGTTGAAAATCTGGAGTGCAAATATTAAAAATTCGTGAACTTATGAGCGTGCATAGGAACTGCGCAGCGCACACTCATAAAACAGGAATTTTTAGGAATTTTTTTCACCAAATTTGCAACATAGGCTTTTTGAGAGCCCACCTTATGAACACTGGCACTGTCATTTCCTTAATCAGTCCTGAAAGGTGATTTTGCTCAGTGACCGCGAAATCACCCTTCGCGCCTGATTAACGCCATGACAGTGACAGAATTCATGAGGAGGGGTCCCAAAAACCCCATGTTGAAAATGTGGTGCCAAAATTCCAAAAAATGTCTGAGATATGCAGCAAAGTTGAAAAACCCTGTCTATCCCATTATACAGCTTACCGACATTTTCTCAGTTCGCTGTCGGCTTGAAGAGTGCAGACAACCCAGTCCACCGGGAAAGATCGCGCCAAGGTCCAGCGGGGCATGGGATGAGGGGTGGGGAGGCAGGGTGCAGTGGGTGGGTGCGGGTTGTGTGAGGGGCAGGGAGAAGTGCCGAGGACAGTTTTACATTTACAGTTTTTTTTTTAATAAGGCGATGAGGGACATTTGCCACGCTGCAGTGGGCTCCCAGTGTGGCAGCTAAATGTTTTGGGGGGCATGGAGCTGATGGGGATTGGGCACCCCATCCACTATAACATATTTTGCCACACTGGGGTGGGCTCCCAGTGTGGCACCTGGAAGCTTTGGGGGGCATGGAGCCGACGGGGGATTGGGCACCCCCGTTGGCCGTACAGCGTGTGCATGGAGGGGAGGCGCATGAGCATGCAGTATGCATGCATGTGCGTGTGTGTGGAGGGGGGAACTCTGCTCACTGAAGCGGAGCTCTCCCTTTCAACTGTATGACCACTACATTTTCAACTGCTGTCATAGACAGCTGCAGCAGTGATTGGGGAACTGGGGCTGCACCTGCAAACACAGTGACTGAATTGGAAGATGGGTGCCACACCTCCAAAAACTCGGATGATGGCACTATGTTTCTTGCACATGCATGGAAGCAACATTAAAATGGCTAAAGAATGATCAAATGAGCAGTGGTAAGAGCCCGCCCACCCTACCCATTTGAAGCAGCTGCATTGCATAGCCCAGTGTACTGTGGTATGGTACACTACTTGGTCCAACAGGTGGTAATGTTTTCTATTATTGCTTCTGCTCAGCACAGCAAAATTTTTTAAACAAGAAATGCATATCTTCTTACTGACCACCATCCAGGCAGTCACATCAGCCAAGTGCAGTGCAGTTAATAATAAAATAAACGTCAGAGACACTGCTTGTGGCTAGGGGAGGTAGGCAAGATTGATCCCCACCGTGACCACGCTTCCCCCTCACAACCCATCAGGAGTAGACAGTGAGGACTGCATGGTGAGAGAACTTTCGGTGAGAGACGTTGTCAACTGCACCACGGGAGGAAACAGGGTGCAGAAGGAGCTTGGAGTGGCCATCTAATCAGGGCCAGCCTGAAACAAAGCCCTGGAACAGAGTGCAGTAGTAAGAAGCTGAGGAGAATGGAAGGATTGGCCAATCTGGTCCATCCTGTGCCAGCGCGGGGAACTTTAAAAGAACTGTGGTAGCCACACCTCAGCTTATCACTTCTGAGAGACACTGCTTGTGGCTGAAGGAAGTACGCAGGGTTGGTCCCCACCAGGATCACGCTTCCCCCACACAACTCATCGGGAGTAGGCCATGAGCCTGCATGGCAAGAAAACTTTTGGTCATCCCACGCACCCCAGTCCCTATGAATTCACCCCACCCCCATGACTTTTTAAATACTCTACTTGGGTTCCTCCCTTGCTGGGGGTGGAGACAGAGTAAGTGGAGTGCCATCAGGAGGCTGTTTTAGGAGAAAGGGATTCTCCTATGCAGTAGTAGGCTATGACTAAGCCCACTTGTGTTTACTTGAGTGTTATTGATAAAGGGTACAGTAGCTGATGGGGTGAATGTTTTTGATTTGCCTGCTTAATACTATGGGGGGTGATTGCGCGATATATATTATAGGGGTGGGCGTGCTCTGATCTAGCTAAGGGTTACTGAAATTGCTGATCCTTGAAGACTATTGCAATCGATGCTACAGTAGTATTGTGCTGTCACTGTTTAGCTTTTGATTCAACATTAGATTTAGCCTTGAAAAGGGGAAAGGCTCCCCAGAATTAACTGTAAGACGGTGGGTAACTGGGCATAGCTGAAGTTTGGGTTAGGGATAGCACTGAGCCATACTTCAGAGAATGGAACCTGGGGGACAAAGAAACTGGAGGAAGGAACAGATCTGGGGGAAGGATTGTGGAAGTTGGTGGAGGGGACAGAGGAGGGGGGGCCAGTGGCAGCATAAGGGCTGGAGAGATCAGTGGGAGGAGGTGGGTGGGGGACACGAAGGGGGGGGAGGATAGTGGGGTGTAACAACTGTGGAGTGGCCATAAACATAAGCACCCTGTGGAGGCTGGTGGAGTGTCAATTTGCCAAAGGCTAGGGAGACTGGAGCAGGAGTTATCACAACTAAAGGGAGAACTATCTTGGCTAAGGGGGATATGTCATGGCCAGGAAGAGGTATTGAAAGGGTATAGAATCTACAGGAAGGACCGAGGGGTCGCGAGGGGAAAGGGGTTGTGTTCTATGTGAGGGATGGGAACAGATGCACAAGTGATAAGGTGGAGGAAGGGAGGGCTGAGGCACTGTGGATGCAGCTCCTGGACCACAAGGGTAGAGAGTTGAGGCTGGGGGTGGTGTACTGACCTCCTGCACAGTCCAAGGAACTGGACAAGGAGTTAGCAGAGCAGATTAAGATGATATGTACAAAGGGGAGTGTGGTCATGGTGGGGGATTTCAATCTGCTGGGGGTGGATTGGAGCATCCCTGCCACCTCCAGTGCCAGGGAGCAGGTACTTCTGGATGCATTCCAGAATGTTCTCCATATGAGACATATGAGAACAGATTAACAGAGCTCAATATGTATACCCTTGAGCAAAGGAGGGAAAGAGGTGATATGATCGAAACATTCAAACACCTTAAGCGCATTAACAAGGTGAAATAGTCCAACATGTTTAAATATAAGAAAAACTGCAGTACAAGAGGACACAGCATGAGATTAGAGGGAGGCCGATTAAGGGGGAATGTGAGGAAATTCTTTTTCATGGAAAGAGTGGTGGATGCATGGAACGGCCTACCTCAGGAAGTGGTGGCTGTGAATAGAGTGTAGGGCTTCAAACAGGCATGGAATAGGCATAAGGTAGAAATACAGATGAGTATGAATAGATAAGCCACTGACAGAGCAAAGGCAGATGGCACATTTATAAGGTAGAAAAAGAAATGGGCAGACTGGATGGGTCTTGTGGTCCTTATCTGCCATCAACCTCTTTGTTTCTATGAAACAGCTGGTCAGTGGGCCAGCTCAACTAAGTAACACGCTGGACCGGGTACTGTCGAATGGGGAGGCCATGAAGGAAATAAGGGTGGAGAACCGACTAGTATGGTTCACACTCAACTTGAGTAAGGAGATTGGGGGCTCAGTAACAAAGGTGGTGGTTTCAAGCCCTAACACCCCTGCCCCACCTCTGAAACAAATGAAGGGTAGAGTCTTCCTTGGGGTTGTCAACTTTAACGCTCATCCCTTTGCAGTAACAAGAAAGCTGAGATGTGATGGAGACAAGTGTGTATGTTTCATGAGTGTATAGAATGGGGTGAGAGTTAGGGTTGACAATCCCAAGGATGACTCCACCCCTGGGGTGGGGCAGGGGTATTAGGGTTTGAAACCCTAACACCAGATTTCCCTACTTTTGTCAGTTTAATCTGAACCCTAACTGTTGCAGTAACACAGTTTTTTACAAAGAATTTCCTTACTTTTTAAGATAATATAATCGTATCCTCATTTGCTTGTGGGAGCACAGGGCCTGGAGGCATAGGTGAACCATAGTGATAGGAAAGAGAATACAGCCAGAGATCAAGTAGAGTCTGTGGTTTCTGCAGCAGTTAGGGAAAATGGGCAGACTGGGTGGGCCTACTGGTTCTTATGTGCTGTCAGTGTCTATGTTTCTATGAATAACTATAATGAGTGATGATGACACTTCTGTATTTTACTTTTATTAGGCAGAGTATTGTCTACAGTTGTAGTAGTCTCAATAAAGTAATGAATGTCAAAAACACCCTGCATGGCCGTTCTCTTCTCCTATTTTTTTTAGCCTGCTGGTAGGCACAGTTAGGCATCAGATTCTCTGTGTTTACTTTTTTGGATGCTTTCTTGCTTTACAGACTTTTTGCTTGTTTTTTTTTTTTTTACCCACTTGGCTCGCTCTGCACAGTCTGCTCTCTCCTGGGTTCCTCTGCAGCCAAAAACCTCATGCCTTGTGCTCCCATCCCTCCATAGATGCGTACTTATACAGTATGTTGCTATGGAAGCACAGGCCCAGAGGACCCTGTGCCTGCATTTGTGCCGGAACAGTAAACAAACTGTCAGCATAGCTCATGAACCCAGTAGTGAAAATTTTCAAATCCCTGCTGAAACATCATGCAACAGCATCTTAACGTCATTTCACACCACAGGTGTGAAAACACATTTTGGCAAGGATTTGAAAAATGCCAGCTGCCATGTTCATAAGGTGGTGTAAAAAAATGGTTATGTTGAAAATTTGGAGTCATATTTAAAATTACCAACGTGCTGAGCAAGCGTAGTAAAATTTCAATGTGTGGGCATAACTTTGCTATTTTTACATATTTTTACCTCAAAATTTTCAACATAGCCTTCTTATGACCCTACCTCATGAACAAAGGTGGTGAAAATGTTCAAACCCTGCCTAATAGGTGATTTCATCAAATGACTGAGAAACTGCTTTTCGGGTTTGATTGGCAGAATCCCAGCACCATTGATCACGAGGTGGGGTCCAAAAAAGACCATTTTGAAAATCTAGAGTCAAAATATGCAAAAATTACAAAGTTTAAAACCCCACTGAAATACAATGAAGAGCACTTACCTTATATATTACTGTTAACTGTTAGTTTTTAGTCGTATAGCATTTCTTTTGGGGGCAAAATATTAAATGTGGCAGTAGTAGCACTTGGGTCTTGGTGGCTGGGACCCATCAGCCCAAGCCTGTTGGCAGTGGCCTGGCAGCAAAATGTTAAAAAATTGCAGATAGACATAAAAAACAAATAACTGAATTGATTGTTCACTGGGAATTGGTACAGCAAGTCTATGGCAAATGGTACTGTATATAGTAATTATGGTTCACTGTTGTGCGGTATGGACACTAAGACAGAATAATGTTCCATGTCATAGAAGCAATACCTTCTTGAGATGTCGTTTCTATGACTTCTTTCTATGACGTAAAAATAAGTGTTACTCGGTCTGTCTGCCTGTCATACCAAGCTCTCCAAATGCATTTTAGTGCATCAAAAACCCTTCAGCTTTTAGGGGCCTAGGCCTAATAGTCCTAATTGGTCCTAGGGAAACCAAGCATTACATATTGTCCATGGCCCTGGAACTTGTTAATCCAGCCTTGCTGCTACCAGTCTTTGGAGCTTGTAATCATCGCTGGTTGTATGCTAAACATGGTTGTTCCTAGCATACAATGACTTCGTGGGAGGAGGGATGATACAGCTGCTCAAATAATTTCTCCATATTGCTTATTTTGTGTTACAAATCTTATATCTTTCCTAATTGCCAGTAGGTGTGCCAGTATTAATATAGCAGCAAACCTATGATTAAATACACAGATGGGGTCCCAAATACAGTTTTGGTAACCTAAACCATAATTTCTATTGGACTCCCTACATGTTTCTGGCCATCAGGCACATAAAGATTATTCAGTAGTGATTGACTGGTATAGGAATTCAATCTTCATTTTCAGACAGACAGTAAGAAAACTATTGCAGCTGGAAAAATGCAATACGTTGTGTTTAATTAAAAAAGCTTACTTCTGTCTTAGGATCACAATACAATCTAAAATAGGGTGCATGTTAAGCTATCTATTTTAGATAATTAATATACCAATTTGTTCTTTTTTATCTGTTGATAAGATACTAAATTTAAAAGTATATAACAGTGGTATAGTTTAGCTAAGGGGTGTGGCAGGCAGCCCCCCATTTGCCTTTCAATTTAAGAGTGGGACTTTTTGCAACTGATTTGCAATTTATTTTAAAACTTTTTATCGTCCAGCCCAGCTTCAGCCTAGTTGTTTCCTTCATGATCCGCTGCCCATACTAGGATACACAGATACTGCAGAAAATGGCAGCACAATGGCCAACCAAAATTCTGCTTAAGATGCCCATGTTAGATGTACAGAAATGTGAATTGGCATTGTGCCAGTCAGCAATGCCATGTCTGCTGTGTGGAATTCAATTTGAGTGATAAGTTTTGCAGCAGACCTTGCCCGACACCTCTTGAGCATCAGTTCTTTGGTTATCACCTTGCTAAGATATTGCATAACATTCCATTATCTTCCTTCTTGCCGCCTCTAACCTCGTGGTACCTGCTGTTGCTCCTTAAGTGTATGAATGTGAAATTAGCTGCAGCTGAGCTGCTGCTGCCTGAGTGATCAGCAACAAGACAGGCAGAGGTCAGATGGTCTGAGAGTGGCAACAGTAACTAGACATGACACTGAATGCCCTTGGGGTATTAACTCATTCTATCTGATGTCGCCATTTTGGGTCAGGTTAAGCAATAGATGGTTCTGACGCCATATGGCACTAATGGGTATGGCGGGTTAAGCTGCTGCTGGTGTAATCATAGAGGTTCCCCATCACTTCTGCACACTTGCAGAGATAGGAGAGGACAGTGTAGGGGTAAGTGTAGGCACCAGGTGACATGCTGCACCCAGTGGTGGCTCTGGGAATAGGAGTGCAGAAGCGTAGGGTGGACAGGCTCAAGTTAGTGTTCATCAGTAGCTGCACAGGGGTCTGTCTGCTACACAACCAGCGCTATACTATTAATTCTAGTAACACCAGTAACAATGCCTGCCCTGTACTGTATAGGGTGGTAATGAGGATAATAGCCATTCCATTCTGAGTGTGTGTGTGTTTCCCTCTATCTGTTGTGAGTCAAATGTTGGACCGGGAGGGTTAATTATTACCTGCATGAGGAACTGATCTTAGTTTGGCTCACATTATAGCAATTAACAAATGAGACCCTCGAGAATATTTTTATTTTTTATTTTATTGAAATCTAGGATTACAAATACCTTTGATCAAGAACTGCTCATTTAAAAAGGTTCCACGTCAAAGGAATGGGGGGTATATATACATACATACAAAGGTTGACATAATAATACATAGTTACACAATAAAAAGAAGTAAGAGACTGAGGCTTAGGAAATTCCAGTAATTCAAAATGTGCCAAATGTTAGGTAGCATGACATACCAGCCAAGGGCAATCTTAGAAATAAGCACTGCAGGTGAGAGGGAAGGGGGTATGCAGGCAGGAAGGCCATTGTCAGAGGGTAGAGGGTGAGGGTAAGAGCTCTAAAGGGGAGGGAGGGGAGGGATAAAAGTCAGGAAATGCCCGGTGGGGGGAGGAAAGGGAGAGGGAAGACTATAACTACCTGAAGCCCATTTGTATGTGCGTTGGGATTGGTCAGCCCCCCGCCCCAAACACATTCTAGTGTGTGATTGTGGTGACTGTTGTAAATTGGAGGGCGCTCATAGCTCAGGAAGATTTACCTGACTCACACAGCATCTATTACCTAGTTAGTCAAACAAGTAGAGAAGAGAAGGTGGAGACAGATGCATTGTGTTGGGCTGTTATGGAGTTTCAATGTCAACAACACTTTGCCAAGGCTGGCAGGGTTTCTGTTGTACGAATACTGCAACATGTTGTAGAGGGGGTTCTAAGCTCCCATCATGAGGCACAGAGTTGGAGGTAAAACATTGTTTTGTACTTCGGAAAACATAGTCAAGGTGGTCAGGGAGGAGGTACCCTACCCCTATTATCACTAACCTGCGTAACAGCTTGCTGTCAAAATGGTTACATCAAGGGTTCCCACTTTGTATTCAGCAGAATTCTCATGTAAGAAATATAAACTGATTCAAAACCAATGTAAACAATGTTGCATCTGAAAGATGCAATTATAAAAACTGTGTTAAAATAGAATTCTTGACACATGATCTCTAGTTAGCAGGTAGTCTGAGAGCCACAGCC
Organism: Neoceratodus forsteri; assembly: GCA_016271365.2. NCBI lineage: Eukaryota > Metazoa > Chordata > Ceratodontiformes > Ceratodontidae > Neoceratodus > Neoceratodus forsteri. Next base: position 1,161,307,008 of record CM028130.1, read on the forward strand.
ATGGTTCTCTGATGAACCCGGCCTGCCAGACTGCCATCCGCAGTCCAGGTCTGAAGCCACCAGCCCCTCACAGAAGCTCAGATACGGACTTGCCCTCAGGGACTGATTACCTCCAGGAAGGGAGCCCTAGCAGCCTGACTTTTTGCCCGCCCCAGTCCTGATTAAATACACTTAAACCCCACCGTGGCTTTCCACTCCTACAGGCTACTGCCAGCCACACCTGCCCACCACGTCCCCAACCTCTATTAAATCCCCAAGGGTACCTCCCAGTTCTCACATACCCTGCTCTTTTTACCTATCAATAGACTTATGCCTCCAGGGCTCCCCGCTTATCTGCCATGGGACATGCAGCTACCAGGTGGATGGCGCTTCCTTAGCTGCCGCCCAAGACCACAAGCATGGACTCTTCCAGCAAAGAGGTACAGCAAAGCCACATTTTTTCACCCACCCACCCATCCCCCTCTAGGCTCATTATTACTGTATATTGACAGCCATCACCCCTCCATTCTTTGGTCTGCTCCTTTCCATCTATCTAACACGCCTCTACATCGACGCTCTCCATTGGCTAACAGCGCTGCACATTACCACTTCATATGGTGTGTAAGACCATATTGGTGCAGCCTACTTTTACCACACACACTACCATCTCATACAGTGGTGTAAGACCACCTTGGTGCAGCCTACTTCAGCAGCATCCTACCTCCTTTTAAGGTACCAGCTACCGAGGGAGACTGCACATCTTCAGTGATCATATAGGCTTGGTGCTATCTGCTATCTTGCTCAGTCCTGTGAAGTCCCCAAATACCTGTGCACACCAACTTGTCTTATTCTGTCTGGTGATTCTCTAGGAGTCTGTAATCCAGCTATGCCATCTGCAGATAAAAACACTTTGACGTAGTCATAGCTTACTATTTTTCATTATAAGGCATCAATATGAGGACTGATGCCTGGCTCTCTCTCTTCATCTTCCTATGGCTGGGGCCTTATGTAGTGTATCACCCGGGCAAAAATAACTCACAGTGGGAGTCAGACCCTCTGTCACAGTGCTATTTGTACAGCAACTCATCTCATAGCTTTTGCTGCACCCCTGCGCTCCCATACTTGTATCAGTCTGAGGTAGCTTCTGAGGATGGGACCTGCACCTCCCTACCCATACAGGGTATGCCCCCCATATCCCCAGTAATAATGCCACTTGGTGCCATGAGGCAAGGGTTTTAGTAGCTGCATCCTTAGGACAGCACTGTGTAAATAGCAGGGCCCAGCACTCTTGTTCTGTCATTCCAAGCAGTCATGAAAGAATTAGCGCTTTCAAATTATCTCTAGCAGCCCTAAAGAAAATTGTGTTTCTTCTCCTATTGTGCTCAGGCAATGTTGAACTTGACCCTGGTCCTACAGAAGCCTTGTCTTCTCTGTCCAACCTTACAAGGCTCAGAAGAATGAGCTTTATGCATGTTAATGTTTGCAGTCTCTTAAAAAAGCTTACATCGATCCAGACCTGGGTCATTCATACTGAACCAGATGTGCTAGTAGTCTCGGAATCCTGACTCAGATCTTCTACTCCTGACAGGGAGGTTAACATCCTTTACTATTGGCTGTTTAGAGCTGACAGTCAGACTTGGGGTGGTGGGGTAGCCATTTATGTCAAGGACAAATATACGGTCACTGCCATTGACTCCTCCTCCATCGCAAATGGCTTAGAATGTCTGTCCCTTAAGGTTGAAACATCCTGCTCAATGGCTATCAGGGTTATAGGGTGTTACAGGCCTCCACCTGCTGGGTCCCAGCTCCTGTCTCACCTATCGACTATTACAGGACATGTGACCCACAAAATTATTCTAGGCGATCTCAATTATGACTGGTTATCCAAGGCTTCCCTAACCCTCAAATCTTTCTGTGACTCTCTTGGGCTCACACAATTCATTGAAGAACCTATGCGTCCTAACAAGAAAAACCCCAGGAATAGCACCCTATTGGATGTCTTTCTTACAAGTAAGCCACAGTCCTTTTCCTACACTGCAATATTTTTCTTCAATGTCAGTGATCACTGCTTCATCACCGGTGTAAGATCTGACTCCAATCCCCCCTCCACATCTAAGTTCTCCACCAGAAGATCCAGACTCAACTTCAACCCATTTGCCTACATCAATGAGCTAAAATCATTTGTACACTGGCAGAACTTTTACCTAGCCAAATCGGTCAGTATGGCATATGGCATTTTTCATAAAATAGTGTCTTGTGCCATAAATAATCATGCTCCCTTGGTAAAAGTCCATGTAAAGACCAGAACTTGCCGTTGGTTCTCTGCTGAACTCAAGACTGCATTACTAGCAAGAGATAAACTCTGGAAAAAAAGCCCACAATCAAAAACTACCGAGGACTGGTGCCACTTCAGGAAGGCTAGGAACTCCTACACCAAACTGGTTAGAGAAGCTAGGGCCAACTTCTACTGTTCTGAGCTTGACTCTGCCTCAAGGTGCCCAGCTAAATTTTGAGAAAATACAAAAATCACACATGCCCACACAATGCAAAGCATCATGGGCTGCATATGCAAATCACCACAGAATGTTATGCTGGTTCAACTTTAAGCAGAATTGCATGGTGCCGAAAGGCCTCTCACACAGTTTGCAAAGGGTGCTAACAGAAGACATAGACACGTGTTTCATCCTACCAGGACTCATCAATATGCCTCGTCTGTTTGACACCCCAGTGGTAGCTAGTCCATTCCACGTGGTGCCGTCGGTACGGTTGATGGCTGAAGGTCCACCCAGAGTGAGGACCTTCCCAGCTATGAGCCAGGTGAGAAGGACCCCACCCCAAGCTTCACATGCTCAAGATACGGACTTTGGGTGCAGAGAGAGACTGTCAGCCACAGGGCTAGCCCTGAGTCCTGGAGTAATGGATATGGTCGGCATGTCTCCAAAATGTGGAAAAGTGAGTTGTAATGAGCATGAGGCCTGCATATGTAAGGAGCATTGGACTGTACATGGATCATAATGGATAATAACAGACATGGGGAGACCTGTATGTAGGTCAAACTGAGCACTGTGGACCCTCTCATGGGTCTTGACTGGATGAGACCTGTACATAGTTCTGGCTGAGCAATACAGACCCTCTTATGGGTCTAGTTAAGGCAAATAGCAGTTGTCAACCTCAGGAATGCATGCCGACTAAGTCCATTAGAGAGCCAAACTGGGAGTGAATTGGATAGTATATTACGAGTAAGAGAACGGTGAGGCTGGGTGAAGCCTGGGGCTGATTTTTGGAGAGGAGGAGGCTGTAAAGCCAGTTAGGCAGGAGGAGGCTGCAAAGCCAGTATGGTAGGTGGTGCGGTTCATAGCAAGTAAACGTGATATGCTGCCAGACTTGGAAGGGGATGAGCATTGCTGGAAGTGCAAGGGACAGGAATACTGAGAAGACTGAGTAAACCAGGTGCATAATATTAGGGAAGGGATGATAGAAGACTGGGTAGAGCCAGAAGCCCTTAGGTAGACAGCTGCCTGGAATCGCTGGTTGCGTTTTGCCATAAAGCCTATGCAGAGCAGTAGGAGGAGGCCAGGTGAGCCAGGGGCTTAAACAATACACTGCAAATAGGAAGCTGTTCCCGCTGCCTGGAGCTGTGAGGCCAGCTATGGCTCCTCACCCCCTGCCATAGGAAAAACAAAGAAGCATGAACATGATGCCACGACATCAAGCAGCTAATGAAATCAGTTAAAAAGGTGGCAGCTATGAAAGTAGGATTAGGTTATCATCAGAAACAGATTGCTGTGGGTTTGGTAAAAGTAAGGTTTGGTAAAAGTGGAAGCATGATGAGACCAACAGCAACTGTGATACTAGTAGAGTAGGGATCTCCAAAAGAGGCACCTTTACAGGCAAGGTCCTAATGAAGGACAAGCCATAGGAAAGCAAGCTGCTAGAACAATGGGAACAGGGGAAGCAAATTAATGACTGAGAGGTTCAAATTAGTTAGATTCAGAAACAAATCGCTACAAGGCTTGCAGCTGGAGCTGAGACCAGGCAGCCAGTGTAATAGCTAAATGTATCAGTAGAGCAATGCAGCAGTTTGGCCAGGCTAAGCAAAAACAGAATAAGGTGAGCAAAGCACACTGAACTTCAATACTGAATGAAGTGAGCTAGCACTGAGTGGAGCATGAGCAGAGCTGGGAGAGCACAGAGCAACAAGAAGGGGCAGGGTGAAGCCTGGACCAGGTGCAAAGGATTAGGCTGGAAGCACTGGAGACAGCAGGTAAGAAAACAGCAGTGGAAGCTGAAAGGCACAATAAAAATGTAAGTGACAGGGCTGGGAAAATCTGGTGAGGAAATACAGCCTGAGAACACAAGCACAGGGCAGATGAAGGTAGGGAAATAACCTAAAGCACAAATATTTATTTAATTATTTATTTTAATTTTGGTAACCAGGTAGGCCCACTGAGACCATGGCAGTCCTTGTTTCAGGGGCAACCCAGAATTAATTACAGGTAAAACGTTCCTTAGGTTTACACACTGTACAGGCAGACAATCCATACATTTGCACACTCTGAAGCAGTCAGTATTACAAAGGATGGAAACATTGAATTTCTCACATAACAATGTCCATATTACTATTACTATTTACATTTCAACACTAAACACTCAACTTATGTTAGTTCGATAGGAGGCATTCAAGGTTACAGGCAAGTACAGTTCACAGTCAGGACTTACAATATTTCAACGGTAGCAAGTGCATTGGTTGAGTTCTGTCAGGTGAGCCTTAAGTCCCTTTTTGAACCCTCTGAGAGAATTACAAGCCTGGACATTTGCAGGAAGTGCGTTCCAGAGAGGCGGGATGCTGACTGAGAACAACCTCGTTCCCTGGGATGACCTGACATTAGGGACATGGAGGAGCTGAAGGCTTGAGGATCTGAGGGGCATGCCATTATGCTTGGCAACATTCACTACTAAAAGAAATGTAAGTCTAGAGGGGAGGCTGCTAAGGCAAATGCAGCTGCAGTAAGTCGACCTCTGCCAGGTGCAGTCATGGGTGGAGCACACAAAGACATCTATTTTCCGAGGACCAGTTGTGGGGATTGTAGACCAGAAAGAAAAAGTGATGGAGGGTATTGTTTTGTACAGTATTTGGACAGGGAAGAGAGTGAGGCTGTCAAGAGTACTGGGAGCTGGCATAGAGAGAGGGGGTTGGAAAGCAGCCAGAGGAAAGGAGCAGAAGGATTTTGGTGTAATACAACAGAGGAACTGCTAAGAAAAGGAGAGGACAAGAAGACTAGAAACAGGAACTGAGGGAGGGGTTGGACAGCAGTCACATGAGACAAAGCTAGAGGGTTTTGGATTAGTAGAATAGAGGGACTGGGAGCAACATAAAGGTATGACAATAACAGAACCAGAATGGAGGGAGGGGGTTTTCAGCAGTCAAAGAGAAAAGCTTGCAGGGTTTGGGATCACTAGAATACAGGGACCAGGAACAACACAAAGATCGCAGAACGTTTTATGATCAATGCTGTCTGTTAATTAATAGTCCTGATAACCATATGCTGTGGAGTAGTCAATCAATACTTTGGCTTTTATTTTAAGTGTCTTTCATGCCACCTACAATGCTGTTGGAGTCAACAGTTGTCTTAATTAATTTTATGGGCAGGTTTATATAGGTCTTACATTCCTTTGTGGTCATAAGTTAAAAATGTTCCCTTTCTTGTCCCATTTAGTCAACGGTCTCAAAAACATTGCAGACAGTATCAAAGAAGTGATAACAGTTTGTAGGGTGAAGGAAGTGGATTTTCCCAGCCAACAGCATTTTTTGTGGATCAAGGAACATTTCGAGGATTGCGTATTTTATTATGTATACTGCCAGTATGGGGCTAAAGATTTCCACATAAAAAAAAAAAAATTAAACTAAACATTAGTGTGGCCTAGGGTAAAATTTAACTATGTCAGCAATTTAAGAAACTGATGCAAGTGGATGTGAATGTGGTGGGGGGGGCATGAAACAGCATTCTGTAACACAGACTATGACAACATACATAGCCCTCCTGATGCTAAAATTACATGTGTCTTTGTGAATGACTATAAGACTTAAGTACATGATCACATGTAATGTTGAACTGAAATGATTTGCAATGAGCCATCACAGTAAAGGCACACTATTACAGATGGCAATTTGTCAAAAAACACATAGTCTGAAAAAAGCTTCACTGCTCTACCAAGAACAAGGGTCAGCCAAGCTGATTTTCCCAGCCAGCAGCATGTGCAGTGGTTCAAAGAACATTTTCAGGATGGCATATATTATGTATGGTGCCACTATGTTGTTAAAACATCCAGTTTAAATATAAAACTGAAACTAACACCAGCTGTAGTGTCTGATGCAGGTCTGCATGAATGGAGGAGGAGAGGGAGGTGTATGAAAGACAGAGACCAGGAACACACCATAGGCAGAATGAGTTGTAAGCTGAAAACAAAGGGAGGGGGATTGATACCATTCATATGAAACAGAGCAGGAAGCTTTCTGTGCTGTACAGTGGTGGGACAAGAAACAGAGGGAAGAAATATAGCAGAAAGTAGTCACTGCAGACAAATACAGACAAGCAGCCTTAATTAGTGTCAGCCTTCAAGACAGCCCCTAGATAATGGCACAAGGCAATCAAAATCAGCCAAGACAGTCAGGAATACATACATCTGTTTAAATAAAATACGGGACCACCAGGTACAGAAAATCAAGCAAATGTATTAAATACTGCTGGTCTCAACTTGTACTGGCACCAAAAACAGAGGAACGGAACTGGGAAAGACACGGAGGAAAGGAGCTGGACGGTGTTTAGTTTCCACAGTACTGTGACCAGCAGTGGAGGAAGCAGGGGCACAGGCAGGGAGAGGTAGACTCTTACTGTCTGCAGTACTGTGAAAGGGAGAAAGGACAGGCATGCACAGAGGAAAAGGGAGCAATAGAGTTTTTAGTTTGTCCAGTACTGAAGACATCCCATTTAACAAAAAAAAAACACCTGAAACTATTGTATAACAGCAATTGAAATGACAAACAAGTGTGTATAGATGAAAGGCAATGGAGGGAGGGGACGCCACTAGACATCAGGGAAATGGCATCTCACAGCTCATACTGCAGCCCTGCAGCACATGGTCTGTGGCTGCAGAAGTCAAGAAAGTCCCGCTGTTCTCATACAGAGAACGCAGGTCATTATTTCTGGCAACTGTAAAAACAAACAAACACCAGAATCTAATTTCAGGTGCTTGTTTTTGTAAAAATATGTCATTTGATTGTACTTTTAATGTCTGTCAGTTTAAACAGTAAAAAGAAAACGGCTGCCATCTCAAGTGTTTTTTTCCTCGTACATCAAGTAATTCGTGCAAATAACCACTCGTAATGTGTTTTTTTTTTACCTTTCACGATCAGTATTTCTCTGCACATGAACAGTAAATCATGATCTGTTACCACATGCAAACTTTTTTTAATCACTCAAACTGTGCTTTTTATTGGTTAAACTTGAACATTATTACACAAGTTATTATTCAAAAACTGCATACTGTTTTTTCACTTGGCACAGGCCCCATCAGCCCTGGAAATTTAATGAAGAAATTCCTAACCATCTAGGCTGCAGGTGAGTGCAAAATACCCAATGTTAACTATAGGGGAAAAACTTAGTGTTTTTTTCTCCTTTCTGACCCTCCATATCTCAAAAACCATACAAGATGCAGTCACAAAACTGTTCACATTTTGAGAGTCTGACAGCCTGACCAAGCATGCTAAATTTTGTGCTATTTCGTCAAACAATTGCAAAGTTATTAAGGTGCAAAAAATTGCTGACCTAACCCTAACATACATATATATATATATATATGTATATATATAATACTGCAGTATATTAGGGTTGAGTGCAAACTTCTATGTTAAACCAGAAATTGTGAACCCTAATAACTTTGGAACCACTCAATGGATTTGCATGAAATGTGGCATGCATAATTTCAAGGGGTAGGTCCCTTGATGTGCAGACTTTTGTTCAAATCCATTCTGTCGTTTGTGAGATAGAAACTGTCAAAAAATCCTACATTTACCATTTTTTTCACATTTTGTTGTCTACCTGTATCTCAGAAATACCTTCATGTTGTGGTCTGAAATTTTCAAGGTAGAAAGTCTTTGGGTCACAGATGTGCCTTTTGAAGGTTTGGTGAAAAAATATTAATCTGTTCTAAAGTTGTTATTTTTTTTTTTGTACTTCATATTTTATTGAATATCCATTGTGTCACCTTACATAACATTGAATAGTTCCATTGATAGGACTTTTCTTAATGGGTTAATTCCATACATGAAAAAGCAACTTTGTCAGTACATTCATCGGGGAGATGCTAGACAATTTGAAAGATTCCTATCAGTCTTACTAATATTTTACCAAGGCATAAGTCATAATTATTTGACATCCCCTCTTTCTGTCTTGTCTCTGACTGAGATGTCTCTTATCTACTTCCCAGATAGGGGGGCTATGCCCGTTGTCTCCAATCTGCGCGGACTTGTCTAGTTAACAAAGTTCGGAACTGTACTGACAAATGGACTTTACATCTGGATAACTAATGTAACGTTTATAACTCAACTTTGGCATCCTGATACTTCCTTCAGGTTTTAGCTTAGCTTTATTGCATCGGCTGCTTAAGGGATCTTACTATTTAAAAGAAACTGATCTTCTAGGCATCATCTTCCCTGCTTAAAAGAAATAGCTAAAGCTTTTGATGGAATGTCCAAGGCTTCCTAATCCGGCTCTAAGGCTTGCCAGGGCGTTGAACTTCTCCCCACCCTGTCTTAGACTATAAGTAATTTGTTCCATGGATTCCAATTGCCTCATTCTGACCTTCCATTCTTCTATTGTTGGGGGATGAGGGGAAAGCCATCTCGATGTGATCGATTTCAATGTTGCCACTCTCATAATCTGTGGTAGTAGCCTTTCCCGTCTATGTCCTATGACCAGGCAGGGAAGCCCCAGCACCATCTCCTCCCCTCTAAAAAGGATCTATAGGCCAGTTACTCTTTGCATGTACCAATGTACTTCTTTCCGAAAGATGGTAATTCTGGAACATTCCCAAAATATATGTGTTGGGGAGCCTTTGGCTTTATCACATCTCCAACAGATCTCTGAACTTCCCACTTTAAAATGTTTTGTTTTGGAGGGTGTAAGAAAATATCTAAGAAGGACCTTCCAATAAAATTCTCGCCAGGAAGGAGAGCTTGTCACCTGCCAACCTCTGTTCAGTCTATTGTCCCAGATTTGTTGTGGGATCGAGATCCCTAGCTCTGTTTCCCATCTCTGTTTAATTATTTCTAAGCCTGCATTGTTTAGATTAATTAAAATATCATACAGCTGTGAGAGAGGGTGTGGGATATCTTTGATCATGCTGTTACAGTAGAAAAACTCTTCTAAGGGGGTCTTTCCTCTAATTATTTTCTGTAGCCTGTTTTTGGAAGTGATATAGTGTCAGACTTGTAAATATCTAAAAACATCCTCACGGCGGAGACGAAATTTGTCTCTTAAATGGATAAAAGAGTGACAATTGGTCCTCTCAACACATTGGGAGAAAGAGGAGAGTCGATGTGCAACCCAATATTCATATCCTGGGTCTCCTCTCAGGGGAATAAATGAGACTTCAAACCTTATTAAGGAAAGCAGACCAGGTCCCTCTGGAGTGCCAGTGACCCTTCTCAATTTCTTAAGAATCCAAAGCGAGTGGAGGATCCATGGGTTAGTGATCCCTCTGATCATGGGTGCAGGCATATTGCCAGTAGGAACCATCCACAGGTCCCATTTTTGGACTGCGGCTTCCTCTAGGTGATACCATCCGGAATCAGCCTGACATTTTATCCAGGAACACATCTGTGCACCTTGAGCTGCCAGAAAGTAATAATAGAAGTTTGGGAGAGCCAAGCCTCCCCTGTCCCTAGGGGTTTGTAATAACTTCCTGGCCAACCTTGGTTTTTTCCTGTTCCAAATAAAGTCTTGGACCTTTTTTTTGTAAATTAGCCCAGAATTGTCTAGGGAGTTGAATTAGAAGGGTTTGGAATAGAAACAGAAGCCTAGGTAAGGCATTCATTTTGAGAGTTTGTGATCTACCGTACAGTGACAGGAGAAGTAGTCGCCACCTGGCTATGTCAGCCTGTAGAGTCTGAAATAATTTGTCATAGTTGTTTTTATATAAGAGGGGAAGGTCAATTGAAATGTGCATGCCTAAGTATTTAACTGTATTTCTCTTGGCCCACGTGAAGAGGAAGGATTCTTTAAAGGCCTCTGAGGGCAATCCACTTAGGATCAATGTTTCAGATTTTTGAAGGTTAATTTTATAACCTGCTAATGTACCATATTCCTCCAAGGAGTGAATTAGGGCAGGGACTGAGGTTTCTGGGTGTGACAAAAATAAGAAAGAGTCATCTGCATACAATGCGATTTTTTGGGTGTGGCCCTCCACTTCTACACCTTGGATCAAGGGGTTAGATCTGATTTCTATAGCAAGAGGTTCAAGTGACAAGGCGAAAAGGAGTGGAGAGAGGGGACAGCCCTGTCTTGTACCCCTCATGAGGGGAAATCTCTCTGAGAGATGTCCATTGACCTTAACTCTAGCCTCTGGGGCCTTGTATAAATTGTTGATAGCATTGACAAACTTCTCCCCCAGGCCAAATCTCTTTAGGGTTTCACCCAGAAACACCCAGTCTACCCTGTCAAGCGCTTTCTCAGCATCCATACTAATAGCTAATTGAAGTTGTTTAGTATTTTTATGTGCTGAGATCATGTTCAACAGGCAACGAATGTTATCTTGAAGAAATCTTCCTGAGATAAAGCCGGTCTGATCTTTATGCACTAAACAGTTTATTACTTTCTGGAGCCGATCGGCTAAAATCTCAGTGAAGATTTTTAGATCCACTGGCAAAAGTGAGATTGGTCGGTAGGATTTACAGTCCTCCGGATCCTTGTCCAGTTTCAAAATCACAGAGATCTGGGCCAGGTTCCAAGATCTAGGGGCTGCCCTCCTCCCCTCCACAACTCGATATATGTGTCCAGTAAGACCGGCAGAAGCGGGTCTAAGAAAGTTTTATAAAATTCCAACACATAGTCATCCATCCCTGGGGCTTTCCCATTCTTAAGATTTTTAATTTTTTGAGTTACTTCTGCTGCAGATATGGGGACTTCTAGATCTTTCTTTTGTATCTCTGAGATGGTGGGGAACTGGAGTTTATTAAGGAATGAGAGGGTCTCCCTCTCGTGATTTATGTTTTTATCTGTGCTGTACAGGGTGGAGTAAAATTTCTGGAATCAAGCAGTAATTAAAGGAGGAACCAGGTTATATTATTTGCCTCTAGTGCTTTGAGCTTAGGGACTGCCCTAGAGGCTCTCTCTCCTTTCGCAACTGCCAGGCTAGAATTTTCCCCGCTTTGTTTCCATGTTCATAGAACCTTTGTCTAGCGTAGTCTAACAGTCTTTCCGTCTGAAGATCTAGAATCTTGTTTAGTTTAGTTTGGGTCCTAAGTAATTCTTCCTCGCATTTCTGGTCTAAAGTATCTTTATGGGCTCTTTCTAACTCGGATATCTTTGCTTCTAGTTCTATGCGTTCTTTGATCTGTGCTTTCTTGTGTTTTGATGCGTAAGAAATTATTATTCCCCTTAAGTAACATTTTAAGGCATCTCATCTAACTCCTGCCTCTGTGTCTTCCCTCTGGTTTGTCTCTAAATATTCCTTTATTGATTGTTGTATAAGTTGTTTGAACTCTGTAAGGTTCAATAAACTGACATTTAGACGCCAAATGGATTCTGGAGGTTTTTGGGCCAGAGACATCTCCAGTGAGACTGGAGCATGATCTGAGATTGAGATGGAACCTATCCCTGCTCTAAACATAAAGGGTAATGCATTTGCTGAAACCAACCAACGGTCAATGTGGGAATACATCCTGTACTTGGGGGAATAATATGTGTAGTCTTTATCTAAGGGGTGGGCAAATCTCCACACATCCACCAGAGAGAGTTCTGCACATAATCTCGTGAGGGCTTTACTAGACCTTGCAGGACCTATAGAGTGGGAACCTACTCTGTCAAGGCCTAAATCTGTCACTGTATTGAAATCTCCACCAATAAAGACTAACCTGTCTGGGTCTAGGGTCGTCTCGGTTAGAACTTTGGTCAGAAAGGTCACCCTCTTTTGTTCATCATTAGGGGCATACATATTCAGAAAAATGCACTTTTGGCCCTTGAACTCCCCTTCTAACTTCACAAATCTACCCTTAGGGTCTGTATACACCTGAGAAATAGTACAAGGAGTATCTCTGCTGACCAGAATTGCAGTACCCCTCTTGTTTGTTTGGTGAGTGCATTCAGACACGTAAACCTCGCCCACCCAGCTTCTCCTTAGTTTTCTATGTTCAGCTTGGTTTAAGTGGGTCTCCTGTAGAAATGCTATGTTAACGCCCTGTCTCTGTAACTCTTTCAGAATTCTAGCCCTTTCAACCAGACTGCTTATGACCCAGACATTCCAAGAAATCAATTTAAGATCTGCCATTTAAAGTAATACAAAAGAAGAAAAGGAAAACCATCCCTAATTCTAGTATCATGGAGCCTGCAAAAACCATATAAAAAACTAGTAACATAAATATTTAACTTGTGAAACCAACTTAACATATTTACAAAGCATCTCACAGAAGGAAGAGGCATTTAAACAGCTTCAATGTATCTTTATTCCCAACTCCACACCTCAGGAATTCTCTATGAAGTGTGGTAGGACACCAAGATATTTCGGTTCCCCCATCAGGGATAGCCCCACGGTAAAAATCTGCAGGGTCCCCGACTGGGATGACTCCAGTCACCTGAGTGACTGTTGGACTATCTACTAATATATCCCGACACCAACTTATTTAAAAACTGAAGAACCATTGCGGGGGGATGTCCACCTATAACTCCCAGCAACAACTTAGTTAGCAGATCAAAGAACCGTTGCTGCTGGGGGCGAAGAGATCCGCTAGAGCCATTTGATCAGACCCAAGGGAGGGGGGAGTGGGGGCTCTTCCATATCAACCCTCCATCTCTTCCCAGGCACCGGGGGTACCCCATCGTTTCTTCAAAAGGTGATGGGAGGGGGGAGAGGAAGGCTCCCTCCAGTTTGACACCAGTAGTCTCTAACTTTCAGAACAGCCACAGTACGTGTCCCTGCCTAGCGCAATCTTTCTTAGCTCTGGGGGGAGGGTCTCAGCCTACACCCATGGACAGGGTGAGTCTGTATCTAGATTCCATTGTTTCCATTGTTTCAGCCCCTAGTCCTTACCCCCCAAGAGGAGGGTGCTATTAATATGCCTTGTAGCCCCTTTGTGCCTTTTCTTTAGGCTAATAGTGTTGTCTAGGGGATAGTTTAATTGTTACTTCTAATATTGCCCCTTCCCCATCCCCCATGACTGTTTAAGCCCTACTTTTTCTACCCTTGATATGGCAGGCCTCTAATGGCTCTCCCCGTAACCAAAATCTAGATTGCATGGTATCAGGGCAACATTCTGGATGAAAGAGGGAGTCTAATGTGATGGCCTCCAGCCCAGGAGTTATCCTACGATAGCCTTTGCTTGCCCCCATTCCCCCTCCATAGACACATCTATTGTTCATCTAAATTAGCAAGATGGCTGTCATGGACCAGTATTCCCCCCCCCCAGCCTCAAGGTATGGATGGAGGCAATAATGAGGGGGTGAGAAGGCAGGCATCAGGGGGGCACGACTGTGGAAGGGCCCGTCGGCGGTATGCCCCCAACAGGCAGTACTGAGCCTGCACCAGCTTCAAGCTGTACACTGACACTGAGGCTGTGGGCCAGTACTGCCTGAACCGGGCAATCCTGAGGTGGCTCTGTGAACTGTGCAGTGATGTGATGCAGGCACCCACATGATGGAGCCATGCTCTGTCAGTGGAGACCAAACTGACAGCTGTCATGTGCCTGCTCACCACGGGTACCTTCCAGAGGCCAAAAGGGGACACGACAGGCATAACCCAGTCAGCCACATCATGCCTTCTCACCCAAGTCCTCAGCGCACTGCTGCCACATGCTGTGGAGTACATCCATTTCCCCAGCACACCGGCTGAGTGCACAGCAAACATACCGGAGTTCCACAGGGTAGCACGTATGCCTGGTGTGCTCAGGGCAATAGACTGCACCCATGTGGCCATCCGCATGCCACCTGGCCCTGAAGGGCCACATACATAAATTGGAAGGGGTATGCAAGTATCAACTATCAGGTGGTATGCGATGCCAGGGGGCACATAATCAATGTCTGTGCCATGCACCCTGTGGGAGTGCATGATGCCATCATCTGGCACCAGTCTGCACTGTGACACAAGTTTGAGAGTGGGGACATCCCCACTGGCCACCTAGTGGGTGAGTATGCAAATCACGAAGAAAGACATGGAGCTTGGGAGGGGCATAGTCAGAGGTGATATGGTTACTGGTCTAGATGGCCCATGGCAGGGCGATGCTGAACACCAAACTAATGTCCACCTCTCACACACAGGTGACAGTGGATACCCACTCCGTCCCTGGCTGCTCACACCATACCAGCGGCCCACTACCCCATTGCACAACGCTACAATGAGGCACATGCCACCACACGCAATGTCATTGAGCAGGTGTGGGAGGCTGAAGGCATGTTTCTGTTGCCTGGACACGTCTGGCGGTGCCCTACAGTATATGGCCCATCATAGGCCTGCGGGCTATTCCTGTCCTGTTGCATCCTGCACAACATGGCCAATGACTGTGGGATAGCCATACAGGTTGAAGAGGGGGACAGCGATGGGGATGATGGGGACAATGAGGATACTGGTGAAGATGGTGATGGACAGCCCCCCACTTGGTCGAAGGGACCCCCGACTGATCCAGATGGCACAGCTGCACTGGGACACCATCACAGAGAAGCACTTCAACCAATCCAGGTAAGTCATGGGGCCATGTGCAACCACCAGTGGCAAGGGCACAACCCACAAACATGCATGGACAAACCCCAGGGGTGCATTTCATAAAGGGAATTGGACGAGCATGGAACCGCATGTGCCATCAGGGATGGGCAAGGTCTAACACATACACACACACACACACCCCCACACACACCCCCACCCACAAGACATGCACAAAGGATAGGAAGCTCGCCGACCCCAGCCGCCATCCCTAGCCACACACACGTCCACAGATTACCACGCCCAGTGCCTGTCATTGTGCGTGTGTCAGACGCTGGGCACCATTGCACAGTGGTGGACATTGCAACGCAGGCATCATCATGCACACACCACAGCAGACAGCAGCCGGGAGGGTGTGCAGATGGAGCTTGTGTGTGTGTGCAGGGCCAGGTACCCCACCCATGCATTGCACATTGAACAACACACTGCACACAGGGCAGCGTCAGACAGTAGCCTTGGTGGGAGACAGGTCAGTCATGCACCACGATGCCAAGGCCACCACGGATGCATGGGCAGCCCTGCTGAGACCCGCCAGCAGTGACAGGCTGACCAATGGCCTCATGGAGTGGCACAGACGGTCCCCCAGGGGTTCTGTTGTGTGAACATGACTGTGCTCATGCAGGGGTCTGCAGCACACCAACATGCCTGTGCCAGGTGTGCCCGGGATGCACACAGCTGAACCCTATGTCGACAAGGAGGGTGTTGCATGATGCCAGGAATGGGGGGTGGACATTGCACTGCGCGGTGTCTGCGACGCATGGGCAAATAACTGTGCCCACTGTGGCCATGGCAGCTGTTGTCTGTGTCAGCCTGTCAATGACAGTGGTCACATCCTCCTCCATCTGGTCCATCCCTGCCAGGAGCAGACTGGTGTTCCTGCTGCACCGATCCTCTGCCTAGCACAGGGTCACACTGAGTGCATCCCCGCCATCATAAGCCGCAACTGCTGATCGACTGAATCTTGGAGTATGCGGGTATGCTCATCTAAGAGGTCATCTGCCTGATCGGCATGCTTTCCCTCACGGTGTTCGCGGTCCTGATGGGCAGCACCCCTTAAGGGTGGACACTGCACACCAGGGCCATGCCTGGGCATGTCCAAAGGCAGTGCACTGATGCCACCCTCAGACACTGTACCCCCATGGCCATTGGCCGACTATGGACACTGCCCCTCGGGCTGCTGCTCTCCAAGGCTCAACAGTGCCACAGCAGCGGCTGCAACAGTCCCACTGTCCTGGACACACACCAGTGCTGCCCCACTGGTGCAGACAGGCACAGGCTGAGACTGTGACATCACGCAGTTCTCCACGGTGGCACCACCCACAGCCATGCCCATGCTGTTACCTGCTGTGTGGCCATCCTGCGGCCCACACGTATCACTGTCCATGAAGTGAGCTCCATCATCATCAGTGACAGATCCGGCACCAGTCCGAGTCTCAGCATGCTGGCATGCTGAGATGGTGGGACATGGGCAGGGCCTCCTCCACACCTGCTCCACCAACATCAGTCCAGACAGCCAGGCAGTCTCACTGTCACCCTGACCCTCTGACACCTGTAGAGGTGGATGGGCCCTTCTCTATGTCCATGGTATCACCCTCAGTGGACAAGCCCACCACCGCTGACCCATGTAGATGTTCAGGAGCTGTAAGGGAACACAGTACCATTAATGTATCTGCCATATCCTGCCTCCCCCCCCAGTGACAGATCAGGACATACCATGCAGTGACGGGCTACCACCCATCTGGGATCCACCACCTGGAACACCCTCGATGGCACAACGCCGCATGATGCCAGCAACCCGCTCTTCTTGTGGGGTCAGGTGTTGCACGGCCGGCTGTTCCCCACTGGTCGCAGCCCGTGCTTCCCTGATGGTAGCCACCTTGTCCTTAATACTCCACCTGTCCATGCCCACCTTCTTTTTGCACTCCTGCACGGACCGTTGGTGGCTGCCATGCAGGTTGACGGCATGCGCCACCTCTCCCCATGCAGCAGCACAGGCCTGTGGTGTTCCCCGCTGTCAGCTGAGCAGCAGCTCCTGGTCAAGGTAGGCCTCAAACAGGGCATCTGTTTCTGCCTTGGTGAAGTTAGGCCTCCTCTTCCTCCCATGTCTCTGTTCCTTTTCCTCCACCTCACGATCGCTCATTCTTGATCCTGTGGGAATGACAGGTGTTACCTGTGACTGTGCAGTCCCATGCATGTCCCACACACTACAGTCCACACTTCCAAACAGCATGCAACTCACCACAAAAGACTGCAATAACCGACTATGGCCTCTGCAGCCCAATGTTGTATTTGTATAGCGCAATGCATGCAAATGAGGTGAAGCACAATTTTAAGTGGATGCTAATGTGATTTCTGCGCCATTGAATAGCTGATTAGCTGATTTGCATATGCTGGCTGAATATCGCGCTGTTGCGCTTTGCGCAGTTGTGTTGAACGTGCTCAGGCAAGGGCGCATTTCTGTGACATGTGCAGTGGACACTGAATGGCGCATGCCTTGGGTGCTGACGCTGACACCTGCCAGGCTTCTGATGTGCTGTGCGCGGGAGACAATGCAGGGCATGGCCACCATTGTGCCAGTGGTGCTACTGCGCTGTTCACATGCATGGCGCTGTGGCACTGTAGGTGCACTGGGGACACAGCATGGTAGACTGCTACAGGAAGTGGCACACAGGCACCTTACCATGCTACACACGGTGAGTACCAATCAAGCTGTGGCGGTCCGTCCGCGAGAGACCCCTGACCCTGTGCCGACCTTTGCCCCTAGGCGCCATGCGTCCACATGGGTGCACCTCTATCATACTGTTCGGTGACAGCGAGATGGGGAATGGCAGTGCAGTACCACACAGCATCCACACATGGTAAACATTCGCTACAGAGCACCATTTTGATACTGAAACATTGCAGGATGGCACGGAGATGGGCACCGATCTGAAGCCAGATGGAACTGGCCAATCTGATGCAGTTAGTGAAGTCCCATGCTGCTGCCCTATTTGGGGAGGCTCCCCAGGACAGGGCCAGGAGTGCCGTGTGGGAGGAGGTGGTGGTGGCCCTGGAGGAGGCCACTGGCATGGAGTGGACAGCGGAGCAGTGCAAGCACCACTATGGTGACCTGCAGTGATGGGACCCATAAAGGCTTGCCCGCCTGTGGGCACATGCCAGGAGGGGCATGGTGCCACTGCCAGGTAGGTGCCCCATCCATACACTGATAACGTCCATATGGGTATCATGGTGGCATGTGTCCAGCATATGGGGGGACATCCAGTGTGGACCGTGGTGGTGGTATGGGGTGGGGGCACATGGGTATGGCAGCATGGGATTGCACACACACAGGGGTGGGGGGGACTTTGCTACCGGATTGTACTGATGTTTCTCTCTCCATGTTTGCACCCTAGGCCCAGAGGAGCGCTGGCATGCCAGGGAGGGGAGGCTGCTTTGTGAGCCACAGTAAGTGGAGAGGGCAGCCAGCCCATACCAGCGCAGGGACCAGCCTGATGATGGTGAGTGCCTTATATCCATGATTACTTTTGCATGCTGTGTAACAGGGTGGGCAGCGGGGCATGGCCACCATCCATTGACACCACTGCCATGCAAGCAACTTGGTATAGTCAGCACTGTCCAGTGGCACTGCATGTCTGGGAGTGTGTCAGTGGTGGTCCATGCATGCACTGTGTACATGGCTGTGCCACTGCCTTCGCACCGCATAGCCATGTCACTGTACAGCCGCAGTGGTGCTGTGCAGGACTTGGCCGGTGGGTATGAGCACCTGGGTGGGCAGGTCTTGTGGATATAATCACTGTGGGTGGTCACACACCACCACAGAGGCATGTTCCATGGCTGTATGCCATGCACAGTAGGTGGGCTGCATGGGGCTGTGCATTCACACCTATTGACTCTGCTCCCTTGTCCTAGGTGGACGGCAGCTGCAGGAAATCAGGGAGATGCTGTGGGAGATCCTACAAGTTGCCAGGGCCTCCCTGGAGATCCTTGAAAGGATAGACCGGCTTGGAGTACCACGGCGGCATGGCGAGAGGAGCAGCCAGAGTGGGGAGCGGGGCTCCTGCTGGGCATACTAATGCCCCTGATTTCCCCTACCCCCCTTGACCCACCCTCACACCCCTCCTTCCCTCTACCATTTGTTCACCCCTGCCCCTTACCCACCCCCACCATGTTTGTGGCCCTTTTTGTAAATATATGTATATAGTTTTGTTTGATGTTTTACAATACATTTGCTTTGACATGCCTACTGTGGTGGTCTCTGATTTGCAGTGGACTATAGGTGCTCAGCTGCAGTGGTGTGCTTGGTGTCAGGGGTGGTGCAGTCATGTGCATGTGTGTGTCCATGGGGAAGCGACTATGGTGTGGGAGTAGCCATCAGTCACTGTATGTGGTGTGTGTGTGTTGTTCCCTGTGCACTGGATGACTGTGTGCAGTCGTCCACGGTGCATGCTCTGTGTCCATGGTGCACCTGTCAGCCCATCCATGGTGTCTACAGCTGACACCCTTGCATGTCTGTGACCTGCACGGTCCACTGGCATGTCAGTGGTGGCTGTCCATGCTGAAGAGCCACTGTACCCAGCATAATGCCGGGTTGCCTCCTGTCACTGGTGTGGTGCATGTCTGCCTTGGGTGACACTGTGGCCTCCACTGTTTTCTCACCTCCATGCTGTCACTTGCGGTGTGTCACAGGGATGTGCACCACTGTCTGTCACTTGTGCTCTGGGCACATGCTGGTGGCGTACAGCTCCATGGTGCCTGCGCAGGGTGGCTGGCACTCCTGTGCCATGGAGGGGTGCTGCCCATGTGTACACAGTTTCCATGGCCACACGCTGGGGGCTTGGTTGCCCCGCTACTGTGTCCCTGTGTTGGTGTGCCCTTGGGTATGGGTGAGTGTTTGTCCATGCACTGTGTTGCATCCTGTGTGGTGCATGCTTCCATGCACCACTGTGGGTGTCTGCGCTGGCTGTTGTGGCCAGTGCTGGGTCAGGGTATGTCTTTGGGAGGGTGTGCAGGGTGATGTACCACTGGAGGTGAGGTCCGGGGCATGCCCTGTCACGTGTGGGGTACCTCATGTGCCAACGCATGGTTGTTTTCTCAGCTGTACCTCGGGGGGGACATGCATGGTGGCACTGTGTATGCAGTTGTTGCATCGCTGTGTGCTGCCACCCACTGACTGGTGCTCGCAGTGGGGCTGCCTTGCATGGTTCTGTGGTGCACAGGGTTGCATTGTCACAGTGGGGGGCGTGGCATGCATGGGGTGTCCTGCACTGGTGGACGCTGCTCCTGGGCAGGGTGTCTGGGGATCACGGTGCAGGGTGTGCTCTGCCTTTGTGGGATGGTGTGGCACTGGGTGGTTGGCCCTCCTTGTGTGCCAGTCACGGCTTGCCAGGGGGGTGTGCTGGGGCACCATGTCCCAGCTGTGGGTTTGTTGCTGGTATTCACAGGTCGGTAGTTATTCCAGCTCTCCACTGGTTGTGCAGTGCATGGGGTGTAGGGGCGATGTCTGTTCTGCTGTGTGCTCCTCTGCCCATCTGTGGCATGGGTGGTGGGCCTCTGCATCCTGTCCCTGCCCATCCTTGGTTGTGCTGTTGCACTGCTCCACTGAGCATCCCTGGTTGCGCTATGGCACAGGTAGTACAACATTCAATCATGTACCACAGGCTATCTTGACTCAAGTAGTTTTTGAAAATACTGCTTTTAATGGGCGAGTGGACTGCTTGCTCCTGCTGTTGCGCACTTTTTGGGTGCAGTTTGAATATCTGGGCCAGTGAGTATTAATGCATACATCCCCCTCTGAAAATATCAAAACATATTCTAAAATATAATAAAAAACAGAAAACCCATATACTAAAGCAAAATGAGTATTACATCATACAACTCCTGCAAATCCTCCCTCCCCTCCCTTAAGGGTACACCTTAAATAAAGTCAATATTTTTCCCCAAAAAAAATTAATGATGCTTTACCTATTCTCCCCTGTTCTGACTGCTTAAAATGTTTCAACTCTTGCATTATCATGTAAAAAAGTTCTTCTGCTGAAATGTCTTGTTGTTGCAGAACTAATCTACACCTACAAATCCACATCCAATATAGGAAATGCAACATCACCATATGTAGATGGTACTGTTTTAACCTACGAACATCCCATTTCCACCTGTCTTTAATTATATCCCAAAATTGAAGGATATACAGGCAATGAAAATACAAATGATCCATGGTTTCTAATTTTAAACACATAATATTCCCTCGGGCAATACCTTTCTTGTAACTGTTTATGTTTTTGGTTTCCTTTAACATTTATTTGACCATGTATCCTCAACCACTCCATATCCCACATTTTCTCTGGAAGTCTAGGATCCGTTATATAGGCAGAAATTTCATCTTGATGTAATTTTGAGAACCCAGAAAAAGGGTGCTCTTGAAAGCAGTCAAGTATAACATCTTTATACAACATTCTTCTAGGAAAGTTTAAAAGCATGTTATATTTAATCTTTCATTTCTTAATGTTGTCGAAGACTCCTTCCCACATTCCTAATAGTCTGCGACGTCGTTTTTTGTAATGTACAAAATTGTCCAATTCCCATTCCTTCATAATCCCTTTGACCATTGAAAGACTCCAGTGTATTCAAAGTTGGGTACAATTTTTCATCAGCGGTACTATATTTGCATAAAGAAAAATTGTAAAAAAGATTAATACTGGATTTGGCATTTGTGTGCCCCCGTGATTTCTTTATATAAAACATTCCGCTTGATCGGATTGAGTCTACTTTCCCAAAGCACAAAAAAAAAAAATACATTTTGCTACCTCGGTTTCTAAATGTGTCAGAATTGGGAAGACATGACTAAGAAATAGAAACACTGAAATTAAAAAAGTTTTAATCATGTATATCCGCTTCTTTTTTTATGTCTTCCATTCATTCCAGTGAGTCACTTTCTCAAAACCTATCATTAATTTTTGTTCCCAATTATATGTAGCTACCTCCCTCCCCTCAAAATACACATCTACAATTTTACAGGGTGTCTGAGCTACTGTTAAACCTGTAACCATCTCTTGGGTCTCAGCAAGACCCCTGAGGCTTAAACACTGTGGCCCAGATATTCAAAAGGGTTGTGCATGGCGCAACAGTGTTGCACCATGCGCAACCCACTGATGCACCCCGGCATGATATTCAAATGGGAATTGCACCTGGCACAAATCCCAATGCGCCGGAGTGTATCAGTAATGTATGCAGGTGCAGGTGGGGGGGGGGCATGCCCATGCATACTCTGCACAGCCCGATATTCAGCCTGGGATGTGTGGAGCCATGCATGCATAACCCTACCTGCGCCAGCACAAAGTTAAGCAAAAAAAAAAAAAAAAAAAGGATCAGCGCCACCCACAGGTGAGCTGCCACATTGCAGGGCACAACACGGCAGCTGCCACCTGTGGGTGACCACCGAGCTCTGGCTGCACCTCCGTGGTAGCTCCCCCATGCCTGATCTCAGGCATTAGTAGAATAAAGAAAATGTCCTACAACCCTGGTGGCCCAGTGGACCGCTGCTACCCGATCGCAGGCTAAGTAAATAAAATTATCTATCCTATATCCCTGGTGGTCCAGTGAACTGCTGCCCACCTGATCATGGGCTAAGTAAACAAAATGATTTATCCTCTATCCCTGGTGGTCCAGTGGACCTGTGTCCAATCGTAGGCTTTAGTAAAATAAAATGCCTATATCCCTGGTGGTCCAGTGGACCTGTCTGGCCGATTGCAGGCTGAATTAAAAAAAACAGAAACCTATTATCTCTGCTAGTCCAGTGGACCCCCCCACCTGCCCACTGATCCCCACTGCCCGATCCCCCAGTCAGCAGCGGGCTGAGCACCCACCACCTGCCACCCGCCCCGGCTGACTGGGGAGCGGGCGGTGGGGATCACCAGTGGAGGGGAGGGGGGTCCACTGGACCACCAGGGATATAGGTTTATTTTATTTTAATTCAGCCTGCGATTGGACAGACAGGTCCACTGGACCACCAGGGATATAGCTTTCTTTCTATTTTTACTTAAGCCTGCGATCAGGCAGACAGCAGTCCACTGGACCACCAGGGATATTGGAATGTTTTCTTATCTTACTAATGCCCAAGATCGGGCTGTGGGGCACACTGCCGCGCTGCAGGGGGGGGCGTCGGTCCCCAATGGCTGCCACCTGGCAGGGCGCCAGGCGCAAGTCGTCGGGGATCGGTGCAACTGCATGCAAATGGGGCCATAATGACATGCAAATGGCTCCATTTGCACCTTGCATACATTATGGCCCATTTGCATGTCAACTTTTGAATATCATGGTTGTTGCACCTAGCGCAATGGAACTAGTGCTAGTGCATCCCCATGCTCCACTCTGGCCACTGGCACTGGCTCAGTGCCACTGCGCCATGTGCACTGCAGGTGGCCAGGGTGCGATATTCAATTATGCTGAGCCATGGCGCCACTCCGTTGAATATTTCCCAGTCAATGCCCCTGCGCAGCCAAGTTGAGCTGCACCCAGGCTTGTGCCACAGCCTGGCGCAGTTTGAATATCTGGGCCTGTGTCTTCCTAAAGTTGAGCGATGCCCCCATTATACCACCCAAAGCCTGTAATAAGGTACATGCCTTCTGAATTGATTTTACATCTTTAACTAACAAGCACAAATCATCTGCATAGGCAATGACCTTGAAGTCATGTGTGACCTCCCTCCCATATCCCTGAATTAATGGAAAACTTTGTAAAATTCTTAATACTGGATCCAGTGAAAAGACATATAACATAGGGCTCAGTGGGCAGCCCTGTCTTACCCCCTGCAAGTCCTACATTTGGTTCCTAGTCTGCCATTTTTGTAAGGCTTTACATACGCCAAATTGTAGCACAATTGAGCCCATTGAAGGAAACATTCGGGGATTCCATATGCCTCTAGACATTGCCGTAGGAATGAATGAGAAACCCCATTGAATGCCTTTGCTTGGTCCATGCTGACCAAAAACCCTGAGTCATGATTTACATTTGTCCCTTGTCCTTGCTGAGTAGTTATTTCCCTTAATAAAATCAAAGCATCCAAATGCATCTCCCTGAGATTGAACAAAACTGTGTGGGACTAATCAGAGTTCCCATAACCCCTGTTAATCTATTTGCAAGTAGCTTTCAAAAACAATTTTAAATCCATATTCAATAACGTTATTGCCTACCAGTTTTTAATCTCTGCCTTATTCCCTGATTTATTTAAAAAAATCATGAGATCTTCATACATTTGAGTTGGTTAATAAACCTCCTCTAGTAGAGAACTGAAAATTGCCAAAAGTTCTATTGGTTGTAACTCTCATAAAACTTTATACAGTTCCCCAGGCAGACCATCTGAACCTGGGGAGACCCCATTGAGTAACTCCTTAATTAGCTTTGCTAATTCTTGCTCCAAAAAGAGGGCTACCAGTGTCTTGTGCTGACCTGGTGACAATTGTGGCAATTGAGCAGCTTATAACATCTGCGACATGAACTGTGCATCTGGCACCAGTACTCCAAATGTCTGAGTTATGTGGGTTTCCAAAAAGTCCATAATCCCCTTATTATCCGTCACTATCCCACCCTCTGTGGTAGTCGGCTGGGGTATTGTTTTCCTCTCTCTCCTATATTGAGAATCTAGGAATGGGTTAGTCTGCTCTTTCTTCCCTTGTGTACCAAAGGCTTGTTCTTTTTGTAGGGGCACAAAAAGAAGCATCCTTATGTCTTTCTCATGTAAAGGGACTTGTGTCCATTTCTGCACCATTCTCACCCCTTGTACTCCCTTCAGACCCATTACCCCCCTCTTCCTTAGTAAAGACTGAGCAGAAATACCTGTTCAATATGTCAGCTTTATTATTGTCATCCTCCACGCGGCTCCCATCCTCCCCCTTCAGTCTCACTATCCCTCCCTTTGTCTTTCTTTTTTCACTTATGTACCTGTAAAAGGTTTTGTCCCCTTTAACCACTGATTTTGCAATGTGTTCTTCTGTCTGAGCTTTGGCTTCCCTTACTGACTTCCCTGCCTCCCTTTGTTTCTCCTGGTACTTCTCCCTATCCCCTTCTACCTGTGTCTTTTGTATTGCCTGAATGCAATCTTTTGGCTTTCACTTTCTTTGCTACCTCTTTGGAAAACCATAATGGTCTCCTCTTCCTTTTCCTCTTGCTAACCTGCTTAATGCATAATTCTGTTGTTCTTATAATCCCCATTTAAATACTGCCCACTGTTCCTCAACCCCTGATTCCTGTCCATTCCCTTAATGCCTCTTTCAAGTATCTCCCCATTTTCCCAAAGTCTGCCCCCTAAAATCCAGGATACGTGTTTTGTGTGGTTTGGTTCTGCCCTTTCTGTGATTTCAAACCACAATGACTGGTGGTCACTGTTCCCAGGTGCTCCCCACTGTTACCCCCATCACACTGTCCCTGTTTGTGAGCACAAGGTCCAGTATTGCCTTCTGCCGAGTTGGTTCCATGACCAGTTGCTTGAGGAAGGCACCCTGAAGGAGTCAGGATAAATCTGCTCCTAGTTGATGCTGCTGCTGGGATGCTCCAGTCCACGTCTGGTATATTGAAGTCTCCAACCAGTACTACCTCACCCTTGTCTGCCATCCTTTGGATGGCTAGCATCAACTCCTATCTGTTTCTTCCTCCTGGGCTGGTGGTCTATGAGCCACACCTGTCTGGATGGCTGGCCCCATTTTCCTTTCCAGCAACCCACAGTATCTCTCCCCATTTGTTCCTCCTGGATCTGTGTGGCCCTTATGTCATTTTTCACATACAGTGCCACTCCTCCTCCTTCCTGCCTGCTCTGTCTCTTCTGAATATGTTGTAGCCAGGTATGGCCATCTCCCAGTCATGGTTATCATTACACCAGGTTTCGGTGATGGCCACAATGTCCAGGTCTGACTGTACCCATGACAGCCTCAGATCTTCCATCTTGTTGCTAAGGCTCCTGGCATTTGCACACATGGCTTTCCATGATTTGACCTCCCTAGACTGCTTCACTGTTCTACTCCAGCCTCTTCCTTGGTTGTCATTTATCCCTGGTTCTCCTTGCTGTTTGCCCTTCTGCTGAATTTTGCCCCTTTTCTGCTTATCCACCTTTTGGACACTAATCTCCATCTTTTGCACATTGCTTTGCAGAGATAGCCACTCCTCTGGTTCACTGGTTCCACTACTAGCTGTGGGGGGTGAGCAAGTAGGTACCATCCTTGCTGGCCTGCCACCCCCCTTTGCTAGTTTAAATGCTTGTCAATGTAGCATTTAAACTTATCATTGAGTGCTTGGATTCCCCTCCAGGATGGATGCAGGCCGTCAGGCTTGAACAAACCTCCATCCCTCCAGGTGGGTCCCCAGTCACCAATGAATCCAAACCCTTCCTCACAGCACCAGTTCTTCAACCATGAGTTAAAGTTCCTGGTGCATGCACTCCTATGCTCTCCCTTGCCTCTCACAGGTAGTACTTCTGAGAAAGTGACAGAAGTAGCTACTTGCTTGAGACCCTTCCCCAGTTTCCTAAACTCTTCCTGAACTTCCTTTGGCTCCCCATTTGCCAAGTCATTAGTACCTAGGTGGATAATGACATCCAGCTCACCCTCCCGTCTTGCCTTCCCAGTGATCCCCAGTATCTTCCTTCCATCCCTCCATGCCGTGGCACCTGGTGAGGCACCTCCTCCCTGTCCTCCCCTCCTGTGTTCCTAGCTGGATCCTTCTTACGATGGAGTCCCCACCAGGATTCATTTCCTCCTCCTCTGGGGTCTACTGCTTTCCCACTGAGGTCACCTCCTTGCCTAACCTCCACATCCTTTCCTTCCACTTCCTGGGTACCTCTATTTGGTTGTCCTCATTTGCCAGTGTGGCATATGAGTTCTTGAAGGAATAGGATCTGGGATGTGCCTCTGCCTGACTGCTCTAACCCTCCCTGGGCCACTGTCATCCAAGTGCTCCTGTTCTCGGCATCCTTGAGGCAGCTGCATTGGACTGGGTGGTCCCTGGATAGGGGTGATGGTACTCCTGACCCAGTTTACTTCCGCTCTGAGTCTGGCTACCTCATCCCACAGTCCAGAGAGATGCATGTAGATAGGGCAGCACCTCAGTGTCAGAAGGTCTGCCTGAATATGGCTGCCCCACAGCCACTGCATTACTCACTCCCACATTATACTGCAATTCCACTACTTCTCTGCTGCTAGGCTCTCTAGTTCTCTTTTATTTATTTACAGTACTAAAAATCCTGTAACTGATCGTCAGATATATATTTTTTAAGGAAAAAGAAACCAATAAATAAATAAATGAGTCAAAACACTTGTCGTGCTGAGGGTGGTCTTCTTCCCCCTTATGCCCCTCCTACTTCACACCTCTTACTATACCCTGTGTTTAGCTCCTGTCGATCAGATTTATCAGGGCATATAATTAAGAGTTGGGGAAGGGGTGAAGCCAGTTGCAACAATTAAAGACAGCACAGAATTACACCACCACTATGTTTTAAATTTTCAACAGCCCAAAAACAATTATAAGTAAAGACAACACAGAAAGAAAGTATAGTGTCACTACAAGCCTACAATCTAAGTTTAAAAGGAAAATACCAATTACCAGTTACTCTAAAGCACTGAATTGAATATGTTTCCTTCCTTCACCTTCTGGCTTCTTCTGAGAAGATGAACCTCAGTTAGAGTTAGCACAAACTCTACCTTCTCTCCCCCATTTTTGTTGGAAAGAGGGACACGACAAGGATGTCCTCTGTCTCCCCTTTTGTTTGTACTGGCGGTCGAGCCATTAACCATAGCCTTAAGAAACCATCCAGACATTATAGGCATATCAGTGGGGACCTCCACTTACACTACCCTTATGCATGCTGATGATCTCCTCCTCCCCTTGGCTAATGTCCAAAGTTCCATATCTCCTTTGCTTCTCCTTTTAAATACCTTTTCTAAATATCCAGGTCTCAAATTGAACCAGAGTAAGACTGAACTGCTCCCGCTGAATAACCACTGTGTCCAACAGATGGCGGAGGCAGCCAATCTTCTTTGGGCCCCTAAAGGAATTACTTTTCTGGGAATCTTTCTCACCCAGACACTTGGCAACCTTTGGCAGGCAAACATACAACCCTTCCTTTCCACTATTAAGACAGAATTTGAAAGATGTAAACTCCTCAGGCTCACTTTGGCTGGGAAAATTGCTGCAATAAAAATGGTTACAGCTCCCAAACTTTTCTATTTATTGATGCACATTCTCATTCCCCTACCCAAACAGTGGTCCCAGCCTATAGACAAACTATTTGGGATTTTCTTTGGGAAGGAGCCAAGCCCAGATTCAGTCTTAACAAGATCAGGGCCCATTGGAAAGAGGGGGGCTGGAACCTCCCCTGGATTGAAGGCTATCATCGAGCTTTTCTCCTAGCCCAAATGGTTAAGTGGATGTCCCCTCCTAGGCCACTTGCTCCACAATGGATCCAAATTTAATTAGATATCATGGGGACAATACACCCATCCTCACTCCTTTACTTTACCAATTCCCCCAAGATAAATCCCCCTTCTAAGCTTCCCCATGGGCCTACCTCACTGACAGTGGAAGTGTCCACAACTAATTGGCTCACCACACATGCAAAGATGAAGATAAACCCCCTTCCACTTGCTTTTATCCCACTTTGGCAAAACCCCCTGATTACTATAGGAGGACGATGGGTTTGCTGGGGCTGCTGGGCAGCTTTGGGTATCTACAGACTTGGGGATATTATTGATGAGAACTCTAGGGCTCTCCATACATTCCACTCTCTTCAGCAGACATGGGGCATTCCCCAATCAGAATTCTAGAGATACCTCCAACTCCAGGATGCACTAAGGCATGTTCTTTAGTCTTTACAAAAGCAAAGCAAATCATCACCCCTACATCTTTGGATACAACAACTGAAGGGCCTTGCAGGGTGCATTTATGCCTTACTTAGAGACATATCTCTCAACATTTGTCCCCCAAATGTGGAACATTGCCTGTCAAAATGTGGAACACTTAAACAAATCTTTACCTAAGAAGCTCAAAACACTGTTAACATGTTGAATTTATGTTCAGAAAGTCTGTTATTAATTGAATAATATATTTTTTGCATCATTTACTATGGACTTTTGCATTAAAATGTTGACTTTGAATGTGGAACAAGTCCTGACAATGTGGAACAGGGAGCTTTTCTGAAGTAAAATGAGGAATGTTCCTCATAATGTGGTACAGTTGAGAGGTATGCTTAGAGACACTTCCTTTCCAGTCAGAGGAAGCAAAACACAAATGGGAAAAAATGCTCAGCCACCCTATTTCTACTGAAGCCTAGGAACAGGCCTGGAGATGCTCTCATACCTGGTTCAGAGATGCCAGGTCTAGATTAATCCAGAATAAGATTTCTCATTCCTGGTATAATACTCTGGTGGTTTTAGCCAAAGCAAAGATACTGGACTCGGACATCTGTTGGAGATGTCAGGGTCCAGGAGGGGACCTAATACATATTCTGTGGCTATGTCCTCGAATTCAGCAACTTTGGGTAGAGGTACAGAATGTTGCGTCCACATCGCTGAAGCAGCAGCTCTAGCTCAGTCCTCTTTTTTATCTTCTTGGAGTTAGAGTAGACCTTCCAAGACTTTCCCCCTATGAACTCAGATGGCTAGCCCTCCTGACCCTCCAAGTAAAGAGAGCTCTGCTTTCTAAATGGAGAACCACTATTATCCCCACTGTAGCAGAAATTTTAGCTTCTCTTACAACCCCTGCCAAACTGGATAGACTCTTGCATCTTAAAAATTACCAACTCTCCAAATTCAGACAGTGCTGGGCCCCGTACCTGAGCTATGGAAGTCCCCAGGTCAGCATAGGATGAGGGCTTATACTGACCTGCTCAGTAGCAGAGGATAAGCCTTAAGAAGCTGACAACAGCCCCTGACAGGGAACCATGATTATGCTGTCTAACCAGAGCAACTAATCTCTAGACCTTATTTACTGCTTGGGCAGATAGGGCTATAAGGTTACAATGTTTTGCTACAACAAAGGGTATACTTTTCCTCAAGATTTCTAAGAATAGAGATTTTGGTCACACTGTATAGGTATCTCTAAGCAGCCTAACCTGATATAAGATATCTCAGCTATCCAATAGATACTTTGAGATTATTTGCTTTTGTTCCAGGTACTTCAGATCTTGCGGAACATATATATACACACACACACACACACAACTCGGCTCCTTTCCCAAAGCCATGAAGAGGGATTGGTCTGAATTTAGAAAAAGGCCTACTCGGTGTGCTTATGTCCTGCAATGATTGAGGGGGTGAATTCCCCCTTTTGGTGAGTACATCTGTAAAGATACTATTCCTCTGTAATACTGCATTGTAGTAGAAGGGCTCCAATACCCTCTTCATTTAAATGTTATATGGAACCTCTGTATAATACCTTGTGATTGCTTCTGTGTACTGACTGCTTATTCTTTGGTAGTGAACCTTGTACCTGATCCTGACATGATTTCTTGAGCAATTAACTCACCAGATGTATGTTTAGATATCTTTTCTTTTTTCCCCCCTTTCTGAAAAATAGCATAAAACAATAAAATATTTTCAAACAAAAAAACAATTTTAAAGTTATTTAGTATCCACAAATCCTGTATAGATTTTGGAAAACACGGATCAAAATTGAAATTCTGAGAAAAGAATAAAGCATGAAAAAAAGTTAAAGGATCCACCATATCTAGACCTCCCTGAGATATAGGTAAATAAGTATAGCACCGCTTAATGGGGTTAAGTCTACTTCCCCATAACATGGAGAAGAAACAGGCATATAGGTGTGTCTCTAGAGCCAAAGGAGGGGAACGAACCATACCCACGTATAGTAATCCAGGAATGATTAATTTTTTAATTACCGAAACCCTCTTTGATTTGAACAGTCTCCACCCTTTCCACCTTTGGACTTTTAGTTCTGCCTTTTTCAAAGCTATATCCCAGTTTTCTAAAGGGAGATTCTGGGGTCCAAAAGTCATACCAAGTATTCTGCATGGTTTAGAGGAGACAATGATTCCTGATACATCTATCTGGTCAGTTATTACAGTCCCCAAAAAAAGCCCTTTTGATTTCCCTGGGTTTAGTTTTCAGTTTGAAATTAGTTCATATCTTCCCAGACAATCTAATATAGTAGGGATTTGATCTACATTGGAAAGAAAAACACATACATTGTCAGTATAAGCTTGAACAACCACAGTATCCTATTGATTGGTCCCTAATATACATGGAAGCCTGTCAGAGAAGGCTAAGCTCCTAAGTAGAGGATCAAGGGAAAATGTGAATAACAAGGGGTTCAACGGACAGCCCTGTCGAACTCCATACTTAACCTTAATGGGAAATGAAGATTTCCCTTTAATAACTGGAAAAACTACCACATTGTCCTACATTAAAATTATCCATTTAATGAACCCCTGAGGGACTCCATAATGTGATAGAACAGAAAATAAAAATTGCCTATAAACCCTGTCTTAAGCTTTATGTTGGACCAAGGATAAAATACAATTCTGGGATGAATTTGTATTTGAAAATGCTATTATTTCTCTGATAATTATTAAAGCAGACTGAATTTTTCTACCTGGAATTCCACATAATTGAAGGGGTATAAAAAGTCACAAGAAACTGCTGTGAGTCTGTTATTAAGTATCTGGGACAGAATTTTGAAATCAGAATTCAGAATTGTAATAGTCTCCAATTATTTAGTTTTGTTTTATCTCCCCCTTTAAAAATATACAGTATACTAACAAACCTAACATAGACATAGAGGGAAACCTATGAGCTGTTTGAAGGGGAAAAAAAAACTTTCAAGACATAATGCCAGGATATGGCGAAAACGCTTATAAAACTCGTAGGGTATACCATCTAACCCAGGGGATACCCCTAACTTTAAAGAAGATAGAACTTTAAAAATGTTGGGTTCCATTATGGGGTTTGCCAATTTAGAAAGGTCCAAACCTGGTGTTTGTGGTAAATCAATCTGGTGAAGAAAGTTCTTAATTTTCTTAAATGGAGGTACTGCAAACCCTTATTTTGTTCTGCAATATGATTCTGAATAATATTGTATATGTCGATGGGGGAAGACTTAAGTTCTCCGCTATTATTCTGTAGAAATTCTAAGTTTGTAGAATCTTGTTTCCTTTTAAAGGCCTTAAAAGGGGTCCCCCATAGGGCTTTTTGGGTTCCAAAGGAAAGTTATGTTTGTAAGGTCTGTGCTCTATCATACTGGGATGTCCTCATTGCAAGTTTAACTTGGTTAATTTGTGATGAAAAATCCACTCTAGAGGTACTGGCATTAGAAAATAAATGTTGTAATTTCCCTCTTAATGATAAATAATGAAAAAATTGTGATGTAACCATTAATTTCCCATAGTTTTGAAACCATTTTTTAACATCATTCTTAGTATCCTCCCACCAATCCCATACCTCATCATACAAATCAGCCACTGATGTTCGTGCCCATAATAATGATGTTATACCTTGTATAACTTTAAGGTCATTTAAAATTGACTTATTAAGTTTCCATCTATTATTTGTTTTATGGTTAGACCGAAACTTAAGGTAATCAATAAGTGATCAGAAAATTCGTTTATATGGGAATAATGAAAGGGGAGGGGAGATTTTCTGAAAAGAAAAGGTAATCAATAATTGATGTAAATTTCCCCTTTTTGAATGTGTAAACAGGTCCCCTTTTTGATAATTCCTACCATTTGTTAACCCTGCCAAAGCAACAATTCTCCCTAAAGCTGCAGTATCACAATAAGTTTACCTAATTTCTTTTCTAAAATATGGAAGTTCACAATTGAAATCTCCCCCTAAAATAATATGGTCATTGGTAGCTAGGTAAGGTAATAATGTGTTAAATAGATTAACCCGCCCAGCTTTAGTCTGAGGCCCATATACAACTATGAATTGGAAATCAGCTAATTTCCAAATTCCATCTAATATTAATAATCTCCTGAGTATTAAATCTATTAGTTTTTTTAGGGTAAAATTATAAGAGAAAAAAAGAATTCCTAAACCATCTGCTCTATCTAACCCAAAGGACCAATAGGAGGGTCCCCACATCCAGTCGTTTGTCACAGAGCCACACTGATCTGATGTGTACAGCCAAGCTTCTTGTAAGAAACAGACAACTAGTTTAACCTGATGTAAGTAATGAAATAAAGCAGCCCTTTTGTTTTTATTCAATAGACTGCTACAATTAAAGGACCCAAAACTAAATCTAGCCATAGGATTTTATTTAGGGTCCTCTTTTCCTTTTTTTAATTTTCTTTCCTTTGTAATCGTTTTGAGATGTTTTACTCCCAGAGGATTGAGAAAGGCCAGTGATAGCTACATCCGTGTCAGAGTCTTCACCAAATTTATCTAAAATGGCATAAGAATTATCTGTTTCAAAGACAGGGGAACTCTCAGGAGGTGGAGTTGAATGGTAAAGGGGAGGAAGTATTTTTTGAGCTTCTAGTAACCCTTTTATCAATAGATTTAGAAGTTTGAGGCTTTGGGGTTTCTATCTCCTGATAACATACAGGGGGGAAATCCTGTATATCAAAAATATCAGGAGTCTTTTCAACTACCTCCTGAATTTGGAAAGGCCCTACATCTGATGCCTGTTTTTAACCAGGCTCCGTTTTCCCCTCTGGTGGGGGGGGGGGCTCAGACTTCTTTGGCTGGCTTTTAGCAAAAGCTTCATCCTGGGCTTTTTGAATTAATAGTTCAGGACTAATAACTGTAGCCTTGTTTTTGGCTGCCCAGGGACAGAGGGACAGTCTCTATAGTCATGTCCTGATTCTTCACATGGATTGCAGTTTACCATATTGGCACATTGAAAACTACCATGCCCCAATTCCCCACAGATCTCACATCTAGAAGTGTCACATGAACTAGAGATGCATGTCCTGGCTCCTCACATATAGCAGGCCCAGGGCTGCCCAGCATAGAAACATACACCCCTATCCCTACCAAGGGTGAATGAATTTGGAATATGCTCAGTTTCATTATCCATAAGCCATAATTTCACTTTATACCTCCAGCTACCAGTCCAAAAAAATTATGCGTCCAATAATGCCTCGAGAGCACTCAGGACATCACATTTCTGACAAAGCCAGAAAGTGATATCTTCAACATGCACTCCTTAATTTCTGAACATCAGTCACATATTTAATCAAAGATTGAGTTAATGGTGTAATTATAACGGGAGACCACAGAGGGGAGAATTTAAGCTGGTTATATCTTTGCCAGAATAAATCTAGCAAATAAGGGGGATCTAAAAAACTTATATCATAGCTATCTTCCCTGAAATGTTGATAAAGGCAAATACATCTCATGGAAAAAATTGTAAAGATTCTTTGAGTAGGTGTTTGCCTACAAACACCCGGTCAGGCATTTCAGGTAGACCCCCTTTATACCGAATCCTTATTTCATTTCTGCGGGGTACAGCTTCTTTTCGTTTTTTAACAAAAAGATCTGAAAGAAGGGGTCTAGATTGAGGGGGTATTTCGGGGTTTTCATTAGACTCAGTCCCTTTAGGTAAAGAATGTTGTCCAGGTCCATTTCCTGTAGGCAAAGTCCCTTTGTCAATTTCAGTTTTTGTCACAGGGATGGTTGGGGTAGGCCTATTCTCCTGACCATTAGTAGTAGGGGACCATTCAGTGGAAGCTGAAGACAAGGGAAAGGAGGAAAGCCACTCTGGGTCTGGGAACCCATGATCCCTGTGGGACTTCTTTTCCATCCAGCTTCTGATAAGGCTGTATTTGGGGACCAGATATCAATTTTATCTTGGACTCCTGAAGGAAGAGAAAAGGCTTGCTGAATAAGTGCAGTGGTTGAAGAATTTTGTACAGTTGTGGGATCAGGATCCATCTTCCTAGAAGAAGGTGTTGGGTTTAAATTACGATTTGCTGCTGTTAAAGCAGCTCTTTTATTTTTAAAGATTTTGGAACATACTTTGGAGGTTTGATTTTTTTGTTGAAAAAAGAAGGTAGTCACCTGCTTTTGATGCATCGGGTCTGTTTGGAAAATTATATCACTCTGAAGACCATTTCCAGCACCAACCTGAGCCTCTGCTCCATTTACATTGACTGTATGGAAGCCAATGGTGAAAAGCTTTGTTCGCTTGTTCATTACTTGCCTCTCTTCACTGAGCTTGGGCGCTTGAGGAAAACTAAAGAGTTCATTGCTTTCAACAGTCATATGCTGATTTTTAGTAACCGCAACTGTTGAAACATTTAATCGGAAAGGGATTGGCTTTTGGCACTTGCTATTTTCAGCGGTCTTACTGCCAGCCAAAACTTCCCTTTTCCTAAGTGTTTGACAGGATGAATCCGCTAGAACCAGGTTGGTGCTGTCCTTTGATGCAGCTGTGTCAGCAAATTTGACAGGGCTGTCAGACGGGCCATCAACCAGGCCGAAATCTACAGTTTTAGGGTTTCCCAGAAACATTGTAAGTCCTTCTGAACTTCATCTGCATTTTCCAGAGGGTTGAAAGGGTTTACATTTACTTCTGTTTGTAAAGAATTATCATTTATCTGTAAGTCAGACTCTGTAACGCGGTGTATGTTGTCCTCCGATAACCCAGTCGCAGAAAAACATCTTGATTCCTCGTTTACTAGATCCATGCTGTAAAAATCTGTGGTGGCCTCTAGATTTCCGAGCACAGGGGAGGAGGCCCTCTCCCCTGTCTCTGAGACTGAGTGGCCATAACGGAAGGCCAGCAGCTCCCTCTACTGACAGAGAGTAGGGGAATTTCCCTGGTGCCCTCGCTAACTTTCCCTCCATTCACTAGAAATACCAACAAAAGCTTAATCTGGTTCAATGTCAGTTGGCATTCATCTGTATCCCCCTCCCCAGGTCATGCCTGAAAATAGGCAGAATTTGTCTAGTACACTTACCCAGTCACCAAAACTAAATAAAAAAAAAATATATATATATATATATATATATATATATATATATAAAATCATTTATTCCGACCAGAAATCACTCCAACATTTCCGGTAATACCCTTTCATCAGGGAAAACTAGTTCAGATATATATTTATGGCTGGCCCAGTGACGCTGAGGGGTGAGGCGCTGGATGTCACACCTCACACCACGCTGGAGACCCGAGTTCGGGAATGGACTCGGGCCACCAGAGGTTGGCTGGGGAAGAGTGGACTGAGTGTTTGGAGGACTGCTCTCCTCTCCTGGGGTGGGCGGCTGATGCTCCTCACTGCTCTAGTGGCTCCCAGTGGAAGCTGGAAGACTGCAGCAGACATGGAGCACATACTGGGGTTGAGGAGCAATGGCAGATGTCCTGCAGGTGGCTGCAGGTGTGCCTGTGCTGGACTGGATGTCATTGCATGTCCGTGCTCCTGGGGGGAAACAGAACACACTGAAAATGGCCCTGGCACCCAGGTAGGCAATGGTGGGGCCAGTGGACTGTCCCCACGCTCATAGCTGGGTTACTCCCAGCCAGTCTCTGGCTCTCCTCTGCACTCCAATAGCCCCATCCTGATTATAGATACAGTGCCAGAAGAGTAGGTGGTCCTACCTCAGGGGGCTCAGAGCCAGGGGGGCTTGGGGTGGTAGGTAGATGTGAAGTCAGGGATGACCACTGGAGATCTGACATGGAGAGAACCTCAGCATAGCAGGAGAAATACCAATCTGAGTGATCACACCCAAGAGACCTAAGGGACCAGTGAGGTAGGAGGATAAAAACAATTGGGGGAAAAAAAAGATATAGTTATGTGAATAGGGTTGAATGCATAGAAACTCAACAGTTTTTTCTTAGTAAATAATGTTTATTTTAGCATTTTCGAAGAGCTCTTTGTAAAGTAGCAGGTGCAGGAGCCATATGGTACCCCCTTGTTCATATTTGGTCAAGACAAGGTCACCTCAAATATATTAAACTGAATATTCTAATCAGCATGATCAGCATGTGGCAGTGTGGCAAGTTCAGAAGGACCAAGATCAATTAGGTACCCAACCTCCCTCCAGTTGGCGCTCACTCGATCAAGGGTACAAGTACTCTGGAGATAAGCTCCTCACCACCTCCTCCCTTTGCACACCAGACAAGGGTAGAATGGCTTGTTTTCACTTCTGATTACAGCAGACTGCAGATGGCTTCAGCAGATTCAGTCTTCCACATCTTTTCAGAATTCACAGCACTTCTGCTCAGCTCAGTTGGAACTTCCAGCAACAGGATTCAGCTTACACCAGGATCTCTGGCTAGGCCCTTAGCTCTCCTCCTCAACAGCTCTCTCCTCTCCAGCTGCTCAGGAAGGACTATCCACTGAACTCTTCCTAGGCTGGGGAAAAAGTTCAGCTTAGTCACCTCTCTCTCTGTCTCTTATTGGCTACCTTGCTTGTCATGCACACTCTGGCACCCTCAGTTGCTGCAAAAGGGTGTCAAGCACTCTGTTGTTGTTCCTCTCAAATACTTGTCTCCTTACCAGGACCCCTTTTATTGCAGTTGGTCGATTGCGTGGTCAAGGGTCAACAAGACGGTGACTTCCATCTACTTATACTTAGTTCTGGGCCTTGCAGCTACTTTTACTTTTAGAACACTCAGTCTATTTGAGATAAAGTCCAATTTACCATGATGACATTAGTGATCTCTTTGGTTCATATCAGGTGCAACAACATGCCTGCAGACAATAATGTCAGAGGCTAAACTGGACATAGTAGCAATTAGTGAGACGTGGTTTACCAGTAACCACACTTGGGAGACTTCAGTACCTGGCTATGCATTGTTCAGAAGAGACCGAGGTGCAAAAAGGGGGGGAGGAGTGGCCTGTATGTTAATGAAAATATCAAAGCTACAGAAATTCAGAATACACATAAGGAGCCAGAAGAACTGTGGGTCACCCTGGAAACAGGAAATGGGACAGCCATAAGAACTGGGGTTGTCTACAGGCCCCAGACCAGGGGAGGACATAGACACATTACTGTTAGAAGATATACAAAACATGACAGCTAAAGGGAGGTTCTGATAATGGGAGACTTCAACATGCCAGATACAGATTGGTCAATACCAGCAGGAACATCTGCCAGAACTAGACTCATAGTGGATTCCCTGCAGGGAGGGCCTCAAACAACTGGTACAGCAACCCACAAGAGACAGGGCTATCCTAGATCTAGTACTGACTAACAAAGAAGGGATCACAGATCTCCAGGTAGAAGGTCACCTGGGGCCAGTGACCATCACATAGTATGGTTCAATTTGGCTACTACATCTAAATCATCCCATTCCAAGGCAAAAATGGGACTTCAGAGGAGCTGACTTTGATAAGATGGCCAACAGAGTTACGCTAGCCCTGGCAAAAAGAAACACAGGTGAGGAGGTACAGGCAAAGTGGGCAAGCATTAAGGATACAATCCTTGAAGCAACATCCCATTGTGTTAGACAGAAAAGGAAGTGCAAAAGAAGAAGGAAACCACTTTGGTTCTCAAATACAGTAACAGAAAGGTCAGAGCCAAAGGCTGGCCTTCAGAAAATATAAGGAACACAGCGGGATGAAGATAGGAGGCATACCAAACTGCCCTAAGGGAAGCAGGGAAGGCAGTAAGGCAGGCAAAGTCCCAAACTGAGGAAACACTAGCACGAACAGTAAAGAAGGTGACAAGACTTTCTATAGATACATTAGTGAAAGGAGAAGTCCAGAGGGGTATTGCTAAGCTTAATGGAGAAAAGGGAGCATGTGAGGAGAGGACCCTGTAAAGGCATCTATCCTAAACAGATACTTTGCTCAGTATTTACTGAAGAGAAGGTAGGGCAGGGCCCACAGCTCAGCATCATGGACACAGGGGAGGAGGTGAGCACTACCCCTTCACAAAAGAAAGGGTCCTACAAGAGCTTGCTAAGCTCAGGTGGATAAGGCAATGGGACCTGATGGCATACATCCCAGGGTACTTAAGGAGCTAAAGGAGGAACTAGCAGAGCCATTAGCAGAATTGTTTAGTGAGTCTCTGAGCATAGGAGAGGTCCCAGAAGACTGGAGAAGGGCTCATGTGATCCCACTCCACAAGAGTGGTAGCAGGGAGGAGGCGGGAACTACAGACCGGTCAGTCTTACCTCAGTAGTGGGCAAGATTATGGAGGCACTCCTTAAGGAAAGGATAGTGCAACACCTGGAATCCATAGGGGCACAGGATCCAAGACAGCATGGGTTTACAAAGGAAGGTCCTGTCAAACTAATCTCATAGATTTCTTTGACTGGGTAACCAGAGTGGTGGACCAAGGGGAGCAGTTGATGTCCTACCTTGACTTCAGCAAAGCTTTTGACACTGTTCCACATAGAAGATTGATAAATAGCTAGGTAGGCTCGGGTGGGTCAGAAGTTGGTCAACTGGGTGGCAAACTGGTTGACTGGCAGAAAACAGAGAGTGGTGGTAAATGGTATACAGTCAGAAGAGATGCAAGTCACAAGTGGGGTACCTCAGGGATCAGTGCTGGGGCCAGTCCTATCAACATCTTCATTAGTGACCTCGAGATGGACTAGAGGAAGGTTGTCTGTTTGCAGATGACACCAAGATCTGCAACAGAGTAGATGATCCAGATGGGGTGGGCAGAATGAGAAGAGATCTGGATAAACTAGCAGAATGGTCAGAAGAGTGGCAACTGGGATTTAATGCAAAGTGCAAAATCGTGCACATAGGGAAGAGAAACCCTGAAGCCACTTATAGGCTGGGAGGGAGTTGCTGGCAGTCACAAAGGAAGAAAGAGATTCGGGCATCATCATCACTGATGACCTAAAATCATCCAAGCAGACCTCTAAAGCAGTAGGTAAGGCGAGGGGGTGTTAGGGGGTATTAGTAGGGTATCACAAGTCGTAAGAGGGAGGTAATAATCCTCTGTACAAGACATTAGTTAGGCCTCATCTGGAGTACTGCGGCAGTATTGGAGGCCACACCTTCACAAGGACATTAACCAAATTGAGGAGTCCAGAGAAGGGCAACTAAAATGGTGCAGGACTGCATCAGAAGACATATGAGGACAGATTAACAGAGCTCAATATGTATACCCTTGAGCAAAGGAGGGAGAGAGGTGATATGATCGAGACATTTAAACACCTTGGGCATAAACAAGGTGAAAGAGTCTAACATGTTTAAATATAAGAAAAATAGCAGGACAAGAGGACACAGCATGAGATTAGAGGAGGCCGATTAAGGGAATGTGAGGAATTCTTTTTCACAGAAAGGGTGGTAGATGCATGGAATGGCTTACCACAGAAGTGGTGGCTATGAATACAGTGCAGGGCTTCAAACAGGCATGGGATAGGCATAAGGGAGCAATACAAATGACTATGAATAAATAGGTCACTGACAGAGCAAAGGCCGATGGCACATTTATAAGGTAGAAAAAGAAATGGGCAGACTGGATGGGCCTTGCGGTCCTTATCTGCCGTCAACTTCTATGTTTCCTTTCATCCAAAGTGTACAAGAAAAAAACAAGAAAGCAACTTCTCTTCTCCTGGCCTGCAACACCACAGTGGCAAGGCATGCCTACAGCTTTCATACTCTACTTTTTCACTGGCTTCTGTCCCTGTCCTCACCTTTGCAGTGAACCTTAGAGTACCTTCCCAGGATCCAATGTGAGGGTGGGGAATTCTGGTGCTAGCATGGGCCACTGGAACATGTGGGAGGCTTTGTTGTCATCCTTGAAGAGCATACCCATTTTTCTTTCTTTTTTCCTTCACCCCCCCCCCACATTTGGAAGCCTTTGCTACACCTATCCATCAAGGGGTGGGGGGGGCAACATAACATGATCACCCATGATGACAATGCCACTCCATCTCCTCCACAAAATAAGCCACTCTATTAGGGGAGAAAACAGAACCTGCTACATGAAGTCAGAACATCACTGAGTCTGCCCTGGGTCCCGCCACCAATGGTGCCACTTTAGAATGACTTCCAATAGCTGTATCATGCTGTATAGGTCCATTTTTGGGGCTGATGGTAAGTAGGAACTGGCATGGATAAATATCACTGTTTCCTAGAATCAGTATTGAAAAATGTCTTCGTTCCCAGCTAGGTTAAAAGGATCTACCCCTTTAAATATTTTGTTAGACTAAATACCAGAACTGTTCCTTCTCCACAGTACATGGCACACTGGTGCTGTCATTATTTATTATCATTTATGTGATTATTGTTCACATTTCTGCAGAATGTTAGTCATCTTTTTATGACCTGCCGGCACAAACAGGAAGGTAAGAGTAGAATCAAGGCCTCTTGCCCTTTCCCAGCCCCATATCCTGCTTCCTGCAGGAGTGTCTACAGCTTCAGTGGACAACAAACGGAAGACTTTTAATAGTTTTGCACCAAAAAGAAATGACTCCATCTGCCAGAGTACACAAGGTCACACTCTCATCACAAATACATAAGATACTGCAGAGCATAACATGCATGTCTCTCTTTCTTTTAATCTCATTCACATACACACACTCTTACCACAAAGAACAACATGCATGTCTGTCTCTCCTTCTTTAATCACACACACACACTCACACACTCTCTCCTCTGTTTTACTTCCTTCACTGCCTTTTCCTGCGGTTTCTTTCCCCGCCATTCTCTGTGTCCCCATCCCTCTGTCTGTGTGTGTGTGTCTCTCTCTCTCTCTCCCCCTTCTCTCTCTTGTTCTATTTAATAGTACTGTGATGATGATGATGATGAAAGGAACATAAGGTCAATCTTATCTGCCACTCCTGATGCATTACAGTGACTATACTCAATATGAGTATCTGTATCTTTCTCCTGTTCCCATTAGGGAGGGGCTGAACAGGTTTAAATTAAAGAACATGGCTGATTCTAAAATTTAGGAAAAGATAAGGACCCCACTCCTTAAAAACCATTGTGTAATGTAAATGCAAATAAGTAATTAGCACATACAGTAAGCAGCACATAATTAATATGCAAATTGGCAGGTTCAAAAAGGGGTCTGTAAGTAAGAATTTTAGATAATCTTTAAGGATTTTGATTAGAAGCTGCAACGGTTGCCCTTCTCTAATCTCTCATGAGCTCTCTCTCTCTTTCTGTTCTGCTCATCTCACTCTTTGTCTCTCTCTCTCTCTCTCTCTCTCTCTTTCTCTCTTTCTCTCTTTCTTTCTCTCTCTCTCTCTCTCTCCCCCTCTCTGTCTCTTAGTCCAGCTCTATCTCTCTCCCCCATCCCTTTCTGTTTTTATCTCTCTCTCTCCCATTCCCTCTGTTCTGCTCTGTCTTATGCCGTGTGTGGGGGTGTGTGTGTGTGTGTGTGTGTCTCTCTCTCTCTCCCCTCCCTCTCTCTGAACTACTCTGTCACTCTTTTCTCTCTATCTGCCTTGCCCTGTTTCTCCCCTTCTCTCTGTCCTGCTTGGTCTTACTGCCTCTCTCTCGCTATCTCTCTCTGTCACGCTCTCTCACTCTCACCTGCTCCTTGTATAACTTCACTTCTCTTTCTCTGTCATCTCCATCTCACTACCTCTCTTTGTTTCTTACCTGCTCTGTTACCCTCCTTGTTTCACTCCCCATCCCTCTCTGCCTCACCTGACTCACACCATCCCTCTCCTTGTCCCTCTGCCTCGCTTTGTTTCACTCATTCTCTCTCTGTCCTGCTGTATCTCACTTCCTCTCTCTCCCCATACCTGCTCTGTCACACTCCTTGCATCACTCCCCTTCTCTCACTCTGTCCTGCTCTCATTGATTTCTCTTACATGCACTGTCACAATCCTTGTATTTCTCTTCTGTGTCTCTGTCATCTCTGTCACACTGCCCCTCTCTATTTCTTCCCTACTCTGTCATTCTCCTTGTTTCACTCCCCATCCCTCTCTGCCTTGCCATCTCAGTCACTGTCTCTTTCTGATCTGCACTGTCACTCTCCTTGTTTCGGTCATGCTCTGTTTCTCCTCTTCTCTCAATGTCTTGCTGTCTCACAACCTCTCTTTGTCTCTTACCTGCTCTGTCACACTCCTGGTATCACTCCACTCCTTTCTCTGTCCTGCTTTGTCTCTCTGTCTCTGTCTGTCACACTTCTTGCATAGCTCCCCTTCTCTCTGTCCTGCTCTCTCTAACTCTCTTTCTCTTACCTGCTCTGTCACACTCCTTGTATTAATTCACTTCTTCTTCTGTCACTTTTGTCTCACCAACTCTTTCACTTTCTTACCTGCTCTGTCACTCTCCTTGTTTCACTCTCCATCCCTCTCTGCCTTGCCTGTCTCTCACCATCTCTGACCTACTCTGTCACTCTCCTTGTCTGACTTACTCTGTTTCACACATCTCTCTGTCCTTTCTGTCTCACTGCTACTACTCTCTTACCTCAACAGACACATAGGGTTGGTGAAAGGAAATAAAACTCATCCATGGGGTCCATCTAATTCACCTCCCTGCTATCCTAATAGCAATATCCTGAAATACCCTTTCCCCTTCAGTTAGTTATTGAGCCTTTTCTTGAAA
Organism: Neoceratodus forsteri; assembly: GCA_016271365.2. Lineage (NCBI taxonomy): Eukaryota > Metazoa > Chordata > Ceratodontiformes > Ceratodontidae > Neoceratodus > Neoceratodus forsteri. Next base: position 1,161,350,365 of record CM028130.1, read on the forward strand.
CACTGATCACTGTCTGCATCTATCATGTCCTCTTTAATCTGTTCCCAAACCCTGCCTTTCTCTTCCCTACATAGATCAGTGGTGGAGCAAGAGTGGGGGCTGGTCACCTCACCTGGCTGCCCCAGTGTGAGTAGTGGCACCCTGCCACCATCTTTATTCACTGTTTAATGCCCATTGTGGAGCCTGTTATTGACTCAATGGCCCTCCCTGGCTCCCAAATGATCCCAAACCTGGCTCCGCTACTGACATAGATACGAATGTTTGGTGGGATGATATGAGACAATGTGGTCCACCTGGTTTGCCCGTCATGACATGAAATGCTTTTTTCTCTTCACATAGCTACTGAACCTATTCTTGAAACCTAATAACTTGATGTAAATGGCATGCCACAAAATACAGCTTTACAGAAGGGCTTAATTGCCATTGAGTTACATTGTTTCCCACATCATACTGTAGTATTTTGCAGTAGCACCGCAAGTTACTGTGTTTCATCCTTGCTGGTACCACTGTATTTGCAGTTGTCACATTCTCTAGTAATCCGTTCCACAACCCTGTCTCTCTGAGTGTGAAAATGTTTTGGTACATCCCACCTGACTGACTCCCTCTTAGCTAGAGCTTGTGCAACATGGTCCTGCTAAGCAGTCTGCTCTGGTCTACTTTTGTATACCCTTTCATGATTTTGACTACCTCCATCATATCTCCCCTGTCCGATTTTCTCTAGGGAGAACAATATCAAATAATCCAGCCTTTCTTTGCAAGGAAGGTTTGCAGCCCCTAATAATCTTTGTAGCTCTATGCTGCACTTTCTCCAACTCGATTTTGACCTTTCTGTCATATAAGGACCAGAACTCCATACTGCACTTTATTTGGACTCCAGCCAGTACTGGGTATGATGTCATTATCACCTCATTTCTTTACTAGTTATCACCCTTTTAATGGAATCTACCCTTTGTTGGCCTTGTTGGTAGCTGCTGAGCACTATTTGATCATTTTGAAAGGTGACTCTTTAATGAGAGGCATGCTGTTGTCTAGCGGTTACTAGATAGAGGCTTGGTAACTGGGAGAGCACAGGTCTAAACCTCACTAGAACCAAATTCTTACTCTGTGAACTTGTGCAAGACACTTAACCTCTTAGTGCTCCAGTCTACCCATCAGCACAAATGGGTAGAAGAAGGACCCCCCTGAAAATGGGATGTTGCACCTCAGCTGGGACATCTGAGGTAAAATAATTGTAAAGTAAAAATAATTTAAACCCAAGTCTCTCTCCCCTGCTCTGCCACATCCACTATGATACCATTTAATTTGCAAACCCATTTTCTGCTTTTGGCCCCTAGGTGCATTGCTTTACTTTGTACTTCCCAAAACTGAACTTGATCTGCCATCTTTAATGCTCCTGTTCCCATCCTCTTTTATCTATACCACCCTGCTTCCTTTATTAATTTGCACTCTTGGGGATTCCTGTCCTCTTGGTTTCTCTTTACTCTACTTCAGCCTGTGAGGGAGGGCAGTTTCTGACTCTCCAATTCCTTCTGCCACCCCCTCAGCTACTTTAAATGTTCATTAAAATAACATTTAAACCATCCTTGTAGGACTGCGGTTCCCCTCTCAGATGGATGCAGGCCATCACCCCTGTATAGGCCATTATCCTCCCAGGGGGTCCCCAGTCACCAGTGTAGCTGAACCTTTCCTCTCTGCACCATTTCTTCAGCCATGAGTTGAAGCTCCTGGTGTGGAGATCTCTCTACTTTCCACTGTTGTAGACAGGTAGCACCTCAGTGAAAGCCACTGAGAGGGATACCTAAGACCCCTCCTCAGCTCCCTAGGGGCTCTATGGTCGGAACATATAAGAGTGGTGAGAGGGGGCACCCCTATCTGGTACCTGTCTGTCATGGGGTTCAATTCAGGAAGACAGCAGGAATCACAAAATATTGTGTAAAACACCCTGGGGTGCTGTTTTATTGCCAGGTTTGTACGATGGCATTTTCAGATGTAAACTTTTGTCAGGTTACTATAAGAAAAATAATAAAGAGTATGGGCTGGGAGTTTATCTAGGAGACCTCTCACTAGAACACTGCAGTTGGACCTTACAATGCCCTCTAGAGACCAGGAACTGAACCCATCGCATGGTATGGTCACCCTGCCAATACCCCCTGGGTTTCTGCAAGTTCCTCTGCAGTCTGAGTATCTGCCCACTCAGGCCTCTGCAGCTTCTCACCAGTCTGAGTCCTCTCCCTTTGGTAAATTCCAGGTGAGCAGCTTCTAGCATCCAGGTAGCCCAAACCTGACCTTTGGAGGTTCAAGGCCAATCCCAGGCCACTGTGATTCCTCCTTGCTTTTAGGCTTTACAGGACTTTCAACCTGAACTCCACCTAAAGCTTGCCTCGCCTTCACCTTTGGGTAACCAGGATCCCAGTACTTCAACACTGCATGTCTCGCTCACGTTTGGCTGCTTCTCTGGCTCCACACTGTTTCTCCCTGAGGTTCCTCTCTGCTCCTCAGCCCAAAGTAAAACTAAAATGTAGGTTACATGAGCATCCCTTATATACAGCTCAGGTGTCACATGATTTATCAGTCATGTTCTATTAAACAATTAAAGGAATACCAGATTTATAATTCACACAACTGCATTATTTTCAAAGAAATATACAGGATACATATATAGGGGCAATTGTTACACAATGCTAAACCCCTTACAAAAGCATAAACACAAGAACTTATAAACAAATATCCTTTTCAGAAATGTCATCCCTCTAAACTAATCACTTCCTGGCAGGACAAAACCCAAGCCTTCCCTATATACTAATGCAATTAAGGGCCAGCCCTTCCCTAAGGGAACATCTTTCTAAAATGGCTGCAGCTGCTGAGATAGCAGCAGCAGAAACACTGAACCCAGGAGCTTCTGAACTCCCAGCTTCCAGGTACAAACTACCTTTAAAAAACATAGATTCTTCTAGAGATGAACTCAACCTTTAACTGTTATCCTGCATGTACTTTTATAGTTTATACACGTCTTTTTCTAAAGCTATCAAATGCTTCCTTATATCATGTTTCATTTCACAGAAATATAGTCTCAACTGTTTCCTAAAATCAGCAGCAGCCTGTAAACAGCAAACTATTTAGCACAGGTATATATGCCTGGATTTACTGCTCAGCACTTTGTTACACTTCTACTGGGGGGGGGATGCATCCTCCCATTACATAGCCAATCTGCCATGCTCGGAGTTTCTACAGCAAGGAGAACTTTATTCATTTGTTAGCTGGCAGATTACATCCCTTGGGCAGTTCCTTTTACTCTTATTTAAAAGTAAAGCCCTCATATAGTACTTCTTATGGTGATCTCTATATACCAGCAAGCCACATTATTTTGGGGGGGGGGGGGGGGGAGAATTGCAGAACATGAACTAGATTGAAGACTACCCTGATAGTGGCCAGCTAGCAAGGCTCAAAGATAAACAAAATATAAAGTACAACAAACTTACATAGAGGAAGGAAAAGGTAACTACAACTTTATTTTACTTCCAGGAACTACTGCATGCTATACATATCCCTAATTTGGCATCATGGGGTAAACTTTGTTGAAGCTGAGCTGCTTTATCCATCACTACAGTTTTCCCAGCTGGGGTAGGGTCACCCACCCTACCACACTGTCATCAAACTGAGGGTGTCTGTAAGGGATCCGTTTATCAGTATTTGTGCCTGTGGGGATTTGTACAAAGCTCCTATCCAGGACAGTAACTGGGGCCTAAATCCCAAATTTCCTGACAATGGCAAACATTAAGGGTCACTCAACCTGGTCAAAAGCCTTCTCAGAATTCAGGGTCAGCAAACTGAGCCAAGTGGCCCCCCTCTGGACCTTGCCCACATCAAGTTAATGGACCTCCTAATGTTGCTTCTAGCATGCCTACCCTTTCCAAAACCATCCTGGTCATCGTGTATGATGGAGGGCAACACTCCTTCTAGTTTTCCCACCAGGACCTTTGCCACTGCCTTGTAGTCTGTGTTAAGCAGAGATATAAGTCTGTAGGAGTCACAGAGGGTGGCATCCTTCCCTGGCTTGGGGAAGACTGTGATGGTCACTAGTTCTTGTCATGGGGGAAGGACTATCTCTCTTCTAGAGCCTCTGCCATTATGGCTGTCACAGGGGCCATCGAGTGCTCCTGTCTGGGCTTGGGGCCTTGCCTCCCTGCATTAATCTAATTGCCCTGCCTACCTCTTCCTTTGTAATGTCCTATTCTAAATGGTCTCTTTCCCCTACATGATGGAAGGCAGAGGGAGGGGGTCCAGAAAGGTCTCAGGTGATGGGGTGTCCTTATTCACTTCAGTGGTGTGCAAGGAGTGGTAGAAGTTGGTAACGACCACTCCAATTGCACCTTGCTGCAAGAAGAGTTGACCTCTATCATCCTGGATTTTTAAAATTGCTGTCTCAGCCTCCTTTTTCTTTACCTATCAGGACAGACATTCCCTCCTCTTGTTGCCTTCAAAGTACTGCTTCAATTAGACAAGTAGGAGGGTTCTCTCCACCTGCCTTGTGGTAAGCTGGATAACCTGGCCCTTCACCGTTGTCAGTTCTCTGTAGACCTAAATGTTTGGAGTTGTTATGTGTTGTCCATCTAAGGTCTCCACTTCCTGTGTAAGCTGAGACTCCTTGTCACTCTCCTGCTTCTTTTTAATGGAGGCATAGGAGATTACCCCCCCCCCACAGTACATACGCTTTCAGAGTGTCCCACCTAATCTTGTCAGATGTCACCCCCTTTTTATTTCTGTCTAAAAAAAGTTGCAGGGCCTCCTCCATTTTGTGTTTGAAAGCTGTGTCAGTCAACAAACATGAGTCTAGCCCCCATTGGGGTGCCCCTTCTGAACTCCCCTACTGGTCAAGAACACCAGCAGGTCATGGTCTAAGGTAAGAATGGGCTGATACTTGGCCAACAAGACTTTCTGAAACAGGGAGTTAGATACCAATATGAGATCCAGTCCTGTATTTACCAGATGTGCATGAGAGTAATAGGAGTACTCTGTAGTGATAGACTGCAGGGTATGCCATACATTTGTCAAGCTACACTCCTGGCCATATGTTTTACAGTGGCTGCCAACCTCAGGGGGGACTCTTGTCAAAGGAGAAGACTTGTCCAAGGTTTGGTCACATATCGTATTAAAGTCTCCTTTCACTATCAGAGGTGTTGGACAGGCTGCCAGTGTGAGGGCCCATTGGTAGAAAAAATCTGGGCTATCATACATGGGGTTATAGATGGAGACAAATGAGTATTTTTCCCTGCCTATCTCTGCTTCCACCACCACATGCCTGCCCTGTGGATCCACTGTTTTTTGAACAATGTGTACTGGCAGCCCTTGCCTGAACCAGACTGCTATCCCCCTGGCATTTAAGTTAAAGTGGGGAAACTATCATTGTCACCTCCCTGAGCTGCGGACTATCTTTTACACCTCCTCTGGGGTCATGTGAGTCTCCTGGAGGAGGACTACATTTCCTCACAGCTTCATGATGTTGGTCCAGGCCCATTTGTGCTTCATTAAAGTTTTCAATCTGTTACTGCTCCATGGTAATATATTAAGCTGACCATTCACTTAGAATTTAGTATCAACTTAATCAATGCCTGTGCCACACCCCCAGGCCATCCCACTCCAGCAGCCCCAGTCCCCGCATAGTATCAGCACTCTAGAACCTTGTTTAATTTTATAAACCTACTGTATATGGCATTCCAGTCCAGTCAACTTCAAAAATAAGGGAACTCAAATAAAGGAGTAGTCTGCTCCAATCAAGGCTCAGTAACTACAAAAACAGAATGGAGAACAAGACTCACTCACTCACCACAGTTAATATATTAAAGATAGGTACTATCTTTAATATATAAACTGTGGTGAGTGAGTCTTATTTTCCAGCCTGTTTTTGTACTTATTAAATTTATAAACATCCTTGAGCCAGAAAATAGACCTCTAGGGTAAACTTAAACCGAAACTGTCCCCCTGACCATGCCCCCCCCAACTCCTGCTTCAGAACCTTAAGAGCAACATGCTCAGCAATTGTCCCCTTCCCCTGATGTCCCTGTCAACCCACTACATACCCACTCTCCTCATGATGGAGCCAATTGACCTATCCATCCTAAGGCAAAAAAATGTTAATAAAAACTTTAAACCAGGGGTTCACCATGGGAAACTCATGGTCAGAACTTCCAAAAGGGCCCATTGCATATACAGTAGTTCTGGAGAGAATTGACAAGTGAAATAAGATATAAAAATAATCATATGATCTCCCCTCTGACCCTGTTGTACAGTACCTACAGGCTTACAGAATTTGAATTATGGGTTTAGGAGGCTATATCTGGACCCCCAACCTGCCCCCTGAGCAGTCCCCCATAAAATCACTGTGTATTATGATTCGGTAAGAGCTGACATCCTTCAATTGGTGGATCCCATTCTCTTGTGGCCTGAATGGCCTTCAACTGATTGCTCCTGGTCTAGGAAAGCTTGTGCCACTGCTGGACTAGTGAAAGTTGTGCCTGGTTTCCTCTATAGCCCTATTATGAGTCATGATGGATAAAGGTGGTCAAATTGCCATTGGGCCAAGTGAAGTTGTTGTTTAATGTCACTGAATTTTTGCCTTTTGTTCTGGAACCTCCTGCTGTAGTCAGGAAATATTCTTACTAAGGAGTTCTGGACTTTGATGTGCCCCTTCTTTCACATGCTTTGGAGCACCCACTACTAATCCTGGTACCTCAGAAATTTTATCAAGAAGTGGAGTAGGTGTTCAGAAGAGTCAGGCTTGTGGTCAGGGGAGTAAGGAACTCTCTGGACTTTGAGGAAGGTGTTCCTTTTAAGGCCGAGTATCTACTGAAGCTATTTCTCCAAGAACTGTTGGGGATCACATGTCTCTACCATATCTGATGCCTGTCCACATGTACCATATTGTGGCATTCTCTGTTCTTGTGGTTGTCCATCACCTTCTCTAGTTCCTCCACTCTTCATTGAGCTGTGCCTAATTCCTTTTGAGGTCATAGAGTCATTCTTCTTGCTCAGCAATGCAAACTTCCATTTCCTCCAGTCTCTTAGAGTGGCCAACCACCATTGCTCGCAACTCATTTACAGTCCTCTGAATATGGTGTACTGAGTGGTACCACTCACGTCTCTGCCTGCATTTCAAATAGGAGCAAAGACAGGGATTTTAACATCGGAACTCTTGATGGCTGTTCAGGTACTGTGGTGTGTTGCTCCAATGTACTGTAAGATTCCCACAAGGCGGGACCCACCTCATCAGCAATGTAGGTCACTCGTTTTCTGTTCCATCTATTGTGGCTTTAAAGGGGAGCTGGGGCTGTTTTTTCAACAGTTTCATGCTCTGTGCCATCAGAACACTTAACGATCGTCACTGGAAGTTGTAGTTTGCCCAAAAAAGACAGGATTATTGCAATATTAGATGGACTGACCTCGAAGCTGTGTTAAAGTACAACCACACTGCTTTCCAGCTAGGCCAAACCACAAACAGAATTTTATATGTGCTTGTATTTGTTTAAACTTGTGTGTGTAGATATAGATATATATATATATAGCTATAGATAGCAAAAATACTACATTAATGCATCACTTAGGGTTCAACTTACAGTACACTAACAAAAGTAGGGAAATGTTGCATTAGGGTTTTAAAAACTTACTCCCTGCCCCCTAAGCAACAAAAGGACAATACCATGTGAGCAACCACACACAGCTATCATGAGGTAATACAAACAGATGACACAGATGCAGTAGCACTGATGTGCTACCTTTGTGGATTTGTATCTGCAGCATGCACACTGCAAGACATATACACTCACTTCTGCTTGCAGATAGAAATCCATGATACTCAAATTACAACACTACTTCTGTCTGGAGAAGCACAGGCCCCTTCAGCCACAGATTGAAATCCACAATACCCAAATTACAGGAGCTCTTTTGTCTGCAGAGGTGCAGGCCCCTATGGGGCCAGCACTTCTGTAGCCACAGATATTCATGAACACTGTAAGACATACACACAGTTCTAGCTGCAGAAGTACAGGACCCTCAGTGTCGCAGGTGTAAGACATACACACCAGCCTCTGGCTGCAGAAGCTCAGCCCCCACAAAATTCATGATACCCAAATTGCAACACTACTTCTGCCTGCTCAGTCACAGGTGTTAGACATAAACACCAACTTCTGGCTCTGGGGTCTGCACTTCCAAAGCTACCCACAGAAATCCATGATACTTAAATTGCAACAGTACTTCTGAGGGGCCTGCACTTCTGGAGCTACAAGTACTCATGCACCCTGTAAGACATACACACACAGATGTGGCTGCAAAAGCACAGGTCCCTGTGGGCCAGTGCTTCTACAGCCACAGATATAAATTCACAAATGTAGCACATCAGTGCTACTGCACTTGTGTCATTTGGAAACAGCTGTTTGTCTTTCCTGATGATGGCTGTCTGTGATTGCTGGTGTGGTCTTATCTTTCTGCTTGGGAGGGTAGAGATTTGGGGTTGGAAACCCTAATCCCCCATTTCCCTACTTTTGTGGTGGTAAGCTGAACCCTAACTGATAATTTACCACAGTTTTTTGCAATGAATTTCCTTTCTTTTTGAGATAGTAGAATCGTATACTCAGGATGCACAGAGCCCTCTGGGCTCTGCACCAAGAAAAGAGTATATCTGCCTGCAAAAGTGCAGGCCTTCTGGGCCCTGTACTTCCATATGGCAATGGATGTCAAGAATTTGTGGGGCTATCAGGTGGGCTGTGGTAGAGGGCCCTGCGCTTCCATGTGACAACAGATACAGTTCACAGGGCAAAGAGTCCATCTGTCAGCAGAAGCACAGGGCCCTATTCTAGCCACCAGTGCAGACGTGTACAGTACTAGGTCAAGAGAAGCATTCTCTTCACCATATGGTACTTGGGCCCATGTGGGCAACCCTGCCCCTTTCTTCACAGGCTGCGGGGTGGTGTCACTTGGCAGTGCTGCCCCCAGCCTTGGCCCATCCAACTGGCTCACTAAACTTGGCCCCAAACTCAGCTCACTGGCATGGGATGACAAATCACTGACAACTGGGCTAAAGGCAGGCCCTGCTTACAATGTTTTTTAATGTTTTTTTTATGTTGACCCAAAATTTTCAACATAGTCATTTTATGACTCCTCCTTATAAACATTACATGTGGTATTTATAGAACATTGGCAGGAGCATCATTTCACACCACAAGTGCAAAAATCCATTTCGTCCAGGATTTAAAAAATGACACCAGTCGCGTTCATGAGGTGATGTGAAAAATGCCTGTGTCGAAAGTTTGGATTTAAAATTGAAATGTTTAATGTTATATATTATATTAGTACATTATATTGAAAATTACCAGTATTAAAAATTAGCAAAATTATGAGTGAGCCTGGAAAATTGTCAATGTACATTCATAACTTTTTTTATATTTTTACCCCAAATTTTGATGACAGTGCACTTATGACCCAACCTCATTTTTTTTAACCTTTGTTTTAACCAGGAGAGACACACTAAGCTGAAAGCTTGTTTACAGGTGCAACCTGGGAGCACAGGGGAAGTTAAGTGACTTGCTCGGGGTCACATAGTATGCAAGTGGGGGCTGTGGGATTCAAATCCAGGTCTCCAGGTTTGCAGCTCAGAGCCTTAAACCACTGCGCTATACTGCCTCCTCATGAACCCAGTAGGTGAAAATGTTCAAATCCTAGCTAAAAGTTGATTTCACAGAGCAAATTTTAAATCACGTTTTAATATATATATAAAAAATGTCACCTGTCTTGTCCATGAGGTGGGGCCCAAAAAGGCTATGTTGAAAGTTTGGTGGGAAATATTGAAAATTAGCAAGGTTATGAGTGAACATTGAGCTATAATTTGATCATTTTACCACATTCTTCCACCACATTTTCAACATTGTCTTCTTATGACCCTACCTTATGAACTTGGTAGGTGAAAAAATGATCAAATCCTGCCTGAAAGGTGACTTCATGAAGGAACTGCAAAATAACATTTCAGGCTAGATTTCAATAATATCACCTACCTTGTGTGGTGGAAAAATACTTAAAAATGACAAAGTTGTGAGTAAAAGTTAAAAATGCATTACAACACAATAACTGAGCTTATCTTATTTCCTCATGCCACAGTCACTGTTCCTGGAGGAGGAGGATGTCTTTCTGTTCCAACAGTGGATGTAAGACATGGGACCCTCTGTAGGTGAGTGATAGGGTGGGGTGTGCAGGGTTGGGTGCTGAGTGGGGTTGCAGTGGAATGAGGGTGTGTGTGTGTGTGTGTGTGTGTGTGTGGAGGAAGGGAGAAAGCAGAGCTCACTGAGAGACTCTTTTCTTCTTTTCAGGTAAATTAAACAAAAAACAATGAAAAGATCTTTGTGGGACAGTTTTCTTTATTATAGGGACACCAAGTGTCAGTGAATACTTTTGACAGTTTTACAGCACCAGGAGTGGGCACCACAGTGTCACTCAGTATCGAGGGGATGCAAAAGCCATAGAGACCAGCACGGGGGGGGGGGGGATCCATTAGTTCAAGTTTCAAATTGTGTTATTTGTTTAGTAAAAACCTTTACAAAACATACAAACATACAATTCTGTGCATATATCATTAAAATATACATTATACAGATTACATCAGTTCTTAATTTGACATAAATAATCTTCTAATAGCAAAATATCCACGTGAGATACGAGCAGATCCATCCTTCCATGAGCACGAATAAAATTCCTCTGTCTAAAACTGTTTCCAAAATCAGAAACTCTACTTCTAGCTTCTGTGTAATTTATAAATGAATTGCTGATAAATATCCTACTAGTTTATTTAATGTTTCAATATTGCTATTTGCAAAAAGATAAATTATTGTAGGGCCAGAAGGAAGGCTAGGGCTTACCAGGGTTTCCCCAAGCCATTTCTTTCTGGCTTTTTCATAGATAGGGTACAGTAAAATAACATGTTTCGGGTCATCTTTTACCCTATTCCCACAACCACAGACAGGATCCACTACTCCTTTCCTCTTGCCTAAGGTATATATATTTTGCTGTATAAAGTTCTAAGTGGAATCTCATAATTGGCCGCCTATTTTGAGGATTTGAAATTTTGAGTAAATATGGTTCTATCTGATGAACTGATTTAATTTCTTTATAACATCTGTAATGTTTTAGATCCTGAATTCTCCTGAAGTCTTTTGATATTGCCAAGTTCCTGGTCCTTAGTTTACCATCATAGAGATTTCTTCTTTTGGACTTAAATAAATTTCATGCAAAAGATAACCCAGACCCATTGGGTAAAGTTCTATTTGGATCAACTTAATATTTGGAGAGATAAAGCCGAGACTTGCATAAGTAATTTCTTCTTCCAGGCACCATCTAGGCATCCTCATTTCCAAAAGTTGAAAGAGTCCTAGCAGAAATAGTATTCGGTTTTCCAATATCTTGTTTCCAATGAGACCTGTCCCAACTCTATCCTTAAAACATCTGTGGGTACTGATTGTGGCACCATCAGAATATAACAATATAATTTATTAAGGATGCACTCAAGGTCTTTTTGATTAGCATCTTTCTACATTTCTGTTGCATACAAAATGCTAGCCTTCAATTTTGCATTTAAGACCCTGACAATTCCTTTGACTGTTCCTTTGCCCAGTTTAGAATTGAACAGCCTTAATGCATTAGATGCTATTTTCATTTTAGACTGAGTAAATGTAATGTGACTCTTCCATGCATTGTTTTGCATGAAACATAAACCTAAGTAATTGTAATATTTATCAGTTGCATTTCTTTCTTGATTTATAACTGCTTTAAGTGTTGATTTTGATTTATTACCAAAGATTGCTACTTTGGTTTTTTGCCTGTTTATTACTAGACCACCAGCCTTACACATTTCTGAGAAACCATCCAACTTCCTTTGAAGTCCTAAAAAAGACGTAAAGATTAGAACCAAGTCATCTATGTATGCTAGAAGTGAAACTCTATTTTTTCCAATTTTTGGTGAATGAAAATTGGTATTGTCAAGATTCTCCAAAATAGAATAAATGTACAGATTAAACAAGGTTGTGGCCAATATACAGCCTTGACAAACCCCTAAATTTGTATCAATGCTTGCAGTTGTCAGCCCTTGTTAATTGTATAGTATTTGGGTCCAGGTATCTTTATGTAGTCTGATGAGAGTGCCCAAAAGAGTACTGTCCATGTTAAGTTCTTCCAATTTTTCCCATAACAGTGCCCTGCTTATACTGTCAAATGCTGCTGATAGATCTATGAAGCAGCAAAATAACTTACTTTTTTTTAACTGCAACATATTTCTAGATTAAGGGCCAGATATTCAAAACTTTGCCCAGGGCAAAAACAATTTGCACAGGTTTAGAGCAGGATTAGCGCGGGTCTGCTATATTCAAAAGGTCAAATAGCGTGGGCAAACTGCATTAGCACCGGGCAAGATTATAATGTATGCAAGGGGCAAACTGACATGAATACAGGCGCAATGCTATATTCAGCGACTAGTGCCGCGCTAAGTGGTTTTGCGCGACTTAGCGCGACACTTAACTCAGTGCAAATTACCGCCCAGGAAAAGCTTGTCTTAACCCTGGGCAATCAGCTTGCATGACACTTTGGCTTTGCGCGGTGTTTGCATGGGTTTAGCGTGGGTTTTGCGTGACCCTAACAAATAAATATGACACATAGATAAAGCCAAACATAGAGGAAGCATTCTGCTAACTGATGGCATCACAATGATGCCATCATCTGCCACCAGTCCCAGTCATGCCAGGCAGTAAGTGGTGACCCTGCCACCAGTGGACAGCACAGCAGTGTGGCCATACAACACACACCTGTGGACCGCACTGCCGTGGACACCAACAGATGCCAGCACACACATGCAGCACTGTGGGCATGGAGGATGTTGAGGGGAGCATGTATGGGTGGCGAGGCTGTGCAACAGACCAGGTGTGGCCACAAGGCTGGGACACATCATGCAGTGTACATGGGCCAGTATTGGGAATACCCCAACACCAGTGTGCCTTTCAGATAATATATCCCCCCCCCGGCCACATACCTCACAGCTGTACAACTGCCATAGCACACAAAGCCAGGAATGTACATGTCACTGTGAGCATCCATGCCACAGGTGCAGCATCTGTGGGTCACACAACAGCATAACAGTAATGTCCAGTGCCAGTAAACATCCGCAGGTTGGGCATCTCACTGTGTATAGTGCAGTCATTATCACTGCCCTACACACCATAAGCATTGCTGTGTCCACACACTACTGACCCCCCTTGCTACTGTAGTTGCTGCTGTGCACTGTAGCATGCCCTACAGTGTGACAGTTGCATGCAGCACCACCACCACCTGTGCCTATGCTGTCCTGTCCCTGGGCTACAATATGCTATGCTATGCTGTACTGTTTACATGTAGCCTGTAGCTATCATCGGTCACTGCCAGACTGACCTACAGGTGGAGCTGCGGTTGGACCTGGTCTGCCCCTGTACTTCCAGACTGACCTACAGGTGGCTCTGTGGGACCCTGCAGTAACGCTGGGCAAACTGCATGCAAATCAGGGTATAATGAGATGCTAATCTGGTTGTTTGCCCAGAGACTACCTAAGTAGTCTCATTTGCATGGCACTTTTGAATATGGCACATTTTAGCTCCGGGAAAACATGTTTGCTCCAGGCTAACTGCTTAGCTCCCCGCTAATGCTGCGGTAATGTGTTAGCGTGGCGCTAATGGTACGGGGAATATTATACAGTTTTGATCACTGTTCTTTCTCATCTGCTGCTTCCTGCAACTGTACTGAGTCCATGCATTTGCTGGCACACACATTGGCCACGTAGTTCATCTGTACCTGCCCTCACATTGCTGTGTACTGTGTTGTTGTTGTGGGCTGCACTTTCTGGTTGCTTTATTCAGTGCTGTCTTATTCCAGGGCAGTGTTTGCCCTGCACTCCCAGACCAGTTTGCATGGCCTCATTACCATGCTATATTCGGAAGCTGTTTGCCCTGGGCTATTCCATTTGAATATAGTTTGCTCCAGGCTCCGGTTGCTTTCTGTCTCCGGGCAGTGCTAATTTTGCCCCGTGGCAAAGTTTTGAATATCTGGCCCTAAATGTTTTAAGACATAACAGTGCTGGACAGTAGATCTTCCAGCTCTAAAGCCATTCTGGTTTTCACTTAGTATACAGTTTTCTCTAATCCACGAAGTTGATAAAATAAGAATTTTACAAAATACTTGTCGTGAGACATCAATCAAACGTATGGGTCTGTACATTTTGGGGTTCATTGGATCTCCTTTTTTAATATTGGAAAGACAGTACTCCCTTTCCAACTATCTGGAATATCTTGTCCTTATATTAGAAAGTTACATTTTATAATAAAAATTTGTATCCACCAGTCTGGAAAAGTGTTGTATATATCACCTAGAATGCAATCAGGTCCAGGGTCTTTATTGGAAATTATTGTTATTAATGCTATATATATATTTCTTTTTCTTGTACAATCTTTGGGGCTGGATAGAATATGTTTAGTTAAGTCAATTTGTTCATTGTTTTGTTATTTATCCTATTTTCCTCTTCTTCTGAGGAACACAATTTCTGAAAATTAGTCTCCCAAATGTCTGGTGTTACATAGGCTTCTATCTTGGTTGAATATTGGGCATAACCTCCACTGACAGTTTTCCAAAATGTTTTATTGTCTTTTGCAATAGCAGCTTTCCTCAACTTCTCTGATTGTTTGGTATTGTATTTTTTTCCTTTTTTGTTCTAGAAACTGTTTATGAGTCATCCTTACTTTAATTTTCCTCCGAGTTTTCCCTTGCTTTATGGCTCTGGCTATCTGATTCAAATTTTGTTTCGCTTTTTTTTTCAGGTGTTATTAAACCATGTTTTCTGTCCCTGACTTTGCCTCCTATTTGTCTTACAAAAAGGCCTTATATATGTAGTTATGTCTTGCCATTCTTGAACCATGTTTGCATAATTTGCAATTTCCAACAAATTCTCTTGCTGCTTTTCCAAACTACTTTCTGTGAATAATTTGTGAAATGTAGTAATAGTATCTGTCTGCCACGTAATCCCTTTGAGATGCAAGATTTCCATATCACCATCCTGACTGGAAATATTAGTTAATTCTGAATTGGGATTTCATATTTGTACCATGATTAGTATTGGGTAATGAGAAGAATCTGTGCAGTCAAGGACCATTAAATTCTGTAATATTCTGAGTGCCTCCATGTTAGCCCAAACCAGATCAATTATGGAGGAGCCCATGGGCCCTATCTATGTATAACTTCCCTCCTAGTATCCAAATGATCTTCTGTTCATAAGTATGAAATTATACTCTGAGAGAAAAGTAATCAAGTCCTTCACTCTTTTATTACATTGTTTTGTGTTCAGATTTCCTAAAATAATCTATTTTAGAATTAATGACTTGGAGATCCTTGTATAGGTCTCTTGTGTGTTTTCCTTCTGGAATTCTGGGATTAGAGTCCCCAGTATCAAAATGGGACAAGACTCTTGTTCCTCAATTAGAGTTTCCAGAATTTCTCTACTGTCAATCCATGCATCTACTGAATTTTTGCTTTTGGGAGGTATATTCATATTAAGTAGTAATAGTTTGGTTTTGTTATTTTCTGTCTTTAATGGAAGGATATTATTACCAGAACATTTCAAATTAGTTATATTAAAGTTCAGATAGGTCTTTACATAGGTAATGAGTCCAGCTTTTAGATGACCCTGCTTTTTATCTCTTATTGCAGGAACACCATGAACTGTAAATCCAGGAATCAAGCATGTCTCAAAATGACTACTCCGTGTTTCCTGTAAACACAGAACATCATAGGTTCCTAGAAAGTCCTTGATCTCTTTGTCAGCTAATTTGTATTTTATACCTGCTATATTCCATGATATTTTTTAGTTCCATAAAGATTTCCATATCACCGATTTCCTGTCATTTAGTTCTTAATTCTTGTTCTTGTACAGTTGGATTTCTTATTTCTGTGTATGACCCTCTGTCTATTACTTCCCCATTTATTATTCCAAGTGCCAAATCATTTTTTATTTCTTCATTATATTCATCATAACTTCTTCCCTCCTCTTGATTGCTCATTGTTCCTGAGAAGACTTTTGGAGTTGTTATAAGGATACTGGATTTTTCCAGCAATGTTGCTTTTTCTAAGATTGTGGTCGCCACACGAGCATTTTTGAATGTTATATCTATTTGTGTTGTATCCGATTTCTCATTCTGAATCTGTATATGATCACTTGCATAGGAGGAAATTTCAATATTGACAGTGCATGTCAGAAATGCAATACTTTCTTTTCCAATTTTCCTTGTTGATCTTTCTCACAAGGTATTCTATACAAAGACTGAGGACTGCCTGCCATCTGAAGCCCTCTGTCTGGCTGTCACTTCCTCTGTCCTGTCCCTAGTTGATTACGGTCTCCCTGTTTACACAGCTGCTGATGCCACCGTTCTCAACAAAATACACACGTCCATTAACAAGGATTGTTGGCTCCTGTCTGGTGCTGATAAGCAGACCCACATGTGCACACTAGACTCTTTAGCCAACGTACTCACTTTTGAGGAGAAACTACAATATCAGTCCTGCCTTCTGGCACAAAAAATCCTCCTTGTTCTCCCCCCCCCCCCAGAGTGTCCACATCCCTTCTCCCTGCTACCCCCTCAGTCTCCACATGCAGTGCCTCTAAGACTGCTCTCCAGGTCCCTAGGGTTAGGACCTCACTGGCCCAAAGACCCTTCTGCTACAGAGCCCCTTGCTGGTACAACACCCTCCCCAACTCAATCACCACCCTCCATAAAATAGGCACTTTCAAGAATGCACTCAGGAATCACATTCTCTCCACCCGCAGATGTGTGTGCACTCATTTGGCATGATCATAGGCTCCTGGGTGCCTTCCACTCCCTTTGAGTCTGAAACTAATCTCCTCTATTGACAATGTCTGTAGTGAGGCAGCATCCCCTTGAAACACACCTGAATTCTGGACTTGCACAATGTTAAACTGCTTAGCGACTGCCTCTATAGGACTGCAGTATCAACTGTGTATGCCAATGCCTTCATGTTGTAACCAAAGTTTGTAACCAAATCTCCATTCAAGTATTATTTGTTATTGAATCTACTGTGTACCCATTTATAAACTCTGTTAATTTGATGTGGAGCATTTGCAAATGAGACCATGATTCAAAGAGTTGTAATTTCGATGTGAATATAAATAAATAAAAAAATCAATAATTTTACGCTCCTATTCCAAATATTGTTTCTTTTCATATTCTGTTACTGTTTGGATAAGACTTTGTATTTCTTTGTCATTTTTATGTTTGCTTGCACGCATATGCAAGAAACATAGTGCCTTCATCAGAGATTTCGGAGGTGTGTCACCTCCTCCTCCAATTCAGGCACTGTGCTGGCAGGCGCAGCCCCTGTAAGCCAATGCATTTTGGATCTGTCTATGACACGCTCCAAAATGCAGTGGCATACAGTTGAAAGGGGGAGCTACGCTTGAGTGAGCAGCGATAAGAAGCTGCTCACGCGCAGCTCCCCCCCCAGCCGCAGGCGTGCGCGCCCCCTGCACACAGCATATGGCTGATGGGGTGCCCAATCCCCGTCAGCTCAGCTGCATCGTCTCGGCCCCCCCCCAGTAGTAGATGCCACGCTGGGGCCACCCAGCGTGGCAATCCGTCATGTTGCCGGCGGGGTGCCCAATCCCGTTGACAACGTCCCCTCCCAAGTCCTGGTGCCATGCTGGGAGCCCACCCCAGCATGGCAAAAGGTCCCGCCACGCCTTTTTTTTTCCTGTAAAACAAAACTGTCCCACGGCGGCTCTCCGAGCCCCTCCCACATCCCGCACCCACCCACTGCGCACCCAGCCTCCCCACACCCCCCTCACCCCATACTTACCTCTGGACTCTGGCACGATGATCTTCGGTGGACCGGGAACACGTCTGCACTCTTCAAAGCCGACCGCGAACTGAGGAAATGCCGGTAAGCTGTATAATGGGCTAGATAGGGAGGGTTCAACTTTATTGCATATCTCAGGCATTTTTGGGAATTTTTGCACCAAATTTTCAACATGGGGTTTTTGGGACCCCTTCTCATGAATGATGTCACTGTCATGGCGTTATCTGAGCCTCGGGGTGATTTCACGCAGTGACCGCGCAGTGACTGTGAAATCACCCTTCGGGACTGAATACCACCATGACAGTGATATCATTCATGAGAACGGGGCCCAAACCCCCCATGTTGAAAATTTGGTGGCAAAATTCAAAAAAATGACTGTTTAACGAGCGTGCGTTGAGCAGTTCCTATGCAGGCTCGTAGGTTCGCGAAATTTCAATATTTTCACTCCAGATTTTCAACATTGCCATTTCAGCACACTGTCTTATGAGTAGTATAGCTGTCATTTTTCACATCTCACCCAAAATGTGTTTCCACCCTTGTAGCGCAGAATGGCGCAGTCGGTGAGCAAAATCAATATACGGGACAAATTAAGAAAATCACAGTGACACTGTTCATGAGCAGAGGTCTTGAAATGGCTATGTTGAAAATTTGGTGAAAAAATTCCTAAAAATGACTGTTTTACGAGCGTGCGTTGCGCAGTTCCTACGCATGCTCATAGGTTTGCGAATTTTCAATATTTCCACTCCAGATTTTCAACATTGCCATTTTTCACACCTTCTTATGAGTAGTACAGCTGTCATTTTCACTATCTTACCCAAAATGTGTTTCTATTCCAATGAAGCATAAATGGCGAGTCACAGCGAACTCAGTGTATGGGACACACAAGAAAATCACAGTGTCACTGTTCATGAGCAGAGATCTTAAAATGGCAATGTTGAAAATTTGGTGACAGAATTCCTAAAAATGACTGTTTTACGAGCGTGCGTTGCACAGTTCCTATGCATGCTCGTAAGTTTGCAAATTTAATATTTTCACTCTAGATTTTCAACATGTCCATTTTATTAAACTTCCTTATGAACAGTCCAGCTGCAATTTTTCATATGTCTCCCAAAATGTGTTATCGCACATGTAGCTCACAATGGTGCTGTTGGTGTGCGAAAGCAATGTTTAGGACAGAGTAAGAAACTCACAGTTACACTGTTCAAGAGCAGAGGTCTTAAAATGGCTATGTTGAAAATTTGGTGACAAAAGTCCATAAAATGACTGTGTTACGAGTGAGCATTGTGCAGTTTCCACGCATCCTCGTTAGTTCGTGACTTTGTAATATTTTCAGTCCAGATTTTCACTAGTGGCATTTTTCCACTTCCTTATGAACAGTACAGCTGCCATTTTCACAACATGGCGAAGGTGTTTTCACACTTTCAGTGCAGATGCGTACGCTGTGGGAAATCATTGTTCGGCACAGATAAAGAAAATCACAGTGACACTGTTCATGATCGGAGGTACCAAAATGCCTGAGTTGACAATCTGCTATAAAATATCCCCAACCTACTTATATAACGGGTGTGCATTGCACAGTTTCTATGTACGCTCGTGACTTCACCTTTTTTAAATATTTTTACTACACATTTGCAACATAGCCATTTTTACACCTCCCCATGAAAGAGTACAGCTGTCATTTTTTACAGCCTGTTCGGAATATTTTTGCACCTGTGGTGCTAAATCCCGTAGTCACTGTGCATAAGCAGCTTTTGGCTACCAAACTGATATTCCCCCTGTTCATGAGGTGGGGTCACAAACCAAACATGTTGAAAATTTGGAGTTAAAATACCAACGAATGCCTAAGGTATTAGGCTTTTCAACTAAATCGCCCAACCCTATAGAGAATGACAGGAATCAGGGGTGTGACTTGGGATTCTTGCCTGTGATGCTCGTACTATTCCACACCCTGCAGTCACTGAGAGGCATCGAGGTATGCCTTGGGCTCTTCGGCCCCAAACTTCCTTCGATCTCTATATCGCACCCATCTCACTGTATTTCCTAATGAAATGGGGTGCGCATAAGGGCCAAAGACCCCAAGGAACACGTCACACTTGTCAGTCTCTGCAGAGTGGGGTGTGGTGAAATGGCGTGGCCGTTATGCCTGATGACCCAAATGCACACCCCGATGCCTGTCACTCTCTGCAGGGTGGTGGTGGGGTTGGCTTCAGTTCAATACTTCACTGCCATTCCTATTACGCAGCTCTGTAACTTCTACACTACCACTGCCAGTGCCAGTAAGCAAACATTCGGCATTGACAAATGCTTGTTCTTTTTATTCTGTCAAGTATTTTGCTTTAAGTTATTCCCTGATACACTGTCTGGAATAATGGGGCCCATCTGTGGTTGGCTTATAATAAAGCCTTTTGCTCTAAGTATCCCTGCCTGTGCCCATATCTTTTCCTTCAGTGTCTAGGACTGGGAGTACATTAGGACACAGTCTGGGATAGTAGGATTTGGTAATCTCATAATATATATTTTCTTCTCTTGCTTATTAATGTCTAACAGCTTATTGATGTATTCATCCAAATTTTCTGTTGTCTCTTCATCCAGTATCTCAGCTCCATATATTTCAACCAAATATTCTGGTTCAAATTCCTCCCTGTCTTTAAAGGTGCAAAGAAAGGTGTATTCATACTTATTCCCATTTATATAATTGTTAGTTATTCCATTTATTTTGCCAGAGTCTTTTCCTGGGGTAACAGTGCCTTGAGTCTTGGCCTTCCTCCCCACCCATCCTTTAATTACACTACCATCATGTCCCTCAGTTCTTTGAATACCAGGTCCTTCCTTAATAGGAGTACTATGGTTTGAGCCTTTAATTGATACAGCCCCACCGGTTACCTTTTTCCCCTAGGTGCTGCTGTGCCATGGCCCTTCCTCTGAGTCTGGCTGCTGGCCCCAGACCCATGATGTGTGCCCACCCCCTTTCAGCAACTATGCATGTGACCATTGTGGTCATTTACTGTGTCACCCCCTACAGTGTAGAAAGACCATTGGGAGTGGCACCACCACCGACCTCCAAATCTCTTCCCTTAGAATAAGGGCTCCTCTTTTAGCACTTACCACTGCCACCACTGCTAGCCATGTCCTTTCTTCTCTTCTCCAACTGCCAGAGGTGCCTGATCTTCAAGTGGGTATGCTGCCCACCAAATGGCTACCCCTTCTATTGCATCAAACCAGGATATCACAAAATTTATATTTTATAACACTGTCATCATTAAGGTCAGTCTCACAGCACTCCCACACCTGAGAGGACTTTGGTTGCTACCTCTGTGAGGAGCCAAAAGAACATGATGTTGCACGTAGCCCTCTCCAGGGGGTTCAACCCGTGGCAGTGATGGTACCATGGAAGGCACAAGGATTTCAGGCTGTGGCTGCTACAGTGAAGCAGAGGGAACTGGTGGTGCCACTACTTGCTTCTGCTGCATTGTGAGAGGCTGCTGAATCACCCCTCCTGCTGCCCCATGCTCCTCCAGCCACTGCTGTCTGATACAGATGCATAGGTCCATATCCACAACACCCTCCCCTCCATCCACTCCTTGGGTCTGTGACCCCTCTCAGATTTTCTTGTCACAGACTCAGTTCTCTCTCCATTCCTCTTCTAATATCTTTTTTCAGTAATAAAATATGAGAAACTATAAATTGACTAAAATGTAGATTAAAGAATAAGAGAAAGGAACAGTCACAAAGAAACAAAGGGGAAAATAAAGATCTCAAGGTGAAGTTATAACTAGAGAAATACGAGAAAATAATAAAAAAATTAAATATAACCTAATAATTCAGCCCTAAGAATTTAAAATGAACTATTAAAGTTCTTACTGTCTCTCTCTGTCTCTCTCACTCTCTCTCTCTCTCTTCAAGCTAGCAGTATGCAATCTCCTCCACTAACACACACACTGCAAAACTGAAAGTGGAGCACAGTCACTCAAAGAGATGTGCCATGTCACCTGCAGAAGCTGTTCCATGTTACGTTGAGGTATTTGTTTACCAGTAGCCTCAGGCTGATAAAACTTTGCCCAAATGTACCTTAAAGGCAGTTACAGGTGAAATTGCCAGGCAAAGTTTGGCCAGCCCACGAGTGCAGTGATAGCACTACCACTTGCGATGCCAATGATCTGGGTTCGGAAGCAAGCCTAGGGTGTCAAAGGCTAGCTGGGGGGGAGGAGGAGGATCAAGCATCCAAGGGACTGCTCTCCTCCTCTGGGGGGAGAGGGTGGGGAAGTGTCCGATGCTCAAAGATTAGGGAGGTGTGGCAGACATTGGCATGCGCACCACAACATCACTGCATCTCACATCTTCCAGGGGGACAAAAAGGGAGAAAATACTGGACCATCGCAAGATGCCCCCCACCTTGCACCGCAGGCCTTGAACCATTGATCTTGGTGCTCCATGGAAACCGAGCTTGAGGTCCACCTGGGGGGGGGGCAAGACAGGGAGGAACACCGAGAGAGGTCAGTCCCGGGTAGATGTAGGATGGGGCTGGGTGCAAGGTAGTGCCAGTGGGGGCTGGACCAGGTGTGGGAGGAGTAAAGAAAAAAGGTTGCCAGGCAAAGTTAATAAAGGAGTTTTCCTACTTAGTGGCAATAAATCATGAACTGATTCATGAAGGTGAAGTTGGTAACTTCACCTTAACTTTGTCTGAGACCTAAAATTTCACATCTCTATTGATGTGACACCTGTCTGCTGTATGTAAATAGATATCTATCCTTAATAATATCTGGACTTGCACCTGCCTCTCCTTGTAGCAGCTGTTGGCACTTCTGAACTTATTGTTGATACTGTGAAAAATCCACCTCCAGTTACCACAGAACACTACCCGAGTCCTCAGCATGGAAGGATCTATACCTTGCAGCATTTACCGGCGCACTGCACGTGCACACACACACACGTTGATGAGTATGGCACATCCAGGTATTGCAACCTCACTGCCTTCAGGGATCCCCCCCAAAAGTTTTAAGTTTCCCCTGCATGCCCTTATCTCCATTTCTTTGACTTTTGGTTATAGAATAGCAAGGTCCCGAGTGTGTTGCTGAATGGAGATTTGCATGTGAGTGATAGTCTCTTCTGTTTGGCTCACTTTTACTTCTAAATTATTATTAAACAACTATTGTTGTCAAGTTCTTCTGTACTCCACTTCCTCTACCCCAGGACTAGGGGTGTGTGAACCTCCTAAAGTTTGACCATGCAAACTTTGACTGTCGAACCACATGGGATTTGTCAGAGTTCTCCCGACAGCAGACTGGTTCACCCTGGTTCACCTATTGAAAAGTACTGGAGTGGGTACTGGGAAATGGGATGGAATGAGATAAGAGGGAGGGGTTCTTTGTAGCACATGGCTGCTGAGGCTCCTGGTGGGGGGCTTCTAGTGGATCAAGGACACATCCTGGGCACTTTTCACAGTTTTGGCTGCGAACTGCAGTTTGAAGTTTGACTGGTTCCCCTGGTCCAGGCCGTCCACACCAGTCAAACCAAATGTCTGCCTGTTTCCCCTGATAGTTCATCACAGTCTGAAAGAATCAAACACCTGAAGTTTGAGGTGCTCAGTTCTTTTGTAAAACTTAACTTGCAGCCCTACCCAGGCCCCACATGGAAACAAGCTTTTATCAGTTCAGTACATCTTTCATGGTAAAAACCTTTGAAAAAAATAAATAAATAAGTAAATAAATACATAACCAGTTCTCACCATCAATGACTCCAGATAAGTAGTCATGACAGACATAGACACCTTTTCTGTTAAATTAGGACATGAGACATCTGTGGCTGCAAACACTTGTCTTGTCAATTTAAAGAGAGTATCCTGCATATCTTTATTAATATCTTCTACCCCATGTGTTTTATTCAGGCTTACTTTCAGCTTTATCCTGTGTGTCCTGTTTGCCCTTTGTGCCCATTTCTGGGGCCTGCATTTTGACTGGATTTTCCTTCAGCTTTTCCTTTTCCTTTCCACTCCTCTTGTCATTTTAACCTGTTCCAAATATCCTCCACAGGTCTACTATAGTTGTGGATTGTTCTCTCTATTCTGAGTGCCAGCCGATACAAGTGTGACTGATAATTGGAATGTTTGGGCCAGAAGTACTGGCAGCATTTTGTAACTTTAGTATGGGTAAGACAATTCAGAGCAGAGGGGACTAAAATAATTCTTAACCTTAAAGTGTTGGCTATCAATTTCCCTGAATTGAACCAGCCTGAGACATCCCCAACATGATGGAGTTTCTACAGCTGCATGGGCGGAGCTCCACAGACATTCTGCGATCACTGGAGGAGAGGAAAGGGACTGTGACCAAAACACATCCCTATGTTCTCCTACAGTGATGTGATTAACTCCCCATAGCACTGACTCCATTTCTGTGTGGCCTCCATGGATGGAGCCCCCCTCCACAGCATGGTCCCCAACCCCGTCATGGGTACACTACTTTGCTGCGGCACTTCAACATTACTTCTGGGCGGTGGAGTGCAGCGGCATATGCTGGCAGATTAGAGCACCACTGGAGGATGCTACTGAAATGTTTAAATAAAATAATCAAATAAAAATGCCGGCACAGTATGCCATTCGACAGAATTGCACATGCGCAAGTACCGTGTATGCGCAGTTCTGTTGTTGCCACAATCCTGTGAATGGCTTGCTGTGCTGGCATTTTTATTTACTTATTTCATTTGAGCATTTCACCAGCATCCTCAGGCAGTGCTTCAATCCGCCACCATAAACTGCCACCACTCCAAAAAGCCCTATACTCTGCCACCACACCGATATCCATGGTCTCCATCTCCCCGTAGCACCTAAACGCTCTGCGCAGCTGTGTTGTTTCTAAACAGTTTGCTTTGCTATGCCTCTCAAGGCCAAGCTTAGCTAAGAACTAGGACCCTGTAAACACTGTTGCAGCTGTATTTCTATCACTGCTCCTTTCCCTCAGTCAGAAAACTTGAGAGTCATACCAAAGGGATATGAAAAATGCTCTCAGTTTGGTGTATATTCCCATTCTCCACATCAGAACAAAATATCTCCAAAGTCTCCAATAGCTTTTCCCAAAGTTTTTAAGATTTACTGCAGGCAAAGGGCTAACAATTACGCCAACCAGCTTTTTTTTTCAAAACAAACAAAAACAGAAGAACATAGTAATCACCTACTCTACTATCCTGCTGCTGTGGTCTGTAATCAATGAAAAGCACATTTCCAGCTTCAACGTAATATGTAGTATCAAAGATATGATACAAAAACCAAACTAGTAGCAGATTTCTTTCTATTTTAAGAATGTGGAGTAAACGGGTAGCTGCAATACAGAATATATTAACCTTCCTCTACTACCAACAGTGACAGAGTGTTTGTGAAACTCCAAAATTTAATAAAAAATAATACACTTTTGGAGAAATCCAGTGTATGCATCAGCAGGCTGTCTATGGTGTCCTTACAGAAAGCAGCAATTCAGTTCTCCATTCACTCCCAGTGACAGTACTGATTTTTTTTCTGCTTTCAACATGCAGAACGTAAAGTCAACATGAGCATTTTTAAACTTTCATAACAACTTACCACCTATGAAAGTTGAGAAGCACACAGGAAGAAAGGAAAGGAGATGCTTAACTTTGGTTTGGCAGCAGCCAGTAAATACTGAACACCTAGGGCCTGGATATTCAAAGTCCCAATGCACCCCAATTCATTTACATATTGGACCTGTGTAGTACAGAACGGTCTGCATGCCCATTGATCCATGCAGCAGACCAATAGGCATACAGACCATACTGTACACTGTCATTCGGCGGGCGGCCGGGCAGCATGCAGGTGGGGTGCTGCTGCCCGCCGATGATGGGAGGGGTGCTGCGTGGCTGGGGACCTCAGTGGGGGGTGGGGAAGGGGGTTACCACTGGACCACCAGGGATTCTAATGCTATTTCTGCCTGTGATTGGGCGGTGGGTTGGGTTACCACTGGACCACCAGGGAGTCTACTAATACTTATGCCCGCGATCAGGCGATGGGGGGGTTACCACTGGACCACCAGGCAGTCTACTAATACTTATTCCCATGATCAGGTGATTGGAGGGGTACCACTGGATCACCAAGGAGTCTATCAATACCTATGCCCGCGATCGGGCGTACGGGAGCGGGGGACCGCAATGGGACTGCAGAGTGTTGATCCCCGATGGCTGCAGCCTGGCTGTGCACCAGGTACAAGTCGTCCTGGATCAGCGTAGTACATATAAATGGGGCCATAATGACATGCAAATGGCCCCATTTGCACCTTGCATGCATAATGGCCTCATTTGCATGCCCCATGCTGAATATCGCGGGCCATGCAGATAGCGCAACTTCACTTGTGCTGGCACATCCCCCTGCTCCTGTACTGTGCCTTCAGTGCTACCGCACTATGCGCAGTGTGTGCGCCCTTTGTGCCATATTCAATGGTGCTGAGCCATGGCACAGCACCATTGAATATCGCCTGGTCCCTGCCCTGTTGCAGCCCAGTTGCGCTGCACCTAGGCTTGCTGCCCTGCCCGGCGCAGTCTGAATATCTGGGCCCTAGTTTGTTACCTTAAAGTTTCTGTGCCTCTATATCCCAAGTATGGTTACTTACATGAACGGGGAAAACATCCCATTTGTAGCTGAGCTTTCACCACTATATTACAAAAAATAGCAAAGAGTAGGACATGAGTCCTTCTAACTGTGATATCACAACTATGCATTGGATTTCAGAAGGCTCATGCAGTGTTTGGGGCATATGAGTGGCACAGCTACCACTCACACATCCAGTCTATCTGCCGTCTTGGACCTTTACTACTTCCCCCTGAAGTTAATGTTCTACATAATCCATTTGTTGAGTTGAAACTAAAGTTTAACCAACCTATCCCCCATAAAGTACTTATGCATTGGGATCGGTGATGTACATTTTTCGAGTTGACACTACGTATCCATCCCTCCCTGCAGAAAGTACTTCAGTGTGCCCTGGGATTGATGATGCAAAGAAAGAGGTGGGGAAAGAGAAATGGAAAGAGAGGGTAAAGCCAGAGATCAAGTAGGATCTGCGGTTTAGCAGTAGGTAGAGAAAATGGGCAGACAGGGTGGGCCAAGCGGTCTTTATCTTCCATCAGTTTCTATGTTTCTATATTTCAATTTCTATGTGCAGCAGTTAAGTTGACACTATGTACCATCCCTCTCTGCAGAAAGTTCATCAGTGTGTGCTGGAGGTGGTTGTTCCACAGACCTGTGCTATATTACTATGTACTATATTTTTGAAAGGTGGCTGCCAGGCTCAGCTGTCTGTCATGCTGCAGAGCTCACAGTTTTATGCATTTTAAGTGCCTTACTACAGACTTTACAATTTTTTTCCAACTTTAGTTTGGGTAGAAGTACAGTAGTGCTGGTAGCCTCTAGAGTTAGTGAAAGATGAAAATGTGAGGTAAGGGCTAAGAGTGTAGGTTTTTATTATTTTAAAGTTAGGTGACATAGTTGGTGAATTTCAAGTCAGAAATCTTGTTGCTTTTAGAAACTCTGGCATAAGCTTCTTGGGGCCACCTATTTCCTGCTGCTGCCTCACAGCCCATTTTTGTTTCTGCAATTTCAAGTGAAACTGCTTTCTTGCTGCAGTTCTACATGTAATGTGACTGGTGCCCAGGAGAGTTTCTATCCCTCCCCCTCATCTCACTTTTGCATTCAGGGAGTCAAGTGTTTTGGTTACCTGGTTTTAAATGGCGAGGACATGCGGTGGGATCAAAACACTGTCTGCAAAACAGGTGGAACCATGTAGGTGGCAACATGTTGCTCCCCACCCTCAACCACTTTAGAGTGTTGTTGTTCCTACCCTTGGAGTCAGACGAGACAGGTGTGGCATTGATCTGACTGAATATGGCCAGAGATCCCTTGGGAACCATGGTGAGTGAGTGGGCTGGGGGTGAAAGTATCATCAGCAACGAACCAGACAATGGCTTCTCTCTGCAGAGGGGCCCACTGAGGTGTTTGGGTCTGTGGCCTGGACATGCTGTTAGAAAATGCATTTAAGAGCAGTCTCATGCATTCTTAGGGTATGAGAACCATGACCAGTGGATGAGCAGCTCTGACAATCTGAAAATGTAAGTGAGAATGCTCTTACATCGTAAGTGTGGTCTCCAGGGCCATATTAATATATTATTGATTAAGGTTGAATCAATCAATAGTGTATTAAATATCTTTAAAACAATGTCCCCAGAATGTGTTCATTTCCAGGCCAGAATAAAGGTGTTTCATGCCTAGGGGGAAAGAGTGTTGTGACTGGGCTTCTACAATGTTCTGTTCTAGGTTTTCCAGGAATGTTCAGTTCTAGAATGTTCTTGACAAAGATCCAAAGTGGATTGTAATGTTGGATAGGAGTGGGTGAACATGTGGGGTGTCTACCTATATTTGTTTTAAACAATAAAGGATATTTTTAACTCTGAGAGCAGAAATTAAGTCTAATTTCTTCTGGATACAATGTTGAGACCAGCTTCTTGTGAGTACCTGAACTTTATTTATGGTGTGGAACCTCCACCAGCTCTTGAGTAGCCTCCACATGAATTTAATGTTCTTCTTAAGCATATTTAAAGTCAATGAATATACTACTTTTAATTAAGGAGTCAGTGCTATAATAGAATTTGTGATCGGAAGACTTAGGATTGGGTGTTAGTCACATGGAGTATGGATACGGAGTATTCAGACTGCCATGTTAGTCACATGGAGTAGGAAATAGGGAGCATTCTGATTGCAATGTTAGTCACACAGAGTGTGGATATGGAGTACTCAGATTGCAATTTTAGTAAAATGGATATGGAGTGTTCAGAATGTAACATTCGTCACATAGAGGAAGGATATGGAGTATTCAGAATGCAATGTTAGTCACACAGAGTATGGATATGGGGTACTCAGATTGCAATGTTAGTCACGCAGAGTATGGATATGGGGTACTCAGATTGCACTGTTAGTCACACAGAGTATGGATATGGGGTACTCAGATTGCACTGTTAGTCACACAGAGTATGGATATGGGGTACTCAGATTGCACTGTTAGTCACACAGAGTATGGATATGGGGTACTCAGATTGCAGTGCCAGTCACATGGACTAGAATATGAAGTATTGGGATTGAAATGATAGTCACATGTAGTAACTGCAAATCTAGTGACATAGAATATGGACATGGAATATTCAGATTACAATGTTAATCACATGGAGTATGGATATGAAGTATTAAGATGGCATTCAGTGTTACAGGAAATTGGTTAATAACCTTTATATGTGCCCAATCCAGTAGCACTGGTGACAGTAAATGGCACTACTAAGCAGAAGACCCAGCTTTGTAGCTCAGGTCCAACTCGCTCCATCAGATTGGTTGAGTAATGGAAGGTTGTGGAGGCAGTGCTCTGACTCTATTGTGGGGGGGGGGTTACACACATCCCTGTAGCATCACATCCTGCAGTGAATCACAAGTGGGCTTGAACCTCATGTGTGCCCAGACAACATCCTGTCCCTTCCATTGCAGGAACATGTACGCTGAGATAAGGAGGCAGGCTGTAAAGGGGAACCCCAGTGATTGGAGCACGCTCCAAAGACACTCCATGTCCCTCCTTCCCCAGATCCAATGGCCATGCCCAGTGTCCTTGACAACCCTCACCCCTTCACACTGGTCCAGGGGACTCAAGACGTGCCCCACTGCAGGGGTGAGCATTGAGGCTCATAGTCTAAAGGTCCTCCACTCAAGGACAGTGAATTGTGAGATGATAGGCAGAAAAACATGGGGCTGCTACAAAAGTACAGGCAGTCTGGGGGATAAACAGTATATACAAAAATAAAGTTATTACTTTGATTATGTCTTTATTTTAAGACATTCATAGAAAACAGCGTATCACATGGACAGCCTCCTAGCTATGCCTGATGGCTTGTGGAGGCCTCATTAAAGCATGCACATAGCAGATTGCAAACCAGCTGTAAGTTATCCAGTTTTCAGTACAAAGTTCAGTGTTGAGACACCCATGGCTTTGCAGGAAATCTTTGATCACAAGCTTTGCACTCACCCTGACCTCGCTGACGTATTTGCTCTCCAGCTTTTGTAGCACCTCTTTTGAAATGAGAGGGTCAAGGTTCATAGCATCCACTTCTGGACAGAGGTCTGGATGACCTAGCATCTCTGGACTGAAAGAGAAACATACATTTATAAACACGTGCTGGAGCAGCTGTCCCAACAGGCCTGTCTCACTGAAAGAGCTCAAGAGCAAGAGAATGTGCCAATAGTGGAAAGTAAAGAAAGTTTGAAAGTCCTGAAAAATATTGTGTTTTCTTGCAAGTTACACAAATAATTATTTAACTAGCCTGGGGGGGTTGCTGTAATACCAAAGAGGCATAGAGTGCCCACATCCCAGATGATGAAGCAACAAGGATGGGGGGGTTGAGGGAAGGAAACTCCTCCAAGACATGAGGGCCAGAAGATAGGGGTGGGGACAAGGCTGAGGACAAGAGGGGAATAAATCAGGATAGCAAGAAGAGAGGAGCAAAGAAGCTAGGTAACAGAGAGGATAACGAAGGAAGAGGGGGTAAGGGTCAGCTTCAGGAAACAGCACAGGCATGAGGGGGGTAGAAAGTAGGGAGGCAGGCAGAAGGGGAATAAGATATGGAGAGCCATGTGCACCAATGAAAGGAGTCTGGGAAATAAAATTCTGGACCTGGAGGCAGACATGGAGAGGCTAGCCTGCATTTGGTGGCCATGACAGAGTCATAGTGCACTGACAGCCATGACTGGGATGTGGCCCTTCCAGGCTACTCTTTGTCCAGGGGTGATGGATAAGGGAGGGGGGAGGAGGGGTTGTACTATATGTGAGGGAGGGAATCAAGGATATGGAACTACAGGGACACTTTGAGGAGCCACCATCCACACAGGGGTGGTATAGTAGTATAAGTTGTAATTTCATTTGTTGAACACCCATTCCTGGGTGCTCAAGGCACTTTCCACAGGAAAATATGTAAAATAGTTATAAATATATATTGAACATATAAATACTGTACTTACAAAAAATATGCATTGCAAAAAACTTAGTTAATGTACCAGTTAGCGCTAAAGCAACAAAAGTAGGAAATGTGACATTAGGGATTCCAACTCTAACACCACACCCTATCGTACAGGCAGCAACAGGCGTGAAGGGAGGTGCCTTGGTATAGTCAGCCTTAATGCTCACCCCATTCCATGAGTAAATAAGTTGAAATGGGTACAGTATAAGAGAATGGGGTGAGCATTAGGGTTGGCAACCCCAACCCCAAGGCACACCCCATGCCTGTTGCTACCAGTTGGGTAGGGATGGTGTGTTAGCGTTAGAAACCCTAATGTCACATTTCCCCACTTTTGTAATTTTGTCAGTTTAACTCTAATTAGTGCATTAAGTTCTTTGGTATGAATTTCCTTACTCTTTGAGATAGTATAATCGCATCCTCATTTGACTGTGGGAGCGCAGTGCCCTCCAGGCCCTGTGCTCCATCCATTGATACTTTTTGAGATGATGTAATCAGATCCTCATTTGCCTGTGGGGCCCTGCACTCCCATCCCTCCATAGATGCTTATATGTACGTTGCTGTAGAAACATAGGGCCCTCTGGGTCCTGCAATTCCAATTTTAGCAAAACTGTAAGCAAGTTGTCACCGCAGACTTCTTATTACCCCACCTCATGAATCTGATACTGAAAAATTCTAAATCCCTGCCAAAATGTGATTCCATGCCACTGCAATGTCATTCGATGCCACAGGTGTGAAAAGACAGTTTTGCCAGGATTTGAGAAATGACAGCAGTCAAATTCATGAGGTGGTGTAAAAATATATATGTTGAAAAGTTGGCGCAGTATAGTGCAATGGTTTAAGGCTCTGAGCTGCAAACCTGGAGACCTGGGTTTGAATCCCAATGCCCCCACTTGCATACTGTGTGACCCTGAGCAAGTCACTTAACTTCCTTGTGCTCCCAGGTCATACCTGTAAACAAGCTTCAGCTTAGTGTGTCTCTCCCGGTTAAAAAAAATATTGAAAATTACCAGTAACAAGCAAGTGTAGCAAAATTTCGATGCATGCTCATAACTTTGCCATTTTTACATAATTTGACCCCAAAGTTTCAACATAGCCTTCTTATGACCCCACTTCATGAACAAGGGTGGTGAATTTTTTCAAATCCTGCCCAAAAGGTGATTTCACCAATTGACTGCAGAATCACCTTTAAGGCCAGATTTATGGAATTCCACTGACATTGTTCTTGAGGTGGGGTCCCAAAAAGGCCTTGTTGAAAATCGGGTGTCAAAATATGCAAAAATGCCCAAGTTATGAATTATAGTTAAAAAACAAAATTGGAATACATTGACCCACATTTACCTTAATTTCTCATATTGCAGTCGGTGGTTCCAGCTGCAAGATGTGCCTTCAGTTGGAGAATGGATCTTCAGCCAGTGAGCTGTTTAGGTGAGTGAGGATACAGGGTGTGTCAGAGAGGTGTGGGGTGGTGGTTGCTCAATGGGAAGTCGGGGTTGGGGGGTCAGATTTGGCAAGGGACCATTTTATTTTTTACAGGTTCTAAAAAAAGGACATTGAGTGACTGGTTTCTTTATTACAGGTCTAACAAGAGAGGGAATTGGAGGGTGGGGGTACCACCAGACACCAGGGAGAAAAGCAAATATTACAGGGATGGCGATCAAAGCAAGGGGGATGCCAGAGGACACCAGGGACCATAACATTTCTTTACAGGGGTAAGGATGGCAGGGTGGGGTGGCACAACTAGATACCAGGGAAACAAATAATTATGGGGGCAGTGATTGGAGGCTGGGGATGCCACTAGACGCCAGGGAAATAGCCAATAAATACAGGGATGGCAATAAGACAGTGGATGAGCCACTAGACACATGGAATAATAAAGAAAAAAATACAGGAAGGGCAATTGGAGGGTGGGGGGGTGCCACTAGACACTAGGGAAATATAGTGGTATTATGGGAATGCCAATCAGGAATTAGGGGGTGCCACTAGACACTGGGGAACAGATGCCAGCAAAAGAAAAACAATGTTTTCCTCATGAAAAAGGATCTTTTTTACTGACTCAAGATATGAAAAAGAACCCTTTTTCATATCATGAGTCACAGAAAAAGATTTATAATCTTAAAAAACAACAAGTCAAGGGAATTTCTCCTACAGTTAAGTGCAGAATCCAGCTTAGGGGCTCCAGATAAGCAAGCTATATGTGTTGGTCACTCTGCAGAATGACATTTTTGTCATTTTTCCAAATTATAATTTTTAGGGAAAACAGAAAACAAGGTGGCAGCCATAAAAAAAAAACATGAAAAAAGGTTTCTATATGAAAACTTCATAAAAGTATTTCAAAGTGCTGACTGAGCATGCTCAGAACCCAAATTTTTAAAATGTAATAACTTTAGAAATGGTTAATATTTTTTCACCAAACCAGTGAAAGGCATATCTGCATGCAAAGCCCTTTATACCTTTAAAATTTCAGATCAAAATTCTAAACAATCTGGGTGCAAGGCGATGAAAAAAAAGACAGCAAAAAACTGATTTTTTTACATTTTCTTGCTATCCACATCTCAGGGTGCATACATCTGACTGGAATGAAACTCAGCACATCAAGGGACCTACCCCATGAGACTGCACATCTAACATTTTGTGCAAATCCATTGAACAGTAACAAAGATATTAAAGTGCACAATTTGAGGTTTAACACTGCTCAACACTAACACTCACTATCATGCCACTATAATTTATAGCTTTGCCCACATTCAATGGAATTGCACTAAATTGCATTAAATTTTGCATGCACAGTTGGGGGGGCAAGGTGTCTTGATTTCATAAGTTTCATGCCAGTCAGATGTGAGGATTCCAAAATCCAGATAGTGCGTTTGTAGGAAAAAAGTTTTTATTTTTTGCTTTTTTTTGTGATCGCCTACAACCCAGACCATTTGGAATTTCTGCCTGTAATTTTCAGGGTAGAAAGGGTATGCTGCAGAATGATGACTTTCATTGGTTTGGTAAAAACATATGAATTTGTTCCTAAGTTATGAGCATTTGAAATTTTGGTTCTGAGCATGCTCAGTAGGGTATCAAATATCTATCCAAAAGACCCTACTGAGCATGCTCAGAACCAAAATTTTGAATCTCTTTAACTTGGCAATGGACTAATATGTTTTCACCAAACTAGTGAAAGGCACATCTGTGGGCAAAGCCCTTTCTACCCTGAAAATTTCAGACCACACTCCAAGCCATCTGGGTGCTAGACGATGACAAACAAAAAAGCAAAAAATGGTGATTTTTTTAGCTTTTTTGCTATCCAGATCTTAGAATCTGCACATGTGGCTGGAACAAAACTTGTCAAGTCAAGTGATCTACCCTCTGACACTGTGCATGCAATATTTCATGCAAATCTGTCAAACAGTTACAAGATATTAAAGTGCAAACACGGCATCTCACAAAAAAGGATTTCTTTCTTACAAAAAAGGATTGGTCCCTCACAATAAAGAATCATTTTTTGTGAGACCAAATTATTTTGCCATTCCAGGAAGCAATCCAAAAGACTGAACTGAGCATACTCAGAATGTAAAACCTTAAAATTAAATAACTTTGGAACGGATTAATATTTTTTCACCAAACCAGCGAAAAGTACTTCTGTGAGGCAAGCCCTTTCTATCCTGAAAATGTCAGACCAAAATTTCAAACCATCTGAGTGCAGTGAGATGACAAAAAAGCACAAAAATCTGTGGTTTCTAACATTATAGCACTCTGCACATTATCTGCAAATCTGACCAAAACTTGGCACATCAAGAGATCTGCCACGCAAAACTGCTTGCGCAAAATTTCATATAAATCTGTTGAACAGTTGCAAAGTTATTAAAGTGCAAAGTTTGAGGTTTAACATTGAAACCGCTGCTCAATCCTAACTACAGTGGTGCTACTACACCACTATAATATATCAGCAATATATAAAACTAACTAAAGTAGTTGCACCAAATATTGGAGGCAGACTTAACTCATACCAAAAGCCTCCCTAGACAGGTAGATCTTCAGGCCACTTTTAAAGGCCTCCACTGATGGGACCTCCTCCCACAAGCATCTTGGTTGCATGCTCTACAGAGCTAGGCCAGCAACCTAAAAGGCACAATCTCACAATGCCTTAAGGCTTACCCTGGAAAGAGCCAGGAGGCCCACCTCGGAGGAGCAGAGGGGGCATGAGTTACAGTAAAGGGTCAGGAGGTCAGCAACCCTACCTTGAAGGTTATGCGCCACTTCATCGACAGCCAGTGCAGGACACACAAGACTTGGTCACATGGCAGGACCTTGTAAGGCCTGTCAGTAACCTGGCCACTATATTCTGCACCAGCTACAGGTATCATAGGACACCCTCCAACCTGAGGTATACGGCATTACAGTAATCAAGTATGGAAGTCAAAAATACATGAACCAGAGATGGCAGATCTTCAGGTGGGATCATGGCTTTAATCCAGGTGATGTTTGTGAGAAGGTAAAAGCCACTCAAGACTATTGCTGACACCTAAGCCTCTAGTGTCAGCCTCTCACACAGCATGACACTCAGATTTTTCATATTAGTAGAGGCTACCAAACTGGTGGAACCTAGCAGAAACCTAGTCACTGCCCCGTTTGCCTCCACACACCCACTTTGAGCAGACTAAATCACTGGTACCTCAGTCTTATCTGGATTGAGTATTAGGAGTACTTCCATTGCATCTAGCTTCCTGGGTGCAAATGATAGCTACAGCTGGGTATCATCTGTATAGCAGTGAAAACTCAGCTTGTAACGTCTAATGATCTCTCCCAAGAGCAGCATATATACTGCAAACAGCATGGTAGAAACAACTAACCCTTGGGGTTCTCAAAAGAGTAGGGGCTTCAGGACTAAGAAGAAATTCCCCATCAATGCCCTCTGCATCCTACCTCTGAGGAAGGACTCAAACCAGCTGATGACCATGCTGGTGAGTCCACAGTAATCCCTAAGGTGATCCAACAGCTATCTATGATCCACGGTATCAAAAGCTGATGATGAGATCAAGTAGAACTAACCATTTCCCTCTATCTTTTGACCTGAGAAGGTCATTGTGCACCCTGACCAATGTAGCCTCCTTACTGTGCTTCACTCAAAACCGGACTTAAGAGGCTCATAGATGTCAGAGTCCATGAGGTGTGCCTTAAGTTGCAGAGCCACTATCTTATTGATAACCTTTCCTATAAAGGAAAGGTTAGAGACTGGTTGATAATTCACCAGTTTGGATCCAAAGATGGTTTCTTCAGGTGAGGCCTCTTCAGCGCATATTTCAATGTACTTGGAAAGGATCCTTTTGAGAGGGAGCACCAGACTATCTTGGTGAACAGTGGACCCAGAGACCCCACACAACATACTAGAAGGTGTGTTGGGCCTGGGTCCAGTCCACAAAAGGTAGGCCGCAGCTCTGAGATCACCCCACAGACCTCTTCCGCTGACAATTACCTAAACTCTCCCCAGACAGAAGGTGTGCACATGTTGGCAACCAGCTCACCTCTGCCAGGCTGTGACTGCCCTATTCAGGAGATTTTGGCCCAAATAGAAAACACTCTGTCAGAGAAGAACTGAGCAAACTCTTCACACTTGGCAGATAAAAATGCTCTAACCAGTAGTAAAGAGGCAGGGTGTAGTAGCCTGTCCACAGTCCAGAAGAGCTGAGCTGGTCTGTTGTTCCCTGTTAAAATCTCCCTGGACAGGAAAGCCCTTCAATACCCACAGAAGTCAGTTCTCAAAACCAGTTTGTCTTCCATCATCCTAGATCTCCCCAACTATGCTCCAACTTCTGACCCAAGCACTTCATCTCCCTGAGCTCCCCATAGAACCATGAGGAACTCAGGCATGAAGCCGTGGGTTGTATACAAACTGGTGTTGTAGAATGGAAGGCCATGGTAATGGCTCTGTTATAGTCCACCACCACCTCCTCCGAGTCCCACAAGCAACCATCACACATAAGAGGTTCAGCACCACCTGGAGTCCTTCTGGAGCAACCCCCTTAAAGTGCTGTAATGGACCATCTCCACTGGGGGTGGACTACAAGGAGGGGCCCCGAATGAGAACTTCACGGCACAGTGACCTGACCAGCTGGCCATATCAATCTTGAGGTTTTTAATTTCAAGCCCCAGAGAGAAAACAATGTCCAAGGCATACCCATGTTGGCGTGTCACAGAAGTAATTACTTGTGCCAGGCCCAGCAAATGTATCAACTGGAGAAAATCCTGACCAAAATGCGAGACTCCATCTTTTACCTGGGCATTGAAGTCACCAGAAACTAACTGTCTGGGACACACCAACACCCTCTTGATGATGAAGTCTGTGATTTTCTGTAGAAAATCCTTCACACTCCCAGGCACGCAGTACATGAGAAGGACCCTGCAACATGCAGCTGGAACCCAAGCACAGATATGAATTCAAACAATGAAGTTTCCCCTACTGAGTGCACAGTAAAGTTCGGCTCATATCTGAAACAGATGGTCAAACCCCAGCAATCACTTCGTGGGCAGTGAACCACAAACAATATGGCAGGGGCCACCGCTTCCAGAATGGTGCCAGCATCGTTGCTCAGCAAAGTCTCCATGATGCAAGCCAGATCATCCTAGGCAATCAAGTCCAATATAATTGCAGTCTTGTTCCTGATTGATCTACTGTAGCACTGCATAACACTGCCCGAGGCGGTTCAAGTGGAAACTATTGGCCTCAATGCTACCTATCTACTCACTCCAGTGGGAGCCCTGGGTATGGAAACCAACCACATCTGGCCTCTCTCTCTCTAGGTCCCATTTCACCCCAGGGTGTCTCCTGGTCTTAACCACCCCAATGGTGCCCCTCATTAGTACTCCCCACCTCATGCCGCTGACCATCTCGCCTACCATTCTGCCTCCTTATGTTGCCCAATTCCCTGCAGCACCTATGCCACCACTGGCAGGAGGATCATTGAAGGGGAAGAGGTCAAGGAGGTGAGATGGGGAGTAGCTAATCCTTGGGGCCTGAACAAAGACACATAGTGCCACTAATTCATGACACCTACCCACAACAAAAAACTCAACAACCAGCATAGCTCACAGATACCCCCAACTCAGCCTAAGCCTTAAAGAGGGACTATAGTCAAAATTTATGGCATCAATAAATTCAGAATTTACATCAGCATAGCCCCAATCAGCTGCATGCCAACAATGAGATCCCTGTGTTACTTTATTTAAAAGTTACAAGTCATTTTACAACCCTACATTCACTGTCTGTTCAAAAAAAGCCAGCTTCAGTGAACAGCTGATGATGATGATGTCATTTTTTTAACTCACAGTCTAGTTCTTCCTGTCCGCAAGCTTATAGGACCTGTTTCTCCAAAGTTTTTAAGATCATGTGCAATGGTTTACACAAGTAAAACAGGCAGCTCCATTCAATAAACATTGCTTTAAAAACTATGTGTGGCTCAGATTTTGTAACAAAGTTGACATATATGGTTTTTTTTTGGTGCCTTTTTGTTGTGGTCCTTTTATCCAGGGTTGCTGGATGCTGGGTCATCATAGCACTGCTGTGAGATTTTCAGACTGAAGAACTTTCTGATGTGGTGAAAGGCTCAGATCATTCACACCTATCATTCAATTGAGGTGCTTTCTCAGGATGGCACTTTAAAACAATTATTTCATCTCCTTGTCACTGGGGGTGGGAGAGATAATGCTGTTTTGAAATCTTGCTAGGAGTTTCTAATTTAGCCAGCCCAATGTTGTCTCCCTGGCAGACTGCTACTTGACCTACATTCAGGCTCATCTATGTTGTATTCCACATTAAAATGATCATTTTAGCAGGGCTAACACTTCCACCCCTAGTAGGAATTAACACATATAAGGCACCTATTAAAACTTACTGTAAAGGAGACACAGTCGGACAGCAATGAAGTTACCAACATTACAATACTAGCAGCAATACAGCTTCCTAACAAGCATAGTACAGTATCACTCCAAATGGTATCAGCGGCCTGGAGGCATGCTGACTCAGCATCCAACAACCCTGGAGAAATGGACCACACCAAAAAAAGCATTAAAAATACCAATTTGTCAGCTTTGTTACAAAGCCTGAAACACACATAATTTTTATAGCAATATTTTTTGAATGGTGCTGCCTGTTCTACTTTTAAAACTATTGCATATGATCTTTAAAACTTTGGAGAAGTAGGTCCTATAAGCTTGCTGACAGGAAAGACTAGACTGTAAGTTCAGGAGATGACATCGGCAGCAACTCTTCACAGAAACAGGCTTTTTTGAACAGGTAGTGGAATCAGGGTTACAAAATAGCTCATAACTTTAAAATGAAGAAACGTAGAAATCTAGTTTTTGGTATGAGATTTACTGGGGGTATGCTTATTTTAATTCTGCAATGTAGCACTTTTGGCCAGAGTCCCTCTTTAAACCAACACCCACTCAAACAACTCAGACACTACTACACAAGAATCTAATCACATACCCAGCATTCACACCTAGACTACCAAACATACATACCCATTCCCATCCACAAAACTGCAAAAAATATTCCCTAAAACAAAATAAAAATAAAATAGAGAATTCACATAGAAGTCAGCTTGTGGTGCAACAGACTACCAGGTGATAAATGACAAATTGTCCAAATTCCAAGACACAGAGTGCAACAGTGAAGAAACCCTCTGCTCCCACCAGAGAAGTTTGACATAAAATAGGCAATTGATTAATACTATGATCATAGGACAGTAGAAGGTAGGCCCATGAGTGCTGTCCCCACTACTCAGTGGTAGTAGCCTCCATAAAGTTATCTAAGTTTCTTTTAAAGATGACCAGGTTTGGTGCATTAACTATGTCCCCAGGTAGCTGGTTCCATAACATTATAGCTCTTGGTATGAAAGCATATTTCCTGAGTTCAGTTCTAAGTGCTGTGTCTATCAATTGTCACTTGGGTCTCTTCATATCATACTTAACAACCACATCTGGCCTCTCTCTCTAGGTCCCATTTTGACCCAGGGTCCCTCCTGAGCAAAGATGCTGGTCCCGTTCCGGAAGCAGTGGCCACAGCTGTATTGTTTGTGGTTCACTGCCTGTGAAGTGATCGCTGGGGGTTGGCCATCTGTTTTAGATCTGAGTTGAATCTTATTGTGCACTCAGTAGGGGAGACTTTGTTGTTTGAATTTGTATCTGTGCTTGGGGTCCAGGTGTATGCTCCAGGGTCCATACTGGTGGTTGAGCTGGGTTGAAGGGGAGAAATGGGGGCCTCCTGGGATAGGCTGGAGCTTTTTATTGGCCCAACTGAACAGGAGGCCTCTTCAAAGGTGAAGAATTTGAGCATTGTGTTGGACAATGAGCTGACACTTGATGTTCAGGTGTCAGTTGTTGTCTGGAATTGGTTTTACCATCTCTGGAACATCACCCAAATTAAGTCCCTTATTCCCCCTAATGACCTGGGCATGCAGGTACATGTTTTTGTCACCTTGAGGCTTGACTTCTTTAATGTACTCTACCTCAGGGTCAGAGGAGGTGCAATGCAGCACCTGCAGCTTCTGCAGAATGTAGCGGCCCAGTTGTTGATTGGACACTCGAGGTTCGGTCACATTACTCCGGTGCTGCTCAAACTGCATTGGCTGCCAGTGCACTAGCACATCATTTTTACAGTAGGTCTTCTGACCTACAAGGCTCTACATGGGTTGGGTCCGAGCTTCCTGAAAGAGCTTCTACATCCCTACATCCCATCTCGCTCTCTCAGATCAGCTGGAGAGACTCTCCTGGAGGTCCCCAGGCTAGGTAAAATCTTCTGGGGACTGGGCATTTGAAGTGGCTGCCTCGGTCCTCTGGAATTCAGTGCCAGGGTACCTCTAGGAGGTGCCATCTGTAGATGTTTTTAAAAAATCTATTAAAACCTTCCTGTTTGAGCAAGCCTTTGGGACCTGAGGAATTTATTCTTGGACCATCAGATAGCTTGGGGATCAGTCTGTTTTTAGACTTCTAGTGGGTTTATGTAAATTCTGTGTATTTTATTTTGACTGTCCCTTATTGCTGTATTTTTTTATTTGTATATCTTGTTGTAAGGGCATCCCAAGCCCACAGGGAAGGGATCCCAAAATAAATAAACTCTACTACTACTACTTCTTAACAAAATGATAATATTAAAGAGATTTACCAGCCTCTGCCCCTGCACCTGATATATAGGTGCTGTACCTCATGGGGCTGCTTCTAATGTACATATTTCCTAAAATAATCAGGTTAGTAAAAAATTACAGCACTCAAAAAATTAGAAATACCGAGTCCCAAGGACTTCCCAGTTTCTGGTGCTGCCTACGCTCCTCCCCAGCTCTCTGCAAATTTATGGCTTGATGCTAGGGAGAGCACAGGGACGTGCTCCATTATACTCTATGGGTGGCACCTTTTAGATGTTTTTTAATATTATAATGGCCATTGGTGATAAAATGTGGGCACTGGTCAACTAATGAGGCCCTTGTTATTTGACCAGTGCCCACGTTTTCAGGTGAGTTGAGAACAATCTGAAGTGCTGACATACAATTAATCCACCATGTGGATGCCCTGGCACAGAGTTTTGTCAGGGTCCTATTCAGCACCAGCAGTGTTAGATTGGGTGAATTTTATATCTTTGTGCTTCATATACTGATCTCCAGCACAGGTAGAGGAGTTGGGGAGAAAATTATCTGGATGGCAAATAAGAGGTGGGGGGGGCTGCTAGTTTGTGACTTCAATCTGACATATGTGGATTGGAGCCTTCCCGTGGCAGCTTTAGCAAGGAGCAGTGCCATCCATGACTCCCTACAAGAGGCCTTTCTCAGGCAGCTACAGTAGTTAATGAACCCACCAGGGATAGGGAAGTGTTGGACCTGGTACTAAGGACAGCATTGCAGACATCACAGAGAGCAATCCCCTAGGTACCACTGATCACTGCACAGTGTTGTTTAAGATTAATATGGGAGCAGAGGCAAACCACCTGAGGATGAAGGTCCTGGACTTTAGGAGGGTGGATTTTAAGGCAATGGGAGATTGCCTCAGAACCTGTATAGTTAGGGGGGATGCTAGGGATGGGTAGAGGAACAGTGGGAAAAAATAAGGCCGGGAATTATTAAGCAACCAGCCTTTGAATGAAGGAAGGGAGAAGAAGCAGAAGGGAAAATAGACTGTTATACTACTCTAGGGAAGTGGCCATGATGGTGAAAGGAAAAAAAAAGACTGGCGTTCAGAAGGCATAAGGAAACACAGAGGGATGAAGATAGGTAAAACAGAGGAAAGCAGGTATGGTAGTGAGGGGAGCAAAGCTGCAGACAGAGGAAATGATAGCCAATGGGGTTGTAAATTAGGATAAGACATTCTTTAGGTACATGAGGGACAAGATGAAAGCAAGGAGAGGGATAATGAAGATAAATAGCGTGGCAGAAGGAGTCTGCGCAGAAGAGGGCCAAGAAAAAGCAAACATCTTCAACAGGTACTGCTGCTCAGTCTTCATAGTGGAGGGAAGGGGGTGGACCACCAGTGATCAGTAGGAACAAAGGGAGAGGGGACTTAGACTCAAGTCCATTTTCAGAGGAAAGACTCCTGAAGGGGCTTGCAGTTCTGAAAGTGGACAATGGTATGGGACTGGATGGGATACACCCAAGGGTACTGAAATAACTCGGGAAGGTGCTGGCTGCCCCACTGATGCCCTTATTTAACAGTTTACTAGAATCAGGCATGGTTCTGGAGGACTGGAGGAGAGCAGACGTGGTCCCTCCACATAAGGGCAGCAGCATGGAAGAGGCTAGTAACTATAGGGAAGTGAGCCTCACCTCAGTGGTGGGAAAACTGATGGAGACACAGTTAATGGAAAGATTGGTACAGTATGTTAAATCCAATGGGCTGCAAGACAGGGGTTGACGAATCCCATAGCCCAACATCCTGGGCTACCAGTCTGCAGGCAGGGACAAGCATGAACAAAGCAGACAGTTGTCCTATGGACAACCAACTTAAAAAATAGAAATCAGGCTTTTTTTGGGTTGTTTGTTACTTGTACTATCCTCGGTTGCTGCTAGGATGTCGGGTTTCTGCCACAATTTGGACACATCACATGAGGGCTCCACAGATGTGCCACGCAAGCACTGGAGCCATTCTGGAGCATTGTGAGTAAGTGGTGGTCAATGGAGCAGGAGAGCAATGGAAGACAGTGACCTCCCAGCCATGGCAGCACCATTTGCATCACTCAATTCATCACAACTGGCAGTGGCAGTGAGTAGGAGATGGTGGAACTGGCACTGTGCGTGAGTGTGCATTAGGTGGAGGGTCATCTGGAGAGCAGAGCATACTTGCAGCAGATAGTTTAAAAATAAAATTGTGATTTTCAAAATAAAAATGGGTTCTGAAGGACAGGATTTAGTCTCTGTCTTAAAGCATGACAATATGTCATATACTGACCAGAAACTATAAACCGAAACAAAAATATGACTGAAGGATGAAGGGCACGACAATGGATATCTGAGGAAACAGGCGGATCAAGCTATCGAGTTGGGACTGGTTGGACCGCATTGAATGGAGCAAAGTTGCTACCTAAAAATGTATATATATTTAAAAAAATATTTACTACTGTGGAAAAGGGGGTGAGTTGTGAAGCCAGGCGAGTGAGGGAGAAGGAAAATAAAAACCAGAATTTGAAAAATGACAGCTGTCACATTCATGAGATGCTGTAAAGACATGGCTATGTTGTAAATTTTTTGGCTTTCACGTTCTCAGCTACCTCCTTGGAATATCATAATGATCTCCTCTTCCTTTTCCCCTTGCTAATCTACAAATCTAATTAAGTTCTTGGACTGGCTTACCAGGGAAATACAGTACATTATTGGAGGG
This sequence comes from Neoceratodus forsteri, assembly GCA_016271365.2. Classification (NCBI taxonomy): domain Eukaryota; kingdom Metazoa; phylum Chordata; order Ceratodontiformes; family Ceratodontidae; genus Neoceratodus; species Neoceratodus forsteri. Next base: position 1,161,394,162 of record CM028130.1, read on the forward strand.
CAGAGGACATGGCCTATCTGGACTTTAGCAAGGCCTTCAACACTGTGTTGCACAAGTGACTGATTAAGAAATTTAGCAGCTTAGGGGTGGGATTCAAAGTGGTGAATTGGGTTAGAAACTGGTTAATGGATAGGAGACAGTGGGTGGTTGTTAATGGCACTTGCTAATGATGGGAGAGTAACCTGCAGGGTGCTGCAGTGCTCAGTACTGGAATCAGTCCTCTTCAATGTCTTCATAAGTGACATTGCAGATGAACTGGAAGGAAGATATGCCTTTTTGCAGATTATAACAAAATCTATAATAGGATGGGCAATAAGGAAGGGGTGGAAATAATGGGTTGGGATCTTGGGACACTTGAGGAGTGATCAAGAGCATGGCAGTTGGGGTTCAATGCCAAAAAGTGCAAAATCATGCACCTAGGGCACAGGAACACAGAAACTGAGTATAGGATGAGGAGGAGGTATTATCAGTCACTAACTACGGAAGAGACTCAGGGATTATCATATCTGATGACCTCAAAGAGGCAGGCAGTGTGGCAAAGCAGTGTGTAGTGGCAGTGGGATGCTGGGATGCATAGAGAGAGGAATTTCCAACAGGAGGAGGGAGGTGGTGTTTCCAATATATCGCTGGCTGGTGAGACCCGACCTGGAGTATTGTGTCTGGTTCTGGAGTCTGCAGCTCAGAAAGGACATAGACAGTGTGGAGACGGTCCAGAGGAGGGCAACTAAAATGGTGCAGGGACTGCAGCAAAATCCCTATAAGGATAGACTATAGGCTATCAGTATATACACCCTGGAAGACAGGAGAGTGAGAGGTGACATGATAGAGACCTACAAGTACCTCACAGGGCTTAACAGGGTGCAGAAGGGGAGTCTCCTTCAAATGAGGAAGAGCACCAAAGCCAGATGGCCTGTGATGAATCTGGGGGGTTCTGGAGGGATGTGAGGAAGTACTGCTTCATTGAAAGAGTGGTAGATGCCTGGAATAGACTGCCAGTGGAAGTGGTGGAGCAAAAAACAGTAGGGGCTTCAAGCATGCATGGGATAGACATAGTGGAATATTAGGAAATGGGCAGGGAGGAGGGAGGGTCACCAAAGACCTGTTAGGATCTGCCAAGATGGACTAAGCAGGGACCACCTGGACAAACTGAGTGGACCAAGTGGTCCTTTTCTGCCAACAAATTCTATGTTTCTATGTAATGCTCCAGAACGGGGCCTAAGAAAATGCTTCATGAAACATAAACATAATCGTGTTGGTTTTTTCTTTTTTTTTTACCAGCAATTTTGTAAAACAGACGTCCTAGTGTTCTGCCTGCATTAAGCTGGTAAAACAAGCACAATGTTCCTCCTGCTTTTCATCTAACAGCCAAAGCTTTGAGGGGGTAATAATACCCTCGGCATTAAATAGCCCCCCTGAAATAGCTGAAAGCTCCGTTTTAGAGTGATTACGATCACCTGAAGAAGGGCAGTGGACATGATAGACTTAAGAGTCTTTTTCTATTCTTAAATCACTATGTTACTATGTAACACTGTAGCTGTTGTTAGTGACACAGCTTTTCTTTTTTATTATCCCTCATTTTTTTCTGGGCCTCAACCAGTACTCTCATCCACCTTCCTTTAGACTGGCCACTTCCAATCCCCAGCACTTCTTACCTTGGCTGGTTTCTCTGTGCCCCCAATGCCAAAAGATGGGATTAGCCAGGTCTACACCACTAGAAGTTCTTATAGGGTGACAAAGGCTCTGTGGCACAGAGTCCTAGAGTGGTGATATTACATAGTGCTGACTAGGTATTTCCCCTCACCCCTGTATAGCCCATCCACCCTCCTCCCTTAATGTTGTCACAACTGGGCCTTGCAGTTGGATCACAGCCTACCCATCACATGGGAACTAACTCTCTGGACCACCGTGAGGGCTTACTGCAGTAGCAGACATCACCATTTCTTTCCACCCATGCTGGGGTGTGCTACCAATGGCAGTGTTCTTCTCATACCAGCCATCCAGCTGCATGCCTGAACTGACTTCTGAAACCCAACATGAGTCCTTTGGCCTACCAAGTGACCCCAGAGATGCAATTTTTGTTTTAATTATATTCTTTGTTAGTTTGGTGTTAGTGGAACTATTTTTTAGAACAAAACAAATTCCTCCTAATTCTTATAATTTACTCTGACAGGCATGTTAGATTAAGGACAGGGCACCCTCCAAGTCTGTGGGAACAGCTGATGCTGCTTCAGTGGTGAGACAAGAGAGTAGCCTGGATTAGCTGCAACATGTTTGTTTAAATTGAGATGTTGGACTGGTTTAAGTACATTATTTCTTTTTAAATGTTACTTTGATAAATAGATATGCTAATGCAGGTCTTCACGATTTGGGCGCATTGTTCAAAATACAGCAGCTGATCTCCCAGTTTATAACCATTGTGTATATGCTCCCTTCCTTTTTAGATTCAAGATCTCTATCAAGAACAGAAATTGTAGAGCAGGTCTAGAACGTTTGTTCTTGTCATTCACCTGTAACTCCTGGATCCTAGGGTTGCTCAGAAGAAGCAGAGTCTGAAAGGTCTGGTATAGGAAAAGAGTAAAGTGGAAGCACTCCCTGGCACCACTGTCATGTGGCATGGGCAGAAGAATCAGGGCTTGTGGCTGAACTGGCAAATACTGGATGGTTCTTTTAAGTGAGGACAGAGTGCCACAGGAGGGAGCAGGGACTGCAGCTCCCTCTAAGAGGTTCTGAAAATTCATTCTCCAAGGAAAAGATGACAAGGCCTGCTATGAAGTGGCAAAGGCTGTTCCAAGTGTGAGCCCTACTTGGGATTACAGTCAGAAAATTAAAGTATAGCCATATGGATCTGTAAGTATGTGAAATACCAGAGGCTGAACATGGAAGTAGAGGGGGTGGACGCCTTTGTGAGGACCCACAAATGGGAACCTCTGGACTTGCAGAACAAAGCTGTTCCTGAGAGGGTATAAAGGTATCAATTCAAGGCAATGTCTTTTGGCCTGACGTTACCACAAAGAGTGTTATTAAAATGCCTGTTTGTGGTGACTACAAATCTCTGCAGAAGAGGTACTGTGGTGTATCCATATGTAGATGACTGACTAAAAGAGTGTATAGGAAAACAAAATAACAGGCAAAATAAGCAGTGGAACAATGTCCATAATGATGAATCTGGGATTCCTTTCAAACCTGGAAAAGTCAAAATTTGAACCAGAACAAGTACTGATGTTTTATTATCACAGAACTAAATATACAGGGAGGCAAAGCCCTTCTGCCTCAAAAGAGAGCAGAAACACTCACTGAGTGTGCAGCCTACTTCTTAGAAGGCACACTTCAGATGAGCCCAGGAACTTCTGTGACTCTTAGGCCACGTATCTACTACAGCATTAGTTCCCAGGGCTAGATTACAAATGAGGGGGATGCAGTATTATCTCAAGAAATACTGGTCTCAGACAAGTGCACCATTAACTCAGAGCATCCCTGTGAAGCAAGCCTTAACAGATGCCCTAGGATGGTGGCAGAAAATGTGAAACCTAGGGTAGGGGTTCTTTTCCTATAGCCTCAAGCCTCAGTAGTACTCACAACAGATGCTCCTGTCCTACTGTAGGTTGAGGACACCTAAGAAAGAAACCTGCAAACAGAGCATGTTCTCTGGAGGAAAGACTCAAACACAAAAGTATCTGCAGTCTTTTTAACCCTGATTTGGGGTCAGACTGTCCAAGACAGTCACACAACTGCAATGTATTATATAAAAAAAAACAGGGAGGAATACAATCTTACATGTTTTGCAAAAAGAAATGCAAATCTCAGATTTAGCTTACAGTTTAGATCTAATGATCTAGCTGGAAAGGATAATGTACCAATCGATCCATTAAGCAAAATGGGTTATATAACACACAAATGGACACTGAGCCAAACAGTTCGAAACCCAATCTTGAAAACAGAGGGACCCTTGGTGGATCTGTTTGCATCATGAGCAAACAGATTACCTCTGTTCTGCTGAAGACCCCATCTTTCATAACTGTTCCAGGAGATGCACTCAATTTGTTATAGGAGAATAGATTCCTTTATGCTTTACCTATTTTTCCTCTGACACAGAACGTTCTGCTGAAAATGAGGAGGGAGCATTCCAAAATGATACTAATAGCATCAGACTGGGCCATGTAGCCTTGGTACTCTCTAGTCCTGAGTTTGTCTCAAAAATTGCAAATCATTTTTCCCATGAGACAAAACCTGCTGACAATTACCCAGAGCAAAGTGTTTCACCCAAATCTGAAATCATTGCATCTGAGAACATAGTTCCTGAAGAGTTAGAGTTCTCAGACTTAAAACTCTCACAATAGGATATGGATATTTTAAAGGTTGCCAGAAATCCAGCAATCAGAAAAATATGTAGAGCAAAATGGAAAAGATTCACAATCTGGTGTTAAAGTAAGCAATCATTTTGCATTAAGTGGATATTACTGTAAATAAATAATCAAATATTTACATAGAAACAGAATTTGTCAGCAGATAAAGATCGCTTGGCCCACCCAGTCTGCTCATATTCCCCTGCGTACAGCATCACTATAGACCCTGTCTGATCTCTAGCTCTTTCTCCCTTCCCCATTCCTTCCACAAATATTCCCTAATGCCTATCCCATGCATTCATGAACCCCTCCTCTGTTTTCACCCATCACTTTAATTGGCAGGTTGTTCTAGGAATCCACCACTCTTTCTGTGAAAAAGTACATTGTCACATCTCTCCTGAATCTACCCCCCAACTTCATTGTATGACCCTTTTCTCTTGTGCAATTTTTGTTTTTTTTTTGGTTATCTGGCTTATTCCCCCTTACCAGAAGTTCTGGTCCCCATGCTTTGCTCTTCAACCCCCCCATCCCCAGGCTTACCCTCCTGGGCATAGCTGCCAGGTGGGCACCCCCTTCCCAGGAAACACAGTATCTCTAAGCCCTGGCTTGCCCCCCAGGGTGGGGTCACAGGAGCGGGACCCCCTGGAGGACCTTTGTCTGCAGCAGGAGCGGCGGCAGAGGTGGGGGCCATGATTAGTGTCTGGCATTGGTTTTTTTGTTGCTTTTTCCTGGGGCAGGGCTATTCAGTGATGTCAGTGTCCACCCCACCCCCTAACATGTGGCGCCGGCCGCGGCAGTATCCCCAGCCTCCAACAGAGGTCCGCATAGCACCAAACACTCTTCCCCTCTCCCTGAGAGAAGGAGAGCAGTCCCTGGGATGCTCAATCCTTCTCCTCCCAGCCAGCCCTCTGATTCCCAAGTTCATTCCAGAACCCGGGATGGCAACACCACAGATGAATGCTTTGCCGCTGCACCGGCAGGCCGACGCACCATTTTTTCTAAAACATACTTTACTCCTGTATCTTATTTACCCCCTTGAGATATTTAAAGGTCTCTGTCATATACTCCCCTTCTCCTCCAAAGTTTCATATTGAGTTCCGTTAGTCTCTCCTTGTAGGACTTTTGATGCAGACCCCACACCATTGTAATCACTCTCCTCTGGAATTCCTCCACTCTGTCTATGACATTCTGAAGATGTGGCCTCCAGAACTGTACAAAGTATTCTAGGTGAGGGCTTACCACCTCCCTCTTTCTGCTGATGATACCTCTCCCTATGCACCCCAGCATCCCACTAGCCTTACCACCTCCCTTATTGCACTGCCTGGTCACCTTTAGATAATCAGGGATTATTACCCCCAGGTCTCTCTCCTGCTTGATGGTCATCAGTAACACTCCCCCCATTTTGTACTCTGCTCCTGTGTTTTTGTGCCCAAGTGCATTATTTTGCACTTTTTCACATTGAAACCCGGTTACTATACCCTTGATCAGTCCTCAAGTTTTCAGAGGTATCTGCTCATTGTTTCCACACCCCGTGAAGTTTTCATCCTATTGCAGGTTTTGGTGTCATCCACAGAGAGGCAGACCTTTCCCTCTAGCTCATCTGCAATGTCACCAATAAAGACATTGAAGAGGACCAGTCCCAGCACTGTTCCCTGAGGCACCCCGTTGGTCATTCTCCCCTCTTTAGAGTTACCACCACACTGTGTCACCTATCCCCTAACCAATTTCTTACCCAGTTTACCACCTTTGGCCTACTCCTAAGCTACTCAGCTTGCTTAATAGTCCCTTGTGTGGAACAGTGTTGAATGCCTTACTGAACTCTAGGTAGACCACATCCACCACTCCACCCTGATCTAATTCCTTTGTCACCCAGTCAAGGAATCATATCAGATTCATTTGACATGACCTCCCACCTGTGAATCCATGCTCTCTTGGGTCTTGCAACCCACTATATTCAAGATATTCCACAATTCTTTCCTTCAGCAGTGATTCCATTAACTTTCCCACCACTAATGTCAGGTTGACTGGTCTATAATTGCCAGCCTCCTCCCTGCTACCACTTTCGTGAAGTGGAACTACATCTGCCCTCCTCCTCCAGTCCTCTGGAACCACTCCTGCTTCTGGTGAGCTGTTAAACAGGACTGTCAGAGGTGCAGCCAGTATCTCCCTGAGCTCCCTCAATACCCTTTGATGTACCTTGTCTGGTTCCATTGCTTTGTCCACTTTCAGATTAGTGAGTCCCTTTAGGAATCTCTCATCTGAAAAAGGACTGGTATCTCCCTCCCTCCCTTTAGAGCTCCTGTTACTTCTTTATGGAACCTCGCCTTCTCTTTCCATGGTGACCACTAACCAAAAGTATTTGTTCAGGAAGGATGTCTTTCTTTTCATGGCCCACTGTGCACTGTCCCCTCTCCCCCTCCCCATCCCTCTTTAACCATATAATCCCTCCCCTGGTCTTCAACTTTTCACTTACATACCTGAAAAATGTCTTGTCCCCTTTCATTGCCACTTGGTCTATTCTCTCTTCAATTTGGGCATTCATGATCCTTACCGGCTTCCCTGTTTCTCTCTGTTTCTCTTGATACACCTCCCTAACCTCCTCCCTCTAAAGAATCTAAATTTAGTGGATCTAAAAGCTAAATGGATACAGTCACCTTCCCTTAGGATATTTCAGCTGTCATTTCTGCATATTAATCAAGCACAAGTTCAAAAACTATAGCTTACCACCCAGTTTTTGAAATATTCTTTAAAGATTCCTATAATTTACATCTACCAGTTAAGGAGCCAATAACATAATGGGATCTCAATTTAGTGCAAATACAAACAATGAATCCACCATTTTAGCCAATAATTTCTGCTGAGTTCTGGTTGTCTGTTCTTTGTAGAAATTACCACAGCCAGAAGGGTCTTTCAGATGCAAGCCCTCAGCATAGAACCTAATTATCTAGTATTCCCTAAGAAACATGGATTCTTAGAATAATGTTTGTTTGTTTGCAAAATTTTATTTTTATACAGGAACACATTTGTTGGGACATCAGTCCCGTTTTCAACAAAGTCCTGGTAATAAATAACATACAATTATACAAAACATCACTTCACAATACATTTAAGTATTTTACTTAAAACAGGTACATGATAATTGCAAGTATGCCCTTGCAAAAGCTTTTACAAAAAAGTCATTTCTGTTCTTCACCTGAACCAGTCAATAACACTGCCTGCATTTTTTTTCCAAGACCTCATACTAATCCAGGGGAAGAAAAACATTATAGTCTGCACATGAAAGAGGCCTTGAGTTTTTATAAACATAAGACTGAGCATTTTAAAGGTAATACAAAACAACCGTTTGTTTTCTGTGGTGAAGCAGGGAGGACATTTTACATCTAAAAGAACACATTCCATGTGGATTTTATCATTTATCTGTCTTTATTATCCAAAAGTTGGTAAAGTACCACCTGCTGGAATAAGAGTCCATTCTACAAGGGGAGCAGCAGCATTGGTAGCAGCTGCTAGAAATGTTCCATTGTTAGAAGTTTGTAAAACGACTACTTGGGTTTTCACTCATACCTTTGCATTTCATTATTGTATTGACTTACAGGCAAGAAAAGATGCAAGGTTCAGAACCACTGTTCTTTAGAACCTCTTTCAAAAATAGATCGTAGAAACCTTCCTCCCAGGTATTGCTAGGAATCTGTAATAGTATGGTATCACACATCATTTTCCTGCTGTTAGAAGAAAATGTTGCTCACCTACTGTAACTATGTTTCTTCTAAGGGAAGTACATATGGGAAATCTAATCCTACCTCTAGGTTATTGGTTTTAGGTTCTTCATTCATAACATTATTATCAGGCATAGGTTTGTTGCTTGAGCATTTGTTGACGATTGCCTTTAAATAATATTTAGGTTCATTAAAACATACCTTCCAGGGTTTTTTTTTTTCAAAATTGGTTCTTTCAAATTTTATATTGATACTGTTTTTTACTCTTAGGCCTGGATATTCAGACTGCACCTGGCAATGGTGCAAGCATGGGTACAGCGCATCTGGGATGCGATGGGGCCAGGACCAGGTGATATTCAAAGGCGATGCACCATGGCGCAGCACTGATGAATATGGTATGGAATGGGCATGGCGTAGTGACAATGTGCCAGCACAAGCCACAGATAGGGAGCATCAGGGATGTGCCAGCACAAATGAAGTTGTGCTGGGCTCAGCACCTGCGATATTCAGAAGAGAGCATGCAAATGGAGCCATAATGTATGCAAGGTGCAAATGGGGCCATTTGCATGTCATTTTGGCCCCATTTGCATGCGTTGTGCAGGGCAGCCTGGAGAAATGTGCCTGGTGCCCTGTGGAACTGCCTGCAGTGGGTACTGGTTCTCTGGTGTGATAGTTCCCCCCCACCTGTATGCCAGAACGCAGCCTCCCATAGATGAAGAGGCCACCCAGTGGTCCAGTGGTACTATCCCTCCTGCTGACATGCCCGATCACAGCCATCTGTATACAAACAGAGCGTCCAGTGTGCAAGTTGTCCCCCCCATTCCACCTGATTGTGGCCAGTAGTAACCCAAAGGTCGAATCCTGTAGGTGCATATTTCCCCCCCATTCTGCCCAATTGCGGGCAATTAGTATCCCAAATCCTGAATCCTGTAGGTTCATATCCCCCCCTCAAGTCTGCCCAGTCATGGGCATGTGATATATAGAGACCATCTGGTGGCACAGTGGACCCCCTCCCACCCACCCATGGAGGACCCAGCACCCAGCCCCCCCCATCAGCAGGCAACATCACCCTGCCAGCGTACCCACTCGAGCCACCCACGATGACAGTGTACAGTATGTGCTGTATGCCTATTGGTCCACAGTGTGGACCAATGGGCTTACAAGACCATACTGTACTACCTGAAACACAAATCATGAATGAGCCGCTCATTCACATATTTGCAGCCAGGTAGTACAGCAGGAGTCTGCAAGCCCATTGGTACACACTGTGGACCAATAGGCATACAGCACATACTGTACACTGTCATTATATCTGTTTCCTATGATTAAGCACCAGGTGGTGTGAAACGTGTTAGGACACTGTGTATGGAGTAATGGAGGAGGTTGGCAGCCTGTAAGCCTGCAGTTTGTAAGGAGCCTGTGAAGAGTGGGAGCACTTGTACCTCATATGTTGTGTGAAGAAATAAAGAACACTGGATTTGAAAGCACATGGGGCATGGTGTGGATTCCCTTCGGTGCATGCTTTAGCACATAATCTCACTTGGCAGTAAGCACACAACCTTATTTGGCAGGCTTGGAAAAAGCACTCTGTTAGTTTTACCTGGTGCTGGCAAACTAATTTCCATTTGTTTACAGTATGTGGTTGCCAAGCTAGAGCTTGAAACACGCAGAGGAGGTCACCATTGTTGATATACCAAGGAACTGGGCCAAAAAAACTAAGTAGTAAATGTTGAATCTGGTAAAACAAAAAGTGCACTTGGGTGGGAACTGGAGTTGAGCTAGCAGCTCTGGGGTGGTTCCAATCTGCCCTCCAGGAGTTATCATCCACCCCCCATCCAGAAACTGGGATTGTTGCACAGTGGCTGAGAGATGAACTTAAAGATATCATATCTGAGGGATTTACAGAGCTGGGTGTGAAGTTTAAGAGAAGTGTTAATCACATTGTTACAGAGAGATGGTGGCAAATTCTTGGAGGCAATGAATAGAATACTATGTGGAGAAACAGCCAATTCGGATATAATATGATGCTCTATTTGAAGCCAGAGGGTGAGGTATTTGGTTCCTCATATGAAGGAGGGGCTGAAGTCCAGTGAAAGTATTTCGCTATGTGACTAGCCAAGTAGTAATGATAAAAATTGGGAGATTTAATGCCACAATTTTGTTTTGGGGCTTCCAGGCGTATATAAGAATGCCTATGGGGGCTTCTTAGCCAAAGGAAACCAGAGATGAAGCTATGAGTTTTTTTGAACTAATTTAGAGGAAGATGAAGGTTCAACATGTTTAGGGGATAGAACAGATGGGGAAGGACATTAATTTTAATGACCCTACCCCGGAGGAAAAGATACAGAGGGGACCACCTAGCTAAATCCTGACAAATTACTGTGCGAAAATCATCCAAGTTGAGTTTTCTCAACTGGGCCACATTTGGAGCCAGGTTGATACCAAGGTATCTGATCAGGGTAGCCCAGGTTAGATGAAATGTGCTAATGTCTGACCAAAAGAGTCGGGAGTTCAACGGCATTACCACTGATTTCTCTAAGTTTAATTTGTAGTTGGAGAAGTTGACAAATTCTTTGATTATAGATAACATTACCGATATGGAGGCCACCAGATCAGTGACATGGAGTAGAATGTCATCCGCATATGTGGAGAGCCTGAGGTCAAAGGGGCCAACCAGGATGCCTTTGAGGTGGGGGAAGTATTAAGCTGGCAAAGCAAAGGTTCAAGATATAAATTAAACAACAATGGAGACAATGGGCACCCTTGTCTTGTACCTGAGCAAAGTGGAAATGCAGCAGAGAATACCCCATTGCATACGAACATACAAACATACGAAATTTGCCAGCAGATAAAGGCCTAGAGGTCTATCAAGTCTGCTCAAATGTGCAGCTAGCACCCCTTATTCTGCAGCTGCCCCTCCCTTCCACCCTTCCCCTTCATTAACCCTCCCCCTTGTCCTGTCCCATCCTCATTTGAAGCAGTCCACTGTTCTACTGCATACCACTTCAGCAGGTAACGCATTCCACCCAGCCACCACCCTCTCTGTAAAAGTGTCTCTTCATCTCCCTCCTGAACCTTCCTAGCTCCAGTCTCATATCATGGCCCCTGGTGGCCCTCCCTCCTTACTTTGAACAGCCCCTCTGTACCCGCCTTGCTTATTCCTTTCATGTATTTAAAGGTTTCAATCACGCACCCCTGTCTCTCCTCTCCTCCAGTGAGTACATGTTCAACTCCTTCAACCTCCTCTCATATGATAAGTTCCCCAGCCCCTTGATCATCTTTGTCGCTCTGTGCTACACCCCCTCCAGTAAATTAATGTCCCTCTTCAGATACGGACGCCAGTACTGCAAGCAGTACTCCAGGTGTGGTCTAACTAATGACCTATACAGTGGCAGAATCACCTCCTCCCTCGAGGATATACCCTTGCAATACAACCCAGCATTTTGTTGGCCTTGCAGCTGCCTTCCTACATTGTGCAGAGTTGTTCATTGACCCTGTAATGAGCACACCCAGATCCTTCTCCCCCTAGCTGGTAACTCCTCCTTGGGTTCTTCATCCCAAAATGCAGCACCTTGCACTTTTTGGCATTAAAGCCCAGTTGCCAGGTGTCTGACCAGGTTTCAAGCTTTGCCAGATCATCCTGCAACCCCTGCCATCCCCCTAGGTCATCCACCACCGCACCCACCTTGGTATCATCAGCAAACAGACTGATCTTGCTCTTGATGTCCCATGATATGTCTGCAATGAATATCCCAAATAACACTGGTCCCAACACTGAGCCCTGTGGAACACTGCTCATCACTGCCCTTGGTGTGAGAGCTCCCCACCCACCACCACCCTCTGTTGCCTTCCCTGCAGCCAGTTTCCTACCCATCTCACCAGCTTTGCACCTGCCCCTGTGCCTACTAACTTCCTTCCCAGCCTTCCATGTGGCACTGAGTCGAATGCTTTACTGAAGTCCAGATACAGGACATCCACTGCATGGCCCCTGTCCAGTTGCCTAGTTACCCAGTCATAGAACTCGACCAGGTTGGTTTAGCAGGATCTGCCACGATGAAGCCATGCTGTCTGCTGTCCTGTAGTCCTTGGCCTCTAGGAGGGCCACCAGCCTCTTCCAGGATAGTCTCCATTAGCTTCTCCCGATGGATGTGAGGCTCACTGGTCTGTAGTTTCCTGTTCATCCTTGGGGCCACTCTGTGGGGAACCACATGAGCCATCCTCCAGTCCTGAGGTCACACACCTGAATGTAGTGAGGCATTAAATAGGTCTGCCAAAGTCCTACAAGGACCTCTGCCAGCTCCTTCAGTACCCTGGGGTGGATGCCATCTGGGCCTGGTGCCTTGTCAACCCTCAGTGCCTTCAAACCTTCTCGAACTCTGCTCTCCTTGATTTCCCCATCTGTCACCACTTCCCCCCCGCTTCTGCCATTTCTCCCACCTTGGGTGTCACCCTCCTCTTCTCTTTAGTAAATACTGAGCAGAAGTACTCATTTAGTGCTTCCGCCTTTATCGCACCCTGCTTCCACCCAACCCCCCTCCTTCCTAATCCTTACTATGTGGTCCTTACAGCTCCTTTTCTCCCTGATGTACTTAAAGAAGTCCTTCTCCCCCTTCTTAATGCCTTGTGCCAGCCTGAGTTCCATAGATCCTTTGGCTCCCCTTACTGCCCTTGTCACCTCCTTCGATTCTGTCAGGTACTCCTCCCTGTCCTCCTCCTCCCTGGTTTCTTGTATTTCCTAAAGGCAGCTCTTTTCCCCCTTACCTTTTTCATGACCTCTTTGCTCAACCAGATCGGTTTCTTAGCCCTAGCCTTCTTGTTCTGGGCTTTGCAGCAGGTTTTGATTGCCTCCACTATCCCCAGCTTTATGAGCTCCCACCTCTTGTTAGTGTCCATACTAGATTGAATTCTGGCCAGGTACCCTTTTACCACTTCCCCCATCCTCCCAAAGTCAGTCCTCCTGAACTCCAGCACTATTGTGCCAGATTCCACTCCTTCCTTGCCCATATCCAATGTGAGCCATACTGAGCGGTGGTCACTCCCTGACAGCGGTTCCTCCACTGTAAGTTCTCTCACAAAGTCCCCATTTGCCAGCACAAGGTCAAGGGTATTTCCTAACCTGGTTGGTTCACTGACCATTGGCAGCAGGAAGCTGTCCTGGAAGGCATCCAGCAGTACCTGCTCCCTTCTGTTCCTGGTTGTTGGGGTGCTCCAGTCCACTCCTGGCATGTTGAAGTCCCCCACAATCACCACACTACCCTTCTCGCAGGTCCTCCTGATCTGTCCCACTAGTTCCCTGTCTAACTCCTCCATCTGAGATGGTGGCCTGTACACCACTCCCATTCTAAGAATCCTATTCTTGGAATCCTGGACTTGCATCCAAAGTGACTCCAACTACCCTCCTCCCCTTCCTCCCTTACACACTTCAGTCCTTCCTTCACATATAGTGCCACCCTCCTTTTCCAATCACCCTGTCCCTTGAAATAATCTGTACCTGGTACAGACAGGTCCCAGTCATTGTACTGGGTGGCCCATGTTTCCGTGATGACTGCAATGTCCACCTCTCCCTCTGCCATGAGAACCTGTAACACTGCAGTTTTCCTCCCAAGGCTCCTAGCATTAAGGGTAACCACCTTCCACCCTTTCCCCCCCTCCCATCCTGCCCTCCTTTCCTAGCATCACCAACAGTACTTGCCATTTGTCCTTTGTCACTGCTATTGCAATAAACATTGGCAGTGGGTTGTGAATATAGGAACTGAATCTATTGGATAAAGTCCAAGGGAAAATCAAATCTAGCCAAAACTTCAAACATAAAAGGCCAATTGACTCTACTGAAGGCTTTCTCCACATCCAGCGAGATCAATGCCATAGGCTGGGGGGCCTCCCTGGACATGGAGAAGATATGAAAAAGCTCCCTTAAGTGATCAGAGGAGGATTGACCTTTTAAAATCAGACTTGTTCTTAGCTAATTAGATCTGTTCACATGTGCGCCACATGCGTGGTCAGTATTTTGATAAACAGCTTCATGTCATAATTCATAAGGGAAATAGGGTGATAATTTGTGACCCTGTCTTTAGGTTTGCCTGGTTTTGGTAAGACCACAATAAGTGCTTCTAGCAATGCCGGATCTGAGAGACCAGATTCGTAAAAGTATGTGAACAGTTGATGAAGCAAGGGTGTCAACTCTTTTTCAAATACTTTATAAAAGTTAGACAGGAAGCCATCTGGCCCAGGGACTTTATCCAATGCAAGGGAATGAATGGCTTCAGTGATCTCCAGTGAAGTAGTATGGTTGGTAAGAAAGGTCTTCTGTACATATGTTAGAGAAGGAAGAGTAATATTTTGTCAGATAGGTCCTGATCTCCTTTCTAGGTGGACCTTGCTTGTGAGTACAATAGAGCTGACAATAGTAGTTTTCAAATTCCTGGGTAATATCCCTCGGAGTAGTAAGGAGGGAATCACTATCCAGGGAGCAGAGGGCAGCCACTATTCTAGACTCTTCCTGATTTTTATGTCTCAAGGCGAGAAGGTGGCTTGCTTTGTCTCTCTGTTCAATGTAGCAGGCATGAGTTTTGAATAAGGCATATTCAGCCTTTTACCTCAGGCTCTCCGCATAGTGGTCCTTGAGGGTAGTCAACTGCTCTAGAACTTTCTCAGAAGGCTTTTGCAGGAGAGAGGTCTCCAATGTCTTGATATGAGCAACAAGAGAGGTGGAAGCCACCTCTTGCTTATGTTTCCTAGTGGCAGCTAGCCGAATAAACTCCCCACTCAAGACACATTTCAGTGAGCACCAAATGTTATCTACTGCTGTGATGAAACCAGTATTATGAACTATGAATTGGGAATATGACATCTCTAATCCTTTTTAGGATTTCGGCATCCTGAAGCATCTGAGCGTTTAGTTTCAGGTACTATCTTTTTGTGCAATGGGTGATAATGAGCCCTCTAGCCAAATAGGGGAGTGATCTGAGAGGACTCTTGGTGCAATATCACAGCCTAGGAGGCCTGATAGGACCGTATTATTGACTACAAAGTAGTCAATTCAGGAGAGGTATTTATGAAAGGAAGAAAGGAAGGTGAATTCATGAGTGGTGGGGTTCAGGAAGCACCACGGATCTCTGAGTCTAAGCGATTTCATAAACTCATGAAGGGACTTTTGAGCAGGAGAGAGGCCCCCTCCTCGATAAGGGGATTTATCCAAAACTGGAGTATGAGTGAGGTTCCAATCACCTGCCAAAATAATGGGGAGTCGAAGGAATGGAGCCAAGGAGTCTGACAGGGCAGTACAAAATGCTGGGGTGTCCTTATTAGGACCATAAACAGACCCCCAGAGGACTTTGGTATGGTTTAATAAGCCCTTTACTAAAATAGATCAACATTGAGGGTCTGCAATACATTGCAGCATTTGGAATTGGACCCCTCTGGCTACCAAAATTGCTACACCTCTTTGTGATGTCACATTACCAGTTGCAAATACTTGTCCAATATGACATTGCCGGAAAAGGGCCCCTCTTCTGATTCCAGTAAATGGGTCTCCTGGATGAATGCTATACAACATTGCATCAGATTAAGATGTTTCAATATCTGGTATCTCTTGACTCTGGGCCGAGCTCCTTTAACATTTCAAGATACATATCTCATATTGGGAGACCATTCTTTTTAGGATACCCAGGTACTTAACTTTGAAGTGCATAATAACCTCAGGAACAGTGCCATTTAAGGTTCTCCTATATACCCCCCCATCCCCAAAGTGAGCCCAAGAAGCTAAATATGGCAAATGTTTTCTTCCCCTTCCTCCCTGTCAACACAGTGAAGAAAACAGTCATATAACAATGAGTTAACAGTAAAGACCCCTCACCCCCCGACCTAGACGCATGACATAACAGACCTGTGGTAAAGTAGTAACAGTAAAAGACCTTTCTCACGTCCCCCACCCCAACAGACCCACTTCTTCCAATACACTATCATCCCCCATAAGAGCACCACAAACACCCCAGTCCATACGACTGACCTCCCACTAAAGCATTAACTGCGATGTTGTTCATACTGCCCACAACATACCCCTCCCCCCTCAAAGAACACATATAACACACAAAGCCCCTAAAATAATCAATATGCAGAACAGAGTAGGAAAGCCCCAAACCACTGCATTATCCCAAGTAACATCCATAAATCAGCAGCAGTTAAACCCCTTTTAAAATTAACATGGGGTAACAAGCTACAAGCTATAAGGCACCAACGGGTTAGCAAAACATGGCAAAACTGATTCATAATTAACTCGACTGTTCATAGTAGTTCCCAGGGGTTAACTGTACCAACAAATATTTACAATTCTCCTTGCAATCCCTGGTTTGTCCAAAAGCTTCAGGTATGTTAGACCCAGACCCTCTAAAGGGGCAGTCAGTTTAAAGAGTAGGTTACTGACATTTTCCATACAGTAATAGGTCCCTGGGAGGTGTAAATCTCAAGGGTAGTCATGGATCAGTCAGGATGCTATCCAATAGCCAGTCTATGGGTACGCAATGTCCTTTGCCTCACGGGTGGGTATGAGAATGCTCCAAACAAGATGGGCCACATTCAGTAGAAAAACATTTGGGGTTAAGCGGCAACAAGTTTCAGAATGAATCCCTTATGGTGGGAAGACATTAATACTCACAGATGGTAAAGAGTCTGCAGGGGGTAGTCCATATTCTCTGCCACTACCTCTATGCAGGAATATGAAAAATACTGCACCTCCTTTCTGGAGCCTTTAGTGATGTTCCAGATACCAAGGAAAAGCATGCATGTTAAGGTACTGCTCAACTAATCGGCAAGTTCAAACGGGAAGTAAGCAGGAGCTCGGGCATAAAACTAGTTAGAGAGGTGTAGCAAAATATTGGAATCACTTTGAGGAAAATAATATAACTATTGTAATCCAGCAGAGTAATCTCACAGCATATTCTCCATGCCTCTGGGGCTAGTCACTTAATCAGGTCTGGGAAGAATTTTTTAATTTGCCAGTTGCTGATTCTAGAGTTAAATGAAAGCCACTGCTGTATTGGATTCCAGCAGCAATCAACTTGGATACTAATGGGTGTAAGGCCGTTCTCCATTGTCGCACAGTGTACGGGAGATCCTACACTGTTCGGATTCTTTTTCCTTCCCACTGAAGTTCTTTGATGTCCCGAAGTCGATCAAGAATAAATTGCTTGTCCAGGAAATTAAGTAACCAGAAGATAAATGGCTGGGGGAGGGAGAGCCTGGTTGAGGTATGGGCTGCAGGGAGCGGTGTGCTGGCTCCATGATATAGGTGGGTCCATTTGGTGACAGGCCTGTGAGTTTGTTACATAGTTTTTGTACAAAAGTGATAGCATTCAGTTCTTCCCCCTCCAGGAGTCCCAACGCAACTAAATTATTATGACGGGATCTCCCCTCAAGGTCTTTCAGCAGGTCTTCCATCTTCTTTACCTGATGCCGTAGTGAGGAAAGTTCTGGATCAGTGCAGCTTCTCCAGTCATCCAGTGAGGAAATGTGGGCTTCATTATAACTGGCTCGAATGGTAAGTTGGTCCAGAGAGGCCTTCACTCATTTTAGGTTGCTAACCAGACACTGTTGTGTATCTTTCAGTGGTGCTAATCCTTCCAAAAATGTCACTTCTGTAAGCGTGGCCTAGAGATTAGACTGAATAGGTGCCCTGGGTCTGCTTGCTTTAGGCCACTTTGACGACTTCTCCTTCTCCGGCATTGGCAGTGGGGTGTGCTTGGGGAGAGTTTGCCTCATGTCCGCATCCATTATTTAAGACAGTTTGTGGTCTGAAGAACAACTAGAAGATGCTAGGAAGCTGTATGATCCTGCCAAAGTCACCAACCAGAATATGAGGAGCTAGTAAGAGCTGGTTAAACGGAGGGGTTAGAGGAGTAGTGCAAAGCACGTCTTAGCAGGCAGCCATCACACCAAACGAATTGCATGAAATTTTGCATGCATAGTCTAGGGAGAAAGGTCTCTTGATTTTCCTAGTTTTGTTCCAGTCAGATGTGCAGTTTCCAAGATCTGGATAATGCATTTTTAGGAAATATTGGAGTTTTGCTGTTTTTTTCATCGCCTATAGCCCAGATGGTTTGGAATTTTGGGCTGAAATTATCAGGGTAGAATGGGCTTGCCCCAGAATGGTGCTTTTCCTTGGTTTGGTGAAAAAAATATTGATCTGTTCTCAAGTTACAAGTTTCCGATAGGTGTTTTATACCCTACTGAACATGCTCAGAACCAAGATTTCAAATCCCTGTAACATGGGAATGGAATAAACATTTTTCACCAAACTAATGAAAGGCACCATTCTGGCACAACCTCTTTCTACCCTAAAAATTTCAGACCAAAATTCCAAATGAGGTGATGACAAAAAAAAAAAAAAAAGCAAAACACCCCAATTTTTCCTAAAAATACACTATCCAGAATCTTGGAATCCGCGCATCTGACTGCAGCGAAACTTGGCAAATCAAGATACTTTGCTCTCCAGACTGTGCATGCAAAATTTTGTGCAAGTCTGTCGAATGGAGTGACGCTATTGATATATTTATGTACAGAATATAATCTTCATACAGTATTATAGTGTCACGGTAGTGCCACTATAATTAGGGTTGAGTAGGCTGTTTAATGTTAACCCCCTAACTTTGCACCTTAACAGTGTTGCCCCTGTTCAATAGAAATGCTCAACGGTGTGTATCCACAGTTTGGTGGGCAAGATCTCTTGATTTTGCTAGTTTTGTTCCAATTGGATGTGTGGATTCCGAGATCCGGATAGTGCATTTTTAGGAAAAATTGTTTTTTTTTTTGTTGTTGTTTTTGTCACTGATGGTTTGAATTTGCTTAGGCAGAAAGGTTTGTTCTAAATGATGCAAGCCTTTTTCCTGGTTTGGTGAAAATCTAAACCATTCTCGTTATAAGGATTCAACATTTTGGTACTGAGCATGCTCAGTCAAGTATTTTGGATAGTTGTTTAATACCCTACTGAGCATGCTCTGAACCAACATTCAAATCCTTATAACTTGGGAACAGATTAACATTATTTCACCAAACTAATAAAAGGCACCGTTCTGGGTCGAGCCCTTTCTACCCTGAAAATGTCAGCACAAAATTCCAAACACTGTGACCTATGGGTGATGAAAAAAAAAATTTAGGGAGATTGTGATCAGAAGGTTGGGGGGAGTGCCATTAGACACCAGGGAAATATGAATTAATTATGGGGATGGCAATTGAAGGATGTGGAGGTGCCACTACACACCAGGGAAACATAAATTAATTACAAGGATGGCAATCGGAGAGTAGGGGGTGTCACTAGACTCCAGGGAAAGATACATTTAATACTGAGATGGCAGTTGGAGGGTGGAGGTGCCACTAGACACCAGGGAAATATAAATATATTAGGGAGATGGCAATTGGAGGGTGGGGGATAGCACTAGACACCAAGGCACTATTACATAGAGAAAGGGATGGGAAAGGGGGTGCCAGCAGACACTAGGGAAATAGCAGTTCACTGCTGTTACTGCAGCCCACAGCATGAGTTCCAGCTGCAGCTGCAGAAGTCAAGAAAGACCCGCTGTTATACAGAGAAGGCAGATATATGGTTCTTCTCACTAAGCTGGGCACCCAGGATTTTGAGTGCCCATAAAACATATTTCTGGCAACTTTAAAAACAAACAAACACTAAAATCTAGCTAAACAGGTCAGTTTTTTTTTTAAATACATAATTTGTATGTACTTTTACTATTTGTAATTTTAAACAGTAAAAGGAAAATGGTGGCCATCTCGACTGCTTGTTTTCCCCCACCAACAAGTAAATTATGCAAATAACCACTCGTGATAGAGGAGGGCAGCTGAAATGGTGCAAGGTCTGCAAGAGAAGCCATACGAGGACAGACTAAAGGAGCTTAATATGTATACCGTTGAGGAAAGGAGGGAGAGTGGGGACATGATAGAAACATTTAAGTACCTCAGTGGATTCAACAAAGTCCAAGAGGGTAGCATCTTTCAGAAAAAGAGATGTGCAAGAACAAGGGGACATAATTTGAAGACGGGGGGATGGCTCAGGGGCAATGTGAGGAAGTATTTTTTCACAGAGAGGGTGGTGGACACAAGGAACAGCCTTCCTGAGGAGGTTGTGGGGTCTAAAACTGTGGGAGAATTCAAGAATGCATGGGACAGTCGTAAGGCAATTTTTGGGGTGGTAGGAAAAAATAGGCTGTTGGTTAAATAGGATCTGCAGCTTATCCTCTAGGTAGGGAAATGGGCAGACTAGGTGGGCCAAGCAGTCCTTACCTGCTGTCAAAGTCTATGTTTCTATGTTCTATGTTTCTATGATATTTTTTTTTACCTTTCGTGATAGGTTTTTTACCTTTCATGATTTTTTTTTTAGCAGCCGCACCAGAACATTAACTCAAAAATCATTATAAGTTTAAAACAGTATATTTTTTCACCAAACCTTCCAAAGGCACACCTTTTGAATGGCTCCCTTCAACCCTGAACATTTCATGAAAAAATTCACATAGTCTAAGCTGTAGATAAGAGCAAAAAATACCCAATGTTAAGTATAGGGAAATCAAGCATTTTTTTTTATTACAGCTGCAGTGGGCATAGCCCTGCAGATGTTTTGCTTTGAGAAAAGGACTCCCTGCATATATTACCTACCAAACAACATGACAGAGTGTTAAAAATAGTCTCCTCTGCTGAAGCCTGATTACTATGCTGCATGTATGTGTATGGTGGCTGGAGAGCATTATTTTTCCTCTGGCTTGAGAAGCTAATTGAGCCCTCCCCATTACCGCTTTTTTTTTTTTTTGCAAGTTGAAACCTCCTCCATAGTGTTTTATGGGCATTTTCTTTGTTTGTTAAGTTTCAGTGCTTAAGTTGAGCCCGCCCCTAGTATTGCCTTTTTTTACAAATTGAAACCTCCTCCATAGTGTTTTATGGGCCTTTCCTCTGGCTTGAGAGAAGTTAATTGAGCCCTCCCAAGTAATGCCTTTTTTGCAACTTGAAAACTTCTGCATAGTGTTTTATGGGCCTTTTCTTTTTTGTTAAGTTTCAGTGCTTAATTTACTACCATTTGCAAGCTGAGAAACTTGTTTTGCGCATATCCCCATCCCCACTCATCCAGAGGTGTGAATTCATTTGTTTTCTAACCACGCTGGTTGATTTTACTTGCTTTCCTCATAATAAGAATGTGAAGCTAAACTTGTGTTGTTTTAAATGACTGATAAAGTGACATGTCCAGTTTGCATCTCTTGGGGATGAAGATGTATCCCTTTACCTGTATTGAGTAATGCACTTGCCACCAACTCTTAAGACCTCAGCTGGAAGATACATCATGCATGTAAGGTGATAAATGAAATCAAATTGCATTCCCTGACAAACAGTGAGGTTCATTTCTCTTCCCTACCTCTGCAGCCATGCAAAGCCAACCCCTTATCTCTCTTGCTCCCCTCTCTCTTTCTGTGATACCTACTGCTGGACAACACAGCTGTCTAAACAAACAAAGTTGTTTTTTTTTCTTAAAAAGTAGGAGTTTTTTTTTCTTGCTTGTTTTAAGTGCCTGTGTAGGCCACAGGAAGATATTTCTACTGCAAGGGATGTACAAAAAGTTGCAAGATATCTATATAGAAAAAAGGGAATACAACACTTTAATGGTTACAGCTACATTCGACTACAAATGCAGACCATGATGCAAAGTTCTCATGAACTGATTCAACGTCAAACTAATTGAGTTTACATTCTTTATGCTTTTCTTTTCTTGATGTTACTAAGATCCCTATTTGCTGTTGCTGTTGCTGTTGCAAACATTTGTTCTGGAGATCCCAGCCATCTCAGAAAAGATATAGATTGAGTGAAGGCAGTACAGAGAAGGGCAACCAAAATGGTGCATGGCCTGCACCAGAAGCACTGTGGGGAAAGATTCAGGAAGTTAAATATGTACTCTCTAGAGAAAAGGAGGGAAAGGAGAGACATGATAGAAGCATTCGGATGCCTCAAAGGTATCAGTAAGGTACAGGAAGGTTCAATTCTGCTGAGAAAGATGTTAAAGGACAAGAAGGCATGATATATAGCTGGAAGGGGGCAACTTAGAGGGATGTGAGGAAATACTTCTTTACAGAGATGGTAGTGGACACCTGGAACAGCCTACCAACAGAAGTAATGGGTACCAAAATGGTAACAGGTTTCAAACATGCATGGAATACACATAAGGGGAACTTGGTAATAAGGCTGGTTTGTGTGTGTGGGAGGGGTTAAGGCTGGAGATCAATTATGGTCCATGGCAGCACAGTAGGTAGGGACCTTCAGGCAGACTAGGTAGGCCAGGAGGTCCTTTTCTGCCAACAGCTTCTATGTTCAACGTTAAACTAATTGACTTTATATTCTTTATGCTTCTCTTTTCTTGATATTACTATGATCCATATTTGCTGTTGCAATCATTTGTTCTGGAGGTCCCAGCCATCTCAGAAAAGATATAGATTGGGTGAAGGCAGTACAGAGAAGGGCAACCAAAATGGTGCATGGCCTGCACCAGAAGCATTATGGGGAAAGACTCAGGGAGTTAAATATGTACTCTCTAGAGGAAAGGAGGGAAAGCAGAAACATGATAGAAGCATTAAACTACCTCAAAGGTATCAATAAGGTACAGGAAGGTTCAAATCTGCTGAGAAAGAGATGTTCAAGGACAAGGGAGCATGATATGTAGCTGGAAGGGGGAGACTTAGAGGGGATGTGAGGAAATACTTCTTGACAGAGAGGGTGGTGGACACTTGGAATAGCCTACCAGCAGAGGTAATGGGTACCAAAACAGTAACAGGTTTCACACAGGCATGGGATACACATAAGTGGACCTTGGTAACAGGGTTGGTGTGCGGGAGGAATTAAGACTGAAGATTAGTTATGGCCCATGGCAGCACAGTAGGTAGGAACCTTAGGGCAGACTAGGTGGGCCAGGAGGTCCTTTTTTTTTTGCCAACAGCTTCTATGTTCAGCGTTAAACTAATTGACTTTATATTCTTTATGCTTCTCCTTTTTTGATGTTGCTATGGTCCCTATTTGCTGTTGTTGTTGCAAACATGTGTTCTGGAGGTCCCAGCCATCTCAAAAAAGATATAGATTGGGTGAAGGAAGTACAGAGATGGGAAACCAAAATGGTGCATTGCCTGCACCAGAAGCACTATGGGGAAAGACTCAGGGAGTTAAATATGTACTCTCTAGAGGAAAAGGAGGGATAGGATAGACATGGTAGAAGCATTCAAATACCTCAAATGCATCAATAAGATACAGACAGGTTCAATTCTGCTGAGAAAGAGATGTTCAAGGACATGGGGCATGATATGTAGCTGGAAGGGGGGGAGACCTAGAGCTGATGTGAAGAAATACTTGTTTACAGAGAGGGCAGTGGACACCTGGAACAGCCTACCAGCAGAGGTAATGGGTGCCGAAATGGTAACAGGTTTCAAACATGCATGGGATACCCATAAGGGGACCTTGGTAACAGGGCTGGTGTGGGTGGGGTGCTAAGGCTGGAGATCAGTTATGATCCATGGCAGCACGGTAGGTAGGGACCATAGGGCAGACTAGGTGGGCCAGGAGGTCCTTTTCTGCCAACAGCATCTATGTTAGTAAGTAGCTGGTTCATGAGCACTATACATTCATGTTGACATCAATATTAAGATGTTAAATATAAAGCCTATGGTACAAGTAACATGATGCCATTAACAAGTAATGCTCAAATGTTCAAAATTCATGGAATCAACCTATTGTCAATTTAAATCAAAAATAATTATCTCTATAGAAGCCAGGACCATAAAGAAAAAGAGAGGAAAAAAGGAAACAAACACAGAAGAAAAAATGTGCATAAAATAAGCCACAGCAAGGGGGGGATATGTATAAAGCAAGTGAGCAGCACTGAAATGCATTTTCGTTATACTTGTGAAAGGATGAAAGCTCAAATAATACATATGTCCTTAATATAGAAAACAGTTGAAAAGGATAAAAAGGTAGGGAAATGGTCCTAGATGGAGTAGAAAAGAACAAAACAACCCAAAAAAAAAAACCAAAGAAAGTGACTGGCATAAAATTTAAAACAACAAAATAGTGACTGTCATTTGGCAGATTATGAAGGGCAACATATTACCATTTGCAATAGTTACATTAAAAGGATCAAGGAATATAACAACAAATGATGACAAAGAAGATGGCTAAATGAGGATGTGAAAAAAGTTACTCCACTATAAAAGATAAACATGCATTAAAATATCTGAAAACAAAAGCCATGACATAACCACATGGTCAGAATATTAAGCATTTTAAAAGAAACATAAAAGCAAAAGTAACCATTTCAAAAAGAAAATGGAACTCAAACTTGCAACCAATGCAGACAAAAGTAACAGCAAGCAATTGTGCAGTTACATCAATAGTCTAAACAAAAAAAAGAATATAAGTAATATTAATATTAATGGAGGAACAGTAAAAAAATCCAGTAGAGATAGCAAACCAATTTAATGGATATTTGTGTTTCTTATTCAAACACCACAACTCAGTCCCCTGCCCCAGTACATTACCAGAAATGCCAACCGACTTAATATAAATACAGACAACATACTGCAAAAAATTCAGAATAATAAAAAAAAATCAGAGTGCAAAGTTTCCAGTAAAATGCTGAAATTAAATATTGGGATAATCCATAACTAGGCACCCCCTCAAAATATTTACAAAAAAATGAATAAATGCAGGTTCCAGATTAAATTCTAGAATCACTACTTAAATATATAAGTTAGTCACATGTCTAACAGTGATTTCAGTGATAGAGAGCAGCAGGGATTCACAAAAGGGCAATCATGTACCACAAATGTAATATGTCTTTATGAAAACATGACCCAATTCTTGGATAACAACACCCCATAGACATAATTTATGTTATACCTTTGTAAAACGTCTGCCACTGTACCACATTTGACAGTCATTGAGAAATTGTCTTCCCTAGCTATTCATCCCTGTATTATAAACAGTAGAACCCAAACCAGCCAAAACCATATGAAGATTCATCACTATAAGCTTTGTGTATTATACAGACTGTGATAATGCACACTTGTAGGGTAGGTTAGTGCATCTGGACTTAGTTGCTGCATATGCATCTCAATTGCTATGGGGTCCTGACCATGTTCACCCTTCCTCAAGCCAAGCTAGCTACAACATGTCTTACAACTCCTGGCAGGTGACATCACTTTAACTTACAGTATGTATGACTGAGGCAAGCTGCTATTTTTAAAAAGAAGGTAACATTTTAAAAAGACAGTGATGTGGACTGAGAAGCAGCTTGTGGAGGTGAATCATCATGCTAGTCTAGATAGTTCCAGGTTGCAGTCAGTTAGCCTAACCAGTGGGAGCAGAAGGGGAGAGGGATACAGATCTAAAATAGAACCGTTTAACCCATTTGTGAATTAAAGTTACATTATGGAAATGTGGCCTCCAGAACTGGACACCATAATCCAAATGAGGCCTCACCAGTGATCTTCACAATAGCACCACCTCCTTCCTTCTGCTGGTGATACCTTGTCCTATGTACTCCAGCATCCCACTGGCTCTCCCCATAGCCTTGGTACATTGTTTAGCCACCTTTAGGTCATCCAAAATAATTACCCTCAAATCCCTTTCCTGTTTGGTGACCATCAGTTTCTCCCTCCCCCCTCCTGTGATCCTCCCCTGGGTTCCTGCAATCCAAATGTATGATTTTGCACTTTTTTGCATTAAATCTCAGCTGCCACACTTTGGACCATTCCTCTAGTTTACCTGGGTCCCTTCTTATTTTTTCCACCCTTCCTGGAGTGTCCACCCTGTTGCAGATCTTAGTGTCATTTGCAAAAAGGCACACTTTTCCCTAGAGTCCCTCTGCAATTTCACTTATGAAGCCATTAAACAGGACTGGGCCCAGAACCGATCCCTGTGGCACCCTGCTGGTCACACTCCTTTCCTTAGATTGAGCACCATTTGTCATGTCTCTCTATCTTCTATCATTTAACCAGTTTCTAACCTAGTTTACCACCTTGTGATCTACTCCCAGGCTGCCCAGCTTGTTCACATATTTATTTATTTTTTGTTGACTGGGTAAGTGCACTAAACAAATTCTGCCTATTTTCAGGCATGACCCGGGGGAAGGGGATACAGATGAATGGCAGCTGACTTTGAACCAGATTAAGCTTTTGGTGGTATTTTTAGTGAATGGGGGAATTTGGCCAGGGCAATGGGAAAATGTTCCTACTCTTTTTCCAAAAGTGCCATGGGATCTTTAAAATCCACCTGAACAGGCAGATGGGACCTGGGTTTAACACCTCATCTGAAATATGGCACCTCAGGAGTGCAGCTCTCCCTCATGCTGCACTGCTGTGTCAGTATTGGGATATTAACCCAAGTGTCTGGTGTGGGGCTAGAACCCACAGCATTCTGATCTCCCAGCCTCAGAGATGAGTGTACTACCCGCTGAGCCACTGACACTGATATGTGGTATGTGGAATGGTATCATAGGCCTTACTGAATGCAATTCATGTTTATCTTTATGTTTAAGTCCATGAAACACCCTTATCTAGTTAATGCATTTGCAGCCATAGTGGCTCTGCCAGAATGTGTTTCTGTTGTTTGGCACTCCATATCTTGAAAACTGTACAAGATGCCATCAAAATCTTTCTTCATCATGAGACTCTGGCAACCTTAACACGCATGCCAGATTTTAAGCAATTTCATCAAATGACACAAAAGTTATTAAGGTGCAAAAAAACAGGGTTTAACATTAAATCGGCTACTCAACACTAACTATAGGGGTGCGACTGCATCCCTATTATATATATATATATCCATATACAATCATACATATATGTTTGTGACTTTGTAATATTCAAGTGTACACCTGTTGCAGTGCTTCCACAGATTGTGAAAAAAAAATACTGCATCTTATGAGACTATCCTATGTAGCAAGATTGCAAATACACATATGCACTAGGTACAAAGCATGCTTCCTTACTAAAGCTGGATGAAATCTGTGTACTTTGCTTTGTGTAATTTTCACATTTACCCGAGTTTCACAAAAATGTATGCATTTTGTAAACATTTTTAAAATTTTGAACTCCTACATTTTTTTTTACATGTAGAGGGCGTTAAAATGCACATTTTTCATGTTTTGCAAATTGCAGGGACAGACAAAGCAATGAATGAAAGTGTACTATTTCACATAAGAAAAAGGTGCAGTTTTGAATGTGTGAATAAAGTTTCAAATGGCATTTCATTGCAATCATTTTGTTTAAATGTGTAGTTAAAACTAATCATGCAATCAAACATTCTGCAAAATGTTCAAGCAGTTTTTTGGAAACTGCAGAATTTTGCAGGCATGTCCTTTCCTCCAGTGGTATTCATTACATTGCAAAGAATTTAGTACAGGCAAAAGCTGAGGGCCTGACTGCACACTGGATACTGAAAATCTCACAAGTAAGACACAGTGGGTATAATGCAGATCTCCCCAAAATAGGAGGAATTTATGATAGCACATGATTATGGCTTAATAGTGAACCCTGGAAGGTGGAGAACTCTCAATAGATAAGGTATAGTGCAGACAAAAAAAGAAAGAATGCTCACGGGTGCTAGGAGGTGCTGACAAACGGTGTGCAAACCCCTGTTGCAGTATAAACTGGTAGAAATCTAGCAGACAAATAGTCAGCTGTGCACAGGGTTTGCTACTAAAAGTAGAACATTTATTTTGAAAATGAACTACAAACAGCACGGACCCATGACACACAGCACTAAGCTCCAGCACTTCAGCGCATGCTGTCCCTTCTTCAGTAGATGTTCTACCATTTTGTAACAAACCCTGTGTGCAGTTGTCTGTTTGTCCTCAAGGTACAGTGCAGGCAGGCATCCTGTAGGCTTCCACACACTATGATGATTTTGATGTTAGTGAAAGGTGAGGGTGTGACATTTCTGGAGATTTTAACCCTTTGTCCACTGCTGAGGCACAGTGTGGGTAGGCACTGTGCGATCCTTACATTTAGCACAATTCATGTACAAATGAAGGTTCCTGGATACAAAATGGAACTATTGCATGAAAACACTAGATGAGGACTTAGAGCTGCAACTGGTACGGAGTTCCAACACTCAAAAGGTCCTGGTAACATGGGCAGGCTAATGCTTTGCCTAAGCAGGCCCCAGTTTACTGGAGCTCTCTGTGGCAGAGTTTGAGACCTTCTTCTTGCCCCTTGTAACAGCAGGACAGCAAATCACCACTTGGTTTTCTGATAATGTGTTACACACTGCATCAAATTGTCAGGGTTGTTAACATTATTCTTTTTTAGACTGTGTCATTCTTTCACGTAACGTATGCATGTATTTCCTGTTAAATGATACCTGTATAAGTTATTTTAGCTATACTGTATTTTGCAACTGTTGTAACTTGAAACTCTACTATACATACAGTACAACAACAAAGTGAGCAAGTGGCAATGCAGCACCAGGAAAAAGTAGTGGTGCTATACAAACAAACATATAGGCGCAAAAAAAGGTAAAGCACCCACTACAGAGACAGTCTACACAAGCAATTAATTAATTACTTAATTAATTAATTAATGGCGTTGGTTAATTTATAACGTCACTGAGGTGTGACGGTGCTTTTTCTGCTGCTGGTTGTTTGGATGTTAACTGCACATTTGATGAATAAATGGTAAGATTTTATTCCCATTGCTTGTGTGGACTATCCCTGTAGTGGGTGCATTACCTTTTTTGTGCCTGTACTTAGGACACCACTGAAAATAAGCTGATAGATGCCAGCCCAGTGGCATGGCAGTAGCACTGCTGCCCACCAAGCCAGCGACCCATGTTCAAGAGCAGACTCAGGTTGTCGGGGATCAGCCAGGGAAAGATGATTGAGTATCCATCAGCCTGCTCTTCTCTCCCATGGAAGAGGCTAGAAGGCCCTGCCATTGACTGCCACAAGGTGGAGGCCTCGTGGATGTGCAGGCTGAGGCAGCATGTAAGGGAGGGGCTGCTGGTTTGGCATGGTGCATGCGTGTCTCCACACAGCATGCACTATTGCCTGTCTGTGGTGGGGATGGGCAAGACCAGAACAAGGAAAAAGGACGTCCGGGCTCATGAAACCCTACACACTCATCCCCGACCCACACCATAACCCAGGATCCATCGACCGCCATCTGGATTAAGTACTGGGGGAGGAGAACAACTTCCCTATCCTAGTCCCACCATATGGGGCAAGTCGTGGGGGACCTTTAGTCAGGTGAGTTCCCAGGGGTTGGGCAGATAAGTATGCCTGCACAACACAAGTCAAAAAGCTATACAGTGAAAAATAAAGAAAATGACCTAATAGTCCAATGGTTTTCCTGCTCAACTGCTTTGCTTTGAATAAACATAATAATAATAATATTAATAATACTAACCCTCCCCAGCAGTGTGATGCATACAGCTGTAGTGAAACTTTAGAGATTGACAGTACTGAAGACTAAGGCATGGACTTTGAAAGCTTTGTATGCAGGATTTGCCACAGCTGTTCTGCTACAGCTGCATCACTGCAAATGCGACAGAATGTTTGCATGTGATTTTCAAATATTTTGACAAATTTGCAACACTTTGATCACTTTACACCAGAAAAATGACACACAACAGTTTTTTAATGCATGTGTTATTTTTGATGTGCAACGTGTGGCCCTTGAGACATGACGTCAGACCACGTTTCATGTGGTCTAACAGTCATGTCACAAATAGTGAAACTCCAGCAGAATCATGTCACAACTCTTTGTAAATCTGTCCCAGAATGCCTTGTTTATCCACAGCCCAGGTACCAGTATGGATCAGCACAGGTGCGGAGCAAGTCTCCCCAAAGTGTGATGCAGTTAGTGCTGATGAAAGGTTAAGAATTGATAGTACTGGCAACTGCAAACTGAGGTTCCTCCTCCAGTCGGATTAGTACTGTGTGCGTAGGCACACTGCAGGCCTCCCTACAGTGTGATCAATTTAAAGAGCTAGTGTACTGCCTGAAATTATTAATAACTGTCAGAAGTAGTTGGTTATCCCTGGCAGCTATCACTCTATATATCTTAAGTATTTTGTTTTTTCCTTTCGGTTTTGCTAATTAGAAACTTTTCTGCCTGACAGTACTAGGTGTGATGTGTGGAACAACACTCTCTGTACAGGCTAACATAGTTCTGTCACTCCCTCTGCATCATCAGCATGGTGATCTCACTAACTGTGACCTAACTAGTAACCAGGAAGAGACAATCTCCTGCTGCTTGACGGGTAACTTGTGTCACATGTTACCAATCAGGCAGCAGGGCTTGTGATGTAACAATGAGTGGGACTCTTACTGATAATACAGTGGGAGGAACAAAACTAAATATGTCTGGTCCCTGGCAAAGCATAGCTTTCTACATCACACCCAATACTACTAGGTAGAAAACCATGTAATAAGCACATAGGAAAAGGAAAATACTTCAGAAATAAAAAGTAATATGGAACTAGTTTTTAAAAATGACTAACATTTTCTGCCGGCTATTTTCTGTCACTACTGGCTATTTAATACTGGTGAAATTTGGGGACTGACATCACTAGAGACTGAAGCTTTCGATATATGCACTAGTCAGGTACCGCGTCAGTCAGCTTTCTAGACTGTGGCGAGTAGAAAGAGAGTAAGGTTTTGTGGTTAGAGCACAGCATTGTGAACCATAAGGGTCCAGTTCAAACCCCACCACAGCCCATTACCTGTGACCCTGAGCAAGTCATTTGACCTTACTATGACTCAGTTACTCCCTGTGAAATTGGGTGGTAGCAGCACCCCAGAGAAAATAAGATGTTACATCTCAGCTGGGCAATCCTTGGTAAATAAAACAGAATAAATAGTGGAGTGCTGAAAGCACTGGAGACTGAAGCCCTCTGGTTAGCCTCAGAGTCAGGTGCGGTGAACTGGATATATTTCAGGCTTCCTCACATGCTGATGAATGAAACTATGAGGAACATGTTAAAAAAAAAAGTAGTGACTACCAAGGCTATCTCTGTCATGTTCATGGTATAACCTGACTTGGGGCACCTACAAATCTAATCATCAGATCTCTAGACCATTTGTGGAGACAGAGTTAAGTTACCTAGATTTGTATTTAAGCTGCAGTGGCATTTCGATAGCATTTCTCCCAATAAATGCCCCCTTAAAACCATGGGGCAATCACTGATGAAGATAATGCTACAACCAAATGACCCATACACAATGGCCTATTGCACTGACCTGTGGTAAACATTGAGAGTCCAGTTTAAGATGGTGAAAATCTCATTTTTGCCCAGGTCCCAGCTCACAATATCTTGCAGATGACGTGAAAGATACTTTTGATGCATCAACACAAATGTCCTGAAGATGTTATAGTGTGGAGGACAGCACTGCACCATAAGGTGCTTGACAATTGTCAAATTATTCATGATATTGTTCTGCAGAGCTTCCAGGTGGTTTGCAAGTCCAAGGCCCTTAATGTCCAAGTATGTAGCCTGAAACTGGGGTGAAATGATTTCTTCGGTCGCCTCAAAAAACTTCCGTTTCCAGTTCTTGGGCCTCCCTGGTGGCAGTAACTGGTGCTGGCTTTGATCCTCCTGGATCAGCTGATCAATCTTTTCTTCCCGCTCAATGATGCGGACAGCTGAAACAAAGATTGTTGGATCCTGTCTGACAATGGTCAGTCCACATCCTATAATGTCCCAGAGCTCCTTGGCTAAGTCATCACTGAGCTGCTGGACTCGGCTGAAGTGGGACATGACCACCTCCTTACTCTCTGGGTCCAGTCCTCCAGAGTGGTGCATCTGGTACAAGGTGTTATCTCTCCAGCACTCTAGTTGCATCAGTTTTGTATGGGCCTCCAGAATTTGCCTGCACTCAATAAGCTTCTGGGTCTCCTCCACCACCTGAGGAACTGCCAGAGAACAAAGTCAAGTTTTTATTCCTGGTCTTTAAGTCAACAGCTTCTCCCTCTAATTCCACACCACCCACCCCACCCCCATCAGCATCAACATCAGCAGACAACCATTTTAGGAACTTCATAAATATATCTACATAAGGCCCAATATCAATCAGAAATCAGACCCTGTGTTCTCAGTATCAACCTGGCATGTCATCATAACAGGTTGATATGGGGAAAATCACAGCTATCATACTAACTAGAAACAGCTATGACAGCACCTGTTGGAAGTATCAATTTGGGTGAGTGAGTGATTACTCTTTTTTTTTTTTTTTTTTTACACACCCTTGCTAACCACTCTTGTGATTTATGTGGCAAAACACACCTCAGGTGTGTAAAATCAAAAGCTTGTATCGCAGTCACCCATTCATAGAAACATAGAATTTGACGGCAGATAAGGACCGCTTGGCCCACCTAGTCTGCCCATTTTCCTACCTAACAGATAAGCTGAAGATCCTAGTTAACCAACAGCTTACTTCCTCCTACGCCCCACTAGGACTGCCTTGTGCCTGTCCCATGCATTCTTGAAGTCCCCCACTGTTCTTGACTCTACGACCTCCTCAGGGAGGCTGTTCAATGCATCCACAACCCTCTCAGTGAAAAAATACTTCCTCACATTTCCTCTGAGCCATCCCCCCCTCTATCTTCAAATTGTGCCCCCTTGTTCTTGCACATCTCTTTTTCTACATATTCATTTTTCTACATATATATTAAGTTGCAAAAAATGTTGCTAATGCTAGGGTCAAAGTGACAAAAGTTGGAAAATGAGGCATTAGGGTTTCCCTAACACCCCACCCTCCCAAACTAGGCAGGAGAGAAGGTGTGGGGTGTGCATTGGGCTTCTCAGGCCTAACGCTCACCGCATTCAAGCTGTAAATAAGGTTATATGTGTAGACTTTATGAGAATGGGGTGAGCATTAGGCTTGAGAATCCCAAGGCACACCTGCTATCCTGCCTGGTGTGGGAGGGTGGGGTGTTAGGGAAACCCTAACACCTCATTTCCCAACCTTTATAACTTTGACCCTAACTGGAGCATTAACAAAGTATTTTGCAACTTATTTCCTTACTTTTTGAGGAGGTATAATAGTATCCTTATTTTACTGTGGGAGTGCAAGCTCCTTTGGACCCTGTACTTCCATCCCTTCGTAGATGCGTAAATGTAGGTATGTAGCTGTGGAAGCACAGGACCCTCCAGGCCCTGCATTACCATTTATAGGACAACAGTGACCAAATTGTCAGCATATCCATCTTATTACTCCACCTCATGTACCCAGTACAGAAAATTTTTGAATCCCCACCAAAAAGTAATTCAGACCAACTGCAACCCCATTCCATTCCATAGGTGCGAAAACACATTTTGGCCAGGATTTGAAAAATGACAGCTGTAACATACATGAGGTGGGGTAATAAGAAGGCTATATTAAAAATCTGGGGTAAAAATATTTAACATTTATGAGGTTACCAGCTTACTGTATGTTTTGAAACTGCAATGAATGGTCGTAACTTTGGCATTAGCATTATTTCATATTTTGACCCCAAATTTTCAACATAGTCTTTTTATGACCCCACCTCATAAACCCTCTAGGTGAAAATTTTTAAATCTGTGCCAAAACACCACTCACTACAGGCGCAAAAACGCATTTTGGACAGGATGTGAAAAATTACAGCTCTAATGTACTGTTCATGAGGTGGTGTGAAAAAATGGCTATATTGAAAATTTGGAGTCAAAATATGGAAAATGACCAAAGTTATGCACATGTGTAGAAAAATTTCAATGAACATATACTTGGCCATTTTCAGGAATTCTTTTCACTGAACTTTCAAAATTTTGTGAGGCTTCACCCTCATGAACACTGGCAGTGAAATTTAGATGTCGATCCCAAAAAGTGATTTCGAACAGCAACCACAAAAATCACCTTCCGGGCCTGATAAATGAAATGACATTTGCAGTGTTCATGAGGTGGGGTCCCAAATAGGCTATGTTGAAAATCTGGTGAAAAATCCTCCAAAATGGCAAAGTTATGAACATAAGTTCAAAACGTCATTGAAATACTGTACATTATATGGCATTACCTTGTTTCCTCAGTCCATGGTTCAGCTTTGAAGAGTGAAGACATGTTGTGGTACACAGAAGATGGAATCCCATGACCTCCAGTGGTAAGTATAGGGTAAGGGATGGGGTGGGGTGGTGGGTGCTCATTGGGAGGGTCAGGATGGAGAGGAGGACAGCAAGGACGGCAAGGGACCATTTTCATTTTTTCAGGTTTAAAAAATAAAGACATTGGGGGAACATTTTCTTTATTTCAGGGTTCAATTAATAAAATATTTTGGGACACTGGGGGTGAGCTGACCCCGTTTCCCACACTACTGGGGGGAGGGGCTCTAAATGCTGGCATGAGGATTGGGCACCCTGATGTTGATGAATAAATAAAACAACTGGCTGCAGGAGAAGGGATCCAACACCAGGGTTGGTGCTTTCAGTATCTGAAACTCAGAAAGTAGAAGACAATGATCAGAGGCTCGAGGTGCCACTAGACACTAGGGAAACATCAGGAATAGCAATTGGAGGGTGGGGGAGTGCTACTAGACACCAGGGAAATTAATTTTATTATAGGCACGGTGATCAGAGAGTGGGGGGTGTCACTAGACACAGGGGAAATTATTTTTATTACAGGAACAGTGAACAGAGGGTGGGGGGAGCCACTAGACACCAGGGAAATATAGGAGCAGGGGTATTGGAGGGTGGGGCCACTAGACACCAGGGGGAAACATTAGAGTACTGGGGAGGGCATTAGAAGGGACAAGCAAGGATTTTAGAGTGACTTGTGATATAAAAAAGGATTCTTTGTTTGTATCATGTGGTCACAAAAAAGGATTCATTGTATTTAAAAAACACATTTCAAGAGCATATTCCTAACTTTGAAGTGCAGATTGCATCTAATGGGGTCCCGATCAGCCAGTCAGGTGTGGTGGTGTCACTCCAGGATGTAATTTTTGAGGCTTTTTGAAGAGAAATTTAAGAAAAAAACTGAAAATAAGATACCAGCTTGCAATAAAGGATTTTTCTCTTATGAAAAAAGATTTTATTCTCATGAAAAGGGAGACCTCCCCTCTCCGCCTCACTGATGCCATTCTCTCTGGTATGGACCAGGGGATTGTCACCTCCACTATCTTTGTTGACCTAGCCAAAGCGTTCAAAACTGTCTCCCACTCCCTCCTACTGGACAAACTCTCAGCCTCAGAAAAGTCCACTGCTGCCACCAACTGGTTCAAATCTTACCTATCAGGCAAATCACAATCAGTCGGAATTAGGGACTCCCTTTCCTCACCCCTTCCCATCCACACAGGGGTCCTACAAGGCTCTGTCCTTGGCCCGATTCTCTTCTCTAATTTTCTAAATGATCTCCCTTTGGTCTGTGCTTCTGCATCCATTCACATGTATGTGGATCACACCATCTTGTATGTTTCTGGTCCATCCACCCCACTGATAGCTTCCACCTTACAGCAGAACTTCAATAATGTCCAGCAGTGGTAACATGCCAATCAGCTGTTTTTAAATGCCAAGAAGACTGTCTGCATGACCTTTGGCACTAGGCAGAGACTCTCTAGGCTCCCCCTCACCCCCACATTCCACACACTTGATGGATCCACGTTGGAAGACACTACCTCCTTTAGGTACCTCAGGGTCTGACTTGATAAATACCTTGACTTCTCTGGTCATGTGGATGCAGTTCACAAGAAACTGCTACCCAAACTTGGTGCTTTGTACTGGAATCATGAATGCATTCCCTTGCTGGCCCATAGAGAAATTCTACTGAAAATGATCCTTCCAACTTTCAACTACAGAGACATAGTCTGCAGTGCTGCCCCTTAAAAGACCCTTTCCAGACTGGACACTCTCTTTCACCCCTTCTGTCACTTTGCTCTTAACTACCCTCCACACACCCACCACTGCACCTTATAGCAATCCCTTGGTCTGCCATCCCTCACTGACTATCACTTGTTTCACTGCACAAACTTCATTCGCAAATTCTAGTTTGGTGTACTACCTTCCTACCTCCTGTCCTCACTGTCTACCCCTCCCTTCACTGCCTGCTCCCTTCAGAGTAGTGACACACATTCTCTCACTGTCCCCTACAGGTCCACCTCAGCTGGTTAAACTGCTTTCTTCTATCAGTTTTCCAAACTTTGGAACTCGCTTCCTACAAATGTTTGAAATGCTCTCTTGATTTACTCCCTCTTCTCTCCCACGTGTTCCTACAATACTCTGATATGCAACTGTCCTTAATCACCAACCTCCGGGTTGCCCAAGTGACCACAATTGCTACCCCTGTTCAACACTTATCATTCTACTGAGTGTCATGTAATATTGTCAGTTGTTATTGTTATGACTACCCAATGCTATGTATTCTTCATGTCATCTCTTCTGTATCCAGTGCTATTGTACATTACCCCTGGACTGTTGTGGTTATTAATGGCACTTATGCTATTGTTTACACGCATGTTGTTATATCTTATCCTCTGTACCCTTCCCCCAGGATACATCTGGAAACAAGCAATTTGCTCAGTTTGTTCTTCCTGGTGAAACTTTTAAATAAATAAATAAAATGATCTTCCCATTGAAAACAATGGGAAATGAAAAATTGAATAACTGCAACAGATTTTTTTCGCAAAACAAATGCATGCCTGCTTTGTTAACCCAGCTGTTTCTACCATAAAAAAATCACACCAAAATTCCATAGTATCTGGATGCAAGGAGATGAGGAAAAAAACTGCAAAAAGTGTCGACTTTATGACTTTTTACAAGCCTGGATTTCTGAATCGACACCTCCAACCAGAACAAAACTTGCATGTCAAGAGATCTACCCCATGGGACAGCACATGCCAAATTTTGTGCAAATCTATTGATCAGTTGCAATGTTATTAAAGTGCAAAATTTGATGTTTAACAACAAACATGGTACTCAACCGTAACTATAGTGGTGCTATCATGCCACTATAAGATATAGATACATAAATCTATAGTTAGGGTTAAATCTTCACTTCTATGTTAAACTGAAAATTTTGCACTTCAATAACTTTGCAACTGTTCAAGTGATTTGCATGGAAATTTGGCGTGCACCATCAGGGACCAAAGATGGCTAGATGTGGTCATTTTCGTTCTAGTCAGATGTGTGGGTGTGGAGACACAGAGTGTCAAAAAACATGTAAATTACTATTTTTTATCAAATTCTTTGTCACCACATTGTATAAAAATGTTGTGGAATTTTAGTCTGAAATGTTTAGTGTATATAGGTCTTGGGTCACAGTGGTGCCTTTTTAAGGTTTGGTGAAAAAATATTAATCCATTACAAAGTTACTAAATTTTAAAGTTTCCCATTATTTCTTATGGGAAAAGTTAAATGTGAGGCTCGAAACAGGATTCTTAATCGCAAATGCAGAATCCTCATTCGCAAATGAGGAATCCTGTTCCACAAATGTGGAATCCTAGTTCATGCTGCTGCCATCTTGTTTTCCCTTAGTGAGGGAAACAAACAAATTACAAAAATAATAGAAGGGTTTTGTAAATGCCAACATTTGTGTTTAACAAATCGAAGCCTGAGGAATCAGATTCTGGAGTTAGCATTTTAATCAGTTTGTGATAAATTTGTTTTTTTCTGCTGTGGAAATCCTGATTCGCAAATCGTGGAAAACATTAACTGCAAATCAGGATCGTTTTCTGCAATTTGCGGACAAGGATTTTCTTTTACCACAAATTGCAAAAAAGGATTTGTGAACAAGAATTCTTATTCACAATTTGCAAAAAAAAAAAAAAAATAGTTTTATATGGCACTTCCTAGCAAAGAAATGGTTTGGAATTTTGAGCTGAAATTTTCAAGGTGTAAAGGGCTTGCCCCACAGATGTGCCTTTTGCTGGTTTGTTGAAAATATATTACTTTGGCTTGGAGTTCTGCATATTTAAATTTTGCTTTATTTCCCATAGGATAACATTGTAATGGGATGTTTACGGAGTCATTTCTTTGTCACTATGCTCTTAAGAAATGGTTTGCAATTTTGATCAGAAATTTCCAGGGTACAAGGGGCATGTGCCACCGATGTGTCATTTGGTGGTTTCAAGAACATATATTAATTTGGTGTCAAGTTACACAGCCTTCCAATTTTGTTGTGTTTTCTATAGGATACAATTGCCATGTGAGGTATTTTTTGATGCTGTATACTACGGGGTGGGAGCACCTGAAAAATGATCCATGGTTGGGAGGGCCAGACCCTGCACTCCCACATGTATATACAGACACCATTATGGACTGATGGGAGAACAGGGTCTAGAGCCCTGCACTCCTACAGGGAAATAAGGATATAATTACAAGCTGTCTACACTTACGGATAATTTCTTTAAATCCCAGCTCGAAGACTGCCATCCATCTCAGACCGCTTTCTGGAAGACTTCACTCCCATCTAGATTCCCCTTCCCATTCCCCCCTTCCTGCCCCGATGGAGCCAGTGGTGCTGCCTCTTCCATAAATCACTTCTTCACCACCTGTGCTTTCCCTGGGGACACCCTCCCACCACACTTATCAATATGTCCCCCTCCACCCAACCCTACACTCTTCGCAACCCTCCCTCACTGTGCACATTCCCACCCAACCTTTCCCCCATCTAGCCACACCTTCCCCCCATTACCCTCTTGAGGTAATCCATGCCCTCAAATCTCTAAGCACCACCAAACAAAGCCCAGATGGAATTAATCTCAGTCTTTTGAAAATATCAGCTCCAGCCATAAACTCACCCATCAACCATCTCTTCAACCTCTCTCTCTCTCTCTCTCTCTCTCTCTCTCCCCTCCAGCTGTTTACCTAAGGCCTGGAAATTGGCCAAGGTCATTCCCCTTCACAAAGGGGTGATCCTTCAAATCCCAACAACTACTGGCCTATCTCTCTCCTACCCTCCCTCTCAAAGATTCTAGAATCCCTCATCTCTAAAAGACTAAACTCCTTCCTATCCTCTAATGACATTTTGACCCTATATCAATCCAGCTTCTGGGGACACCACTCCACTTCCTCATCCCTTCTCCGCCTTATCAACCATATCCATTCAGCCATGGACAAGGGTCACTTGACTCTGGCTAGTTTTGTAGACTTAACCAAAGCTTTTGACTCCATTGCCCACAAGATTCTAATAGATGACCTTGCATCTATCAGTCTGTCGCACTTCACCACCGAATGGTTTAAGGCCTACCTCTCAGACAGGTTCTAGTTTTTGCAGCTAGGCAACACCAAATCCCCCCCTTCCCATCCTAGCTGTAGTTCTGCAGGGGTTGATCCACAGTGCCACCCTTTTTTCCATCTTTGTAAATGACCTCCTATCTGTCTGCCCTGCTTCCCATGTTCAAATGTATGTCGATGGATCTGTTATCTTCGTATCCAGCCCCTCCCTAGCTGAAATTTAACCCACCCTCCAGTCTGACTTTAACAACATGCTTCGGTGGCGCAACACTAAGTCACTCAAATGCAATATCAGAAAAAAACACTTGGGATGGCTGTCGGTTCCACCCAGAAGCTGGCCAAACTGTCCTCCCCTCCCTCCTTCTATGCCCTAGAGGGCTCCAAAATCTCAGCAGTTGACTGCTGCAAGTACCTGGGAGTATGGCTGGACCCCAAATTGGACTTCTCCCTATACCTTGACACCATCCATAACAAGCTCCGCCAAAAATTAAGCATGTTGTAGAGACACAAGAACAGTCTCTCCCTCCCTCCCCATCAGGAAAGAAATAATCACCAAGCTTATCCTCCCTTCCTTTAACTATGCCGATGTGGTCTATAGTGCAGCTCCACAATCCTCCCTTGCCAAGCTCGACCCACTGTTCCACACCTTCTGCTGCTTTGCCACTAATCTCCCCTACCAAGTGCATCACTGTCTCCTTTGCCACAATGTTTCCTCCCCCCTTGCTAATTGTCAGCTCACACACTGTGCTTCCTTCATCGCCAAGTTCTGGTTCAACACTCTTCCCTCCTACCTCTCCTCCCTTATAGCCCCTGCCCCCTGCACTGGCTATGCATTGCATTCCCATGAATCATGCTCTTTTGCTTCTTTAGCCACTCTGCATTCATTTGCTGGAAAACAAACCTTTGTCATCTGGCTCCCTGCCCTGTGGAACTCACTATCCCTCACTGTACATAGTTTGCCAACCATAGTATCCCTCAAAAATACTTGAGGCATCCCCCCGTCTCTACCACCTCCTAAATCTTCAGTCCCCTGCCTCTTCCCCAACCCCTTACCCACTCCTCTTCCTCACTCTCCCCCTCTTTTTTCTGACCTCGCGCCAGCTCTTGCTCTTAGTGTATTTCTGTGTTCATGAATCATAGCTGTGTATATTTCAGTAAGTAATCAGTCTCTCAAAGCACTACATACACTGTGTACACTCTATGTAACACTTACAAGTC
This sequence comes from Neoceratodus forsteri, assembly GCA_016271365.2. Taxonomy (NCBI): domain Eukaryota; kingdom Metazoa; phylum Chordata; order Ceratodontiformes; family Ceratodontidae; genus Neoceratodus; species Neoceratodus forsteri. The sequence goes on from CM028130.1 coordinate 1,161,434,645, forward strand.
CTCTGTATTACTGTGCACAATCATGCAGTATTGTTTCTCTATGTTGATATTGCCACTGTGTTTTGTTCCTGCATCACTTTTATCTGTTGTTACTTACTCTTGCACCAATTTGTATGATATTGCCACTGTGTTTTGTTCCTGTACCAATTTTACTGTTCTTACTTTTTGCACCAATCTGTAAATTATACCAGTTTCACTGTTGTTACTTTTTGCATCGATTTGTAAGCTGTATCCTTGTCTCTTGCCCAGGGTGACACCTGGAAACGAACCTCGGCTCAGTGTGCCTTTCCCGGTTATCAACTTTTAAATAAATAAATGGATCTTCCGCAAGCAAATAAGGGTACAATTATACTTTCTCAAAAAAGGAATTCTTTGCAAAAAATGTAATTAATGTATCAGTTAGGATTGCAGCAACACAAGTTTAGAAATAGGGTGTTAGGATTTCCAACCCTAACACCCCACCCCCACCCCACCCTCACGCAGCAACAGGCATTGGGGTGTTCCTTGGTGTTGTCATCCTAACGCCACCCCATTCTCCTATACTGTACCCGGCTCATCTTATTTAATCATGGAATAGGGTGAGTGCTAGGCTGGCAACCCTCAAAGCCCCCGATGCCTGCTGTGTGTGGAGGGTGGTGGTGGGTGTTAGGTTTGGAAACCTTAACACCACTTTTCCAAACTTTTGTTGCTGTAACCCTAATTGATGCATTAACAAAGTTTTTGGGAAATATATATATATATACTGTATATATATATATATATATATATATATAGCAGGAAATATTACCTTTCAGTTTATTTTCACTATATTAGCTTAACTGACAAAAGCGCTAAAATAAGCTGATCGCTAATATTACAGGAAGCACAGTGCTTTAAAGGGACACTGTCAACCCCCTTATGTCTCAAAGTGTTCCTAGTTTAAAAAACACATTTTATAATTGCCAATATTCTGTAAAGATTGCTGATGTAGCTGGTAGTTTGATTGTGATTCTTATTTTCTTTAAAAAAATGAAAAACAGACTGCCCACCATACTGGTGTTACCACACAAACACAGGTTTGTTTACATTCCCTGGTCAGCTCCAAATGCATCTCATCTGGATTTGGGAACTCCCATAACACAGTCTAGCCCCTCATGATGCAGTGGGGGTTTAGAAGGCTACTGCGTCATGAGTGACTGCACTGTTTGGGTGTGTTTCTAATGCTCAGGAAGTATGCAGTAAGAACAGATCCAGGATTGTAAACAAAACAAGGTTGTTTATAAATATACATTAGCATGCATTTCAGTTCTACTAAACAAGGAGACAGACAAAACAAATAGCAACATCAATGAATTTTAGAGACGGTAAGCAATCATAAAATGTAGGTTTTTAACTAGAAATAATAGGATGAAAAACAGGTTGACAGTGTCCTTTTAACTGGACATGAAGCTGGTGCACTAATTCAATCGGGTGCTAAATAGTACCGTATCCCTCTCTGCGCTAAATAAAGAAGGCGCTATAATAAGCTACTATACAGTATATACAGAAGAGAGACTGAGACAGCTTAATATGTATACCCTTGATGAAAGGAGGGACAGGGGGGACATGATAGAAACTTTTAAGTACCTCAAGGGCATCAACAAAGTCCAGGAGGGTAGCATCTTTCAGAAAAAGAGATGTGTAAGAACAAGGGGGCACAATTTAAAGTTAGAGGGGGGACGGCTCAGGGGTAATGTGAGAATTCTTTTCACAGAGAGTGAGTGGGCGCATGGGAACCACCTTCCTGGAGAGTTGTGGGGTCTAAAACAGTGGGGAATTCAAACATGAATGGACAGACATAAGGCAATTATAGTGGGGGTTGCAGGAAGTAGGCTGTTGGTTAACTAGAATCTGCAGCTTATCCAATAGGTAGGGAAATGGGCAGATTGGGTGGGCCAAGTGGTCCTTAACTGCCGTCAAACTCTATGTTTCTATGTTTCTATATATATATATATATATATATATATATATATATATATATATTTATATAAAAATTATAGGGGCACAGTCATGCCCCTGTCATTAGGGTTGAATGATCACGTCTATGTTAAACTCCGTATTTTGAACTTTAATAACTTCACAACCATTCAACCGAGTTACATGAACTTTTGCATTTCAGGTTGACCAAAGATCTATTGACTTGCAAAGTTTTTTTCCAGTCAGATGTCTGGGTACAGAGACATGGAGTGTGAAAAAATGTGAAAATTACCTTTTTTTCATTTCTTTGTTACGCTGCAGCACAAAAACGGTTTGGCATTTTGGTTTTAAATTGTTTAGGTTTGAAAGGTATTGGGTCACAAATGTGACTTTTGAAGGTTTGGTGGAAAACATAAATCCATTCCAAAGTTATTAAATTTTAAAATGTCCCATTATTTTCAATGGGAATTTCACTCTCCAGTTAGATTTGAGCCTCAAAAAAGGATTCTTTGTTACAAATGGGTAATCCTTTTTCACAAATGGGTCATCCTGTGTTGCAAATGGGAAATCTTTTTTGTGCAGCCACCATTTTGTTTTACAGTTAGCGAAGGAAAGAAACTGAAATAACTGAAAACAATTATGTGTTGAGCAGAAACCAACACATGTAACTTGCTGATCTGGACTCACTCAGCTGGATTCTGCAGTTATCTGTTGAAGACATGCCCTTGATTTTTTTTTTAAGATTATAAATATTTTTTCGTGACTCATTATTCAAAAAAAAGATTCTTTTTCGTATCATTAGTCACTAGAAAGGATCCTTTTTAGTGATGTGAAATTCTTTCCCTGGTGTCTAGTGGCACCCACTACCCTCCAATCGCTGTTCCTCTACTTTCCTGGTGTCTAGTGGCACACCTCACCCTCTGATCGCTTGTCCCATTGTTTCCCTGGTGTCTAGTAGCATCCTCCCACCCTCCAATCACCATTCCCATTGTTGTTGTTATTATCCCTGGTGTCTAGTGGCACCCCCACCCTCCAGTCGCTGTCCCCATTATTTTTTTTATTATCCCTAGTGTCTAGTGGCACCCCACCCTCCAATCACCATCCCCATTATTTTTTTATTATCCCTGGGGTTTCCTAGGACCCCCCCCCACCCACCAAATGCTGTCCCAACCTGAAATAAAGAAAATAATCCTCAACGTTTTTTTTCCTACCTACAAAACAAAAAGGGTCCCTCATCAATCAGACCCCTTAAACCCCACCTCCCACTCAGTACCCACCACCCCACACATCCCAGTGCACCCCTACACACCCTCATTCACCTGAACAGCTCACAGGGTGAAGGTCCACGCTTCAATCGAAAACACGTCTTGCTGCTGGAACTGGCGACTGCAATATGAGAAACTAAGGTAAATGAGGTTCTATGTATTTCAATGGGGTTTTCAACTTTGGTGCTTAACTTTGTCATTTTTAAAGATTTTGACACCAAATTTTCAACATACCCTTTTTGAGACCCCTCCTCATGGACAATGTTGGTGTCATTTCACAAATCCTGCCTGAAAGGTGAGTCCACTGTTGGTTGACAAAAGCATCTTTTGGGATGGATTTCAACATTTTCACCATAGTTGTTCATGAGGTGGGATCATAAAAAGGGTATAGTACTTTGAAAATTTGTGGACAAAATATGTTTTAATGACAAAGTTGTGTGCACCTGTGGACATTTCACTACTCTTAAAAAGACAGGTGTTAAAAAATTCCACCTGTCTTGATTATAAGATGGGGCCATAAAAATACTTTTTAAAAACTTAGGGTCAAAATGTCAAAAAAAAAAAAAGAAAAGATATGAAGAAACATTGAAATTCTCCAACGTTTACTCATGCACATTTTGCCCTTAGTTATCTCACCTTATGAACATGATAGGTATCATTTTTCAAATCCTCTCTGATGTTTTCATAGACGTTCTGCCAAATCACCTTTTGGATAGGATTAAAAAAATTCCACCTGTCTTGATCATAACATGGCATCATAAAAAGTCTGTTAAAAATTTAAGGTCAAAGTATGAAAAACAACAAAGCTATGAAGAAATGCTGAATTTCTCCAATGTTTACTCATAATTTTATTGTTGTAGATTTTGGCCCCAAATTTTTAACATATCCCTTGTGCTAACCCCCACCCCCCATGACCATGACAAGTGTAATTTTTCCAAATCCCCTCTGAAACATGTTTTAGCAATCACTCTACAAATCACCTTTCAGATGAGATTTTAAAACTCCTCCTCTCTTGATCACAATGTGATGACATAAAAATCTCTGTTAGAAATTTGGGGTCAAAATGTTGGAGACCACCGGAAATGAGATAGTGATTCTCAGCTGGCCTATCCTGGTCAAATACATTGTAAAAACAGGTATAGGCTGGACCCCCACTGAAAGCAAAATATTGCATCTCCACTGTGCTGCCTTGGTAAATACAACATAAAAATAGGTACAAGTAGGACACAATTGAAAATGTAGGGCTTTATTTGTAACACCAGCACTTTCTATTTTTAATTGCAATTTTTATTAAAGAATTATGTGTTTTTTCAGACAGGTACATAAGTTGACATTGTACAACATCAAACATGGATTAATCAATATGGATGATCTGCAAAGAAAACTAATGTATTGAATTTATATGCTAGTGTCTAACATTCTATTGCTTTTCAACACTTAAAAAACATGCAGACATTACAAACACAATACCACCTCTCCCAATTTGAGGCATTTTAGAGCTCTGTAATAAACCTGGCTGTTTTAATTCAGAACAGAGTCTTATCTGGGCATCAAATCTTCCTGTCAGTGAGCATTTGTACAGAGGACAGCATCATGTGGGAATCAAGTTTCACCTGGCCAGGTGGTCCTTCTGAGTCACTGAAAGCCCAATTAGGCATCTCTCACCAGAATTTCCAAATCTGAAACAGCTTCTCTTTCACTTAAAATTCATTGTAAGGTATCAATCTGGCAGTAAATTTTTCTTTTTGCAGATGAATATGGGCAGTCAACCTCTCCATTTCCTTGATTCGAGAACAACAATCTAACCATTGCGATTCATTCGGGACCTGATCAGAGACCCACTTCCTGGTTATTGCTAAGGCAGCTTCCATTGTTAAAATATTAAGTAGGTATTTCTCTGAGGGGCTTCATAGCCCTATAGGAAATCTTCCTAACACTAGCGTATCACGTGTGTCAGGTATATGAGTGTTGAGTAGCTAACCTGTTACTGGAAGGACAATGTTCCAAAAATCCCTGATTTTTGGGCAACCCCAGAAAATGTGTTTGTGTGTGCCTACCTGACCACAACCTTACCAGCAGAGTCTAGTCAGATGATTACCATAATAATGAGTTAGCACTGGTGTCTTAAAGAACTTCAAGATCACCTGCTACCTAAATTCATGTCACATAAGAGAGGCTGTGGTTTTGTTGGCTTGTTCCCAAATCTGAGCCCAACCTTCTGGGGGGAGGAGTAGTTCACCAATCCCTGCTTCCCATTTAAGTTGAATATTCAGCTTCACCTGAGGATTATTGTCTTTGCATACTTAATAAATTCTTGAGATAAGTTTCCTCTCTTCCCCTTCCCCTGTATTTCCTGCACAGAAAGCTAGGAGTGGATGTTCTACTGCCTCTTACAATAAGCTTTTCTCAGTTTGGAAGCTAGTGCTTCACTTGGAGGCAACAATAAAAATCTCTTTGGAATAAGCCAAACTCACCCAGCAGTTATTGGTAGCTTTTTACTACAGTATATCTCCCACCATGAGTTGCCACAGCTTTACCAACCCACACTGTTTCCACCTGACAAAGACTCAGTTGGTTCTGACTGGTGTAAAGTCTCTGCAGGCTCTGCTATTTGTTAACTTGCTGAGTTCATTCCTGACCCCCAATTTCTTTAGTGATTCCTTCCAATGATAAAGACGGATTTTACCCAGGGATTCAGTATAAGGTTAATTGTCCATGCATCTAACTTATTAAATAAATAATTGTCAATTTGGCCTTGCTCAAGACTTGATTTTTCTATGGCTACCCATGCTAATTTACGTCCTGGCCAGAGATGGGGTATTATGTGTTGGAGCTGAGCTGTCTGATAATAGGTTTTTAGATCTGGTACTCCCAACCCTCCCCCTTTTCCTTCTTAAGTGTCATTATATTCTGTTTCAATAAGGATTTCTTACCTCCCCATACAAACCTCAAAAGCAACTTATGTAAAGATTTGTGAAAGGTTTTGGAGGGTTAATAGGCAGTGCCCCAAACAGAAAAAGCAGACATGGGAGAATATTCATTCTTAGTGTTTCAGTGTGACCTATCAAAGACAGTGGAAGTGTGGACCATCACTCACAATTTTGTCGAATTTCCTCCAGTATGTTTTGATAGTTTGCTTGAAAAAGTTTACTTACATCTGAAGTGATGTGAACCCCCAAGTAGTGGAAGCCTTTGGAAAACCATATACGTTTTGTGCAGTTTTTAAGGTTGTGGGTTAGACTCCCACCTATTAACATTATTTTAGATTTAAATTCATTTATTTTAAAACCTGAAGCTTTCCCATAATCTTGTAGGATGGTCATGGCTTTAGGGAGTGTTTCTGTTGGATTCTGCAGGTAAAGAAGGGAATCATCTGCATATAAAGATATGCAGTTTTCTACTTCTCCAACCCGTACACCCTCTATATCTGTACTTGTCCTGAAAGCCACAGCTAACAGTTTCATACTCAGTGCAAACAAGAAGGGTGATAGGTGGCAGCCCTATCTAGTGCATCTTTGAATTTGGAATGAAGGGAATATGGTACTGTTCAGTCAAACCTGAGCTGTAGGTTTCTCATAAAGCGACTTAATCCAAGACCTAAAAGTGTCTCTGAAATTAAATGTACACAGAGTGGCATCTAAAAAAAACCAGCTTAAGCAATAAAATGTCTTTTCCACGTCTAACACCACCATAACTCTCTAATCCCTCAGCAGGTTGCTGTGGGTATGTAACATGGTGTTAAGAAGCCATCAATGTTGTTGTGGAGATGCCTGACAGTAATAAAACCAGATTGGTCTGGGTGCACAAGGTGTGGTATCACTTGCTTGAGATAGTTTGCAATGACTTTGGAGAACATCTTTGTGTCCTGGTTAAGTAGTGATATAGGATGGAAACCTCCATACATAGAGGTATTTTCACCTGGTTTAGGCAATATCAAAATCACGGCTGCCCCACCCCCCCAAACTATCTGGAAAATTGTCTGGTTCCAGACATTCATTACAGAGTTGTGATAGTATAAGTATTAGTTCCTTTTGGAATTTTTGCCAGAACTCAGCAATGAAACCATCAGGGCCAGATGACTTGTTATGTTTTAAGTCTTTAATTATATTACCTACCTCTGTTTGGGAGAAAGGCTTTTTGAGATCTTGGGCCTTCTCCATGGTTAGCTGCGGCAAGGTGAATTTTTTATTTTTTTTATATTCTCTTTTTATTCAAGGACGTGACATATACATGAAATACAGTCATTATCATAAAACCAACATTCAGAGGCTGTCCAATTTAATACAATGTATCAAGGACAATAAAATAATTGTGTTTTAACCTTTGTCTTTGTATTTCATTCTATAAGGACTGAAGTTATTAACATAATAGGTGATTCACCCGATTGTGTAATCTTTGAGGATTCAGTTCCTTCCAAGAATTCAAAAAGTTTAGGGATCAACCAGATGTGATAACAGTACTCTAGAAACCGTTGCAGATTCTCAATCTCTTTTAGTGTAATATGAACAATTGTGGTGTGGAGAGGCTCAAGGGACAAAGCTTGGGCCCTGACTGGACAAATGCAACACCCAAGGTCTCCAAAGGGTTTTGAATGCCTGATATTTATTATGAAGTATGGCTGTAAGAGATTCCATATAGTAAATGACTAATACCACCCCCTCCAATCCCCCAAAGATGGAATAACGGTGGTTCTCCATCGTCTGGTAATAGCTTTTTTTGCTGCTAAAATATATATGGGTAGCAGGATACAGTGCCACGAGGGTCTGTGAGGGGGAAATATAGATAAAAGAGTCAGTTCGGCCATAAATTCGACCGATTCACCCAGACATTCTGAAAACTCCTGTTGGAGAGAACACCAAAATGGAGTCAATTGAGGACATGTCAAGAAAATGCAGCAAGGTGATTTTGTCTAGAAGTTGCTTATTTTACTTGTGGTGCCTATCCCCTCCTCCTGTTTGTATAGGTTTGCATAATAATTTTTTTTTAATGTCGGCAGTTTTTGTTGGTTGTGTCTCAGGTTGAGACTTGCTAGGTTCTCTTTTAATTTTAGGGATAAACCTGTCTGCCATTTGCTTTCAAAGTCTATAGGCTAGGAGACGCCCTGCTCTATTGCCACCTTCATAATATTTTTGTGAAATAAATCCTAATTTATTCTCTGTCTTTGAGGTTAATTCTAACTCTAACTTTAATTTTCTCAGGCTTTTTAAGTGGGCCTGGCCCCCATCTTTCTTATGTTCAGATTCCAGCTACTCTACTTGATCCCATTTACTAATTTGGTCTGTTTCTCCCAGGTCAGCTTCTTTTTGTAGCTGGCATAAGAGATGGCTCCCCCCCCCAAGATGGCTTTTAAGCCATCCCAGAAGAATTTCTGCTTGGATGCTGTCCCTAAATTTTCTTGGACATAGCTTCTAATGGTTTCTAATTTTTGGTAACAAAAATATCATCATGTAGGAGACCGGTATTAAGTCTCCAAAGTGATTTTTTGTCTGATGGGCTTACTGTAGGTCTAAAGTAATACTAATTTTGGCATGATCAGATAGGTACATTGGGTAGATTTCTATGTCTTTGACTACGTACCCCCAAACCTTTTGAGTACATATGTGATCAATATTGGAGTAACTACTTTGAGTGTGAGAAAAGAATGTATAATTTTGGTTAGAGGGATTAATTTCTCTCTAAATATCTATAAGAGGACTGGCCTGGTGGTTATGAGGATTGAGGCACTGGACACCACACCTCGTGCCATGCCAGCGACCCAGGTTCTGGAATGAGCCCAGGCCACTGGGGGTTGGCAGGGAAGAGGGAGGATTGAGCATCCATAGGACTGCTCTCCTCTCTCGGGTGGAGGGGGACCAGGGTTAAGCCCAGCAACACAGCAGCCCCCAGTGGAGACTGGAGGCACTGCAAAGCTTAGGGCTCCATAGTGGGTTGCAGAGCTGTGACAGACGTCCCTGGCGTCAATGCACTCTCAGGCTCTGCTGGGGGGAAGGGCAGGGGGCATAAACACACAAGAAAAAATCCTCTCATCATTGGTAGGCAATGGTGGGGCCAGGGGTTGGGACCCCAAGTCAGCACCTGGCATCAGACCTCCAGACCTGGTCTCCTCTGAAAGGGTTGCAGCCCACAACACTATACATAAAGCACCTGAGGAGTAGGATGGTCCCTCCCTGGGAGACTCAGAGCCAGGAGGATGGGCTAGCAACCTAAGGACGGGGTCCCTGCCACCAGAGAAGGACAATCAGAGCTTCAGACAGACAGGAGAAAGTCCCAGACCGAGTGCCCACACCAGAGAGAGTCTTATAGAAAGAGAGGTGAGAAAAATAATTGAAAAAAAAAATAAACATCTATAAGACCAGTGACTTCTCTCAGAGATCTGAGCAACTTTGATCCAGCTTTGTGTCCCACCTGCATGCCTGAGATTCTGAGATATGACCTGCCCTGCTGGGAGGGGAGCTACCTTACCAAAGACTGGTCTGAAGAAATCAGTAGATGGGGGGGCAGTAAATGTTAACAAATGTATTAACCAGCCTACTATCTCACCTGAAAGAATAGCAATCCTACCCTCTTTATCACCATAGGTAAGGGTTTTCTAAAATGGAAGACCGCTTCTCACCAATATAGCGACTCCTGCTTTCTTCACTGATTGATGTAAGGCTGCTATCACCTCACCCACCCAGCCCCTGTGAAGTTTATTATGTTCCATTTGGGACAGATGGGTCTCCTGGAGAAATCCCACATCACAGTTAACCCTGACAAGGTCCTGTAATATGTTAGTCCTCTTAATGACAGAATGAATTCCCATCACATTGAAGAAAACAATCTTAGGGGACCCAATGGCTCTGTTGGAACATCACTGCTTATATATGGCTGCTCAGCTGAACAGGGGAGCCCACATTTTCACTAACCCCTGACCCACGCCCAACAGCCCAACATAGCTCCACTTCTGCGCTGCCAAACCTTTCTGCCATTACAGGTACCTTACTTAATGCCCCTTGTGTAAAGATCCCCAAACATATGACCATAGAACATAACAATTGCAATTAACAGTAAAACCAACATACAAAGAATTTCATCTAGTATGAAAGACAACACATAACTACAAAGGACCTAGACAAACAATGAGAGAAAGTGCTCAACTATGGGATACTCGATTATTTGGGAGATGGTTGATGAAATATATGTATCCAGACTGAAATGGTTAACTGAATATCAGATCCTATGGCAACACTACAACAGAAGTATAAGGCATAAGAAGAAACCATTGAGTCTATTATCACATCGATGAACTTTAATTGGAAGCTTAAGTGCTTGCAATATTTCCAATCTTGTTTGCCTTAACTGATATAGATTGTGCTATTATGCAGCTTTATTTATTTTGTATAGAATCATTTTGAGGGCCTTAATCAATTGCATTTTAGAGATATTGGGGGAGTTAATTGTTATTGTTAAAGATACTTGATTTTAACTGTCATATTAAGTTTGATATAGCCACCTATTTTAGGGATTTCAATTTTCATGTGTCTTATTGGTAATTGTTGGGGCTATATAAATAGTGGTATGACCACCAGAGAACATAACCCTTGATAAAGCACCTGCATAGGTACGAAATGATCATTGGGAGTTCTTTATTTTTCAGTATGTGGGCTATGTACCTGTTTTAATGATATGTATCTGCTGTAATAAATAAAATGTTTGTCTGAGAGAACAAACAAGATATGTTTGTAAATCGTTTGCAAATCCATTCCAATGGGGCATCAAATGAGGTCTCTCTCCTGTTACTCGATTAGCCTATGAGCTTGTTGGGACTTTCCCTCCACCCTAGAGTTAAGGCTCACAGCAATGGTGCCTGTCACACCAAACCACTAGTCAGTAGGCTAGGCCTGCCACTAGCAGTGATATGCACCCCAAAGAAAATGCTAAGAGTTACAGGGGAGAAAGATGGTCAGAATGCACTTCCACTGATTGACCTCCAGAGTTGTGACATATATGTTTTAATCGGCTATTTTCATCATCAGCTGAAGCTAAAAGGTGTTCAGAGCCTCTACCCAGACTCATGGACCCCTCTTCAAAACCAACAGGCACAAACGGTATCAGATTTGATGGCCAATGACGTCTTCACCCAATCCAACAACACTTTGTAATCTCCCTTAAACAAATACAGTAGTATGGTCTTGTACTTGAGTCACATACAGTACATAAATAAATAAATAAATACATCGATCAGTCATTAATCCTGAGTATTATTTCTCTCCTTCCGCTCTCCCCAGAGTTGACTGAAGGACACAAGAGGAGCAAACCACAGTCAGCTCATGAGCTACTTCCATGTGCCACTCTGCAGCAGCTATCTGCTAAGCAATTGTGCATGTTACCTAAATATAGTGTACCCTTTTGTCCCTTGATCAGCTAACCTTACATTTGTCCCCCCTGCTCAAGAAATGGAGTAAAACACTTATTCACTGGCATGTGCTGATACTCAACTATTCCTGCAAGAAAGAAGCCCCTTATTAGTTAGCACAGCATATTTTTTTTTTTATTCAATATATTTTATTTATTTATTTAATTAATATCTTTGACAACACACAGATTTTACAGTATTGCAACAACACAATGCAAACTAAGTGTGCCGTAGACATAATAACATTCTTGCTGGCCACATACTACTAATTTCTACTAGACTAAATAAGGACAAAACAATTTAACCAGCCTAATACTTTTCTCCCTCCTCCCCTAACCCCTCCCCTACCCTCCACCGCATCCACACCCTATTTGCGGTGACCCTAGGATTCTGCATAACAGAGGAATTGACAGGAACGCTGTACATCAGACCACGAGGCGGCCCCAATTACTAGGTAGTTTTGCTTTGCCACGATGAGCACAGCATATTTAAATCGGTTAACACATCGTAATTCAGTACAATTTGTTTTGACAGAACCAGACCAGCTTGAAGCTGCTATAAGCTAAGGAGCCTTTCCAGTCAGATGAGTTGGTTAGCCTCCATTTTAGGGAATGCAAGGTTTTGGCCTGAATATATTTAATAATATGAATGCAGCACAACCAGATAAAGAACAAATACAAGGATGCACGTCTCCTTAAACCTGCAGTCAAATTAGCCTAACTATGCTGTGGTGTCTTTCTTTTTTATACATATAGCCAAAGCTTATGTTCATATTTTATTTGCACTGCTTAAACAAATGTTCCTGCTAGAGCTAGAAAGAGCTTCCACTGTGGTCTAAGCAGCTTGTTTTAATCAGTAAATTAGCTAAGAGGAAAGTGCTACATTTAGCTAAGACAAATTCAGAACATGTTTACAGTATCTTGGATTTGCTCATTGACAGAAAAGGGACTGCATGTCATACATCTGAAAACCAATAACAATAAGAGTCTTAACTCTGTCCCTCTTTGATGGAAATATCCCAGATGGAGGAAGGATGGGTCGAGGGACAAAGGTTTCCATATGGAAATACTCAGCCATGGTTGGGATTATGAACTTCTGGCCAACGGTGTCTAGTCTTGACACTGGGTAGCAAGACCAGCAAGGGAATCAATAGAAGTGGAGAACCATCTATAGCAAACTGACACCCAATGTTCTCTTGTTCACCTTAAATTATATAGTTTGTTCTACCTACCCATACAATTTTAAAGTTACTGGAGCAAAGAAAAGGGGTTGTCCTATACTGAGAGGAAGGTTGGACATTAACCGCATGGTTGAATGCACCTTGGGTCCCACCAAAGGGCCAGTTCAACAGTTGCCATTTAGTAAATGAATAGTGGCCCCTGTTCGCACTGCAAAGTCATTCCTGAGCATACAAGCTGGAGCACGGGGGGGGGGGGGAGTAACCAACGCCTGGGGAAAGGGCCCCAAAATTCAACTAGAACACTAGAATCATACTTGAAAACAGTATTTATCAGACAGAGTCTTTACCGCTGCTGTTTTCGTTCAAGTTTCTGCAAAGCTGAAAAGCTAGAATAAATCTTTGTGCAGGTGGTCTGACAACCCTCAACACAGCTTTTTCCCTGGTGTGCTTGCTTTAATGGCCAGCTCCCATACAAGCTGCATGGCTAACTGTTTGATAACATCCTGTTGTAGACTTGGTAAGCTGATTCCCAGCTTTTGGCTGCTTGCAATTATGAATCATATTGTTTTCTGCCTTCCTCCCATTGAACAAGCAGCTTAGCTGGGTATGAGCTGTGCCCTAATGTTCTTTTCTTGAACCTGCTTGATGACAGTTAAGACTTTCTTTGCACTTTTGCATACTGGCATTTGAGTAGCCCTGGTCCATATATACCCTTTTCCCATTAAGATTTAAATCCTTCTTCCCCCATACCTTTCATAGTACCATGTTTTTAACAGGATATCTTGAGAATTTGACTAGGATCAAACATGGAGGGGCTCCTTCTTTCGGCTTATCCCCCAAGGAATAGTGTGCTCGTTCACTGTCTAGAGGTTCCGCTTCTTGAATACTCAAATACTCTTGCCTTAACCAGTTCTATACAAACTCCACAATGTCATGTTGTTCACAGTCCATCAGGAAATGAATAAATGGATGGTTTTTGCCAACCACTGGTTTCAGCATCCACAGCTTTTCTAAGCAGCTCTCTTTCCCACTGCACCAGGTAGAGAACCATATGGCCTAAATGCTGTGTGTCTTCCTGAACTTCAGTCAGGCCAGATTCAACATCCAAAGTGCGGTGTTCTAGTCTTTTAAGTTTTTGCTTAATGTCCACAACGTTAGAGTCGATCCGCTAGAGCATTTTCATTACGCTAGACGTAGTTGCTCGATGTCCAATGGAACTGTTACGTGAAATGGTGTCTTTGTCTTCCCCAATGGAACCCATTGAACAATCTGACAAACATGATGGTGAATTACTCGCACTGTAATTTCAATGATTTCCATGCTGTTTGTTTGATTTCTGGTCACTGCAACCCCGCAGAATTTTTGCCTGGCTCATTATTCAACAGAGTTATGTGAGTAGTGTTGATGATCTCTATAGATGCTGATGGATGATTATTGATTCAAACACCATCAGAGTGGGAGTACAGGATCAAGCCTCCATTACCTTTGGTGACATCACCGGAAGTCCACCAGCACCATTTTAGTTGCCCTTCTCTGGACTGCCTCCACCCTGTCTATGTCTTTTCTGAAGTGTGGCCTCCAAAACTGGACTCAGTACTCCACATGGGGTCTCACCAGCGAGTACTACAGTAGCAACACTACCTCCCTCCTCTTGCTAGATATACCCCTTCTTATGCATTCCAGAATACCACTAGCCCTACCTACTGCTTTGTCAAACTGCCCTGCTACCTTGCAGTCATTAGATACGATAACCCCCAATGTCCCTTTCCTGCTTAGTGACTGTCAGTACCTCCCCTCCATCCTATACTCAGTGCCTGGGTTCCTCTGCCTTAGGTGAATGTTTTTGCACTTTTTGGCATTTACCCAACTGCCATGCTTCAGACCACTCCATGAGTTTCCCCAGATCACTGCTCATTCTCTCCACCTCCTGAATGTTCACCCAATTGCAGATTTTGGTGTCATTTACAAAAAGGCATACCTTCCCTTCCAGTTTCTCTGCAAAGTCACTTATGAAGACACTGATGAGAACCAGTCCCAATACTAAGCCCTGTGGCAACCTGCTGGTCACTCCTCCATCATTTGAGTGAGGGCCATTTATTACCACCCTCTATTTCCTATCCATTTACTAGTTTCTAACCCAAGTCACCACTTTTGATCCCACTGCCAAGCTGCTCCATTTCATTATCAGCTTCCTGTGTAGCACAGTGTCAAAGGCCTTGTTGAAGTCCAGGTAGGCCATATCTACTGCCTTCCACTGATCCAATTCCCTGGTCACCCAGTCAAAGAAATCTATTAGATTCACTTAGCATGACCCTCACCCCCACTGTGAATCCACACTGCCTGTGGTCTTGCAGTCTGTTGGATTCAAGATATTCATTCAATCTTTCCTTTAGCAGGGTTCGCATTAATTTCCCCACCACTGAAGTAAGACTGACTGGGCTATAGTTGCGTAGCCTTCTCCCTGTTGCTGCACTTATGTAGAGGAACCTTGTCAGCTCTTTTTCAGTCTTCTGTAATCACACTAGTTTCCAGTGAGCTGTTGAGCAAGGCTGTCAGTGGGGCAGCTAGCACACCTCTGAGTTCCTTCAGTTCCCTTTGATTGATTGATTGATAGCATTTTATTTTATCCAGGGGCAAACATTAGGGATAAATCCCTGTTTCCAACTAGAATGCCCTGTACAACATACATTTAGTACAATACAATATTTAAGTAAAACAATACAATGTTATACATACATATTCCAGACAACTTCAGGTGTAGCAGTTGCATGGTGATTTGACAGTATAGCCTAGAGGTTAGAGGAACGAGGTGTGAACGAGCTTGGTGCTTCCAGCAGACTAGACCTGAGTCTGATTCTCACAACCTCCACTTGCATACTGTGTGACTCTGAGCAAGTCACTTAACCGCCAAGTGCTCCCAGGTTGCCCCTGAAAATAGGCACTTGTGCCTAGTGGGCTACACCCGGTTACCAAAGACTAAAATAAAAATTAAAAAAAAAAGATTAAATAAAAATTAAAAATACATTTTCAAAGCAGAATAGAATTTATGTAGGAATTTTTTTGCCTTCAATTCCACAGGTATTTCATTCCATGACTTAGCTATACTAGTCTGTACCATGATTTCACCAAACTTGTTACAAATCCTGGACCATGGCAGTTTCAATGTGCTCTCTCTTAATAAATACTTTTTCTCATGACTTGATTCAGTTAATATAATGTAGCGCACTCGATGGTTATATTTAGATTTCAGCAATTTATAGCACTAGGTTAACCAAGTAGTTTCTCTTTTTTGTTCTGGTCGCAACCAATTTAACTCTTCATAGAACTTACAATGGTGTGTACCATAATTGCATGAATTAGCAAATCTTGTTAGTTTGTAATAGGTTTGGTCAATCTTTTTTAATACTTTCTAGGTGCATTTCTATAGATCAGTCCCCCATATTTAAGTACTGGGATTAAGAGTTGTTGTATAAGTTTGATTTTCACATTGTTTCTCAGTCATAATGATGATCTTCTTAACGCTTCCAGTTTCTGAATGGTTTTCTTTACTGCTGCATTTATGTGGTCTTCATATGTTTATTTCCGGTCTACCAACATCCCTAGGTGTTTACAATTCTTTGTATTTTTAATTATCTGATTATTTCTAAATAGAATGTTTAGATCTTTTCCTGAGTTCTCCTTAATCCCAGTAGTAAAACTGATACATTGTGTTTGTTTAAGGTTCATTAATAATATTGACTCCTTAAACCATCCTTCCATACTGAACATATCTTCTTGTAGTTTTTGTTCAAGTAAGGCGTGGGAGTCTGCGGATGCCACCAAAACTGTGTCATCTGTGTACAAGCAGACCTCATTATCATTCAGAACCTCCAGTAACCCATTAACAGAGACATTAAAAAGTAAAGGGCCCAAAATGGAGCCCTGAGGAATTCCCCTTTTGTCTCTCCCAGTGTTGAGTACATTATTCCCAATGTAACACATTGTTTCCTGTCTGCCAAGTACAATTTAAACCAATGTAATGCTTCAGTATGGACTCCCATTTCACACAATCTTTGCAACAGTATTCCATGGTCGACCAGGTCAAAAGCCTTACTGAAGTCCATGAACACGGTCTTTGTACTCTTACCAAAATTCATAGGTGTTGCAAGCAAATTATTAAAGTCAATCAGGGCCATTTATTCATCGACCTTTCCACTCTAAATCCATGGTGACAATCAGTCAACAAACCATGCTGGCCTAAATATTGACTAAACTGCTGATGGACACATTTTTCCATTAGTTTAGATAACATAGGAAGTAGGGCTATAGGCCTGTAGGTACCCCCTGAAAATTGGTACAACTTTTCCTGTTTTCCAAAGCTCAGTATAGGTCAAGGTACATAAGCTCCAGTTCAATAACTATGTTTGGATGTATCCCATGTGGTCGCTTTGCTTTGTTCACCTTCAGAGTTGCAAGTCCTTTCTGGACTATTTCTTCTGAAAATGGGCTTGTGTTCACCTCCACCCATACTTGTTACTTCCTGGAGGTCAGTCGCCCCTCCCTCTACTGTGAAGACTGAGTAGAAGTACCTGTTCAGGAAGTCTGCTTTTTCTTGGTCCTCTTCTGTGCAGTCTCTCCCACTGCCTTCTATTCATCATTATCCCATTGCTTTCTTCTCTCTTGTACGTCTAAAGAAAGTTTTATCCCCCTTAGAGAATTTTTGGTGACTCTTTCCTCTCTCTCCATCTTTGTTCCCTTCACCATCTTGCCTGCTTCCCTCTGCTTTACTAGGTGCACCTCCCTGTCCTCCCCCTCTGCGTTTCATTATGCCCCCTGAATGCTACCCTTTTTCCTTCACCACCTTTTTCACTTCCTTAGAGAACCAGAATGGTCTGTTTTTACTTTCTGCTAGTAGTAGCAATCCTGCATACCTCTGGAAGGGAACATCATCAACTGACTCAGGAGTGGAAAACCTCCATGGCCTCCAAGCCGGGATGGAGTATACAGTGATGCATATTACATGCTGCTGTATCCCCCATCCAAGACCAGCTATCATAGACGTTCCATGTGGCATTTCTGTTAATGACATCCACCACAGGAGCATATGTTTTTTGCTATTACTTTGGGATGGTAGTCTGCTGGGGGGGGGGGAGTTGCAGGATCAACCTGATAAAACTTTATTTTGTGGAAAAAGTGCAAAAACAATTTAGGAAGCACTTTAGCATGCTGCTACCACCTAGTCCAAATATATATATATATATATATATATATATATAGGATATACAATGGTGAGCTATCAGATAAAGGATTTATCTACACAAGTGCTGTTTGACCTCAGGTAACCTCACGACTGGCGTAAGCCACAAGTGAGGTATCCGAGGTCAAACAGCACAAGTGTAGATAAATAAGTTATCTGACAGCTCACCATTTTATATTTCATTTATTCAATAGGGATGTTTTCTATCAGTGCAGGAACATTTGGTTTTGACTGTTTATCTTTTCTTTAAATGATAATTTCTGGGCGTTTTGGTTAACTTTCCTAGAATATGTCTGCCTAGCATAGTAGTTGCTAATAAATAAAACACCACTCATTTTGTAGAAAACTTCTTGCTGAACAAATGTCATGCTCACAGTACCATGCTACCTTTTTCATTTTAAGGTTATTCATATTTGTTTGTCAAAAAAGTGAACAATAAATTAAATGTTCTGCTGCTTTTGCTAATTATAAAAAATCTATGAGGTTTCTTAAATGAAACACCACTCATTTCGTAGATAATTTTGTGCTGAATAATTTTCTTACTCACTGTCCCATGCTATCTTTTTTCATTTTAAAGTTATTCCCATTTGAAAATGGTTAGCACTGCTTCTGAGGCCAAACATTCTAAATGAATGTATAAGCTGGATAAGCTGGGAGAAATGGGGGTGGGGAACAAGATGATCAGATGGATAGGCAATTGGTTCCAAGACCGGACCCAGAGGGTCACAGTTGGTGGGATAGTCTCATCCCCAAGGAGGGTCATTAGTGGGGTCCCACAGGGATCAGTCCTTGGGCCCCTCCTGTTCAACGCCTATGTCTCTAACATAAGGACAGGTATCAGAAGTGAAATTAGTCTTTTTGCGGATGACTCAAAACTGGAGGCGGTGGTGGATGGGGAGGAGGGGAGGGTGGCCCTACAGGGGGACCTGGAGGCTCTGGAAAGATGATCTAGAAAGTGGAAGCTGAGGTTCAATGCAGGGAAATGAAAGGTACTGCACCTGGGGGCCAGAAACCTGGGCCAAGTGTACACCCTGTGGGGGGATGCTACAAGTCTCGATGGCTGAGAGGGACCTGGGGGTGGTGGTGGATGTCAAGATGAACAACTCAGAGACTTGTAGGATGGCAGCAGCCAAGGCCAACAGGATGCTGGGATGCATCACTAGGGGGATCACCTCCAGAAGGAGGGACGTGATAATCCCTCTGTAAAACTGCGTGGTGAGGCCACATCTCAAGTACTGCATGTAGTTTTGGAGGCCACACTTAAAGAGGGACATTAAACTCCTGGAGAGAGTCCAGAGGAGGGCAACCAAAATAATTTGGGGCTTGGGGGACAGGACCTATGAGGAGAGGCTTGAAGAGCTAAATATGTACACATTGGAAGAGAGAAGGGAACGGAGGGAACATGATAGAGGTCTTCAGGTACATGGAGAGGGTAAATAGGGGAGGAACAGTCAGGGAGCTTCCAAGAAAGGAGGAGGGGGGCCACTAGAGGGCATGGGTGGAAGCTGGAGGGGGGGGAAGATTCAGGGGAGAAAGGAGGAGGTGCTACTTCACTGAGAGGGTGGTGGAGCCATGGAATGTGCTGCCTAGGAGACTGGTGGAGGCAGAGACTGTGAAGGGGTTCAAGACGGGTGGGACATGTACAGGAGAAGGGTTCTGGAAGCAAAATCTAATGCAGCGAGAATATCCAGAACTGGGAAGAGAGAAGCCAGAGAAGGCGAGGGGGGCAGCAAGGTCAGCTCCCAGGGTGGGGGCTGACCAAACGAGCAGACGCGAAAGACCATTAGGCCTATTCAGCTGGCATTTTTATATACATGTTAGTATGTTAGTAATTCCGAAGAGATTTGTGACATAGTAGCTGTGTGTATAAATGAGTATCTGTGTGTATATAGAGGATAATGGATAGGCAACAATGAACAACATAGAGGATAATGTATGGGCATCCATGGTTAACCACACTGTGCTATCGTAGAGTGGTTCCCAAGGTAATCGTATTACCCTTGAGAGCGAAGCTCGAGAGGTTAACAGAGGTTACCATGGCAACCACAACACGATGGCATAGTGTGGTTGACCGCTGATGCCCATACATTGTCTTTTATAGTGTATGGGAATCACTGCGGTGGTATCGTAGTTCAGTAAATATGTCAGTAACATTTCAACTTGCATCGGAAAATGAAGTTTTGCCAACCTTACCATGACGGTGTCAAACACAGAAGCTAAGAAAGATTTGCAGTCCTGAAGTGACTGGTTTTGAAAATATTGCCACTGCCATGGTATTTCTGAATTCGTTTTACTTTGATTTTTTACTCCCATGTGTGTTGATGGCTATTTCACAGCTGTGAGGTGCAGTTTAAAACTTGATGCCTGAGCGTGCAGCTTCACAGACAGCCGTGCAGCTTCCTTCAGTGTTGTTAGCCTATTCATGTGACGTAGCATCAGTAGGTTAACAACAATGGAATGTATGGACAATGGGTTAACAGCCTTAGGAAATTATGATTTCCTAAGGTTAACAGTGTTCTACCAGACATTATAACAATGTCATTCACTTTGAAAGGTTGTTATGACTACCGTTTAAACCTCGAGAGGTTTTCGGTTGTCATAATAACCTCAAGAAGTGAACAACATTTTGTTGTGTACTGTTGCCCATCCATTATCTTGTATAGTGTATGGGGCAACAGTAAAGGCAAGACCAACTTTTAGACACTAAAATCAACTTTATGCCCTGATTTTCTGACTTCGTCACCCACCCCTGCACCCGAGAACAAGATCAACTCTGTCCCGAACTCCGCCCCTCACATAAAATTTTTTTTAAAAAAAAAACATGACCCCTCACTCTAGCATAACCATTTTGTAACAAATAAATTGTGGTGGCTGTCTACTTTGAGGAGCTTTCTCCACGCGGCTCTGACTTGATGCCAGCATTCATGGAGACAGACATTTCCCTGAGTCCAGTGTGTTAATTTATGCGCATGTGCAATGATGACCACTGTTGTTGTACCATCAATGTGACGTACTCAGGATAGTACAACAACATGTTGATGCCACAGCGATGGTACAACAGCACTGTGTTTCCATCGATATTCATACATAACAGCCCTCTCCCATACACTATACATACATTTATATACACAGTGACTGAGATAAATGGATTTATCTCACTCTATCTCCACACCTATTGCATATATATATATATATATATATATATATATATATATATATATGTGTGTGTGTTTTCCCTTTTAACATAACTGGTGTTCAAAAAATCTACCAACAGTGGAAACATACAATTATACAATGGGGTGTGAAAATCCTGTAACCTCATTGGTCAAAACACGTCACATGACTGTGGCTAAATCCTGCATAACCCACGGCTGAGGAATAGCATTTATAAAAAAACATAATTAAACACATTTTAAATTGATTTTACACATGGGTCCATTGTATAATTGCAATAAGGCATTCCAGGGTATGAGTTATTGGGTGATTTATCCACTTCTTATGCGGTTAAGTCACTCGGCTGCACTCCGTGACACACCACACAAGGAGTGGGTAAATTTCCAATAACCCTCACCCTGTTGTGCCTTATTGCTTAAACATAGAATGAAGCCAGCAGACTAAAGCCATTAGGTCTATCGTGTCTGCTCATATTGCAGTATCCTCAGTGTCAATGACTGTCCCCAACCAACCCCATCTCCATCCACCCTCCTTTTAACTTTATCCCAGCCTTTCTTGAAGCTGCCCACTGATTTCAATGACATTACCTCCTCAAGAAGGCCATTGCAAGCTGCCACCACCCTCTCCATGCAGCAGTGCCTCCTAGCCTCTCTCCTAAACCTCCACCCTCCAACTTGAGACTGTCCCCTTGTGATTTGATTCCCACTGATCTTGATGAGACCCTCTTGGTCATCCCATTTATTCCTTTCAGATACTTTTTTTAATTGTTTTTATTAAACAGAAACAATGATACGATATCTCCACTAGTACATTATAAGACTCCAAACATTTCAAACATATTATTATTATATTAACATTAAACATGTGATAGTTTTAACAGTGTTAACCTTCCTAAGCTACACAATAATTATATTTACAGCCAACATGCATAACCCATTATGATCCTGCTGACATTTCAGCCTAACACATGCTTTACAACCAACTACCTGGTGCCCCCAGTATCTTCCATACTATCTATGTGAATCCACTTGGCCTACAGGATACTGCTCCTTATTCTTAGCCCTGGATATTGTTGATAGATATGTCCCAGCTTCTATAGTATCTGGTCATATTTCCCTTAGCTAGATGAGACAGCCTCTCTTATTCCATCAATTTGGACATTACAGTGAGTCAATCTGGTAATGTAGGGGCAGACACTTACCACTATTTCAGTAAAATCTGTCAATTAGCCTCCATTGCTGGGGGGATCAGCCACTGCTGCCTCCCTTCAGGGGGGATAAGGAGAGGTAGAGGCCCTGTGACTCACAGTTCCAATTCCCTGACTGTCCTCTGACTCTGAAGAGTAGGGCAGTGTGGCTCCAGAAGGGAGTCATATATTCAACCCCTGAGATGGGTTGTCTCACATCCATTTATCCATCAGCTTGCTCAGAGGTGTTTCATTACACTGGGCCTGAGGGGCATCCACCCCAGCAAGTGACAGAGTTGAAGGTACAACCAGAAGTCCTTCTGTGGTACTCCCCCCATCAACGTTCAATCTGTTGAAAGGATTGCAGGTGTCCAGGTGCCCCAGGATAAAGTTTGCTTCTGTATTGCCAGGCTGGAGTTAGACCACAGAGGTTCCAATTTGCCCAGCTATGCTGTGTCCTGACTATAGTGTTTCATGAGGGAGGACTATGATGTTTTAGCATATGAATGGATCGCAGAAGGGGCACCATGACCAGTCCTGTTGTCATTGTATTTCTCTGGGGCCCAAGGCGGCCCATTCTCCTTGCCTGATTCTAATGAAACTACACCTGGGCTTGGTTAGAATGTAGATTCAACCAATGGATTCTGTCTAATGCCTGCTATCTGGTGGTATGCCCATAGCTAGGTAACAGCCCATTCCCCTTTACAGCCTGGAGGTCTCATCTTTTGGAAGCTAAAGCGAAATTTCACCCCTTCCCACAGGAATCAGCTAAAGAGTTTTTCAAACCGCTTGAACTGTATATGTAGTATGGGTAGTGGTAAGCTATTTAGGCAAAACAGAAGTTTTTTTTGGGAAAGACATAATTTTGTAAACCACTGTTTTTCCTCCAAATGAGATGTAGAATATTTTCCACCTGCTTTGACATGGATACCATCAAGCACAGCAATCTGCCTAATCTCCTTCATGATTACTTCATGATTATCTCTGGTACACTCCTACTGTACATCTCTGATCAATATTTTTTCATCAGTGGTGAGAAATGGTCCTCTTCTGCCAAGAGCATCCCCTAAGGTTCTTTCCTGGGCTTCCTTCTCATTTCAGTCTACTTTCTCTTACTTGGCCGTCTCATCCACCCTTTAATAATGGTTATCTCCTCTATACCATTAAAAACCACTATCTATATCCATTACTGTATTTTCTGATTTCATTCATACTAATCTCTTCTGCCTCTCACTTTTAAAATATTTTCAGTTTCCACTGCTGTCCCTGATGTGCCCCAGTGTAGAATATTCTCTTCTACTTTACTTAGGAGCAGCTCTTTGTCCTCTGGTGGGATTAGCCCCACCTCCATTCAACCCTCATAGTTTGCCCCTGTGGTAGGGCCTCTCAAAAGGGTGGGGCCACAGTAGGGGAATGCATTCAGTTAGCAAAAGAAAGGCCTACTCCCAAACAACTGTGCATGGCATTAGCTTCAGTTGAGACTGGATGCCAGGCATGCTTTCTTACTTGACAATAACATTCTGCTGTGTGTCAGGGGTAAGACGGGAGAGGAGTTCTGCTCTGCATGACTGTCAAAACAGTCATAAACATGAGACTTGCATGTTCACAGAAGATTCCTGGTAAAATATTTTAATATCAATAAAACAAAATTCTCTAAAGAAAATATTTAACGTAAATTACAAAGGTTGTTATTTATGTATTTGAGCTTCATGGCCCATTACCTAAGGGCAGCAGTAGCTCACTTCTGTAAAATGTTTCATTTTTAATGAAGTTGTTTTTGGGAAGAAAAAGATCATAAATAGAATTGAAACCACAGTGAGCCAATCCCTTCCACTTAACAGTGCGCTAGTTCCACCCCTGTGCTCAGTCATTTCGTAACCCCTAACCAGAGAGAGCATAGGGGTGCTTTCCACTGAAGTCTATGAGGATCATTTTCAAAATATTTTTACAAAAGGTTAAGCAATCTTTGATAAAAAAGGAATTCCACCACTCAACTAATATGACCCTATTAGCTGAGTGGTGGGCTCCATTTTTATCAAAGGTTGCTTAAAATTATGTAAAAATGTTTTGGAAACAAGCCCCATAGACTTCAATGGGAAGTGCCTTTGCACTCTCCCTGGTTAGACGTCATGAAACATCTAAGCATAGAGGTGGAATTGGCAGACCAGGAAGTGGAAGGGATCAGTTCGCTGAGGCTTTGATTCTGTTTATGGTTCCTTCTTTCCCAAAAATGACTTCATTAAAAATTAAACTTTGTACAGAAATATGCTACCACTGCCCTCAGGTAATGGCCATGAAGTCCATATATTTATCTTTGAAATTTACTTTAAAGTCCTGATCCCTGGAAAGAAAAACATACTGAGATGCTACCCCATTCTTCTGTCAATCTCATGGCCTAAAGTTCCAACTTTGTTCATTTGATCAGAGTCTGTGCAAGCCCAATGTCTGGTGCAGCCCTGCAGCTGCAGCAGCTCCTGGGACTTTGGTACAGGGACCCCATTTTTACAAAATAGGGCACAGGGTCCCTGTCATTTGCTTTTTTGTATAAACACAATATATAGAATAGTGGATGGATGACCATCCACAACAAGGCTGTGTTTCCATCGAGGTTGTGGATGTCGTCATAGAGACCTCAGTAGCGACACTCGAGAGGTCTCCATGATGTCATCAACAACTGAGATGGAAACATGGCCTTAGTTGTGGATGGTCACCCATCCACTGTTTTATATAGTATATGGTTAGGACTTATTTATTTTTTGTATTTATTTTCAGTTGTTTGTTACCATCTGTGTTATGTAGTGCCTTTCACTCCAGCTTCTCCTCACTCCTGGTGCTGCTCCCACTCACTCCAGCTTCTATTTAATATGTCCAGCATTGTTAATTTTCAAAAATGAAATAAAAAGAAAAGTTAACTTTTGTGATGCAGAGCAGTGTGTGGCTACACGTGTCAAAATTAGCAGAGTCGTGCCGCCATGTTTCTGCAATTTTTTCGGTAAACCTACATGGAGTGAGCCAATCAAGAGGCAGATCAAGACTGAAAAGTTGTTGTGCTATTGATGTGATGTCAGAATGATAGTACAACTGTTTTGACCTCTGAACTGTCCTACAATAAGATTTGAAATGCCACAGTTTTTCGAGGAGAATCAGCCTTAACCATATACTATAGATTGGTAGTACACAATCTTTTTTAATCCATGTTGTGTACTGTATACAAAGTTGTTCTGTAAGAAATCATTTTCAAATTTGAATTTTATCAGACTCTCCATTACTTTGCCAAGAATCGCTGTCAAACTTATGGGTCTATAGCTTGATGTTTTAGACCTAACCCCCTTCTTAAAGATTGGTAGCACAGTGGCCACAGTCCAATCTCTAGTGACCTCTTCCATGTTAAAATATGTAGTATATGTTTTTAAGGGTCTAACAATGTGATCTTTCAATTATTTTAGTAGTTTGGGGAGCAACATATCTGGACCAGCACACATGTTTATCTTGAGCTGAGATAATCATCGTCAGTGCTAAAGGAATAATGTTGGCTTAGATATGACTTGGTTGAAATCGTTCTCTCTCCCACTGCTGGATCTTTGTTAAAAATTGAGCAGAAGTATTCAATAAATAAATTTGCCATTTCAACTGTTTTTTTAATTTCCCATTTATTTTCATTGATTGGTCCTAATGTTGTATCTGCTCCCCTGTTATTATTGACATAGGCACAGAAAGTTCTAGCATTTTAGCATGTCAAGTCATTTACTGAATCAAGCAAAGGCCATGAGATTTCATTAAGAAAAATTCATGAATAACTGATAAAGCATTAAAAGGGATTCATGTGCAACTCATGATGGGAAAAGCAGGTGATTCACCTGATACCCTGTTTAAAGGGACGCTATCAAGCCCCTTAAGCCTCAAAGTGTTCCTAGTTTAAACAAACTCTGGTCAGAGCCATGATGGCTGCTAATGCATTAATGTGATAAAAGATTTATTTATTTCAAAGGTTTTACAAGGAACAACAGACTGAGCTAGTAACAGCTTGTTTTCAGATGTGTTCTGAGGGAAGGGGAAAGGGGAACATGTAACAGATACAAAAATACAGAATATAAAGTTCATAGATATGGAAAACGTGTAACAAGATAATGAGTATAAGCATGCCTAAGAATAAATTGACCAATAAGTTGTGGAACTAACCAAAGAACCAAAATTGTTATTGACTTATCAAAATAAAAACTAGGGGAATGACTCATGTGGGAGAAGAGATATAGAATTAATGTGTGACTTAATTGTATTACCGTGATGTAAAATATTTTGCTAGTCAGGCTGCCTTCTCTTTCTGCTTTCCTAAACTTTAATAGTCTCTCCTCCTTACCATTCACTCCAGCTCTTTCAAATGCTCTCTCTCCCCTCTCTGCTCCATAACCACACCACTACCTCCTGTGTCTGTCCTTGAGTCATAGCCCTTCCCCACTCCTCAGTTTACTTTCTTCCCTCTTTCTCCATGACCACATCGCTTTCTCCTGTGGCTGCCCTTGAATCATAGTCTTTCCACGCTCCCCAATTTGTCATCTTTCCCTCTCTCTTCTCCTCCTCCTTGCCCCTCCACCCACCTCACCAACCCTTCTCCTTCTCTTTATCCTCCCTCACTGGTCTACACTTTCCCTTCTCCACCCCCCCATCTGTGCTCCTTTTCTTCAGTGCCCTATCTCCTGGTGCGCTCACCATTGAAAAGTATTATTGCTTGTTCCCATGGGACAGACTTCCCACCATATCCTTGTACTATTTTTGCCTATAATATACCTGTCTGATGAATCTTATTCATGTTAGTGTTGTACTGTTTATTTTATATCCCTGTATGATGTTTTATTGTATAAGTTATTGTTCTGTTATTCTTGCACATCTCTTTCCCCATTCCCCCAGGATGCATCTGGAAATGAGTTATTTTTCAGCTCAGTATGTCTTTCCTGGTTAAACTTTTGAAATAAATAAATACTTACATACATACAGTACATACATACATACATAGATGCCTACATAAATAATGTAAAAGTCCAGCATTTACACCACAATAGTAGAAAAAATGAAACCATAAACATCAAGGTAATGCAGTGAAAAGTGTTTTGGTTCTGGACATACACACTCCCTTGAACATACGCACAGCACACACAAACACATACAAACAAACACACACACACACACACACACCCATAGGTGTTACAACAGTTGTGCACACACATAGGATGTGAGTGTCATTAGTAGGATAGAGCAGCTACAATATTTCATTTTCAGTTGGGTCCTGCTTTTACACATTTTTCTAGTGTATTTAGTAGAGATAGCACAAGTAAAATGCAGAATCTATATTTCTCTGGGGTCCTGCTTTTATACATTTTTACAGTATAGATACCCAGGATAGGTCAGTTAACATGCAGTATCTCATTTTCAGTTAGGTCCTGATTGTACCTACTGTAACACTAACAGGTCTGGGATGCCCTAAATGAGTTGGCTCCATCACAGCCTGTATATTTTCAGTGACCGGATACAGTATCTCTCTTATGCCAACAGAGAGATGAGAATTGTGCTGAGTGCATGTTTTAGTGCCTCATTTTTTCTATGAGGGACTATATTCAAACATGCAAGGTGCACTCGCACTTTGCTCCAAACATATTTGAGTATAGCAAATTTAGTGAACTACGTTAATTTGCACTAAGGACATGGGCTTTGCAAGGGGCAGCCTGATACCTTTTAATATGGGGCCATGACTCTGTGTAGTTCTGG
The DNA here is from genome assembly GCA_016271365.2 of Neoceratodus forsteri. NCBI lineage: Eukaryota > Metazoa > Chordata > Ceratodontiformes > Ceratodontidae > Neoceratodus > Neoceratodus forsteri. The sequence goes on from CM028130.1 coordinate 1,161,462,776, forward strand.
TTTCTAGTTCTAGGTGTGTCTACCTATTTCTGTTTCAAACTTTTAGCCACTGACTGAATAGCTTTTAGCCACTGACTGCCATGCCAACAACCCAGGTTCAAGAACAGACCTGGGTCACTTGGGGACTGGCCTGGAAGGGAGAATGCACATCTGTAGGACAGGGGGAGGACTCTAGGTGGCAGCACCATGGGAAAGTATGGTAAGGGACCCCACACCTGGATGCCTGAGTTGTCTCCATGGAGGCTGAGTACACACATGTCTGGGCCCAATGGGGGAGAAAATAGGAGGAAAAGTCCTCCAACTATAGCACAGTGATGGCCTGCCCTCTAGAAGGCCCCACACCAATGACTAGGCACCTCTGACCCAAGGTCCTGTGACAGGACCACCAGAAAAGGTCAGTCCCAGAGAAGGTGGGCAATGAGGCTGGGAAGACTGACCCAGATAGGGGCAAGTCAGGGTGCCAAATGAGATAAACAGCTTTGTCCCATGGACACAGTGGGGCAACGTGCCACTCATCATGGTTGTGTACTGTATGCTGGTGAATGGTAAGGGGCTATTTGCATGGAAGAGCGATGCTGAGAAGCAATGCATGAATACAGTAGGGTGACATGGTACCCATCAAGGTGGTGTACTGTGCGCTGATTAAATGTCAGATACTGTCTGCACTGTTGAGTGAATGCTCAGAAGCACAGTATGAACACAGTAAGGAACTGCTTGCACAGAGGAGTGATGCAGAGAAGCATGCATGAACACATTGGGGTGAAATGGCACCCATCAAGGTGGTGTAATACACGCTGGTGAATGGGTAGGGTCTCCCTGCACTGAATTGGTAGGATCTCCCTGCACTGTGGAACAATGCTTAGAAGCACTGCATAAACATGATGGCATGACATGACACTAATTATGGTTGTGTTCTATGTGCATGTGAATGGTGAGGGATTGCCTGCACTGTGTAACAATGCTCAGAAGCACTGTATGAACACTCTGATGTGGGAAGGCACACATCACGGAGGTTTACTGCTCGCTGGTGAAAGATGACTTGCACAAGGGAGCAATGTCAGAAGCATTTAATGAACACAGTGGGGTGACATGGCACCCATCAATGTTGTGGACTGAATGCTGATGAAAGGTGAGAGAGTGCCTGAACTGAGGATTGATGCTCACAAGCACTGCATGAACACAGTGAGGCATCATGGCACCCATTCCTGTTGTGTACTGTGTGCTGGTGAAAGGTAAGAGACTTCCTATACTGTGGAGTGATGCTCAGAAGCTCTGCATGAACACAGTGGAGCAATATGGCACCCATCACGGTGGTGTACTGTGTGCGGGTGAAAGATGAGGAACTTTCTGCACAGGAGAGTGATGCTCAGAATCACTGAACACAGTGGGGCAATATGGCACCCATCACGGTGGTGTACTGTGTGCTGGTGAAAGGTGAGGGACTGTCTGCATGGAGTAGCAATGCTCAGAGGCACTGTTTGGACACAGTGGAGTGACATGGCACCCATTATGGTGGTGCGCTATGTGTTGGGGCAATGTCAGGGACTGCCAGTACTGTGGCGTGATGCTCAAAAGCACTGGATGAACAGAGTGGAGTGACATGGCATCAATCACAGCAGTGTACTGTGTGCTGGTGAAAGGTGAGGGAGTGCATGATCTGTGGAGTGATGCTCAGAAGCACTGCATGAACACAGTGGGGTGACATGACACCCATTACCATGGTGTACTGCATGCTAGGGAAAGGTAAGGGACTGCCTGCACTGTGGAGTGATGCTCAGAAGCAGTGCATGAACACAGCGGTGTGACATGGCACCCGTCATGGTGGTGTACTGCATGCTAGTGAAAGGTGAGGGACTGCCAGCACAGGGGAGTGATGCTCATAGGCACTGCTTGGACAGTGGGGCGGACATGGCATCCATCACAGTCATTTACTGTGTGCTGGTAAAAAATGAGGGACTGCCTGCATGAAGGAGCGATGCTCAGAAGCACTGAATGAACACAATGGGGTGACATGGCACCCATTACAGTGCTGTATTGTGTGTTGGGGAAATGTCAGGGACTGCCTGCACTGAGAAGTGATGCTCAGAGGCACTGCATGAACACAGTGCAGTGACATGGCACCCATTCCGGTGGTGTACTACATGCTGGGGAAAGGTAAGGGACTGCCCTTACTGTGAAGTGATGCTCAGAGGCACTGCAAGAGCACAGTGGGGTGACATTTCACCCATCACGGTAGTGTACTACATGCTGGGGAAAGGTGAGGGACTGCATTCTTTGTGGATTGATGCTCAGAAGCAGTGCATTAACACATCGGCTTGACATGGCAACTATCACAGTGATATAATGTGGGCTGGTGAGTGGGTACAGATTGCCTGCACTGTGGAGTGATGCTCAGAGGCACTGCATGAACACAGTGCAGTGACATGGCACCCATAATGGTAGTGTACTGTATGCTGGTTAAAGGTGAGGGACTGCCTGTACTGTGAAGTGATGCTCAGAAGCACTGCATGGATACAGTGGTGCAACATGGCACCCATCACAGTTGTGTGATGTGTGCTGGTGAAAGACAAGGAAATGCCTGCACTGTAGAGTGATGCTAAGAAGCACTGCATGAACACAGTAGGGCAACATGGCACCCATCATGTTGTGTACTGCACGTTGGTGAAAGGCAAGGAAATGTCTACACTGTAGAGTGATGCTAAGAAGCACCGCATGAACACAATGGGTCAACATGGCTCCCATCATGGTGGAGTACTGCATGCTGGTAAAAGGTGAGGGACTGCCTGTACTGTGAACTGATGCTCAGAAGCACTGCATGGATTCAGTGGTGTAACATGGCACCCATCACAGTTGTGTGATGTGTGATGGTGAAAGGTGAGGGACTGCCTGTACTGTGAAGTGATGCTCAGAAGCACTGCAAGAAACCCAGAGGGGCAACATGGCACCCATCATGGTTGAGTACTATGTGCTGGTGAAAGGTGAGGAACTGTCTGGGCTCATTTAACTGTTATATGAGAAATAACACATACACTGCTCTATATGGCATTTCTTTTTCATACAGCTAACCCTAACATTTGTTGTATTTAGAATGAGCACTGTGACACACTAACACGCATGCACTGCTTAATTTTCTAAACAGTACATAGTACTACAGTATAGCATTACAGCTATTTGCTAACTGACTTGGAAAAGGTTAATGTACCAGGAAAGGGTTAACAGAGTGCACACAGACGCAAACAGATGCACGTGTATACACACACACACACACACACACACACACACACACTCCTCTCTATAACATGAGCAGAATTTAGAGACCTTTGTCTCTGCCTGCATGCAACATCTCTTTCTCAGCAGGCTTCTTTGTTGTACTAGCTTTCACAAATTAATTTATAAAATATGAATAATAACCAGAATAACCAATATTAAAAAACACATTAAGTGATGTAGATAAGTTAGTGTGTGGGGGTTTTACAACTGTCCTTTTTTTAATTCTTGCAGCTCTCCTGTACTGATAGAAACACCTTACTTTGTGTTGATCTGAGGCTTTTCCCAATAGCATCTGAAATCTGAACCATCTTCCTCAATCTCAGTTACAACGTATGGCTGGGAAAGGCTGACTAAGTTGACAAGCTTATGAGCTACAAATCTTTCTTGAAAGAGAATACTACCCAGATTGAAGCTAGTAACCACGTTATCATAGAAAATAGTGTGGTGCAACACTGCTCAGCTGAATGAACACAGCAGACTTCTTCAATTGGTGGAGTGAGTAAGCTTAACCTTAACCTTCAATTTTGTCTAGTCTGTTTAGAATCTGGAGAGCTCCATTTGTCTACTGTGATAGCAAGATGTCTGCAGAGCTCTGCCCTGCAACCATAAAAACACATTTAGTATTGCTCATATTCTGTACAGAATACTGATGTAGCTAGTAATCTGAATCTGGTTTCTTTTTTCTTTTTAAAAGTCAAAAATAGGCTGCCCACCATGCTGGTGTTACAACACAAAAACATGTTTTGTTTACAGTCCTTGAGCAACTCTCTCTTCATCTTTCCTGGACTTGGGAACAACTCAACATTGTCTAGCTGCTCAAGATACAGAGATAGGGAAGGTGACTATTGAAGTATCAGTGGTTGCAGTATTTGTGAATATGCCTAATGTTCAGGAAATATGTAAGAGTAGATTAAGAATCTGAAATAAAAACAAAGGTGTATACAATTATAACATTGTAGTGCTCCAGAGATGGTGCTCTACAGGAATAATGCTGTTAGCACTCCTCCCTCATTGTAGTTGTGCAAGGATAGTGTAGCAGGGGCCCCAAGAAAGAAATAGGTGCCAGTATCCAGTTTGGCCCTCGTGCCCACAGCCCATGCCCAAGGAATCTGCTCCCAAGCAGTTCATCTTCATGGGAGCCCAAGCCTGAGCTGTTTTAAAAGAAAAACTTGTTTTGTAATGTTTTCCCTCACAGTTGTCTTTTGGAAACACTCCCCCCTCCTGCAAGCAGGCAGCACAAACTCCAGACAGGCCATGCATTGGGGCTGCTATCCCTGCCCAGTCCATGGGCATTTTTATTTTTAATTTTTTGTTAGTGTGAGGCTGTTGGGCTTGGAGTTTGCATGATAGAACATCGAGCATAGAAACCGGAGTCCTGACAGTTGTTATGGCAGTTTGTGAAAAAGAAGTTTAGCAGAACCGATGAATGGAGCAGACAGGAGCACATCAGTGACCCAGAGGCTTACCTGTGGTTGAAGCTGGTCTGCTCACTCCTATCCCTCCCTTCAGTCAGCTGCAGTCAGTCAGCAGTTTGGGTCCCCATAATAGGCAACCATGTGGTGTGGGCTCTGTTTTGCCCCTTTTGTTTTTTTATTTAAAAGTTAAATTCAGTCCCTCATCAGCAGCAATGTTGAGAGGAGCACTGGGACCCAGAGCAGCAGCCACTGAGAGTGAGAGACAAGGGGAGAACCCATGCAGCAGCAGCATGGCATTAAGTGTAGTCATGGGCCCCGCCTCCAGAACTTTCCCCCTCCAGGCTCCCCAGCCAGGTTTTCAACCTGGCTCTGGGTGGTGAGTCAGTGGCAGCACTGTCAAACAAGAGTAGTCAGCCAAAGAAAGAAAAGGACACTCAATTTTGTATTTAGTGCTGGATGGCTCAGGGAAATGGCCAAGACCATGGAGGGGATAGGCAGTCCCCAAGAGGAAGGACTGCCCAGATGGAGCAGTCACAGACTTTTGGCCATTCCTTAGCCACAGAAAAGCTACCAAAGAAAAGAGTAAGGGATGGGAGAGCCCCAGTATCATTATTATTTATTTATTAAAATAACTCACACCAAAAGCACCAATCAAGGCAGCCAAGGCCACATGAGTGGGAGTGTTTTCTCTCAATTCCCCACTTCTGGAAGTGGCCAAAAGTCATAGTGGGACAGCAGGCCCTGAAAATAATGGAAGTCAGTTACTAAGAGCCCAGCTGGGCTAAGGCAACAGCTACAGTACACATCTTAGGGTAGTCCCATTCAGGCAGGTGCCATGGGACTGGGGAACTAAGTGTTAAACAGGGCAGATGCTTGTTGGCTCTCTCACTGAATTTAAAGTGACAGTATATCTGATGTTATTGAACTATCACATGAACTGTTTTATTGCTCTTTTGCCTAACAACCTGTTCATGAACTGTTCTATTGTCCTTTTGCCACTGAACTGTCAATTTTTACTGAACTGACAGTTCTGTGTTATGAACTCGCAAACTGAGCTGTCAATTCTGTGCTATACCCTAGCAACTGAACTGCCAATTCTAACCGAACTGCCAATTCTGTTTTATGCCTTTGCAACTAAACTGCTAATTCTGTGCTTTGCCCTGCGACTATTGAATTGTTAACCCAGTGTTGTGTGCTTTTGCAACTGAACTGCCAATGTTGTGCTTGCCCCTTGGCAGTTGAATTGCTGATACTGTGCTTGTCCTATTGCAAATGGACTGCCAGGCTGGTGCTGTACCTAAGGCCCTATACACACTTGTGATCAGGTTTATAAAATATTTTCAAACACAGATTAAGACTTACCCTGTTTGTGTATCCACATTTGCAAGTCTTGTCATCCTAACCCAGTTTTTAAATACACATCCTGTACACACTGTAAAATCTCAGGGATCAATGTCAGAAACCGTATTTTACAACTGAGCACTGTACATAGCAAAAGGAACACTGCAGCATGAACACACTTACAAGGTAAATGTGTTTACCTAAAGCTGTTTTTAGAACCGGGCCAAAGTCTAGGTAGCTACCAGAGTTTAAGCACAGTTCTTAAAAACAGTTTATGTCCAACTGCAGTGTGTCTGCAAACCATGTTAGCCATGTGTTAAGCTCCCTAAGATGGTTTAAGACATCTAGTGTGTACAGGGCCTATCTGCAAAGGAACTACTTAACCTTCCTCCTTGTGGGCTACAAGGTGGGAGGTTGTTCCAGCTAGAGCTAGGGGATAGTTGGGACAGGCCCCTCCAGCAACTCACTTTTGCTGTGTCCCCACCCCATTAAGGAAGTGAAGTAAGTCTAGGTGCCTCCCCAGCTCAATAGCTGAGGGCTCTGACATGTAGTGGGGTGGAAATTTTTCTTGTTACAGGTATGATGAAAGCAGTATGACAGGGACAATGAAAGTGGCAAGACAGGGATGACAAAAGTGGCAAGACAGGGACAAAGAAAGCAGCAAAACAGGGATGGCAAAAACTCAAGAAACACACATCACAAAGCTTTGTGTGCATTCCATGTGACTCTAGTTGATGGTCTGCCACGACCTCCCTACCGATGCCCAGAGCATCTGGTGAACAGAAAAAACCCTTGTTCTTCATTGATCAGAGGTCTGCCATGACCATCTCCTACTGTTATAGAAATCTTGGAGTGCATCCGGACTGGCGATCTGTTACAGCCTTTCCCGGGCAATTGAATCCTCGGTTCAGGGGACGAGGAGCTTCTTCTGTTGGTCCCTTCTGTTGGAAGTAAAGTGTCCCCAGTTCCTCTGGGTAGCACTTATTTTCATCCTACTCTGGTGGATTTCTTCCCTTTAAACCCCTTTCTTAGTTCACATTGCTTTGAAAATCAACTAACAGGTCATCCTCTACAGCTGCAAAAAAAGTTAGTCAGACCAGTACTTGAGTAAGCCCTGACCAGGGCTATAGAGTTTAGAATTATTTGCTATTGCTATAAAGTTTAGAATTTATCACCATTAGATCTTTAGAGTTCTATAGAAGTCACAGAGCCTGATGTCCTCGAAACCCACTTAAAGTATAGTAACCTCATAGAGTTCAGAATCCTTGTTATTGCTTATATAGTTAGCTGTCTGTTACCGTATTTCCAGTGGTCCAGTCTTATGTATCCTGTCATGACACTTGCAGTTTTCTATAATAAAGAATCTTCTGACTACACCTGAAGTCCTGCCTGCCTCTACTTGCAAGTCAGAAAACCATCTGATCTGAGTGATCAGATCCAGAAACAATTGATTTGATACCTTTTATTGGACCAACATGGATGTTACAGAAAAGAACAAAGTGCTTTGGCTTTCGAACCAACCAGGTCCTTCTTCAGAAGCTTTGTGGCAGTTTTTTCAAATATCCCATACTATTAACACCAGATTATATAGAAAAAGCAGAAATAATTCTCATTGGTTTAACATATACATTTAAAACATAATAGAAGATTATGTCAGAGAAGTTAATTAACACCAGTATGCCTTTAACTGAGGAGCCTCAGAAGGGCAAAGGTTATCAAGAATTCTCTACAGCCAGAGAGTTCTTGTCACATACATTTTAAAATGTTTCAGTATGCCAAGAATGCATTCTAGTGATAAAAAAAACCTTGGAGTGGCATTCTCTCTAATACATGTAAGATGAGCTTACAACTTACATTCCAATTGTCCTGGTACATGAAAGGACAGATAATGAGAAACAAAATCCTGAAATTAGGTATAACTGCAAGTTGAAAACAAGCCTCAAATTAACCTACACATATAAACATGATGCATGAAAGTATCACTTGTAAGTGTAAGTGCCAAATAAAAAAATACTTGTCAAGGACCCCCAAGAAAACGAGACCATGAGCCTGATAAGTGCAGATTTCAACACAGAGTCTGTGTATAACAAAAATGCACAGAATCAGTCTAAGCAATCTAAATGAAAACCCAAAGGAATTACACCTTTTACGAACCCCCAAGTAAATGAGATATGCAACTTAATATGAGCAGTTAAAAATGTGACAGTGTGTAATCCAACCACTGACAACTAATAGAAGGAAATAAATGCACACTATATGTGAAAACTAAGTGTCCTAGCCACATGATAATTGCCCCATGCCATGCTCCACCCACACATATGTGTGTACATATACCACACCTCACACACACACAACACACGCGCACACACCTGCACACCCCACATAACCACAACACACAACAAATATAGCAAACACATTCCACACACACCACACCACGCACAACAAACAAAACACACACACACACCATACCCACAACACACAAAAACACAACACACACATAAGTACATACATCAGTATACGCGCACACACACACTCAAACGCACTCACCACAGCGTTAAGGTGAGAAGTCAACAATGTGGATTACCATAAACTTACAAAATCAGTAATCAAAATGAGTGATCAGGAATTCACATGTAGTCCCCTTGACGCTGGCAAGAGGTTGCGCCCACCACAACATTACCATGCATTTTAGCTATTAAGAAAGGAAGCATTTAAAAAAACAGCAACGCCAATACATTTTTGAAAAGGTAAGCAATCATAAAATGTAGCGTTCAACTACAAATAATATGATGCAAAAAGAGTTGACAGTATCCCTTTAAGGTGTCTTCACTAAATGCCCACTCTACACCTCAGATGCAGAAGCCTCATATGTCTGTCATTTGCAGGAGATGATGTTAAACAGGGCATGTCTGACCTTTGGTCCGGTTCACTGCAAACAACTACACACACCCCTTCCGCATTACTTTCATGACTTGAGCAGCAGCTGCCAAGAATACAAAAGGAGACAATAAACGTGAGTCAGTGCAACTGTTTGTGTGCTTTAGACAGGAAGTTGTAGAGACTGAAACTCAGGAAACTGCAAGTTGGAGAGGTAACATTCACCCTGTAGGCCCGCCAAGCACGAAAAGTATGGCCCAGCTTACGCAGGGCCCCATGTTGGCAAAGGCAAGCAATACGACTAGACTAGGGTAAGCTTGTAGGCCATTAAATCTGGGAAAAAAACAAAACAAAACTGGAGACTGATCGATGTGGGTGCATGCAGGCTGTGATGTAGCAATACCTGAAAGGGATAACACCAGCAGACTGAACACAGCTCTGAATATCCAAGGATAAGAGGCCAAGAGCTCACACACTCTCAGTTTAAGAAGGACATTTCAACAGAAATATTTGGAAGAAATACTTCACAAAAGAGGAGATGAATATGTGGAACAGGCTCCCAGAGTGGGTTGTATCAGACGATAATATATGTACTATTAAATGCTGACTTAATAGCTATATTGAAGAAAACATGGTGGCGGGATATTCCTCCTTAGTTGGTGGGGGGAAAGAACTTGAATCAATGGTCTTCTTTCTTTCCTCAGGACCATATCCGCAAATGTGGCCTGAATATGTGTTAAAGGTGTTTATCCAGGTCACCAAGCTCAACAGACATGGATGTCTACACCAGAGGAGCTAGCCACAGTTCCTGACCATCCAGTCCTAGTCCCGTCCCTCAAATGAAGGAGCCAGGGGATATCAAGGGCAGCACAGGGATCAATGGTGGACATGTAACTGGATGCCTACCCAGCCTACCACAAAATTGGGTACCCCACTCTGAGTGAAGCCAGGAACTGTGGGATACAATAGTCCTCCAAGAACTGCTACATCTTCACCTGTAAAACAAAAAATTGAAGAAACACTCTGATGGCATCCAGCCCAAAAATGCCAGCTTGGAGGGCTTTGGATAACCTGTGGCAGGGCTCAATGAACTTAGATACGGCCACATCAGGACCACAGGTACTTGTGCATTGGCCTGGCAGATGTTATGGCAGCTCCTTGGGACACGTAACACCACTGGCTCCTGGCCTCTTCTAAAAGCATGCAAATTACTTTTAGGTAGTGCATGCAAATGTGCATCCTTTCCACTCCTGGCCTGCCCCCAACCTAGCCATCCACATAGAAATTGGTAGGGCCTCAGGCTGGGTGTGTAAGCGGTGTACATTTTGAATCACAAATAGCCTGGAGTGCCCCACGTGTGCACATCCTGTACAAAATGGGCACTCCGTGGCTTTTGTGCAGACAGCCAGGAGCCTTCTGTGGAGTAGGCCCCTAAATCATATTTATATATGACCTGCAACCATCCAGTGTTCAACGTACAATATGTCTTATTATTGCACTGGTGAAATATTGCTTTTCAGTGATACACAGCAAACAAAAGAAACATGCCCACATTTCTGGAGCCATAGATGCTATTAATAGGATACTGCTGTAAGAAAGCAATATGCCGGAGCTAGCCCACACAGCTGGAGACACAGTAGTAACTTCCAAGCACTGCTGTGAGGAAGTAGTATCACTGAGATAGTCCCTCGTTGCCGAAGTCATTGCTTGCACTGGCAGAGCACTACTGCAGAGAAGAATTATCACTGACACGGCACATACTGCAGCAGATACTACAGTCATTGACATGACCCTGCTGTAGGGAAGCAGTAACACTGAGCTGGCCCACACAGCTGAAGTCATTGCCAGCACTGGCAGAGTTCTACTGTGGAGAAGAAATATCACTGACATAACACAGTGCTGCAGACACTGCTGGCATTGACCCAGGCCTACTGTGGGGAAGCAGCAACACTGAGCTAGCCCAGACTGCTGAAGTCATTGTCAGCACTGGCAGGGCACTACCACGGAACAGTCGCATCACTAGTGTGGTGAACACTGCTGTAGACTCTACAGGCACTGGCACTGTGTGGGAAATCAGTAACACTGAGCTGGTCCACTTTTCGGGAGTCATAGCTGGCACTAACAGGACGCTGCTGTGGGGTATCATTATCACCAAGTTTTCCCACACTGCTGGAAACACTGTAGGCACTGATAGCACTGCACTGGGGAAGCTCTAACATGGAATCATCCCACACTGCTGGAGACACCACAGGCAACAGCAGGATACTGTTGTGGAGGACATTGTATCACTATGGTGCACCATACTGCTGGAATCACACACAGCACTGGCAGTCACTGCTGTTGGGTAGCAGTATCATTGAGGTGGCCCACACTGATGGAGGCAACATTAAACATGACAGGTTACTGCTGTGGGGAAGCAGTGTAATTTAAGTGGCCATAATGTTGGAGGCACCATTGCTAATCATGAATGGTCACTACTGTGCAGTAGCCACACTGCTGGAGGATCATTTAATAATGACTTGTCACTGATGTGGGGCAGCAGTATCACTGAAGTGGCCCACACTGACAGAGGCAACTTTGACCATGACAGGTCACTGCTGTGAGGTAGTAAAATCACTGAAGTGGACCACACTGATGGAGGCACTCTTAAACATGACAGTTCACTGCTGTGTGGTACCAGTATCACTGAAGCAGCCAACACTAACGGAGGTACCTTTAACCAAGACAGGTCACAGCTGTGGAGTAGCAGCATCATTGAAGTGGTCCAAACTGATGGGGGCACCTCTAGCCATGTCAGATCACTGCTGTGGGGTAGCAGAATCACAGAAGTTTCCCACACCAATGTAAGCACCTTTAACCATGACCGGTCTGTGTGGTGGTGCAGCAGCAGCATCAATAAAATTGCTCACACTGATCAAATCACCTTTAACCATGACAGGTCACTGCTGTGAATAGCAGTATCATTGAAGTGGTCCACACTGACGGAGGCACCTTTAACTATGACAGGTCACTGCTGCTGGGTAGCAACATGATTGAAGTGGCCCACATTGATGGAGGCACCTTTAACCATGACCAGTCTGTGTGGTGGGGCAGCAGCATCAATAAAATTGCTCACACTGATCAAATCACCTTTTAACCATGACAGGTCACTGCTGTGGGGTAGAAGTATCATTGAAGTGGCCCACACTGATGGAGGCACCTTTCACCATGACAGGGTACTACTGTGGAGAGGCTAGCTCACCAAGCTGACACAGACTTGTAGAGTCAGTATTAGCAGGGCAGTGCCATTATGGAAGGACAGCTTATCGTTTCACTGCCTCAGAGAACAGATTCCTTTGCTTAGACATGTCTGGGAGGTAGTAGATCTCAAGCAATTCTCCTGGCTTACAGTCACTGAGCTTCGACTGACAGGACTTCCTTTTTACAAAACAGCTTGTACTCTGAATCACCACACGAAAGTGACAGAGGATACCAACTTGCAACAATAATCCCACAATGAGAATAGATTTATTTATTTGGGAAATAACAGAATCATTTGTCAGCATCCTTCTCTCAAAGGCAGGATCAGCATGTTTTATTCCCTGCTTTATCTTGTTTCCCAAACAGAGAAACATGCTGTCACTTTTACTTTATGCTAGGTTGAACTAGTTTCGGCAAGTCAATGCTGCAATGGTAGATAGAGCAAGACAATGTGTGAGAGAGACACACAGATATCCCAGGGTTATATTATATGCTGGTAATGTCTGTGTGCACCAGATCAGTTATAATCACTATAGTCTGCTTGGCGGTGATGAGCAGTAGAACATTTCGGCATGCTAATGACTCAGGTTTATGCCTCAAGACACTCCAATGGAGTGGAGGCCAGCACGGAAGGTAACACACCATCCTCAATGATGTTGTCCTCCCAGAGGATGCTGGAGTGCTGCATCAGTTGAAAAGTGACTTCTAGTGGTGGCAGTGGTGGTGTCTTGGATGGAGAAGGTGATAATCGTTCAGCACTCTGCCAGGATGCTGATGCATACACACTCCAGTAGGTAGCGGCAGAAGGAGGGACTAGAACAAGGGAACTAGTGTCCTCTCAGAGCATGCCGGATAACAGACTTCTGTGCTGCTATGCCACCAGGATCTTTCGCACAACATAGTGACCCTCCCCAGATGCTGCCCCCCCCAGGCTAAATTGCTGCCTGCTTTGATCACAACAGCCTCAACCCCTGGAGAAGTGAAGGAATACTCAAAACTTGGAAGCCGATGCAGAACCCTGGGAGCCAGGTGATCACTAGTGGTAACAAAAGGTGAATCCAGCTGGCAGCTGAGCATGAAGGGCCCAATAGAGTGGAAGAAAAAAATAATAATGAGCACTGATTTGTCATTACCATGAAGTATACCCAGTTATTACTTTGGCAGAACATGCAATGTTGCCAGTGCAGTTGATCCTCAGCCATAGCATGTTAGTGGCTCAGTAGGTAGCATGCTTGCCTTTCAAGCTAAAAGATCAGATGGTTGTGGGTTCTAACCCTACATCAGGTATTTGGGATAATACCCATAACTGACACTGCAATGCAGTACAAGGGAGGTGCAGCTCTGGTGATGTGCTGCCCTTTGGACGAGACATAAAAGGGATACTGTCAACCCTTTTTACATCATATTATTTCTAGCTGAAAACCCACATTTTGTGTTTGTTTACCTTCTCTAAAGTTCATTGATATTGCTGGTTGTTTTATCTACTTCCTTTCTTAGTAAAACCAAAATGCATGCTTAATAGTATAATTATATCTAACCTTGTTTTGTTTCAAATCCTTGATCTACTCTTATTTCATACTTCCTGAACATTAGGAAACTCCCAAACAGCACACCCATTTATGATACAATAGTCTCCTCTCCCCCACTGCATCACGAGTAGCTAGACTGTGTTGGGAGTGATCGTAAGTCCAGGAAAGATGCAGTGGGAGTTGATCAAGGGTTGTAAGCACACTTCTGTGTGGTAACATCACTATGGAGGGCAGACTGTTTTTCACTCTTAAAAGGAAAAAAAAGAACAAGAATTCAACTACCAGCTACATCAACAAATTCAACAGAATGTGAGCAATAAAAATATGTTTATTTTAAACTAGAGACACTTTGAGGCCTTAGGGGGTTGACTGAGTCACTTTAAACCAAGGTCCCTTCTGCCCATTTCTGGTCACTGTCCAGGAGGAAGTAAAAGATAACATGGAACTTATCGAAGAAGAGATGGGGAATTTTTTTCAAAGTACATCTGACAAAATTAATATCAAAATTGAAAGAAAACAAACAGTGTAAGTAATACCCCTACCCAAATCTCAAATACACAGTCCACCCAGTTATGTGCTACCCACAGTATACTTTCCCCAGGAAAAACAAATTCTATACAAATGAGGTAAAAGCATGTAGAAGTATCCAGAGAAATACAGCTTGTCTTCCAGGTGCCTCCACTTGTCTATTATTGCAACCAATCAATATTGTTCCAAAAATGTTTAAATATTTGTCTTGGGAGAATATGATATTTTCTTGATTTAATCTCCTCAGGTTCCTTCTCTGTGAAGGTTATGAGGTCTGTATCTTTTTTCTGAAGCACATACTGGCACCTCAGTAGCCGTATGCACCATTTTACACGGGAACATAGGACATTCAGGTTACTTTTTTGCCAGATATCGCACGGGTGAAATCTGACTCCCAAGACAAGCACTATACATACATTATATGTGCAAATAGTGGCATATTCCAGAGCAAAAAAAAAAGTGTTGACCAGAATTCAGATATACTCACACTGAAAAAAAAAAAGATTTGGCCAGAGTCAATAGGGCTGCAGGTATGGAATCTGGTGTAAAAATATTGAAAATTACCAAAGTTACGAGCCTGCATTAGCAAAATGTAATGTAGGCTTATGAATTTGTTGTTTGATAATATCGGTACACCAAATTTTCAACAAAGCCTTAAAATGACCCTGTCTCATCAAGAAGGGCAGAGCAGATATTCAACTACTGCCCAAAAAGTGATGTGTTTATTCCTGTTCACCTTGTATTACAATGTCTGTTTGTCTGCTGGTGTGGTATTGCTGGGGAGGGCTACTTGGGGAGGGAAATGGATAGGGACAGCTTCTCAGAGGGTTGTACCCCGCTACCATTTATTCTCATGCTGGAGGCACTAGGTATACAAGATTTTCAGTTTCTCACAACTGCGTCCATTTTATTATCACAATAATGCACTCCATGGCAAATGTTGTTGTGGAATTTACCAATTTCCTATGTAGTTTAAGGCACATGGCTGCACCTCATGCCACACTACAACAGGAGGACAGGTAACTTTCCCACTGACTACCGATCTGGCTGGCTTCAACTTTCAAATCGCATAAAATACCAAACCTGCATTATGGCAAAGAAAGTAACCATGGGTCTCGCTCCGCTGGGAGTCCAGGTACTGCTTAGTTCTAAACTAAAGCCACGTAACACCAGGGGCTCTGAATACCAGCTCCTTCGGGTCCCCCTCCCCCCGCCATCGCACCTCTCAGGGCCAAAGATCCTTTGCCTTCAGAGCGCCTAGCTGGTTAAATGCACTCAATCTTGATATCTCCTCCACTACCACCCTTGGCTCATTCAAACATAAACTCCACCTCCACCTTACTAACTCTAGCTCCTGCGAATGCTACCTATAATCTTCTCAGTCCTCTCATTTTTGTTCCCTCCAACTATCACCTAGCACATCTCCACCCTCTCCTTTTCCTCTATGCTACTTTTTTATTTCTTCTTTCTTTTCACCACTCCAGACTCCCCCCCCCTTCACCCCCCCACCTCTTCGGAGCCCTCAATGATCTTTCCCTGTTGATGACCATGCCCTTTAGCTGCAATTCCTGCCCTCTCCAACTTCGCTCCTCACGTTTATCTTCATCTTCCACCTTCCCTCCTACTTATCCCTCTGTTACTCTGTGTTCCCATGTATACGTTCTACTTATTCTAGCTATTGTATTAATCTACCATTGTAACCTAATATGCTGACCTATTTATTGTTTTATTCCTATTTCTGTAACTTGTATTGTATTTGTTCTCTGACGCGGAACCTTTGTATAAGAGCCTGGCTCAAAGGTACTTGTAATCCTAGTTATAATAAAATAAAAATAAAAAAAGACTAACACTCGGTGATATCTTGTTGCTTAAACATCTACTATTAGTCCCACTCCTATATCTCCTGGAGGCAAGTCTATCTGGACTTTTCCCACTGACACTGGTGCCACAGTCTGGCATACCACCTCAGCAGTAGTGAGGCAACTCCTTCCTCTGATGACAACGCTAACAACTTTCACATTGTGATCACCAACAAGCTCCATATGATCTGGTGTGCCACTGAGAGCACAGAGCACACAGAGCTGGTATCAGTTAATGAAGACCCCTCACATGCAATGTAATGCCGTACATTTAATATCTTTTCATTTTTAGGATTTTTGATGCGTAACTTATTTTTTTTTGGGGGGGGGGGGGGGGGGTTATGCTTATGTAATTTGAAAATCAATGTAGCCAGACATAGAAAAAAATATAGAAAGTGGCATGCATGCAAAGCAGACACTACTTGGGAGTATACAGTACGTCTTGAGGTCAGCGATGAATAGTAACTATTAAGGTAGTTCATACTGGGCTGTGGCTGATTTGCTGGGATTTGCAGGCTCTGTCACAACACTACAAACAGCAATCAACAGCACATGCAACAAGTAAGTCATAATAATTCATATTTATTGCTGACCTTAAGACTTTCTTACCCCCTATTTGTGGTCAGCTTGCACCATGACAATTACTGTATTTGTAAATGAAATAGTTTTGCTGAATTCTGGAAGTCGAACCAAATGTATGGGTTTAAAGCCAAACGGAAGTTGCTAGTGGCCTATTTCTCTAACCCTTAGTGAGAAGACTGTTTATAATACAGTATGACCATACTTGTGTACTACTAGTTAAATTTGTTGACTGGCTGCAGATAATTATTTGATTGACTAAATACTATTAAAATTATTTTTCTTTCAAGGCCTGTAGCTGATGATTCAGTCTTAAATTTTGTCTAGTGGCAGCAAGTAGAGTAGAAGACCATATTTCTCAATTACCTGGAGGAAGTGGGAATTTGGTAGAAAGGCCCTTTAATTTGTAGCATCATATACAACTTGTACTTTGCATTCTTGCCTTTACAGTGCAAAGTGCATATGTCTGTGTGTGTCTCACAGGAGCTCCCTCTGTGTCCATGTGGCCCACATACCTTGAGGTAGATGATACGGAGAACACTGCACTATGGAAAATGAGGGACTGAAACACATTTATTTATTTCAACGGGGCTCAGGGCTGGGGAGGGGGAATGCTACACTATGGAAAATGAGGAGCCGGAGCACATTTATTTATTTCAACAGGGATTGGGGCTGGGGAGGGGGGACGCTACACTATGGAATATGAGGGATCGGAGCACATTTATTTATTTCAATGGGGATCAGGAATGGGGAGGAGGGACCAACATTATGGCAACATGGATGGGGGGGTTGTTTATTCCGTATTGTGTTCAGGGCTTGGGGGGGCTGTGTACCCAGCCCTTGACTATGTATGGGGCACCAGCCTTCTCCATGCATAGTTAAAGTAGGGTCTGGAAAGCATAACTATGCACCAGCACATCTGGCATAACATTAGTAGTGCTTGGGGAGATTGAACATTGCAATGTGGGGAATATGCATGAGGGACCCCTCATTTACATTCCTACATTGCAATATTCTGTGTGGCGGCACAATCAGGTTTGCAAGGCTGTTGGGTGCTTCTGATTATTGCCACACCCCAACAGCCCTCCCAAGTCTGGAGATGCGCGAGCTTATCTAGGTGCCTCTCTTTTGAATGTGTGGGCCTATATCCTAATACCATTGTTTGATTTTTCATAAAACAGTCTTGTACATAGGAGATTCATGGCTTACCTTTCCCTCTGATGACTTTCAATTTACCCTGTTACTAGACTGCTTATAAAACTTCACATTTGTGTTTAAATAAAGTTACTGCATAAGTGCTGAGGCCCTGATCAAAAATACACAGCAAAAGAAAACAACTGGGTTCACCATATTAAGACTCCCCCTTTCTTAATGTCCTGATAAGTAGAGCCCCAAGAAATTCTTTTTATTTTTTATAATTTTTATTTTTCTGGAATTTTGTGTTATTTCTTTTTAATTATTGACAATGCAGTTTTATTTCTTGTTTCCACATTTACATGAGTAAAATACCTCAAAATGACTTTATATACACTAGAAATCACATTCCAAGTGTACTACATCATATGCAGGGGTATGCCTCAGGCAGCTAGTGAAGGAGCCCATACAGGAGGGAGCAGTATTAGACCTGGTTCTCATCAATGGTGACAGAATAACAGATCTATCAGTGGGCAGTCATCTAGGGTCCAGCAATCACCATACAGTGTGCTTTAAGGTAAAGACAGTAGTAGAGTCCAGCCACACAAAAAGTAAGAGTCCTGGATTTCAAGAAGGACGACTTTGCAAAACTGGGGGAACACCTCAAGAAAAGCCTGGCAAAGGTGGAGGCAGGGTAGGAAGTAGAGGAACAGTGGGGAAAAAATTAAAGAAGTCATAGCAGAGGCAACAAACCTTTGTGTGAAGCAAGTCAACAAAGCAAAAAGAAAGAAAAAAACAGTATGGTTTTCTAAAGAAGTGGCAGAGGAGGTTAGAGGGAAAAAACAGCCATTCAGAAAATACAAGGAAATGCAAAGGGAGAGAGCGAGACAGGGAACTGTATCAGGCAAAACAGAAGGAGTTGGGGAAAGCAACCAGGAGAGCAAAAACACAAACTGAAGAAAGAATAGCCCAATCGGTAAAAGAAGGTGACCAAACCACTTTCATGTATATTAGGGAAAGAAAAAAGACAAATGGAAGGATTGTGAGGCTAAATAAAGGGGGAGCAGTGTGCGGAGGGGGACCTTAAAAAGGCAGAAATTCTAAACGAATACTTCTGCTCAGTATTTACAAATGAAGGGGAAGGGGAGGGACCAAAATTAGGTGGTAGAAACACACATGAAGGAGAGTTGGATATAGTCCATTCAAAGAGGAGACAGGCCTAAAGGAACTCTTGAAACTAAAAGTGGACAAGGCAATGGGTCCAGATGGAATGCATCCCAGAATACTAAAAGCACTCAGAGAAGTTCTAGGGGCACCACTGACTGCCCCATTCAAAAAATCACTGGAGGAGGGAGTGGTACCAAAGGACTGGAGGAGCATGAATGTGGTACCACTACACAAAAGTGGGAGTAAGCTGGAGGCTGAGAATTGTAGGCTGGTCAGCTTGACCTCAGTGGTGGGGAAAATAATGAAATCCATGCTAAAGGAAAGGATCATGGCATATCTTCAGGCATGCTGGGCACAGAACCCAAGGCAACATGGATTCACAGCACGTAAATCTTGTCAAACAAATCTGATAGAATTCTTTGATTGGGTGACCAGGGTGGTTGACTGTGGGGGGGGGCACTGTAGACATGGCCTACCTAGATTTTAGCAATATATTTGACACTGTCCCCTACAGGAGGCTAGTAAACAAGTTGAGCAGTCTGGGAGTGGGTCCCAAGGAGGTAAATTGGGTCAGAAATTGACTAAGCAACAGAACACAGAGGGTGGTGGTAAAAGGGGTTCAATCCCAGGAGAGGGGTGTGACCAGCGGCATGCCACAAGGCCCAGTACTGGGTCTGGTCCTCTATAATGTCTTCATTAGTGATATTGCAGAGGGCTGGATGGGAAGGGAAGCCTCTTTGTGGATGACACCCCAGACAGGGTGGAAAAATGAGAAGGGACCTAGGCAAGTTGGAGTAGTGGTCAAGAATGTGGCAGATTAAATTCAGTACAAAGAAGTGCAAAGTCATGTACTTGGGGCACAAGAATCCTGGAGAGGAATACACAATGAGGAAGAGATACTAACAACAACAAAACTGAAAAGGGACCTGGGGTAACTATAACAAATGACCTGAAAGTAGCCAAGCAATATGAGAAGGTGGTGGGGAGGGCAGGAAGGATGCTGGATTGCTTAGGGAGAGGCATCACCAAAATAAAATAGGAGGTGGTGTTGCCACTGTACAGACAATTGGTGAGGCCGCATCTGGAATGCTATGTTCAGTTCTGGAGACCACATCTTTGGAAGGACATAAACAGAATGGAGGTAGCCCAGAGAAGGGCAGCAAAAATGGTGAAAGGAATGCACCAGAAAACATACGAGGAAAGACTGAGGAACCTCAATATATATAACCTGGAGGAAAGAAGGGAGACAGGGGATATGATAGAGACATTCGAGTACCTCAAGGGGATCAACAGGGTTCAGGAGGGCAGCATCTTTCAAAAAAAGAGATGTGCAAGAACAAGGGGTCACAATTTGAGGCTATGGGGAGACTCAGGGGTAATGTGAGGAAGTTTTTTTTTTCATGGAAAGGGTGGTGGATGCATGGAACAGCCTACCTGCAGAGGTAGTAGGGGCTACAATGATAGGTGAATTCAAGAATGCATGGGATAGACAGAAGGCAACCCTAGTGGTAGGGAACAGAAAGTAAGCTGCAGATCATTTAGGATCTGGAGTTTATGAAGGTAGGGAAATGGGCAGGCTAGGTGGGCCAGGCGGTCATTATCTGGCATCAAATTCTATGTTTCTATGTAAGCAGCATTATGCTAAGGTCTTGAAAGGTTTTGTAAATCAGATAGTTCTGCTGCTGCTTCCTTGCAGAACATCTCTTTGGTAACAACGGAGCCTAAACAACAACTGCTGCAAGCGGTATACTGGCGTGGTAGCACCAGTATAGTTAGGGTTCCTGCGAGCATGTAATGATAAAGGTCAATTTTTGCAGGGTAACAACTTTGGCCAGGTTCAACAGATTTGCTTAAAATTTAGCACACATCATTGAAAGGAATAGGTCTATTGATGTTCCAAATTTGGTTTGTATCCCTTCTGTGGTTTGTGAGATACAGGGTATTCAAAAATAAAAAAAGGTTACTCACCTATAACAGTAGTTCTAGGAGTGATATATGTTGTTCATCTACACTTTGTGGCATGTCCCTTTCCCCTTTAAATATCACTGGATGTCTTCAAGCTGGCTCCTCCCACCCAACCAGGTGGTATAACCCTTGGCTCCACCCCATGATGCCAGATCTTAGCCCACTGGAAGCCAGGCATTTTGCATCTGCAGCCGGGGAGGCCAAGTGGGTCCCTGTAGATGAACAACATATACCACTCCTAGAACTACTGTTACAGGTGAGTAACCTGTTTTTCTAGGATCGTGGATATGTTGTTCATCCACACTTTTTGGCAGACTCCTAGAAGTTCTCCATGAGGAGGGAGGCAAGGCGCACACCCCTTACTTGGGAAACAGAGATTGGAGAACTTAGGCCCCAAAACCAGAATCCTGGCATGACTCAAGGACGAAGTGGTAATGGGTAATGAAGGTGTTTGCTGCCTTCCGGGTAGCAGCCCAACAGATTTCCTGAATAGGGATGTCCCTGAAAGCAGCCACTGATGCAGCGGTATGGCGGGTTCCTTTCAGATGGAATGGGGTGAGAGTTAGGGACCACAACCCTAAGGCACTCCCCAGCACTTGTTGGTATGTGGAGGGTGGGGATGGTGTTGTGATGGTAGGGTTGTGTGAGGGGTGGGGTGGGACCCACCATGACCCTAAGTCACACCCAGATGTGTGTCAGTGTGTGGAGGGAGGGGGGCCATTCCAATGGTAGGGTTTGGTGGGAGAGGGATATAACAATTGTAAACACTAATGTCCAATTTCCTGATCTGTATCACTTTGGTTAATTAAAGAGCTATATGTAGAACCCTAACTTTCTTTTAAACAAAGTTTTTTGTTAATTAATTTATTTAGTTTTTGCCACAAAATCAAGCAATTTTTTAACTTTTTTCATGTGTCTGTTTTCATTTTGTTTCTTTGTATACCTTGAATTTCATGCTATTTCTTATTTAAGAAAAACACGGGTCTCTACCAATGAGTATGCCCCATTGTTACAGGGTTCATGCGACTTCTCCAAAGGAGGCAACATAAGAACATAAGAATTTACCAGCATAAGGGGACCTCTTGATCCATCTTGTCTGCCCAGAATACCTACCCACCTAACAAAAAAATAACAAAATAAGCTATACGACCTTATTTCTAAGGATACTGATGGAGGGAATGCATAACTGAAAAAAAGAAAAATTGGGATCACAGAAGTTTTAGCCATATATATTCTTTTCTGTTTGACATTGTCCAACCACACCACTTACTGACCTTAAGTTCAGAACTTGCCATCTTTTTCTCACAATTTAAGGTAGCCATATATGGTCCCCCAAACCAAATTTCTAGTATTTTAACATGTTCTGTTGTGATCTGAATGCCATCAATATTGGTTCTAGGGTAGCTTTTACATTCATTGACATGTGTGTGTGTTTGTGTGTGTGTGTATGTATATATATATATATATATATATATGTGTATATATTCATGGCAAAAAAACTCTGTTTAATGCATCAGTTAGGGTTGTTCCACAGCGACAAAAGTGAGAAATTCAGTGTTAGGGTTGCCACCCCTGCACCCTATGCCCACCCGCCCCACCAACAGGCATCGGGTGTGTTGTTGAGGTCATTGATCCTAACTCTCACCCCATTCCATGTGTAAATAAACTGAGGTGGTGCAGTATAGGAGAATGGGGTGAGAGTTAGGACCGATGACCCCAACGCACACCTCGATGCCTGTTGGTGGGAGCGGGGTAGATGTGGGGTGCAAGGGGTGGAAACCCTAACACTGAATTTCCTTGCTTTTGTCACTGTGGAACAACCCTAATTGATGCATTAAATGGATTTTTTTCCATGAATTTTCCTTCTTTTTGAGAATGTGCACTATGAATAGAGAATGGAATGTGGTGGGGGACCACGGGTCCCACTTCGCTGTGCAAAAACTGTGTGACTGACTGATATGGAAACTGGTAATTGAAGACGTGTACCACAGCACACTGCGTGTCCAGAATTGTGTGTACATCCATTCAACAGTCGCACAGCGCCACGAGCAAACAACATAACATGCACAATTCAGCAACCGTAAGTGCCAGTGACCCAAAAATTGTCATGGTCAAAGATCTGTCTTAAATCTTTGTATATTCCAAATGCCAGGTGAAGTGGACACACAGTTCAAAAGTTATTGAAGTTGAATGAACCAATTTTTAATTTGTTGGAGTGGCATAATTCTGCACCTGTAAATGTGTTACACACCAAACCACTGCAAGACACCTCCGTACCACTAGGGCTACCTATACAATAAATTTCAAGACAGTAGCACCATGCATAATGCTATGCAAAAAATGCTAACTGCATCATGCAGTGTCTCCACAGCAAATTATTTTTCAAACATGGAAACAACATAATTCACTTCTCCAGGACATCCGCTCAACACCCTCCAAATTTCACGTGAAAAGATCAAACCATTCCAGATATATTCAATTTCTACATTTCTGCACCTTTAAGAAGTCTTCCACCACAAAATGGTGGAAATCGTGGCCGAAAATGTGCTTAAATGGCAAACCTGGTGGCCGAAAAATCAGTAACTGCGAAGTGGGCCAAGTTCAAATGGCAATAACTCCGGAACAGAGCAACATTTTTTCACCAAACAAAAACTGGCATGTTCCTTGAACAAAGGTCTTTCTGTGTGCCAAGTTTCAGACAAATCAACCACATCTGGCTGGGCTATGCGTCGCAGAACACAGTGCATGAAAATAGCAGAAACATAGTGTTTTGCACAGCACTACGCAAACGCAAAAACACAAATGGTAACGTTAACGCAAACAGTGATGGAAACATTGAGGTAAAAGAAAATAGTAATGCTAACGGCAATGCAAACGCAAGTGGTAACACACAAGGTGATGCAAATGGAAACGATAATGCAAACGGTAAGAGAAATGCAAGTACAAGCATAAATGAATACAGAAATGGTAACGCAAACAGTAACGCAAATGCTAACGGCAACGGAAATGCAAACAGTAACGAAAACTGCAACGAAAATGCAAACAGTAACACAAAATGGTAATGTCAACAGTGACGCAGAAGGAAACAGTAACGCACTCGCCAATGGAAACGCTACTGAAAATGCAAATGCTAAGGCCAGTGGAAACACAAACATTAATGAACATGCAAATGGTAACAGTAATGCAATTAGAAATGCAAACGGTTATGGTAACACCAACGATGACGCCAAAGGAAACACAAACGGAAAGACAAACACAAGCATGTATGCAAACACAAATGGTATTGCTCATGGTCACGGTAACGCAATTGGGAATGCAAATGCTTATGGTAGTACCAACGATGACACCAAAGGAAACACAAGTGCAAACGGAAATGCAAGCACGTACGCAAAAGCAAATGGTAAAGCACATGATGACGCAAAAGTAAACACAAACAAAAACAGTAACGGAAACACAAATGGTAACAGTAATGCAAATGCAAGTGCAAACACAAATGCAAAGGGTAACGCACATGGTGACGTAAACGTAAACGCTAACGCAAATGGTTACGGAAATGCAAGCGAAAACGCTAATGGTAACAGTAACACAAATGCACACCCTTTTGTTTCCCAAAAAAGTGCATTCAGAAACACAGTGAATACAAAGAATGCATGCATAATAATGGCCCTCAGAGCAGAAAATGAGCACTTGGAATACTAACTTCCTTATATCTCAGTAACCGTATGACGTAGAAAAAAATTTAAAATCTCATATTATTTATGACTTTCCAGGCTAGTTTTTTACTTAGTCCCCAAGAGGGGGACTAAGCATTCTTCCAATGAAAAGTTCTTATCTTGAAGTGTTTTTGAGATACAGGCCCCAAAAGGCACGGCGGACGCCGTAATGTTAGCCTATGGGAAATATGGTCAACTTTGGAGTGCTGTAACATTGCAGACCTCTAACATTGTGTCACCAAACCATGAAGAGGCACATCTGTGGGGTGTTGGCTTTCTTCCCTTCAAATTTCAGCCCAAAAGACTCAACCGTTCTTTTGCAGCAGAGTGGTAAAGATTCCCTACTGTTTTGGCCATAGTGTCTCAAACTACTTTCGCAAATCACGACACTTTCGCAAATAAAATTACAAAAATTTTGCATATTTGAAAACACTTTGCAACACTACAGTTTACAAAAAAATGAAAATATATATTTCTGGGGTGTTTTACCCCCCAAAATAGTCATGGCTAGCATCCTCAGGGCTTGACTAGTTGAACACAACCAGAAGTGTGTCCCTAGAGGGCCCCAAATTTAAATGCCAAGCATTTCTCTGACCACCAGCCAAAAACAAGATGGCCGATTTGTGACACTACAAGGGTCATTTGCAAAAGATAAAAGTGCATTTGCGACACTTTCGAATATTTTAACTTTCCCCATGGACTATAATGGGGAACAGTTTTTTTTAATAACTTTTAAACCACTTAATATTTTTTCACAAAATCTTTGAAAGGCACATCAGGGACCTGGCTGCATGTCCCCTGAAGGTTTCAGACTAGTCGCACAAACCGTGCAACTTGTAGGTGCAAGCAAAGAAATGTGCAAAAATGCATAATTTATGCATCTTTTAGTGCTCTGTAGCTCCACAACTGTACATCTGATCATTACGAAATTTGGCAGATATACAGGTCTGTGGTACCAGACTATGCATTCCAAATTTCAGACAAATCCATTACACGGTGGCAAAATTATTAAACTGCCAATTTTCAGATTTAACGTTAAATGGGGTACTCAATCCTAACTATAGTGGCACTACCGTGCCACTAAAATATATATATGTATACATATATATAAATGTATCCTTATTAATTTTAAATCCTGCAACCATGCCAAATAGGGTGGCCACCTGTTTGGTTTTAGACCAGATAATCTGTTTTTTAAGGTCCTTATCCAGTCATTCAGTTTTGCTTAAATGTAGTCTGGTTTTTCGACTATTTTGAGTGCTCACAGTCTCTTAAAACTGATAGTATCTAATCATCCTCTATTTGGTTGCATATCCAGGTTACCGAGAAGTTCTGATGTCATACAGATCTTTGTTTGTAAAACCAGTCGTTCTGGCAGGTGTTAAATATGGTCATTAAGACCATTAGCAGTAAACCAACCTAATCTTTTCCATTCTGAATTTTAAGTATGGTCTTTTACTGCTGTGCTAGGAAACGATGTGTATACCTTTATATGCTCTCCTGTGTTCTTTTTTGTTTGTCCTATAACCTGATATGTTTCAAACCCATTTTTGTTAAAATAATTCTCTAGTTTCTATTGCCTGCCACTTTATGGATCCGTCTCACCTGAGTCCTCCGCAGCTACTGCTCTCATTTTTCATACTACCTGGACATTCCATGGTATTAGTTATACCAGAGGTATATCATGGAATGTTGTGACTAACCTTGTGGAATATCTAAGAAATATGAAAAGAAACAGCAGTAGTTGCTATGATAAAGTGAACACAATGCAAACTTGAGAGTAACACAAATATAGATGATATATGGAAAACGTGGTAAAGAATATCAGAATGCATGACTAACATGGAAAGGAAAAAGGGAACAACAAAAATGGAATGGGACCTGGGGGTAGTCATATCAGATGACCTAAAGGTGGGCCAGCAATGTGAGAAGGCAGTAAGAAGGGCTGGGTGGATACTGTGATGCATAGGGAGAGGCATCACCAGTAGAAAACAAGAAGTGGTTGGCCCTCTGTACAAACAGTTGGTAAGACCACATCTGGAGTACTGTGTATAGTTCTGGAAGACCCCACCTCCGCAAAGACATAAAAAGGGTGGAGGCTGTCCAGAGGAGGGCAACCAAAATGGTGCAGGGTCTGCATCAGAAGACATGTGAAGAAAGGCTAAAGGAGCTTAAGATGTATAGCCTCGAGGAAAGGAAAGAGAGGGGGGACATGACAGAAACTTTCAAATACCTCAAGGGAATCAACAAAGTCCAAGAGGGTAGCATCTTTCAGAAAAAGAGATGTGCAAGAACAAGGGGGCACAATTTGAAGATAGAGGGTGGACGGCTCAGAGGTAATGTGAGGAAGTATTTCTTCACAGAGAGGGTTGTAGATGCATGGAATGGCCTTCCTGAGGAGGTAGAGTCAAAAACAGTGGGGGAATTCAAGAATGCATGGGACAGACATAAGGCAATTCTAGTGGGGGGAAGGAGGATGTAGGCTGTTGGTTAACTAGGATCTGCAGCTTATCCTTTAGGTCGGGAAATGGGTAGATTATATGGGCCAAGCGGTCCTTATCTGCCATCAAATTCTATGTTTCTATGTGTTTAGCAGAGGTTAGAGCCATGAGCTGTGAATGAACTTAAACATCCTGCAGGCTGGGCTGGATTCTCAAAGAAAAATGTTCATAGTTGCAGAAAAATGGCTTGCAGCACTGTGGAAATTTAGTTGCAGCATATTCACAGAGAGAAGTTCCACACTTATGGAAAATCGAAAAAACAGGTTTGTTGTGAAATTTTCTGCAAGTGCTAAAAATCCGTAACATTTTTTCCACAGCTGCGAAAATAATATTAAAGACCCAGCAAACAGCACAACAGTAGGTGCTCCATATTAGGTGGAGCAGGAGACTTTCAGTCTTGCAAAAGTTGCAGCAGAACCAGCATTCCCAGCGAGGCAAGCAACCAGTCCCACAACTGGGACCATGGTAGCACCATCTGTACTGACAGGACCTTGCACCCACTGGCAATATGTATCTTTTGGTTGTGTCTCTCTTGGAGGTGTTTGTTTCTCCTGCATCTATAGCACATACTTTTGGCTGTTACCACCTCTGCCTCTACTGCCTGTGGGGCTCCTTTATGGCACTGTGTCCTGTGGTTATGGTTTGTTGCTTTCCAATGGAAATGTGTGCCATCTGTGTTGTAACAACTGACACTACTATAAAGCCCACAGGTTTGCTGTTGCTGGTACCTGAATCCTCTACTGTAATTGTATCCCAAGTGTTATTACACTGCTTTTTGCTCAGGGTGAGTTACGCCTCACTCTGTAGTGCAGCATGTGCACAACATTTTTCCACAACTGTGGAAAAACAATGGCTGAGAATAGCCTTTAACGGGACATGCCATACTTTTCAATGGCTTTTTTTTTTTTGCTCAAGAACTTCCACAGCTGCACTTTTTTCCCCGCAGTCTGCAGTGTATTGTTCCAGCAGCTACAGAAGTTTTGTGACTATCACTTAGCACAATTACCCCTTTTTCTCCACAACTACACAACTTTTAAGGACTTGCATAATGTTTTGCACCTTCCAAGTGTTTTGAGAATCCAGCCTCCAGTTTTTATTCCCACAGCCTCCACTAGCATACTGAGTGACCCTGAGCAAATCTTATAACCTCTCGGTGCTGCTGGATCTCCCCTAAAACTGGCCTTGTACCCAGCGGGCCTTACCTGATTACCAAAGAATAAAAATAAAATAAAACAATTAATGATGTACTCATCAGTCATAAAGAAGGGGTGCAGCCAGGGGCAGAGTTTGGGGGTGGGTTTTGGGGTGTAGTTTAGTATCCATTTTTCACGTCTTCCAAAAGTGGAAACCCTAATGTCAAACATATCAAAGTGGAGCAAAGCACAGGCCCTATACCCTGAATCCTTTACCAACAAACAAATAATCATCAGTGTAAGGTGATGTTTTGTAGTGGAACTGCATGAAGGCCCACTGTGGCATGTTTTATAGTCCTGTCTTGCTCAACACATCTTTATACTGGGTCTATACAAAAGGCAAAGAGCACTGGACTATGTAGGAAAACTTGTCTTACCCCTCTGACCAGTTTGTAGGTCTGATCAAGCCTCCTGTTCACCAAGGAAGTAAAAGTGGCGTTTTTATACAGTTCTTTTAAAAAAAAAACAATGAACTATGGAGGCAAACCATAGTATTGGAGTACCGGAAACATAAAGTCATACTTTACCCTGTTGAAGGTCTACTCCTGATCTAGGGATAAGATAAGGCCTTCTGCAGCTCCTGTATGTTCACTTTAAAGTATTTATCTCATTAAGGAGATAGTAGAAGCATAGAATTTGATGGCAGACAAGGACCACTTGGCCCATCCAGTCTGCCCGTTTCCCTACCTACTGGATAAGCTACAGATCCTAGTTAACCAGCAGCCTACGTCTACCTACCCCCACCTCCTAGAATGGTCTTATGACTGTCCCATGCATGCTTGAATTCCACCACTATTTTTGACTCCACAACCTCCTCTGGAAGGCCGTTCCATGCATCCACAACCCTCTCTGTGAAAAAATACTTCCTTAAATTACCTCTGAGCTGCCCCCCCATCTTCAAATTGTGCTCCCTTGTTCTTGCACACCTCTTTTTTGAAAGATGCTACTCTCTTGGACTTTGTTGATTCCCTTGAGGTACTTGAAAGTTTCTATCATGTCCCCCCTCTCCCTCCTTTCCTCCAGGCTATACATATTAAGCTCCTTTAGTCTCTCTTCATATGTCTTCCGGTGCAGACCCTGCACTATTTTAGTTGCCTTCCTCTGGACAGCTTCCATCCTGTCTATGTCTTTGCAGAGACTGGGTCTCCAGAACTGCACGCAGTACTCCAGATGGGGTCTGACCAGCTGTCTATACAGAGGGATAATAACTTCCTGTTTTCTACTGGTGATGCCTCTCCCTATGCATCCCAGTATCCCCCCAGCCTTCCTTGCTGCCCTCTTACATTGCTTGCCCACCTTTAGGTCATCTGATATGACTACCCCCAGGTCCCTTTCCATTTTTACGAACATACGGAAATATGAAATTTGCCAGCAGATAAAGGCCTAGAGGTCTATCAAGTCTGCTCGAATGTGCAGCTAGCACCCCTTATTCTGCAGCTGCCTCTCCCTTCCACCCTTCCCCTTCATTAACCCTCCCCCTTGTCCTGTCCCATCCTCGTTTGAAGCAGTCCACTGTTCTACTGCATACCACTTCAGAAGGTAACGCATTCCACCCAGCCACCACCCTCTCTGTAAAGAAAAATGTCTCCTCATCTCCCTCCTGAACCTTCCTCGCTCCAGTCTCATATCATGGCCCCTGGTGTCCCTTCCCTCCCTTACTTTGAACAGCCCCTCTGTACTTGTCATGTTTATTCCTTTCATGTATTTAAAGGTTTCAACCATGTCACCCCTGTCTCTCCCCTTCTCCAGTGAGTACATATTCAACTCCTTCAACCTCCTCTCGTATGATAAGTCCCCCAGCCCCTTGATTATCTTTGTCGCTCTGTGCTGCACCCCCTCCAGTAACTTAATGTCCCTCTTCAGATACGGACTCCAGTACTGCATGCAGTACTCCAAGTGTGGTCCAACTAATGACCTATACAGTGGCAGAATCACCTCCACCCTCCTCGAGGATATACCCCTTGTAATACAACCCAGCATTTTGTTGGCCTTTGCAGCTGCCTTCCTACATTGTGCTGAGTTGTTCATTGACTCTGTAATGAAGCACACCAGATCCTTCTCCTCCTCTGTCTGGGCTAGCTGCACTCCCCTAGCTGATAACTCCTCCTTGGTTCTTTATCCCAAAATGCATCACCTTGCACTTTTGGCATTAAAGCCAGTTGCCAGGTGTCTGACCAGGTTTCAAGCTTTGCCAGATCATCCTGCAACCCCTGCCATCCCCTGGTCATCCACCACCGCCTACCTTGGTATCATCAGCAAACAGACTGATCTTGCTCTTGATGTCCCATGACATGTCTGCAATGAATATCCCAAACAACACTGGTCCCAACACCGAGCCCTGTGGAACACCACTCGTCACTGCCCTTGGTGTGAGAGCTCCCCACCCACCACCACCCTCTGTTGCCTTCCCTGCAGCCAGTTTCCTACCCATCTCACCAGCTTTGCCCGCCCTGTGCCTACTAACTTCCTTCCCAGCCTTCCATGGCACTGGGTGAATGCCTTACTGAAGTCCAGATACAGGACATCCACTGCATGGTCCCTGTCTAGTTGCCTAGGTACTCAGTCATAGAACATGACCAGGTTGGTTTGGCAGGATCTGCCACATATGAAGCCAAGCTGTCTGCTGCCCTGTAGTCCTTTGGCCTCTAGGAGGGCCACCAGCCTCTCCTTCAGGATAGTCTCCATTAGCTTACCCACGATGGATGTGAAGCTCACTGGTCTGTAGTTTCCCGGTTCATCCTTGGGGCCACTCTTGTGGAGAGGCACCACATGAGCCATCCTCCAGCCCTGAGGTACACACCCCGAATGTAGTGAGGCATTAAATAGGTCTGCCAAAGGTCCTGCAAGGACCTCTGCCAGCTCCTTCAGTACCCTGGGGTGGATGCCATCTGGGCCTGGCGCCTTGTCCACCTTCAGTGCCTTCAAACGCGCTCGAACTCTGCTCTCCATTATTTCCCGATCTGTCACCACTTCTCACCCTGCTTCTGCCATTTCTCCCACCTTGGGTGTCACCCTCCTCTTCTCTTTAGTAAATACTGAGCAGAAGTACTCATTTTTGTTGTTGTTAGCATCTCACCCCCCATTGTGTACTCTTCCCCTGGGTTTTTGTTTCCCAGATGCATTACCTTGCACTTCTTAGCATTGAATCTAAGCTGCCATACATTTGACCATTCCTCTAACCTTGCCAAGTCCTTCTCATCCTTTCCACCCCACCTTGTGCATCAACTCTGTTGCAGATCTTTGTGTCCTCTGCAAAGAGACATACTTTTCTTCCAGTCCCTCTGCAATGTCCTTATAAAGACATTGAAGAGGACCGATCTAATACTGAACCCTGCGGCACCCCACTAGTAACCCCCTTTCTTCAGAGTAGACTCCATTTACTATTACCTCTGTGTCCTATTCTCCAGCCAATTCTTTACCCATGCTGTCATCTTGGGACCCACTCCCAGGCTGGCTAACTTGTATATTAATCTTTTGTGTGGGACTGTGTCAAATGCCTTGCTAAAGTCTAGGTAGGCCATGTCCACAGCCCCCTTCCTGATCTACTACTTTGGTCACCCAGTCAAAGAAATCTATCAGATTTGTCTGGCATGACCTTCCTGCTGTGAGTCCATGCTGCCTTGGGTCCTGTGCCCCTCTGGCCTCTAGATATGTGACAATTCTTTCCTTCAGAAGTGATTCCATCATTGTCCCTATCACTGAGGTTAAACTAACAGGTCTGTAGTTTCCTGCTTCTGCCTTGCTCCCACTTTTGTGAAAGGGAATCACATCTGCCCTCCTCCAGTCCTCGGGTACCACCTCATCCTCCCATGATTTGTTAAAGAGGGTAGTCAGTGGTGTCACAAGTTCCACCCTTAGTTCTTTTAGAATTCTGGGATGAATCCCATCAGGCCCTATGCTTTGTCCACCTTCAGTTTAAAGAGTTCTTTCAGAACCCTTCCTTCTGTAAATGGGCTGTATCAACTTCTGTATCCAGAGCGTTTCTACTGTTTGTTTTAGGCACCTCCCCCTCTTCATTTGTAAATACTGAGCAAAAATATTTGTTTAGTATCTCTGCCTTTTCACAGTCACCCTCTGCCCACCCTCCCTCTCCTTTATTAAGCCTCACTATCCCTCCCTTGGTCTTCCTTCACTCCCTGATGCACCTATAAAAGGTTTTATACCCTTTCTTAACTGAGTTGGCTATCTTTTCCTCGGTTTGGGCCTTTGCTGTTCTGACTGCCTTCCCAGCTTCCTTTTGCTTTAACTGATACAGTTCTCTATCCTGCTCCTTCTGTGATTCTTTGTACTTCCTGAATGCTTTCTTTTCTCTTGAACCTTCACTGTCACTTCCTTTGAGAACCATAGTGGTTTCTTACATTATTTTGTTTTGTTTATCTGCTTCACACAAGGCTCGTTCCTCTGTGATGGCAGTTTTTATTATTCCCATTGTTCTTCCACCCTCCTTCCTGCCCATTTGCTAGTGCATTCCTTAGGCACTCATCCATTTTGGCAAAGTCAGCCCTCCTAAAGTCCAGTACTTTTGTCTTTGTATGGCTTGACTCTATTGCTGTGTTTATTATGAACCATACTGTTAGATGGTCACTAGTTCCCAGATGGCTACCCACTTCTACATCTGTGATCCTCTCTCCATCTCCATTTGAGAGAACCAGGTCTAAGATTGCTCCCTCTTAAGTGGGCTCCAATACTAGTTGTCTAAGGCATGCCCCCGTAGAGCATCTAGAATAACCCCACTCTTCGAAGTGGCTGCTGCAGCTGCACTCCAGTTAACATCTGGCATATTCAGATCACCCATCAGCAATATCTCCCTTTTTCTGCCATTCTAAGTATACTTTCTATCATTTCCTTGTCCATTTCCTCCCCTGAGAAGAGGTCTGTATCTAACCCCTGTGCGGATTGTGGTGCCATTGCCTGTCTCAAATTTACCCACAGTGCTTCTTCTCCTCCCTGTTTACCCTTTTGTTCTGTTGCTTTGATTCCTTCCCTTATGTAAAGAGCTACACCTCCTCCTCATTTACCCTCCCTGTCCCTCCTGTAGATAGTGTATCCTGGTATGTTTACATCCCAGTCATGGTTTTGTGTGTACCATGTTTCTGTGACTGCCACGATATCCGGATGTTCCTCCTCCATCAAGGCCACTAATTCAGGAAGCTTGTTACCCAGACTACGGGCATTGGTACTCATTGCTCTCCATTTTTTTGATGGCTTTACCTTCTGTTGCAGCATCCCCCACTGACCTTTCTACCTTGGTCTTTTTCTCATTTAGTACCCTGTTTTGTAGGGAGAGGCTGGGATTTTCCTGCTGCTTATCAGTGCCTCCCCCTTTGACTAGTTTAAAAGCTTGCCAATGAAGCATTTAAACCGATTGCTCAAAAGACTTGTTCCCTTCCTGGACAGATGTAGACCATCCTGCCAATATAGGCTGGTGTCCATCCAGGAGGAACCCCAGTCCCCAATGAAGCCAAACCCCTGTGCTCCACACCATTTTTTCAACCATTCATTAAACTGCATGGTGCAAAGTACCCTCACCTCCCCCATGCCACATGCCATTGACAGGCAGCACCTCTGAGAAGGATACTGTGTGTGCTACTTGTCTTAGGCCCCTCCCCAACTCTACAAAGTCCTCCTGCACTGCTCTAATCGCCAATTATCCC
Source organism: Neoceratodus forsteri (assembly GCA_016271365.2). Classification (NCBI taxonomy): domain Eukaryota; kingdom Metazoa; phylum Chordata; order Ceratodontiformes; family Ceratodontidae; genus Neoceratodus; species Neoceratodus forsteri. Next base: position 1,161,496,741 of record CM028130.1, read on the forward strand.
CAATTTTCCTCCATGAGATAGCACGCATTTGGGTAGGGATTATCAACTGTGATGTTGTCACTGCAGGTGTACTTAGAATTTTTTCATGTATCTTAATATCTGAATTAAGCAAGGCCATGGTCTCCCATTATTGAAGCCATTCTTTATTTTTTGTTCAACTCTTTCTCACTCCAGTCACGGTCTGCCAGGAATTCCCTCAAGTGAGAATCCCCTCGAGTGGCTCCTACTGCCCTGCCTGAAGCCCTGCAACCAGGAAATCAGGGACACAATCCTCTCCCACCATGGCCCCAGACAGAGGACAGGATCTGAGAGAGATGGTAGGGTGGGGACCGGCGGTGGGTATATATGCTGTTCCTCGGGGTCCACCATCATCCTCCTGGCTGCCAGGGTTTCTTCGCTTATTCCTTGTGGTACCCCAAGGAGGGGTGTGAGCAACGGTGCCAGTATGCCAAGTTGCATGCTTTTGCATGACTCCGATAGGCCTCTGTCCCCTCCTGTACCCTACTCGAGTGGTCCGGACTGCAGAGGTTCCCAGTCACCACTGGGTGCTGCTGCTGCACTGGGAGCCATGGGAACCGTCCCCAGGATAGGAAAGCTTACCAGTGGCTGCTCAATCCTGCGGTCCCTTCCCCCAAGTCAACCCCTGATGACTCAAGCTAGCTCCCAAACCCGGGTCACTAGTAAAGCGTGAGGTGTGGCATCCAGCACCTCAACCCTCAGTGCCACTGGGCTGGCTCTTATCACCTCTATTAAAATAAAAAACATTTCCATTAAACATTTTGTCTCCCTGGTGGTCTTCTTTAACAAGGTATTAAACATGTCTGTCAAGGTAGTAGCTAGCTTATCAATATAATTATATAAACCTTATATAGTTCTCTGCTAGTCTATCTTTGCTAGGAGCCACTGCAGTCCTTAGTGGGTTAATTGTTTCTCTCATCTCTTCGGCAGAGATATTCCTGTGTAATACATTGCAAACCTCCTCTGAAATGGGGGGAATTTGCAAGGATCCAAGAAAATCTCTAGCAAGTGAGGACTGTTGTCCTGTACAACTGACTCTTTGTTCAATGTACCTGTCAACTATAGTTTGTTTAGATTTTGTGGTGGTTGACAGCATCCCATTTTCATCTTTTAAAACCATCATGATCCTATGTTCTATTCTGTCTGTGCATGTGTCAAAGGAGTTAATCTGTCTTTTTCTACGCTATGTGCCATACTTTTATTTCTGCACCAAAGTGGACATCCTGTGGTATTGATACTGTGCCATCTGGTTTTTGATCTGCAGAATTCGGAGGAAATAGTCATCATAGTCCAATTCTTCTGCCTTACTTAAAAGTTTTTTTTTTGTAAATGATGTCATAAGCCCAAATACTTTAGATAGGAGAAATTTCTTCCTATTCCTGGCCAAACAAATAAGGACGTTTTTAAGTTCTAGTTTGAAGGCTGTCTACCATTCAACTGTACAGTTATACATATCAACTCATGTTAGTTTATCTTTAATAAAATTCCTAACACTTTCTCTGAAGGTTCCTACTTCAAGAAGTGAGGTGTTGAGTCTCCACAGTCCCTGTTCAACAGTTTGATGAGAATCATTACCTTTGACCAGCCTTTCACTGTTGTATGATCAGATGTTTCCACTGGGTGATTGATGTGGATGTAATTGGTAACCAAAGAGACACAAATATAAAATCAATTTTAGTGGCTAGCATATTTTTATAGAATGTGCTACCCTCTAATTTGTGTCTGGCATTAACAGCATCTATTAATCATGCAGAGGTGATCATGTTAGCAAGATAATGAACATCACAACAAAAATGTTCTTATTTCTACAGTATCTGAGGCTACTGAGTCACCTATGTACGGACTATTAAAGTCCCCCCAAAAATGGCACCTCTTGAAGTATATAAGAAGGGTTGGATGACTTTAAATACATCTATTCTTTCTCTCTTTTTTGGAATGCATGCAAATTAGTAAGTCTAAGTTCCTTGTCTTGATATAATGGTAACCCATCAAAACAGCGACTGAACTTGAGTGACTCAGATATGAGTGGCTCAGGTTCAGTGCTTGTTATGTGAGCTACCCTGAAAGGGTAGCAATGGGTGAACAGCAAGGCAACCAGAAGCACAGGATGGGGAATGGAAGAGGAGGGAAGGTATGTGGGAGGTAGTACGGAAAGAGGCTGCTGAGCTGGCTGTGTGGTATGGTGGTGAGGGTGGCTGGCTACAGTGGGAGGATGCAGGGTTCAGGACTTGGGGGAGCACAATATTTTGTGTTTTGCATGTGGGAGTTAATATTTTTCTACAAGGTTCTCCCCTCCCTGCATCACCCCGGAGTTGAGAGGTCATTTTAGGGGGCGGGCGATAAGCCCACATGATGGGGGCATGGGGGCACAACCCCCTCAAATAAATAACATAAAAAACATTTATTTTCGCTGGTGTTGCCTCACTGGGAGTATACATCGCTGTGTTGTTTTTTTTGGCGATGTGCACTTCCTGTAACGGTGATAGCTATTTGGCAAGCGTTGTTATGACTTGGAACTGATATAACACATCAAAAATAAGAATTCTTCCTGGTACTACATGAATCAGTGTCTTCACTTTAACTGAAAAGGAAGAAACTAGAATCCTTAGTCCAGATCAGCAGTATTTTCCTATAGACCAATATGATGGTTCCTACAGCAACAATTTTCTGGTGGCAGATATACATAGATACATACATAGATACATACATAGACAGTGTCGGCAGATAAGGGCCTATGGCCCACCTAGTCTGCCCATTTGAGCTTGTAAGTTCAGTTTGTTTTCCTAGAAGTCTATTTCCCCTTACCCCTGACCTCTAGAATTCCTTTATGTCTATCCCATGCATTCTTAAATCCCGTGATTGTTTCAGCCCCCACCACTTCCTCTGGCAGGGTGTTCCCTTGTCCACCACCCATTCTGTGAAGAAATTCTTTCATGTTTCCTCTGAATCGTCCTCCCTCCAACTTCATCCCATGCCCTCTAGTCCTGAAACATCTTTTTGCTTAAAAATAGTGTTTTCCTGCACCCTGTTCCTCCCTGTAAGATACTTGTATGTCTCTATCATATCCCCTCTCTCCTCCTCTCCTCCAGGGTACATGTTCAATTCCTTCAACCTGTCTTCATAGGTTTGTGATGCAACCCATGCACCATCTTTGTTGCCCTCCTCTGAACCTTCTCTACCCTGTCTATGTCCTTACGTAGGTATGGTCTCCAGAACTGTACACTGTACTCCAGGTGGGGCCTCACTAGTGTCTTGTATAGCGGAATTATGACCTCCCTTTTCCTGCTGGTGATGCCCTGCCTATACATCCCAGCATCCTATTTGTTTACCTGATGCCTTGTCACACTGTTTCCCTACCTTGAGGTAATCAGAGATGACAACCCCAAGATCCCTTCCTGCTTGGTGCATGCTATATCCTCACCCCCAACTGATATATATTGTGCCAGGGTTTTGTCCCCTATATGTATTATCTTGCACTTCTTTGCATTGAATTTCAACTGCCAAACCCTTGACCATTCTTCAAGTTTCTGCAGGTCCCTTCTCATTCTGTCTACACCCTCTGGTGTGTCTACTCTGTTACAGAGCTTTGTGTCATCAGCGAACAGTGAAATTCTGCCTTCTATATCCTGTGCAATGTCACTGATGAAGATGTTGAATAGGAACCGATTCCTAGCACTGATCCCTGTGGTACCCACTGGTCACTCTTCCCTCTGTGGAGTGACAGCCATTTACCACCACCCTCTTGTCCTGCCACCCAGCCAGTTACCTACCCACCACACTACTGTCCTGCCCACACCCATATTCCCCAGTTTGTGTAATAGTCTCTATGTGGCACAGTGTCAAAGGCCTTGCTGAAGTCCAGATAGGCCATGTCCACTGCCCTCCCCTGATCCACCTCCCTAGTCACCCAGTCAAAAATTCAACGAGGTTGGTCTGACATGACCTCCCTGGTGAAACCATGCTGCCTTGGGTCCTGTAGTCCATTGACAACCAGATGTTCCACCAACTCTCCTTCAGTAGTGCTTCCATGATCTTTCCCACTACCGAGGTGAGGCTGACTGGTCTGTAGTTCCCTGCTTCCTCTTTGTTCCCACTTTGTATAAGGGGACTACATCTGCTCTCCTCCAGTCTTTGGGTACCTCCCCTTTTTCCAGTGATTGGCTGAACAGGATAGCCAGAGGTTCAGCCACCACCTCTCTTAGTTCTTTAAGGACCCTGGGGTGCACCCCATCTGGCCCCATTGCTTTGTCAACTCTTATTACTTATTCTTATTCTTATTAGGTATTATTCTTATTAGGTATTATATATACCTCAAAGTGTGCAGTCTTGTATCCTGGAAAAAAAAATATTTTTTTTAAGGAGTGCAAGACGACCAGAAAGTTATTCTGTTTCTTAAATTTTATAAATGCTAATTGCTATACAGTGTGACAACTGAGAAATCATCTCTCTATACATGACTCAAAGTGCTCAAAATGAAATAAAAAGAAAAGCTAATATAGCAGCAACATCAGTTTATTATTCCTCTATTTTTTCTGTCCTTTCTTTCCTGACATCCTGCTGGTGTTCTTCCTCTGCTTTGTCAAGGGGGAAGGCTGCTTTTCAGAACTTGCATCATCTGTTTCTGAGGAAGGATCACACTGGCTGGAAGGGACAGACATCTGAATCCTCCTCCTCCACCTTACCCCAGTTTTTACGAATAGTCACCTCATTAAAAGGATTGTCTAATTCCACTGGGTCCTTTCTACAGAGTTGAGGCTTTGGTTGGCTCCTAAGTGATCTTTGTCTTATGACCCTTGTAAATGCCCCGGTCTCAGGAGTCGAAGGGGGAGGCATTAGCAAAGGCCCCTGTTCCTCTTCCATACTTTCTGTTTGTGGTAGCTGTTTTTACAGTACTGCAGTTTTTGTAGGGTCTTCCTGTATATCTGGCACATCTCTTGCAGTTTCCTTTTCTACCTTTGGTCATTGTTCTTCCATGGGGATCAAGTCTGAGGGTGTCTGAACATGTTCTGGTTCTAGGTGTCTTTTTGCTCTGAGAGTTGAGGCACTAGGTTACCGGTCATGTCCATTTTCAGAAGCTTGAGGGGGGACCACACATTTTATTTATTTTTATTTAAACATTTAGTAACCGAGAAAGGCACACTGAGCCAAAGCTCGATTCCAGCTGTGACCCGGGGGGGGGGGGGGAAGAAGCAGTGGAAATACAGACAATAAATGCAGAGAATTAGTCAACAAAACAACAGCAACTAATTGCAATCAATATAATACAGCAGTGAGAGCAAAAACATGACGTGATGAATCTCTAGAGGTGAACTATACAATAGTAAGTGCTCTCCATAATGAATCATTAATAAGTGCTGGGGAGGAATTGCAGGAAGGTAAAGTCATTAGAAGTTGTGGGTTTAGCTCAGTTGTGGCAGCGACATAAAGGTGGAGGAAGGAGATGTAGCTGTTGCTTGCAACTAGAGTGAGAGGTGAATTTCTGATAGCAGGGGTAAGTTTGTTAGTCCTCAAGATAGGAGGGGAACAAGTTAAACCAGTACTTAGATATAATGTTGAAGGCGTGTATATAGTGCCTGTGAGATAAGGGGCTTAGTCTGAGGAAAGAGTAAAGATTGCAGTGGTGGGTGCTAATGAGGGAGTTTGTAACGGAAGTGACAAAATGAGTTCAGAAGGGTATCCAGCCTGGCAAGGGTGGTTACAGGGGTACATCCACATAATCTAGCATGGGGAGGATCATTTTAGAGACAATTTCATGTCTGGCAGGTAACAGGAGAGAGTCTCTGTTCCAGTATAGCATGCTGAGTTTGGGGTGCAACTTGGAGATGATAGATTCAATGTGTGCTAAAAAAGACAGGTGGGGGTCCAGCCAAACACCCAGGTACTTGTATCTGGTGACTTGGTCAAGTAGGGAGCCATCAAGAGAGGTGACAGGGGAGGGAGGTAGTACGGCTAAGTTTCTGGGTAGAGCTAAAAACCATGGAAGCAGTTTTGGTGGTGTTTAATTTCAGTTGGTTTTGGCTGAACCAGTACTGAATGCTATTGAAGTCACTTTATAGGGTAGCTTGGACTTCAAGCAGATTGGAACTGGAGGTAAACAGGATGGTGTCATCAGCAAACATGTGTATTGATGAACTGGTGCAGGAGGAGGGAAGGTCATTAATGAAGAGGGAGAAGATGATGGGACTGAGAACACAGCGTTGAGGGAAGCCCATCATGATAGGGAGAGGGGGAATGTGGTATCAGCAATTCTAACAGATTGAAATCTGGTGACTAGATAAGACTGAAACCACCTTACAGTTATGGGGGCAAGTCTAGCTGCCTCAAACATCTGCAGGAGAAGAGGGTGGGATACGAAGTCAAATGCCTTTGCTAAATCGACAAATACAGCTGCTGTAAGGAAGCCTTGGTCTGAGGTAGTATGGATATGGTTGGTGATGCGCAGGAGGGAGGAAATTGTGGAATGGTGTTTCCTGAAGCCAGACTGATGGGGTGAGAGGATGTTGTTTGTTGCAAGGTAGTCATCTAGTCGGGTGTGGGCCAAGGATTCTTATAGTTTGGCAAAGGCTGGGAGGAGCGAAATGGGCCTATAATTGCCTGGCAAGGAGGGAGTCACCGCCTTTGTGAAGGGGAATTATGCAGGCCAATTTCCAGGATTGCGGAACTGTTACTGTGGAAAACAAGAGGTTAAGGAGATGTGTAAGGGGCTTTGCAATCGCAGGAGCTGAGATCTGCAGGAGCTTGGGGTGAATCCCGTCCAGGCTGATCTTTGCAGGGTTAAGCAAGCATTGGGCTTTCTATACCTCGTGTACAGTAAGGGGGCTGAACTTGAAGTGTTTGCTAAGGGGAAGTAGTGGTGGGACTGGGGAAGGAGGGGGGGAGCCCAGTGGTATGGCACAGGAAGTGAAAAACTGGTTCAGGATTTTGAGTCAGTGACTGGTTGGCCATGAAGTTTGAAGGCTGGGGTGCAGGGCTGGGCTGGTGGGTCAAGGAGTGTATGCACAACTTTCCAGAACTGAGGGGGCTTAGCATGCGAGAGTCGCAACTTAAAGTAGTCTGCCTTTGCTTTTCTCATGGTCTTGGTGCAGGCATTATGTAGGATGTTAAAAGCTTGCCTGCTCTGAGGGTTGGGGTTGGATTTAAAGTATGACCAAGCCTTGTCTCTTTCCTTGCATTTGGCGAGGATGGGTGTGGTGATCCAGGGGTGGTGCCGCTTCTTGACCCTGGACATTTTCAGAGCGGCATGGATGTCCCAGGTGTTTGTAAAGGTGTATAGGAATCTAGAGAGGGCCATGTCAACATCAGGGGTTGCGAATACAGGTTGCCAGATGGTTTTGTATAGACTGGTAAGGAGGGTGTCAGTGTCCAACTTATTTAGAGAGCGAATGTTGATGTACTTGGAAGCAGATTTGGACAGTTGTGTTTTCCTGATGCAGTAAGTAATACAGTGGTCGCTTAATGCATTAGAGAGGACACCGGAGGAGGTTATTTTGTGAGGGTGGGAGGTAAGGATCCAGTCTAATAAAGAATGGTTTGGGGAGTGGGGCTTATAGCGGGCGGGTTCATTGATCAATTGGGTGAGATTAAGGGACTTGATTTTGGAGGTGTGAGCTTTTGAGGAGGGGGCTAGCCAGTCCAAGTTGAAATTGCCTACAAGGACCAGTTCTCCTTTGGATGCTAGGTCAGGCAGAGTGGTAAGGATGGTGATGAGGGAGTTGCAGGATAGGCGGGGAGAGGCATAGAGCACACCTAGGAAGAGTGAGACTGAGGCCGGAAGGGAGAGTTAAACCATAAGGAGTTTGTGGGAGCCAAGGTGAGCTTCTTTGTGAGTTACTGACATGATGTTGTCCATAGGCCAGAGCTGTTTTCACTTTTTGGGCCTGATTTATGAGCAGAATTCACATAAAAGACTTGTTCAGCCAAGTCCATTTTGTCTCCCCTGTTATGGGACACCCAGGGAGATGCACTATAAGAGTGACCCTCTTCCTCACATAACTTGCACATGACCTTACTTGGGCAGGTGCTGCTGACATGTCCTACTTAAGAGCATAAGCCACATTTCACCTTATCACAAGTGCTGCTCAAATGTGACCTGGGACCACAGTTGTACCAGGCCTTGGTCTGGCTTACACAAAATGTCACCTCCCTCTCCTGACCCAGGTAAAACAATTAGGCAAATGAATTACCCCTGTATTTCCATAATTCAATTTCACCCTAATTCATCATCCCTCAGTTCATACGTTCTCTGAAACCATGTCTGGCACCAGAGAGCCTAAAACTGTACTTTTGTGCTTCATCCAATGAAGGAAATCAATGATGCTCACCCCTGCATTTTTAAACAATACTGTTACTGTTTTGATTTTGTGTTTTGTAAGGGGGATGATGAAAAAGAGAATCCACAGGGGGTGTCCTTGAGCTGGTGGTACTCTGCCCAAAATCTTTCTACATTTTCAAATGTCTTAACACTTACTGCACAGGCTGAATCTCTGGGTGTGTGTATGAGTATGTACAATTTGGTGGCAAAAAATCTCATACTGTCCTTCATAAGAGTCTGTGCCACATACCTTCTATCTGGATGTTCCTGCAGTCTCCCCGGCCTTTATACTTAGTATACACACTTGTTATGTCATTTTGATCACTTATTTGAGCTCCTAGAAAAATCAAAGTACCTTTCTCTTCCTTCATTTTCCCATTTCTCATGTCCCCATCCCGAGCTGGCTCTGGTTCAGGTTCGAGCTCAAGGTCAGTCAATCAATCAAATCAAGTTTATTGTTCATCCAAAAAGACAATAAGGACATTACAATCATACAAACAGTATAATAGATACATAAATGCATATACTATTTACAGGGTCAGTCACTTGTTCTCCCCGCCTTGATAATGTTTTCTTTGAGGGGCCTAAGTTCCCTTCAACATCTGAAATGTGATCATTTTCTGAGAGATTTCTAAGTGATTTCGAGCCAGGGGCATATCAGAGCATATAGGTGCAGTTCCTTTGTCTGGGAGAATAGGGGGGAGGTGCAGGCATAGAAACAACTGGGCCTTCAGCAGTTGTTGCAGGCTGAGGTATGGCCTGGCATGTGGGGGGACCACATGTCTTTTATGTGCACATTAGCCTACTATTCAATACTTAACAAGTATATTAGACTTAGGGTTTAGGTATCCTTTAATGGTGAGCCCTGCATGCTATTCTAATATATTGCATTGTTAAAGCCATGCTATAAAGGCAAAGCTAGAGGGATGAGCAGGTCACATATTTCCCCCTGTCACAGTAGGTCATGTTGCAAACACTCAGTGCAACAACAAATTCAGCTCCACAGACGCGAGGGTGCAATTCAAAAAGATAAGAGTACAGTTCTACCAAGAATCACACAACCTCAGGCACAGACACCAAAAAGGTGTAGTGTAATATATAAAATATATAGACACCAAAACATTACAAAAAGCTCCTAAACCAAGCTCAAAACCTCAACCAGTTTCGTACTAGTGGTACGACATCAAGGGGTGTCACCCTCCTGATGGCGTACCACTAGTACTAAACAGTGCAATTCAAAGATAGAGTCCAGTTCTGCCAAGAATCACACAACCTCAGGCAGGACACCAAAAGGTGTAGTTTAATATATAAACTATATAGACGCCAACATGACAAAAAGCTCCTAAACCAAGCTCAAAACCTCAACCAGTTTCGTACTAGTGGTACGTCATCAAGGGGTGTCACCCTCCTGATGACATATCACTAGTACAAAACCGGTCAAGGTTTTGAACTTGGTTTAGGAGCTTTATGTCATGTTGGCATCTATATGTTTTATATATTAAACTGCACCTTTTTAGTATCTCTGCCTGAGGTTGTGCGATTCTTGGTAGAACTGGACATGTTGCAAACATGCACCTTTTTCACAGCAGCCACAAACTGGCGCCTATGCATGAACGTTGCTTATATGTGACATAGCAGTGGCGCACACCTATGCACTTCACTGGCACATGGAGGTACGCACTATGCACAAACACACACACAAGACAGGCAGAGGCATGGGTGGGGAGTACAGACATGTGCAGGGGCATGTGGAGCAGACCCCGGGTGGGCCTACAGTATGTGGTCACACAGCTTGGCCCCACAATATATGGACATCCACACTACCCCATGTGCATCCACAGAAGGAAGTGAATTCTGTAATGGATGCCATGGGGCATGCAGTGTTGGAGGATGGCAGTGGAAGGGAACCGTCTGTGGTACCTGGTCCACCACTGGTACCCAATGGCACAGTACCTGGCTGCACAGAGATGTGGGGATATGGCAAGATATGCAGTGCCAGATAGACACCAGCCTCCAACTTCTCCAGCAGACATGTGCCAGTCATGGTTGCCAATATACAGGAGCATTATGACATCCTGTATGGGGCAGAGTCCCTGAAGGCACCAGCTGAAACCACAGCCAGGCTGTGGTTTGACCTTCAGGCTGCCGTCAATGCTGTCAGACCAGAAGCATGCATACAGGCAGCAATAATGCACAAGTGCTGTGACCTCTGGTCAGCTGTCAAGCATATGCTGGCAGCTATCAAGCAGTCCCAGACTGCCATGGGCAGTGGGTTGCCTACACAAGAGTACAGCCTGTCCTGCATAGAGAGGACTGTGGCAGAGACCCTCACTGATGTGTCCCTGAACAGGGAGGGGGAGGGCATGGATACACTGCCAGGTATGTAGTGGATGCATACACTGCCAGGGACATGCCACATGGAGGGGGGCCAAGACAACACAGCCATGCTAACCACCCTGTGTTGCACCATATAGCTTGTGACAAGGAACACCCCCGATGAGGAGGCCATAACACCAATAGAGATGGTTGTGTGACCAGAGGCAGGTGCTGGCAGCCAGGGAGATGAGAACAACAGGTAGTTTGTACCCCCCATGGCTTGCAACACACCCTTGATACATCCACAGTCCTGCTACAGCCCCTAACACTTGGCTTGTCTCTTGCCCCCAGGTATACTGCAGGAGCCCATGGCCATGGCAGACAAGGAAGATGTGCCAGAGGACACCAGCAAAGAGCCTTTCTTGGACACACAAGAGAATGAGGAAGAGATGTACACTCCCACCACAAACAGCCACCCCCAATCACCACCTGCACCGATCCCCTACCACAGACGCACTCTGGACAGCTGGCCTGGGATGTCCTACAGGGCACTATGGACCCCACTGTGCAGCCACACATGGTGTGCCTACCATCACAGGCTGCCAGCAGCATTGGGCAGACACTAGACAGTCTGTCCACCCTACAGCATTAGACAGTGACACATGGGTGACCACAGGAGAACACACAGCACCACTGTAACAGCGGGGACAAAGGCCCTTCCAGCTGCCCAACTTGCCGTACACTGAGGCCAGCCACAAGGGGTATACTGTACACATACTACCCTGAGGTGAGGCAATTGGAATGTTACAGGCTCTGCGCACAGCAGGAGAACACAGAGGTGCTAAGACAGCTGACCGCAGAAATGAGGGGCATGTATAAAGGAATCGACCAAATGGGGGACATGCTTAAGAGGCTTACTGAACACATGCTAGCTGGGTCCAGCATGGCCACACTACCTATATCTGAGGCACTACTGGAGGCTGCCATGCACCACACCCCTCCCCACCCCAGTGAGCCCAAGGTGCAAGAGGACAGCCAAGTACATGCCCAGACACACGGGCAAGCAGTGGGAGAAAGTCCACAGCCAAGACCTGTGATCCAAGCTCATGGGTATCCACAAGGCAGGGGAGGCAAAAGGCTAAGAAATTATGCCTGCCACCCCCTGCCACTAACACCGAGTGTCACATAAGCACACACTGTACCTGTAATATAAACATACATATGACCTCACCACATATAACCCTTACCACATATAACCCTCACCACATATAACCCTAGGCATGGACACTGATGCCTCCCTGGATCATGGGCAGTTTGGCACTCAGGGTGGGTCATCATCACAGTGCCATGCCACCCCCAATGACTGAATGACCCCAGCATGAGACCATGCCATGACGCCTGTCTAGTCAGTGACTCTGCACCCTGCCCCTGGAAGACCTCCCTCCCCATCACACAGTATGACATCCCCCTGTATGTCCCATAGGATGGGTAGTCAATGCTGCATGGTTATTTTGTGCAGCATGGAACATGATGTGAACACTCTGTATGCCTTCCCTGGGGCAAATATCTTTAGGCCATCTGTGAAATCCAGGCTCCTGTATCACATCTGCAATAGCCCTTTCATTCTCTTGATCATGGGCCTTGTCTTCCAGTGGGCCTCACTGTATGCCTTCTCCGCTACTCTGTATGCCTCCAGGAATGGTGGTATCAGGTATGGCCATAGTGGATATCTGCTATCACCTGGGCAGTGGGTAAAATACATGGTTAGTACAGTGCAGCTGCCCAACATCCACTGGTGCACCATGTGCATAGGGTACAGATACCCTCCTATCAAGCATCCATACCTGCCCTACATGCACTGAGGAGTATGCGCAACATGGACCCATTAAACATATAAACATCATGGCAAGAACTGGGGTATTTGCCACACATTAGCAATGATACCCGTGGAATCACAGACAACCTGGCAAATGATGCTGTGATACCCTTTGCGGTTATGGTATGCCTCCTTATCCACAGATGGTGCCAGGATTTCCACATTCTTACAGCCAATGGCACCCAGTACATTTGGCATGCCATGCATGGCATAGAATGGCTCCCTTATAGACCATATGCTGCCTGTTTGTTGGGGCATGTTATGTGCTTATGCACATGTGATAGCAGGGCACTGGTGACCTGGTGCAGAGCCTGAGACATGGAAGATTAACTGACACCCATGACATTCCTCCCACCCTCCAAAAGGACCCTGTGGTTAGCATGTCAGTGCACAGAGAACCTTGGTCTACACCAACATCACCCACGACTGATGGGTATGTGGTTCCACATGTGCACAGACCATATCACACAGCTGCGTTATCATGCCATGACCAAAACAGAATCTCTCAAGACACTGTGTGTTCCACAGGGCATTTGTGGATGGAACACATGTGGTCACGACTGTGCCCTCAATTCCTGCTTATTTTCCATCTCATCATCAAGTAGGAGAACATTCAGTAGTAGCCCCAGGCACATCATGTGTACCCATTTGGAGTGGCCCTTGCACGACTGGCAGATGTTGTGTGTTATGCACCAATCAGTGCTTCCCCTGACCCAGGCCCTGACAGGTATGCTGCACAGACATGCCATGTCAATTCCAGGATTTGGTCGAGAGTTTTGACCATTGGTTGTAACCACTTCAGACAGAGACTCTATTCGGAGGCGGCTTCAAAATGGTGAAATATGGTATTTCTTTTTACTAAAAAGTATTGATGGAGTTTTTCCATAAAAGTTCAGTGGAGGAGTTTCATGAGCATTCATTGATGTTTATAAACCTTTATGTTCAGGACCATTCATGAACACAAGAGTGCCATAATATTCATACACATTTCACGAACAATTTCATGCACACCTGATGAACATACATGAGCTAAATTCATATATTCATGAATTGTTCATGACTAATTCATCAACATTCATAAATGGCTCATGATAATTTCAGCTGGGACATCATACACACACACACACACACACACATGCACACACACACATCACACACGCATGCACACACACACACACACACACACACACACACACACACACAGTCACTCACTCTTCACAGCACAATCATCCCTGTTATAGCACATGACATATGTTCCATGTTAACAGTTGGACATGCCTAGACCCTATGGCATGCAATGCACCTCAGATTTCTAAACCCCAGCACCAGCTCCCATGCCCATTTTCTCAGAGCAGTCATTTGACCACAGCAATCCTCTGACTAGAAGGCAGGTAAGCAGCTGTCTCCATTCTACAGCCATCACCACTGGAGCCAAATACTTATTTAAACAAAAAACAGTCCCATGTCTTGGGTGAAAGCCCATCTCAGTCCCTAGAGCACTACACAGTCTTTGATGCGTACCCGATGGTGCAAAGGAAGAAGTGCTGCCGTCATTCCTGTCCCAGCCCCCTTTGCAGTCCCTGGGGCCAGGAAAGCAAGCAGGAAGCATGTGACACGAGAAGCTCTTATCGTGTGTGTATTGTTTTTTAAACAACTTTTAAACTTTATCTGTTTCCAAGCTTTTGGGGTTGTTTTTGTTTTCTGGGGGGGTAGCTGCAGTCTGTAGTTCGTGAGTCATGTATCTCTCCTCCTCTAGCCCTTAGCAGAGTCTTAGTGTCTACATGCTTCTCAGTCTCTCTGGCCTATAGGTCTCTAGCTAGCCTCCCCTCTTTCTCACCTTCTAGGAGAAGGAGCAGGTGGAAGTAAGACAGCATTTAGGCTTACAGAAAAATAAAATCAACAAAACCAAGAACAAATAAGCAATAAACAAAACAAAGCCAACAGAAATTATCAGATGTAAAAGGGGTCAGGGCAGACTGCATCTCAGTGAACTTAGGCTAAAGTGGCTGCCTCACCTGTCACTTCCTTCAGGCTCAGTTGTGAACATGGGGTGCACTACTTTGCTCTTGAGACACCAAATATTGAGGTGTGTGCCAGAGCAATGGCGCAGGTGGTACAGCCCATTGGTGTGGTGGTAGCTTTGCAGTGTCAGTGGCTCAGTAGGTAGCACACTTGCCTCTGAGGCCGGGAGATCAGAGGGCTGTGGGTTCAGTTCCCACATCTGGCACTTGGATTAATATCTCAGTACTGACACTATAATGTAGCATGAGAGGGGTGCTGCACTTCTGAGGTGCCGTCTTTCTGATGAGATGTTAAACCGAGGTCCCATCTGCTTGGATTGGTGGTAGTTCAGGTGGATGTTAAAGATCCCATAGCACTTATCAAAAAGAGTAGGGGAATTTCCCCCAGTGTCCTGGCCAAATTTCCCTCATTCACTAAAAAAAAATACCACCAACAGCTTAATCTGGTTCAAAGTCAGTTGGCATTCATCTGTATCCCCCTCCCCCGGGTTGTGCCTGAAAATAGGCAGGATTTGTCTAGTGCACTTACCGGGCCAACAAAAAATAAATAAAATGCACAACAAGACTGTTTTTTTTCTGAAGGCCCTGGCTGATACCCACAAACCCATTAAGAAGGGTCTCACATTAGGATGAAATGCATACACTTTGAGCCACTTGCTAGCCAAGGTGTACTGGTAATCATGTCAAAGGTGACTAGAGTGGTGCATGGCTGTCTCCGCTTGTGGCTCACCCTGCAGGTGCACCCTCTGTTTGGCACACTGCCATGGATGCTGCAAGCCTTGGGACTTTGCCACCGGGACCGTGCCCTTTAGAGAATTGGGCACAGGGTCTCTGGTACACCACACTTCAACGCAAGCTGCTGTTTGCCGCAGTTTGCACCTCTCAAAGCCCGCTTTGACAATCGAGCCCCAACATGGTCACACATGTTTCACAGTTAGAGATTGCCTATCACTAGCCTTCACAGACAGAGAATGACATGCACCCCATTTTCACAGTCAAGACATGGTTACAAACCACGGTCACAGATAGAGCACATGGCATGTATGAGCACAGGGCATGTACCCCATTTTTACTGACAATGCAAATGGTATGTGCCCTATTTTGACAGACAGAGAATAAGTTGTCCAAACCATTTTCACAGTCACAGCCCATAACGTGATTCCTGATTTCACAGGAGTACAAAGATGCACCAAATGTTTCATCGCTCAGGACCCCTAATATGCACCCCAATTTCATACAGAGTATATGACATGCATCACATTTTTACAATTCATGCCCATCCATAGAAGGAGTTTTCTGGCAGGATAAGGGAGGTGGTGTTGCCCCTCTGTCACTCACTAGTGAGACCCTACCCAGAGTACTGTGTCCAGTTCTGGAGCTGCACCTCCACAAGGACATTGACAGTGTGGAAGCAGTCCAGAGGAGGGTTAGCAAGGACACCGACAGGGTGGAAACAGTCCAAAAGAGGTTTATCAAAATGGTGCTGGGGTTGCACGAGAAACCATATGAGGAGAGGCTGCAGCAGCTCAATGCGTACTGCCTGGAGGGGAGAGAGAGATGACATGATTGAGACCTGTATTTACCTCAGGGTGTGAACAAGGTGCAGGAGGAGAGTCTCATTCAGAAGAGAAGCACCGGAACATGGGGACATGCAGTGAAGCTAGAGGTGAAGACGTTTAAGAGGGATATGAGGAAATACTTCTTCACAGAAAAGGTGGTGGATGCCTGGAACATCCTGCCAAAAGAGGTGGTGAGGCGAAGACAGTGGGGGCGCTTCAAGCATGCACAGGATAGGCACATGGGCATAATAAGCAGAGGAGAGGGAAGGAGAGACACCAGCAACCAAATAGGGTCCACTGTGTAGTAATAGCCAGGGAAAAATAAAGTAGACTAGATGGGCCTACCAGTCCTTTTTCTGCCAACAAATTATATGTTTCTATGTTTTTATGATATGCACACTATTTTTATAGTATTTTATTTATTTATTTGAATATTGGTAACTGAGTAGGCCCACTGAGACAGAATGTCCCTTTTACAGGGGTGACCCGGAGAAAAGGGTTACAAAGAGAGGAACAGTGATACAATAAATAATAGCACATGGTAAGTGTACGCAGACACTTTTACAAAAACATACATAATAAATAAAGCAAAACATCACACAGGTAATAAATTAAGTTACATCTTCAAAACTGGTATAGGGATAAAAGTCAGAAAACGATAACTAAGCAAAGCATATGTACAATTAGGTATAAGTGAATACAGAGTATTCAGGCACAGTGAGAAATTATTTACAACTGAGACCAACCAGACAATAAAAGCATGACTTGCATAGTACCAGAGTACAGTGTAGTAAATAAAGGGAGGATAAGCAGGCTCAGGAAAGGAATCCAGAAAGAGGGCAAGAGAGGGAAGAGTGATGAGAGAAAAGGGGAGTGGTCAATAGAAGCAGGTACACAGCTGAGTGCAAGTGAGGTGAGATTTGAGAGAATGCTTGAACAGGTGAATAGAGGCACATGTCATGACAGTGAAGGGAAGAGAGTTCCAAAGAGAGGGACCCGAGACGGTGAAGGTACGCAGACCCGCTGCTAGACGGGATTAAGGATAGAGAGCAAAGATAAGCCAGTAGATCGTAAAGGTCTAGTTATGGGTTTACGTTGAATGATGGGTATGAGGCAAGGAGGAGTGTAAGTATGCACAAGTTTGAATGTCTGGCAAACGGTGGGGAATTGCAGCCTGGTTTCAAAAGAAGGCCAACCCAGTGAACCAAGGATAGTGCAGTGGTTATCTCTGGCATTAGCGACAAGGGCAAATCAAGCTATCCTGTGGTAAGACTGTTTTAGCTTGTTAAGGGGGAGATCTGAGTGGAGTGGAGGATTGGGGCACCATAGGAGATAATCAGAAGTAGGTAGGAGGAGGCAATGACAAGGCGGGAGGCAGGTGTAAGGTAGGGCTTGAGGTTGTACAGCATTCCGAGCTTCTGATGGAGGGGCTTGATCACTGAGGAAACATGAGTGTCAAAGGTGAGGTGGGAGTCCAAAGTCAAGCCTAGATATTTAAAGGATTGAACCATTTCTAGAGGATCACCCTGAGAGGAGTAGATTAACAGTGGGGGCAGGGTGGGCAGCTTGAGGGGTCCGATGGAGGAAAAGCATAGATTTAGATTTCTTAGTATTAAGCACCAGGAGGTTATTAAGAAACCAAGTTTCGAGGTTCAGCAAATCCTGCTGGAGAAGGTGGTTTAACATGGCATGGTCAAAGGAGGACCAGTAGAGGATGGCATCATCAGCATATAATTGAACCGATGTAACCCACAATGTTGCAGGAGCTCATTGATAAATAAGGAGAACAGGAGTGGACCAAGAATAGAGCCCCGAGGGACCCCATCCTTTATGGCACTGAAAGGGGATGTCTGGTCGGCCGAGTTGACACACTGAGTACAGCCAGTAAGGTAGTTTGTGATCCAGTTCAAAGCTAAGGTGTGAAGTCCAAAGGTGAGTAATGTATGCAACAGGAGATTATGACTAACAAGGCCAAAAGCCTTGGTGAGAGTAAGAGTACATCATGTGCAACCTAGTGCCATACTTAGAGCAAATATGATGGTGCAGTAGTGAAGCTCAGCCACCCAACTGCCTGCAGAGAAACGCTCTGGTATCGCAGCTCAGCAGCAAGTTGTTCCTGACAAATAAGTAAGTCTGTGACTTCCCAGGGACAGTACCTAAATGTTAGCAATATGAGGAAAGACTTCATCACTGAAAGTGTGGTAGACAACTGGAACAGACTGCCAGCAGAAGTGGTGGAGGAGAAAACAGTGTGGGGGTGCTTTAAGAGTACGTGGAACAGACATGGGGTATATTAGAAAACAGGCAGAGTGGAGGGATTGTTTCAAGAGGCTAGTTTGGGTCTGTGGAGACAGATTATGCAGCGAAGATATAGGCAGACTGGGTGGGCCAGGCAGTCATTTTCTGCTGACAAATTCTATGTTTTCTATGTTTCTACCATGTTTATAGATGCACATGACATGCCCCGCATTTCAGATAGTTAAAGGATGACCTGCACCCTAGATGTACACAAACAACTTTTAATATATGTGTGCATTCACATCATAAAAGCATGAAATGCACTCTATTGTGAAATGGGTCTCGAAAATAAAGAGCACTGATTGACTGAAGGCTTCAGAACCCTATGCTTATATCCCAGCACAACAGCATGGGAAGAAGATCTGAGTCATCTTACTTTTTCCACCATCAGAGATATAATTTCTCCTTCCCCACTACTTCAGACTACCCGCTAATTCCCTGTCCCACTCCAAAACCATCCAGTGTCTATATTCCCACTTAGTTTGAAAACGGTTGGCATTTAAAAAAAAATTCCTGTTGCCGCCAACTACGGCTTCTTTCAACTAACCTAGCTCCCAGTCCACATGCTGCCAATTGCGTCTCCTCACACTCAATCTCTTGTCCCGCTGCTGCCCGCCATGCTGACAAAAAATCTGGTCAACAATGCTTCTCATTATTATTTAAACCTCTGCTGCTAAAAATGAGAAGCTGTACAACACATCACCCTCCTTTCCAAAATGAACACCATCCCAGCACTGATCACACAGCTGGCATGGAAGCTGCCGGCATGCTCCAAATGATAACTGCCTTGATGATACGGCTCGCCCACCCGACACTAGAAGCAAACAACCACCACAGTTCAAACCATCAAGTGCATTTTTCTGAAATCAGGCAGGCTAAGCAAACTAATACAATAAAAGTATGCTGAAGCCATGCTTCACTCATTCTACCCTTACTTAAGCGTTTGTCAATGCCGAATGTCCTACGCATGCATTGTTGTACTGAGTCTTGCTTGTACACATTTTTACTATGTATTTACACAGGAGATACGAGATGAGATGCAATATCTTATTTTCAGTGATGTCTTGCTTTTACACATTTTTAGATTGTTTCTGATCTGGCCTATCCTGGGTAAATACAATCTGTCATTTTCAGTGGGCTCTCACATTTTGACCCAAATTTTCAACAGTCTTTTTATGACCTGTCGTTATGATCAAGACAGCTGGAATTTTTTAAATCCTATCCAAAAGGTGATTTTGCAGTGCGACAGTGTAAACTTGTAACATGACAAAAAATCTGACAGTGTAATAAAGCAACCTCATTGGTGGAAACACAGCACATGATACAATCTGAAGCGGGCATTAATTCCCTAGTAATGCCCACTTCAGAATATACAAGTGTTTCCAGCCAGAACAGGAATGCGCAAGACAAAGAATTTGAACATGCTTGGCACTGTGAGCGCGCCACAGAAATCGTGGACACGGTCACCGCCCAACCTCGTGAAACAAATTCACAGCACAGTGAAGAGCAAGCTACCTGTAATCACCGTTTGCATGGTGTCGTTACGTGGTTTGGAGCTGCTGCTGAGGAAGTTGATGAAAGGTCTGTGTAGAGAGTTGTCTAAGACAGACCCACGGAGCGCAGTTTGGAGAATGAAGCGGTGACATACAATACATTTGCACAGAAAGAATTGGTACATTGTCTCCACATGTAATCAGCAATAAATATGTAAATGTAGAGTTCCTCCACAATGCAGTCTTGTCATCCATCATCGGCATGTAACAACAAAGGCCAAAATATTAAAAGTGTCGGTAAGAAGTGCAAAATCTTCAAGTTTTCGTGTCTTTCACACAACAACGTTGTGTTGGTATGTGTTATAAAATAGCACACACTACAAGAATGTATGTTGAGCGTGCGACATGCACATGTACGTTGTTACATCCTGACACTGTCCCAAAAGGATGAAAATGCAACATGGTTAGGCAAGTAGGAGTACTATTTTAGCAAGTTTTTATGTGCTTTGAAGTTAAACAGTATTGTTGGAATACTTACCTTGTACTTGCCATTTTACAAGCACATTAGTCCACTCCAGAGTTGGGCTCTACTAGGGAATTAATGCCCGGTTGGTGGTTGGGGGCACTCGGCCTGTGGCCTGGTATCCCAACCTGCCCAAACTGGGCATTAATTCCCCTAGTAGAGCTTTCCTTTGTTGTGGATTAATGCTTACATGTTTCACAGAAGATTTGAAAGATGACACCTGTCACATTCAGGAGGTGAGGCAACACAAGGGATAACAGCTATCATGTTCATTAGGTGATGTGAATAAATGGCTATGTTGAAAATGTAGGGTCAAAATACTGAAAATTACCAAAGTTACGAGGATGCTCAAAACTTTGTTTGATTTTTTATATTTTTACACCAAATTTTTAACATAGCCTTCTTGTATTTACCTCATGAACAAGGGTAGAAAGATTTTCAAATGCCCTTAAAGATAATTTAGTGCAGTGACTGCAAAAATCATCTTTCGGGACATAGTTGCATAATTTCACCACCCTTGTTTATGAGGTGGGGTCCCAAAAAGGCAATGCTGAAAATCTGGGGAAAAATATAAAAACTTTTATTTTTATTTATTTATTTAAAAGTTGATAACCAGGAAAGGCACCTTGAGCTGAAGCTCGTTTCCAGGCGCGACCTGGGGAAAGGGGGTACAAAGTGGCAGCTCCTATTCAGAGTGCATTGCAAAGTACAATTGTGAGATATCTGAAACAAAAGATATTTATAGCATCACAAACAGTAGGTTCAGAGGCTATTTACAATAAGATGTTCACAGCAGTGAACTATGCATAGCAAGTGGTAATAACTGCATGGCAAATAGGGTGATTCAGAGCTAATTATAACGAGGGGGAGAAGTTAAATACAACAATAAGTAAAGGACTGAGCGGAGAGGAGTTAAATGTGGCTGGTGAGACCTAGGTGGAAGAACAAAGGCAGGAGGTATTGGGGGGTGGTCTGAGAAGATGCCTGAGAGTAGGGAAGGTAGGAGAGAGATGTAAGTGGGAGGGAAGTCTGTTCCAGAGGTAAGGAAGTCTGTAAGAGAAGGAAAATTTGCCTGCGGTGGTGCAGACTCATGAGAGGGAGACAGTGTGGGTATTGTTAGAGAGTGAGTTATAGGGCGAGGGAGTAGCAGGAGTAAGGAGAGAGGCTAGATAGGGAAGAGAAGACCCAAGCCAGAACTTAGCAATGAAGGTAGAGCAATGAGAGGAGTATCTCTGTGAGAGGGACTGGAAGGAAAGAAAGGAATAAAGGTCACAGTGGTGAGTGGGGGGGGGGAGCTAGACGTTAACCTGCAGAATGCATGGAACAATACGTCCAGTTTAGTGAGGGTGGTAGTTGGAGCAGCACTGTAAACAATGTCTGCATAGCTGAAGGATGGGAGGATCCATTTTACTAGTATGTCACATCTCATAGGGGGAGAGTGAGACTGGATTTGTGGAGATAAAGTAATCCTAACTTAGGGTGCAGTTTTGAGTGGAGCACGTTGAAGTGGGAGGAGAAATCAAGAGAAGGATCGAGCCAGATGCCAAGATACTTGTAAGTCTGGACATTGTCAAGGGGGGTATTGATTGCAGAGTGGAAAGTTGGGAAGTAGGGAAGCCTGGCAAGTTTTTGTTTTGAGCCAAAGGTCATGGCCACGTTTTTTTTGGTGTTAAGTTTCAGCCAGTTGTTATCAAACCAGGCTGTGACCGATGAGAGATCATGTTGAAGGTGAGAATGAACTTCATGGATAGATGGACCAGACAAGAAGAGGACAGTATCGTCCACATACATGTGTATACGGGCATGGGTACAGGCTAAGGGAAGATCATTTATAAAGAGGAAAAAGAGGACGGGGCCGAGGACTGATCCCTGGAAAACACCTGCTAGTATAGGGAGGGAAGAAAAGAGGATGTCATTAATAGAGACAGACTGGGAGTGGCTGGATAGGTAGGACCTGAACCAGTCTACTGAGTTGGGGGAAAGACCAATAGAGCTAAGCTTATGGAGCAGAAGGATATGGGAAACAGAATCAAAGGCCTTAGTGAGGTCAATGAATATGGCTGAGGTGATATGACCCTGGTCCGTGGCTGAGTGAATGGCATCTGTGAAGTGTAGGAGAGAAGAGGTGGTTAAGTGGGACTTCCTGAAGTCTGACTGGAATGATGAGAGGGTGTTTGATGAAGATAAGAAGTCATTAAGCCTGGCGAGAATTAAGGATTCTTGCACTTTGGCAAGGGTGGGAAGAAGTGAGATTGGGTGGAAATTTCCAGGGAAAGTGGGGTCACCACCTTTGTGAATGGGGATAACTGTTGCAGATTTACAGGTTATTGGGACCGTAGCAGAAGAGAGAGAGAGAGAGATTTAGGATGTAGGTTAACG
This sequence comes from Neoceratodus forsteri, assembly GCA_016271365.2. Classification (NCBI taxonomy): domain Eukaryota; kingdom Metazoa; phylum Chordata; order Ceratodontiformes; family Ceratodontidae; genus Neoceratodus; species Neoceratodus forsteri. The sequence goes on from CM028130.1 coordinate 1,161,519,535, forward strand.
GAGTCGCAATTGAAGGGGCAGATATTTTCAGAAGCCTAGGATGCAGTCCATCGGGGCTAGACTTGTTGGGGTTGAGAGAGCTGAGGGACCTCAAAACTTCAGATGGAAGAATAGATGAGAGATGTAGGCCAGGAGACTGAGAGGAAGGGAGGGGGAGTGAGGTGGAATGGGGGGAGGGCCTGCGGGAATGGCACAGGAGGTGAAGTAGTTATTGAGGGCTTCAGCAGTACGAATTGGGTCAGATACAAGTGAGTCATCTACTAGGATAGAGGGAGAGGAGGGAGTCAGAGAAAGGGTGGAGAAGGGAGCGAATGTCTTGCCAGAAGGAGGCTGGAGTACTATTAGAGGGGAGCAGCTGCATTTTAAAGAAGTTTGATTTTGCATGCCTGATACTAGAGGTACAATTGTTGCGGAGGGTACGGAAGGCCTGAGGTAAGTTTGGGTGCCTGAAGCTTTGAAGCGGCACCAAGTGTGATCCTGAGATCTGCACTTGACCAGTATTTATTTATTTATTTAGCTTTTGTTGGTCAGGTAGGTGCGTTAGGTAAAAATCCTGCCTATTTTTAAGCATGGCCCAAAAAGGTACAATATACAGTTGACAAAACTGGACAGTGATGAAGTACAAATGACGCAGTACAATTCAGCATATAATACAAACAATTGATATCCATGCAGGGATGGTCAGGAGAAAAAAAAAACAAAGCAAAAACTTATATATAGTAGTAGCCATTCTCGTAGGAAATAATGGGAGCAGGTAAGGACATTAGGTTGAAAACATTCAACAATTAAGAAAACTAGGTTGGAAGATATAAAGAGAGGAGGCGGAGAGGACTAGTTACAGTCACAGGAATCAAGTGCTTGTAGATGGGAAAAAATTGCAGTTTTGAAGGAGGAGTGAGATTGGGAGCCCTTCAGACAGGGAGGTAGAGAGTTCCAGAATTTTGGGGCAAAGTGGGAGAAGGCTTGTTCTCCCATGTTTGTAGAGTAGTGTGGGACAGAGAGTAGGGTGGAGTTTGATGATCTCAATAGGCTGGAGCGAGGCACCGTGGTGAGCATAGCCCCAGTGCTTTCAGGGCAGGGGAGTCTTGTCATGGAGTCCGTGAAGCAACCCAGTGAGTATGAATGCAGGGCAGAGGGGGACAGCCATTGAAGGGTGGCATACAGGAGACAGTGGTGAGTGAGTCAGGGGGCTGACAGGGCAAATCTGCAGATATTATTGTAGGTAGTGTCCCATTTACGAAGAATTCCAGCATTAGAGTGGGAAAGAATAGGGAGGGCATACTGTAGCCTAGGGAGCAAGACACCCCTAGCCACCAAGATCCTGGCCACAGCAGTAAGGGAGTGATGCCCTGGTAAGTGGCACCAATCTTTATGTTTACAGATTTGCATATCTCATTTATATGAGATGAAAAGTCAAAAGCGGGATCGAGTGTCACACCCAGGTATTTAAAGGAGTCAGTGGACTGGACTGTTGAGCCATCACAGCTGCGCACACAAAGCTTGGGAGTCACAGTACAAACTTTTCTGGTCGACCCAAAGAGCATAGCCTGGGTCTTAGGTAGATTAAGGATTAGTGCGTTATTTAGGAGCCAGGTTTGAATCTTTTGAAATGCGAATGACAGGTCAGTATTGATTTCGGCTACTGACCGAGCAGCTGAGTAGAGCACCAGCTCATCCACGTACATGATGGAGTGGCAGTGTGTAAAAGCAATGGGACAATTATTAACAAAAATGGAAAAGAGCAGGGGTCCTAGAATGGGTCCTTGTGGGATGCCACAGGAGATAGGAGTAGGAGATGATAAGTCTTTGTTGAAGAAGATAGATTGGGATCGGTTTGAGAGGTAACTGCTGATCCAGGATATGGTGGAACCACAGGCACCAAGAGAATGCAGTTTGTGCACAAGAAGAGGGTGAGTAACCAGAGCAAAAGCTTTGGTGAGGTCTATAAACACTGCACCGGTAAATAGGCCTTTGTCCATATTGGACTTAACGTCACTAGTGAGCTGGATTAGAGCCGTAGTGGTACTGTGACCCGGCCTGAAGCCATGTTGATTTGGAGACTGGAGACTGAATTTTAGTAAGTGGGCAGAGATCTGATGGTGAATAAGTTTTTCCAGTGTCTTGCTGAGTGTTGGTAGATGAGCAATCAGGCGATAATTAGACCGAATTTTAGGGTCACCCTTCTTGAAGACAGGTATTACCCTGGCAGAATTCCAGGCCAAAGGCACTGTTGCAGTGATGAGGGATAGATTAAAAAGCTGAGTAACAGGAGTAGCTAGGAGTGGGGCACCAAGTCGAAGGATCCTGAGTTCAATACCATCTAGTCCTGTGCTGCCGTGGACAGGGATAGACTGCAGCAACCTAAGAACATCCAGGCGAGAGATGGGAGAAAGTTCACATGCAGGAGGTGTATATGTAGGAGAAGGAGAAGAAGAAGGGCAGAGGGACCCACTGGAGGAGGCCTGGGAGTTATTAGGAACATCGGTGAAAAGCAAGTTGAAAGCGTTAGCAATGGTCCTGGAGTTGTTGTAGAGGGAGTCTTTTATCAACATGTCCTTGGGAGTCAATGGCTTAGAGTTATCCAATATTTCATTAATCTGATTCCAGTATTTCCTGGGGTCAGCAGCCGATGAATGAAGGGGTCCATGGTAGTAGTTGCTCTTTGCAGCCCAGATAGACTGCTTGCAGGTATTATGCAAGGCCCGGTACTTAACAAGGTCAGCTGGATCAGAGGAGGACTTCTATTTAGACCATAACTTGTCACGCTGCTTGAGCAGTTGCAGGAGAGGATGTTTCAGTCACTTGGTCTCCTTCCGTCTGACCCTGCATGTAGAGTATGGTATGTGCCTATGCTGTAAGGCGAGCAAGCTCGTATTAAAATAGTCAGTGGCAAGGTTGATGTCATCAGTGGTAAACAGTGGAGACCAGTCAGTATGTTATAGATCCCATAAGAACTCAGTCATGTCAAGTAGGGCAAAGTTTGCAAACGATAGAACCTTGTGTGGATGTAAGGAAGGGGGCGCATCTCACACACAGAAGACTGGGCAGTGGTCACTTATTGAGTCAAGTAGAACCCCACAGGGGAATAGCAATCCTTCCTGTTTGTTAGAATCCAGTCAATCATAGTGCGGCTGGGGCCATTCGGTGATATCTGAGTGGGTGAAGAGATGAGTTGGAAGAGGTTCACCTGGCTGATGGTAGAGGCAAGGGAGGATGAATTAGGCCAAAGCCAGTCCAGGTTAAAATTACCAAGACAGATTACCTCATGATTTTTGGTCAGGACAGGGATAAGACCAATAATTTCCTCAAGGCCAGGTTTGCTATTACATGGGATTATATAAGTTCTAAATATGCGCAGTTTCTTGGCACCTCTGAGAAGTAATAGTGCATGTAAGGGCTCACAGTAGTTAAGAGGAGGAGCAGGATGGAGAGTGATGTCCAGGTGAGTCTTGTAGTACAGTACCAGACCACCCCATCTTTTGGTAGAGGGATGGTCTGCCCAGTGCATGAAATAGCCAGGTAATGTACAGTTTTTATCAGAAATGGAAGGTTTCAGCCAGGTTTCTGATAGCACAAGAATATCCAGATTATTAACCTGGACCCATGCCTCCAATTCAGAGAGATTGGCCATGAGGCTACAGATGTTACTGTGGACAAAGGTCAAGCCAGAAGCCTGAGGTAAAAGAAGGGTGGCACTGGGATAAGTTTGGAGAAGACTGACTTGAGGACCCGGGTTGGATTCAATGTCATCTGCTAAAGTAAGGGATAATGTGGTAATCCAACATAGCAAGTACAATGACACAGGAGACTGTTGCTATAGAGGTAAGCTTCTTCTTAATGAAGTGTGTCAAGAATGACCTTTAGAGTTTAAGCTAAGGTACCCAGGGGGAGTAGGCATGGGGCCAGCTCAGCCAGCAAGTTAGAGTAAATGAAGTCCTTGTGAGATGCCCCCAACACGGGGGTGGGGTATACCAGAAGAGGGATAGATAGCCGAGGGAGAGTAAGACGGTAAGCGAGGATACCAAGCAAAACAGAGCATCCCTGGTCATCATGATATATGGGACGGATGATGTCACCAAGTTTGAAGTGGGAGTATGCAATAAGGGTGAGAAGACAGAGGTAGGGAAGGGTGCCAAGACAACGATGACTAGGACTGTGTTAAGAATAATGGGAGGAGGGTTAGGACTGGGCTGGATAAAAAGGATAGGCAGAAGGAACAAAAGAAGGTTAAGAGGACAGAAACTCGGGTTGAAAAAGGTAACCAGTGATTTACTGAGCAGAATGCTGGTGATAGTTGATAGAAAAAACATCTGCAACAGAATCTGCTGCAGGTATATAGACATAGGGACTAGTAAGACACCGAAAGGAAATGGCCTCACCTTGTGGTGAAGTTGAAAAGCTGTCTAGTGGGAATGAAGATAGATAGAAAAGAGCTTCAGGAGGTGCCAGCAGCAGGTGGGTTAAAACAGAGTCAGAGGAACACAGCACTTGTCCACAGTGTCCTCCAATCAGGCGACAGGGTGAGGCAAATTTATTTAATCAGTGAGGAGGTGGGGAGGGTGGGTGAAAATTATCCCCAAAGATGATACATCAAGACTCAAACAGCCAGCAGCTCATGTGGAGCTTTGCCACTGAGAAAGTGCTGGTGGGAAGGCTTGTAGCACTGCTAGAAGTCCTCTTGGCATCTGTGAAAGTGACGTCAAGTTCAAAACTGTGCTGGCACTCCATACCTCACTAGCATCCATCTCCTGCCGTGCTGGGCTCAGCGAGGGGATTGAGGAGGGCTGCCGATTTGAATAGTCCTCTAACCATAGAGAAATAAAAGAAAAGAGACTGGTTAAGTACAGGATTAGGACAAAGAGGGCGAGAGGGGAGAGGCACAGAAAGAATGGACTTGTTTGAGAGGGGACAGACCAGGCAGGTTTTGGAGATTGGGGAAGGGTTACAGAAGAGGGAGACGAGTATAGGAATTACAAAGAAAACTTCCAAGATGGGGAGTGAGGCAAACACAGGAAAGAGAAGGAGGGAGACAGAGAAAATGCCGGACTCTGTGAATAACAGTGCCCTGTTACAATAGCAGTGTTTTGCAATCAGGGTAACATTAAATCAAACTACGAATGTACTAGATGCCTAATTCGAATCGAGTTACTATGCTGCTATGTTATGACATTTTAAAGGGAAAAAAAAAGTTCCCATTATTTTTTTGTAAGAGTTTAGGCTAGCTGAATAAATATTATGGGCAATATTAACAGAGAGGCATAACACTAGTTGTAACCCAGGACCAAAAGAAGTAACATTATAATCCAGTTACATAACAGACGAAATTATCCCCATAAGTGATATATCAAGAGTCAAATAGTCAGCAGCTCATGCGGAGCTTTGCCACTGAGAAAGCGCTGAGGGGAAGGCTGGTAGCACTGCTAGAAGTCCACTTGGTGCCTGTGAAAGTGGCGCCAAGTATAAAACTGTGCTGGCACTCCGTACCTGACTAGCGTCCCTCTCCTGCCATGCTGGGCTCAGCAAGGGGGTTGGGGAGGGCAGCCAGTTCGAATAGCCCTCTAACCCTGACTAGCGTCTGTATCCTGCAGTGCTGGGCTCAGCGAGGGGATTGGGGAGGTCAGACAATTTGAATAGCCCTCTAACTATGACTAGCATCCATCTCCTGCCATGCTGGGCTCAGCGAGGGGGTTGGGGAGGGCAGCCGATTCGAATAGCCCTCTATCCCTGACTAGTGTCCATCTCCTCAGGGGTTATCCAGGGTCCAGGGATGGTGGGTGCCCCTTACTCTAGCAGTTTTAAGGGGGGCATGGGTATTTCAGATGTTCAGAAAGATGGAGGTGAAATGGGAGAGAGCAGAGTCAACTGAGAGGAAGGATAGGACGGATCTCCAGTTGGCCAGTGCCACATCTTGGAGAAGTTTTTGTGCATTAAGGGATTTCAGTGGACTGAATTGGATATATCTGGGGGAGAAAGTGGAGGACATGTTTTCCTTATGCAGTAGGTGGGGCAGTGGTCACTGAGCACATCCAGTAGGATGCCAGCAGAGCAAATGTAATGGGGGTGACAGAAGAGCACCCAGTCTAGCAGTGAGAGAGACTGAGACTTCGGATTTGGATGCGTGGGCTCTTTGATCATTTGGGAGAGGTTTAGCACCTCTATATGCTGACAAAAGTTAAGTGAAGTGGGGGAGAGCCAGTCAAGGTTAAAGTCTCCCAATAGAGTGAGCGCACCAGAGTTAGCGAGGGTGGAGATGGCAGTGATGCAGGAGACCAGGGAAGTGGAGTGAGGTTTGGGAGAGGCATATAGAACACCAACAAAAAAGGGGAAGGAAGATGGAAGGGTGATAGATGAGAGGAGGAACTAGTGAGAGCTAGGGACGGCTTCACAGTGGGAGATAGAACAGTTTAGGGAGGTTCCGGAGTAAATGGCTACCCCATCTCCACACTTTCCTCGGTCCTGTCTAAAGAAGGTGAAGTTGGGGAGGGCCAGGTGGGAGTCGGGGACACTGGAGGATAGCCAGGTTTCTGAAATACAGAGAATGTCTGGGGAGTGAAAGGTAACCCATACGTTTAGGTCATCCAGCTTGGGAAGAAGGGTGCATGCATTTACATGGAAGATCCGCAGGCCTTTGGTGAAAGCTTGAGGGAGAGTGGTGTTCAGGCTAGTGGGGCCAGGATTTGGCTCGGTGTCCCCTGCAAAAAGGAGTAGGAGAACCAGGAGGTGGAGGTGTGGGGCAAGGGACTTTCATTTGTATCTGCAGACGACAGAGGGTGTTCAAGAAGGGGGTTGGGGAGGGACAAGCTGTCAAATGGCTGCTGAGTGTGGGCTAGAGCAGCAGAGTAGTCCTTGGTGGATAGGGAAGAAGGGGTAATAGATAGTGGGAGAGAGAAAGAGAAAAGAGGTAACTGGTGAGGAGGTAATGTATTCTGGGCAGAGGATAACTGGGATGAAGTTCAGGTTGTTTAAGTGACAGAAGGGGCCGAGGGAGGATGGAGAAAGAGGATGAGAAGGGAGAAGGGGACAGTGCAGAGGAAAGACATAGTGGTGCAGATGGAGAGCCAGAAAAGTGGAAAGGGGCCATGTGGGGAAGAAGCAGGGAAATGCAAGTAGGATGGGGAGGTACAGCAAAGTTGAGATAGAGCCTCAACAAAGTATAAAACTGTGGGGAAGCAGGTATGGGAAAAACAGAGGAGGATCATTCAGGGGGAGGTTCCACAGCAGCAGATATGGCTGAAGCTAAGGAGATTGGATAAGAGAATAAGAGGAAGGAGCACCAAAGGCAGCTTAGAGCTTTTAAAGAGTGCCAGAGGTGGGGGAGGGGGGGTGAACATTTTCACCTGATGAGAGCAGGAGCAGCGCCTGGCTTGAACACAGGCCAGGGCTTATCCGTAAGCCTATCCCAGAGGAGTGGCTGAGAAGCTACAGCCAATTAGAGTGTGGCACCAAAAAGAGAAATTTCAAATCTGCGCTATCTTCGGGGACATTCCTTACCAGCGGCAGGCTGGGTTCGGCTGAGGGGAGGAGGTGGGAAGCAGTGGTCAGAGGAATGCCGTGCCGCCAGGGATTCCAGCCCGGACAGGGGGCTCAACGAATCTGTGGGAGAGACAAAACACTGTTTAAGAGCTGGGAAAAGAAAAAAGATGTTGGGGTGGGGGGAGCCACAGGGCTGGCAGGTGAATTGGTAGGGGGAAGGGGTGTCAGAAAGGGAGTAAAGAGAAAAAGAGGAAAAAAGTGTAATCGGTGGGCAGGATTAAAAATAATAACAATGGGGACAGAGCTAAATTGCTCAGGAGAAATTAAGTGTCTGGGGGCAGGGCGGGTTAGCGCCCATCACTGAGGGGTGGGAGAAGCAGAGGATAGGCAGTGGAGGGAAGTAGGTCACAGAACAAAGAGCAGAACTAGGACTGTAGTAGGTTCATAGAATAAAGAAAAGAATGATAGCAAGAGGCAGGGATAAAGACAGAAAAGTAACAAGGTTTAACCAGGCTAGTGCAGAACGTAGTCAGGCAGGAGAATAGCTGTAAGTGGCTACAAATTAATTATTTTGGTACAGGACTTCAGGATTAGTTATAGGCAGAGCATCAGTTTAAATTAAATAAATAAGTACAGGCTTGGCAACATCATAACAGACATAATAAGAAGAAAGTTAGGCTAGTTTCTGAGCAGGTGAGCATTTAACTGGAAAAGGCAGCAGTGCAAGACAGTAACAGCAGATTATGCAAATAAATTAACTTAACAGTAATGATTAACCAGTGAATAAATTAGGTGCAAGACAGAGTTTAAAAAGCAAAACTTTTCACCTGCTGAGAGCAGGAGCAGCACCCAGTTTGAACACAGTCCAAGGCTTATCAGTAAGCCTATCCCAGTGGAGTGGCTGAGAAGCTGTGGCCAATTAGAGTGTGGCACCAAAAAGAGAAATTTCAAATCTGTGTTATCTTCGGGGACATTCCTTACTGGTTACAGGCTACGTTCAGCTGAGGAGGTGAGGAGGGCAGCAGCAGTTGGAGGAAAGCCACGCCACCAGGGATTCCGGCCCAGACAGGGGGCTAAATGAAATGGTTGCAGGTTGGGTTCGGCTGAGGGGATGAGGTGGGCAGCTGCAGCCAGAGGAAGGTCGCGCCACCAGGGATTCCAGCGTGGACAGGGGCTCAATGAATCAGCTGCAGGCTGGGTTCAGCTGTGGGGGGCGAGGCAGACAGCAGCAGTTGGAGGAATGCCACACCACCAGGGATTCCAGCCCAGGCAGGGAGTTCAATGAAATGGTTGCAGGTTGGGTTCAGCTGAGGGGGCGAGGTGGGCAGCAGTAATCAGAGGAATGTCACACCACCAGGGATTCCAGCCTGGACAGGGGCTCAATGAATTCTCTGCAGGCTGGGTTTGGCTGAGGGGGTGAGGCAGGCAGCAGTGGTCAGAAGAATGCCATGCCACCAGGGATTTCAGCCCAGACAGGGGGCTCAACCAAACCACAACTCTCCTTCAGGAGAAAAAAGTTATGCGGACAAGTTCACACTCCATTAAAATACATTGTGCCTCATTCCTGATTTCCTCAGATCCTGGTCCAGCATTGAAGCATGAAGATATGACTTCAGTCCAGACAGGATCATGGCGTTGGACCCCAAGTAGGTAAGTAAGGTGGGTATGTGGGATGATGAGTGCTGAGTGGGAGGGTAACTGCAGCAGTAGGCCAGTGGAGGCAACAGACATTGATGGATGGTTTTCTTTTTAGAGGGTATATAAAAGAAAGACTGTGAGGGACAGTTTTCTTTATTTCAGGTACTGACACTAGGGATTGGACACCCCAGTGCTGCTGTTGTGTTTAGCAGCACCAGGGATGGACTCCCCAGGGTCCCACAGTGAAAATGGACAGGGTGGGATAAAATCAACCAATGGGGATTGGGCACCCACCCATCAGAAAATTAAGGAGGGATGGCTAGGACTGAGGGATGGTTTTCTTTATTTCAGGTACTGACACTACGGATTGGGCAGAGTAGGCCCCAGTGTTAGTGTTATGTTTGGCAGTACCGGGGGGTAGGCTTCATGGTGTTGCTCAGTGAAATTGGGCAGAGTAGGGGGGTACTAGCTGGCACTAGGGATTGGGCACCCTGGTGTTGGAAAATTAAGAAGGAAGGGGTGGGAGGGACTGAAGGATGGTTTCTTTACTTCAGGTACCGACACTGCCGATTAGGCCCTACAGTGTCGGTATTATGTTTGGTAGCACCAGGGAGCTCCCCAGTGTTACACAGTGAAAATGGATGGGTAGGAGGTATTAGCTGGCACTGGAGGTTGGGCACACTGGTGTCATAAAATTAAGAAGGAAAGGGTGTGAGGGATTGTTTTTATGTTGTGAACAGGAGTACAGCAGGTGGATCATGAGGTTGATGAGTACTGCTTGTTGGGCAGCATTATGCAGATCGAAGGAAACAGCTGCCCTACGATTTGGGTGACTCTGTTTTGAACTACATGAAGTTTCTACACAGCAAGACCAGAAGGTGTTATGAACAGTCTGTCTGATGATTGGTCTGATGCTATTGAGCCCCTTGCAGATGGCCCTGCATTGGACCGACAGAGACACACCTCTCAAAATCCACTATCATGCCAATATGTTTACTTTGTGCAAGCAGAAGGGCAAACATAAAAAAGGGATGCCCTTAGTTTTTTCTATTTACATGACCCTGCACTTTTCCTATACCAGCAGCACCAGCTACTGGCTAAAATCTGAAACATTGCAACATCAACAGGACTACATTTTCCTTTCTGCTTTTCTAGTAATTAAAAAGAACATCTTTTTTGTAAATAATGTATCTAATAAAACTAAAATTGACCCATTTCATAATCACAATAAGGCTGTGCAGGATGTGTGTGTTGTGCCAGTATAACAGCACTTCTCCGGTAGTGGAAGCACTCCGCCTTCAGCTTCATGCTTCAACCCCACCCAAGGCATGCCATTATCCCAGCACAATGCACACCCTGTCATGCCTTACTGCTTAATTATCACAGTTAGAGCACCCCAGGTGAAATGAAGTTGATCAACTCATGAACTCTGACAAACGTTCATGAATGGTCCACGAGTATCCATCAAAGTTTACCAACTGTTCTACAACTCTATTCAGGAACCAAGATCATGAACTGTTCATCAGCACAAAGTTCATGAGGTTGTTGAACTTTTTTAAAGAACCATGATGAATGAGACAAAAATATATTTGCATAACTAATTTGCATATCACAGTGCACTACTTCCACCTGTAAGAGTTATAAAGCATCACAACATCAGAGCCTTTTCAGTTTAAGAATGGAAAATACATGTTCTACAAGGCAACTAACTATCTGAGCAGACAAAAGAACTAGCATTTAAACTCTCCACATTTTAAAAGTTTCAGATTCTACTGATACACAGTACACAGCAATCAGGCCTTTGAATTTATAAAGGAAGGTGAGCAGTGGTTCAAATTGAAAAGGAGCAACAGAACAGAAGTAAGAATAAGGTAAGTTACTAGTTTTAAAATGTATGGTAAGAAAAGCAATTCATTAAGTAAAAGTAAGCAATAATCCACGACAGGATATTGGGTTATGGGAATTTAATGCATGACTGGGTGCGTTGTGGGGAACGAGGCTGCAAGCCGAGTGTCCTAACAGCACCCTAGCCGTGCATTAAATCCCCATAACCCCATACCCTGGAGTGGATTATTGCACTTATAACATGGGTTGTCAAACAACAGTAATAAAATTGATAGAAATTATTTTATTACTGTTCAAATGCATGAACTTGTACTGTATGCTGCTGTCTTACAAAGTAGTCCTCCACAAATAATGCATAGTACAGTGATGTTATGAAGATAGAAATGGCAGAACTGTACTATTCGGGCCATTTCTGCCACTTGATAACATGACTGTGATTATGACTTCTGCTGTCTGTGTAGCCCCCACCCCACCAATTTGGGGCTTACCTTAAATGTCTCCCAGGGCTCCAGCAATGCCCACTGCCAGGCAGATGTCCGTTGGAAACAATAAATCCATGGTTATTTGGTGACCCTATTGATCAGCCTGACAGTGCCATGATGTGCCTCTGAGCCTGTCCCTGTAAGTGACAATGCCAGAGTGCTGTAAATGCCCTGGGCTAGGGGTTCGAGTGCTTCAGAGCTTGCAACCAGCCAGGCATCACCCTAATTTGCTCCACTCTGCTGTTGCTGTTAGAGAAGAGGGAGCCCCCTAACTGGTATTGTAAATATTTATTTCTAACTTGTTGTGTATTTAAATTAGAGTGCTTACTTTAACCTGTCTTTTTGCAGCTTATGCATCCAAATGGGAGCCACCATGTTTAGTCAGGGACTTCCAGGAATTGGACCAATTGGAATACAGGTGACCTCGAGGGGTCCTTAGTTCAGGTGCCTTGTGGAAGAAACCGTGAACTCTAAGGTTTGGCACCTAAAGGAATCAATTGGAGCACAAGATTGTGACTGACAGCTCTCACTGATCAATTGGATTGCAGGAAAAACGGACTGGTCCAGGAACTGTTTTCAAACAGGAGGAGTGTAGCTTGAGCTCTTGAACTGAGAGGATCTTCTGTGGAGAGTTAGTCCCAAGACTCCGTGGAGTAGGAGTCGTTTCAAGCTTGCAGGGTTCTGGCACAGGAAAGGCCTACTTGCCTCCAACAGGTGTCTGCGGTCCTGAGTTCAGGAATCAGTGATCAGAGACTGCCTTTTGCAGGTTAAGAGGTTTGCACAGCATATTGGCTGTAACTGCAAACTGGCTTGAAGCCGAACTGAGAAGCAGCTGCTGTTTCCATCTAATGTGCTGAATACTCGAGGTGGGCCGAGGCCTACTAACCAGGGACACCTGTTTGCCACAGAGAACCAGGTGTCTTGTTGGGCCAAGTTGTCAGCCAGTGGGAGGCGTTCACCAGCAAAAGAACTGAACTTTGCCATAAGTGTTTTATCCGACCTTGACCTCATGCCAAATCCAGCCCAAGCCAACTACTCCTGCAGCAGCTACATTTTTGTCTGCAAGAGATCAGCTTGGGGATCCAGCCCCTGCATAGCAAGGTATTACAGGTTGTGGCCATCTGGAGGTAAAGGCCATGAAGCGGAGGTGAGTAGTGTTAGTCCAGCTTCTCCATGCTCTGCAACAGGTCTTCATTTTGCCAGGCCATCTTCTACCTACTGGTGTTGTGAATAAACTCAGGGTAGCTCCCTGCAGCAAGCTCTTAAATAATTATGTGGTACCATCTGATTTCATTCCGCGTGTTTGTAGGGTTTCAGTGGACTAGGCCAACCGGCCGAGGATACAATTAGTCAAGGTCTTTGTGCATGTTTAACTATCTTTTCTTCCCATCAAGGGCCCCAACAACAGCTACAACCCTGGGCACTGTTCTGGCAAGCCACCAACACTCTGGGTACCCAGCAGTTGCAAGACTTTTTATAAGGGGAATAAAAGCATGCGTGCAAAGTATCCCAGCTAAATCCAGTATAGTAACCATTCATCTAGATTTGCCCCCTTCCTTGTTCACATCCCTTTAATAAATTAGATTTGTTGTTTCACTGTTGAACTGACTCACAAATATCTCATTGCCTGGTTTACAATTAATGTGGCTGGGGGGAAAGCATTTAAAAGTGCATGCTGTTTCGTGATATTGCTTTACAGGGGCTGTAGGGTGTTTGCCGGAAGACCACACCCTGGTGGTAAGTGCAAGGGGAAGGGTGAGCATACTATTAATGTTTAACATTCTTGGTCACTAGGCAGGTTTGTGGGTGGTTACAGCTTCCCAGAGGGCTATACCAGGTTTGGTAGATACCCCCACATACTTTACTGTGGGTGGAGGCACCATTCCATCATAGTTACTGAGGGTAGGGGAACCCCAGTAATTGTTAGCTTCAAACCCAGGCCCCTCAACCTGGTTTTAGAAGGACAAGCAGGGGTAGTAGCTCTTGGAATAGCACTGCCTAGGGGTTACATCTGTACCAATCTGCCAATTTGGAGCTGTGTCTCTCTCTCTCTCACTGCACATGGTTGAGCACTGTTGCTCGCTATCAGCATTCATAATCAGAGAGAAAGACAGAGAGACATAGGGGGAGGATCTCTCTGTTTTATGCCCTAAACCTAATACAACAAATTTCTCAACCAACCAGACTTAACCAAAAAACTCTCAACCACTCCCTTCTTGACTGGGCACTGACCACTCACCCACATAGGACCATAGGTGCAGGCTTACTCCCTGACTGCCTAAGTGATCACCATATGGTATACTTAGTCAGAAAAGTACATAAACCCCTCAAACCACCCTCCAGGACCATTCTGGCCAGATCCTTCAAATCACTCTCTCTAACAACACTCCTGTCAGATCTGTCACTAGTGGACTGGTCCTTCATCTCTAGGGCCCCTTCAATTGACCTTGCACTAGACTACTTCCAAAATACCTTCCTGCATGTCTGGAACCAACATGCTCCACACAAAAAAACTAGAGTAAGGGGCTCCCACCTCCCATGGATCTCCGCTGACCTCATCAGCAATTGCCGCACCAGGGATCAAGCTTGGAAAAAATACAAATCGACCAACTCCCTTCAAGCCTTCCTATCTTATCAAGCCCTTCGGAACTCGTGCACAAAATCAATCAGACATGCTAAACAGAATTACTTTTCACAGGACCTCAACTCAAATCTTAAACACCCAACCAAATTCTGGAAAACTATTAAATCCCTCCTATCCACGCCTGCTCAACCACCCACGCCGGCCCTATCCATCCTAGGCACAACCATCTCCGACCCCCTGGACGTAGCCTCGGCTTTCAGCACCTTCTTTACCAGCAGTGCCTCCTCCTTGTCAAGGCGACTACTGCTTCCACTCCCTCGCACCTCCCCACCTCATTCTCCCTCTGACCTGTCTCCCCGTCCGAAGTCTACCATGCACTGCTTAATCTAAACCCCAACAAGGGTAAATGTCCCTCAAGCATGGACTCCAAACTACTCCAGCTCTCGGCCCCTGCTATTGCCACACCGTTAGCTTACCTGCTTAACCGCTGCTTAGCTACATCAACAATTCCTTCAGCTTGGAAGATGGCAACTGTCATCCCTCTACCAAAAGGGGGGGACCCCTCCTCCCCTGGAAACTACCGCCCCATCTCCCTCCTCCCTACTCTGGCTAAAATACAAGAGCAATTCATCCTTGCTCAGCTCTCCCAGTTCTTAATCAAGTCCTCTTTTTTCACCCTTTACCAATCAGGCTTCAGAAAATCTCATTCCACTGTCACCTCCCTATTAAGAGTCACAAATGACATCCTCTCAGGTATGGATAAAGGCCATATCACATCGGCCATTTTCATTGATCTAGCCAAAGCCTTTGATATTGTCTCCCATATACTACTACTGGGCAAACTCAAGGCTGCTGGTCTATCTGCCCATGCCACTAACTGGTTTCAGGCGTACCTGCAGGGCAGACAGCAATCCGTGAAAGTCGGCCCCAGTACATCTTCCCCCCTCCCAATCACCATGGGCATTCCTCAAGGCTCAGTCCTGGGCCCTATCCTTTTCTCAATTTTCCTGAATGAACTGCCGCAGGTATGCTCCCATTCTGCCATTCACATGTATGCAAATGATACTGTAATTTACAACACCGGCCCATCTGCCGACACTGTGCATGATCAACTGCAGCAGGATTTCAACGCTGTTCAACTCTGGCTCACATCGAATCAGCTTTTCTTAAATGCTAAAAAAACAATTTCGCTAACTTTTGGCTCGCAACCTCGCCTCTCCCGGCTCACCATCCGCCCCCCTTCCTAACTTTGGATCTTACCCCTAGATTCCTGCACCTCGTTTAGCTACCTCAGATCTGGCTCGACCAATACCTTGACTACTCAATTCACATAGACTCTCTTCATAAAAAATTGCTTCCTAAACTGGGGGCCCTCTATCTTAACAAAGGCTGCCTGCCTACCCCGGTCAGGTGAGAACTAGTGCAAAAAATGATACTTCCAATCTTTGATTACGGGGACGTAGTCTATGGCACCGCCCCACCCTCTACTCTGTTCAGCCTGGACACACTCTTTCACTCCTTCTGCCGCTTCATACTGGAATGTCCTAAACTCACACACCACTGTGACCTCTATAGTTCTCTTGCCTTTCCCTCACTCTCAGCCCACAGACAAATTCATTGCTCACGAGTTGCTGCTAAATTCTGGTCCCATACCCTCCCACCATACCTGGTGTCCACCTTAACTGCGCAACCTAGGGTGGCCTACTCATGCGACACTCAGATAATAGGCTCCATATCCCCTGCATGCGCACCACTATGGGTCAGGCTGCGCTTAGTTACCATTTGCCTAAACTCTGGAATGACCTACCAACAGATATCCGCCATATCACAGACAACAGTCACCTCAACTCCTGCCTCCATGAACACTTTCTCACTGTCTGCACCTGCAATGGACCTACTCCCTAGAGGCCCTCAAGGTCTCCTGGGCCTCTAACACCTCATCTAGTGGGATATGTACCCCCTCCTAATTAGAGGCTACAAATCATCACTTTCTTTTAAACTTAAGTCTACATGTACAATGAAATGCCTTCTTTTCTATGTCTCCATGCCTGCATATTTTGCTCTAAGCTGCATAGTTACCTTAGCTACCACCATGTGTAGTCCTTCTTATTTGTGCCCTCAATCTGTACATTAATATGAGTGTCTGTTTTGCCAATATGTTCCCCCAGGTCGCATCTGGAAACGAGCGGCTAGTCGCTCAAAATGCCTGCCTGGTAAATCTCTTAAATAAATAAATAAATATGTAACCCCTAGATGGCGCTATCCCAGGGGCTACTACCCCTGCCTGATTTGCCACTAACAGGTTGAGGGGCCTGGATCCGATGGCGGGTGCCTCCACCCAGAGGTCAGGGTTTGCAATAGTTAAACTTACTTGGTCACAGCCCTGTGGGACACTGCAACCCCCCTTTCTTCCCACTAGTGGCCCACACAATATATCAGAATTACCTTCACCGACACACTTACCCCCAGGACTAGTTCCGGCACTGGGACCTCCTGAAATAAGATACAGTGCAACAATCACAGTACAGTACTTTAACATAGACAAATACCTCAGGCAGTATAACTTTGCTGAAACAAGCAGCTCTGATTTATTTAGGGGATATAACAAGGACAGGGGAAATCAGGTTAATTAGCTTATCACTTTACTATCTACCTATGGCTCTGTGCACAGGCCTATCCCTACCAGTTACTGTCCCTGGGTACCCAAGCCCTAGTGGCTAGTCCAAACCGTGGCAGCTGGTAGGGCCCTTCACACAGTGAAAAGAAAATTAGTTTAAACAGTCAGCAGTACAGTGATTCCATTTGGATTTAATGTGGCAATTCAACAGGGGCGACCCTGAATTAGTACTCACGACCTCCAAACAAGATAGGGTCCTTCAGCGTCAGCAGGGCTACTCTTGAGCTCCACGAGACTCTTCACACATTTATATGGTAAAAAGTACTATACCAGGCAGGCTGCTTCTCTATCCCGATCGCAATTACTGCACAATACCGGGAGAACACACAGCAGATTCAGTTCCTGACAGACCGAGTGCAATTCAACAATTTCTCCAGTCTTCTACAGGGTGAGCCTGGTTTCTACTTTTCAGAGATCCTTTGATTCTTTTCACAGGACAGTTCAGTCCTAACAAGCAGTTACACAAGCTGCAGACCGGAACTCTGGGCCTTACACCGTTTTTGACTGAAACTGTGCACTGAAGGAGCACAGGGTTTCTTTCCTTCACTGCCAGAACTAAACTGAAACTCCAACAGACGAAACCGGCACTTCCTTTGAGTTCCTCCCAGTTCTTGACTGGATTGGCTGTCACTCACAATAGACTGCTGCTGTTGGTCCAAAAAGCCTAAGTCTAAACTACATCTCCCAGAGTCACTGCCCATGCAATCCTCTTGTGGCTGGCTCAGATTATGAGTCCAAGTTCTGATTCGTCCAAGGCACCATTTTAGAGCTAGCTTACCCCATACTGATTAGTCCAGTTCAGCAGTTCAAAACCAGAATGGGGAACTAGGCAGACACAGTTCTGACTGCAAAGAAAGCAGGTTAGACAAACTGTATTTTCATTATTACTCTACATGATTTCTGGCAAACAGTTACATCTTTCAGATAGGTTCCCTTTGCACTCCTAGTGACTGCAAAAATAGAGTGAATTGGCAGCAGCTCGAGTGGTACTCAAACAGAGAAGCACACAGTCCCCCCATACAAACTAATTATGTCTGCAAGCAGACAGATCTTAAAGAGACAGTACCAGAGGCTCTAAAAACACTCACTGATAAATGGCTTAAACGCCAAACACCATTCAGGCTTGGAGCATTCAAGCAAGCTCCTGGAAGTCTTTTGGGAACCCCCATTTGCAGGGGGGTTACAAATAAATAAATAAATAAATGTTGTCACCCTGTGTGGCCAGCGACCTCTGCTTCTATGCCTCAATATACAGTAGCAACAGAGAGAAACACACACAGAGACACAGCACATTGCAGGAATTGTGAATTCTGTATCCTGGTCCTGCTGCTTGTCTCTCACTCTGTCACCAAAGCTGCATGCAGAACATCTCTCTCTCTCTCTCTCTCTCTCTGCACATGATTGAGCAATGCTGCTCGCTATCACCATTCAGAATCGGAGACAGAGACACAGATAGAGGAAGGATGTGAGCTGACACAGACTCTGTTTGATGTTGTCACCCTGTGTGCCCAGTGACCTCTGCTACTATGCCTCAATATAACGAGAGAGAGAGAGACATACACACAGAAAGACACAGCACATTGCAGAAAGTGTCAATTCCATGTCCCAGTCCCGCAGTATCTCTCTTGCTCTGTTGCCAGATCTGCATGTGGGACAGCCCACTGCACTTGTGGAGGGAAGCTGTCCCTCTGTGCAAGACAGTGCACTGTACACTATGAGTCTGCCACTACATGGTCAGTGACCTGAGAACCTTGGGGATAGTAGGGGGGATACTGTGCATTGTCTGGAGGGGTAGAGAATCTGGGCATGGGATACCGCCGACTTGAGCACCTTGGACACAGTTGGGGGCAATACAGTGCATCATCATGGGGGGACAGAATCTGGCCATGGAACAGCATTGGGGTGTATGATTCAACAGTTCAGAGGTGAAGACATTCTGGCGTCCATTGCATGCTTCAAGACATTGTCATCGGTGACTTCAACTTCACTTCGGATTTCTTTTTGTTTGTTTTTTATTCCCAGAGATAACAAGAATGAAAAAGCAGTGTCGGCTGGTCTGTACACAGAACTGGGGTCTGGTTGGAGGCAACATTTCTATTTTTTTAACAGGTACTGTTTCCTTTCAATACATGATTCCCTGTATGGTTTGAACAGAGAGAGAGAGAAAAAGAGAGAGAGAGAGAGGAGATTGCTGCAACATTGGCTGACACTGTCTCTCTCCCGCCGCTCTCTCTTGCCAGACCGCACACCGCAAAACATCATTTCTGCACTACGGGCAGCATTCCCCGTGTCTCCAGATGCCAGCATGGGGGACAAGTGCAGGGAAGGGGAGGCATGGCCAACAGAAGCAGTTGCTGTTGCCACTGTCTGTCTCTCTCACTTGCCCAATTGCACTATGACATTTAACTCCAGTGGGGAAACTGCACTTCCTTGTTGCATCGAGGACAGAGAGCCAAAGGTGAAGTCAGCAAACAAGGGACAGATAATGACAATATTTGCACAACTGGGGATCTCTCGCTTCTCCACATGTTGTTAATAGTTGCCACTCTTTTTTGTTTTCCCAAGCAGGGAATGAGTGCCGAAGGCACTTTCCCTTAGTCTCTCTGTGAAACCGTGCATTAACAGGGCTGTTTAATGTATGGCCATGCAGAGGCTGTAGACCAATGGGCTTTTGCGCTCCTCACAACCCATGTTATAAAAAATGTTGAGTTTGTTAGAAGAATTCAATAGTCACGGTTAATTGCTTAGTTTGTGTGACAAAGCAAGTAAGGGCTGAACATACACGTCTCTCTGAATTTTACATTGTGTAAACATCTTTTGAAAATAGAGCTGAAACAGGGTTGCCTGATGAACCAACAATATTATAAAATCAGAGTACCGTGTCTGAGCATTTAGAAGCCACGGCTTCTATTGCAATTTTCAGTTTTCAGGCATGGCTTCTGAATGGGGGTGACTTCTATATGGGGGTGGCTTTTATTAAGAAGCTAGTTCCTACACAGATTCATTTCCCAGTTATGGTCCCAGTACTCACATTGTTGCCAGCCCTCAGGCTCACAGCATATCTTGCATCTCTCACAGTATTAGGTTTTCTCTCTCGCTCTAGCTTAGAAGCTTTTAGGCTTTCTTAATAAATTTACCAGTAATAGGAAATGGACTAAAATCAACATTGCTGGAACTTACTGTTTCTACTATTACCACATGCAGCGTCACTCTCTCAGTACCTCTCTCTCCCCCTTCAACCCACTCAGCATCTCCCTCTTTCCCGCTCAGAGTTTATTTTTTACAGTGCCAAAATACATCTTTTAGAACCTTTTAGCCTTTTTATTAATGAACTCAATAGGACTAGGCTAAAATCAACATTTCTTTAGCTTACTGTCTCTCCTCACACAGCACAGTTTACTGTGCACATAGTGCCTCATTCTCTCTCTCTTGCACCAGCTCAGTGTGTTTCTCTCTTCTCCTCTTTCTTTTTTTTCCTTTTCCATATTACTTTTTTCTATTTCTTTTATCTGTTTTCTTCCCCGTACACCCCCTGGCATAAATGTGGGTTTGTGGAGGCAAGTGCGCGTCACGTAACCATGCTTCTGTGTCTCCCAACCACTGATTCTGCTTCTGGCCTCCACTAGGGAGCAGCCAAGAAGCAGGATGACAAACCTCCCCTTCCCGGGAGAGGAGAGCAGTCCTTCACAAGCTCAATCCTCTCCCTCACCTGCCAACCCCCGGCAACCCGAAGTCACTCCCAACCCCAGGTCGCTGGCATGGCACGAGGTGTGGCGTCCAGCATCTCAACCCTCAGCACCACCAAGCCAGCACTCTCCTCTCCTCTTTCAAGCAGACCTGATGCACCTGCTTTCTGCAAACTGGGGATATCAGCATGGGGTATAATTTACTTTGCATATACAGGCATTTGACCATTTCGAAGCCGTGGCTACAAAAGGGGGGGGTCGGCTTCTATTAACAACTTTTTTTGGAACCCCGGCTTCTATTCAGAGGTGGTTTCAAAATGGTGAAATACAGTATTTCTGGTTACTAAAAATTATTGATGGACTTTTTCCATAAAAGTTCAGTGCAGGAGTTTCATGAGCATTCATGGTCCTTTAGAAATCTTTAAATTCGGGATCATTCATGAACACAGGGTGCCGTTTAATATTCATACACATTTCATGAACAATTTCACGTACACCTGAGCACACCTGATGGACATACATGAGCTAAATTCATACATTCATGACCTGTCCATGACTAATTCATGAACATTCATAAATGTCTCATAATAATTTCAGTGGGAACATCTCAAACACACACACACACACAAGCACGCACGCACGCATGTACACACACACAAACACACACACACACTCACTCTTCACAACACTATTATCCCTGCTATAGCACATGGCTAATGCTCCATGGTAACAGCTGAACATGCCTAGACAGTGTGGCATGCAATGCACCTCAGGTTTCTAAACCCCAGCTCCTGTTCCCGTGCCTATTTTATTTTCTCAGGACAGTCATCTGACTACATCAATACTCTGATTAGAAGGAAGGTAAGCAGCTGTTTCCATTCCACAGCCATCACAATTGGAACCAAATGTTTATTTAAACAAAACAGTCCCATGTCTTGGGTGAAAGCCCATTTCAGTCCCTTAAGAGCACTACACAGTCCTTGATGCGCACCCGATGGTGCAAAGGAAGAAGTGCTGCCGTCATTCCTGTCCCAGCCCCCTCTGCAGTCCCTGGGGCCAGGAAAGCAAGCAGGAAGCATGCGACACAAGAAGCTCTTTCCTCGTGTGTATTGCTTTTTAGACCACTTTTAAACTTCATCTGTTTCTAAGCTTTTGGGGTTGTTTTTGGTTTTTGGAGTTGGGGGGGAGCAGCTGCAGTCTGCAGTTTGTTAGTCATGTACTGTATCTCTCCTCCTCTAGCCCCTAGCAGAGTCTTTGTGTTTACATGCTTCTCAGTCTCTCTGACCTATAGGTCTCTAGCTAGCCTCCCCTCTTTCTCTAGGAAAAGGAGCAGGTGGAAGAAAGAGAGCATTTAGAATTACAGAAAAAAAAAATCAACAAAACCAAGAACAAGTACACAATAAACAAAACAAAACCAACAGAAATTATCAGACGTAAAAGGGATCGGGACAGACTGCATCTCAGTGAACTAGGACTAAAGTGTCTGCCACACCTGTCACTTCCTTCAGGCTCAGTTGTGAACATGGGGTGCACTGCTTTGCTCTTGAGACACCAAATATTGAGGTGTGTGCCAGAGCAATGGCGCAGGTGGTACAGCCCATTGCTGTGGTGGTGGCTTGTAAAATGCACAACAAGGCTGTCTTTTTTTCTGAAGGCCCTGGCTGATACCCACAAACCCATTAAGAAGGGTCTCATATTAGGATGAAATGTATACACTTCGAGCCACTTGCTAGCCAAGGTGTACTGGTAATCATGTCAAAGGTGCCACCATTTATTCCTGAGCTCCAACTCAGACTGCATCTTGAAATGCAGAAATTTAGAAGTTATTGGCAGGTAAAGACCAGCAGGCCTATCCAGTGTGCCCGAGAGCCCTGAGACATTACTCTAGTTTGTGGCCTCTGACCCTACCTGGTCAATGGCTTTTCATCCCTCCTTCACACCTCTAAGGTACCCTTATACCTGTCCCATGTAAGTTTAAAACCATCCAGTGTGCTCACCCTGACCACCTCCTGTGGCAATCTATTCCATGTGTCCACCACCCTCTCTGTGAAGTAAAACTTCTTCACATTTCCCCTCAGCCTGCCACCTTCCAATTTCATATCATGCCCCCTCGTTCTTGGACATTTTTTATATTGGAAGATGTTTCCCCCTGCACCTTGTTAATGCCCTTAAGGTACTTTAATGTTTCTATCACGTCCCCCTGATCCCTCTTATCCTCCAGTTAATTCAAATTGAGGTCCTTTAGATCTCTTCCCATATGTTTTCTAGTGCAAGCCCTTTACCATCTTAGTCACCCTTCTCTGGACCGCCTCCACCCTGTCAATGTCCTTACAAAGCTGCAACCTCCAGAATTGCATACAGTACTCTAGGTGAGGCCTCATTAGCATTTTGTACAATGGCATTACCACCTTCTGCCTTCTGCTAGTGATACCTCTGCTATGCACCCCAGCGTGCCACTGGCCGTCCTTGCAGCCTTTGTACTCTGCTTAAACACCTTTAGGTCATCAGGAATTATAATCCACAGATCCCTTTCTTCCTTGGTGATAGTCAGCAACTCCCCCTGCCCCCATCCTGTAGCTCTCCCCAGGGTTCCATCTTCCCAGGTGCATTATTTTGCACTTCTTGGAACTGAACCGTAGTTACCACACTTCAGACCATTTTTCAAGCTTCTCCAACTTGGAGCAAGTGAAGTCTTTTGTTCTCCCAATCCTTCTTAATTGCAAGGATGCTGCTTTGCATCATGTGCACTTCTTCTGCAGGCAAGTTACTATACTGCTCAAAGCAATGCACCCTGACGGGTCTGAGAGGAGCTTCACATCCATGATGGGTTACCATCCAAAAATCTTTTATTCTTCTGAAGGGGTCAGGTGCCACTTGTGTGAGTCAGCTCATTCTCCATGATATGTATCATAACTTACTGTATATGTATTTTATTATTATTTGATTACGTTGTACATTTATTTTTATTTCTATTTTGTGGTCTATGCGTTGTTGATTGTTATTTGTGATCCATGATAATCGTGGGTCGTGCCTGGAAAAGGAGATGTGCTCCAGTACATTTACCCAGTTAAACATACTGTACATATTGTACTGCAGGTTTTCAGACTTCCCTACTTCTGTGCCTAACCTCTCTAGTACCTTGAAGTCTACAGCCACTGCAGGTTCCAAGTACCACAGCATCTTCCTCTGTTGTAGCCCTTACATGTTCAAGTGCAGTTGTCCTTCCTTCAGCTGTGCTCTCTATAGCCTCTACTGCAGTGTGTACTATCACTGTAGCTGCTTTTCCCTCCAGTGAGGTGGGTATATAGCAACTACTACCAGTGCCTCTACTTCACTGGAGCGGCAGCCTTCAGAGGTTCTTATAAAAACCACTGCTAAATGAAAAGTACATTGCAGCAAAGAATTTGGAGGTCATGCATCGCTCCACTACAAACCAAAACCAAAACGGAGTGACTGCTAAAGAAAGATTAAGTAGAAAGAAAAAAATGTCTTAAGAAAGGCACTGCTACAATAACACTAAGCTGGGAAGAAATATACCATAAATATTACATATGAGGAGCGATTAGCCCTATACTTTTGAATGATACAATATAACACTGATGAAGGAGTCACACCCGAAACGTCTGTACTTATGTATTGTATCTGCTGTACTTGACATACTATATATTCTATACGAGTATATGATGTTACTTAAACACTTGCTGGGTGAGTGGGCTCTTCATTACCAATCTGCTTTCTAGTCTATTTCAGTGGTCCCAAAAAATAAAAAGGTTATTTTTTTGTTATTATTCTTTTGGTAACCAGGTAAGGTTCACTAGGCACAAGTGCCTGTTTTCAGGAGTGACCCAGGAGCACTGGGGAGGTTAAATGACTTGCTCAGAGACACACAGTGTGCAAGTGGAGATTGGGGAAATTAAACCCAGGTCTGCTTGAGGTACCAAGCTCTTTCACCTCTAAGCTATACTGCCAGCCCATTATGTAGCATTAATTGAGTCAGCCCAGGACCTTTCTGTTAATCCCATGGAGACCCCCTCCCTCCATATCCAGTGTGTTGACGACCCTGTGAGCCCTGAGGGAGACTGATCCACTGGTGTTTTAAGTACTCCTGTGGATATGGGAGGGAATGAATTGGTCTTGAGTAAGGGTGAAAAAGTGGGCCATTTGTCACGTTAATTCAGCTTTGTGTTGGGGCCCATTAATTCAGTTTGGATTCAAGTATTTGGCCAAAATACATCAGTTCCCAATGCAGTAATTGGCATGGGGTAAAGCAGACTACATGGGGGGGAGGTGTATAAAAACCTTAAGTTCAGAAATGAATATTAAGTGCTATAGCTAACTTGTGGCAGGTGCTGTTGTCATGCACCTGCTGTGTATCACTGTGTGTGGTGTTATGACGGAGTCTGCAAAACCCATTAAGACTGTCACAGCCATGTGTGAGCTACAATAATAGCTTACTATTCACTGCTTACCTCAAGGCATGTACCTCCCCTGTAATTTCTGCTTTACCTCCAAGTCAATTACTATATTGTCTCTGTCTCCACTGGTTTTCAAATAGTGAGCCTTATGCACTATGCCAACGCACCACGTAAACTGGGTGTATAGGCATACATACGCGGGAATGCCGCACAGCGGGGGTCCCACAGATCCCCAACAGCATACATTAAAGGTGCGCTGGCCAGCTGCGCAACCGATTCCCCAGGCACATGGACAGTTATGCATCAGGGCAGTACGGGGGGGAGATGGGGCATGCCCACACTATGTGCCATACATAAAGGCACCTAGTACTGTGCACAGGGAGACATAGGAGGGCACCGGATACAGCAGGGGGACCCTGCTGCAACTGCCATACACATTCATGTGCATCCAGAACTCCTGCCTGATCCTGCAGCAGGTTGCGCCCTGCCTCACAGAACCCCCCATCCAATATGCCAGTCCACCCCCCCAACACACAGCCAAGTCCTGTCCCAGGTCCTATAAGTGTGAACACCCCCCATGCATCGGTGCCCCATCCCCGTATGTGAGAACATCCTCTCACCAGAGCCCCGTCATGGCGGACCCTGCCCCATACATCACATCTTTACCTCTTCCCAACACCCGATCCTGGCTCCCCCATATCTCTCAATTGTGCCTAACTGTGCCTCAGGAAGTGCCTCTGTCCCATTTACATGTGGCAGTTGAGTCACTGAGGAGTAAGAAGTGCAATAATAGAATTATACCAGCTGTTTGTGTTACAATCTAGTTCATAATAGGAAAGGATGTTTACACTAAGTGGCATACGGTACATAAATTCAGGAACTGTTATTACTATTATCTTCAGATATGTCCTTGAGTTTAGCCATTTGTCCTTGCATTTTGTAAGCATTGTCACCAATTTGTAATGCCAGAGGCTGAGCGATATGGGTACCCCCGCCCCCTCGTTAGTGGTCAATGCCCCCCTCCCCGCAGCACTGAAAACACCACCCCCTGTCCCCCATACCTGCAAGTTGGTGCCTCTGCGATGGATGGTGAGTGGTACATCCCTCCGCACACCGCCTTGGCCACCCACCATCCAACCAATGCTGGGAGTGCACTGTCTTTAAATCAGTAGCGCATTTCAAGCATTGGTTGGACAGTGGGTTGCTGAGGCAGTGAGCAGAGAGATGTGCCGCTCGCCGTCCATCACCACAGCACAGACATGCAGGTATGGGGGATGGGGTGGTGTTGACAGTGCTGCGGGGTAGGCCACTGACCACTAATTAGGGGGCAGGGGAGCCAGGATCGGGGATCAGAGGGAGATCCAGTTGTCATATACTGGGCAGGGTCCACCATGACAGGGCTCCAGTTGGGGGTTGTCACAGATGGGGACGGGCAGTGCTGTATGTTGGGGGTGTTCTCACATACAGGGATGAGGCACCGATGTGTGGGGGTGTTTACACCTACAGGACCTGGGCCAGAACTCGATTGTGTGTTGGGAGGTGGACTGGCACATGGGACCAGGGCGGAGGTTCTATGTTGGGGGGATCACCCTCAGATGCCAGGATTGGGTGGGGACTCGGATGTGGGGGGGGCTTTGTGCGCCAGGCAAGGCATGGGCCATGGGGGTGGTTATCAGATAGGAGGGTCCACTCATCAACAGGGACCATCTGTGCTTTCCCAGGATGCCTGCACGTGCTATGCACACCCCCGGACCTGTGTCTTCCCGCACAGGGGATCCACTCTGGGACCCAGGATGGAAATCCGATTAGCGGGCCGCCTGGATCTGCTACTCAATCCTGACCGCCCTCCATGTACCTGCATAACAGGGGCAGGGCCATGGACAGGTGGCCAGTGGTTGTACATACCAGCCTGTGCGCACCTGTCTGCTGGTGTGGAGCTATGCGAGCAGGGTACTCGCCTCTGGTGCATACCTTCTGCCCATTTGTGCATAGGCAAGGCAAGGCAAATTTTATTTTTCAGGTGCCCAATCCAGGAGGCTCTGGGTGCTGTACAATCAAAATACATAAAAAAGCAGTTAAAACACAATAATTAAAATACAAAACATTTCAATTAAGAACACTTAAAAGCAGACCACCCAAAATGAGAGGCATGACCTAGAAGCAGATTCATAAAGGGGCCATTCTTTCAGAATGTCTCAGGAGCAGTGTCTAAAAGACAATGTCTGAGAATGCCTGGCTGAATAACAAGATCTTGAGGTGGGCTTTGAATGCCTCAACTGAAGGGGCCTTCTTTACTGATGGAGAGAGTGAATTCCACAGGATGGGGCCCGGCGACACTAAAAAGCTCTGTCACCGGCAGTTTTTAACCTTGCCTGGGGATCGCAAGGAGGCTCCTAGAGGAGGACCAGAAGGAGTGGACTGAGACAGCAGGTGTTGGAAGGTCCAACAGGTAGCCAGAGCCCAGTCCATGTAGGGCTTTAAAGGTCAGCAAACCTACCTTAAAGAGAACTCTCCACCGAACTGGCAGCCAGTGCACTTCACGCAGCACTGGGGTGATGTGACAGTATTTTGACTGTCCCGTCAACAGCCTGGCAGCTGCATTCTGCACTATCTGCAGTAGGCAGAGGGTGCCTCCAGAGACCCCAAGGTAGAGCGCCATTACAGTAGTCAAGCTTTGATGTCATGAATGCATGTACCAAGGTGGGGATATCCATGGGTGGAACTAGGTGTTTGATCCTAGCGATATTCCTCAAATGGTAAAAGCTGGCCTGGACAATGGATGACACTGGAGATTCAAGTGTCAGTCCTCTGTCGAGGATAACGCCAAGATTGCACAACCTAGAGGAGGCCTTCAATAGCACAGATCCCAGAAACAGTCCAGTCTCTGCACCAGAGGCCATCCTATCACACCTCCTGTTAGACTCCACCTCCAGTACCTCCATCTTATCGGGGTTCATTCACAAGCAGCTAGTGGCCATCCAGTCATTAATCTTATTCAGTACATCCACCGCATCGGATGTCCCAGGGACAAAGAATAGATACAGCTGGCTATATTCGGCATAGCAATGAAAATCCAGACATTACTTCCTAATGATCTCATCCAGGGGCGGCATATACAAGGCAAACAGCATTGGTGACAAGACCGAACCCTGAGGTACTCCACAAGACAGAAGGCTAGGGGAGGAGGAGGAATTCCCCATCCCTATCCTTTGCCTTCTGTTTGTGAGATAGGACTCAAACCAGCAGATGACAGTGCTGGCAAACCCACAAAATTCCTTCAGCCGGTCGAGCAACATACAATGGTTCACCATGTCAAAAGCTGAGGAGAGATCAAGGAGAGCCAGAATTGTCTCCTCTTCCCGATCTCACCCTGACGAGATCATTATGCACCCAAACTAACATGGTTTCCATACAGTGCCCAGCATGAAACCCAGACTGGTGAGGCTCGTAGATATCAAATGCCATGAGGTGTTCCTCGAGCTGCTGTGCCACAATCTTCTCTATAACTTTTTCCAAAAATGGAAGGTTGGAGACAGGATGGTAATTGGCCTTGACATCAGGGTCTAAAGATGGTTTCTTCAGAAGGGGTCTCACCAGTGCCTCCTTCAAGGCATCTGGGAAGACCCCCTCTGTCAAAGAGCACTGGACAATCAAGGCAAATACCGGGCCTACAGAGTCAACACATCCCATTAAGAAACGAGTGGCCACTAGGTCCAGTTCGCAATATGTGTGCTTCAGCCTAGAAACAACATCAATGAGCTCAGCCACCTCCACTAGTTTAAACTTCCCCCAACCAGGCGGAGTGCTCCTCGGACAATCAGGGTGACCACTGTCGGCCACACTGTGGCTCACTGGTGAAATTCCCTGCCTGATAGTGGACACTCTGTCTGAGAAGAACCAAGCAAACTCATTGCATAAAGCATCTGAAAATGCTTTTTTCGACTGTAGACAATCTGGATGTAATAGCCTATCCACAGTCTGAAAAAGCATAGCTGGTCAGTTCTTCCTGGTGGCAATCTCTCCGGACAGGAACACTGCCTTCTTACAGTTGATTGCCCCCTGGTACACAACATAGTGTGCACGCAGAGCCAGTCTGTCCACCTCCAGCCCAGTCCTCCACCAGCAGTGCTCTAACCTCTGACCCCTGATCTTCATTGCCTTGAACTCACCATCAAACCAAGGGGACCTCAGGTGAGAGGATCTGGGTCATACACAAACCAGTGCAAGGGAGTTGAGTGCCTCAGACATCACCTTATTATAGGCGGCAACTTCTTCACTCATATCCCCTACACATGCACAGCCCACATTAGATAGGTCAACTACCACCAGAGAACTCTACAGGGTCAAACCCTCAAAGGGTGGTAGCCTACCATCTCTGTAGGGGGAGGGCTTATATGGGGGGGCCCTGAGCAAGAACTCTGTGCAATGATCGGACCAAATGAGCTGATCAGTCTCAAGATTATCAATCTCAAGCTCCAGTGAGAAGACCAAGTCCAATATGTGACAGCCCTTGTGGGTCATGGTAGAAACTTCTTGTGACAGACCCAGAGATGCTATCATCTGGGGGAGGTGATAACCCAGCCTGGACGATTCATCGTCAGCACCATTATTATTATATTGCTAAAAAACAAGGTATGCATAAAAAAATATAAAAAGGGTGAACACAAAAAAAAAAGACATTAAGTGTAAAACTTTACAGCCAGCCCATCAGCACAGCTGAAGTGCTATTGCTCACGATGCCAGTAACCTGAGATCAGAAATGAGCTTATGTTGTCATGGGCCAGCCAGAGAAGGAGGATTGAGCATCCCAATGGATGTTCTTCTCTTTTGGGGAGGGAAGATGGTGATCCCTGCTGTCGCAACACTGTCACCTGAGTGATCACAGGTGGCATTGCTGTAGGGGACACATGAGGAAGGTAGATGTAGTCAAAGCGCCATGTGGAATGCTTGCATGCTCACACTTGGAGTTCCTAGCATGCCAATGCCCTGAAGTAGTATCACCATAAGAGGAAAACCCCCTGGTGTTACTGACCACCCTCACTCCATAGGGTTCTCCTGCCCTCATGGTGAGAGGCATTAGTCTGGCTTGGCTGGGCCCTGCCATGTGGGGTAAGTACATGGGGCTGAAAGGAGTTGGGTAAGCACCAGGGAAGCAGGGAATGGGGAATAGCCTACCAAGTGAAAAGGGGCTGCAACAGTGTGGGAACATAAACAATAAATTTAAATGTAGGACATTACATTACCTGTGATAGGTCTTATTTAATGAATACTGACTGTATGTGCTCACCAGCACACCTGATCATAGAAACATAGAAACATATAAGGTGACGGCAGAAGGGGACCATAAGATCCATCTAGTCTGCCCATACCATAACCCTACCCCCCTTCCTTAACTGCTTTTCAGCGTTATGATGCCTTTGTAACTATCCCAAGCCTTTTTGAATGCCCTGACCGCTTTTGCCACTACCACTCCTTGGGGGAGGCTGTTCCATGCGTAGACCACCCTCTCCATGAAGAAGAACTTACGTGTGTTGCTCCTGAGCTTGCCCCCCCTGTTTCATATCATGTCCTCTAGTTCTTTTATAACCCTTGACCTGAAATAGGTCCTGAACCTGTACACTATTTATTTCCTTCATGTATTTGAAGATCTCAGTCATACCTCCCCATCCATCTGTTGTTTCAAGGAATACATGTTGAGATTCTTTAACATTTCCCCATATGATTTCAGATGTAGTCCCTGTACCATCTTAGTAGTTCTCATTTGCACCATCTCCAGTCTAGCCACGTCCTTTCTAAGATGTGGTGGCCAGAACTGTACACAGTATTCCAGTTGTGATCTTACCAGTGATCTATAGAGTGGCATCACTACCCCCCCTTTTTCTACTGGTAATTCCCCTTCCTATGCATCCCAGAATGCCATTTGCCTTTACTGCAGTCTTCTCGCATTGCTTGGTCTTTTTTTAGTCATCCATTATAATCACCCCCAGATCTCTCTTTTGCTTTGTGGCCTCTAGTTTCATGCCCCCATGTGGTATCCTTCTCCAGGGTTGCCCTTCCATTGGTGCATGAACATGCCCTTCTTTGCGTTGAAATTTAGCTTCCATGTTTGGGACCACAATTCCGCTTTCTAAGATCTGCCTTCATTTTATCTGCCCCCTCCCCAAGGAATGTCGACCCTATTGAATATCTTCGTGACATCAGCGAACAGGCTCATTTTGCCCTCCAAGCCTTCAGATATGTCCCTAATGAAGATATTAAAGAGGATGGGATCCAACTCCAACCCCTGCGGCATGCCACTAGTCACCTCTCTTTCTTTTGATAAGGTGCCATTTACCAGAACCCTTTGAGTCCTCCCACTCAGCCAGCTCCTTATCCCATTTACCACTTTCTGGCCAACTCCCATGTTGATAAGCTTGTTTAGCAGCCTTTTGCGTGGAACAGAGTTGAAAGCTTTGCTGAAGTCCAGACATACAATGTCCACAGCACCACCTTGATCCACCTTTTTGGTTACCCAGTTCAAGAAGTCGATTAGATTTGTCTGGCATGATCTTCCTGTGGTAAAACCATGTTGTTCAGGGTCCGAATTACTGTTCTCCTCTAAAGAGGTTAGAATTCTTTCCTTAGATAGGGCTTCCATTTTTTGCCCACAATCGAGGTGAGGCTAACTGGGCAATGGTTGCCCGCACTTTCCCTACTCCTGTTTTTGTGGAGAGGGATGACATTTGCTTTAGCATAAATAAGTTGCAACAATGCATAATAAATAACCAAAGCATCCTGTAGTTAATCTGCCACCTAACCAGCAGTGATGGCATATTTAACTTCTCTATTTCCCTACTAACTATTAGAGGTGGGTGAAGTCAAAAAAATTCACTCCGCCAAATATTTTGCAAATGGTGCTCAATTCACAGATCACAAGTTACAAAATTCACAAATTCACGGAGTGCAGATCAACAGCAAAAGTGTGGAATTTTGCATGTGACATTCCACACTTTGTGCAAAAACTACTGTTTGCCCCCCCTCGATGATTACCAGCCCCAATAATAAAAAAACTCCAGATTCCTGGTGTCTAGTGGACCCCCACCCTGCCGATCGCTGGCCCCATTAATAAAAAAAGTCTCCTAATCCCTAGTGTCTAGTGGACCCCACCACCCCTCTGATCGCCTGCCCCAGTAATAAATAAAAAACTCCAGATCCCTGATGTTTTGTGGACCCCCACTCCACTGATCACCAGCCCCAATGATGAAAAAAAGTTTCTAAATCCCTGATGTCTAGTGGACCCCACACCCCACCAATCGCCGGCCCCAATAACAAAAATCCCTGGTGTCTAGTGGAACCCCCCACCCCTTACCCCATCAGGTAGTGCCCCCCAACACCACTCTGTTCCCCCGACCCCATCCCCAAGAGGACCACCAGCACAGCCCTCCACTCACCTCCATGGCCAGCAGTACAACTGACCTGCTCTGAATGAATGAGCATGTGCTTGTACAAGCATGCCCTCATTCATTCAGTCAGTCAGCCAGCTTATCATTGTAGGGGACATTTTTCAGGGAGTTAGAGAAGGGAGGGTGGGCTGCTCCATTCTTTGGCGGGAGTGGGATGGGTGGAATGGCATTGTGGACCCCCATCCCACTCCCCCCCATGGAAGACCAGAGCAGCCCCCCTCCCTTCTCTAGCCCTCTGAAAAACATCCCCCACAATGATGAGCTGGCTGACTGACTGAATGAATGAGTGTGTGCTTGTACATGCACACACTCATTCATTCAGATCAAGTCAGTTGGGCTGCTGGTTGCGGAGGTAAGTGGAGGGCTGTGCCAGTGGCCCACTCGGGGTTGGGGAAGTGGAGTGGTGGCGGGGGGGGCCATACCTGACAGAGTGGGGGGGTTCCACTAGACACCAGTGACTTTTTTATTGGGGCTGGCGATCAGTGGGGTTGGGGGTCCACTAGAACCCAGGGGTTTGGAGACCATTTTTTTTTATTATTGGGGCCAGCAATTGGCAGAGGGGTCCACTAGGCAACTGGGATCTGGAGGTGTTTTATTTATTATTGTGTCTGGTAATCGGCGGGGTGGGGAGTCCACTAGACACGAGGGATTTAGAAACTTTTTTTTTTATTATTGGGGCCAGTGATAGGTGCTTGTGGGGGAGTCCACTAGACACCAGGGATTTTAGTTATATATATATATATATATATATATATATATATATATACTGTACAAATATATATATTTTTTAAACTGGGGCTGGTGGTTTGAGGGGGGACCACTAGACACTAGGGATCGATTGGGGGTGATGTTGGGGGATTCCCATTTGTAACCTCTACTTACTTTAGGTTTTTCAAGTGCAATTTGCACTTAAAAACCGAAAAAGCAAGACAAAGTCACAAATGGCGAATTCCAATTAATTTGGGAAAATTACACAACGTGCTCCACGGAGGCGTATTTGATGACTTCACCACATATTCACCCACAGAGTAAAACTTCACTGCATCTCTACTAACTATGCACAGTTAACATGAAAACAGGATCACTTTGTCCCTATACATTATCTACTCTGGCTGCTTGCCTAAGCAGATGATGTATAGGGACAAATTGATCCTGTTTCCACATTAATTGTGCACAGTTAGTAGGGAAACAGAGAAGTTAAATATGCCATCACTGCTGGTTAGGTGGCTGATTAACTACAGGATGCATCTTATTACATTCAAAGCCCTGAACAAGCTGAGTCCTCAGTATCTCTGAGTTTCTGACTCCCTACATGCCTGGAAGGGTTATTGCGCTTGTTGTTGATGACAATGTAAAAGTTGTTGTAGGTGTCATCGGGAAAAGGAGTTGCACTGCTACTGGGAGTGGTGAGCCAGACTGCGGTGCTTGTGTCAGTGGTCAGAGTCCATAGAGACTTGCTGCCAAGAGATGTACAGTGCCTTCAGAAAGTATTCGCCCCCCTTGGATTTTGTCACATTTTATGATGTTGCAAACTCAAATTAAAATACATTTATATGGGATTTTTTTGTCACGTATCTACACAAATTACTCTGTAATGTCAAAGTGGAATGAAACTTCTGGAATTTTTTGTACATGTAATTTAAAATAAAAACCTGAAATGTCTTGATTTGAT
Source organism: Neoceratodus forsteri (assembly GCA_016271365.2). Classification (NCBI taxonomy): domain Eukaryota; kingdom Metazoa; phylum Chordata; order Ceratodontiformes; family Ceratodontidae; genus Neoceratodus; species Neoceratodus forsteri. Next base: position 1,161,553,449 of record CM028130.1, read on the forward strand.
AAGTATTCACCCCCTTTGCTATGACACTCCAAATTGAGCTCAGGTGCATCCAATTTCCTTGTGAGATCACTTTAAAACTTGAATGGAGTCCACCTGTGGTCAGTTCAAATGGTTGACATGATTTCAGAGGAAATACACCTGTCAATATAAGGTCCCACTGTTGACAGTGCATGTCAGAGCAGAAACTCTACCATAAAGACCAAGGAGCTGTCTGTAGAACTCCGTGATAGAATTGTGAGGAGGCATAGATCTGGGATGGGGTATAAAAACATTTCTAGGGTGTTGCAAGTTCCCAGGAGCACAGTCAAGTCCATCATTAGGAAATGGAAAGATTATGGAACCACCCAGACTCTTCCTAGAGCTGGCCGTCCTCCCAAACTCAGCAACCGGGCAAGAAGGACCTTGGTCAGGGAAGTGACCAAGAACCCAATGACCACCCTGACAGAACTACAGAGTTCCATGGCTGAGATGGGAGAACCTGTCCAGAGGACAACAATCTCTGCAGCACTTCACAGATGTAGCCTCTATGGGAGAGTGGCTAGACGGAAGCCACTCCTGAGAAAAGACCACATAATAGCATGACTGGAGTTTGCAAGAAGGCACATGGAAGACTCTGAGACCATGTGGCAAAAGATTCTCTGGTCTGATGAAACAAAAATTGAAATCTTTGGCCTGAATGCAAAGCACTATGCCTGGCGCAAACCGAACACAGCTCATCGCCTATGTAACATCATCCCTACCATGAAACATGGTGGTGGCAGCATCATGTTATGGGGATGCTTTTCAGTGGCAGGGACTGGGGCACTTGTCAGGATAGAGGGAACAATGAATGGAGCCAAATACAGGCACAACCTTGAGGAGAACCTGCATCAGTCTGCAATAGGCCTTGGACTGGGGCGAAGATTTACGTTCCAACAGGACAACGACCCCAAGCATACAGCCAAAGCAACACTGGAGTGGCTTCAGAACAAGAAGGTGAATGTTCTTGAGTGGCCCAGCCAAGGCCCAGACTTGAATCCCATTGAGAATCTGTGGAAAGACTTAAAGATTGCGGTTCACCGATGCTCCCCATCCAACTTGACAGAGTTTGAGCAAATCTGCAAGGAAGAATGGGCGAAAATCCCCAAATCCAGATGTACAAAGTTCATACAGACATACCCAAGAAGACTCAAAGCTGTAATTTCTGCCAAAGGCGCTTCTACAAAGTATTAACTCAGGGGGGTGAATACTTAAGTAAACAAGATATTTCAGTTTTTAATGTTTCATAAATGTTTGTTACACAATATAAATATGTTTGCCCCTTTAAATTGTTGAGTATGCTGTGTGAATCAAGGGGGAAAAATTAATTTCAATGCATTACAAATTCTGGTAGTAACACAACAAAATGTGACAACATCCAAGGGGGGTGAATACTTTCTGAAGGCTCTATAGGAGTGGGAATAAGAGCTGATGCCCATGTTGACCATGTAAATAGTCAAATGGATAATTCAAGTTGTTCCTTGGTAAGCTGGGTTTGAGAAAGGCTAAGAATTTGTGATTTTCAGGATCTAGCCTTAATATGATGTCAGCAGAAAAGGAGGAGGAGGAATATGACAAGGAGGTTATATATACACATTCATGATTTTTTTTCCGCTGTCTTGGCTGCTCTACCATAAGAGTACATGCAACTATTTTTGTTTGTAATAGTCTATGCATCCAGAAGGAATGAATACATCTTTATATCTGGGATCCAGTAGTGTTGCCTTGCCAAACTGTGTGTTCAGTCTAATGTTGTCACACCTGTTTGTGATTAGTGCCATTATCAGTTCTGCCAGTTCTTTAATGAGTGTTGCATTTTACTGCTATGATGTCTCTGATGAACTAGTGGCGTCAGCACCTCCTATAGTGATGGATACCCATCCTACTATATCATTTGCTGTGCAATGTGCAGAGAAGATGTTGCTATTACCCACAGACTGCAGTGATGCATGATGAGAGCTACCAAGAATCAAGACTATACTATGATTATTATAAAAAGGGTCTGAGAAATGGAACTTTCTGATTGGCTGTAAACATTCTAACAGCCATATGTTAGTATTTTATTAACATACATGTAGAGCTTAACCATATGCTGAAAAAGGTTTAACATTGTTTAAAAAAACATTTTTATTATACTAGCAATAAAGCACTCCCAGGAGTTATGTTAATGATCAGGTAATCATCCTCTAGGAGCACTTGGCTATGCCTCATGCAGCATTACACCTTTACAGGGTGAAACCCCTGGTCATTTCTTATTGCTTAATTATCATTAATATATATATATATATATATATATATATATATATATATATATATATCATAATTCACACTTGTGAGTAGAGTTCTGTAAACCACAGCTCTCAGAAACAGCCGCGAGTGTCCCTTACCACCTCTTTGAGAAGCTGCCCTTGCACTACTGGCAGAAAACCACCAGTGTGGAAAAAAAAACAGCCTTCTTGGGGAACTTTATTGCTTTTAATTTTTAATTTAATTTTTGCTTTACAGAAAAATCTTACATTTTAAAGAAACTTTTCAGTTAAAGCACATCTTTACTAAAAAAAAGTTTAGCTTGTTAAAAGTGCAAGATGTTATAAGCAACTGTTTTATTACCATCTGTTCAGCCTAAATAAATGTTCTTGTTGGTCACTACTACAGATTTCCTCCCTCTCCATCATTTTTTTCCAGAAACCAGTAAATAAAAAATAAAACATGAGGAAGTCTGGTAAATTTGGATTTTATGCATACCCTTGGAGTGCATAAAATCGTCATTAACCACACTTCCCCATGCATTATACATATACTGTATAATAACCAGCTTCCCCTTTTTTCCATAGGGAAACCGTGGCGTAATTTGCCGTTATAAAGGAGTGCTTATAACAGCAAACACATGCACAGTTTCCCTTGCTATGTGCATCCTCATGCAGTAGCGTCACCACTCAAGACCGCTTCCATCTCTCCTGAAACAGCACCGTCACTGCCAGAAGAACTCGACGGTAAGTTCTTTTTTCCCCCCTACACAGTGAAAACTTCACAAACCAGGACAAAAACAAAATGTTTTAAAATACGCTGAATCAAATCGGCACCTGAGAAGCCACACGGTGGATGCACCGGAAGCTTTTTATTTTATATAATTGCTGAGGCAAAAAAGGGAAACCCAGCAATTATATAAAATAAAATATGGGTCAGATGTGTGTTAAACTCGATTTTACACACACCCTCATTGTGGGATGCTTTTCACAAACCCCTCGGGCTTCACCCTTGGGGTTTATGTAGCATCCCACAACTCGGGTGTGTGTAAAATCTCATTACACACCTGACCCATACTTTTATTTTTGTATATATATATATATATATATATATATATATATATTGCAAAGACTTTGTTAATGCATCAGTTAGGGTTAAACCAACAAAAGTAGGGACATGTGGCATTAGGGTTTCTAACCCTAACACCCCACTCCCCACCCTACACAGACCCACAGGTGGGGGGTCTAACACTCACCCCATTTTCCTATGCTGTAACCATGTCTCCTAATTTTGTAATGGAATGGGGTGAGCGCTAGGGTTGATGGCTCCAAGACAGACCCCCGCCCGCTTGTGGGTATGTGCAGGGTGAGGAATGGGGTGTTAGGGTTGGAAACTCTAACTCCACATTTCTCTACTTTTGTTGATTTAACCCTAGTTGATGCATTAATGAAGATTTTTGCAATTTATTTCCTTACATTTTGAGAAAGTATAATAGTGTCCTTATTTTACTGTGGGACCACGGGTTCCAAAGGACCCTTCACTCCCATCCCTCCATAGATGCGTATATGTATCGAGCTGTGGAAGCCTGCACTTCCAGTTATAGGACAACAGTCACCAAATTGTCACCATAGCCACGTTATTACACCACCTCATGTACCTGATGCAAAAAAAGTGTTCAATCCCTGCCAAAATGTTACTCTGCTCAAGCGCAATGCCAAGCCACAGCGCACGTGCAAAAATAAATTTTGGCCAGGATCTGAAAAAATTACAGTTCTGACTTACAAGAGGTGGTTTAATAAGCAGGCTACATTGAAAATTTGGGTTCAGATATTTAAAATATATATATATATATATAATATATAGAATTATCAGTGTCAGTGGCTCAGTGGGTAGCACACTTGCCTCTGAGGCCGGAAGATCAGAGGGCTGCAGGTTCAGTTCCCACATCTGGCACTTGGGTTAATATCCCAGTACTGACACTGTAGTGCAGCATGAGAGGGGTGCTGCACTTCTGAGGTGCCAACTTTCAGATGAGACGTTAAACCAAGGTCCCATCTGCCTGGATTGGTGGTAGTTCAGGTGGATGTTAAAGATCCCATGGAACTTATCAAAAAGAATAGGGGAGTTTTTATTGAAATAGCAAACATAAGATACAACACAGCAAGGAAATGTACATCTCATAACATAAATAATAAATCATCATTCAGAATAAAGGGAAAAAAAACAACAAAAATTAATTAAAACAAATATAAACAAATCCAGAATATGATTGCTAGCCCTCCACAATCAATTATTTATACTCAATAAAGTGAGAGAAACCCTTCCACCATTTCTTAATTTTTTGAGTTAAATAACTGCTCTTCCTGTAAAAAGATTTTCAACAATTCGTGAGATACCAATAAACTGTAATATTCATATGATATTTTCCTTTGATAAAGAACCCATTGACATCTCGCCTGCTATAGATAAAACCTTACACAGCCAAAAAAAAAATGGATAATGTACTCTTATGATAATGAGCTAAGCTAGGGGGGTAAATACCTAATACCAGGATATCATAAGTTATAGTAGCAAATCATTTCAGTTTCCATGTCCCCACTAAGTAAACCCATAAAAATCTAGTATATGAACAGTATAGAAAACAGTGTTCCATAGATTCCTCCGTATTGATACAGTCTGGGTATGGACAGTTTCTCTCTTCACTCACCTTATATTTCGCATTACCCCTAACATTTAAGCTGCCATACATAATTAACCATTGTGTTTCCCACATGTAAGGGGGAAGTCTAGTATTATTGAGTTGTGCTAATATAAAAGAGTTCTGGGCTGTAGGGCAATTCTTAAAACAAGGTTCTTTTGGATGAACATTATTCATTAATATTCTATACAAAGTATATGCATTATTGTTTTGTATCATAACCTTAGTGACCTGCCATCTATACAACTTTTGCACTGCTGGTCGAAAATATGTGGGGATATGTACATGAGGATTCAATTTAGGGGCCATATTATGCCATACTTTAAAATACCTTCCTAAGACCATTCTCACCCAAACCCATTCCACACTCTCAGAAGACAGCAAACTGCTTCTAATTGTATGTGAAAAAAACAGGGTATAGAAGAAGACTATTGGGTCTATCATACCAAGGCCCCCATTCTTCTTATCTAAATAAGTATAACACCTCTTGACTGGGTTTAACCTATTCCCCCATAGCATTTGGAAAAAATTTCTGTATATTGCAGTCTACAAATGAGATGGTAATGGATAAATCATTGCAACATATTGAAAACAAGGTATGATATATTGTTTTATTATATGTTTCAGTTTGGAAAGTTTCCACTGCTTCCATCCCCTAAAAATAAGCCTCTAGTTTTTTGAATGTTTAATTTAGCGTTTGAGACAGCTGAAAAATTCTTAAATTCAGAAAGAAACCCATGTACTTGTTTATAATCTGAAAAAAACAAATTCACATCATCTGCATAGGCTTGCAGATTTTTATTTATTTATTTATTTATTTATTTAGCTTTTGTTGACCGGGTAAGTGCACTAGACAAATCCTGCCTATTTTCAGGCACGACCCGGGGGAGGGGGATACAGATGAATGCCAACTGACTTTGAAACCAGATTAAGCTGTTGGTGGTATTTATAGTGAATGAGGGAAATTTGGCCAGGACACCGGGGAAATTCCCCTGCTCTTTTCGATAAGTGCCATGGGATCTTTAACATCCACCTGAACTACCACCAATCCAGGCAGATGGGACCTCAGTTTAACGTCTCATCCGAAAGACGGAGATGTAACTGTTGTTGAGATTCCTCCCCAATATTTCCAGTCCAACTGAGTGAGGTAGTGAGGGAGCGCAAAAGGGGATCTGGGGAAAAAATATATAAAAAGGGACTCAGGGGACACCCTTGTCGAACTCCAGTTTTTAACCAAAAACTCCTAGCTATCTCACCTTTCAAGAAGGGATAGACTAAATTAAAATCATAGAGTAGCTTTATAATGTTAAGAATCTGCAAGGGAATACCAAAGCTGTCCAATACTGTGAATAGATAAGGGAGGTAAACTCTATCGAAAGCTTTCTCAAAATCAGCTGCTATGATGCATCCGTCCTTACCCTCCAATGATAAATGCTCTATAACATCTCTTATAATCACAATAGCTGATTGAATTCTTCTGTCCGGGAGGCCACAAAATTGATAGGATGAAATAACCTGTTTAGCATATTGCTTTAATCAATTATTCAATATTATGGTATATATTTTATAATCTGAGTTTAACAGGGTGATAGGCCTCCAATTTGTTATATTTTGCCTAGCCCCAGTTTTGTACAAATGGATAAGAAGTCCATATGTGAAAGAAGGAATCATTGAATTTGTTTCCATAAAAAATTGAAATACCAGCTGAAGTCAGGCAGCTAATTCTGTTGTAAAACATTTGTAGAACTGATTAGGAAGCCCATCTAAACCCGGCAAAATATTTGTTTTTAAGTGTTGAATAACCTTTTCTATTTTAATAATAGTCATTGAACCTTGTAGTTTTAATAACTCCTGTAGTAAAGAGGGTAATGTTAATGTTTTCAAATAGTTATTTATTGTTGACTGCAAGATAGGAGGGTTTGGTACCAATGTCTGATAATGTTTTTCAATTAAACATCTTATTTGTTCAACTGAATCTACTCTAGTACCATCTGTATCTAACAAAAAATCAATAGTCATTGAATCTTTTATTTGTTTACAGGCCTCAAATGGGTCACCAATGGGAGATTTCTTAGTACTATTGGAGCGCATAGCTTGAATAGTCTGTGCTCTGTCATATTGGAATTTTCTCATTTCTAATTTGATGCAGCTAATCTGGTCGGTGTAATCCTACCTTGAAGTATAAGATAAAGTGAAAAGCCTTTGCAGCTGTTGCCATAATGACAGATATGTAAAAAATGTAGAGTTCCTTAAGGATATCCCATATTTTTTAAACCATTTACATAGGTCAGATTTTGTATCCATCCACCATTCTCCTAAATTTAAATATAAAAAGGCTACTGAAAGACGGGCTCTAAGGATGTTGAAGATATTTGTTTTTACTTGGGGGTTAGTGAGAATTGAGGTGCTCAGTTTCCATCTTTTCTGCTTATGAGACAATGGCACTGCATATTTAAATGTACATAGTAAATGAAAATGGTCCAAAAATTCTACTGGTTTTATCTGCAAGGAATCAACCGGTACCAAAGAAGAGACCAGCATATAATCAATTATAGTCTGAAATTTTCCTCTCATATAAGTGAAAACAGGTCCATGTGTAAGATATTTAAGACAATTATCTAGTCCAGCTGTTTTAGTGAAAGACTCTAACGCATTAGAATAGCAATACATTTTTATTGTATTGAGATTTGTTAATTAGACTGCAGTTAAAATCACCCCCCTAAAGGACCATAGCTGATGTCACTAAGTATGGCTGTACTGCTTTCATGCAAATGACTCTGTCCGCCTTAGATTGAGGATTGCAAATATTAATAAATCTCCAATACATAGTGTTTCATTTCCCATCTAAGATCAAAAGTCTACCTGATAGAAGGCCTATTAATTTATAAAGAGAAAAATCGAAAGAATTAAATAAAATACCTACTCCGTCTGCACTGTCAACTCCAAAAGAGCAAAATGAGGGGCCCCAGGGCCAATCCATTTTAAATGTGGATAGTTGCTCCATAAAATACATCCATGTTTCTTGAAGAAAAATAACAGAAATGTTTTCCTCATGAATGTAATGGAATAAAGCCTGTCTTTTAGAAGTATTTAATAAACTATGTGTGTTAAGCGATCCCCATTTTTTAATTGTCATTGGCCCCTTTTTCTTTCTATTTTTCCCTTTTTTTCTTTTTCTTTCCTTTATAATCAACTGTAGGCAAAGCAGTAGGAGTCGGAATGGATTTTTGGAAGTCTGAATCCCCGAGTTCCATTTCTGAAACTCCCCATGGAGTAAATAAGGCAGCATAGGAGTTATTAAATTCAAATGTGATGGAAGAGGAAGGAGATTTAGGCTGTAGGTTCCTAGAGGATCTTCTACGGGGCAGAGGGGAGGTGGGAGCAGAAGCAACCGAATCCTTGTCAGTAACAACCGGGTCTACCTAACATACAGGAGTCAAAGCCAGAGGTTCAGAGGGAACCGTCTGAGTTAAATCTTCCTCTGGAAGATTTGGTGCAGTTATTGGTACCTCATTTTTCAAAGGAGCAGGGGAAGAAGGGATAGAGGGAAGGGTAGTCTGAGGGGGTGCCGCAACCATCTCAGAAGGGGGGGCAAACAGCATCCTGAGCCTGCTGTATCAAGAGGTGAGGGCTTACGCAAGAGGCCTTATTTTTAGCTGCCCAAGGACACTCATTAAATATATGACCGTAATCCTCACAAAGATCGCATTTAGTGTGATTGGCACATTGCATTGTAACATGCCCTATTTTCCCACAGTTGTCACATCGGGGCTGATCACAAACACTAGAAAGGTGAGTCCTCGAGCCACACTTATAACAAGCTGTAGGCTGACCACCATAAAAACAGACCCCTTGGTCCCTGTCCAACAAAAAGGAATTTGGAATATGTTCAATTCCTGTATCAGTTTGCCTCAATTTTACTTTGTATTTCCATCCACCTGTCCAAAATTGTTCTGAATCTACTATTGGTTCTGGAGCACTCAGAACATCACATTTCTGTGACAACCAATAGGTAATGTCCTCTACATGGACCCCCTCATTCCTAAACATAATGGTCACATACGTTATCAGGGGTTTAGTCAGGGGAATAACCAGAAAGGGAGTCCATGTAGGGGAAAACTTCACCTGCCTATACCTTTCCCAGAAAAGATCTAAAGCATAAGCTGTTCTGAAACTGACATCGAAATTGTCCTCTGATATATTTATAAATGCAAAAACATCTTTAGAAGAGAAATGTAAAGAGTCTTTCAATAAACATTTTCCAACATAATGTCTGTCCAGCCTTTCCTCCAGGCCTCCTTTGTAACGAATGTGAACCACATTTCTTCTGGGGGCTGCTTCCCGTTTAACTTTAGAAAACAGTTCAGACATTAGGGGCTTCTGGTTTGGTGGTATCGTAAGGTCTGCATTTCCAGAAACATCCTGAGTCTTTGAATTGAGTTTATCTTTAAAAGTATCATCCAGAATGATACTCTCTTCTCGGGGTGATGTGGATTTTTTAACAACAGTCACCGGTATTTCAGATATACCCTCCTTCATAATTTCCCCCTTATTGGTACTAGGTTGAGCCCCCGGTTTCCAGGTAGGAGAAGATTGTGAAAAATCCAGATCTGTGTCCCAAGCAGGGTCAGGAACCCATATGCCTGAAGGAGCTTGTTTCCATCCTGCTCCTACTAATGCCTTCTCCGGAGACCAAGGCCCAAAAGGCATGATAGGAGAAGGAACCTGAGTATTTGCAGCATCTAAGGGAGCTTGATTATTTGCTGAGTTAATAAGATTTTTATTTGTTTAATCATTTGTCTACTTCAAGACTGATTTTGTAAAAGTAAATTCAGTATTGCCTTTTTGTGAAATAGCATTAGTCTGGTAAATTATTGTAGAAAGCAAATCTTCAGGGATAACAGCAGGTGTTTTAAACACAAAACTGGCCATTTTCAGCAGTAGTATGCTAGCATCTGAGGTGAAGCTTGGAACTGCAGCTGATTTAGTCACTTTTCTTCCTTCATGCAGGATCATTGAGCGTGGTATGTCAGTTTTATTTTCTACCCTTTTCTGGATAATTACAGGCTTATGGCACTCATTAGTCTTAACAATTTCACTGCCAGCCTTGCAAAGTACATCATCCTTCCATAAAGGGGACTTAACTTTAGTAGTAACATAGACTGACTCACCCAATGCCGTCGGGGCCTTTGAAGTTGATGCATCATCTGAAGTACTGACAGGCTGGCTTGTGCTTTTGACAGGGAGAACAGCAGTGCTCTGTGGTGTCTGCACCTTTCCATTTTTCCTCAAATCGTTCTGTGTTGCATGCAGTTCCATTTCATTACGTAACTTCGCATCACAACTTTTTTGCTGAATAATGCCTGTTTCAAGGTCATCATTAATTTTACATAACTCTTCCGTAATGGTAGAAACCTCATGAAAAACCTCCTCAGAATCAAACTCTATGCAGAAATCTTGATTAGCCTCTAGCTTTGATGCAGTGGGAAAGGAGGCCGGCTCTCCCAGCAAACGGACATCCTCCTTCTCTGGCGTCCCACTCCGAGTGGCCATCATGCAATCCAACAGCCAACCCCCTACTGATGAGTAGGGGAATGTCCCTGGTGTCCTGGCCAAATTTCCCTCATTCACTAAAAATACCACCAACAGCTTAATCTGGTTCAAGGTCAGTTGGCATTCATCTGTATCCCCCTTCCCTGGGTCATGCCTGAAAATAGGCAGGATTTGTCTAGTGCACTTACCCAGTCAACAAAAACTACAAAAAAAAGAATTCATAAAGTTATGAGCACGCATAGTGAAATTGCAACAAATAGTGATAACTGTGACATTTTTAATAATTCTGACCCCAAATTTTAAACATAGCCTTCTTATGACCTCACTGCATGTACCCAGGACAGAAAATTTTCAAATCTCAGCCAAACTGTAATTCTGAGCAACTGCAATGCCATTGTGTGCCACAGGTGTGAAAATACATTTTGACCAGGATTTCAAAAATATCAGCTGTGACATAAATGAGGTGGGGTAATAAGAAGGTTCTGTTGAAAATATGGGGTGAAAACATTTAAAATGTCCAATGTTATAAACGTGCATAGCAAAATTTCAATCAATAGTCATAAAGCAGCCATTTTTTGAAATTATGACCCTAGATTTTCAACATAGCCTTCTTATCATCCCACCTCATGAACAATATGAATGTCATTACACAAATCCCACTGCAAAGGTGATTTCATCAACAATCCACAAAATCACCTTTCCAACAGGAGTTGCTTAGCGGCAGTCATATTGTTCACGCAGTGGAGTCCCCAAAAGGCCATGATGAAAATTTGGGGTCAATATCTCAAAACAACAGCTGAGTTATGCATCAAAGAAGCCTTTGAAATCCTTTTTCGTGAGCTCACGAAAAAAGAATCGGCTCACGAAAAAGGAATTGGTTCATGAAAAAGGATCTAAGCAAGTCATGAAAAAAGAATTAAAATGTTTAAAAAAAGGCATTGCAAGGTTGTTCTTCCACCAAATAACTTTACAGTCCACCTAATGGAGTCCCTATGAACAAGATACAGTACATGTGGTGGTGTCTCTAGTTACCTTCATTTTGGGTGCTTTTCAACTTTTTATTTTGAAAAAACAGAAAACAAGATGGCGGCTCAAGGAAAAGGAATATTTTCTAATGAAAAAGGATTTTGTTCTTGTGAAAAAGAAAACACTCTCACAAGACTAAATATTTTTTCACAAGAGCAAATTCCTTCATTGATTCTCATCCCTCTATCCTGAAACGTGTTCTTCCCATTGAAAACTATGGGAAATGAAAAATTGTTATAACATTGCAACAGATCAATATTTTTTCACAAAATTTGGCATGCCTGTTCTATTACCCAAGCTGGTTCTACCATAAAAATCACACCACAATTCCACACTGTCTGGACACATGGCGATGAGGAAAAAACTGCAAAAAAAATACAACTTTATGACTTTTTGCACTGTCCAGATATCAGAATCTGCACATCCAACCAGAACAAAACTTGCCACATCAAGAGATCTACCCCATGGGACAGTGCATACCAAATTTTGACAAATCCAGTGATTGGTTGCAAAGTTATTAAAGTGCAAAATTTGAGGTTTAACATCAAACATGCTACTCAACTCTAACTATAGGGGCATGATCGTGCCCTATTATATATATATATATATATATATATATATGTATAGATATATAGATATATGATATATCTATTATATATATATATATATATATATATATATATATATATATATTATAGGGTGTGGCCATGCCACTATCGTTAGGGTTGAGTAGGCACTTTGATGTTAAACCTCAAATTTTGCACTTTAATAACATTGTAATCATTCAACAGATTTGCACGACATTTGGTATGTGCCATCCTGTGGGGTAGATCTTTAGATGTGTCAGGTTTCATGTCAGTTGGATTGGCAGATCTCACATCGCACGTTGTGAAAACACAGTGAAATACACCTTCTTTGGCTGTTTTCTCCTCACAGTGCTGCAGCCAAACTAAATGGAATTTTGGTCTCAAATTTTCATGGTAGGACGAGCAAGCCCCAAAGAACAAGCCATCATTGGTTTGGTGAAAAAATATTAATCCGTTCCAAAGTTATTAAATTTTGAAATTTGGGGTTCTGAGCATGCTCAGTTCAGTCTTTTGGATAGCTGCATGGAACGAAAAAGGATTGTGGTGTGACGAAAGAACAGGTTACTCACCTGTAACAATAGTTCTACGAGTGGTATATGTTGTTCATCCACACTCTTTGGCATGTCCCTTTCCCTTTAAATCTTGCCAGAAGTCTTCAAGCTGGCTCCTCCCACCCATCTGGGTCTTATAACTCTTGGCTCCGCTCCATGACACCAGATCTTAGCCCACTGGAAGCAAGGTTGTGTGCCTTAAAGCTGGGGAGGTCGGGTGGGTGCATGTGGATGAACAACATATACCACTCCTAGAACTACTATTACAGGTGGGTAACCTGTTCTTCTAGGAGCGTGGATATGTTGTTCATCCACACTCTTTGACAGACTCCTAGCAGTTCTCCAGGAGGAGGGAGGCAAGGTGCACACCCCCTACTTAGGAAACAGAGATTGGAGAACCGAGGCCCCAAAACCAGCATCCCAGCGTGACTCAAGTTCTATTTGGTAGTGGGTAATAAAGGTGTTTGATGACTTACAGGTAGCAGCCTGACAGATTTCCTGGATAAGGATGTCCCTGGAAGCAGCCACCAAAGCAGCAGTATGGTGGGTAGAATGAGCTCTTATCCCTCTGGGAGGATCCTTGCCCGCCAACTCATAACACAGACCAATGCATGATGTAATCCACCTTGCAATGGTCCATTTGGCTGCCGGTCTGCCAGAAGCAGCTTCAGCATAGGTGACAAACAGCTGGCAAACCTCTTCCCAAATTTCCACCATCCTTTCCTTGTAGTAAGAGAAAGCACGTCTGAGGTCCAGAGTATGGAGCCTGTACTCGGTGTCCGAGGTGTAATTAGGGTAGTATACTGGCAGAGTCAACACCTGGTTAAGGTGAAACTCTGATACCACCTTTGACAGGAATTTCAGGTGAGGGTGCAGGACAACTTTGTCCCTGTGAAAGACCAGGTAAGGGGAGTCCACTGAAAGTGCCTGGAGTTCCTCTGTCCTTCTGGCTGATGTGATAGTCACCAGGAAGGCCATCTTCCATGACAAGTGTGAAAGCTCACACTTGTGCATGGGTTCGAATGGCTTGCTCATGAGCTTCGCCAAAACCAGCAAAAGATCCCACGGAGGTGGAGGTTCACGCATTGAAGGGGATATGTGATCCAGGCCTTTGAAGACGCGCCCAACCACTGTTGCCTGTGCCAATGTCAGCTGACCATCCCATGCCAGTTAAGCAGAAATGGCTGCCAGGTGCACCCTAAGGGTCAATGACCATAGACCCCTTTTGGAGAGAGACCAAAGGTAGTCTAAAATGTTAGCCACAGAGCAGGATAAGGGGTCGAGACTCATACCCTGACATACCCTGACACCAAATGGAAAAATTTTCCATTTTAAGGCATAACATTTCCTGGTTGATTCCTTGCAAGATGCCTCCACCACAGTGTAGACATCCTCAGAAAGACCCAGAGCCTGGAACTCTAGCTGCTCAGGTACCAGGCTGTGAGGTGCAGTGATTGAAGGTCTGGATGGAAGACCTTCCCATAGTTCAATGATATCAGGTCCGGGCGTGTACAAAGCCACTCTGGGGGCCTGCAGCTGAGGCTGAGGAGATCTGGGTACCAGAATTGGCGTGGCCAATCTGGGGCTACCAGAATCACCTTCGCCTTGTCCCGCCTCACCTTGAGTAACACCTTGTGGATCAAGAGAAATGGAGGGAAGGCGTAGAGGAGGCCTGGAGTCCATGGCCTATAAAAGGCACCCCTCTGCAGCGAGCTCTGCAGCGAGCCCTGCTGAGAGGGGTGGGCATGATACAGACTCAACTTGGCGTTCTCCCTGGAGGCAAACATGTCCACCAACAGTTTTCCCCAATGGGAGAACAGACTGTAAGCTACCTCTGGAGGGAGTGACCACTCGTGGGATATCTGGCCTATGGGGCTGAGTGCATCCGCCAGCTGGTTTGAGACTCCTGCCACATGGATGGCTAGGAGATCCGCCTCCAACCGGCTGATGAGGGTCCAGATGCAGAGCGCCTCTTTGTACAGCAGACAGGAGTGCATGCTGCCCTGTTTGTTGAGGTAGTACATGGTTGTGGTTTTGTCCATCTGGACTTGAACCACTTGACCCTGGAGCCGAGGAGCGAATGCTGACATTGCCAGTCTGACTGCTCTGAGCTCCAACAGGTTGATGTGGCATTGGGACTCCTTGGGGGTCCAGAACCCATGGGCCCTGTTGTCCCCCATGTGGGCTCCCCAGCCCATGACAGAGGCATCAGTCATGAGAATAACCGTCAGCTCGGGGTGGAAAAACGGGATCCCCTCCTGCAACCGTTCTGGGGCAGTCCACCGTTGGAGAGTATCCCACATCTTCTGGGTTACAGTGATCAGCTGATCAAAATGACTATGGTGCTGAGTTCACTGGGCAGCCAGCTCCCATTGAAGGGAGTGCATGTGCCACCTGGCCCATTGGACCACTGAGGTGCATGCCGCCATGTAACCCAGAAGGTGCAGAAAGTCCTGGGCAGGGGCGCAAGAGCCCAACCAGAAATGATCGGGCAAAGGAGGAAAGAAACTCTGCCCTGTCCACCGGGAGATGAGCTCTGGCTTGACAAGAGTCAAACTCTGCCCTGATGAAGCCAATCACCTGAGATGGCACGAATTCTGACCAAGCTGAGAGCAGGTTCTGAGAGCCAGGTCTCTGGATCTCTCCACCTCCTGAAGGGAGGAAGCCGCCAGAAGCCAGTCATCAAGATAAGGGTAAATTCGAACTCCTCGATGCTGAAAATGGGCTGCCATCACTGCAATGCACTTGGTGAAGACCTAAGGGGCCAATGACAGGCCTAACGGCATGGCTCAGAACTCATACAGGGTCCCTTCGACCCTGAAGCAGAGGCACCACTGGTGGGACAGATGGATTGGGATGTGAAAAAACACATCCTGTAGATCCGGGTGAACAAAACCACATGTTTTTGCTCCAGGGATGGTATGATCTGGTTCAGAGTTACCATCTGGAAGGTGCAAGACCTGAGACACTGATTCAAGTCATGAAGATCTAGGATGGGGCACCAACCCCCCATCTGCTTGGGCACCAGGAAGTACCTGGATATGAAGCCTGGGTCTACAGGTGTATCCGGCATCCTTGTGGAGGAGCTGAGCTATGTTGTCTCAAAGAGCCATCTGCGTGCGAGCTGAGATCCTATCCTCCCGAGGGGCACGGGCTCAGCTGGGTGGATACTGCTGGAATTCCAGAGGCAGTCCCTGCCCTACCACTTCTAGAACCCACCTGTCCAAAGTGATATCGGACCAGGTGGAAAGAAAGTGGTGGAGCCAACCCCCATGCGAGGACCCAGGTCAGGCGTAATGGGTGTAGGGGTGGCAACCCCCAACCCGTCACTGAGCAGGCTTAGAGGAGGAGGAGGAGGAAGCTCCTGGACCAGTATCTCAGCCTCCTTTATGAGGCTGTTGAGGGCCCTGCATGGGTCTGGAACACCAAGCTTGAGCCTGCTGCTGCTGTTGTTGCTGCTGACCTCCTTGATAGGAGGGCTGCCTGACCACAGGAGAGGACTGCCAAAAGGGCTCCCTCTTTCTCTTCTGCTGGTGCTTGCCCGAGGAACCCCTAGCAGAAGTGGCATCCAAGGTGGCACTGGACTGCTCAGTACACTGAAGGTGGCCTGCCATTCCTGGACTGAACAAGTTGATACCAAGGAAAGGCACATCAGCTAACTTGTGCTGGGTATCTGCCAGAAAGGAAGATAACCTCAGCCAAGCCCTGCAGCGGGAGAACACTGCAGCTGCTAAAGAGCGGGCACAAGAATCCCCAATGTCTAGGGCTGTCTAGAGCTGCTGTTTGATGACAGCACGGCCCTGATCATGGATTTGCTTGACTGTGGTCTGCATGTCCGCGGGGAGGTGAGGAAGTACTTCATCCAGTGACCCAAGGAGGGCATGGGAGAAGTGTGCCATGATCACAGCCGAACTGGCCTGATGAAGGCCCAAGGAAGAGGCCGCATAGACATTATGGGCAGAGTGGTCCATATTCTTGGACTCCTTGTCCGGATGTCGGTCGATGTTGGCCGAGCTGCCAGTATGTCTAAAGACAGAAGCGGTCACCAGGCTCTCAGCTCAGGGATGTTCCATGAATCCCGGCAGGCATCCCATAGCCACCGCATACTTATAGGCCATATGGGCAGATGATGCTGGGCAGGAAGCTGGATGCTGCCAAAGCTGAAGGGCCAGACCAGTAATGACTTTCGCTATTGGAAAGGCCTCCGTCGGTGTATCCCCCCCTCTTAAGGATGTCCATCAAGGGGTAATCTGCCTTTTTCTGGATGGATTTCAAGGGCATCCCGGTAGAATCGGAGATGAGGTGGAGAATGCCTTGAAAGGAGGAGGCACCTTCCTCCAAGGCCGCCGAGAGTGACTTCTCATCAGCAGGATGGGAGTGCAAACCAGTAGTATCCGAATCCGAAGAATCGGGGTACAGCGGTCTCCCGCCCATGTCCCCTTCGCTCTGTCGAGGGTGATCTGGAGTGACTGTGATGGACAGATGTCAGGGAAGCCTGGTGTCTGGATGGTTCTCTTTCGAGGGAGCCCACTGGGGGGGCTGCTTAGGGGGTGGTTCCACCCTAATAGGTGATGAGACTGGTATGGGCCTAGCCGGAATACGGACCGGCCCCCCAGATGGAGGAACCAAAGCCTTCGGTTATGGAGGGGTCGGTGTAGGCCCTTGAGGTGCAGAACAAGTAATGGCTGGGGTGGACGGTGTAGCCGGCTTCTGCCTGGCCCAAATCAGTTGTTGCCACATCAGCTCCTCATAGCATTGATGGAGTTTCTGTCGAAGCCTCTCCTCATCCGAGGAGGAGGAGGATCTGTGACAGCACTTCTTTTTTGAATGCCGGTGGCCTTTCTTCAATTTTCCGGTCGAAGAAGACTGAGTCCTCGATCGAGACCAACAGGGTCGGTGAGGTCGATCGGGGGAAACTGGACTCGGGGAAAATCGAGGTTCTGGTTTGATTCCCTCGATCAAGACACCCACAGGAGGCATCTTGTGATCGGGAAAAGAGAGGATCAAGGTCTTCTCTAGAGAATCATTGACTGAAGTCGGCGAAAGTGGCTCGATCGGCTCGAGAAAAATTTCGGCCATTTCAGCCAATGCCTCAGTGTCCGCCTGGCCAGACGGAAGATCCATGAAGCCGGCGGCCGAGAAAACGATCTTGACCAAAGTTGAGACTGCTGTTTCCTGGGACTTGGACCTCTCTTGGTCCCAGGAGCATCTTCTGGAGCAAGACTTCGGATCCTTGTCCTACTGGCGAGGGCGGGAGGAGTGCGAACCCAAGGGTGCCTCACCCCTGGTGAGGAGAGACTGGCACAACTCCCTAAAGGAACCTGAGAAGGTGGAGCTGAGGTTGAGAGGATTGAAAAAACTTTGGCTGGCCGAAGCCTGAGCTGCTTCTTCCTCGAAAGCCTTCATCTGCTCTAGCTGTTCGTTGGATCCCATGGCCGTGGAAACCATCCACCTCGCCTCCTTCGACTTCACCAGTGGGTTCCTTTTCTCTGGTCTCTCCAGCTTAAGGCATGCCATGTGGTCATCCAAAATGTTAGGATGGAAGGCTAAGCAAAAGGTGCAGGTGGTGGTGTCATAACCGACACCTAGGCAGTACACACAGGTAAGGTGGGGATTGGTGCACAACATTTTCTGGCCGCATGAATACTGGCAAAATCCAGGGAGTAACTTGTCCTCCATATCCGATACACTATTATTGGAATCGACAATTCAAACGAGTTTAAGAGATAAATGTGGTAAAAACCGACGTTGCGAATCCAGGGCCTACGATTGCTAGAGTTAGCACGAGGGAACCTGAATCTTCCAGCGGAAAGGAAGATCTGGCATCATGGGGCAGAGCCGAGAGTTGTACCACCCGGGTGGGTGGGAGGAGCCAGCTTGAAGACTTCCAGCAAGATTTACATGGAAAGGGACATGCCAAAGAGTGTGGATGAACAACATATCCACGCTCCTAGAAAAGGATGATAGCTCATGAAAAAGTATCCTTAGAATCCTTTTTCATGAGAAAAAAATCCTTTTTTGGCGGCCGCCATCTTCTTTATTTTTTAGCCGAAACAAACTGATGTAACTCTGCCCAGGGATGTCTTCTGCAGACATCTAAGTAGGTATCTTGTTCATCATGATATCCTTTATTGTTTTGTGCCTTTACTTTAATTTTATGTGGCTTCAGAATGCATATTTTTATGTTCTAAAATCCCTTTTTGTGACTTGCTACCATTCGTTTTTCGCGAGGTGTCAAAATCCTTTTTCACATCATGAAAAAGGATTAGGACACCTCATGAAAAAGGATGCCTTTCTTAAATCCTTTTTTGTGAGATGACCAAATCCTTTTTTACCAGCAAATTTCTTTTTTGTGAGATGACAGAATCCTTTTTCGTGATGTGAAAAAGGATTAGGACTTCTCCAACCAAATGGTCCTGCCAGTAATCCTTTTTCATGAGATGTCATAATGCTTTTTCATGATGCAAAAAGGATTTTGACACCTTATGAAAAAGGAATTTGTCTGGTGAAAAAGGAATACCAGCAGGGCCATCTGGTTGGAGAAGTTCTAATCCTTTTTTGCATCACAAAAAAGGGTTAGGACATCTCACAAAAAAGGAATTTGCTGATGAAAAAGGATTAGCACATCTCACGAGAAAGGATGTCTTTCTTAAATCCTTTTTCATGAGATGACCAAACCCTCTTTCACCAGCAAATTCCTTTTTTTGTGAGATGACACAATCCTTTTTCATGATGCAAAAAAGGATTAAGACTTCTCTGACCAGGTGGTTCTGCCAGTAATTCTTTTTTGTGAGATGTCATAATCCTTTTCCGTGATGCAAAAAAGGATTTTGACATTGCATGAAAAAGGAATTTGTCTGGCAAAAAAGGATAACTTTGGTCATAACTTTCCCATCTTTTAAGATTTTGACCCCAAATTTTCAACTTGCCATTTTGAGGACCCCACCTTATGAACAAAACAACTGCCATTAAACAACTCTCTCCTAAAAGGTGATTTCAAAGTCAGTTGGTGAATTCACCTTTCAGGTGGGATTTGCATAATGACTGTCATATTGTTCATGAGATGGAGTCCCCAAAAGGCCGTGTTATAAATTTGGGGTAAAAATCTCAAAAAATGGCAGAGTTATGATGATTCATTGGAATTGCACAACACACTCTCATAACTTTGTCAATTTAAAATATTTTGACCCCAAATTTGAAACATAAAATTCTTATTACCCCACCAAACGTATGCCACAACAGTCATTTTTTAAATCCTGGCCAAAATTAGTTTTCACACCTGCTGCACAGAAATGGTGTTGCAGTTGCGTAGAATTACGTTTCAGTGGGGATTTGCATTTTTTCACCGCTGGGTACATCAGGTGGGTAATAACATGGCTATGATGACAATTGTATCACTCCTGTCTTATAAATACTAAAGGTAAGTACAGTACATACAGTATAAGCATCTATGGAGGAATGGGAGGCCCTCATAGCTATGTACATGTATGCTTCTATGGAGGAATCAGAGTGCAGGGGCCGGGGGGCCCTGTGAGCTGACAAGCACATTAGGATATGATTACACTATCTCAAAAAGTAAGGAAATAAATTGCAAAAAATGTCATTAATGCATCAGTTACAGTAGGGTTAAAGCAACAAAAGTAGGGAAATGTGGCATTATGGTTTCCAACCCTAACACCCCCCACCCTTCACAGATGAAGAGGCATCAATGGGCAGCATTGGTGTCTTCAGCCCTAATGTTCACACCATTCTCCTATGCTGCACCCACCCAGCTCATTTTCTAATAGAATGGGGAGAGCGTTGGAGTTGATGACCCCAATGCTGCCCCCAATGCCTTTTCTTCTGTGAAGGGCGGGGGTGGGGGCTGATGACCAATGCCACATTTCCTAATACTTTTGTCAATGCTAACTCCTAACTGATGCATTAATAAAGTTTTTGCAATATGGATAGATAGATAGACAGACAGACAGACAGACAGATAGATAGATAGACTGACAAACAGACAGGGTGCGACTGCACCCTATAATTAGGGTTGTACTGGCAGTTCTATGTTAAACCCACATTTGTTTGGACTTTAATAACTTTGCAACCATTCAATGGATTTGCAGAAAATTTTGCAAGCATGAACTTGTGGGATAGATCTCTACATGTGCCAAGTTTTGTTCTGGTTGGATTTGGGGTTTCCAAGTTGTGGATAGTGCAAATATTTAATTTTTGTAACTGTTTCCTATTGGTTATAATGGGTTTTTGTTTGTCAGCAGTAGACCTAGAAGGTTTTAAATTTTGACTTGAAATTTTCAGGGTAGAAAGAGGCTGACACACAGATGTGCCTTTTGCTGGTTTAGTGCAAAAAAAATATTAATCCGTTCCAATGTTATTGCAGTTTAAAAAGTTCATAAATTGTTCTGAACATGCTCAGTAAGCACCTCAACATAGCTGTATGAAATAAAAAAGGAATTCTTTTGTTGTATTGACATATTTTTTGTTTGAGGAAAATCCTTTTTCACTTGGCCATCTTGTTTTAAGTTTTGCCTCAAAATTCTAATTTGGAAACCTCAAAAATGATATTCTGGGGAGGAACCAACACATGTAGTTTGTTTACTGGGACCCCCTTAGCTGGATTCTGCACTTTATTGCTCAAGAAATGCCATTAAAATTTGTTTTTTAAACATTAAAGTAATGTTTTAATCATGTGATACAAAAAAAGATCTTGTTTCGTATCATGAGTCACAAAAAAGATCTTGTTTTGCATGGGAAATCGATGTGTTTCAATGGGGTTTTCAACTTTTGTGCATAGCATTGCCATTTTTGCATATTTTAACACCAAATTTTCAAATACCCTTTTTGAGACCCATCTTCATGAACAATGTTGGTGTAATTTCACAAATCCTGCCTGAAAAGCAATTTTGTGGTCCTTTGGTGAAATCACATTTCAGGCAGGATTTCAACATTTTCAACACCCTTGTTCATCAGGTGGAGTCATAAGAAGACTATGTTGAGATGAGATTTTGGGGTCAAAATATGTAGACATGCCAAAGTTACAGTATGCACATATGTTGAAATTTTGCTATGCTCCCTTGTAACTTTGGCAATTTTAAGTATTTTGACTCAAAATTTTCAGCATAAGCATCTTTATACACCACCTCATGAACATGAGAGCTGTCATTTTTCAAACCTTGGCCAAACTGTGGTTTTGCACCTGTGGCATGCAATGGCATTGCAGTGTCATGGAATCACGTTTTAGTAGGAATTTCAAAATTTTCATTACTGGCTTCATGAGGTGGGGTAATAAGAATGTTATGCTTACAATTTCATCCCTGTTTTACTACAAATGCAACCACAGGGGCCTCTGGGCCCTGTACTTCTACAGCAACATGTATGTACGTATCTAAGAATGGATGGGAGTGCAAGGTCCAGAGGATTTTGTGCTCCCACAAACATATGAGGATACCATTACAGTATCTCAAAAAGTAAGAAAATTCTTTGCAAAAACTTTGTTAATGCACTAGTTAGGGTTGAAGTGACAAAAGTTGGAAAATGTGGCATTAGGGTTTTGAACCCTAACACTCCACCCCCCAAGCTGCAGGCAGCAACATGCATGGGGTGTGCCTTGTGGTTGTCATCCCTATGCTCATCCCATTCTCATACACTGTACCCTTCTCAGTTTACTTACTCAGAGAATAGGGTGAGCATCAGGAATGACATCCCCAAGGCACAGTCCAAGCATGTTGCTGCCTGCAGGGTGGGGGTGAGTGTTAGGGTTGGATGCTCTAATGCTACATTTCCTATTTTGTCACTTCAACCCTGACTAGTATTAACGTTTTGCAAAGAATATATATATATATATATATATATATATATATATATATATATATATATATATATATATATATATATATATATATATATATATACATATATATATACACACACACATACACACACACACACATATATATACTGTATGTATATATATATGTGTGTGTGTGTGTGTGTGTGTGCGGTTGCACTCCTATAGTTACGGATAGATGAGGTCGTGCTCAGATAGTTAGGGTTCGGTGGTCATTTCTATGTTAAACTTGAAATTTTGCACTTTAATAACTTTGCAGCTGTTCTACTGATGTGTGTGAAAGTTTGCATATGCCAACGATCTCTGGCTGTGACAAGTTTTGTTCCAGCTGGATGTGCAGGTGCAGAGATACGGAATGAATAAAAAACTTAAACTTACCAAGTTTTGTACTATTTGTTTGTCACCACATTTCTCTAAAATGGCACAGGATTTGGTCTGAAATTTGTAGGGTATATCAGCTTGGGTCTCAGATGTGCCTTCTGAAGGTTTGGTGAGAAAATATTAATCCATTTAAAGGTTATTGAAGTTTCAATTTTCACGTTATTTCTCATGGGAAAAATTAGATGTGCTGTGCGAAACAACTGTTTTGCTGCCACAAAAGTGTTTTTTATTGTTGCAAATGCAGAATGTAATGTTGAGATTCTGCCATCTTGTTTCAGTTAGCGAAGCAAACAAATTTAAATATTTCAAAAAATACTTGCAGTTGGTAAACACCAACAGTGGTGTTTACCTAATTGTGGTACAAGGAATCAAATTTGTAGTCTGTTTTCCCCCAAAATGCCTAGAAATAGGTTATTTTTGTCTGCTGCAGACATATTTGTGCTGCAAATTGTAGCAGTTGTTTTGTGAAACAAGGGAAAGTTTGTGCCGCAAACTGTGACAAACTCCCATTGTTTCATGAAAACAAGGAAGGGTGTTTTGCAAAACAGCTGCCACAATTTGCAGCACATACGTCTGCAGAAAAAAAAAATTATTTAGTGGCATTTTGGGGGCAAACTGACCCCAGAATCCAATTCCTCTGCCCCCAATTAGGTAAACACCTGTTGGTGGTTATCTAAATCAAGTATTTTTTACAGTTTTAAGACCTCCAAGGGGAAGGGAGCCAAGGCACGAGAAGCGCATAAATACAACATGACAGCAGTGAACTCTGATACTCCTCAAACAATCCATCATTTTTGCACCAAATTGTGCTTTCTAAATACTCATGTCATCATCTAGTACTCGAATTACAAAATATCTCCCTTGCAGATGTAGCAGCCAATATATAGTTACAGTATATGTAGCTGAGTGAAAAAATTACACACAAATACATATCCCTAATAATGGTGTTTCTTACAAGGTAGGGAAACACACCTAGCACTGCAGAGTGATGTCAACATTCATGGTACTCCAAATAAGGATGTCATCCCACTACAAGCTGTCTGTACAGCTGGGCAGTGAAGCCGACAGTTGGTTGTGTCAGAGATTATCTGAAATATGGAATGACTCAAAGACAGCAAGACATGCATTTGTAAATGTCAAATGTTCACTACATCTGAATCCACAGACCATTGTTTTATTTAGTAGCCAACATCAGGGGGCCCAATCCCCCATTGGCATTTAGACACCTCCCCAGTAGTGTTGGACACTGGGGACCCCACTCCCAGTTTGCCAAAATATTTGCTTAGTTTTATCCTGTAAAAAAAAAATCCACAACTTCCTTTTTGGTTTTAAACTGGAAAATATAAAATGGTCCCTTGTTGTCCCTGCCATTCCCCTCCCCATCCTGACCCTCCCACTGAGCATCCACTGCTCCACACACCCCCTTTCTCTATACTTACCAGGGGAGGTCATAGGCTGTCCTCTTCTGTGGACCAGGACACATCTGCACTCTTCAAAGCTGAACCATGAACCGAGGAATCAAGGTAAGTGTCATAGAATGTATTTCAATGATGTTTTGAACTTGTGTTCCTAACAGCATTTTTTGGAATGTTATCATCAAATTTTCAACATGGCTTTTTTGGGACCCCACCTCATGAATACTGTAACTGTCATTTCATTAATCAGGCTCAGAAGGTGATTTTGTGGTTGCTGCGCAAAATCACCTTTCAGAACGGAATATCAAAATTTCACCATCAGTGTTCATGAAGTGGGGTCCCAAAAAGGCCATGTTGAAAATTTGGTGAAAAAATTCCTAAAAATGGCTGAGTTACATGTGTTCATTGAACTTTTTTCTATGGATGCACATAACTTCCGTAATTTTTAATATTCTGAGTCCAAATTTTCAACATAGCAATTTTTCCACATGACCCCATGAACAATACAGCTGTCATTTTTCACATCCTGTCCAAAACATGTTTTCACACCTGTGGCACAGAATGGCGTTTTCACATGGATTTGAAAGTTTTAAGAAGACTGTGTTGAAAAATGGTGTTGAAATATGAAAAAGTGCCAAAGTTATGACCATTCATTGCAATTTCGCTATGTCCGCTTGTTACTTCAGAAATGTTACATATTTTTACCCTGGATTGTCAACATAGCCTTTTTATTACTGGGAGGGCCCTGTGCTTCCACAGCTGCATACATATACACATCTATGGAGTGATGGAAGCACAGGTTCTGAAGGGCCCTCTGCTCTCACGTGGACATAGAGATACCATTATGGAGTGATGTCAGTGCAGGCCCAAGAGGTTCCTGTGCTCCCACAGGGAAATGAGTGCCCATTACAATCTCCATATACTTATGAATGGAATGGAGTGCAGGGCCCAGAGGGCCCTGTGCACCCATAAGCAAATAAGGCTACAATTATACTTTCTCAAAAAGTAAGAAAATTCTTGGCAAAAAAAAAACAAAACTTAATTAATACATCAGTTAGGGTTCCCACCATCAAACATTTAGAAATGTGGTGTCAGAGTTTCCAAACCAAACACCCCCCACCCTCCATGCACAAACTGACATCAGGGGTATGCCTTGGGGCTGTTGGCCCTAACATTCACCCCATTCTTCTATACTGTAACATCTAACATTCCTTACACATGGAATGGGGTGAGCATTAAGGTCAACAACTCCAAGGCACCCCTCCAATGCCTTTTGGTGCATGGAGGGTGGGGGTGGTGTGGGGTGTTGTAAGGTTGGAAACTCTAACACCACATTTCCCAACCTTTGATGGTGGGAACCCTAACTGATGCATTAATAAAGTTTTTTTGCCATAAAATATATAAATATTTTATATATATATATATATATATACAGTATATATAGGGGATATGACATGGCCTGACTGAAGATATCATATTTATCTTCATGAGAGACCAATGATATCATTATATCTCACTCGTGAGATATCTTGATGTCATTGGTCTCGAGTGAAGATAAATATGATATCTTCAGTCAGGCCATGTCATGTTCTGTTTATACAACATGTGTTTTGGGCCTCCTAACACTACCCCTACTTAACACAATCCCCCACATATTTTATTTATGTATTGTATTTATTTATTTAAACATCAGTTTAATAACCTTTGAGCCAGGGGCTCATTTACAAAGGTACCTCGTCACATAGAGGACAACAGACAGAGCACAAGAGAACAGTTAATACAGGTTCAAGATAGTTACCATTCAGGGTTACAGTAGGTTCCAATACATATGATAGTAAATAAAATAAAAATTAGGGTTGGGAGGGTGAAAGTAGGAGAGGATGGAGGTAAGAGGGGAGAAGGACTGGGGAGCAGAAGAAGAGGGAAAGACCAGGGAAGGAGGGTGGGTAAAGGGAGGAGGTGAGTAGGAAGGGGGGGAGTGCAGCTCGGTGAGCTTTGTCAGAGGGTTTTTTTTTTTTTTGCGGCAGCGGCATCTGCGTGAGATGAGCAGGTGGTTTCTGAGGCTGAGTTTAAAGCTTGCTAACGTGGAGGAGTCAGAGATACTGGCAGGGAAGGAGTTATACCAGGTAGGTGCTCTGTAAGGGAACGCCCTTTGGCCTTGTGAAGTCCTAGCTCTTGGTATGACCAGAGTTGTTCTGGATGAGCTGCAGGTGTTCACAGTCGGCGTAGCTCAGTGGATTGAGTCAGAGAGGCCAGTGGGAGATAGGCCATGTAGGGCTTTAAAGGTGAGCTGGCAGGTTTGATACATGAGCCGCTCATCCAGGCTGAGTTGGGTTGCCAAGGAGTACAGCAGACATGTGTGTGTAAGTCTGGGTGCACTGGTGATAAGTCTGCAGGCTTTGTTAAGTGTATGGTGAACCTTGCTGAGGGCTGTCTGATCTGCTGACCCATAGACCGGAAGGCCGTAGTCGATGAGAGATATGACAGAAGAGGTGACAGCCAGGCAGAGGGCATCTGAAGGGAGGCATTTTTTGTGCTGGTAGAGAATGCCCAGCCGTGAGTTGGTGGCATAGTTCAAGGTGGAGATATGGCCATGGAAGGAGAGGGCAGGGTCAAAGATTATTCCAAGATATTTATAGGACTGCACAGGTTCAATGGGGATATTGAGGATGGAGTGGACAGTGAGGGGAAATTTGCTGAACTTATTTTGGGGGTGGGAGAAGAGCATTGTTTTTGTTTTCTTAAGGTTGATTATGAGTCGGTGCTCAGTGAACCAGGTTTCAGCGGAATCAAAGGCTAGTTGGAGAGAACTCTGAAGCAACGTAGGGTTACTATCAGAGGCAATGAGTACAGCATCATCAGCATAGAGCAGGATCTTACCCGCACATTTGCTGGGTAGTGAGTTGAGGAAGAGGGAGAAGAGTAGGGGTCCAAGAATAGAGCCCTGGGGGACTCCAGAGCGAATAGGGCAGGTGCTGGAGAGAGTTCCACAAACTTTCACACATTGAGAGTGGGCTGAGAGATAGCTAGCGCACCAGGAGACTGGTCCAGTGGCAAAGCCTATGTGGTCGAGGGTGGTTAACAGGAGTGGATGCGATACGGTATCAAAAGCTTTAGACAGGTCAATGAATACCGCACCAGCCAGGGCGCCAGAGTCCAAGGAGGTGTGGAGGAAGTTGGCAAACTCCAGGAGTGCTGTATTGGTACTATGACCAGCTCTGAACCCATGCTGCTCAGGGCAGGGAACATTGTATTTAGAGAGGTAGTTAGAGACTTGAGTGGCCACAATTTTCTCCAAGGCCTTGGGGGAGGATTGAGATGGGTCGGTAATTACCTGGCAGAGTCCTGTCTCCACCTTTGTGGACAGGGGTAACTGTAGCAACCCTCCAGACAGCAGGAAATTGTCCGAGGCAGAGGGATTTGTTAAAGATGCATGTGATAGGAGAGATGACCTGGTCCAGGATCTGACGTAGGAGGCAGGGATCTAGGGAGTCGTTACCAATGGTGTTACCTTTTAAGGCTTTAAGCAGGTATGGCCTAGCTTCTTGTGTGGTGACACAATGCAGGTGGAACAAGGGCCGTGTGATGGGTGGTGCAGAACTAGGGGGTGGAGGACTGAAGAAATTGCCAGGGAACACTGAGCTAAGGTCAGTAAAGGAGTTATTGAGGTGAGTGGCAATGAGGGCAGGATCAGAGGAGACCGTACCATTGATGTTAAGAAGTGAGGGAGAGGGGGACCGGGAGTGACCATTCAGCTGCTTGACGTTGTCCCAGAAGGACCTAGGGTTCCCCCAAGAGGAGGTAAGGGAGGCTTTATAGTATTCCGCCTTTGCTTTGCGGATAGCCCAGGTGCACCGGTTTTGAACCGTAGCATAGGTCTGTCTGTCTGCTGGTCGGCCAGTTGCAACAGCAAGGTGCCACATGTTGTCCTGCTGCTTATAAAGCCACTGCAGGGCAGGGGTGATCCAAGGGGCATATCTTATTTTGGACCTACGAGCAGTTATAGGAGCAAAGATGTCACAGGCAAAGTTGAAGGTGTTGACAAAGAAGGCCAGAGCCATGTCAATGTTAGTTGCGTTTATCAATGGAGACCAGTCTGTGTGGGCAAGGTAATGCTTTAGGTCTTTCAACTCCCCAGGTCTAAGCCACCTCTGAAAGGTGGTTTTGACAGGGGGGTGTGGGCTGAGAGGTTACCCAGTTGAAGAGAACAGGGGAGTGGTCACTAAGGCAGTCAGGGAGGATTTGGATATTGTGGACGCAGCTTGGCCTGTTAGTAAGGACCACATCCAAGAGTGTGCTAGAGCCCCTTCTGGGGTTGATTCTAGTAGGCTGGGAGACTAGTTGGGTTAGATCAATTGCAGCAAAGGCCTCGAGGGAGGAAGAGGATGAGGGGCAAAGCCAATTAATGTTCAAGTCACCCACCAGGATTTGGTCAGAGGGGTTGGGTAGGGAGGTAAGATAGTCAATTAGTGGGCCCAGCACCTGAGATTGGTTCTTGGGAGGTATGTAGGCCATGGTCAGGAAGATAGGACCCCTAGAAGGGTCAGGAGATAGTTTTAGTGTTAGGGCCTGGGCCTTATGGTCAGGGTCAGGGGGAGGGAGGGCTAGTCCAATGAGAGGGTCCTGTAAATAGAAGGCACAACCCCCACCTCTCCTACCGACCCGGTCCAGCCGGTGGAGGGTGTAGCCAGGGAGAGAGACCTGGGAGTTAGGGGTGGAGTCAGACAGCCAGGTTTCAACCAAGGCAACCACATCTGGTTTATGAACCATCACCCAGCAGTGTAGTGAGTCCAGTTTTTTCAAGAGGCTACAGATGTTCATAGATGCGATACGAAGTCCAGAGGATTTCGAGGGAGGGCCAGTGTTGCCAGGCCCAGGATTGGGATGGATGTTGCCAGACAGAAGCAGGAGGAAGAGGGCTGCTCTTGGGAGTAAGTGGCAGAAGGATAGTTATGACGACTGGGGTAGGGGGGATGAGGGGGTGTAGTGGTACAGGGGATAGGAAGAGTAGTACAGACAGAAATGCAAACCACGATGAGATGCACGAGGGGCGGGGGTGAGTGAGAGGATGCCATATGATCGGTGATAGATAGAGGAGCATGCTGGGTGAGTGAAGGCCGCAAGGGGAGGTGGGGCGGGGGGGATGAGGGGTGGGTTGCAGGCAGATAATTGGGGGCATAGGAACAGCTCGCCAGCTGGGATATAGCGCCCCTAGGGGAGGTAAAGACTATTAGAAGGAGGGGAAGGAGAGGGAGGGAGCGAGACGGAGAGTGACGGACATGAGTGGCGAGGGTTGAGGATTTATTAGGTAGCTGAATGACCTGCAGCCCCCACCCCCACCCAATGCTGTTCTGATATTGGTTGCTCTTTGATAGCTGGCTAAAAATAGTCATTTAAAAAACAACTCATCGGCTCCACTTTTTAGTACAAGAGGCAGCTCCACCAGTGCAGCACCCCCCAAGCGGTTATGGTATGTGGCTGATCCTGCCACGTGGTTATGATATGTGGTTGTTATAGTCCCTGCCATAATTGGGTAATGAAATACCTGTTTAAAAGAACGTTATGTGCTTGATCCTGCTGTGATTCCTAAAGAAATACTTATTAAAAAAACTTATCTGGTTAATCTCCATGTTATCTGGCAGGTTAGGAAAAGCAGTTCTTTTCCGATGTAGCAAACCTGTAGCGTGCGAGCATCATCTATGCTGTAACAGAGGGATGTCCACATATTGTAAAATAAGGCACTCTGCCTGTAATAAAGAAATATGTGGCTTTTTTTCTTACTATCCTCACGCTTTGTTTAAATGCTGCTGACAGAAGACACGGAGAACGAAGTGAGTCTCGCAGTCAGAACAGTGAACGCAAGCATGAGCGGAGTGTTGCTATAGCAACGCTCGCTTGGGCTTGCGTTCACTGTTGTGAAGCTGACTACCCTTTCATTTTCCTCTGTCTTCTGTCAGCAGCTTATTTTAAACAAACATAAGGACAGTAAGAAGAAAGCCACATATTTCTAACGTTTTACAGTCAGACTGCGTTATTTTAAATCTGTGAGACATCACTTTTGTTACAGCATAGATAGTGCGCGGCCACGCTACAGGTTTACGGCATCGGAAAAGAAACTGCTTCTTCCCTAACACCCTGAGGAAATGGCAGGATTAACCAGATAAGTTTGTAAACTATTTCTAGTAAACAATTATGGCAGGTCAGAGTCGCGTGGTGGTGGGGGGTTCTACTGTTGGCGGGTTGTCCTCACGTTACAGTTTATATAGCGCTGGGTCACTCTACTTTACAGTATAAAAAGGTAAAACAGTTTCTTCCCTTGCCCATTTAAATTGGCAGGATCGACCAGGTAAGTTTTTTTTCTTTTAAAATAAATATTTGTTTTAACAGTTATGGCAGGTCAGAGTCACATGGGGGAGCTGCAGGTCGTGGTCATTGAGTGATATCGTCGCGAGGGAGCAGTGTTCCATGTCTAGCACTCGGATTGAAACTGAAACAGTTTCACTTAATAAGAATGACGTATAGGAGTGTGAAGATATCAAACTGATGTATAGGAACATGGAGATAACAATGATATCTTCACTGGCTAATTAAGATATCACTTTTTATTATTGTGTTTATCTCAAAACACATGTTGTATAAATATATATATATATGCCAGTATGATTAGGGTTGCCCGACCACTTCTATGTTAAACCCCAAATGTTGCACTTTAATAACTTTGCCACCATACAATGGATTTGCCTGAAAGTTTGCACGTGCAGTCTGGTATCATAGATCTCTGGATCTGGCAAGTTACGTTGCAGTC
The DNA here is from genome assembly GCA_016271365.2 of Neoceratodus forsteri. Lineage (NCBI taxonomy): Eukaryota > Metazoa > Chordata > Ceratodontiformes > Ceratodontidae > Neoceratodus > Neoceratodus forsteri. The sequence continues at coordinate 1,161,584,580 of CM028130.1, forward strand.
GGATGAGTGGTTGCAGAGCTGCAGAGTGCCAAAATATGCACAAATACAGGAGGTTTGTGCGTTTCTTTGCTCGTGGGTACAGCCTGTACAATTTGTCCATTTGGCTTGAAATCTTCAGGAAAGATGCAGACTGGGTCACTGATGTTTCTTTCGAAGATTTGGTGAAAAAAATATTAAACCATTCAAAAGTTATTCAAGAAACAAATTTCCCATTATAGTCGATGGGGAAAAAAACATATGCATCTCTCGAAAGCTGCCGCCACTACATTTCACAGAACAGATGTGACACTTTTGCAAATCATGAAAGTGTCTTGCCCATTCTGTCACTAAATATTGCAAAACTGTCACAATTTGTGACAGAACATCACCCAAAAGCAGCAATCTTTGCCACATCACAGCATCAAAATGGTTGGGGCTTTTGGGCTGAACTTTGCAGACTAGCAAGCCCTGGTCCAATAGATGTGCCTTTTGGTGAATTGGGCCCAAAGCATTAATCGGGCCCATAGTTACAGTGCTCCGAAGTTGAGAAATTTCCCATACGCTAATATTGCAGTGTCTGCGGTGACTTTCAATGACTGTATCTTGGAAACGGTGCAAGATACAGATTTTTCATTCTCTGCAGCTTAGTGGACTAAGCTTGCATGGAGATTTCAAAGTCATGAATACCACTGCAGTGGATTTTTTTTAATAATTGCACCGATTACTGAGCTATTACCAAATTAGTGTTACAAGGGTTCCTTTTCAGTACTATCCGGCTGCTGTATGGCTTCGTACTTATGTATATATTATGGTAGCATGGTAGTGCTACCATAGTTAGGGTTGAGTAAAATTAAATGGTGAAATTTTGCACCTTAATAACTTTGCCACCGTTCAATGGATTTGCCTGAAATTTGGCAGGCATGGTGCATAACCATAGATCTTGGGATCTGCCAGCTTTCGTACTGGCTGGATATATGGCTGCGTAGTTATTAGGCAACATTCTGGGGCGCATGTATTTTTTTTGCGCATCCTTTGCTTGCGCCTAAAGGTTGCACAGTTTGTGTGACCAGCCTGAAAACTTCAATGAACATGTGGCCGGGGTCCCCAGTGTGCCTTTTGAAGATTTTGTGAAAAAATATTGAACGGTTCAAAAGTTATTCAAAAAACAAATTTACCATTATAGTCAAAGGGAAAAGTTAACAAAAAGTTCGACAGTGTCACAAATGCACTTTTTATTGTTGCAAATTACCCTAGTAGTGTCACAAATTTGCCATTTTGTTTTCAGTTACTGATCACAGAAATGCTTGGCATTTTTAAATTGGGACCATCTAGGGACATATTATTTTTGTGTTTACCTAGTCGAGCCCTGAGGATGCTAGGCATGTCTTTATTTTGGGGTTACACACCCCAGAAATATGTTTTTAAAATTTTTGGGAAAGTAGTGTCACAAAGTAGTGTTGCACCTGCGACACTGTCCCACTTTTTTGCAAAAGGTTTTGCAAATCACGACACTACTTTTCAACACTATGGCCAAAATAACAGGAATTGTTTGCCACCCTGCTGCAAAAGAACGGTTTGGTCTTTTGGGCTGAAACTTGGAAGGAATAAAGCCAACATGTCACAGATGTGCCTTTTGGTAGATTGGTGAAAAAATGTTGTAGGGACACTAAGGTACAGTACTCTGAAGTTCACACTTTTCCCCATAGACTAATATTGTGGCATCAGCGGCGCCTTTTGTGGCCCGTATCTCGGAAACGGTGCGAGATACAGACTTTTCATTAAAAAAATGCTTAGCCCCCCAAGCAGGAGCAAAGTACAAAACTAGCCAGGAAAGTCATAATTCATACGAAATTTTAATTTTTTTTCTACGTCGTACGGTTCCTGAGATACAAGTAATTTAGTATTTCAACTCCTCAGTTTTTGCTCCGAGCCCCATTATTATGCTCACATTCTTTGTACTCACTGTGTTTCTCTATGCAGCTGTTGGAGAAAACCAGGGTGTGCACTCCAGTTACTGTTACACGGAGCATTTCCACTTGCGTTTCCATACCCATTTGCGTTAGCGTTCACGTGTACGCCACCGTGTGCGTTATCCTTTGCGTTTCTGTTTGCACTTGCATTTGCGTTACTCTTACCATTTGTGTCTACAGTACTGTTTCTGTTTATTTTTCTCTTTGCATCACCATGCACATTACCATTTGTGTTTGTGGACACCCTTCCATTTGCATTTGTCTCTCATTTTGCATCATCGTTGGTGTTACCATTACCATTAGCATTTACAAGTGCGGTACCATGACCATGGTGCATTACGGTTTGCATTTCCATACGCGCGTGGGTTTGAGTTTCCGTTTCTGTTTCCTTTGACATTATTGTTGCTATTTCCATTACCATTTGCATTAGCAATTGCGGTACCGTGACTATGTGCATAACGGTTTGCGTTTCTGTATGTACTTGCATTCATTCGTGTTTCTGTTTATGTTTCCTTTGGCATTATTTTAGCTGTTACTGTTACCATTTGTATTTCCAATTGCAGTACCATGACTGTGCGCATTACGGTTTGAATTTCCATATGTGCTTGCATTTGCCTTTCCGTTTCTGTTTCCTTTGGCATTATTTTTGCTGTTACCATTACCATTTGTGTTTGCAATTGCGGTACCGTGACCGTGCACGTTATGCTTTGCATTTCCGTACATGCTTGCGTTTGTCTTTCCATTTCTGTTCCCTTTGGTGTTATTGTTGCTGTAACAGTTAACATTTGTGTTTACAATAGCGGTACCATTTAAGTTTGCATCACCATGTGTGTAACCATTAGCACTTACGTTTGCATTGCAGTTACCGTTACTAAGTCATAAGACATCATGTGGTGAGAGCACGGGGTATAGAGTCCTTATTCTCAAAAAGAATGGAAATTCATGGCAAAAAAAATCCAATTATTGCATTGGTTGGTTGTCTACAGCAATTCAAGTAGCAGAACTCGGTGTTAGTTGAAAGCCCCTGCAGTACCCCAGCCCTACTTCAACCGGCATTGGGGTGCATTGTCGACACCTAACTCCTCACCCTGTTCTCCTATACCTCAGCTTGCTTACACATGTGATGGGGTGAGAGTTAGGGCCGAGGACCACAATGCGCATCCCGATTCCAGTTGGGGGGGCAGGCTGGGGGGTGCAAGGGGGACTTTCAACCCTAACACCAAATGCCCTTGCTTTTGTTGCTGTGGAACAACCCCAACTGATGCATTAAATTGAGTTTTTTTGCCATGAATATACATATATTATAGTGGCACAGTAGTGCCACTGTTGTTAGGGTTGAGTACCCCATTTAAGGTTAAACTCTGAAATTTGGCAGCTTAATAACTTTGCCACCATATGACAGATTTGCCCGACATTTGGCATGCATGGAGCAGTACCATAAGTCTGTGGATCTGCCAAGTTTTGTAACAGTCGGATATACAGTTGTAGAGCTACATAGCGCTGGAGAATATGGTAATTACGCATTTTTGTGCATTCTTTTCTCACGCCTACAGGTCGCACGGTCTGTGCGACTGGTCTGAAACCATCAGGGAACATGCAGCCCGGGTCCCTGATGTGCTTTTCAAAGATTTCATGAAAAAATATTAGACGGGTCAAATGTTATTAAAAAATACAAGATTCCCATTATAGTCAATGGGAAAAGTTAACAAAAAGTTCGACAGTGTCGCAAATGCACTTTTTAGTGTCGCAAATGACCCCTGTAGTGTCGCAAATCTGCCATTTTGTTTTCAGTTGGTGGTCACAGAAATGCTTGGCATTTGAATTTGGGACACTCTAGGGACACAATTCTTGCTGCGTTCACCTAGTTGAGTCCTGAGGATGCTAGCCATGTCTTTTTTGGGGGGTTAAACACCCCAGAAATATGTTTTAGAAATTTTTGTAAATGGTAGCGTCGCAAAGTAGTGTCACACATTTGACACTTTCATGATTTCTTTTACGAAAGTGTCACAAATCACGACACTACTTTGAGACACTATGCCCAAAATAATAGGAAATCTTTGCCACCCTGCTGGAAAAGAACGGGTTGGTCTTTTGCGCTGAAATTTGGAAGGAAGAAAGCCAAGGTCCCATGGATGTGCCTTTTGGTAGTTTGGTGACAAAATATTAGAGGGCTGCAAAGCTACATCACTCCAAAGTTGACAATTGTTTCCATAGGCTAACATTACGGCGTCTGCCACGCCTTTCAGGGCCCATATCTCAAAAATGCTTCAAGATATGGACTTTTTGTCGGAAAAATGCTTAGGCCCCCCACGAGGGGACTAAATACAAAACTAGCCAGGAAAGTCATAAATAGTATGAGATTTTTTTTTTTCTACGTCGTACGGTTCCTGAGATATAAGAAATTTAGTATTCCAAGTGTTCATTTTCTGCTCTGAGGCCCATTATTATGCATACATTCTTTGTATTCACTGTGCTTCTGAATGCACCTTTTGGGGAAAAACAGGGTGCGCATTTCTGTTACTGATACAGTCAGCGTTTCCACTTGGGTTTCCATTACAGTTTGTGTTAGCATTTCCGTTTCCATCACCGTGTGCGTTACCCTTTGTGTTTGCATTTGCACTTGCGTTTGCATTACTGTTACCATTTGTGTTTCCATTACTGTTTTTATTTGTGTTTCCTTTTGCATCACCATGTGCATTACCATTTGCATTTGCGTACGTGCTTCTGTTTGCATTTCCCTTTGCGTTTCTGTTTCCTTTGGCGGTATCATTTGTGTTACTGTAAGCATTAGCATTTCCAATTACTTTACTGTGACTGTGCGCATTACAATTTGCATTTGCGTACATGTTTTTTATTTTGGAATACAGTGTGCAGCATTTTCTATGTGGTGGTGAGTGCCCAAGCTTCTGTGTCTTTTGAAATATATATATATATATATATATATATATATATATATATATATACACACACTATATATTTTAGGGTTGCACGGTCACTTCTATGTTAAACCCCAAAGTTTGCACTTTAATAACTTTGCAACCGTTTGTCCGATTTACCTGAAATTTTGAATGCATGGTGTCCAACCATAGATCTCTGGATCCAGAAACTGTTGCTCTAGCTGGATCTACAGCTGTGGAACCACAGAGCATCCAAAAAGTGAAAATTACCTAACTTTTACATATTTTTCGGTCAGGCATAATGGACCGAAGAATGCGTCTGAGAGGATTCTGATGTGCTTGTCTATATGTGGCCTGGGTTAAACTGGTACATTTTGAAGATTTAGTGAAAAAATATTACTCTGTTCAAAAGTTATGCAAGTTTTTCATGTTTCATTGTAGCCTATGACAAAATTTATATGTGCGTTGTGAGAAAGTTTGCAATCACATTTCTGTTGCCATGCTCCCTAAATTTCTTTTCGTACTGCCACCATCCTGTTTTCTGTTAGTGAAAGACAGAAAACATTGTAACTCTGAAAATAATGCCCTTTGGTAAACACCAACAGCTGTGTTTACCTAATCGGGCCCTTAGGAACATGACCTTGGCATCACTTTTTCAGTAGGTGGTCTGGAAATATGTTTTTCAAACTTTATCCACCATTCTGCCATTTTGTTGTTGCGATAACATTTTTTGTTGTCATGGCAATGATCGTGATCAAAAAAAGAGAAACCTCTACAACATTTTTCTGTGTACGACAACATTCCCATTATAGAGATAGGAGCACCACAAACATATTAAAATTATTGTGAAAACACTGCACAAACACATTTTTCCATGTGTTGTTTTCTTTGTCAATTCATTGTGCCAAGGTGGATTGTGTTTTGGGGCTGAAATTTACAGGGTGGCAAGCCCTGGTCCCACAGATGTGCCTTTTGGTGGTTTGGTCCCAAAACATTCAATGGGCCCATGGTTACAGCTTTCCAAATTTGAGAAATTTCCCACAGGATAACATTGCTGCGCCTATGGCACCTTTCAGTGTCCATATCTCAGAAACAGAGAGAGATACGGATTTTTCGCTACCCTGTAGGTAGACTAAGCATGCAAGGAAATTTCAAAGTCATAGATTACACCTGCAATTTGTTTCATAGGTTGTACGGTTACTGAGATATTGGCAAATTAATGTTACAAGGGTTCCTTTTCAGGCCTATAGGGCTACTGTATAGCTCCTCTGTTATGTGTAAGTGGGAGCGCAGGGCCCAGAGGGCCTACACTCCCACAGACGCATATCATTATGCACAAATGGGAAAGGACCCACGCTCCCACCAACACATACCATTTGCTAGTTACATTACACTTTTTCAAAAAGTAAGGAAATTCATTGCAAGAAACTTCATTGATGCATCAGTTAGGGTTGATGTCACAGTGACAAAAGTTTGGAAATTCAATGTTAGGGTTACCCCCCTACCACCCCACCCCACCCCCATCCTCCACACAACAACAGACGTTGGGGTATGCCACGGGGTCTTCAGTCCTAACTCTCACATCATTCTCCTATACTCTAGCATGTCAGCTTGCTTACACATGGAATGGGATGAGAGTTGGGCCTGATTACACCCCATGGCACACCCTGATGTCTGTTGTTGTGTGAAGGATGGGGGGTGGTAGGGGGTAACCCTAACATTGAATTTCCAAACTTGTCGCTGTGACATGAACCCTAACTGATGTATTAACAAAGTTTTTTGCAATGAATATATGTAATATTTATTTATTTTATTTTTTTTATTCAGTTTTTGTTGACCAGGTAAGTGCACTAGACAAATCCTGCCTATTTTCAGGCACGACCTGGGGAGGGGGATACAGATGAATGTCAACTGACCTTGAACTAGATTAAGCTGTTGGTGGCATTTTTAGTGAATGAGGGAAATTTGGCCAGGACACTGGGGAAATTTCCCTACTCTTTTCAATAAGTGCCATGGGATCTTTAACTTCCACCTGAACTACCACCAGTCCAGGCAGATGGGACCTCGGTTTAACGTCTTATCAGTACTGGGATATTAACCCAAATGCCAGATGTGGGAACTGAACCCACAACCCTCTGATCTCCCGGCCTCAGAGGTGACTGTGCTACCTACTGAGCCACTGACACTATATAGATAATATCTATAGTAATAGATAACCCACTCTAAGGTGTGCAGTCACACTCTGATATACGCATGACTTGGTGTGCGTTGTTATGCACTGAGTCCTGGCGGGTGCATCAACTACCAAGGCGTGCACATATCAGAGCGTGACCGCACACCCTAGAGTGGGTCATCTATCTTATAAAATGGCAAAATTGATTGGGTGGAGAGTGAAAGTTAATGGTCGTGCTTTGTATATACGCAGGGTCATGTGATGTGTTTCAACCAATCAGCAGACATAATTTTTTCTACCATTTTATAAATATATATATATATATATATATATTTATATATTTATAGATAGATATTCTTTGTAAAAAACATTAATGCATCAGTTAGGGTTTCTATTAGAGTGACAAAAGTCTGGAAATTCTGTATTAGGTTTACCAACCCCTACCACCCAATCCCCCTCATTTCCACACACCAACAGGTGCTGTTGGTCCTTGTTATCGGCCTAACTCTCACCCTATTCCATGCTTAAACAAGCTGGAGATGGTACAGTATAGAGAGAATGGGGAGAGTTAGCCCAAGGATTCCTAAGTACACCCCAATGCCTGTTGGTGTGTGGAGGGTATGGGGGTGGCAGTAGGTTGGTAGGGTTGGTAATCCTAACACTGAATTTCCAGACTTTAGTTGAATTTTATGGGTTTTTAAAACATTTTTGAGGATGTGGTTGCCAAACACTGGTGCGTGCAGCCCAGAGGACTAGGAGGACGACCTCTGGAGGATAAACAGCTATATTAAAAAATACAGTCCTACGGCCCTCACCACTGACAAAAATGATATGGCCCTCAATGACCACTAGTTATAAGGCCCTCAGTACAGACTGCAATTGTGTGAAGCTCAGAGTATTAACTACAGTGAAGTGGCCCATTATATTGTGTTGTGATGCTTAGCACTAACTACAATTGCGTGATCCTTAATTCTCACTGCTGTTTTGCAATGCTTGATACTCACAACATTTACTGTATATGGCCCTCAATACTCACTACAGCCAGAGCTGGCTTTATGTTTCCTGAGGCCCCCAGTAAGGTTAGTTATTGGGGACACTTTAATGTATCTTAATGAATATTTTTTGGCATTGTGATGCATAGTTCGAAGGTTCTGCCCAGGTCAATGATAGCCCTTGTGTGATGTTTCAACAGTAAATGGAATTAAATGCATACATTTAAAAAAACTGAAATTTGAAAGACTAATGACCTGCACAGTTTCTGTCTGCGAGTCCCTATAAGTAGGGGGCCCTTTGCAGCCTCTGGGACTGAGGTTGCCTAAGGCCGACCCTGACTACAGCTCTGTGGCCATCAGTACTCATTACAAATATTAGCCCACACTACAGTTATGCAGGCCACACTTGGAAAAAGTTGAAGACTCCGGATATAGGAAAATAATATTATATGAGATTCTTATGGTTCTGTCTTTCAAGAGAGAAGGGCATATAAAGTGTGGCAGTGCCAGAATAACAGGCAAACAGAGCGTGCTTTGCAAATAAGAATAACTCTGAAGGGGCAAACATATGCTCACTCTAATTGATTTGAAGTGTAATGACCAGAGAATTCTCACCAGAAATCACTTGTGGCAGATGGTGCATAACAGTAGTGAGTCGCATATGTTCTGAGACCACCTCCCTGAACTGCTCCAAACTCTTGAAACCAGTGGCATTGCTCTGCCAGTCCTGTCGCACTTCTCGTAATGTGTGGCAGACGCTTCTAACATCCTCGAGGGCTGAGCAAAGTTGTGCAAGACCTAGTCCCACCCCTTCCAGATAGGAATGGACCACAGACTGAGGAGACAAACAAGGAAAGACTTTGCTTAGAACACAAGCTTGATCATGCAATAATACCTGAGATATAATGCATTAACATGACTTATGAACCAGTGGGGTAAGTAATGGGCTTGATGTGAAGTCTGGAACTTATCTTGCCAAACCAATCTGTAATCCATGATAAATGCAGGTGTGAAGCATCTCATTGATGTTATAAATTAGCAGATCATAGAATACAGGCTTTTGATTATTCTTTGTATTTTTGCAGTTTTGTAGATTTTGTATTCTTCCACACAGAAAAGTAATCCCATGTGCAGGTACAGTCAACTACAATCCCTCATACTACTAGCAGGTCATATTAAAGTAATTAATAGAGTCTGGGTGTAATAAGAAAATACTTGATTTCTTTTTTAGTTAGCTACAATATCATCATACAAGCAGTTACATAGAAACGTGGAAACAAAGAATTTACTGGCAGATAAGGACCACTTGGCACACCTAGTCTGCTCATTTTTCCCTGCCTATGGTGTCACCGCCAACCCTACTTGATCTCCAGCCCATTCACCCCCTCCTTCCCTTTCCCTAAGATTGCCTTATGCTTATCTCATGCATTCTTGAACCCCACCACTGTTTTTACACCCACCACCTCTAAGGAAAGACTGTTACAGAAATGCAACACCCTTTCTGTGAAGAGGTGCTTTCTCACATCTCTCCTGAATTGACCCCCCCCCAACTTCCTACCATGTGCCCTTGTCCTTGAGCATCTTTTTTCTGAAAAATACTTCCCTCTTGTACCTTGTTTACTCCTGTGAGGCATTTTAAAGGTCACTATCATACCCCCACCCTTCCAGGGTGTACATATTTATGTCCTTTAATATTTCCTCGTAGGGCTTCTGATGCAGTTCCTGCAGCATTTTAGTTGCCCTCCTCTGGACCACTTCCACTTTGTCTATGTCCTTTCTGAGATGTGATGTCTAATACTGGACACAGTACTCTAGGTGGGGTCTTACCAGCGATCTATACAGAGGCAATACCATCTCCCTCTTTCTGTTGGCGATACCCCTCCCTATACATCCCAGCATGCCACTTACCCTCCCAACTGCCTGCCTGGCCACCTTTTGGTCATCCGGTATGATCACCCCCGGGTCTCTTTCCTACTTGATGGTTGTCAGTAACACCCTCACCCCATTTTGTACTCTGTCCCTGGGTTTCTGTGCCCCAAGTGTATTACTTTGCACTTTTTTCACATTGAAACCCAGCTGCCATACTCTTGACCACTCCTCTAGTTTTCTCAGGTCACTGCTCGTCCTTTCCACATCCCTAGAATGTCCACCGTATTGTGGAGTTTGATGTCATCTGTAAAGAAGCAGGTGTTTTCTTCCAGCTCTTCTGTAATGTCACTTATAAAGATATTAACGAGGATCGGTTCCAGCACTGATCCTTGAGGCACCTTGCTGGTCTCATCCCTTCCTCTGAGTGAACTCCGTTTACTAACACCCTCTTCCACCTATCTCTTAATCAATTTCTTACCCAGTTTACCACCTTTGGACCTACTCCAAAACTACCCAGCTTGCTTACATAGTCTCCTATGTGGAACAGCACTGAATGCCTTACTGAAATCTAGGTAGGCTACATCCACCACTGCACCCTAATCTAGTTCCTTGGTCACCCAGTCAAAGTACTCTATCAGATTAATTTGACATGACCTCCCCCCATGAATCCATGCTGCCTTGGGTCTTGTAACCCCTCAAATTTAATGGATTACAGTTTCTACAAATAAGTGGAAACCATTTTTGTTCCCACAATTTCTCCTAGTAAAAGCACACAATTCAAGATAACAAAACTCAAGATAAAAATCCTTACTGTAAAGTAGAATTGCACTGAATAAATAATTTACTTTTTCCTGTAAAGGCTGTTGTTCAAATAATGGGTCCCATTTTATTAATATTTTATCTTTACTGGCTTTTAGTAAAATTGTGTTTTCTGTTTGTACACTGGCGGTAGACAGGTACCATTTCAGTACTGTATGAAGCAGACTATGTCCCTTTGAAGCACAGAGTTAGTACAACATGGATGCATTGTGCCAGTGATTTGAGAACTCAACAAGGACATAAACTACAGTACATCATAGAGTTCTAAACTGGGCATTATTACCGTTGTGCAAATCAGAAAACAAAACCTGAGAGTCTGACAAGCCCAGTAATGATGGTGCAATAACCACATGTGAACCAGCATTTGAAATCTTTTATAAAATGGGTCAGAAATGTCCTGCTTCCTTATAAGCTAAACAACTGCTGGGACCCATATCTTAATTCTCTCCCACTGCACAGGTCTTCACAAGTTCAAGCAATGGGATGTGACATTTTGGCAAATCGCACATATAAGTCATGAGCCATTTCACTACTGACTGCTATCACAAACATGGCTGCCACCTTTACACATAAATAAAACCTTCAACTAGGTCCTAAAAACTAAAATGCCCTTTAATTAAATAAAATATAGAGCATAATATATGGGCACCAGTTAACAACCATGTTGTATTTGCGTTGAGAGGGTACCATGGCAACTTTGTAAACCTCGAGAGCGCAGCTCAAGAGGTTTACAAATGTCATGGTTCCCTCGAGATGGGAATTCAACATGGTTGTTAACTGGTACCCATATATTGTCTTTTATAGTGTATGGGCACCAGTTCAAGAGCATGGAAAGGGCCACACTGCATTGCCATTCCAAAGAAACATATTAAGACTGCACAGTGCCTTACCTTGTAATGATGATATTGATGCGATTCTTTTGTGAGTAGAAATACAGGCTTTATTTATTTTAACAGTGCTTAAGTATCTAATTAGACTACAAGACAATGGCAGAACAAATTATTTATTTTAAGAACAAAATCAAAACTCGAAAACCAGTTCTGGCACACTCGGAATTGATTGCTGAACACAGGGGGCCAAACAGAGTCGGGTCAAAATGTGCTCTGTAGATCTTCAGGAAGTGTCACAGAGCCAAGTGTTCACACACTGAGGGACACTTCAGGAACACGCAGTGAAACTGAAATACAGGTACCTAGAGAGAGATTTATTTCTTTTCTTTTTTTTAACTTGCTACTGTGCACACAACCGTCATTGCTGTTTGAATAGTGCCACGTGGTACTGATTACCGCTGAGCACTGCTACTGTGGAATGTGACAGGCAGTGGCATTCTTTCTTGTTATGGTATCATTCTATGGTGGTTAACAGCATGGAAGATGTCAGAATGATACCATAACAAGACTATAATGTATGTTAGAACGCTGTTAACCTTAGGAAATCATCATTTCCTAAGGTTGTTAACCTATCGATGTGACGTAGATATGTTGTTAACCTATCGATCCTACGTCACATCGATAGGTTAACAGCAGCGAGTGGTCTGCGCATGTGCGTGCTTTTTTTCCGACGGGGAACTGACTGAAGGGAAACCGACGGGGAAGGACTGAAGGGCTGCTATGGTGACTTTTTAAAAAACGTAAGCCATTTAATTTTTGATAGTGGGACCATACACTATAAAAAATAATGTATGGTCCCTCAATTGGCAACCGGTCAATTTTAACCGTCTCGAGGTTGCCATGGTGACGTAAACCTCTCGAGCTTCGCTCTCGAGGTTTACATGGTCACCCTGGCAACCTCTCGACTGTTAACTGACCGGTTAATGATAGAGGACCATACATTATCCTCTATATGTTTCTACTGAATTTTGGTGATAATAGCATTCTACGATACACTATAAGAAAATAATTGAATGTTCTTTCCACTTGTGAGATCCTCCAGCCTTATACACTTAATTAAATGTAAAAAAGCAAGTACTATTCACTGTATCCATTTCTGGTGTTTCTTTGATAACCATGAAAAATCCCCCTGCTATCCTTACCAGTTTGCCAGAGAACTCCTTTCTCATCGCACTACAACAGATGAAATTACGCGTCTGGCTCCAGCTGAGGCCTGTAAGTATATGAGTATGTGTTTCTGTGTGTGTACAGTAGTGAAGTTTGACAGACTTTTTAATTAATATATAATGTATGGTGGAACATTGTTATCTGGTGTTTTTTATCTTTTCCTCATGTTGTTATGCCATCGATGTGACGTGATGAAGTTGTTAACCCATCGATGGTACGTCACATAGATGGCATAACAAAACAGAATGCAGCCAAGATAAACATTCCACCGCACCAGCTCATCACAGTCTTTCACCGTACTCGGCAGCATTCAAAAAACGGCGGTTACTCGTTTGCTTAGTTTTTAATTTACTTTTCTCGTCAGGTACCTGGTAATCGAGAAGAGTACCCTCAAAGTGTTTCCGGATGGCGCACTGTTGACATCGACCCGTTTTGACCCCTAGTTATAAACTTCATAGTCGCAAGGCGGGACAGCGATTTTTTTTTATCCTGTCCACGTCTTCACTCAGGTAAACGTTTGTTTTCCCTTCCTATTTTGTAAACTATGTGCCTGGACTGCTTCCCATACACTATAAAGACACTGTATGGGAGAGCAGTCATCCGCGTTGAATTCTCATCTTGAGGTTACCATGGTTACTGAAAACCTCTCGAGCTTCGCTCTCGAGGTTTACAGATCATGGTAACCTCTCGATGAGAATACAACCCGGTTGTTAACTGCTCCCCATACATTATCCTCTATATTCCATGTTACAATTTCATGTGTGTTGGGGGGGAGAGGAAGAAGCATTCTACCAGTGGAATACTGCTTAATTTTGAATTCTTACATTCTATTATACTGAATGTGTAGAAATACAGATGATTGACAGGTGAAAACCATCTGTGGAGGGACTATTTTATGTAGCCCAAGCGTCATGTGCTAGGGGGCTACTACCCTTGCCTGCTGACTACTATACAGGTTAAGGGGCCTGGGTTCTGTTCTGATGGTAGCTGGGGTTCTTTCCCAAGATAGAAATAAAATAGCATGGTGCCTCCACCCAGAATAAAATTATAAGTGGGTCAGATTTTTAGCAATACAACTCCTTTGGATGCTGTAGCAAGCCATCTCCCCATACAGTCATCCCACACGTGTATTATCAATAAACAAAACCCAGATTGTTAACACTGAATTATTGACTTAAGCTAATAATATGCTCACAGTCAAAATTTAAAAAAATGATTAAACCATCATTTATTTACATGGGGAGGGTTAGGAACGGGTGATTGGAGGCAGAGGTTAAACATCAGTCACATTTGGCAATTGGCATTTAGTACTTGGCATCAGTAAACAGTAATAATCATCTTGCATTTTTTAAATTGACACACATTTTTAGTGCAAGCTACCCACAAACCCTTTGATGGACATGGATTTAACTCTTTGACTAACTAGCTGCTGCAGATACTGTATATGGCATACAGACCCCCACTGGTACCAGTCCCCGGTTCAGATAAAGACCCCTAAATTCTGTCCCTGGGTAAACAGGACTAACTGTTGCAGGCCTGTGATGCAGCTGGTTGCCCGGTGTTGGTGCTTTTATCTCTCTTTGGGCTACCCCAGCATTCTTGCTGAGCTTGATACAGAAGGTAGGCTGATGAACTTAAAACTGAGCCCAGTGGCACTTATCCACTGAACTTGGCAGAAACTTGTTAGCAACTATTTACAATTCTCCAGATGCAGGACAATCCCTGCTTTTACTCACAGTTCTGCAGACAGTCTCGGCTGGCATTTGGACTGTAGATCTGGGGTAGCTGGAACAGCAGAACTCTAGCACTTGTGAAGCTTGAGATGAGTAACAGGCCCCTTGCAGCTTGAACCTTTCTTTGGCACCAGGCTCTTGCAGCTTTAGAAGGATGGCACCTCTCCCAGCTCCTCTAGCAACTGAATCTCTGGATAGGTTGAAGTCGCAATCTGGAACACAGACCAGCACATGGACCTGGGCTGGCACACCTCAGACCCCCACATCCAGGCTTGACCACCCCAGGGGGAGGCACAATGGCAGTGCCTAGTTGGTGACACTACCAGGCTGATTCCCAACGCTGACCTTCAAAGAAGATCTCTTTTTTTCCTTCCTCCTTTTGGAAGCTTAGTCACATTCAGATACTATTTGCATCTTCAGACACACTGCCAGCCTAGCCATCGTGGCCCTTTCACATCAGGACGCAGTCTCTGGATTCTCACTGAACACACAGTCTCAGTGAGACTTGGGTACATATGAGAGGTTCCTCTGAGGACCCCGAACCTGGCACTGAAACACACACCTTTACTCGAACAGTCCCAGGACACTGGATATCACTTTCTTCATTGTGCAGGTGCTTCACAATAGAAGAGGATCTCGCTTCCCACTTTTGAAGATAAACATTGGCAATATTGGCAAGCCCTGCACATCAGGGAGAATCCAGTACCATTTTCTGCAAACCAGAACCATCCATGGCCATTCCATTAGACAAAACCACCCCGGGTCATTCCTTTAGACTACTGTCTACCCTCTTCTTTGTGATGTTAAGTCAAATGCAGGGTAACAGACATACATTAGTACCTCCTGACACCAGTGGCCACTTGGCCCCCAAGTAGAGCACCATCTTCCTTGGAATTCACAGACAACTTTCTCAGTCAAGAACCCTCCAGGCAAGTTCCTCCAAAATGTGGGAAGGCAAACTGCAGGCCCTGGGGGACAGGTAGCTGGCAACCCCCAGACAGGCACTTCCCACACCTTGCAGCCACATCTTTCTGCAAAGGGGCAGGTGCCCCCCTATCTCTGGAGGGGCTCCCGCCGAACTGACTCTAGAACCAAAGGTCCCTTGGGTTTTGGGAGCTCTAGCCAGTTCATGACTGGCTGAAACACTTGTCCTTATGAAAAATTAATATTCATTAAGTTCCTCTGTTGCCTGATTGGTCCTGAAAAGGGCACCAAGAATTTCTTCAACTTTTTTAACATAACTCTTTGGCACAGTCCTATAAGTCCTTAACAAGAATCCTGGCCCTCTGATTGGTTGTGCTGAGGTCACAAGGCTGCAAACATAGCTGCTGAAGAAACAGTCCCACTGCAACCCATATAGTGTCCCAAATCATCAGTCCTGGTGCAGCCAGAATAAATATTTTTATTATTTATTTCCCCCACAGATATGTCGCAGCCCCCTGCCCTTTCACACAATTGCACCATTTAAGATTTTTATTTAGTCCCTTTTTTTGCTTATTGATAATCATCCTCACCTCATTAATATTCATGAGCCAAACTTAAGCACGATTGGTGCTCCTTAAATAAAACAGTAAGTGGCCCCTTTTATGTCTCCTTCAGGTATCTGGTCCCTAATTAACTTAACATGAGGACTGGGACCTCCCAAACAAACTCTGTTTTACCACAATCGCGGTAAGAAAATCAGCATGCACTACTGTGTAGGTGCGGGCCGCCGCTTACTATTTAAAACTACAGGCAGTGCAGCAGCTCTGCAATTTAGCTCCTCCAGCCCTATTACATAGAAAAACAGCACTGGGGCTGGATAGAAACTTAAGGGACAAAATGGGGACTCAGACCAGGTGGCTGAGGCAGGACCCAGGGATTTGGGGCAACAGGAGACACTGGGTGTCCCCTGAGGGGCAAAATCAGGTAAGTCCCCACAGGGGGATTACATTTACATTTTTAACAATATTTTTGTTATATTTTTTGTGTCTTTTAAAACTTTTAGCTTTCTGATTTTTTAAAAGTGACTTATGGACCCATTTTATAGCATAGAAACATAGAACATGTTGGTAGAAAAGGACTGATAGATCTAGTCTGCCCCATAGGAGCCAACTGTTGTTTATGCCGGGGGGGGCTTAAGAAACAGCTGGGGGTCTCGGGGCCACCAAGACCCCCAGACGCCCTGGGGTTTTTGGTGCTCTGTGGTGCATTTTGAGGGTTTTACTGAAGAGATAGCACTGCATAACAAACACCATTTCAATGCCAGCACACTAGCCAAAATTGTCTGTATTTTGTTGTCACTCATCACCTTGACCTAATGCCCAGCACATGTTGCAGACACTGATGGTATCACTCACCCACCTCGTCCCCTCCTCAGCTACCTGCATAGCCTCTGATGGTGTCACTCACCCACAGTGACACACCCCTCAGCAAGTGTTGCAGACACTGGTGGTGTCACTAACCACCCTGATCCCCTCCCCAGACACTGGTATAGCCTCTTGTGTTGTCACTCGCCACCTTGACCCACTCCCCAGCAAGCTGTGCAGACACAGGTTATGTAATTCACTCACTTTTCCCCCCTCCAAACTAAAATAAACTGCATGATGCCAGCTGACCACAGATGTATGCTGCAGGTTACACTAGCAAAATATGTTGGTTGTTTTAGATCAGAATACTCCCATGATACCCATAAAGATAGCAGATTATTGTGCTCTGAGGCAGATAGGCTGCACATTTTGCCTTTCTTACAAGACTTCACATTATCTGTCAGATGTAAATCTTTTATTCTAGAAATGCACTACAGCAATATGGGAGGGGGGGAGCAGTGATGACAGATACACAGACACTAACAAAAGTAAAGAGCCAGGGCCTAGTTACATCAACAGATGGATTTTAGGATTTCAACTGCAGGAGATGAGGTAAGGAAAACAGAAACAGCAAGGAAGTAACAAGCATTTGTTAGTACCGAATGTTGTCGCGCTGACATTGGCAGTGGCGGAGGTAAAGACGCATAGCGCTGTGATTTGTTAATGTGTCCCAAAAGATGATTTTGCACAGTGAGCATGCCATTGTGTGCCGCAACTGCGGAAACGTGTTTTGGGCAGGCTGTGAAAAATGGCAGCTTGACTTTTGATAAGGAGGTGTGCACAAATGCCAGTGGTAAAAATGTGGCATGAAAATATTACAGATTGACGAAGTTACAAGGGTGCATGGAAATTGCGCAATGCACACTTGCAACACAGTCATTGTATGGACTTTCGGCACCAAATTTTCAACATAGGCATTTTAGGACCTCTGCTCATGGATAGTGTCACTGTCATTTCCTCAAACTGTCCCGAAAACTGATTTCACACAGCAACCTTGCAATTCTGTGCCGGACGTGCAAAAACACATTTTAGACAGCTGTACTGTTCATAAGGAGGTATGGAAAAATGCCAATGATGAACAGCTGTAGTGAAACTATTACAAATTCATAAAGTCACGAGAGTGCGTGCAAACTGCACAACGCACGCTCGTAAAACACATCATTTTATTGACTTTCATCCCCAAATTTTCAACATAAGCATTTTAGGACATTTGCTTATGAACAGTGTCACTACCATTTTCATAATGTGTCTCGAACATGGGCTTTCCACAGCGACCGCACTATTCTGCGCTGGAACTACAAAAACAGATTTTGGTCAGGATGTGAAAACTGACAGCTGTACTGTTCATTAGGAGGTGCAGAACAATGGCACTGTTGAAAATCTGGAGTGAAAATATTATAAGTTTGCAAACTTATGAACGTGCGTGCAAACTGCGCAACGCACACTCGTAACACAGTCATTTTATGGAGTATTGTCACCAAATTTTCAACACAGGCATTTTAGGACCTCTGCTCATGAACAATGTCACTGTCATTTTTGTAATGTGTCCCAAACATTGATTTCGTACAGTGACCGAGCTCTTCCGCGCCAGAAGTGCGAAAACACATTTCTGCCAGGATGTGAAAAATGACAGCTATACAGTTCACAGCAAGGTGTGGTAAAATGCCAATGTTGAGAATCTGGCATGAAAATATTGCAAATTCGCTAACTTACGAGCGTGCGTAGCAACTGCGCAATGCACGCTTTTTGAGAGCCCCCCTCATGAACAGTGGCACTGTCATTTCGTTACTTGGCCCCGAAAGGCGATTCCACTCAGTGACTGCAAAATCACCTTTCAGGATCGAATAATGCCATCACAGTGCAAGAATTCATGAGGAGGGGTCCCAAAAACCCCATGTTGAAAATCTGGGGCCAGAATTCCCAAAGATGTCTGAGATATGCAGCAATGTTGAAAAAAGTCTATTTATTCCATTCTACAGCTTACCAGCATTTCCTCAGTTCACGGTCAGCTTTGAATAGTGCAGACGTGTTCCCGGTCCACCGAAGATCATCACGCCGGACTCCAGAGGTAAGTATGGGGTGAGTGGGGGGTGTCGGGAGGCAGGGTGTGCAGAGGGTGAGTGCGGGTGGGGGGCAGGGAGACTATGAGGGACCATTTTTGTTTTACAGTTGACAAAAAATAACATTGCAGGACAGTTTTTTGTTTCAGAGGATTTGGCATGCTGGGGTGGGCTCCCAGCAAGCCACCTAAATGTTTGGGGGGTCCGTAGCCGACGGGGGATTGGGCACCCTCGTCGGCACACAACACAGGGGGGAGAATGTTATGCTGGCAGGGATTGGGTACCTGTGTCGGCACACAAAGAAAGCAGGGGGGGCCGAGCGGGGGGATTGGGCACCCTCGGCATTTAACAAGTGGGTTTTTATGCTGGACGGGAGTGGCTCCCTGTCAGCACACAAAGAAAGTGGGGGAGGGCAGAGCCAAAGGGGATTAGGGCCCCTTCAGCTTTTAACAATGGGGGGGTGATTTATGCCGATGAGAAGTGGGCTCCCTCGTCGGCACATACAGAGGGGCAGGGTTAACCAACAGGGGGATTGGGCCTCCCTGAAGTTGGCAGTTTGGCGGCCACTGTGCCGCCATGCTCATAATGTCAGCAAGCACATCCAGGGAAGGTCTGCTACGTCTGACGAGCTTTGCTCAGATTGCAGTGGACTTTTTCTTAGATGTGCTCGCCACATTATGTATGCATGGTATGGCACCAGCATGCAGGCTGATTGGGGAATGAGGGACGCACCTACTGGTGCATGCCCTGCATTTGGCCAACAGCGACCGCGCCTCCAAAGCTGCACTACCACAAGATGTTGGCTGCACAAGTGTGCCAACATAAAAATAACCCACATCATAACACTTTGCACACAAGAAATAATGCAATTGATGGGCTGTGGTAATATTTCAGATCAGTGTGTTGTGTAATGTTTACATTTAAACCAGTTTAGTTGACAGCCTGCTTTTGATAATCCATGCTATTCAGTGACACACTACTCTGCAGTACTAGCATGGCATGTACTGAGTTGGATGAACATTTTTAAAATAAACATAATAATATGTTTTCTTTTTGTTTTTTTTGTGCAATGTTTCAACTCCCCCCCCCATCTTGAGTTATTGCCCTTGAGGGGACTCCCCCTGCAAACGTCAGAGGGGGGGTACCCAGTTGATTTCCCTACTACCCTCTATAGTCAAAAATTACGTAAATCTACAGTATGTACCTGCTAATAACTGCTAACAAAACAACAGAGCCAAGCACCCCTCGCAATACCATGCAGAATGTTGCTCCCTGCTTTGTCCTCCCTTCTTCCCTCTTTTCCTGTCACCTCCAGGTATCCTGGTAGGTAACACAGCAGAACACTCTGGATCCAAAATATTCTCCTCACTCAGTCATATCTCTCAAATGCTTTGAACTGGCTGGCAGTATAGTCTAGAGGTTAGAGTAATGAGTTGTAAATGAGCTTGGTATATCGAAGAGAGTCAAGTAGACTAGAGTTTGATTCCCTGAACCTCCACTTCTAATTACTGTAGAGAACAAGCAGAGCTTCTCTAAAATGACTGTTGCTATTCAAGACTTCAATCCCACAGCGAATCCCTTTAAAAAAATCAAACTGCTTATCTTGTCAGCATCCTCAGAAGGGCTGAAATAACTGCATATTTGATTTTCCTTTGTGGCTAACAAACCACCAGGCTGTGTTTTGGGGCTGGAGAGGTTTACCTGTGTCTGACTTGGATGTCTGGATTTTTCTCTGTTTGATTAGCAGGGTACTTTCTCTGTCAAATTGTTGTGTAGGGTATCTTGCTGACAGGAAGGCACTCTCATCGCATGTGGGTGAGCTTTAGCTGATTGTTTTGTGAGGGCACAGTTTAGGCCCAACCCTTCCCACCCCTCACCCCACCCACCCTGGAAATAGTTCCTTTATACCTGAGGTTCTGACATAATTTCCTCGAGTGCAAGGTGCATGTCACTGTCATATCCTCTCTAGCACACTGCACTGACAATATAAGCATACACATTGTATAATATATATATTTCTATAAAACAAATCACACACGCACGCGCACACACACACACACAAATACAAAAAAAAAAAACTAGATAAACATGTGGGTAGTTGCGCAATGTAATGGCTGTGGGGCAGCAGTCTTCCGGGAGTCTTTCTGGAGGCTGAGATGCTGCCCTATTTGCAGACAACTATCTGCCCTGAGGGAGGAAGTTGTCTGTCTTCAGGCCGCACTGGACAGTAGTAAGGAAACCTTCCCCCAGGCCACACTGGACAGTAGGAAGGGAACCTACCCCATCCAGGGAGCACTAGTGCCACCACCACTACCTCAGAGGTTGTGAAGAAAGCACAGCAGTTGGACCACAGTGGGCTCAGGGTGGGTGAGGAGGGTGGAACAGAGGCACACCCAGTCAATTGTTCCACTCCACAATCCATACACCATTCTGGGGGAGCATAGCTCCCCTATGGATGCACCCGCAGAGAAGACTGATGACAACTGTCACAAGGGAGGCCCACAGGAAGGAGGCAGAGGACACCACAGGGAAAGGAAGCAGCTCCTGGTGGAGGACTCAATTATTAGGGGTATAGAACTGGGGGGAGCTGGGAAAACTGAAGTAAGGTGTATGCCTGGTGCCATGGCTTGGAGGGACAGGATGCGCATCCTCAGGATCACGAGAACAGCTGCAAGAGATTCTGAGCTGGACGTAATTGTCCACCTAGGGACAAATGACTTGGCTCATCATGAGATTAGAGCAGTGCAGGAGGACATTGCAGAGTTGGGGAGGGACCTAAGACAAGTAGCACACATAGCATCCTTCTCAGAGGTGCTGCCTGTCAAAGGCATGCGGGAGGTGAGGGTAATTCGCACCATGCAGTTTAATGAATGGTTGAAAAAATGGTGCGGAGCACAGGGGTTTGGCTTCATTGGGGACTGGGGTTCCACCTGCAGGGACACCAGCCTATACTGGCAGGATGGTCTGCATCTGTCCAGGAAGGGAACAAGTCTTTTGAGCAATCGGTTTAAATGTTTCATTTGCAAGCTTTTAAACTAGTCAAAGGGGGAGGCACTGACAAGCAGCAGGAAAATCCCAGCCTCTCCCTACAAAACAGGGTACTAAATGAGAAAAAGACCGAGGTAGAATGGTCAGTGGGGGATGCTGCAACAGAAGGTAAAGCCATCAAAAAATGGAGAGCAATGAGTACCAATGCCCGTAGTCTGGGTAACAAGCTTCCTGAATTAGTGGCCTTGATGGAGGAGGAACATCTGGATATCGTGGCAGGCACAGAAACATGGTACACACAAAACCATGACTGGGACATAAACATACCAGGATACACTGTCTACAGGAGGGACAGGGAGGGTAAAAGAGGAGGAGGAGTAGTTCTTTACATAAGGGAAGGAATAAAAGCAACAGAACAAAAGGGTAAACAGGGAGGAGAAGAAGCACTGTGGGTAAATTTGGAGACAGGCAATGGCACCACAATATGCACAGGGGTTGTATACAAACTCCTTCTCAGGGGAGGAAAGGGACAGGAAATGATAGAAAGTATACTTAGAATGGCAGAAAAAGGGGAGATATTGCTGATGGGTGATCTGAATATGCCAGATGTTAACTGGAGTGCAGTTGCAGCTGCCACTTCGAAGAGTGCAGTTATTCTAGATGTCCTACAGGGGCATGCCTTAGACAACTAGTACTGGAGCCCACTCGAGAGGGAGCAATATTAGACTTGATTCTCTCAAATGGAGATGGAGAGAGGATCACAGATGCAGAAGTGTAGCCATCTGGGAACTAGCGACCATCAAACAGTATGGTTCACAATAAACACAGCAATAGAGTCAAGCCATACAAAGACAAAAGTACTGGACTTTAGGAGGCTGACTTTGCTAACATGGGTGAGTGCCTAAGGAATGCACTAGCAAATGGGCAGGAAGGAGGGTGGAAGAACAATGGGGAATAATAAAACTGCCATCACAGAGGTAACGAGCCTTTGTGTGAAGCAAATAAACAAAACAAGACGATGTAAGAAACCACTATGGTTCTCAAAGGAAGTGGCAGTGAAGGTTCAAGAGAAAAAGAAAGCATTCAGGAAGCACAAGGAATCGCAGAAGGAGCAGGACAGAGAACTGTATCAGTTAAAGCAAAAGGAGGCTGGGAAGACAGTCAGAACAGCAAAGGCCCAAACCGAGGAAAAGATAACCAACTCAGTTAAGAAGGGGGATAAAACCTTTTATAGGTACATCAGGGAGAAAAGGAAGACCAAGGGAGGGATAGTGAGGCTTAATAAAGGGAGGAGGGTGGGCAGAGGGAGACTGTGAAAAGGCAGAGATACTAAACAAATATTGTTGCTCAGTATTTACAAATGAAGAGGGGAGGTACATAAAACAAACAGTAGTAACACTGATACAGAAGTTGATACCAGCTCATTTACAGAAGAAAGGGTTCTGAAAGAACTCTTAAAACTGAAGGTGGACAAAGCAATGGGGCCTGATGGGATTCATCCCAGAATTCTAAAAGAGCTAAGGGTAGAAACTAGTGACACCACTGACTACCCTTTTAACAAATCATGGAGGATGGGGTGGTACCTGAGGACTGGAGGAGGGCAGATGTGATTCCCTTCACAAAAGTGGGAGCAAGGCAGAAGCAGGAAACTACAGACCTGTTAGCTTAACCTCAGTGATAGGGAAAATGATGGAATCACTTCTGAAGGAAAGAATTGTCGAGTATCTAGAGGCCAGAGGGGCACAGGACCCTAGGCAGCATGGATTCACAGCGGGAAGGTCATGCCAGACAAATCTGATAGATTTCTTTGACTGGGTGACCAAAGTAGTAGATCAGGGAGGGGCTGTGGACATGGCCTACCTAGACTTTAGCAAGGCATTTGACACAGTCCCACACAAAAGATTAATATACAAGTTAGCCAGCCTGGGAGTAGGTCCCAAGATGACAGACTGGGTAAAGAATTGGCTAGAGAATAGGACACAGAAGTAATAGTAAATGGAGTCCACTCAGAAGAAAGGAGGGTTACTAGTGGGGTACCACGTGAGTTCAGTATTAGGACTGGTCCTCTTCAATGTCTTATATGTTACATTATGGAAGGACTGAAGGAAAGTATGTCTCTTTGCAGATGACAGTAAGATCTGCAACAGAGTTGATGCACAGGGTGGGGTGGAAAGGATGAGAAGGGACTTGGCAAGGTTAGAGGAATGGTCAAATGTATGGCAGCTTAGATTCAATGCTAAGAAGTGCAAGGTAATGCACCTGGGAAACAAAACCCAGGAAGAGTACACAATGGGGTGTGAGATACTAACAACAAAAAATGGAAAGGGACCTGGGGTAGTCATATAGATGACCTAAAGGTGGGCAAGCAATGCGAGGGGCAGCAAGGAGGGTTGGGGGATACTGGGATGCATAGGGAGAGGCATCACCAGTAGAAAACAGGAAGTTATTATCCCTCTGTACAGACAGCTGGAGAGACCCCATCTGGAGTACTGTGTGCAGTTCTGGAGACCCAATCTCCGCAAAGACATAGACAGGATGGAAGCTGTCCAGAGGAGGGCAACTAAAACGGTGCAGGGTCTGCACTTGAAGATATATGAAGAGAGACTTAAGGAGCTTAATATGTATAGCCTTGAGGAAAGGAGGAAGAGGAGGGACATGATAGAAACTTTCAAGTACCTCAAGGGAATCAACAAAGTCCAAGAGGGTAGCATCTTTCAAAAAAAGAGGTGTGCAAGAACAAGAGGCACAATTTGAAGATGGGGGGCGTTCAGAGGTAATTTAAGGAAGCATTTTTCACAGAGAGGGTTGTGGATGCATGGAACGGCCTTCCGAGGAGGTTGTGGAGTCAAAATCAGTGGTGGAATTCAAGCATGCATGGGACAGTCATAAGGCAATTCTGGGGGTGGGGGTAAGAAGAAGTAGGCTGCTGGTTAACTAGGATCTGCAGCTTATCCAGTAGGTAGGGAAATGGGCAGACTGGGTGGGCCAAGTGGTCCTTATCTGCCGTCAAATTCTATGTTTCTATGTTTCCTACAGAACTCTGAATAAATAGAAAAGCGAAAGCACTTTAAAAGATTTTAAATAACTGGGGACCAGAAAGTATTAATAAACTGAATAGGAACCATAACTTGCTGCTGGTTTAAGCAGTGCAGTAGGTAAATGACAGACACGGAATATCTGTGGAACACGCCAGTTTTAGTGTAAAAGGATTCTGAATAGAATGCTTAGTGCTAAAAATTCTCAAGGCAAATAGCAGCTCTGAAATACATAATTTCAGAAAAAGCAATCTAAATGACAGAGCCTCATCACACAAGCAGTGAAGCAAGGGTGTTATTCTGAAAGGCCAATGGCAGTAAAGTCAAGTTCACTGTAAATACATTACTCATATACGAACATACAAACATACTAAGAAGCCAGAAGAAGAAGGCCATTTGGTCTATCAAGTCTGCTTATATTGAATGGTCCACAGCTTGAACTAATGTCCCTGCCCTCCATCCCCACTCCTCCTATCCTCCCTACCCATGATCCTTACCTTCCCCTTTGCCTATCCCAGCCTCACTTAAAGCTGCCCACTGTCTTCAATGAGATGATCTCTTCTGGCAGCGCATTCCAAGTATCCACCACCCTCTCTATGAAGCATTGCTTCCTGACCTCCCTCCTAAACCTCCCACCCTCCAGCTTAAGACTGTGCCCCCTTGTGTTATGGTTGCCTCTCAGTTTAAAGAGACTCTCCTTATCAACCTTATGTATAACTTTCATATACCTGAAGGTCCCAATCATGTCCCTTTCTCGCTCTCTCTCTCTCCTGTCTTCCAGGGAGTACAAGTTCAATGCCCTCAACCTCTCCTCGGATGCTGTACCCTGCTGACCAGCTATCATCTTTGTAGCCCTCCTCTGGACCTCCTCCAGCAGGTTACTGTCCTTTTTGAGGTGTGGGCACCAGTACTAAACTCCATACTCTAGCTACAGCCTTACCAGTGACCTGTACAAGGGCAGTAAAACCTCCTCTCTCCTACTACTGATCCCCCTAGCTATACATCCCAGCATCTTGTTTGCCTTTGCTGCTTCTCCTACCCTGGAAGCAGTAGCACCCCCCTTATTACCCATAGTGGATAAGGGTATCATAAAGGTAGGGGAGAGGAATAATTAATTTTTTAGGTCTGATGAAAGAGGGCGACCCACTCTCTTTCGTCAGACCTAAAAAATAACTTATCCACTACCTCCAGTCCCATCCACTGTGCAATGACTGCAATCCCACCCTATCTCAAAAATGCAGTTACCACCATGTCCCACCCACTGTGCAATCCCCACCCCAACCTTACACTGTGCTGCGATGCAATCCCAGCCCAATCTTGTGTTATCAATGTCCCATAGACTGACTCCCACCACTCAGCAACTGTCCACACACTTCACTTCTAAGTATTAGTCTAGTCACTCCAGGTACAATTTGCTGTCTTTCCTTCAACTGACTCACCGTCACTGCCGGCTCTGTTCTGAGTCCTCAGATAACTTGACCACACCTGCTAGTAGTCTCTGCCCTCCTCTGGAAAGAATGGAGGTCTCTCTGTTGGGAATCGAGAAGAATGTATTGGGTCTTGGGATCCACAATAAAGAACGTCGGCATTCCAACAGTCACACAAAGGTCCCGATCAAACTCTGGCACTCCTGCCGGTCCTCCTGGCACAGAGAGTGTGTCGGTGGTACAGTCCACTGCCAAATGCGCCTGTAGTCTACCCCAACATTGTCGTCTGGCTCAAGGATGCAGCCAGCCAGGGATACAAACAATTGCTGGCCTGGCACTACCGTGCTGCCTGGTGCTGATGCTCTAGAGTACCACACCGCAGCCGACTAAGTCAGTCTTCCTACCATGGTCCATGAGCCGAGCAGCAAACAAATCTGGTGCCAAAACTGGTACTGCAAGCTGCTATAGGCACCATGCATGTGTGAGCCTGCCTGGAGTCTGGACTGTGACATCATGTCACAAGTCCAAGGCAACATCCAATGAAGTGTGTGATGCTGTGATGACCATGGCCATGGCACTGTGCTCCACATCTGATTGAGCATCAAGGCTAAAAAACAAACACTTTTTTTTAATGGTATTTAGTTGCAGTTTTGCATTACACAATTCTGGCCCTCCAGGGAGCTTCAGCCCCTCAGCCCCCCAGCCCCCCTGTAGTTGGCGCCTATGGTCTGCCCCATTTTCCTTGCCTAACCCTACACTGCCCTAGACTCTGTTCATCACATGTGTCCCCTCTCTTCCCTTACCTCTATTTATTATACCGATGTGCGTATCTCATGCATGTTTGAAACTCCCTATTGTCTTCGCCCCTACCACCTCTCCTGGCAGGCTGTTCCAGGCATCCGCCACCCTTTCTGTTAATAAGAACTTCCTCACATCCCTCTTAAATTCTACCCCCACACCCCCACACACTTCACACACTTCATAGCATGCCCCATGTTCTGGTACTCCTCCTCCTGTGAAAGAGACTCCTCTCCTTCACCTTGTTCACCCCAGAGAGGTACTTATTGGTTTCAATCATGTCCCCTAGTGCTCTCTTCTCCTCCAGCAAACTCTCCTCATGTGGCTTCTTGTGTAACCCCCATACCATGTCAGTAGCCCTCCTCTGGATTTCCTTTGCCCTGTCGATGTCCTTGCAGAGGTGCAGCATCCACAGCTTGACAAAGTACCCCAGGTGAGGTCTCACAAGAGAGTGATAAAGAGGCAACATAACCTTCCCTTCCCCAGTCGAGAACCCCCTCCTTATGTGCCCCCCACAGCTAGTAATGGAACCAGTGAACCAGAGGAGTGGCTATCTCTGCAAAGCAGTGTGCAAAAGTTGGAGATTAGTGTCCAAAAGGTGTATAAGCAGAAAAGGGGCAAAATTCAGCAGAAGGGCAGACAGCAAGGAGAACCAGGGATAAATGACAACCAAGGAAGGGGCTGGAGTAGAACAGTGAAGCAGTCTAGGGAGGTCAAATCATGGAAAGCCATGTGTGCAAATGCCAGGAGCCTTAGCAACAAGATGGAAGATCTGGAGGCTGTCATGGTAGTCAGACCTGGACATTGTGGCCATCACTGAAACCTGGTGTAATGATAACCATGACTGGGAGATGGCCATACCTGGCTACAACATATTCAGAAGAGACAGAGCAGGCAGGAAGGGAGGAGGAGTGGCACTGTATGTGAAAAATGACATAAGGGCCACACAGATCCAGGAGGAACAAAATGGGGGAGAGATACTGTGGGTTAGCTGGAAAGGAAAATGGGGCCAGCCATCCGCACAGGTGTGGTCTATAGACCACCAGCCCAGGAGGAAGAAACAGATAGGGAGCTGATGCTAGCCATCCAAAGGATGGCTGACAAGGGTGAGGTAGTACTGGTTGAGACTTCAATATACCAGATGTGGACTGGAGCATCCCAGCAGCAGCATCAACTAGGAGCAGATTTATCCTGGACTCCTTCAGGTGCCTTCCTCAAGCAACTGGTCATGGAACCAACTCGGCAGAAGGCAATACTGGACCTTGTGCTCACAAACAGGGACAGTGTGATGGGGGTAACAGTGGGGGAGCACCTGGGTAACAGTGACCACCAGTCATTGTGGTTTGAAATCACAGAAAGAGCAGAACCAAACCACACAAAAACACGTATCCTGGATTTTAGGGGGGCAGACTTTGGGAAAATGGGGAGATGCTTGAAAGAGGCATTAAGGGGAATGGGACAGGAATCAGGGATTGAGGAACAGCGGGCAGTATTTAAAATGGGGATTATATGAACAACAGAATTATGCATTAAGCAGGTTAGCAAGAGGAAAAGAAAGAGGAGACCATTATGGTTTTCCAAAGAGGTAGCAAAGAAAGTGAAAGCCAAAAAGACTGCATTCAGGCAATACAAAAGACACAGGCAGAAGGGGATAGGGAGAAGTACAAGGAGAAACAAAGGGAGGCAGGGAAGTCAGTAAGGAAGCAAGCTCAGACAGAAGAACACATTGCAAAATCAGTGGTTAAAGGGGACAAAACCTTTACAGGTACATAAGTGAAAAAGAAGGACAAAGGGAGGGATAGTTAGACTGAAGGGGAGGATGGGAGCAGCGTGGAGGATGACAACAGTAAGTTGACATACTGAACAGGTATTTCTGCTCAGTCTTTACTAAGGAAGAGGGGGTAATGGGTCTGAAGGGAGTACAAGGGTGAGAATGGTCAGAAATGGACACAAGTCCCTTTATACAGAAAGGGTCCTGAAGGAACTGGAAGTAATAAAAGCTGATAAAGCAATGGGGCCAGATGGGGTGCACCCAGGGTCCTTAAAGAACTAAGAGAGGTGGTGGCTGAACCTCTGGCTATCCTGTTCAGCCAATCACTGGAAACAGGGAGGTACCCAAAGACTGGAGGACAGCAGATGTAGTCCCCTTATACAAAAGTGGGAACAAAGAGGAAGCAGGGAACTACAGACCAGTCAGCCTCACCTCGGTAGTGGGAAAGATCATGGAAGCACTACTGAAGGAGAGATTGGTGGAACATCTGGTTGTCAATGGACTACAGGACCCAAGGCAGCATGGTTTCACCAGGGGAGGTCATGTCAGACCAACCTCATTGAATTTTTGACTGGGTGACTAGGGGTGGATCAGGGGAGGGCAGTGGACATGGCCTATCTGGACTTCAGCAAGGCCTTTGACACTGTGCCACATAGAAGACTATTACACAAACTGGGGAATATGGGTGTGGGCAGGACAGTAGTGTGGTGGGTAGGTAACTGGCTGGGTGGCAGGACACAGAGGGTGGTGGTAAATGGCTGTCACTCCACAGAGGGAAGAGTGACCAGTGGGTACCACAGGGATCAGTGCTGGGACCGGTCCTATTCAACATCTTCATCAGTGACATTGCACAGGATATAGAAGGCAGAATTTCACTGTTCGCTGATGACACAAAGCTCTGTAACAGAGTAGACACACCAGAGGGTGTAGACAGAATGAGAAGGGACCTGCAGAAACTTGAAGAATGGTCAAGGGTTTGGCAGTTGAAATTCAAAGAAGTGCAAGATAATGCATATGGGGCACAAAAACCCTGGCACAATATATCAGTTGGGGGTGAGGATATAGCATGCACCAAGCAGGAAAGGGATCTTGGGGTTGTCATCTCTGATGACCTCAAGGTAGGGAAACAGTGTGACAAGGCAGCAGGTAAAGCAAATAGGATGCTGGGATGTATAGGCAGGGCATCACCAACAGGAAAGGGAGGTCATAATTCCGCTATACAAGACACTAGTGAGGCCCCACCTGGAGTACAGTGTACAGTTCTGGAGACCATACCTACGTAAGGACATAGACAGGGTAGAGAAGGTTCAGAGGAGGGCAACAAAGATGGTGCATGGGTTGCATCACAAATCCTATGAAGACAGGTTGAAGGAACTGAACATGTACTCCCTGGAGGAGAGGAGGGAGAGGGGATATGATAGAGACATACAAGTATCTTACAGGGAGGAACAGGGTGCAGGAAAACACTATTTTTAAGCATAAAAGATGTTTCATGACTAGAGGGCATAGGGATGAAGTTGAGGGAGGACGATTCAGAGGAAACATGAGAAAGAATTTCTTCACAGAACGGGTGGTGGACAAGTGGAACACCCTGCCAGAGGAAGTGGTGGGGGCTGAAACAATCACGGGATTTAAGAATGCATGGGATAGACATAAAGGAATTCTAGAGGTCAGGGGTAAGGGGAAATAGACTTCTAGGAAAACAAACTGAACTTACAAGCTCAAATGGGCAGACTAGGTGGGCCATAGGCCTTATCTGCCGACACTGTCTATGTATCTATGTATCTATGTATCTAGCATCTGACTTGCCTTGTCCACTACCCTACCTGCCCCAAGGCCCCTCTTCTACTTGGTAACTGTAAGACACCCTCCCATCATATACACAGCTCCAGGTTTCTCCATCCTAGGTGCATGACTTTGTACTTTTTGGCACTGAAATCCAGCTGCCACTCCCTAGACCACTCCTGTAGCTTCCCCATATCCCTTTGCCTTCTCTCCAACCCCTCCTGGGTGTCCATTCTGTTGCAGATTTTTGTGTCATCTGCAAAGAGACAGATGTTTGGCTCCAGTTCCTCAGCAATGTCACTTATGAAGATATTGAAGAGGATGGGGCCCAGTACCAATCCCTGCAATACTCCACTGGTCACTATCCCATCCTCTGACTGACTGCCATTTACCATCACACTCTGCTTCCTATCTTGTAACCAGTTAGATACTCAGCTCACCATCTTCCACCCCACCCCCTCAGTTTCTTTATCAGCTCCCTGTGTGGTACAGTGTCAAAGGCCTTACTGAAGTCTAGATAGGCCACATCCACTGCCCTCACCTGATATACCTCCCTAGTTACCCAAAGAATCTATTAAATTTGTTTGATATTACCTCCTCCCTGTGAAGTCATGCTGCCAGAAGTCCTGCAGCCAGTATGTCTCCAGGTTCTCCATCAGTGTCTCGTTCAGGAGACACTCCATTCACTTCCCCACCACTGATGTGAGACTGACTGGTCTATCACTGCTGGCCTCCTCCTTACTGCTGCTCTTGTGCAGAGGGACCACAATGGCCCTCCTTCATGCCTCTGGAACCACCTCATCTCCAGTGAGGTGCTAAATAGTGTTGCCAGGGGGCAGCAAGCACCGTGTTGAGTTCCTTAAGTACCCTTGGGTCAACTCCATCCGGTACCATCACCTTGTTTTGCTTAAGGGCCTCCAAACCCCAGCAGACTCTCACTTCCATAAATTAACTTGTGTCCACTCCCCCCAGTTCCTGTTAATGCATTTCAGCCTGTCCCCCCCTTCCAACATGACGACAGAAGTAGTCATTTAAAAGTTTAGCTTCTTCTTGGTGTTCCTCTGCACAACCCCCCACCCGCCCCCATCTCCTGATCTTCACTATACCATCCCTTGCCTTCCTCTTTTCACTCACATACCTGAAAAATGTCTTATCCCCATTTTTTGTCCCCTAGATGGTCCTTTCCTCAATTAGAGCCTTTGCTGTCCTTATCCTCCTTCCTGCCACCCTCTGTTTCTCTAGATATACCTCCCTGTCTGCATCCATTTGGGTCTCCTTGTACCTCCTGAAAGCTGTATGTTTCTCCTTTGCTGCCTTAGCCATCTCCTTTGAGAACCACAGTGACCTCTTTCTCCTCTCTTGCTTATTACCGTCACACAGCTTGCCGTTACCTTAGGTATTCCCTCTGCTCTTTTCCATTGTGCTTCCACACACCCCTGGCTCTCCCCCCTTCAAGGTATTTCCTAAGGCAGTCTCCCATTTCTTTAAAATGTGCTCTCTTGAAGTCCAGAACCCTTGTCCAAGTATGTTTTTTTCCACTGGCCAATCCTTAAGTTGAACCACACTGTACAATGATCGCTTCTACCCCCGGGGGGGGCTACCCACTGTGACATCTGCAATGGTGTCCCTGTTCGTAAGTACCAGATCGAGCACTGCCCCATGTCTAGTGGGATCTGTAACCATTTGTCTGAGAAATGCCCAGTGCAGGAAGTCTAGCATGACCCTGCTGCAAGTTGTAGTTGTGGCCAGGATGTTCCAGTCAGCATCTGGCAGATTAAAGTTCCCCATAATTATTTATTTTCCTTTGCTTGCCATTTTGTCTATGGCTTCCCTCGAAACCCGGTCCAGTTCCTTCCCCTGTGCTAGTGGCTTGTACACCATACCCACATGCATAAAGGCCCTGGACCCCCATCTCCAAGCCAACCCAAAGAACCTCCAGCCCTTTCTTCTCCACGCTGTATCCTTGTATTTCCATGGCCTTAATACCTTCCTTAACATATAAAATCACTACTTCCTCTCCTCCTTGCTCTTGTTTTCCAGAATGTAGTGTATCTCAGAATGGCCATCTCCCAGCTGTAGGTGTCGGTGAACCATGATTCTATTATGGCCACCAGATCCAGGTCTGCTTCCTCAATGGAAGTCTCAAGGTCAGGAATTTAGTTTCATAGGCTTCTTGTGTTGCGGCACATAGCTCTTCACACCTTTTGTCCCTCCCTGCCCCTACCCTTCCCGAGTCCATCTTTTGCCCTTCTATTTTCACTGGTATTGTCCTTCCCCTTTTTATCTATCCTCTGCCCACCATCCCTAGTATTTTCCTCTGCCCTAGTTTCCCCTCAACCCCCACTGTACCTGCCCTTTCCTCTACTCCTCACTACACCAAGGGAATTTGTTTCCCCAGGTTGTTCTTCACTTCTGCTCCATCATCGGGGGGGCATTCACTGCCTCTTTTTTCTGCCTCCACCTTTGGCTGTTTAAATACCTATCAAAGTATCATTTAAACCTTCCACCCAGGACTAAATTATCCCTCCTGGATGGACTGAGGCCATCCCGTTTCTGCAGGCCTTTATCCCTTCAGGTAGGGCCCTAGCCCCTGATGCAGCCAAACCCCTCCTCCCTGCACCATGGCTTCAATCACCTGTTGAAGAGTACAATGTGGTGTGCCTTTTCCTCACCCCAGCCTTGCATGGTAGCACCTCAATGAAGGCCACTGTGCATGCTGCCTGCTCAGGCCCCCCCCAAGCTCCCTAAACCTGCCCCGCCCTGCACCACCCCGGCTGCGTACTCTGCCAGGTCTTTTACGGACATACGAACATACAAAATTTGCCAGCAGATAAAGGCCTAGAGGTCTATCAAGTCTGCTCGAATGTGCAGCTAGCACCCCTTATTCTGCAGCTGCCCCTTCCTTCCCCTTCATTAACCCTCCCCTTGTCCTGTCCCATCCTTGTTTGAAGCAGTCCACTGTTCTACTGCATACCACTTCTGCAGGTAAAGCATTCCACCCAGCCACCACCCTCTCTGTAAAAAAGTGTCTCCTCATCTCCCTCCTGAACCTTCCTTGCTCCAGTCTCATATCATGGCCCCTGGTGGCCCTCCCCTCCCTTACTTTGAACAGCCCCTCTGTACCCATCTTGTTTATTCCTTTCATGTATTTAAAGGTTTCAATCATGTCACCCCTGTCTCTCCTCTCCTCCAGTGAGTACATGTTCAACTCCTTCAACCTTCTCTCATATGATAAGTCCCCCAGCCCCTTGATCATCTTTGTCGCTCTGCGCTGCACCCCCTCTAGTAACTTAATGTCCCTCTTCAGATACGGACGCCAGTACTGCATGCAGTTCTCCAGGTGTGGTCTAACTAATGACCTATACAGTGACAGAATCACCTCCTCCCTCCTCGAGGATATACCCCTTGCAATACAACCCAGTATTTTGTTGGCCTTTGCAGCTGCCTTCCTACATTGTGCCAAGTTGTTCATTGACCCTGTAATGAGCACACCCAGATCCTTCTCCTCCTCTGTCTGGGCTAGCTGCACTCCCCCTAGCTGGTAACTCCTCCATGGGTTCTTCATCCCAAAATGCAGCACCTTGCACTTTTTGGCATTAAAGCCCAGTTGCCAGGTGTCTGACCAGGTTTCAAGCTTTGCCAGATCATTCTGCAACCCCTGCCATCCCCCTAGGTCATCCACCACCTTGGTATCATCAGCAAACATACTGATCTTGTTCTTGATGTCCCATGATATGTCTGCAATGAATATCCCAAACAACACTGGTCCCAACACTGAGCCCTGTGGAACACCGCTCGTCACTGCCCTTGGGTTTGAGAGCTCTCCACCCACCACCACCCTCTGTTGCCTTCCCTGCGCCAGTTTCCTACCCATCTCACCAGCTTTGCACCCGCCCCTGTGCCTACTAACTTCCTTCCCAGCCTTCCATGTGGTACTGAGTCGAATGCCTTACTGAAGTCCAGATACAGGACATCCACTGCATGGCCCCTGTCCAGTTGCCTAGTTACCCAGTCATAGAACTCGACCAGGTTGGTTTGGCAGGATCTGCCACGTATGAAGCCATGTTGTCGGCTGTCCTGTAGTCTTTTGGCCTCTAGGAGGGCCACCAGCCTCTCCTTCAGGATAGTCTCCATTAGCTTACCCACGATGGATGTGAGGCTCACTGGTCTGTAGTTTCCCGGTTCATCCTTGGGGCCACTCTTGTGGAGGGGCACCACATGAGCCATCCTCCAGTCCTGAGGTACACACCCTTAATGTAGTGAGGCATTAAATAGGTCTGCCAAAGGTCCTGCAAGGACCTCTGCCAGCTCCTTCAGTACCCTGGGGTGGATGCCATCTGGGCCTGGCACCTTGTCAACCCTCAGTGCCTTCAAACCCTCTCGAACTCTGCTCTCCATGATTTCCCCATCTGTCACCACTCCCCCGCTTCTGCCATTTCTCCCACCTTGGGTGTCACCCCTCTTCTCTTTAGTAAATACTGAGCAGAAGTACTCATTTAGTGCTTCTACCTTATTGCACCCTGCTTCCACCCAACCCCCCTCCTTCCTAATCCTTACTATGTGGTCCTTACAGCTCCTTTTCTCCCTGATGTACTTAAAGAAGTCCTTCTCCCCCTTCTTAATGCCTTG
The DNA here is from genome assembly GCA_016271365.2 of Neoceratodus forsteri. Taxonomy (NCBI): domain Eukaryota; kingdom Metazoa; phylum Chordata; order Ceratodontiformes; family Ceratodontidae; genus Neoceratodus; species Neoceratodus forsteri. The sequence continues at coordinate 1,161,619,910 of CM028130.1, forward strand.
TGCCAGCCTGAGTTCCGTAGATGCTTTGGCTCCCCTTACTGCCCTTGTCACCTCCTTCGATTCTGTCAAGTACTCCTCCCTGTCCTCCCACCTCCCTGTTTTCTTGTACTTCCTAAAGGCAGCTATTTTCCTCCTTACCTTTTCCGTGACCTTCTTGCTCAACCAGATCGGTTTCTTAGCCCTAGCCTTCTTGCTCTGGGCTTTGCAGCAGGTTTTGGTTGCCTCCACTATCCCCAGCTTTATGAGCTCCCACCTCTGGTTAGTGTCCATACTAGATTGAATTCTGGCCAGGTACCCTTTTACCACTTTCCCCATCCTCCCAAAGTCGGCCCTCCTGAAGTCCAGCACTATTGTGCCAGATTCCACTCCTTCCTTGCCCATATCCAATGTGAGCCATACTGAGTGGTGGTCACTCCCTGACAGCGGTTCCTCCACTGTAAGTTCTCTCACAAAGTCCCCATTTGCCAGCACACGGTCAAGGGTATTTCCTAACCTGGTTGGTTCACTGACCATTTGCAGCAGGAAGCTGTCCTGGAAGGCATCCAGCAGTACCTGCTCCCTTCTGTTCCTGGTTGTTGGGGTGCTCCAGTCCACTCCTGGCATGTTGAAGTCCCCCACAATCACCACACTACCCTTCTCTCAGGTCCTCCTGATCTGTCCCGCTAGTTCCCTGTCTAACTCCTCCATTTGTTCTCAGATGGACAATGACATTCAGCTCCACTACTGTCATGCTGTCCTAGTGATCCCAAAGATCCACTCCCCATATCTCCATGCCGAGGCACCAGGAAGGTACCTTTCCTCCCCCCCTCTCTCCTGTGGTGTTCCCAAAACTAACCCCTTTTATGATTGAATCACCCACCAGAAGTTGCATCTGCTTCTACCAGGGTCCTCTTCCTCCCACCTTGGGGACTTTGCTCTGAAGGATCCCCACATTCTCCCTTGCCACTACCCCAGGTGCTTCATCTTGGCAGTCCTATCCTGCCAGGGTAGCAAAAGAGTTCTGTAGTGGCACTGGCTGAAGAATGTGTTCCAGAAGAAAAAATTACTCACCTTAGTAATGTTGTTTCTTCTAATGGAGTCTTGCTGTATTCTGACAATAGCAGTGAGTCCCAACCTTCGAACTGCCCCGGAGATGAAAGAGTTAACTTTCCATGCCAGGCATGGAACACTGAGCTCGAGCTCGGTTGAGACTCTGTCTGTTGCTGTTTGAACTCAAACCGTCAGATCTTTATGAGCTAAACTCACTGAGGTCCTGTGTGAAAGCTGTAAACCTACACTAGCCAACTGGCTACTAACATAATAACAAAATTTTTGGTCCCAAAACAAAGACTCAAGTCAGGAGACCCAAAAAATGAAATAACACAACACCCACTCACCCAAAGAAAAGGTGGTAACAAAAAAAGGTGGGGCACCTCCTGAGTGCCAACACTGCCACTGCCCACCCACATCCCAAAAACAAAGGTTCTGAGATGGGAAGGCGGGGGGGAGGTCAGAATACAGCAAGACTCCATTACAAGAAACAACATTACTAAGGTGAGTAATTTTTTCTTCAAACAACATGAAGTCTTGCTGTATTCTGACAATAGCAGACTACCAAGCAGTACCTCCATGGAGGAGGGACAGAACCTACTTATCAAATAGGCTCTGAAGCACAGCTGTGCCAAACCGAGCATCACTCCTAGCCTGGATATCCAGAGAGTAATGCTTGGTAAAAGTGTGAACTGTTTTCCAGGTAGCTGCTTGACATATCTCTAAGATAGGAATATCCCTGTCAGCAGGCAGGGAAGCAGCTGTACCTCCAGTAGAGTGAACCCTCAGGCCTGAGGGTGGAACCTTACCCAATTTTTCATAGCACAATTGGATGCAAGAGACAATCCACCTGGCAATGGATCTTTTAGTGGCAGGTTTTCCTTTGCCCACCTCACCATAAGTGAGGAACAGTTGAAGGGAGTCAAACCTATGACCCTTGGTACGTTCTATATAGTAGCTAAGGGCTCGGCTCTTTCACATCTAGACTGTGCAGCCTCCTCTCACCAGAGGAGGAATGGTCAGTGAAGTACACAGGAAGAGACATAGATTGATTAAGGTGGAAGTCTGAAACCACCTTAGGCAAAAACTTCCTGTTAGTCCTGAGGACCACCTTATCCCTATGGAAGGAAATAAAGTCAGGCTCCACTGACAGGGCTTGTAGCTCATTTATGCACCTGGCAAAAGTGATGGCCACCAGAAACACAGTTTTCCAAGTCAAGTACCTAAGCTCTGCTGAAGACAAAGGCTCAAAAGGAGGTTGCATAAGCTGAGCAATGCAAACGTTAAGATCCCAAGCAAGGGCAGGATCCCTGAATGGAGGATTGGTATGAAGCAATCCCTTGAAAAACTTGGAGAAAACAGGGTGAGCTGAAAGAGAAGAGGGCTTACCTGCTGAAATGAAAGCAGAAACAGCTGCCAGATGCACCCTTAGTGTAGCTGGTCTGAGTCCCAAGCTATTGAGATGAACCATATAGTCAAGTACTGTGGGCAGATCAGCAGACTCTGGAGAAATATGCTTCCCAGAGCACCATAAGGAAAATCTTTTCCACTTGGAATTATAAGTAGTTCTGGTGGAAGGCTTCCTAGAAGCCTTCATAATATCCATAACACATTGGGAGAGGTGTAAATCAGCAAACTCTAACTCCTCAAGAGCCAGACCTTGAGATTGAGAGATTTGAGATTCGGGTACCAAACTCTCCCCTGAGCACAGGTTAACAGGTTGTAATTCCTGGGAACAGCCAGGGGAAGATGGACTTATAAGGACAATAGGAGAGGATACCAGGGCTGTCTGGCCCAGTCTGGAGCAATCAGGATCACTTTGCAGGGTTGAGACCTGATTTTGACTAGCACTTTGAACAGGAGAGGGAAGGGGGGGGAGCATACTGGAACTTCTCTTCCCAATTGAGAACTAAGGCATCCAGGGGGACTGAGCCCAACACTGGGGGCCTGCAGCAAAAAAGGGGAAGTTGGTAATTGTCTGGGGCTGCAAAAAGATCTATCTGTGGGGTGCCCCATCTGGAGAATATCACCTCCAAGACCAGGGGATCCAGTGACCATTCATGATGGCCCTGAGATATCCTGCTGAGAGCATCTGCCAGGACATTGTCCTTGCCTGGGAGGTGTACTGCTGTGAGGGAGGTGTTCAGGGAATAAGCCAGAGACCACAACTTCATTGCTTCTGTGCACAAGGCCGTAGACCGAGTGCCTCCTTGCTGGTTGATGTACCACATTGTGGTGGTATTGTCTGTTCTGATCTGAATAACTTTGTTCTGGACAGACTTGGAAAAAACTTGAAGTGCTAGAAACACTGCTCTGAGTTCCAACAGATTGATGTGAGCAGAGATTCCTGAGGGGACCACAACCCCTGGGTAGTCAGGTCGCCCAAGTGAGCCCCCCACCCCAAGAGAGAAGCATCTGTAGTAAGGATTAAAGAGTGAGACTGAGTGACAAAGGGAACTCCTTGTCTCAGATTGTTCAGATCCTGCCACCAGTGCAAAGTCTGGATCAGGGTTCGAGTCACTGGGATCAGTTTGGTGAGAGGGTCCTTTTTCTGAGACCAAAAGGCTCTCAAATGGAACTGAATGTTCTTCATCTGAAATCTTGCTCCTTGCACTACTGCTGTAGAAGCAGCCATGTGCCCCAGGAGCTGCAGAAAATGCCTTGCTGGTCGAGACACCTGTAGGGTGAAAGAGGAGGCCAGAGTGATAAGGGTCCTTGCCCTGTCCAGGGGAAGGAAGGCCCTGGCCCTTTCTGTATCTAGCTCTGCACCTATGAAGGTGAGGAGCTGAACAGGCTCTAGAACTGACTTTGAAAGATTCAGAAGGAAACCTAGAGAGGTGAGCAGTTGCTGAGTTATCTGTAGGTATAACTTGACTTGGTCTGGGGACTGACCTACTATGAGCCAGTCATCCAAGTATGGGAAAATGGCAATCCTTTGCCTTCTTAGAGAAGCAACTACTACTGCCAGGCATTTTGTGAACACCCTTGGAGCAGAGGTTAGTCCGAAGGGCATTGCTCTGAACTGGTAATGGCCTGAGGGCAGCACGAACCTGAGGTACTTTCGATGGGAGCTTCTGATGAGAATATGGAAGTAGGCATCCTTGAGGTCCAGGGACACTAGCCAGTCCCCCGGCCTTAGAGAGGGTAGAATTATTTCCAGAGTCACCATTTTGAATTTTGGCTTTAAAACGTGCTTGTTTAAATATCTGAGATCCAGGATGGGCCGCCATTCTCCTGTCTTTTTTGGGGTAAGGAAGTACCTGGAGTACAATCCTTTGCCCTGGTGTAGGGGTGGAACCCGTTCCACAGCTCTGAGAGCCAGAAGGGAAGAGACCTCTGCCTCTAGGGCAAGTGCTTCTGAGGGATTTGCAGGTGGAAAAGATCTGGTTCTCAGCTTTGGAAATTTTTTTGAAGCTGAGAACCAGTCCCTGGCTTACTACTTCCAGGACCCACTTGTCTGATGTTAGAGACTTCCAGTCCTGGACAAAGTAAGCCAACCTACCCCCTACAGGTGGTGGAGAATCGGCCCTGGAAAACCCATCAGGGTGCCTGTTTGGCAGGGGGTTTTGGCTGAGGGGTGGAAGCAGGTCTGCTTGTACACCTTCTGCCTCTCCCTCTAAAGAACCCCCTCTGAGCATAGGCAGAAGAGGAGGCCTGGGCTTGGTAGAAAGGCCTATGAAAAGGCCTGCCCCTGTCCCTGGGATGCTGTCTTTGAGGAGTGGCCTGCCTTTCCTTGGCCTGGGCACTCCTATAGGTGGTCCTATATCCATCCATTTTCTTCATGTAATTCTCTGTTTGCTCCCCAAACAGAGAATTACCTACAACAGAAAAAGCCGTAGCCTTAGTCTGGGTATCCTGTGACAGGCTAGTACATCTGAGCCAAGCCATTCTACGAAGTGCCACAGATGTAGCCATGACTCTAGATGACACATCATTGGAGTCCACTGCAGCATGGAATTGCACCTTGGATGCCTCAATACCATCAGCAGCCACCTGCTCCAGCTCCTTGGCAAGCTGGCCAGGGACCTGTTTTGCTAAAGCCATGACAGTGTCCCATCTGGATTTCTGATACCTAGCAGTATAGGCCATATAGTTGGCCTGTCTGAGTCCCAAGGATGCTGCCATGTATTTGTTTCTTTGCATGGCATCAATCCTCCTGGAGTCCTTGTCTGGGGGGTGTGAAGCCAAGGGAATATTTGCCTTATCACAGGCTGCAGCCTGCACTACCCCAACATGGCTGCATGATTGTGTAAGGAACTCCGTGTCTGAGCCTGACAATGTATACCTCTTGTCCATTCTTTTATCCACAGGAGGTATGGTGTTAGGAGTCTAAAATCTTAAATGTCTGTTTCCCAAAAGATTTGTGTAAGGGAATAGACAGCCTCCTAGACTCTGGGATATCCATCATTTCCACAAAGTCAGGCTCCTCCTGGTCATCCACAGCTTCTTCCATAGGAAGCTGGAGGGTTTCAGACACTTTTTTATAAAACATGAAATGGGAGGGGGACTCAGAAAGCCTAGGAGGAGACACTCCTGAAGGTCTGTCTGGGGAGATGTCCAGGTCAATGGGCACATCCAGACTTTCAAACCACATTCACTTTCCTCATACTCCTCTTCCTCCTCCTGTGGTTCATAATATTCCTCTAAATCATAATCTTGAACCGGTGGAACCGGCTGAACCGAGCACCTCCCTGATGGTGCCGGTTTGGTCAGAACCGGGGAAAGCGACTGCACAATTTTTATCACTTTGGCTATTTCTTCAGCGGTTGGAGAAGAAAGTTTTGGATCCACACCAGCTGATTTTTCCTTTCTTGTTCTCTTAGCTGGAACTGACTCCTCAGAATTGGATCTCCTCTTGCCTGAAGAAGTCTCACCCTGGTCAGAGGGCACTCCTTCTGGTTTGGTTTGAACCGAACCGGGCTGGCCATCCGGTTCAGCGGACTTTTTGGCCTCATTTTCCCTGAGCCTACCAACTTGTTTTTCTAGGGTAGCTGCAGGAAAATGTTTACAAATCTGGCAGTCTGCATTGAGGTGGTCAAACCCCAGACAATAAACACAAGTGGTGTGGGGATCAGCCTTGGCAAAGACTTCCCCACACACACTGCAGTGTTGAAACCCAGTGGGCCCGGTTTTTCTTTTGGGTTTCTCAGACATTGTGCCAGTCCTAACCAAACTTTCCTTTTAATGGCAATCCACCAGGCAAGACCCTCTTATCGGTTCCTGACCGTGTCACGGGTCATGGAAAAAACTGTAATAAAATCCGTTTTTTTTAGAACCGATAAGAACCAGTAACCACACTCTAAAAGTTCAAATAAAGATTTATTTAGCAACTTGATCGGTTCAAACCGAACCGATGAACCGTTTACAAGTTCCACACAGGACAGAAATAATATAAACCTATCTAGTACTCACGAATACCACAGACAGAGACTGAACCGACAGGTTGCGGTTTAAATTTGGTCGAAAACCGAGAAAAACGGTACTTTAACTGACAAATTGAACCGAGCAGAAAAAGAAATCTCCGGAGCGACTGTTCAGTGAGGCGGAGTAAAGAATCTGACGGTTTGAGTTCAAACAGCAACAGACAGAGTCTCAACTGAGCTCGAGCTCAGTGTTCCATGCCTGGCATGGAAAGTTAACTCTTTCATCTCCGGGGCAGTTTGAAGGTTGGGACTCACTGCTATTGTCAGAATACAGCACGACTTCATGTTGTTTGAACCACCACCACCACACCCCTTCTCCTGGAGCCTACCACAGTCCTTCTAGGCACCCTCTGAGGCATCAGTGGTGGACTTGGTGGCCCCTGGGGGGGAAGAGTTGTTCCAAATACTAGTCAACTCATCCTGGAGTCTAGAGACCTCCTATCTCAGCCCAGAGAGATGCAAACAAATGGGGCAGCACCTCAGTCTCCAGAAGGTCTCGCTGAAGACTGCCTCTCTGCAGCCACTGCACTGCACCATGTCCATCATTCCAAAATCTGCTTCCTTTATTACTTGAAAGCAAATCTATACCCTTATCCCAGATAGGGTGTTTCTTTATTTCCCATTTCCTATCTGGATTACCCCGTTACTATACCCTAGTAAGGTACTACTTTGCTTCCCTCTTACATTTTTATCAATACTTTCCCTAGCTTTTCCCCTTTGTAGCCTGACCCTAAATAGAGTGTTTATAGTTTTCCTTAAACGCCACCTAAATCCTGTTGTATTTCTACCCCAGTTAGGGTGTTGTACATGTTCCCAGTTATGGCCTAGCATTTTCTGTACCTTCCAAATGTCCCTGCAGTGAATGCAACAACAGGACTGAACAGGTACCTTACCTTAGTCGACTGGCAGACTTCCCCACTTCTCTGCTTGCTCCTGCAGATGCCTGCCAATACCTAAGATGTCAATCTTATACCTATTGCACTCCTGTGCTGTTCCACTCACCTGCTGGGACACATTAGGAGTGCTTCCTTTTAAACACCCTTGGGACCTCCTCCAGGCGGGACTTTCTGCTAGCCCCACATTGGTCCGTGCTCATTATGTGACCCATCTGAGGAGCCTCAGACCGCCAACCTGCAGAGAAACAGAGAGCTTTCCTATTACAGAAACAGAGCCCTTAGCCAGGTTAGTGAACTGCTTTAAATGTACCTCTTGTCTGAACTGCAGAAAATGAAATAAAACACTCATTCTGTCATGTTATTCAAGCCTCCTGTATAGCCCGATTAGGATTCGGTTCTGTTGCTTGGCTTGGTTGGTGAAAATTGTTTTTTAAATGCTGTTGCTTCCACTGCTCAGTGATCTTAACTAAATGAATGAGCGTTATTACTTTTATGCCCAGCTCAAACTCGTTTTTGATCAGCCCAGTCCCTGTTCACTTTTTGTTTCAACCTCACCTATAATCACAGTACACCAAATGAACCCACACACAACGCATGGCCTGTGCTTGTTCCTACAAGCACTATCAGCCTGATCCCCTGCTGCTAGTGTGTTTTAAGCCCACCCATTTATCACATTATGGGCATAAGACAGGGATGTCGTTTAAGTCCCCTATTATACACTTATGTTTTAGATCCAGTAATTAGATATATCCATGGGCATCACTGTATTATAGGGTTTGCCCCTGATCCTTCTTTACAGTGAGAGAAAATTACAGCATATGCTGATGATGTTACTTTATTAATGAAAGATGAGAATTCACTTAAGACTGCTTTGCATAGTTTTAACACATGGGGTCGATATTCTGGGGCACAGATAAATACAGCTAAGAGTTTTATTTTTTCCTTAGATCCTGACCATGTTGTCAATTTGGAGGTTATTGATATTCCTCTGGTTTCCACACCTCAAAAATGTTGGGTGTATGGTTTGGGCCAGGGGACTTGGCTAGCTTCAATTGGGAACAGCAGTTAAAAATAGGAGAAGGTAAAGTTAACATGTGGAAACAATGTAAATTTGGGAAGAAAAATGTATTTTCATTATTAAAAAGTTTCTGTTGCCTGTTTTGTTGTATTTAAGTTATCTTTATCCACCCCCAGTTAATTTAGAAACCAGGTTATACAGTGTTTTTTTCAAATGTTATGGGGTAACAGACTGAATCCAGTGCGAAGGGAGATTACTTATTTGCCTGTGAAGCTGGGTAGCTTAGCTATGATAAACCCGATTGTATTTTATCATTCAATTTTTTTTGTTTAATTCCTTTAGTTATTTATGGGGAGCGGTTACTTTACCATGGCAAGTTTGGTTGCATTTTGCTTGGGCTTGTTTTTTTTCCAAAATGGAAATTTTTGTCCCCTAAAATTTTATCTCAGGATCATTTACCAGTTTATGGGATTTCAGCTCTGAAAAAATGTCATCAGTGGAAGTTATCATTTCAAAATTTTATTACGCATACTAGAAAGTCCTTTTATGCATATATAGTTTTTGAATTTCAGAGCATTGTGTTAATTTTTCCAGAATGTGTCCCGACTAAAATGACCTTTGCTCTTCATAAATTAACTGACGATAGATGTCCTGCCTTTGTGTGGGACATATTGTGGATGTCAGCTCAGGGATGGTTAGGGGTTCGAGGACATCTTAAATATAAGCCTTTAAAAGATAGATATTGTCCAAGGCTTTTGTGTACTAATGAGGAGGAGAGTTTATCACACTTTTTTATTACTTGTTCTTTTATTAAAAACTTTTGGATTGAGGCAGCCATTCATTGGAATATGCCTTTACTCTCACGTATTACTTGTAATGCATTAATTTTAGGGGATTATTCTGGGGCCTGGAGTATTTATCATAGTAGCACATTGAATGTTATTTTTTGCTTTTCATCAGTTTTATTTATGGCAAGCACATTGTCAGTTTATCTTCCAACAACAACAAGTATTATATTCTACTATAATGTCTCAGGTAGAAGATGGATTAATGAATGTTAAAAGTAAAGTAGGCAGAGATTTTCACAACTCAAGTTTTGTTCTCTTTGGAATCATTTATTTTTGTAAATATTTGATTATATGAAAGCTTTTGTTTTATATATATATATATATATATATATATATATGAATCTCTTTTATTAATACTATGTTATATGATATCTGCTCTTATTATGGTGGTGTTATGTTTTTTTGTTCAATAAACTTCCCCTACTCTTTTCAATAAGTGCCATGGGATCTTTAACATCCACCTGAACTACCACCAATCCAGGTTTAACGTCTCATCCAAAAGACAGCATCTCAGAAGTGCAGCACCCCTCTCATGCTGCACTATAGTTCCAGTACTGGGAGATTAACCCAAGTGCCAGATGTGGGAACTGAACCCACAGCCCTCTGATCTCCTGACCTCAGAGGTGAGTGTGACACCTACTGAGCCACTGACATGGCTGTCCAAGAAAAATCCAGAAAGTGATGTCCAACTAAATGGATACATCCACCATACTGTAGATATGACAGGCCCAAGAGGGGAGAAGGTGTTATGATCGATGTAAAACGTGACCCAGGCCATGCTGAGGTAACCTTCTCTGGCTCAGTGGAAGAAATTGAATGTGTTCTGATCACCCTAACCAGAAGAACACATCAATAGATGTAATATACTTCACACCTAAGACCAATGTGGGCCTTTTTGACAAACTGGCCCACAAAATAATCAGTCCAGCAAAGAGCAGAGACTTTGTCTTACTGTGAGATGTCAGTGCTGCATGGGGTGAACCCAGAGAGGAAAAACTTGAATTAAGCATTCCTGTAATGGGGCCAAACCAGGTCATCGGCATCCACATCAAAAGAGAAAGCACAAAGTGCATGCAATATTTATTTATTTAATTGTGTTGACCAAGTGAGTCCACTGAGACTAGAAGTCCTTTTTTCATGGACTGCCTGGGATTAATTACCTGTATGGAAACATAACACACAAGCAAAAAGTCAATGATTGATGTATATCAAAATAAGAGCAGGTAGAGAATGTAGAAAAATGCTGCACAAGTATGGTGGTTGGCACTTTGCTGATAAAGAATGCTGTCTGACTTCCAGTAACCTTTGAAGAGGACTAAAGTCTGACTCTCGGTGAGTGGATTTGGATGACAACAGTTGACTAAGGAGGCTGCACGCTGCATGAGCTAAGGAGTGCCATGATAGCAGGGCTATCTAAAAGCTTGTTCCTTTCTTTGTAAAGGTATGCCACCATTTTTTGAATATTAGATAGCCTTACCGGACTTTCTTGTGTCTCCTTGGTCTGGTGTTTTGCTCCCTGGTCTCCTCTGTTTCCCGCAGGAAGAAGCTCGAGCCAGTGGAGCCGATGGTACCGGAGTCGGGCGGATTATGGGACTCAGGGTGGCCATTCGGAAAGGTCAAAACTGGGGAGAGAGTCTGTCAGCAGGACCGGAGTTCGGAGCTGAATTGGAATCAAGTGTTCTGGCTCCTGGAATATGAAGGAAAGTTTCTTCTTAGCCTGTTGTCTGAATTGGGATTTAAGAAAGAAGGAAAGAAAGCTGCTTGGACACTTGGATTTCTGAAAGTTAAGGGAAAGTTAAGGGAAAGAGCGTATTGGAATTGTCCCCCCCGGCAATACCTTTTCGCACCCCCTGCTCAATTATATGTATTTTTTTATTGATTCTGTGCTGCAAACTAACATACAGTACATCCTGTTAACTAGTTAGATGTTAGATGTGTATATAATTTATTTTTTTTTGTTATACAGTATTGATTTTAAGTTTCCTACCAGAGTAATAGCCCAGCTTACTGACTGGATCTTACATCCCACGTGAGCACCGCTTTAAGGGTGTAGAGCTAGCATGGAGAGAATCAGATCAAAACCAGGCTCTCTGGTGGCTGGACGTGCTTGTGTGAATCGGGGAATAGGTCTGCGAGCTGAGTCTGTATTGCTTCACTTTTTCTGCTATATATCTGATGTGCTAATTCTATCTCAGTAGACCACCCAGCTCAATCTGCCATCCATCAGCAGTATTTTGAATAATGTTTTTTAAACTGTCTGCTATAAAGTAAGTTTTTACATTTACATTTCATTCTAATTTTTTGTGGATATTAGTTTAAACGTAGATTTGTAGGTCTGGGTCAAGCGAAGTATTCTTTACTTTTATAGTATGTGTTACACTGATTTTAGAGCTAATTTAGTATCAGGAATTGATTTCTTATACAATTCTGGGTTTTATTTTAGTGGCGTTCCTACAAAGATCCTCAGGGAAGAACAAGTGAATAGTAGACTTTGGATGAGAATTGTGTGCACTTTGGCATTATCCTATTTTCCTATTTTTTTCATGTGGAGAGATACAGTTAATTTCGGACTTATTTTTTTTTGAGATGGTCACAAGAATTCTGAAACCAGAGTGACAAAACAACTGAAATTGAAGAATAAAGAGTCCATAAGAGATCATAAGGGGTTAGAAAGATATTGGAAGGGGGCCAAGAGAAGCAGCTGCTGATTTTGCTGAACTTTGTTGATCTTTAAGACTTTAAAGAGAAGGGGCCCTAAAATTTAGACTATATATATATGGACTGAAATACAATTAACCCATTATACCCATTAGTGCCATATGGCATCAGAACCATCCATTGCTTAACGTGACCCAGAATGGCAGTATCAGATAGAATGAGTTAAGCACTTTTTATTATAAGGACTTGAGTTTTATGCCCCTTAAGGGGCTAATTCTCTGTATTGTTTTGATGTAACTAGCTATACTTTCTCTGCTGAAATATCCCTTGTTATTTAGCTTATATTTAGGTCTTATCTGGAGACTTTCATATTTTCTACAGAGTTGTAGTGGTTCTGTTCTCTTAGATAGTGGTATTGTTTGACATTGTTTGACAAAAGATGGTAAATATGAGATTGCAGAGATTGAAAAATCCTAACCTCTCACCACTTTTAGTGGAGAATCAGAATGAGGGTGTAGATGCTAAAATGGAATATAAGGAAAAAAAGCTAACAAAAATCACAGATCATTTAATAAGAAATAAAGAGTTGGTTAATAAAACCTATACACCTAAACCGAACATAAGTGAGTTAACTACTAATGTTAATGCAGAATGTATGATTCAGGCAGAGCACGCTTTAGTGGATTCTGTACCTATGGTTTCCCTAGTAAGTGAGTCCCTTTTAAGTGAGTCAATTTTTTATGAGAGGGATAAAGAGCAAAACTCAATCCCCTCACAGAAATTAGAGACTTCTCGCTCACAGGATTCTATTTTGACCTTTTTATCCATTACTTCTGATTCACAGATTAGTCAGACCCAACAAGATATTCAAACTTCTCCCAAGGTTTGGGGCGAGTAGCAGAGCATTCATAAGGGAAGAAATACCTTACTTGAGATAATAGAGGATTTACAAAATGTTATTCTAGGATTAAAATCATGTGAAGCTCAAATAAGAAAATCTAATTCAGGGAGTAATTGTTATTGCTGCTGTTACAATCAGAGATTAAATGGTGATGGTAGTAAAGATAGTAAAAACATTACCTACGGCGGTTTAATCAGTGGATACTAACCTTGTTTATTGAGCAGAGATCTGGTAAATTCATTAAGGAATCAACATTCAGCAAACATATTATTATTGGAGCAGTTAATGATAAATAAGTATATAATGGAATCAATCAAAGATGATGTGGCTAATAACAGAGAGAAAATAGATCAAGTAATAAACAGTTTAGATAGCCAGAAAGAGGATAGTGTTTCAGGGCAATTATACAATGGTGTGTGAAAATCCTGTAACCTCATTTGTCAAAATATGTCACATAACTGTGGGTGAATCCTGCATTACCCACAGCTGAGGAAATGCATTTATGAAACATCATAATTAAACACATTTTACACATGGGTCCATTGTATAATCGCAATAAGGCACTCCAGGGTGTGAGTTATTGGGGATTTACCCACTTCTTGTCTGGTTAAGTCACTCAGCTGCCTCTTGTAACACACCACACAAGGCATGGGTAGACCCCCAATAACCCACACCCTGTTGTGCCTTATTGCTTAATTAATGCATCAAGAACTGCAGGAAGAACTGCAAGTAGTGGAGGAAAAGGAAGAACTAAATTTACTAAGACCTGATTTCAGCTCAATTTTGATCCCTGAAAATGTGAATGATCATGTAGAAACAGTAAAGAAAAAAAGGGAAAAGCTGAGGAAAAATAAACAGAATAGGCAGAATAAGAAGAAAGAAAAAAGGGAAAAAAGTGACAGCAAGATAAGACAAAGATAAACAAAGGGACAAACAAAGAGAACATGTTATCAATAGGATTACAGTCAGGTAATAAAGGTAATGAAATTACTAAAAAAAAGATCAAGAAATAGTATCTTTTGAGACACATAGTGGGAAAGAATATATTAAAGAAACTTTAATAGAGGAAAATCTTGAAAACCCCACTTTCCCCTCACTCCTAACCTGTTTAAACTAATTAGAAACAGAAATAAAAAAACGTAATCATCAATTGGGAACTATTAAGGAGAGTGACATGGGAAGGATGGAGAGCCTGGATAGCAAAAAACAATGCTCCATTAGAAAAGGAAACAACTGTCAAATCTCTTTCTAGAGTTGATAACAAAAGCATCATTAATCAGTTTAACCCTGTAAATGTAGAAAAGGTGAACAGAGATAATCATACCCTTCCTTTGATTAGATTATTGGGGCCTGTCTCTTGATTCAGTCAAGAAAGGGGTTATCAGATCTCGCAAGGAACAGTTGACAGTTTGATGTTAGAAAAGATACAGTTATAATTGGATCTGGATTTAGATCCAAATTAGATAGAGAGAATTAAAATGATTCCCCTCGTGGCGGCAACAATGATTGATACATTCTTTTTTTTGCCAATGTATGCACATTATATATGGATGAATGGGATAAATGGAATAAAAAAATGGAAATAATGAGTTTGCAATTATGTTCCCTAATAGGCACTTATTTAATAAATTGACAACAGCTGACTCAATTCAGGAGCAGCCAGTTTGAGTCTGTTTGGTTTAGAGGCAATAAGGAAAGAAAATAACCATAAGTTAACAGGTATACTTTGTAATTTGATTAGAAATTGCCTTAAAATAGAGTTAAGGAAGGAAGGGATAAAATCAGTACAAAGAATGGGGACTGATAGTCAAATTAATATAATAGTTAAAAATAGGAACATTGCAGACAGAATTCTTCAGAAAGCGGGAATTTTAGATCTTTTAGGACTTCATTTGGTTGACTCTGAGGTGCTTGGCTCCAGCTCCCCCCCAACCCGAGCAGAAGTAGATCAAGTGAAATCTAGCGAGATTCTGAATTATGGAACTCAAATCTTAGTGGATCACTGCAAGGATTGATGGTTAATTATATCTGAACAAAATCAAGAATTAGCAGATATACAGATAGAAGGTGAAGAGCTGGATTCAATCCCGGGGGTAGACATGAATTAACTCCTACTTCTGAATTGGAATATTGCAGGACTGATGAATAAACTACATGATGATGAGTGATTGAAGTTTATTATGCACTTTGACATCTTGTGTTTTCAAGAAATTTGGCATGAAAACATAGAACGCAAAAATTAAATGGTTTTGAAGCTTTCAGTACTCCAGGTATCAAAACCTACAGTCCAGGAAGATGTTCTGGTGGGATCATAACCTTTGTAAAAGTAGATACATTTTGTAAAACTGAGTGTATTCGGATTTTACCTTTCTGTGTGGTGGTATTAATTTCAGTATCAGATCACTATATCCTGTTAATAAATAGATATAGTCCACCAAAAAATTGCAAGTACTTTAACTCAGATATATGGTCAGAATTAAAAAATGTAGCTGAGCAATTAACTTTAAAATATCCTGAGCAGGAAATTTTAATGTTGGGGGAATTTAATGCGAGAATTGGGACCTATGATTTATTTATTGATAATTCATTTTTCTTCACAGTAGGAAATAGAGAAATGGCAATACCAAAACAAACAAAAGATGTTAAAGCCAATAATTCAGGCCAGGAATTGATTAAAGTATTAAGGGAGTTTAATTTGTTCACTTTAAATGGAACATTGACAGGTGATGAAGGTGGGGCATACACTTATAGTTCAACTAAAGGATCCTTACTGATTGACCTGATCTTTTGGTCAGGGCCAACCGGTGTTTGGAAGAGATTGAAAGTACTTGAAGCAGTGGAGAGTGATCATTTCCCCTATCATATTAAGTGGGTTTGGGAATGTATTGAGAAACTACCAGAAGACTAATGGGAACATAGAAATTATACCTAAGAAGAGACTGAAATGGAATGGGATAATTAAAATAGATATCACAGAAATACTGCTCAACTCAATAGTAGCAAAGGGTTATAAGCAACTTCAGGATTATACATTTTGTAATTTAAGCAGAAATATGACCCAGCTGTTAGAGGAAATTAAGGAAAAGCTTGAAATCACATTACTCTGACCCAAAAATATAAAAGCAGAGACACTTGGTTTGATGGGGAATGTAGATCCTTTAAAAAATATATCAGAAAATTATATAAACCTTGTAACGGTCTAGAGAATGATAAAAATGTATTAAGAGAAATAGTAGCCAAAAGAAAAGCATACAAAGTATTAATAAAGGAAAAAAAGATAATGTATTTAAAAAAACAGTGGGAGAAAATGTTAAATGCAGTAACAAAAAAGACAACAGGTAAGTTTAGCAGCAATGTGGATAAACTATTTTGAGAAAATATTCTTTGATCAAGGAGGAATTATAAATCTTAGTTTTGGAGAACAAGAAGGAGGTGCTGGAGTAACCATTAATACAGAGGAAGAATATAGAGCCATAAACTCATTAAAGCTCCATAAGGCTCCAGGCCCAGATGGTGTACCGGCAGACGTTTTTCAGAGTAATTCTAGACAATGGTACAAATTTCTAACAGTGTTCTACATTAAGTCCATTGAAGAAAACAGGTATCCAGACTCATGGAGGTGGGGCTTTATCATTCTGCTATATAAAAAATGCAACCATGCTAACCCAGCCATGTGTAGAGCAATTAGCTTGTTTGACAGCAACTTAAACTTTTTTTTACAAAGATTCTGTTAGATAAACTAGAATCGCAAATTAATCAAAAAGGAGGCTTGGCTCTTACACAAGCTATGTTTAGAGCAAAATTTTCAACTCTGGATAATGTGTTCATTTTGCATCATTTAATTAAAAAATATTTAAAAATACATAAGCAAAAATTGTATGCACTTTTTGTAGATTACTCCACGGCCTTTGACTCCATTGATCACAATCAATTATGGTTTGAATTATCAAAAAAAGAAATTGATATACCCCTAATTCGTATAATCTCCTGCCTTTAATCTAATAATTGGGCTAAAATTAGATTAGGCCTAACAGGTAAGCTTTCAAAACATATTAAGATAAACAAGGGAGTGAGACAAGGGTGTATATTGGCACCTGTTCTAGTTGCCCTTTATATTGATGAGCTAATACGATCCATTAATTCAATGGATTCTGATTATCCAAATATAAAACAAAATAGGTGTGCCATATTAGCATATGCAGATGATCTGGTCTTCCTGTCATTATCCCAAAGTGGACTGCAGAAACAGATAGACTATCTATATGATAAGTCTCAGTCTTTAAAATTAAAGATCAATCTAACAAAAAACAAAATAATGATCCTTGGTCAAAATAACTTAAATAAACAAAAGAGGAGAGTTTGGACAATGGGCAAAGCAAGAATAAAGGTAGTTAATCATATACTCATTTGGGTATAGAAATAAGGGCAAATGCTAAATGGAATGATCACTACTCCAAAATTATGACTACATAAAAAAACGGTAATTGGATTAAACAAGTTCAATTATAAGTATGGAGATTCTAGTATAAGACCTTTGGTACAAGCAGTTAATACAAAATATGAAGCTCAGCTCCTTTATGGGGCAGACATTTGGGAGATTACCAATAGTGAAAGATTAAGCATACCATTCAATAAAATGCTAAGAAACATCCTGGGTCTAGGTCCAGGATGTCCATCTTCTTATTTAAGAGCAGAATTAGGACTAGTAGATGTAACTGCCAAAATGGAGACTAGGAAAGTATTATTCTGGTTGCGTATTTTAAAACAAGATTCAAATAGAATGTCACATATGTCTAAAGGAAAAACAAGAATGGCATTTTAGGGGTATTGGGAGAGATCTATGGTACAATAATGTACTTATACTCTTGGAAAAAACATCAGTTGGGCACTCTAATTAAATACATACAAAAAGGCATAATGATTAGTCACAAGTATAATAAATATATCACCAGAAAGATAGTTCATTTCTGGATTCAAAAAGATTTACAAAGTATTGGCTGTCCCACATACTTAAAATGGTATGCAGCAAATAATACATACTTTGGCCTTAAACCACATTCAGATATCCTAATGGATCCTAAAGTAAGGAGAATGTTTAATATTTATACATTTGAAAGATTCTCCAGTAATGTTCTAAAATGTAGACAAGATAAGACATACAAGGGCTCAGAAAATTGCTCATGTGCTGAGGGGGGCATAGAATATTTAAACCATGTCCTGTGAAAATGTAATTGGTATAAAATGGAAAAGGCTTATTGGCTCAAACCTTTTCTTAATGATCACTTTAATACAAGTTTAGAATTATTGACTACCATCTTGATACATACTGCGGATACCTGGACTATAGAAAGTTTGGCCAAATAGTTCATGATTGTGAATAAATAGAAACTTAAAATTGATAAATGTGCAATCAAATGAGTTGTATAATATGTGTAAGAGTTAAATGCTTTAGGAAATACAGTTTTACAAAACAAACATGCAAAACAAGGATTTATCTGCTGCTATTATTTATTTTTTTGATTCTGTTATGTTTAAAAGTGTAATGTTTTACATAATGTGTCATATTTGTGGTGTATTTATATACAATGTACTATATTGTTGATGCCTATAATAGTCAAACAATAAATGATTTTGACTGTGTGAAATAAGAGCAGGAAACCAATGAATGATACACATTCTGGCAGCAACAAGACAATAAACATACCGTCACAAAGGTTAAACAAATATGTTCCATAAGTATCCCGAAATCATAACTAGGAATTAAGGTAAAGGTAAAACATAGGACATACATGGTACAGTTAGTTCAAATGGATTTGGAGTATCAAGACAGAGAAATTCAAATACTGACCATAACATAACCATTCAGCGAATACAAGCGCATAAACTACACTCAAGGAGAAATGCCTTGAGCCTTTTTTTGAAGCCACCAAGGGAGAGACACTCTTGGAGCCCTGCTGGGATCCCATTCCATTTTGAGGGGGCACAGAAAGCAAAAGATCTTTTGCCAGCACAAGACCTTGTTCTTGGTATCTCAAGAAGTGTGTTACTGGATGACCTTAGAGTTCTCCTAAGGGATTTTTGTAGCTAAATCATCCCTAAGGCTGCAGGGGAAGCACCATGGACAAGTTTGTTAGTTGGACAAAGAAGGGGGTAATTGAATTTCCCTTCAAACAAGGCCCAATTTAGGGAATGGAAGACATCACAATGATGTGCCTTTGGTGGAGCACCAGCAGCAAACCAACATATTTTATTGTACAGGACCATTATCTTATAAGCTTCTGAGGACCTTAGGGACTACAAACTCGGTGCTCCATACATTAAGGTTGTTGGCAGCACAGAGTTAGCAATAATGTGGCGTAGATCATTAGTCAGATAACTACTCAGATGATAAAGCAACCCAGTTTTCTGGTTCAGAGATTTTGAGGTCTGATCAGTATGGCACGTAAAGGAGAATTCCTGGTCTATGTGCACTCTGAGACAGTTAACTGAGTCTACCACCCCAATAGGAACACCAGTGGACAGGATAATAGATAACAAATTTTGCCTGGCAGTGCCAAGATACCTGGAATCAAACAAGACAGCATTGTTTTTTTTAAGTGTTGAGGACTAGTTTGTTTCTCTCAAACCATTTTTCTATGTCCCAAAAATCACTAGCGAGTTGTGTGCTGATCTGAGCAGTATCGCTACAGCATCTGTACAGAATGGCATCGTCCATGTATAGCAGCACATTAGCTCCACCACAATTATCAAGCAAGTCGTTAACAAATAGGGAAAACAGTAATGGGCCCAAAATGGAGCCTTCTGGAACATCGTCTGTTACAGGCCTTTTCAGAGACTGAACACCTTTCCCACTTTACCTGTTGATATCTGTTTGACAAGTAGTAGGAGAACCAATGAAAGAATAGACTATCAAGTCCAAGCAGCTTTAGTTTAGATAATAGTTGGTTATGATTCACTAAATCAAAGGCTTTAGTGAGGTCTACAGATACAGTATCTGTTGAAAGTCCTGTGTCCATGGCCTCCAGTACATCGGTCGACAGCTGGACCAAAGCAGTATCTGTACCATGATTTTTCTTGAAACTATGCTGCCTGTCTGTCAGCAGCTGGTACTGTTCCAAATTTTCCTGCGACTGGTTACAAAATAGCCTTTCATGAATTTTGGAAAGGGAACCGAGTAAGGATATAGGGCAGTAGTTTTCTACGGTTCCCTTGGGCCACCCTTGTGCAATGAAATCATAAGAGCCACTTTATAACTTTCTGGGACTCTTCCTTCAATTAATGATTTGTTAAACGACATTGCCACAGGAGATGCAGTAACAGGAGTACCTATCTTTAGAAACTGTGGCTCAAGTTTGTTGAGCCCAGCTGAGCCTTCAACCTTTAGATAGTTTAATAGGAGAAAGACTTCTTTCCTTTTTATCATTCTGAAATGGAACTCTGGGTATTGGCACCCAGACTTCATCTAATCGGGGGAGTGGAGAGGGGGCTTAGGACAGTGGGATCTGAACCTGTCCAGATCCATGAAAAAAGTTATTGAAGGCATTAGCAGTAGCCATAGGGTCTTAGTAGGTTTTACCCTCAGCCACAATATCACATTCTACTGAGCTGTTGAGACCTTTTAGGAGTGTATTAATTTGTGCCTAGAAATGTGTTGGATTGGAGAAGTTTTTGTCCTGTAGGTGTCTCAGGTATTTTTCTTTAGCAGCTTTCAGGTCCCTTGTACAGGCATTCCTGAGTCCCCTGTATTTTTTCCAGCTGGATGTGAGACCTGAGTTTTTAAAGCCCCTCCAGGCCTTATCTCTCACCTTCATGGATTTCCTAAGGGTGCTATCCAGCCACATTGATTGTTGGCCCTTTAACCTTAACTACTTAAAGGGAGCATGTGTGTTGACGGCATAGAGGAAGTCACTCACAAACTAATGCAGGACTGAATCCACGTCAGGAGAGGCACTAATTGTGGCCCTTTTGATGCCCAACCGTGTGGCCAGAAAGGAGCTGGAGTTAAATTTAGAGTAATCGTGGGCCATGAATACTTTGGCTGGAATTTTAGGGGAGACATTACTCCACACACAGAAGATAAGAGAGTGGTCACTGAGCGAGCCTGTAAATAAGTCTGCAGCACGTATCTGATCTGGTTTGGAAACAAGGACTCAGTCAAGCAAGGTGTGGTTGCTAGTTTTGTCATTCATTCATTCAAGCTGGTTCAGAGATTGTTTTGGTAAGCTGGGCCTCTTGAATGGCAACCTTAAGTCCACCCCCTGACTTGAAGATCCAGTTTATATTGAAGTCCCCCAGCACTATTAAATCCCCTGTGGCCAAATTGCAGAGGGTTTTAAGAAAGGAATCAAAGGCAGAATTAGCCACCCGGGGGGTGATAAGCATAGCCCACATATAATGACTTTGTACCCCTGAAAAGTAATTTAACTAGTAAAGCCTTACTATCAAAATTTTCTAGGCCAGGTGCAGTTACTGGGGAGACATTGAGGGAGGATCTACTGTAAGGAAGGCTGCCTCCCCCCTTCTTTTTGACCCTGTCCCACCTAAAAGTGGAGTACCCTGGAAGCCCTGCCTCATGAGAGAGTATGCAAGGCCTTAGTCAGCTCTCAGAGATTGCAGCTATGTTAGGGGCATACAGATTAACTCAGACTTCTAGCTCCTGGAGCTTGGACCTCAGACTTCTTGGGTGTAATTATCAAAGCCCTGAGTTTGATGCAAGGTGCCTGTGCCAAACATAAATGGTACAAGTGGTGCCTTGCATCAAAAAATGCCCCCTGAGCTATTCACAATGGCAGCCTGCTTCAACCGCAGGCTGTCTGCCCCAAACAGTGCTTGCACCACCTGTGCACCCAAAAATAGGCTGCGACATGATGCTAGGGGGCATGTGGCTGATGCAAGCTGTCACATCCTTGAAAATGAGATTCTCAGATCTCTCGCAGAGGGAGAAATTCTAAGTACCCTTAGACCAGCCCAGTCTGGTCTATGGGTGCTTAGAATATTATCCTCTGGGAGAGCTGCCTATATGCTGCAATGTGCCACAGTCCCCTCACCCTGATCACAATGTTCTCCTCTGTTTCCCAGGAGAACAAGAAACAAGACAAATTTGGTCACACTAGGGTGGGCTCCCGGTGTGCTACATGTGTGGTGGTGTGCACATAGTGCTGACACAGGGACTGAGCACCCCAATGCCGGTGGCAGAGGGAAGTAATGATAAATATTTGGGCACACTGGGGAGGGCTCCCAGTGTGCCACATGACTTGCGGGATTTGCCACATAATGCTGACATAAGAATTGAGGACCCTGATGTCGGCGCGTAGGCAGGAATTGACGGGGTGGGAGGACAGCAACAGTGGGAGGCTGGAGGTTTGTTTTTTTTTACTTAGTTTTCTGGTGCTGGCAGCACTAGCAGCAGTGATACAACTGTGCATATGTGGCACTCATGCATGCGCAGTTGCAGTGAATGGCATTTTCCATTCACAACATGGCAGTACCGGCAGAACTGCACATGCGCATGCGCATGAGTCATGCATGCACAGTTCATGCACCGGAATGCAGAACTAACAGCTGAAATAGTGCGGCTATTATTCTGTAGTGGCTGGCTGTGGCAGAGGGTTTCAATCTCCGTTGGACATTCGGAAGGATACTTCCAAATGCCCAATGGAAGGTTCCATGATCGGCCATTTTCTAGTCATGATCTGATCCCAAAAGGTCTGTAGGCTCTGCCCACAGCCCTAAAAGGAGTAGGGGATATCCCTAGGGTACTGGTCAACATACCCTTCCTCAGTAAGACAGGCTCTGTAACTGTCTATGGCATTGAACAGTTAATGACCACTATTTTCTGTGAGCATACAGCCCAGTCCCCAGACTACCAGCATCTAACTAACTGGGTTGTAAATCACTTTTTTCCCCTATAGATTATTGTGCTCTGTGGGCCATTTGCCCTCATCAGGTTCTCCTCTTTGCAGTAACTCCTCAGCCCTGTCATGGAACAATGAAACTGCCTAGGTGGCCCAGAAGCATGGGACTCAAGAGTCCTGGTAACTATCATCCCATAACTTAACCCTTGGGCTTGTCTCATTTTTATTATTTTCTCATTAGCTCCTCTCCCACTTCCCTCATTCCACCCATGACATTCTTATGGGAGAAGGGCCTCTATCACTGAGGAACACACATGATCAGATTGCTCCCATCATCTGCCCAAGGAGGCTCTGTTTCCTTTTTCCATGGTCTGGAAACATGGACTTTATTGTGCTCTTGATACATTTCTAGCCCAGGCAGGGAATACAAGCTTGAGTCTCCCACATGGTAACACAATATAAATATGTGCCCCTACAGTTAGGATTGAGTAGTCTGTTTAATGTTAAACCCCAATGTTTGCACCTTAAAAATGTTGGTGCCATTTGACCAAATAACCCCAAATTTGGCATTAGTGGTCAGGCTCACAGAGTCTCAAGATGTGAAAAGTTTTGTGATGGCAGCTTGTTCAGTTTTCAAGAACTGAAATGCTAGAAACACAGAAGGAAACAGTGTTTGGTTTCCCTATACTTAACATTTTTTTGCTCTCACACGGCCTAGATGGTGTGGAATTTTTTTAATGACATTTTCAGGGTTAAAGGGACCTGTGGCAAGTGTGTCCCTTTCAAAGGTTTTGTAAAAAAAATATTGTAGGGTTCTAGAGTTATAAGGATTTTTTGGATAACTGTCAAACTTGACCAGTAAAAAAACAGCAATTGTGAGTCCTTATTTTCAGGATTTACATGTTATGTGAAATGATCTACTTGTCATGAAAAAAAAAAAACAATCGAGGTGGCTGCCATCTTTTTTTTAACTCAAAACCATTGAAAATACATACAAATTATGTATTTCTCAAAAAACAAACACCTCAACCTAGGTAAACAGAACCCATCTAGCTAGATTCCATTTTTTGAAAATTGCCCTAGGATTAAAGTTTATGGGCACCTGACAATCCTGGGTCCCCAATTTAGTGACAGGAGCCATTCATTTGCATTCTCAGTATGAGAACAGTAGGTCTTTCTTGAATTCTGAGTTCACAGCTGGAAACGTGTTGCAGGCTTCAGTTGGAGCAGTCAGACGGTGACTACTCGATCTCGAGCTTGCCTGTTCTCTCTCTCTATCATTTCTATCTGTCTGCCTGCCTGCCAATATATCTGTCTGTCTGTCTGACTTTCTGTCAGTCTGTCTGTCTGTCTGTCTGTCTGTCTGTCTGTCTGTCGATCTATCTATCTATCTCTATCTATCTATCTATCTATCTATCTATCTCTCTCTCTCTCTCTCTCTCAGTAAGTTAAGCAGACCAGGATGCCCGTCCCCGGTACCGCTACTCTCTACCCCCTTCCCCTTACCTGCTCTACCTTTGTCAATATACCAAAGTACTAGCGGACTGGGGTGCCCCCTGGTACTACTTCTTTTAACCACTCTCCCATCCTGGTTGTCCCCTCCCTCAAAGAAAATAGGTGGCAGTACCATCATCCTGACACTGGGGTGCCCAATCCCTAGTGTTGGCTTCCCATGTCAAAAAGAAAACTGTTCCTCATTAATTTTTTTCTATTATTTTTTGTATCCATTTTTTGTTCCCATTTTCTGCCCCCACCTCATCCTTGTAGGCATGCACATGTAGAGGCACATGTACGCCATGTATTGCGGGATGCCCCACCCTACTGGTTGCCCATCTACCCACCTCCACCATCACCGGACCTCCACCCTGTGGTGGCAGGACTGCGGAATGGTGATCCTCCCTCCCTCCCTGGGACAGGAGAGCCACCGCTAGGCAGCTCAATTCTTCTCCCAACCTCCCCTTCATGCCCCACTCCCTGATGACCTGAGGTCATTCCCAAATCCGGGTCACTGGCATGGCACAAGGTAAGGCATCCAGCGCCTCAGCCCTCAACACCACTGGGCTGGACCCTCATTAATTTTTTAACCTGTAAAAAAAGAAAACAGTCTCTCACTGATTTGACTACCCACACACCCCCACACAATCCATTCCAACCTCCCACTCAGCATCCACCACCCCACACACTCCCATACCACCCACACACCCTTACTCACCTGAACATATTCCGCAGGGTTGATCCACTCTCCAATCGAAGACATGTCTTGCTGCTGGAACCAGCCACTGTAATATGAGAAACTAGGCTTAGCAATGAGGAGCTGTTCACCTGTGTTCTTAGTATGAGAACAGCGTCACTTTCTTGAATTCTGAAGCTGCAGCTGGAGTGGTGTTGTGGGCTTCAGTTGTAACAGTGAGCTGGCGATTGCTTGATCTCACCACCCTCTCTATCTGTCTGTCTGCCTGTCCATCCATCTGTCTGTCTGCCTGACTACTTGTCTGTCTGTCCATTTATCTGTCCATCTATCTGTCCATCTATCTATCTATCTATCTATCTATCTGTCTATCTATGTTAAATGGACTGGGGTGCCCATCCCCAGTATCGCTACTCTCTACCCACTCCCTTCTAGATCACCTGCTCCCCCCTTTGTCAGTATGCTAAAATACTAAAAGACCGGGGTGTCCACACCCGGTACTGCTTCTTTCAACCCCTCCTCTCATCCAGGTTGCTCCTTCCCCCCCCTTAAAAATAGGTGATGGCTCCAGGCTGCCCACCCCCACTGCTGCCAGATATCATCTCAACAGTAGGGTGCCCCATCACCAGTGTCTGCTTCCCTATCAAATAAAGAAAACCATCCCTCATTGATTTTTTTAACCTATGAAAAGAAAACAGACCCTTGCCAATCTGAGTCCCCCCACATACTCCCATCCTGACCTCCCACTCAAAGCCCATCACCCCACACCCCACCACACCCCGCCACATACCCTCACTCACCTGAACATGTCGCACGACATAAAACCACTGTCTGATTGAAAACACGTCTTGCATCTGGAACCGGTGACTGCGATGTGAGAAAATAAGGGAAGTCTGGTTTAATGTATTTCAATTGGGTTTGAACTTTTGCTTATAACATCATCATTTTTAAATATTTTTACACCAAATGTTCAACATGGCCTTTTTGGAACCCCACCTCTTGACCAAGACTGTGAAAATATGCAAATCTGACCTGAAAGGCAATTTTATGGTTGTATAGTCAAATCACCTTTCAGGAGGGATTTGAAAATTGCCACCCTTGTCCATGAGGTGGGGTCATAAGAAGACTATAATGACAATTTTGGGGCAAAAATTTAAAAAACAGCAAAGTTATGAGCGTACATTGAAATTTTTCTACGCTAGCTCATAACTTTGGTAATTTTCAATATTCTGACCCCAAATTTTCAACATAGCCTTTTTTCACACCACCTCATGGACATCACAGCTGTTGTTTTTCAAATCCTGACCAAAATGTGTATTTTGCTTTTGTGGCACAGAATGACATTTCAACGGGAATTCAGAAATGTTCACCTACCGTGTTCATGAGGAGGGGTCATAAGAAGGCTATGCTGAAAATTTGGTCTACAAATATGGTAAAATGACGAAGTTACTGTATGAGTGAACATTGCAGTAGTTCAACATTCACTTATTACTTCATTAATTTTCAATATTTTGACTTCAAACTTTCAACGTAGCCTTTTTTCACACCACCTCATTACAGGTGTCATTCTTTAAATCCTGGATGAGATGTTTTTGCACCTTTGGTGTGAAATAATGTTTTGGCCAATACACTATAAATGCCACATGTCATATTTATAAGGGGAGTCATAAAATGTCTATCTTGAAAACTTGGGATCAAAATTTATAAAAATATTATAATTATTATGAAATCGTGTGTGCCGTGTCAGTCTTGACCCCAGCAGGTATGCTTTCTGATACTGTGACAGTGATCTGAGTTTGGGGGTGAGCTCAGTGAACCAGCTGGATGGGGTGAGGGGGGGGGGGATGGTGCTGCAATGTGACACCCCTCCAGCCAGGGAATGAAAGCTGCAGTGTTACCCACACAGGCCTGAATACCATATAGTAAAGACAACTTTTCTCTTGGCATAGGGCTCTGCACCTGCACCTGTAGGTGACAGAGGGCGTTGTGCATTGACTGAGATGGACTCTTTGCCCTGTGCATCTGTATCTGCAACCGCAAAGAAGCGCACAAAAAGCAAAGCTGTCAACATCCAGAAGTACGCAAAACACTCTCCAACACCCTGGAGTCTTTTAATCAGTGTATTACAAAAAATAAAAGGGTAACAGTAGCACTCCTTCTACTATGATTAAAAGACCCCAAGGTGTTTGCATACTTCTGGATGTTGACAGCTCTGCTTTTTGTGCATTTTGGTTTGTAACACATGGTAGCTTTGTCCACAAGTATTGAGCCAGCTTGTTGGGGTGTTTTGGCCACAAGGATGCACAGGGAATAGAGGGCCCTGTGCTCCACAGACCACTAGACAGTCCCATGAATTCTTGACATCCATCACTGAACAAATGTGCAGGGACCATAAGAGCCTGCATTTTCATAAATGGATAGAGTCTTCCCTTGCTGCAGGGCCCAGAGGACCCTGCGCATCTACATGTGTTCACACAGGTCCCTTTGGGACCTGCATAAGTAAGGGTACAATTCTACTGTCTCAAAAAAACAGGAAATTCTTTGCAAAAAACTGCATTAATGTGCCAGTTAGGGTTCAAATTAGGGAAATATGGCTTTAGGGTTTCCAACCCTACCTCCCCATCCCACCCCAAGCAGCAAAAGAAAAACATATTAGGGTTTTGGGTCTCCAGAGTCTTAGTGAATCAGTGGTGGAGGTCTTCCTTGGGGTTGTCATCCCTAATGCTCATCCCATTCCCTGAGCAAACAATGTCAGAAAGATTGCCTCTTTTCACACAGGGCTCACATGGCCCAGCATGAAGAAAGCTACAACAGACTGTATTGGCAACATGTGATGAGACATACTTCTGTACGTTTGAAGAGTGTATCAATATGAGGCACTTGCTTGGAGCTGTACCTTGTGCTTTGGACAAGAGGCTGCTGGCTGGGGGTAGGGGTCAGCATTTGGATTGACAACCCTAAAGAAGACCTCACCATTGATTTGCCAAAACTCTGGAGACACAAAACCCTATTTTTTTTTTATTTTTCTGCTTGGGGTGGTGGGTAGTTAGGGTTGGAAACTCTAATGATACACACACACACACACACACATATATATATTCATTGCAAAAAAAACTACGTTAATGCAGACATTAGGGTTGAAGAACGCAAAGTACACAAAGAAGGGATATGAAAAAACATAGGGGTTTGGAGCGACTCCAGAGTCTTGGTGAATCAGTGGTGTAGTCTTTCTGTGGGTTGTCAAACCTAATGCCCACCACCTCCCCAGCCCTTAGACAACCCCAAGAAACACCCCACTACTAATTTGTCAATACTCTGGGGACTTGAAACCCTAATGTTTTTTTCATTTACCTACTTTGTGTGCTTTGCGTTCTTCATCCCTAATGTCTGCATTAATGTAGTTTTTTGCAATGAATTTTCCCTCTTTTTTGTGTGAAATGAAATTCACAGAATAGTGAACATATTTCTAGCCCTGCTTCTACAACCAACTAACAAAATAGACAAAATATAAAATAAGTCATATACTACCCTATAGCCCCACCCAATCCACAGAAATAGATGCACTCAGCTATCAGCCTTCACATCTCCTCAGTGGTCATCTGTCCATCCACTGTTACTGCAGTAGAGGGGAACAGTCTCAAGGATGGGATGGGCTGGTTTTATGTGATAACGGCCATCGACGATGGGTGATCACCGTTAGGGCGAAGTCACATCATTGAAAGGTTTTTTCAGCGAAGGACTCCCTGGCACACAGCAACACGGTGCCAGGGACTTGGATTTTTATTGTTTATGTGGGAGCTGTGCTCCCGCATGCCCCCACACCCCCTACTTAAAGATTCTCAACTCCAGGGGGGGTGCAACTCAAGGTAAAAAAAAACTCAGGCCAGGCACAACAAAAGGCACCCATGCCTGGACCAGAACCTGGCACCATACCCACCACTGCCATGGACCAACCCCCGATGCCACAACGCAGCTCATGAGCTCACCACAGTGCCATCCCCTACAGCTCCTTCATCCCCTTCCAGCCTACGCTCAGCGTGCTCACTCTCCCTCCCCCCGCCACGAGCGCGTAGACATATAGCGGCATCCGGATGGTGGTGGTGGTTGTGGAAGAGATGTAAGAATGGGATGGGATGGGGTGAGGCTGCACCTCAACCCATCCCTCCCAACCCCAACCCTATGCCTCACATCAACTTAGTGGCTGTCTGTACATTGACGGTTGCTGTAATGGGGGGTTGGGGCAGGGAAGAGACATGGGAATGGGATGGGCCAGCACTGCACCTCAACCACGCTGCACCTCAACCCACCATCTCCTCCATGCAACACAGCTCCTCAATGGTCTTCTGTTCATTTACTGTTGCTGTAATGTAGGTGGGAAAAGGTCACAGTAGTGGTTGTTTGTATGTTGACTGTTCCTGCAATGGGAGGGAGAGATATGAGAATGGTTCTCGGCCCATTCCACCCCCCACACACACATCACATCTCATCAGTGGCAGTTCATTCACTGTTGCTGTCACCACCTCACCCCTCACATCATCTTAATGATCTTCCATTCACCATTGCCAAAATGAAGGGGGGGATCAGCCCCAGGAATGCACCATGGCCCATCTGCTGCCTCCCCTCACCTGTGGTTAAAATTATTAATAATGATCTCAAAAAAACAGGTTTAAACTACTTACAAATATTTTTTCTATCTTTGTATGACAATATGAATGCAAAAAAATTTCATAGGAACATGTTTTCAAAATAAGAACACATGGCTTTAATAGTTATGTGTTCATATTACCTGAACTCAGAAATTCTTCATTTCTCTAAATAAAACTAAAGTTATAGCTATTGTCATGGTCAGATATTTCCTGATATTTCTGTGATAAGAAATTCCTGACTGTCTGCAGTACTGCTTTAGGACCACCATAGGGAATCTCTTTAGAAATATTGCAAATTATCTGGAAATATTTGACCATGTCAATGGCTGCAATTGTAACAAATCTGTAAAAAGGGCTCAAAAGCACACTACTTGAAACTTTTAAAGGCAAACACATGATATCAGGGACAACAATTCTACATATTTAATTTTATTTCAAGGAGGAATGGTTTGACCATTTTTCCTCCATTTGCATTGCTGAGTCATATGAACACATACCTTTTATGATATGAACACATGGTTTCAACACACAAACACATGGCTTTAATTGTTATGTATTTGTATTACTTGAATCTCAACAATTTTCGAATTCTCTAAATAAAACTAACATCTGTAAAAAATAACTCAAAAGCACGGTACTTAAAACTTTTAAACGCAGACACATTCCATCAGGGACAACAGTTTTACATACTGTATATCTTGTAATTGAAGCTGCAGCTTCTGTTATATCATGTAGTTTCCGAGTTACAGCTTCAATTAGAGGAAAGCTTTGATTGGAGAGTAGCTTCTATTCAAACCCCCTCCTGGCCTGCCACCTATGGAGAAAGATAGCAGGGTGAAATCCAACTCCTTGAGTGTTTTTATTTATATTCTGGTTTGTTTTTACTCTTCTGCTCTGCAACAGCTGACTTACTAGCCAGGCAGAGAGAAAGGGCGGGTGGAATGGGATTGGGTGGAGAGAGCATGGTGGACTGTCAGGCAGACAGAGAGCATTAAGTGGTGTTGGCTAGCAGAAAGAGCCAGGTGCATGGTCGGGGAGAGAGAAAGTGTGGAGCAGTGTCAGCAAAAGAAGAGAAACCAAGGAGCAAGTTTCAGGTTTCTTTATTTTTCTGATTCAAAACAAGTGCCCATGAAACAGCAGTAGCAGGTAGTCTGACTTAGCCAGAGATCAAGACCTGAGAGTGAAAGTGGAGTAGGTCAGACTTCTTTAAAACAAGTGAAGTGAGAATGCTTTCAAATTACATTCTGTTTACATTATATAATGTATGCCTCTGTCATATCCCTGATTCATTGGGTATATGTATAAAATCAAATAAAATACTGTACTAATTTGCCAGACACCAGACCATGTGTCCAAGAAACAAGCCATCCCTAATACAAGCTGCAGCTTCCATTGGAGGGTGGCTTCTACTACAAAAATCTACACTGAGCTGCAGCTTCAGTTGGAGGATGGCTTGAAATAGAAGGCAGCTTTAATTAGAAGATATACAGTAGTTAGTATTTTTCAAGGAGCAATGGTTTGACCATTTTCCTGAATTCGCATTGCTAAGTCTTACGAACGCATAACTTTTACAATACAAACACATGGGGCCGGATTTTCAAAGCCCTATGTTTGACACAAGGTGGTTGCATTAAACAGAGGTGACACAACTTGCATCTTGCATCGTACTTTGTGGCATTCTCAATTCAGAAACCTGGCCTGCATCTGACTCGGGAGTCACTGCACCCATGGGGGTCTGCACCACCCTTGTGGGCAAAATGAGGTTGCGCCATGCCACAAGGGTACCTGCACCATGGCGGGGCTACAACTTCCCCTTGTATGGGATTCAAGAAACCCTGCTATGGCTGCAGCAAGGGGCTGGAGATAGAACAGCAAAAATCTGGTCTAAGTCCTTTGCGCCACTACAGACGCTGGGGCGATGTGTGGGTAGGTGGCCCTAATGGGCATGTAAGGAGGTGGCATTGGCACTGGATGGTACGGTGGCATTTGGGGAAGGGGTGGGTGAGCATATTATTGTGGTTGCACCCGGGGAGGGGGTTCCACTTATGGCACAATACTGGCACAGACTCCACACAGAGAATGGGGGGTATAGTGACACACATTGCTAGGTCCACATGTGGGCACATCCCTGACAGCAGTCCCCAGGGCCATGCCCTTCTGGTGTTCTGGCACTGTATGTCACTATACCACCCATTTTCTGTGTGGAGTCCATGCCAGTATTGTGCCATAAGCCAAACCCCAGCCAGGTGCAACCACAATGACATGTCGCCCACAGCTTTCTCAAATGCCACAGTACAATCCTGTGACCATACCACCCCTGAACCCTCCTTGCCAGTCATGTGTATGTGCCCCCCAACCCCACCATCCTGGCACTTGCTTTGGCGCACACCTACAGATGTGGCAAATCCCAGATTTCTGGTACAGTGACCCTGCTCTTTCTGAATGCGGCGCAAGGTCCCTGATGCAGCCAGGATGCAGCAAAGCCCCTAGATTGTTGCAAATTGCAGTGATCTAGGGGCTCTTTAAAATCAAGTCCATGGTTTCAAGATACAAACACATGGCTTTAATAGTTATGCATTCGTATTATCTGAATTTCAACAGTTTCCATTTTTCGCTAAATTAAAACTAAAAAATCTGTAAAAAGGACTCAAAAGCACACTACTTAAAACTTTCAAAGACAAACACATGCTATTAGGGACAACAATTTTATATATTTAGTATTTGTTTCAAGAAGCAATGTCAAGAAGAAATGGTTTGACCAATTTTCCTGTGTTCCCATCACAAAGTCATACAAATGTACAACTTTTATGATACAAACACATGGTATCAACATATGAATTCATGGCTTTAATAGTTATGTGTTTGATTATGTGAATTTCAACACTTTCCAATTTCTCTAAATAAAACTAACAAATCAAAAGCACACTACTTAAAACTTTTAAAGGCAAGCACATGCTATCAGGGACAACAATTTTATATATTTTTTCAGTGAGCAATAGTTTAACCATTTTTCCTGTGTTTGCATCACTAAGTCACACAAACACGACTTTTGCAACAGAACACTTAGTTTTTGATATGAACACATATAAAGATGTATCAGGTTAAAGGACCTCATACTTTTTTAGTTATAGCTAAGGGAACAAAAAGTCTTAATTTACGCAATTTCTGTTTTTTTTGCCCCTCTGTAACTTTTCCCCAGTGAACCAATTGCCACAAAATATTCAGGTTCCAGAGACCTCTGGCATCATATCTGTGCTTTCCAAATTTCAAGTAATATTGAATTAGGGCAAAGTTCTTAAGGAGCAAAAACTGGGTTTAACATTAAAGTGCTTACTCAACCCTAATATACAGGTGCAACTGCATCAGACAATTCTGGGTACCATTCAGAATATACTGTAGAGATGGAAATTTTCACTGTAAAAATATTTTAGTTTTACAGTGAAAAGTTTCATTAATTTTATTAATTTCATTTCCTGCCTTCGCATGTCCAAAATGTAATCAGAATTCCTACTCACTTTGCACCAATTAGGGATACTTGATGCATGGCGCCATCTCCATCCATTGTAAAGAGACTACACGCAGTATTCTTCCTGGTATGGAAACCATGCTAGATTTGATTACCTCTTTACCGCTACTGAACACACCGATACCCATCATGATATTCAACACAGCTTGTTACATTTATCGGATCATACCCCAGTGTGTGCCCTCTTTTCTTTGTGAACCCATTCCCTACCAAACTCTTTGATGATTGCACCCTGGCCTCCTCCGTGACCGTACATTGTTAGAGAAATTAGAAAGTCAAGCTTCTGAATATCTAAATGATAACAATGATGGGGCTGCTACTTCGAGCATCACATGGGGCATGCTCATATCAGTATTACATGGTACCATCATCATGCACACTTCAGCATTACACAAAGAAGGGGAACATAAAATACCGGCACGTCAACACACTCTTCAAACCCTACAGCTACTCCACATGCTGGGGGATACTTCCATTCACCTGCAATTACTTGAGACTAAAGCTCAACTACAGAATTTGCTGGACCAAAGAGTAGAAGAACATGCCTTGTTTCATTTAAGACAGTGATATTGCGAAGGTGGTCAGCAGTGTGCTTGCTTGTTAGTTAGGCGACTTCGGGTCCAGGGTGGCAGTGACAATCCCCAAGCTTCTTTACCCTGAAACAGGTATAATCACTCATAAATGGATCTGAGATTCTGAATATTTTCTGGACTTATTACTTTACCTTATATACTTCAGAACACACACACACACACACCCCGCCTTTCAAACAACAACTTTATCTGTTCTTATGTCAGGCCCGCCTACCTTCCCTTTCTCCTGAACATGCTGAGGTGCTCCTTTCTCCAATCACTATGGAGGAAATTCTCCAAGGTCTTAAATCAGCTAAAACAGGCAAGTGTCCAGACCCTGACAGCTTTCGTTTGGAATTTTATGTAATTCCTTCTTTGGGAAGCTTTTTGAACCTGCTCCTCCTTCGGCTCTACTGTTCCCTTCAGAATGGTGACTCCTCACCACCCTCATGGAAATATGCTGTTATCACTGCTATACTTAAACCAGGCAAGGATCTTATCACCCCATTTCCATTTTGAATTTTGACTTATAAATTATTTATGTCTATTTGGGCACTGAGACTCAAGGGTCTTCTTCCCTCCTTGCTGGACCGGGACCAGGTTGGATTTGTGCATAAGCGGCAAGCTCATAATAATGTTCATAGAACATTATTTCTTCTTGATTATGCACATCATCATTTGATCCCCCTTCTTCTAGCCAGCTTGGACACTGAGAAGGCCTTCAGTTGGGTGTCTTTGCCTTAGTTATGGACTACATGAAAGGTATTTGGTTTCCCTTCAGATTTTGAGGCACTCGTCAGGACTTCCTCATCTCTCCAATATTATTTGCTTTGTATATAGAGCCCTTAGATTCCTATATCTGACAACCTTCTAATATACAGGGTATCCTTTTGGGTGAGCAGGACTATAAAATAGCATTGTTTGCTGATGACATCTTGCTTATGGTTACAGACCCAACTACTTCCCTCCTGTCAGTTTCTGAAATCCTAGTCAGAGTTTAGCATACTGCTGGTTTTTGTTTAAACAGGCCGGAAACAGAAGTATTAGCTTTTAACCATATCCCACCCCAGCAGGTCAAAGATCTTTTTAATGTTTGGTGGAATTGAAACTCCCTAAAACATCCTCATGTATATCTCACTAAGCACCCGGATTATTTAGAAATAGTCAATTATGAGCCCTTGACATCAGCAGTAGCAGATGACATGAGTCAGTGGTCTTCACTAAGTCTTTCCTTTTTACAGAGTAGACGTCATCTGCTCTAATATATTGCCAAGGATATTATTTTACTTACAAACACTTCCCCTCTACTCTGACCCATATTATTTTTGGGACTGGCATAGATTAATTTCATATGGAATGGGTACAGGCCCTGAATCTGACTTTCAGTATTACAATTTTCATCAGAGCACAGTGGGATAAATTTGCCTAACATTCGACTCCATGCCTGGGTATGTCAGCTTTGCATACTCCATCTTTAGACTTCAATGAACTAACAAGCTTACTACAAAGACATTGAATTTACACTTAATGATCTTCAGGATGTTAGTCATATCATGTTTTCATCTCACCAGGTTTTCTCCATTTTTCTCTCTTTTTCGGTATACCGAGATGACACTTCGGGTATGGCATTTGGTTCATGTGAAATATCTAGGGAGGAAGCCCCCCTCTTGGAAACCCTGGCATGGATGCATAACAATCTCTTAAATACTTTAGATCCTTTTTTTGTGACGGTGGGTCCGTCAGGGCCTAATCTATTTACATCAGTTCTTAAGACTCTCAGGGGGTTTACCCCTTTTCTGATCTTTCTGCTACATACTCTTTACCTACTTCTGACCATTATTGGTATTTACAAACTTGAGCATATTTACAAACTTTACCTCTCCCATATAGGCATCTTTTTTTTAAATTCAATATACTTTCTTGATTTTCTTCCAACAAGAGCAAAGTAACATACAGCAGTATGGCAATCTAGTACAGACAGCATAAACCAGCATTAACCCCGATTAATGGAAACAATATCCCTCTCACCCCGCCATAGCCCACCCAAAACCCTTGCCTCCCCTTCCCATTACCCCCCACAGAGAACCTTGGGGAACCCCAAAAGAGTAGAGATATATTCTCCAAGCTATCCACTAGAAGCTGGAAACTAAGTACCCCAAGTGAGGTATATAGTTAACCTCCTGCCCAGTTAATCTATTGTGCATTAACACAGATGTATCAAACATGAGTGAAAACCAGTAAGGAAGCGGGTCAAGAGAATACCCAGATACTCACTTCATGAGGCGGAGGAGAGCAAACACAGGGTGTGGAGCTTATTCCATCTTTTATGATAAACTGATAGCCTGCCTCTTAGGCTAGCTATCATTTTTTCTAAGTGAAGGTTAGCCAGATGTTCATTCATCCTCGCTGAATATGGAACAGTTGTTTGGTCCTTCCAATGATGCAGAACCACACATTTAACAGAGAGGGAAATGAGAGACATATAGTACTGCTGTTCTGTTACCCTGATTTCTGAGTAGTCTCCCACCAGACATATTTCTGGGGTAAACAAGCCATGTAACCCCAAAAGGGGGTCCATCTTGGACTGGATAAGCCTCCAAAGAGGGGTAATTTTGGGGCAGTCCCAGAAAACATGAAACAGAGAGCCAAGGTCCTGACCACACCTTAAACATAAAGGGGAGGGCAATTTCCCAATCGCCACCAGTTTGGTGGGCATGAAATAAATATTATGTAATATGTGAAACTGTGTCAGGTGGAGCCTATTGTTTGAGGTGTGGGTATAAAGATCCTGCCATATCCGTTCCCAGTGAAATACCATGGTAGGGAAAGAGGAGGATCAGTAAGAGGATTGCCCCTGCACATCTGGGTAAAATTTAGAAAATAGAGTACATGCAAGCTGGGATACAGCATGTGGTTGCCAAGCTAGAGCTTGTAACACGCGGAGGAGGTCACCTTGAACAGTAGACCAAGGGACTGGACCAAACCAACTGATTGAAAGGTGCTGAATCTGGTAGATACCAAAATTGCACTTAGGCAGGAGCTGGAATCAAACTAGTAGCTCCGAGGTGGTACCAATCTGTCCTTAGCTAACCAAACTATGAATCCTGATGTCTGCATCAGGAAACATTCCTCCAGGAGTCACCATCTGCCCCCCACCTAGAAGTTGGGATTGTAGCACAGTGGCTGAGAGATATCTTTAAGGTTATCATATCAGAGGGACTTACACAACTGGATATGGACCTTAAGCAAAGTATTAATAATGGCGTTACAGAGGGATGGTGGCAAACTCTTAGAGGTAATGAAGAAAAGGCTATATGGAGAAATAGCTGACCCAGACATCATATGAAGCTCAATATGAAGCCAGTGGGGAATATATTTAGGTTTCTCATGGGGGAGGGGCTGCAGTCCAGTGGAGGTATTTAGCCATGTAACTAGCCAGGTAGTAATGATAAAAAATTGGGTAGTTTAAGGCTGCCATTTTGTTTTGGGGACTAGATGTATATAAGAGTGCCTAGGGTGTTTCTTAGACCAAAGTAATCCAGAGATGATGCTATGAACTTTTTTAAACCAATTTAGAAGGAAATGAAGATTCAGCATATTTAGGGGATAGAACAGGCAGGGAAGGACATTCATTTTGATGATACTGACTCTACCCTGGAGGGAAAGATAAAGAGGGGACCACATATCTAAATCCTGATGAATCATGGTGAGAAGATCGTCCAAGTTGAGTTTCCTCAATTGGGCCACAGTTGGAGCCAGTATGATACCAAGGTATCTGATCTGGGGAGCCCAGGCCAGATGAAACGCTCTAATGTCTGAACAAAAGACTCGGGAGTTCAACAGCATTACCACCGATTTCTCTAAGTTTAATTTGTAGTTGGAGAAGTTGCCAAATTCCTTAATTATAGACAGTGCTGCTGGGTTGGAGGCCACCAGATGAGAGACATGAAGTAGGATGTCATCAGCATATGAGGAGAACCTGAGGTCAAAGGGGCCAACCGAGATGCCTTTGAGAAGGGGAGAAGTATTAAGCTGATGAAGCAGGGGTTTGAGGTATAAATTAAACAGTAATGGAGATAGTGGGCATCCTTGTCTTGTAACCAAGCAAAGTGGGAATGCAGCAGAGAAAACTCCATTGTAGTAGGCTTTGGTGCTGGGTTGAGTATAGAACCTGAATCCACTGGATAAAGTCTGAGGGAAAACCAAATTTAGCCAAAACCTCAAACATAAAAGGCCAGCTGACTCTATCGAAAGCTTTCTCCGCATCCAAGGAGATCAATACCATAGGCCGGGAGGCCTCCCTGGACAGGAGAAGATATGAGAAAGCTTCTAATGATCAGAAGATCAACCTTCCATAAATCCAACCTGTTCATGGCTAACTAGATCTACCCAGACATGCGCAACATGTGCAGCCAATATTTTGGCAAACAGCTTGATGTCATAATTCATAAGGGAAATAGGGAGTTCATTTATCACCCTGCCTTAGGCTTGCCTGTTTTTGGTAAAACCACAATTGGTGCTTCTAACAGTGTGGGATCTGAAAGACCGGACTCACAAAAATAGATAAACAGTTGATGGAGCAAGGGGGTCAGCTCTTTTTCAAACACCTTATAAAAGTTAGACAGGAAGCCATCAGGCCCTGTAGCTGTATCCAATGGAAGGGAGCAGATGACATCAGTGATATCCTGTGAGGTAATAGGGTTGGTAAGAAAGGTCTGCTGTACAGATGTTAGAGAAGGAAGGGGAGTATTTGCCAGGTAAGTCCTAATTTCCTCTGTAGTTGGGGCCTGCGTGGGGGAAAAATAGAGTTGGTGATAATAGGCTTTGAATTCCCGGGCAAGATCCCTCGGGGTAGTAAGGAGAGAATCACTATCCAGGGAGGAGAGGGCAGTCACTATTTGACACTCTTCCTGTTTTTTAAGTCTCAAGGTGAGAAGATGACTCGCCTTGTCCCCTAGTTCAACATAGCGGGCATGAGTTTTGAATAAGGCATATTCAGCCTTTTCCCTCAAGCTCTCTGCATATTGGTCCCTGAGGGCAGCTAACTGTTCTAGGTCCCTCTCAGAAGGGTTTTGTGGAAGGAAGGCCTTCCAGTGACTTGATACGATTAAGAAGGGAGATGGATGCAGCTTCTTGCTTATGTTTCCTGGTGGTGGATAGCCGAATAGACTCCCCTCTTAGGACACATTTCAGCAAGCACCAGATCTCGTCCACTGCCGGGATAGAGCCAGTATTATGAGATATGATTTGGGATATGATGTCTCTAATCTGATTTAAGATTTCATCATCATGAAGCATCTGACTATTTAATTTCCAGATGCTATCTTTGTGGACATTAGTTGATATCGAGCCCTCCAGCCAGATAGGGGAATGACCCAAGAGAACTCTCAGCATGATACCACAGCCTAGAAGGCCCAATAACACCGCATTATTAACTACAAAGTAATCAATTTGAGAGAGGGATTTATGAAAGGGAGAATAAAAGGTATATTCCCTAGCAATGGGGTTCAGGAAGTGCCATGGATCACTAAGTCCGAGTGACTCCATAAACACGTGGAGGGATGTTTGGACAGGAGAAAGGCCCCCCCCCCAATTAAGGGATTTATCCAAAGCTGGAGTGTGGGTGTGGTTCCAATCTTCTGCCAAAATAATGGGGAGCCGAAGAAAGGGATCCAGGGAAACAGATAAGGCAGTAAAATATTCTGGGGTGTCCTTATCAGGACCATAAATCGACCCCAAAAGGACTTCTATTTGATCCAACATACCCTTTAATAAAATATATCGGCCCTGTGGTTCTGCAATGCATTGCAGCATTTGGAATTGACCCCTCTGGCTATCGAAATTGCTATGCCTCTCTGTGATGTAGAGTTACCAGCTACAAACACGTGACCAATACAACACCACCGGAATAGGGCCCCTTCTGACTCTAATAAATGGATCTCCTGGAGGGAGATCCATTTATGGGGCGAGACATGGAACAATAAAGGGCTTTATGCCAAGGATAGGCTGCATCTCAGCATCAAGGGTACATGGGCATTGGGACAGGGGCTGGAGAAGTACATTAAAAACAACATAGATTTAAACTGGGGGGAGGAGGGCTGAGTCGGATAGCAGGGAGGAGGCACCTCCCAGGATAGACCAGAAGGCCTCTCCCCCCCGAAAGGAAGGAGGAGGAGAATGAGGGGAAGTTACCAAGACAAAAGTGGAAGGGGGAGAGATGGGAGGAGGAGGGGCGGGGCAGAAGGTGGACTGTAGAACCCCTGAATGCAAGGAGCTTAGCAAACAAGGTGGCAGAGTTCCAGACAATGATGGTAGAGGAGAGGAAGATATTGCCGCCATCTCAGAGACCTGGGCCATTGAATACCATGACTGGGATCTTACGATCCTGGGCTACAAGGTGTTCCACAGGGACCGGGGGGGGTGAGGGCTGGAAGGGTGGCTATTTATGTCAGAGAGGGGATACTGTGCACCAGGGAGGAGGAGGAGGAGGATAAAGGGAGGCCAGAAGTGATATAGGTATTGCTCCAAGGCCCTAAAGGTAAGAACCTCAGGATGGGGGTGGTGTACAGGCCACCCTCACAGAGCGAGGAGGTGGATAGGGAGCTGGGGGAGCAAATCAGGAAGTTCAGTGGCAAGGGAAATACAGTTATAGTGGGAGACTTCAACCTACCTGGGGTTGACTGGCAGACAGTAACTACAGCACACGCCAGGGAACAGTGCTGCTGGAGGCTAATTAAAACAGCTACCTAGTGCAAGGGGGATTTGGTGCTAACAAATGGTGATCAAGTCCAGGATGTGGTAGTACAGGACCCTCTAGCAGGAAGCTACCACCGCTCAGTGTGGTTCCTCTTCAACACAGGGAGGGAATCGGCTAAGACCAGAACAAGAGTGCTGGACTTCAGGAAGGCAGATTTTGCCAGAATGGGCAGCATCCTAGAGGGGTATTTAGCTAAAATTAACCCAGTGATGGATGCCGAACAGAAGTGGGCAATCATTAGGAAGGGGCTGAATGAGGCCAAGAACACATGTGCCAAATTTCAGAGTAAGCCATCCAGGTGCAAAAAACCTAGCTGTTTCAGAAAGGAAGTGGAGTGGAAGGTTAGGGGAAAAAAGATTAGCCTTCATTAAGTTCAAAAAATCGGGGTGGGAGGAGGATAGAGAGGTATTCACAAAGGCATCCAGGGAGGTGACAGGTCAGTCAGGGCAGCCAAGGCAGCAAAGGAGCTGAAGTTGGCTCAGGGGTTTAGAGAGGGGGAAAAGAGGTTCTTTAAATACACAAGAGAGAAGAGGAGTTGTAGAGATGACATTGTTAGAATCAAGAGGGATGGGCAGAATAAGGGGAAGAACAGGCAGAGGCACTCAATGAGTACTTCTGCTCAGTGTTCACAAAAGAAAGGGATGGCCCAATACCACAGGGGAAAAGGGAAAAGGGTGAAGGGGGGGCAGAGTTTACAGATGGGGCCATCCAAGAGGACAGAGTTCCGAAGGACCTTAAAGTCTTGCGGGTGAACAAGGCACCAGAACCAGATGGTGTACACACAAGGGTCCTGAAAGAACTGGTGCAGGTGTTGGCAGGCCTTCTGACGGACCTCTTCAACACCTCCTTGGAGATGGGGAAGGTACCCATGGACTGGAGGATGGCTCACGTAGTCCCCTTCACAAGAGTGGACCCAAGGACTAACCGGGCAACTACAGGCCAGTAAACTTGACTTCCATAGTGGTGAAGTTGATGGAGACCATTCTATAGGAGAGGTTGATAACCTTTCAATAGTAGTGGTCTACAGAATGAGAGACAGCATGGGTTAGTCTCAGGAAGATTGTGCCAAACTAACCTGATCGACTTCTTTGACTGGGTCGCTAGGGCGGCTGACGAAGGCCACGCTGTGGATGTCCTGTACCTGAACTTCAGCAAGGCTTTCGACTTGGTGCCCCACAGGAGATTAATGAGCAAGCTGGGGGACATGGGGTGGGGGAGAAACTGGTGGGGTGGGGTGGAGTGGGTTGAGAGCTGGTTGCAGGGCAGACAACAGAGGGTAGTTGTAAGAGGGGGGACATCCAAGCCAAGGCCAGTAACAACTGGGGTATTGCAGGGTTCAGTGCTGGGCCTTGCTTTGTTCAATGTCTTCACTGGAGACATTGCAGAGGGGGTCAAGAGTAAACTACCTCAGCGGACACACTCAGAAAGTCAGGATTGGTGATACACTCTCCGCGAAACAACCGGTTAGCTCATGTGTCCCACAAGGGTCTATCCTGGGCCCACTACTTTTCACCATATTCCTAAATCAGCTCCCAGCCTCCTGTCATGGTCGATCCTGCTCTACACAGATGATGTGGTTCTTTACTCAAGTAATACTGGACCCACACTCCTGGCTAATCAATTGCAGACTAGCTTTACCAATGCTGAGTCCTGGTTCCACTCACAGAAGCTAGTCCTTAACTAAATAAAAATAAAAACAATGTTGTTTCACAGTGCACAAAACAGGTTCCACTCCCACCAGCTGGAAATCAGATATAGCTCAGGCAT
The DNA here is from genome assembly GCA_016271365.2 of Neoceratodus forsteri. NCBI lineage: Eukaryota > Metazoa > Chordata > Ceratodontiformes > Ceratodontidae > Neoceratodus > Neoceratodus forsteri. Next base: position 1,161,661,993 of record CM028130.1, read on the forward strand.
TATCCAAGAACATACTCAACTTTTTAAGTATTTAGGAATCACAACAACACTCTGTCTTTCTCCAGCCATATTGACAATGTTACCAAAACAGTGAATATCCGTACTAGCTACTATACAAACACAGACACTGCCTTACCCTGGAAGCCCTCAAGCTTGCTATACATAGTTCAATAGTCTCAGTAATCAATTATGGGCTTATGATCTATGAATCCGCCTCCAACACCACCCTGCACTGTGTCACCACTACCCTTAACAAGGCCTGCCGTCTTCTGACTGAGGCCACCCACCTGACACACACACGTGACTTATATGAGCAAGCAAACTGGCTTCAGCTCAAAGGTAGACTATCCTATCAATCATGCTTAATAGTGAAAAAGGCCTCCCACGGTTTCTTGCCTCCTGGTGTACAGTCAATGTTTAGGTTGCCAAACCACACCCAGCATACTAGACGCACCTTGAACCAGGCGTTCATAGTGCCTTGCTGCCGTACCACCCAAAAGCAACGCTCATTTGCATGCAGAGCACCATTGTGGTATGATTCGCTGCACTGTGATGTTACCAAAGACCAAACACTGGGCTTCTTCAAAAAGAAACTTCACCAAGCACTAGTCACCGATGCCTCCTTTGACTGCCGTGCATAAAATAACTTGGACCTGTTTCCTCTCCTTTGTCCACACCCTACCCCACCCTTCCTCCACCCTACCATTATACCCTTGCTACTACCCTATAACTTACCTGCCTTCCTGAGGTCCCCCATTAGCCAATCCCAGCATCAAACTCTGCTTGCTGCTCCATAGAGGGCATCATCAGTTCCTGCACTGATTGCCCCACTGGAGTGCCCTCTTAAACTGAATGACACAGCCCACATTTGTCTAATGATATTCCCCTCCTGGCAACACCCCCCCCCCAAAATCGCTCAGACAATGCCTTTGGCTGGATCCCTACTCTGGAACAATGTTAGGCCCTAGCCCTTTGCTTCTGTCTATCCTGTAAGACCATGTCCCTAGTTGTCCTTCCCTCATTTCGTCTCTGACAATGCCACTTGGCTACATCTTTTCCCTCCTGTAGTCAGATCCCAACCCTAACGACCTTCCTTGCTAGTTAAGCTTGCCCCTAGCCGCTGTATGTCTGCAAAATACCTGTTTTTGTAACTTAAATCCACATGTGCTTATATTATTGTTACCTTTACTCCTAGGATCACTATGTATTTTCTGACTATACTGTTTGTTCTGTTCTTAGATATGACGTGGAGCCTATGTAAAAGAGCCTTTGGCTCAAAGGTATTAGTTCCAAGACTGAAATAAATAAATAAAAATAAAATAAAAAAAATCAGCCTGTTCACAGATGACACTAAGATGTTTGCAAAAGTGGACAATGAGAAAGGGAGGCAGGCACTCAAGGAGGATCTAGCTAAACTCAAACACTGGTCTAGGGAGTGGCAGTTGTGGTTTAATGCTAAGAAGTGCAAGGTCATGCACCTCGGAGCAAGAAATCCCAGGACCAGCTACTGGCTGGAAGGAGTGCAGGTAACAGCTTCAGGGGAGGAAAGGGACCTCAGGGTAATGGTCACAGCGGACATGAAGGTATCAGCACAGTGTGGGAGGGCAGCAGCAAGGGCAAAAAGTATGCTGGGATGCATTGCCAGAGGGATCACCTCTAGAAAGAAGGAGGTCATCCTGTCCTTGTATAGATCACTGGTGAGGCCACACTTGGAGTATTGTGTGCAGTACTGGTGCCCATACCTCAAAAAGGATGTGAGATTACTGGAGGAGTTGCAGCACAGGGCTACAAAAATGATCATGGGACTGGGGGAGTTGCCATATGAGGAAAGATTGAGGGAGCTCAACATGCATTCACTGGAAGAGAGAAGGGAAAGAGTGGACATGATAGAGACCTTTAAGTATGTGAAAAGCATAAACAAAGTCAGAGAGGGAGAATTGTTCTGCTTAAAGGGGGGAAGGGCCACTAGGGGGCACAGTCTGAAGCTGGAAGGGGGAAGGTTCAGGAGGGAGATAAGGAGGCACTACTTTACATAGATAGTGGTGGCGAGACGGAATGCACTGCCAGAGGAGTTAATCGAACTGAAGACAGTGGATAGCTTTAAGCAGGGTTGGGATAGAGTCAAGGCGCAGGATTAGTACAGACAAGAACACAAAGAGGGGAAGACTAGGAAAGGGGAGGAAGGGAGGGGTTTGGGTGGGGCTGGGGCAGCTGTAGTAATATGAAACTAAGAGCTGCACAATCAGGCAGACTTGATAGACCTGTGGGCCTTTTTCTGCCAGCAATTTCATAAGTTTGTATGTTCGTATGACAATGCATCAAGTTAAGATGCTTCAGTATCTGGTATCTCTTGACCCTCTAGCAGGCTCCCTTAACATTCCAAGATACATATCTCATATTGGGAAACCATATCTTTTAGTAAACCCAGTTACTTAGCTACAAAGAGCATAGCAAATTCAGAGATGGTGCCACCCAAGGCTTTCATATATTTCCCTTCCCCCCAACCCCAAAGTGAACTAGCCCACAAATAACCCCCCCACCAGTAGATAGCCTGCATCTGTTACGATATCGCTATTAGGGATAAAGAGAGTAAATGGTACCAAGGATGCTGGTAGGCCAACCGTGAAGCCAAATAAAACAAATAACTTCTCCCCCGTCAACACAGTTGAGAAAACAATCTTGTAACAATGAATTAATGAAAACCCTCCCCATGCCCAGACCCACCCCAAAATCTAACTAAGTCCCATAACAACAACACATTCACCCCCAGTCCATATGACTGACCTCCTACCAACTCATTGGGCGTGATGTTGGTCATACTGCCCACAGGACATGCTCCCCCCCCCACGAAGAAAGATTGACAATAAACATTGCTCCTTACATGATCCACATCCAGAACTAGTGAATTAACAAACAACAAATTCTGAGAGTTATCCCAAAACCCCTACTTAAAACTTATTGACTGGTAAGCTCCAGTAATCTAGCATGGGGATAACAAAGAATGAGTTGCAAATAACCAGTTTAACAATGAAACATTAAAACAGAGTTAACATTCCAGTCTGAAGGTCCACTTCAGGTTCTACAGAGCCTGCAGTGCTGGTGAACACAGAGGAACTGTACTACTGTCCTGGAGATATAATAAGCTCATTCATAATTGGTGAGTGAAGCGTGGGGCTCCTGACAGAGGATAGCATTTGAATACCACAACACTGATCATAATTATATAACAGCTGGTTTCTTGTACCAGCAAGCCCCCAACATGACCCTAGAACCGGTCCAGATAATATGCATTAGTCTACTTTCCTGGTTTTAATGGGTTTCCACTGTACAGGAGATAAAGGAAGTGTTCATATTACAGCAACCTGTAGGGCCTCTTTAAATAAACTGATGGTGAACTGGAGCAAAGCAAGAAGTACCTTTTGCATATTCCTCCTTGAGACAAAGCAAGACACAGTTACTCACAGGTGCAGGATATTTTGCTTCAGGATGAGCAGCGTCCAGCCAGCTGCTAGTAACATACTTGATTTACGGAGGATACTGATGAGCACTGCTGCATGTCAGCCTTGAACTCCGCAGGAGGATCCGGCAAGAGGAGGAGGAGAAGTAACAATTCGGGCAGTACACATTCTCAGTCAAAAATACAGGGCAGGGAATCCACTTGCCTCCAGAGGGGGAGAAACACCTACATTTAGAACAGTAGATGGAGGAGAGATTGGCAGTAGTAACAGGTGGGCAAATTAAAGAAATGCCTCAACGCAGGTAATTAATTAGACAGCACCTCTTAACAAATTTATTGCCGTCATTTGAAGAGATCTGGGAACAGTTTTTTTACACTGACTGGTAGCAGTCTCCGGGGAATCAAAAGATAGTCATTGCCCATCCTTGTCACTCTGTAGAATCGCAGGGTAGCTCACCCTATACTGGATACCAGCAGCAATAAGTTTTGCTACTAAGTGGTGCAGCGCTGTTCTGCATTGTCGTACAGTAAATGGGAGGTCCTGCACCATCTGGATATTTTTCCCTTCCCATTGAAGCTCTTTGGTCTCATAGAGTCGGTCCAGAATGAACTGTTTACCCAAAACATTGAGGAGTCGAAAGATGAACGTTTTTGGGGGGGAGCCAGGTGGAGGTGTGGGGCGCAGAGAGCAATGCGCTCTTTCAACAATGTAAGTGGACCCATTTGGCCACGGGCCTGCAAGCTTCTCACACAACTTCTGCATAAACACAATAGCCATCGGCCTTTACTCTCCCTCCGGGAGCCCCAAGATCACCAAGTTGTTTCAGTGGGATCGTCCCTCAAGATCCTCAAGCTGACTTTCCACCTTCTTCACCCATTGCCTTAGGGAGGTGAGCTCGGGTCAGTACGGCCTCTCCAATCATCCAAGGAGGAACTGTGGGTTTCATTGTCAGTGGTGTGAATAGTTAGCTGGTCCAGCGAAGCCCACATTCCTTTAAGATCACTAACTAGAAGCTGCAGCATTTCTTTCAGTGGTGCCAGTTCCTTTATAAATGTAGCCTCCATTAGCATGGCCTGGGGAGTAGAATGGGGTTGTGTTCCGATGTCCTGTGCCTTAGGTCGCTCTGAGACTTTCTCCTTTACTGGAGTCAGCGGTGGGGTATGCCTGGGGAGAGCATGCTTCACGTCCATGTCCATGCTTCAGGACAATTAGTGGTCTGGAGCTCAAATAGTAGTCACTGAGAGTTGTCACCAAACTTTCCACAGTGTTACACCAGAAAACAAGGAGCAAAAACAAGTAAATAAGCCAAGGGGTAAGAGGAGCTGTGTAAGGCACGTCTTAGCGGGCAGCCATCACACTGGAAGTCCCCCAGTGGGGTCCCATGTAGACATCTTTCAAATCCACTCCCACCATTACTTGCATTAGTTCATTTACACCAACAAGGTGGGTTACAGGAGCATTTAGTTGGAGGATTATACAGAATTTTGTGTGATCAATTTAATGATTCTACGTTGTCTATTTTAAATCACTGGAACAAAGTCCTCCACATCACCTGTGACCTGGACCCGTGGGTGAAGTATTCTCTCCCAACTTACAAAATTTCTATGGCACCTTATTTAAAAGAGTTTGCATGGAAGAGTCATGTGAGATATTTCAAATCTCCAGTTCTCACTATCAAATACCTGCAGGCGCAGGCTAGTGCCTGTTGAAGAGCATGTGGTGAATCCCAGGCTAACCACGCTCATGTTTTTTGGTTTTGCCCACCCGTACAATCTTATTGGGTGGCTATTTCCTCAGTCCTAACATCAGTGATATTCCACTACCCCTTTCACCAATGTTACTGCTCCTACATATACCCCCAACAACACTGACTATCCGGGGCAGACAGCTTAAGCTTTTATTAATCCTTTTGGTTTGTGCAAAGAAGACCATTATTAAACTGCAGCTTCAACCACGGCCTCCTCTGGTGTCCCAAGGGGTAGCCATAGTGGACTCTATTTACCAGCTAGAAAAAAATACATATTATTTTTTGAATGTCATGCCAGTGTTTGAAGACATTTAGAGATGTTGGGTATCATACAAGTTGCAAACCAATTCAACGTTTATTCCATGAACCCTAGCAATATTGTTTTGATCTGTTAGCCTCTTATTATTGAGTAGGCAGTTATCATAATAAGACATGATAGGGTTTTAATAAGATTCTACCCATGCCTTACCTCACACCTCGTTGTATTAATAACATTTCGCTTTTTTAGTATTTTGGTTCTGGTTCAAAGGAACTTTTTCTTCATCTTCATGTTTTTATATCACTTTTCAGTATATGTACATTTGGTTCAGCCCATTGTTTGTTTAAGCAATAATGCATGACATGGTGTGTGTCTTGCTGGGATAATGTCACACCTCAGGTGGTTGGGCAAGAGGCTGCAGGCCAATTGCATCCAACACCCGAGAAGTGATATTATCCCAGCACGACATACACACTGGAGTGCATTATTATTATTATTATTATAAAATGGCTCTTGTGTCCCTTACATTTTAACATTAAGACAAAGTAGTCCCTTCTTATTTTGGTAATGGTTTTATTTATTTATTTTTTTATTTATTTGTTCTAGGATTACAAATACCTTTGAGCCGAGGCTCTTTTACAAAGGTTCCACTTCATTTACAGCAGTATAACAGGTAATATGCTGATGTACATACAGAAACAAGAAATTCTAGGTAGATTATAAAGTTAACTTAAATTTTCCTTATTCAGCAGTGCAGTCTCCTTTTTTGGTAGTGGTAACTGCAGTACAGTGCCTTAATATAACAATTACAGCAGTATAACAGATTATATGCTGATTTACATACAGCAACAAGGAATTCTGGATAGATGATAAAATTAACTTAAATTTGCCTTACACAATAGTGCAGTCTCATATTTTGGTAGTGGTGACTACAGCATAGCACCTAATATGTAAATATATATGGCAAGGCATTGTGGGTATAATATAAAGTTGTGTTCCATTTTTCCTTACTTGGAGGTGCAGTGCCCTTTTCTGGTAGTGGTTACAAAATATAAGATCTCAAATATTTATTTTCAAAATGAGGCATTGTGCACACACTGATAGCTGACAAGATTTCTTTGCTGAGAGATGTACTCTCCTATTTCTGTAGTGATACAGAAATATAATAGCCTGTATACTGATTCACATAGAAATTGTGGATACAGTAAAATCTAATTTTTCTGTCTCCCTAATCTACATGTGGAGTGATTTTTTTTTTTTTTTATTTACTGATGACATTCGGTCACGTGTGTGCCTGGACTTGATACAGTGATGTTATACTGGAATAACATCACTGTCTCTGGCTCACACTGACCAGTCAGAGCTCAGAATTCTTTCCTTGCCATTGTATAATAATTGAGTGTAGTTATTTTAAGACTTTCATGTTATAGAATTTTCTTCTTATGTTTTATACAAGTTGGATGCTATTGTATATAGTTATATGGTTTGTAATAAATAATTTTCTTACTAAAGATGCTATAAAAAATGAATCCTTACTTGCTGAAATTGTGTGCCCTGCTATTTGTGATCTGCGTTAAATGTTCTACTTGCTGCCCTCCATGGTTCTCTCTGAAAAGAAACCTGACTGGATTGGTTGACTCTTTCAACCTGCCAATTTTCTAACCCCAATTCCAAGACTTGAGTTAGGAGTAACAGCATTATTTTAGTAATGCCCTATAGTGTATAAGTGTTTACCCTCCCCTCACCTGCTGGATATTGCTGCACTGAGCCAAACTGTGTCACCCCCCTCCTGCCACCACCACCACCATCGCCACACACAAAAAAGAAAACCTGACTAAACTGGTTTACTTGTTAAGACACTGGTCCACCATACGGTCCCTTACTACTGAATGATGTGCTCCTGACTTCCAGGTCTCAGCCTCCCTGTCCGTCATACTCACATCATCCCTAACCCACCCTTACCAGTATAAAATACACAAAATTACAGCCCAGCTATCATCAGTACATAAATGTGCCCCTGTTTGTTTTTTTATTTATATTTATTTCTGTTTTATTGCACTGTGTGGAATCTGCGGGGAGGTCTGCTTTCATGCAGGAGGTGCTTGGGAACGCCAGCAAACTTGCATGTGAGATGCAGCTAGTGCAGCGCCCCTCAACCAGAGGTGGCGCAGGACAGCCATCATGTCGGCCGCCGCCCGCCAGGAATCCAACAGCTGAAGCCGCTCACCTGGTCCCTGAACCCAGACACTTCACCAAGCTCTCACCGCTGGTGCAGTGCCCCTCAACTGGAGGCGGCGCAGAACAGCCGTCATGCCAGCCGCCGCCCACCAGGAATCCAACAGCTGAAGCCACTCGCCGGTCCCCGAACCCAGACACTTCACCAAGCTCTCACCGCTGGTGCAGCGCACTTCAACTGGAGGTGGCGTGTCAGCCATCATGCCGGCCTCTGCCCACCAGGAATCCAACAACTGAAGCCGCTCGCCTGGTCCCCAAACCCGGACACTTCACCAGGCTCTCACCGCTGGTGCGGCGCCCCTCAACCGGAGGTGGCACAGGACAGCCATCTCATCAGCCACTGCCCGCCAGTAATCCAACAGCTGAAGCCGCTCACCTGGTCCCCGGACACTTCACCAGGCTCTCACCACTGGTGCAGCGACCCTCAACCGGAGGTGGTGCAGCACAGCTGTCACACCGGCCGCTGCCCACCAGGAATAGCTCGCCTGGTCCCCAAACCCAGACACTTCACCAGGTATTAGTCGCTACTGCCTAAGTCATACCATTCTCCATGGGAGTGTCCATGATTGGTGAGGCTCCTTGGTGCTAGTCGCTTATTGATCTGCCGGCTGTGGGCTGCTGTGCTCATTGGTGCACCCTTCCTGTGGCTTTTGAACAGAGACTCCAGTGCTTTTCAGAGCCTTTTCTTATTTTCAAACCTGGTTCTTCTACGTGAGCTGCTTGTGGTAGATATTTTTCCTGCCCCCCCCACCCCCTCCCAGGTCTCCATTAAATACACAATAGCTCCTTCCTCTTCTCCTTGGCTTATCTTTACCCTGCTCTGAGCTGTCAACCAAACTGCTAAATTTGCACTCCCCCTTCCGGCCTGATTAAATTTACCTACCACGTAAGCCCTCAGTTATTAGCCCTGTTCAGTTTCTGCACAAGACCACTCTGTCTCACAATATATTTTGTTCTTCCCAGGTGAGACTGCCTTTTCACACAAACTCCTCAGCTTTACCCCCTCAACCTAAGTTGATCGTATAAAACTCTGACTATTCAATACCCACCATAATCTTGATTACTCAGTTAGGAGGGCACTCCCTAAGGACTTTGTCTGACCCCCTACTCAGTAATTCCATTTTAGACTGTCTATCCACCATAGACAAGTGCACGTCTTTCCTCTGGCCTGCTGCTTGGGGTACCTGTCTTGTCAGCCTGTCTGTAAGGAAACCAAAAACAAACAAAAAAACAATCTCCCCTCAGATAATACTGTATCTTCTCGCTACCACACTACTCCCCTACTTTGTCCATGCCCACGGCACCTCAAACTGAAGTGACCCACCCTGCCTTTTTGCCTCATGATTACTACTACTCTAATCTCCTGATACTTCCTACCCCTAGCTGCAACCCATCCCCATTACTACTAAATAGGATATGGATCCACATAGTTGCCCATGTCCAAATGAAATGTCGCTGGCCCGTATATGCCAATGGTTCCTTCTTGAGTTGCAAGCTATGGTACTTTCTCCTACTTGCTATACTGCTCTCAGGCGATGTTCAACCAAACCCGGGACCACCTAATGTTCTACCTGACACTATTAGTAACACCAAAGGTCTTATTATAGCACACCACAATATCAGGAGCCTTGCACATAATCTAGCTGAGCTTGAATCCTGGACCTCCCTCTACAAGCCAGATATTATATGCCTAACTGAAACGTGGCTAAAACCGTCCATACCTGATTCTCTGTGCCCCCTTCCTCACTATAATCTACTGAGACTCAACAGAGCTGCACCCAAAAGAGGGGATGGGACAGCCGTCTACTTTAGAGATCATCTTGTTGTCTCTGCCCTAAAAACATCTATCTTATGCCACTGTGAGGCACTTCATGTTCTGCTCACTCTCGGTACCAAAAAACTACATATTGTGTGTGCCTACAATCCCCCTACCAATGGACTAATAGGTCTAGAAGAGCTAATGGAACAAATCTCATGCCTTGCTGGAAGAAACGAGGTACTTATACTTGGGGACCTAAATATTAACTGGCTGGGCAGTAACCAATCCACAATAATGGCCAAATTGCAGTATTATAACCTGCATCTACTGATAGGCGAACCTACCAGACAAGCCTTTCACTCAAACACGAACAAACTACTAGACTGGATTATGACCAATCACCCCGGAAATGTAATTGTCTCTGGAGTACTATCAGATGCCATCACTGATCACTCCCCAACGTACTGCATCTGGGGCAAAAACAGACCTACCCAGAAGGGGCCCCACTTCATTACCTTCCGTGACTGCAAATTTTAACTCTCAATTTTTCCTGCACGACATTGCCACTACTGATTGGTTCCCCATTCTAACATCCAGTGATGCTCAGACTGCCCTTAATCTGTTCTTGAAACACTTCCTGGAGCTCCAGGATAAGCACTGCAAACTTGTAACCCATTGGGTAAGAAACAGGCAAACCCATTGGCTGAAATCTGAACTACTAGCTAAACTTAAACTAAGAGACAAAAGCTGGCTTCGATACAAGAGCTCTGGGCTAACCTCTGACCTCATCACCTACAGGGCCCTGCAAAATGCCTGCAAAAAGGACATCAAAAAAGCCAAGAGCTCATACGGCAAGGACCTTCTAACCAACTCCTATGGTGACCCCAAAAAATGTTGGTCCCACATTAAATTCTTCCTTGGTTCTAATCCAGCATCCACCCCTATTGACATGTCGCTTGGTGGGGTACACTGTAATAATCCTAGAACCATTGCCAACTTCTTCAACAACAAATTCTCTGACTTAACTAATTACACCTCCTCTTTCTCTGTCCAACCAGACGTACCCACCCGGCAAAATGCAAATGGTCCTCATTTCCATTTCAAATCAGTCACTAAATGTGAAGTGCTTAGACTGCTAAACAGTATCTTGGAAGGCACTGTAGCTGGTTCAGACAATCTTGAACCAAAGCTACTTAAGATTGCTGCCCCCTTCATCGCTCCCCCCCAGCCAAGATTTTCACGCTCTCCCTGTGCCAGAGCTACGTCCCTGAGATATGGAAAATGGCTAGGATTACCCCCATTTTCAAAAAAGGAGATCGTAAAGATCCCTCAAACTATAGGCCCATTGCCATACTGTCTATCCTAAATAAAATTCTTGAGAAGCTTGTAGCTGCCCAGACAATAGATTTCCTACAGAAACATGATCTACTTTCCTCTGCCCAGCATGGTTTTTGCAAAGGACATAGCACCACTACTGCCCTTCTCAAATTCACGTCAGATACACTAGTGGCTATGGACTCTGGTCTACTCACCGGAGCAATTTTCATAGACATGACTAAGGCATTTGACCTAGTTGATCACTCCATCCTTCTAAGCACCCTTGGATCTCTAGGCTTCTCGACTAATATTGTAAGATGGTTTGAGAACTACTTATCTGATAGGACTCAAATTGTGAAATACAACTCCACTGTCTCAGACAAGACCACTATAAACATAGGGGTGCCACAAGGTTCCATCCTTGGGTCCCTGCTTTTCTCTCTTTTCATAAATAACATCTCCACTGACCTCCGAAAAACAACCTCCCTGCTATATGCTGATGACATTGTCTTTTATGCTAGCGCTAAAAGCATTGAAGACATGAACAATCTACTCTCTCTTGACTTTCAGTTAATACAGGAATGGCTATCTACTCACAAACTTGTACTAAATGAGTCCAAAACCCAAGCTATGCTCTTTGGATCAAATGTGAAACTCAAGCATGCACACCCTAAATTTAAAGTCACCTCCTTAAATGGCTCACTTGTTGGGGTGGTAAATTTGATTAGATATCTGGGCCTCACCCTTGATCCATCACTAAATTTCGACTTACACATCAACCAAACCTGCAAACTGGTAAACTCTAAACTTGGAATAGCCTACCGAACCAGCTATGTGCTCACTCCCTCAGCAAGGCTTGCCATTGCCTGTGGAATACTCCTTCCATCACTTACCTATGGTGCCACAACATATGCCTCTACATGCAAATCAATTCTTCAGAAATGGGATGTCACTTATAACAATATCTGTCACTATGCGTCTTCCTCACACCGAATGAAAAAACACTGCTTCCTCTATTCAGACCTGGGATGGCTTCCTCCTAATGAACTAAGGCTTCATGCCTATGGCTCCATCATTGACGATATGGTCCGCCTATAAATATCAGAATCCCTAGCAGGACTTTTCCAAAATCTGGCCTTCCGTGCTATGAACTTCGAGGTCTGCTGACCCAGGCCCGTTTTCGCCCTAGGCACAACACCACTAAAGGTGCTAGTGCTTTCACCTCCGCTATGCCCCAAATACTGAAACTCCCTTCCACTAGCATTGCGCCAATCACTATCTCATGCATCTTTTAAAAAAGGGTTGCAAAATTATCTCAATACTTCCCACAAGTGCTCCTGCTTCAAACCTCCATAGCTCTTTTCCTTCCCAGCCTCTTCTCTCCAAGACACTTATTGATCTATTTTCCTATACACTATGCACTTCTCCTTACTTATCTGTCCCTCCTCCCACCTTACTTCACTCTCATCCCTCTTCTCCTGACTCTGACTTCCATCACTTACTAGTATCCCTCTCCTAGTTCTATATCCATTCCCTTATTAGCACTAAAATGTTCAACATATTCTTTTTTTCCTTATAGCAAATTGTGGTATAGTTTTGTCCTTTGTACTGCTCCTGTGTTATTTTGTTTACTTTCTGCCCTGCACTGGTATTGCAGCCTCCTTGTTCAATGGAAACATTTGCAAATTGCTCTGTGTACTATTGTCAACCATTTTCTGTACTTGTATTGAAATGTTTCCCTGCATTATTGTATTGTTGTACTGTACCCCCCTTCCCCCGGGTCGTGCCTGAAAATAGTCATTGCTATGGTTAGTGCACCTACCTGGTAAACAAAAACTAAATAAATAAAAAATAAAACCTGTCTGGTTCAGTGCACGGCACTCTAGGAGCACAGAAAACAACAAGTTGAAGGTTCCCTATTTTCTACAGCCTTCAACTTATGTAAAATAAATATTTACACTTTCCTACTGGCCACTATATGGATTTTTCTCCATGGCAACTCTGCAGTGAAACATTGTGAAGTATTTCAGAAGATAGGTGAGCAAAAATGGCAATTTCAGATCCAGACTGTAATCTCAGGAAAAACTGTGGCAATTTTGGTAATCAACAGACTTCACAGGCCCTACTTATAACCCAAGGATGGTCTACAGGTACAGGATCATGCATCAATGGTATCGTACCTCATAAAGATTCAGCATATTAAAAATTGGTATATACCAACTCAGATCCTCACCCCTTCCCCAGGGTGGGACAAATTAGTTAGCCATGTGGCCAATGACTAGTAAAACAGTTGGTTTGGCTACCACATTTTGATACTTTTTAGCCAACTTGGTACCAGTCAATGCAGTGATTTTTGAGCCCTTAAAAGTGATGGCCACTAAACATATTGAATTGACGACCACATTTTGAAACCTACTAGCCAAACTGACCACCAGCTCGCAAACTGATTTCTGACACCACGGTGGTGACACAAGGCCAAGCTACAGGTCTAGCACTGCCCTATAAGGCTGTGCTAGGTTATGTCACTCTCTGAAGATTCTGAAGTTAAGTCATTAATTATACTGTCAAAAACATACACTGGAACTCTAGCACTTTATAAAGGAAACCATAATAATGTATGGTGGAACATTGTTATGGGCCAAAATCCATCTTTTCCCAAGGTTGTTATATGATTGATGTGACATCACTTTGTTGTTAACCCATCGATGGTACGTCACATCGATGGTATAACAACGTGGGTAATTCTGTGCATGTGTGCTTCACAATACAATGGCCGGCTGTGGTGGTAAGAATTTGACAGAGATGTCGGCAAAAACTTAAGAGTAAGGCACCCGCTTCTTTGTTTTTTCACTCTCTGTGTGACCATACACTATAAAAGATAATGAATGGTCATACATCGGCAACCACTTGCAACAAATACATAAAACAAGTTAAGAGGTGTAACAGTGAAGGCATAAAGCCAAAATGGATAAACAAAAGAATAACAAGATGTAAAATAAAAATAAAAACAGCATATGGAAAACACCAGAAAAACAATAATAATAATAAAATAATAAAATGTATTTATAAAACGCAATTCAAAACAAATATCAAAGCACTGTACAGAGTAAAAAGACATAAATAAAACAATAAAATATGAGATAAATCAATAAACAATTACAGATTCAAACACACTAATCTCCAAAAGCATGGCTAAATAAATAAGTTTTTAAGGCCATCTTGAAGCTCTCCAGGGTCAGGCATTCTCTAATCCAATGAGGTAGAGAATTCCACAGGGTTGGAGCTGCATAACTAAAAGCTCTCACACCAGATGTTTTCAACCAAACCCTGGAAACCTCTAGCAATCCCTCATCAGCTGAACGGAGGGGTCAGAGGGGCAGTAAGGAACCAGGAGCTCTTGCAGGTAGCCAGGACCCTGACTGTGTGGGGCCTTGTAGGTCAGTAAACCGACCTTGAAGGTGATCCACCACTGAACAGGCAGCCAGTGCAGTTTGCGCAGCATAGGCGTGATATGGCTGGTCCAGGAAACCCCTACCAATAACCTGGCTGCAGCATTCTGCACCAGCTGCAAGCGGCGGATATCAACCCCCGGAAGCCCTAGGTATAGGGAGTTACAGTAGTCAAGGCAAGAGGTCACAAAGGCATGGATCAACGTTGGAAGATCGCAAGACGGAACAAGGTGCTTAATCCGGGCAATGTTCCTCAGATGGTAAAAAGAGTCATGGGAGCAGTTCAAAAAGGCACAAGAGAAATGTAAAAACTGCATAAAAAGGGAAAAAATAAACATGGAACTCAACCTGACAAAGAAAAATAAAAGTAAGATATTCTATTGTTATATTAACTCCTTAAAGAAAACAAATACAAAAGTAACCAACATCACAGAGAACAATAAGGTCATTACTGAACCAGAAGGCATAGCAAATAAATGTAACAGTTACTTCTGCTCAGTATTTATGGAAAACATACTGACTACCAGATTAATATTTATGCAACAGATTGCATCGCCATAAAAGAAACATGCATTTTAGAAAAAAGTTAACAGTTTAGCCCAGATAGCACCACACCACAAATGTTAAAACTTATGAAGAATAGCATTATCATCCCACTCAAAATATTATATGAAAAATCATTAACTGAAGGAACTGTACCAAAGGACTGGAGATGTAAAGAAATCATTCCATTGAGTTAATAAAATGGGAGACAGACACACTGCAGCAAACTACAGACCAGTAAGTTTGACACTGGTACCAGGCAAGATTCTAGAGTCCCTTATAAAGGACCTCTTGGTTGATCACATAAAGACAAATAGTAACATCAGAGTAGAGTGAGTAACATATAACACATACCTACTGTGCGTAAATAAGCAGAAAAGCATGGATACTGTTTATCAAAGCTATTATCCAGCTGACTGCCATTTTTCAACATACTACTCAACAAGTTCACATAAATATGTGATAGCTGCTGATACATTTAGATTGCAAAACAGTGTAAAATAAGAGTGGTTATATTTTTTAATACCAGCATATGGTAAGAAACAGCCATGCTGCTTCACACTTTTGTGCCTTCCTCCCAACAAGCATCAAATATATCCTGATTTTTTTTTAACAGCTTGCCTAACATACATATTTCACTAGATTTTGTTTAAATCTAATGAAATCTGACAGCATCTTGTTTCATTATATTATTTTTGGACTGAGATAATTTTAACATTGTAATAAAAGAGAGAGCTAGAGTGAATGGGTGGATCGGAGTGAACAGTTAGTGGTCGCCAGGAGTAAGCATACACGTTTGATTTAAAAATGAATTTTGAGTTCTGGCGACTAATAAACTATAGAAAAATAACATTAGATTACAGTTATGCCCTCAAATGTTTCTATGACACTAAACCATTGTTTTCACTGTCTTTGCCTCTGACAGTCTCGCATGTGCTGCTTTTGTGATTGACAGAATGCAAATGAGGGGATCAGGAGCAAGTGCATTCAGCAAGACTGATGCACGTTACGTGTCCATGGGATGGTGCAACATAAACAAACCGAGTACGCTGTTGTGGTAGCACTAGTGTGGCGAAGCAAATTAAAAACATCAATAATAGACTTCTATGAGCTTCATTTTGAAAAATTAAGATGACACAAGTAATTCTTATGACCAGACAAATCAAAGTTTGTAACAAAACACATATTGCAAAATAACCACAATCGGAGTTGACAGTGTCCCTTTAAAACGCTTAGTACAACACATACATTTTCAAAATAAATATCTTTGTGCAGCACACTGATTTTGAAAACCATTGAGCAGCACATAGGTGTTTAATATCTTCCTACATCAGATAGATTTTCCTTTGTGAAGATTTTAAAATCCATCGCAAAGCATGAAAATTGTTGTTACATAGAAACTTAGAAATTGACGGCAGATAAGGACCGCGAGGCCCATCCAGTCTGCCCATTTTCCCTGCCTCCTCTAAAAGCCACAGACCCTACCTGATCTCCGACTTTACCTCCTCATTCCCATTGCTAGGGTTCCCCTATGCCTGTCCCATGCATGCCGGAATCCCCCCACTGTGTTTGCCCACACCACCTCTGCTGGGAGTCTATTCCATGCATCCACAATCCTTTCTGTGAAGAAATACTTCCTCACGCTGCCCCTTAGTCTACCCTCTTCCAACCTCATGTTATGCCCTCTCATTTCTAGACATCTCCTTTTCTGAAAGATGTTACCCTCCGGTACCCTATTTATGCCTTTTAGATATTTGTAGGTTTCTATCATATCTCCCCTGTCTCTTCTCTTCTCCAGGGCATACATATTGAGGTCTCCCAGTCTCTCCTCATATGACTTTTGGTGTAGGCCCTGCACCATCCTTGATGCCCTTCTTTGAACTGCCTCCACCCTGTCTATGTCCTTAAGGAGATGTGACCTCAAGAACTGGACACAATATTCCACATGAGGCCTCACTAATGATCCATACAGTGGCATCACCACCTCCTTCCTTCTGCTGGTGATACCTCTCCATATGCACCCCAGCATCCCACTGGCTCTCCCCATAGCCTTGGCACATTGTTTGGCCACCTTTACTGTAGGTCATCAGACATAATTACCCCCAAATCCCTTTTCTGTTTGGTGACCATCAGTTTCTCCCCCCTTCCCAACATATATTCCTCCCCTGGGCTCTTGCAGCCCAAATGCATGATTTAGCACTTTTTTGCATTGAAACTCAGCTGCTACATTTTGGACCATTCCTCCAGTTTATCTAGGTCCCTCCTCGTGTTTGCCACCCCTTCTGGAGTGACTACCCTGTTGCAGATCTCAGTGTCATCTGCAAATAGGCACACCTTCCTCTCCATACCTTCGCAATGTCACTTGTGAAGACATTAAACAGGACTGGGCCCAGGACTGATCCCTGTGGCACCCCGCTGGTCACCCTTCTTTCCTCAGATTGAGTACCATTTACCATTACCCTCTGTCTTCTATCACTCAACCAGTTCCTAACCCAGTTTACCACCTTGTGACCCACTCCCAGGCTGCCCAACTTGTTCACAAGTTTTCTATGTGGAACAGTATCGAAGGCCTTACTGAAATCCAGGTAGGCGACATCCACCATTCCCCCGATCCACGACCTTAGTCACCCAGTCAAAGAAATCAATTAGATTTGTTTGACATGACATTCTCGCCGTGAATCCATGCTGTCTCAGATCCTATGCTCTGCTGGCTTCAGGATGTGCCATGATCCTTTGTTTAAGTAGTGATTCCTTAATCTTCCCCACTATTGAGGTGAGGCTGACTGGCCTATAGTGTCCAGCCTCCTCCCTACTGCCACTTCTGTGAAGAGGGACTACATCTGCCCTCCTCCAGTCCTCTGGAACTACTTCTGTATCAAGTGACTCATTGAACAGTGCTGCCAGTGCCAGCACCTCCCGTAGTTCCCTTAATATTCTAGGATGTATCCCATCTGGTCCCATTGCCTTGTCCACTTTCAGTTTTGTGAGTTCCTTTAGGACTCTCTCTTCTGTAAATAGACTGGTGTTCTTCTCCCTCCCATATTTGTTCATTGTTGCCTAACTAGGGTCCCTCACTTTCTCTTCTGTGAATACAAAACAAAACTATTTGTTCAGTATCGATGCTTTTTCCAGGTCCCCTTCCACACGCTATCCTTCTTCCCTTTTAAGCCTTACTATCCCACCCCTGGCTTTTCTCCTTTCACTAATGTACCTATAAAAAGTCTTGTCTCCTTTCTTTACCTCCTGTTCTATTTTTTCCTCTGTTAGTGCCTTTGCACTCCTGACTGCTTTCCCTGCCTCCCTCTGTTTATCTAGGTACTCTACCCTGTCCTCCTCCAACTGTTTCCTTGTATTTTCTGAAAGCCATCTTTTTCACCCTTACTTTCCTGGCCGCTACCTTTGAGAACCATAGTGGCTTTCTCTTTCTTTTGCCCTTGTTTACTTGCCTAATGCAAAGGTTTGTCACCTCCACTATGACTCCTTTCAGATGGGCCCACTGCTCCTACACTCCTCCTCCTTTTGTCCCTCCATGCCAGGGCATGCTTGAGATATATCTCCATCTTAGTAAGGTCTGCCTTCCTGAAATCCAGGACCCTTGCCTTTGTGTGGCTTGACTCTGCCACTGTCCTCATGCTGAACCACACTGTGCGATGATCACTGGATCCCAGGTGTTCGCCAACCTTGACTTCTTTAAATCTGTCCCCATTGGTGAGTACAGGTCCAAAATTGTACCCTCCCTGGTGGGCTCTAGCACTAGCTGCCTGAGGCCTGCCCCTTGTACTGAGTATAGAATGTCCCTGCTCCAGGCTGAAGCAGCAGCTGGGATGCACCAATCCGCATCTGGGAGATTGAAATCACCTACCAGTAGCACCTCCACTTTAGATGCCATCATGTGGATGGAATCCTCTAGAACCCTGTCCACCTCCTCCCCCTGTGCTGGAGGTCTGTATATCACAGCTATGCAAATAGCAGTGTTGTTGCCCATCACAAAGGTGACCCAAAATACCTCTGCTCCCCCCTACATTCCCTGTTCCTCAGTCACTCTAATACCCTCCCTAACATGAAGAGCCACACACACACCCTCCCTTTTTACCCCCCCCCCGTCTCTTCTAAACAGCGTATAATCTGGCACTGCTACATCCCAGTCATGGTTTCCAGTATACAGTATCCCATTTCAATAATAGCTACAATGTCCAGGTCAGCCTCTGTTATCAAAGCCACCGGGTCTGGGATTTTATTCCCTAGGCAGTGGGCGTTGGTATACATGGCCTTCCATGTCCTGCCATTTGTCCTTTTATCACCCCCCCACACTGTCTTTTTGCCTCCTCTGTTTGTCCTTCATGTATTCAACCCCCTTCTTCCTGTCCTCTGCTGTTCCCCCCTTCTGTGGGTTCCATTTCCTCTGGTGATACCTTAACATTATGGTCCTCCATGTTGACTTCTCTGTCCTGTGAGGGTGGGCAGTTTGCTTCACCCTGCATCATTCTGCCACCCCACCCCCCCCCTTGCTAGTTTAAATGCTTGTCAATGAAGCATTTAAACTACTCACTGAGGACAGCATGATACACAAATATTTTCAACACAAATATTTAAAAAAATAATTCTTAACCTCATGAAGACTTTGAAAATCATCGCAGAGGTAGAAACCCAATATACATTATGAATATTTTAAAAACCTATTTAAAATATCTGTGCTTCATGTAGATATTACAAAAGAAATAATATTCATGAAGGAGTCCCTTGCGAACACTTTCATTTTTAATCAAAGATTACTAATTACTCTTGGTTAAGTTTAAAATTTATATTTTGTGAATTGTAGTAACCCTCCCTCACACATATCAAATTGTCATCCCTCACTTTTACCAAATTAAAAAAGTTATCTTACCTCACTTTTTTTAGTGTCAAACTTTAACATGAAAAACATCTACAGTACATGTAGTGCTAGCTAATTTTCTTGGAGAGTTTCTTGAATGAGTATGCATGACCAGTGAATTCCAATCAACTTAAACTTTTTTTCCAAAAACCCCAAAATGACCTATTCCCACATGGTACCTATAAAACATGTATGTTTTATACCTCAACCCTTTGCTGTTTTTTTAATTATCTGAGTGCAAAATTTATGTAGCTAACTAATCAAAAAATACATAATTTTGGCCTTTAATATCTCAAAAAGTACAAAATGGATCTTCACGAAATTTAGCAGGGTGGATTAAGAGACCCATAGGACTGAACAAGTTTATGATAAATTTAGCAGTCCTAGGGTCTAAAATGCCTGAGATAGAAGGCTATGAAAATGGTCATTTTTAAAGAAGCACCACCGCAACCCTAATATAGAGGTGCTACTGAGCCTCTTTATTTGTACGTGTGTGTGTGTATTGTAAAAACAAATTTGATTATATTCCATTTGATTCTATTCAGGGTGGTGCAGGTTAAGTGGTTTTATTTGTTTGGCTATTTTACATTTAAATAGTTTTTCATTATTTCTGCTTCTGTCTCTTCCTATCTCTCTCTCTATTATTATGGTTGTTGTTATTATGCAGTTTATGCCACTCGCCATATGAAACTCAGGTCCTACTTCAGACTGACCAAAAGCCTCACAGACCTGTCACTGGAGAGCTCATTGCACTTTGGTTCAGGTGCTTTACATCTCTAGCTATGTTAAAGAATCCTCCTTCCTCAACAAACCTTAAGGATACCTTGAGTGAAGGCAGAGCCCTGGGCTAAGACCAGAATGGCTCAACTGGCTAAGAGGAGATAGGATGGCATCAGCCATCTGAGCTTCTACCCCTTATTCCAAGTATCTACCACCACCACCCGCACTAGGCACCCAAATAGCATTATAATGTATCATGAGAGCATACAATCCCCTCTCCCTGGCATCTGCCTCAATATGGCACAGCTCTCTCTGGGCTGCCCAGACTGAGTCAGACAGCAAGTTAATATACTTACCTTCTGGGAAAGAAAGTGTCCACTGGGATGCTACTCCTAACTTCTAAGATACCAGACCTAGAGGCCATCATGGCGGAAGCCAACCTGGATATTGTGTCCATTAGCGAATCATGGTGCATGGACAGCCGTGACTGGGACATGGCCATATCAGCTACACAATGTTCAGGAGGGGCAGGATAGAAATAACTCTCCTTCTTTCTTGATGACTCTTCTTTCTTCACTCCCTTCCAATCTGGTTTTTGGAATAATCACTCCACAACCACTTTCCTTCTTAGACTCACTGACTCTGTTCATTCTGCTATGGACAGAGGTCACATTACTTGTGTTATCTTTGCCAACCTTGCCAAGGCTTTTGACACAGTTTCCCACTCTCTCCTCCTCGAAACTCCCTCATCAGCTGGCTTGTTTCTGTCTGCCTGCAAGTGGTTCAGAGCCTACCTGGTAGGTAGAACTCAATCTGTTAAAATAGCTGACTGTATGTCCCCTCCACTACCCATCTCTACTGGTGTGCCTCAAGACTCCGTACTTGGCCCACTCTTATTCTCAATTTTTTTAAATAACCTCCCATCAGTATGCTCCTCAACCTCTATCCATATGTATGCTGATGACACAATCTTGTTCACCTCTGGCCAGTCACCCTCCTATGTGACTTCCAGACTACAGCTTGACTTTAATAATGTTCAACGCTGGATAAGCGCACATCAACTCTTCCTCAACACCAAGAAGACAGTCTGCATGACCTTTGGCACTAGGCAGAGACTCTCTAGGCTGCCCTCCCTTCCCTCCTTCCACACCCTTGATGGGATAACACTAGAGGACATCACCTCTTTCAAATACCTGGGTGTCTGGCTTGACCAACACCTTAACTTTTCTGTACACATTGATGCCATCCTGAAAAAACTGCGCCCCAAGCTCTGCACCCTTTACAGGAACCATAGTTCCTAGCCACTACCGGTTAGGTGTGATCTTGTTCGGAAAATGATACTCCCTGTTTTTGAGTATTGTGACTTAGTCTACAGTGCTGCTCCTAAGTCTTCCCTTACCAGGTTGGATACTCTCTTCAATGCTTTGTGTTGCTTTGCTCTTGATTCCCCCTCCCACATACATCACTGTACCTTGTATCATTCTCTAGCTTTCCCCTCCCTTGAGTGCAGGCATCTCTCTCACTGCGCCAAGTTCACTTCTAAATTTTGGTTTGGAGCCAGCCTGCTGGCACAGAGGTAGCACTACCACTTGCCACGCTGTCAACCCAGGTTCAGGAACGAGCCCGGGGAAATGGAGGGATGGCCGGGGGAGAGGAGGCTGAGTGTCCACAGGACAGCTCGCCTTCTCCGGGAGGGAGGGGGTCATAGCTCGCTACTTGACTGCATTCTGGTGGAAGCCAGAGGGACAGCAAGTGGTAGTAGCAGGAAGGGGTTGGATAGGGTAGATGTCAAACGCGCAGTGCCTTGACATCAGAGCACATGCCCTACCCAGAACAGGAGAAAAATCAGTGCCCGAGCTCCAGGTAGACAGAGCACCTTGCAGAGACCCTGATTGCTCACACTTATGAGGGTCCACCTGAAGAGTCCAACGCAGATTGAAGTGTCTCAGGGTGTTGCTGCCCCACCTCGTACCTGCCTGGGGGGTATAGGCAAGGCTCCATGGGGAGTAGGAAGGGGATTAGGTAGATGGCGAAGTGGGGATACTGCTCTGTGTGTCTCCCAAAAGAATGGAGCTAGGGTACGGGGGGGAGATAAAACAGATTTCAAAAAATAAATAAACAAATAAATTCTGGTTTGAGACTCTCCCCTCTTACCTATCCTCCTTACTCTCTGCTCCACCTCCCTCCTCTCGCCCTCTCAGATCCACAGATGCACTCACTCTAGCCATTCCTCATCGCTCTACCTCCATAGGCCAGGAAACTTTCTCCTACCACTTCCCAAAGCTTTGGAACTCACTGCCACCTCCTATCAGACTTTCCTCTTCCCCATTTTCAATCTCCTTAGCCCTTCTCTTCTATACCTCCCCGCTCCCTTTCTCTCCCCTCACTTTCTGACTGGTTCTGTCCCACTTGCAGGGTTCTCAGCATCCTGAAGGGGTTAGATCTTGGCTGTCCCTCTCTCTCCCTCTTCCATCCCCCACCTTCCACACCTCACCTGTCCATTTCCCCACTTGTCTTATAATTGCCCTCCCTTGAGCATACAATAGCACTTTAAATGTTGAGCTCAGCCTACTAGTTCTAGCACTTGTGCTATCCATCCTCTAACCTTTACCCTACTGGATCACCGGCTCTTGGGTTGTTGCAATGTATATTATATCCGAACATGGTTTTGTTTATCCTGGCTGGTTGGTCTGGGTTATTTCTACTCTGTAATTGTACTACACTGTTTTGTTTTAGCAATTGTACTTTAATTGCTCTGTTATTGCTATGTGTTTGCCTGTTCTCCCAATTCTTGTACCCCCCCCCAACCAGGACGCTTCTGCAAATGAGCTGTTTACAGCTCATGTTGTCTTTCCTGGTGAAACATTTTCCAAATAAATAGATAAAATAAAAAGGAAATGGAATGGTGCTATATGTGAAAGAAAGCATAAAAGCAACAGAAATACAGGGAATTTGTGGGGGAGCAGAGGTGCTGTGGGTCACCCTCAAGTTGGGCAATGAGGCCACTATTCAGACAGGTGTGATCTACAGGCCTCCAGCACAGGAGGAGGACTTAGATAAGGAAATATTAGAAGCAACTGGCAGGATGGCTGAAAAGGGGGAGGTGTTGTTGGGGGGGGGGGTTCAATCTGCCGGATGTATATTGGAGCCTCCTTGCAGCAGCTTCAGTACATCCACAACAGACACTGAAGCACTCAGATATGAACGTAGAAATCAGAGTTTTAATAGAAACTACCAACGTTTGCAGTCGGGTTTTCTGGGGAGCAGGCGGGATATGGGGTGAGTTGGAACAGATGGAAGAACAAAAAGAACATCTTACACAACACCAGACAGAGGGGCAACCAAAGAACCCCCAAGGTGATACCTATTTTCAATTTGAGTAACAGAAGACTCACTGACATAGAACAACAGGTATTAGGGTTCGGTTTGTCATTTGCACCAACTCAGGCAGTGAATTTATTTGATCTAGTATTCGATCTGCAGAGACTTCTTCACACTTTAAGGTTGAAAAATATGTTTTTCCAGGAATTACCTGGAAATGAAGAACAAAGAAACTTAAAACAAGCATTAAATATAAAGTCTAATTTTTCACCACCTATAGGCCATAAACATGGTATAGAAGCATTTTGAACTGTGGTGGAAAAGAAATCATGGCACTATATAAAACAAAAGAACAGCTATTACCCAACTACAAAAATCTAACCTACCAACAAAGACATGCATTACAAGATCTCAGTGATGACAGTACAGTTATAATAAAACCAGCAGACAAGGGAGGGGGTATTGTGCTACTAGATGTAGGGAAATATAAAAATATGTGTATGATGTTATTGGAGAATAGAGACAATTACCACAGACTAACAGGAGACCCTACTGTAACATTACAAGGGCAAGTTAGAGAGATGCTAGCAGAATTTGTTGATATGAATTGGTTGCAGGACTGGGAAATGAACATATTAATTAAGGAACATCCAAAGGTTCCAATCTTTTACAGCATACCTAAAATCCATAAAGATCCAACTAACCCTCTGGGAAGGCCCATAGTGTCTGGCATTGACTCCTTGTTCGACCCTATATCAAAATACATTAACTTTTATTTACAACCATTAATTGAGAAAATAAACACATATGTAAAAGATTCTACCGGCCTTATGCTAAAAAAAAAAAAAAAGATTGTAGTAACTAGAGAGCTCAATAATTTTGTATTAGTGACATTGGATGTTTCTGATCTATATATCTCTATTTTGCATAGAGAAGGCGTCGTATGTATGGGAAAAGTTTTAAACCTGAGACCACAGAATGCCACACCAAGGACAGAAATATTACGGGATTTGGCACTTTTTATTTTATAAAACAACTATTTTGAATTTGATTGTCAATTTTATCAACAGGACAAGGGCACGGCCATGGGCAGCACAATGGCCCTGGCCTACGCCAATTCCTACACGCATACGTTCAAAATAGATAATGTACTACATGACAGGGTTAACATGTTTCTAAACCAGATCATTGTGTGGTACAGATATATTGACAATATATTCTGTGCATAGAGAGGAAATTGAAAAGAATTAATAGCTTTCCATAGAGAATTGAACAAATGGCATAGGAATCTGAAATTTGTAATGAACAGTAGTAATAGCAGTATCCCATATCTGAACCTACTTATCAGTTATGAAAATGGTAAACTCAGCATAACATTATACAGAAAAGAAATGGATCATAACGCCTTGTTACACAGTACTAGTTATCATGAACCAAAATTAAAGAATAGTATTATGTACTGTCAGTTGGTCAGAGTGAAGAGAAACTGTCAAAACCCAGCTGAATATCAGATGAATAAACAGGAGATGATACAAAGATTTAAGAATAGGGGATATAAAACTTTGGTCCTACAACAGGCAAGTCATAGAACTGAAACTAAAACCAGAGAACAACTATTACAACCAAAAAGACCAGGATCAGACACAAACAGAGTCATTTTAGCCATTAAGTGCAACCATAGAATGGCAGATATTCGAAGAATCACCAATAAACATTGGCTCACGGTGGCTGCGGATAACCCCAGTATACCTATTTTTCAAGAGAGACCTATAATTGCAGCAAAGAAAGTTCAAAATCTCAAAGACAGATTAGTGCATTCACAATTTAAAAAAACAGAAAAAACGGGGGGACAGTTATTATTAGGACCATTACAGCCAGGCATGACAAAGTGTGGAAGGTGTTCAGTTTGCAATAATACTAGCAAAAAAAATGTTTTTAAACAGCCACACATTGACCTGGAATTTGAGATAAAGCAACATATAGACTGCAATACAAAGGGGGTAATATATGTTTTACAGTGCCCATGTGACCGACTATATGTCAGTCAGACCAAAAGGGCTCTGAAAAAACAAATACGTGAACATAAGGGTGACATAAGAAATCGAGATGAACAATCACCAATGGCCCAGCATTTTAATCAGGAAGGCCACAGAGGAGCTTCCTTAAGATTCTGGGGTCTAGAGGCAGTACAACCATCTGCTGCATGAGGAAATTTCAAAAGACAATTGGAACAGGCAGAAATGCGATGGATATTTTATTTAAAAACATTGAATCAAAATGTAGGGATGAATAATCAGAGTAATTGGCAAGCATGCATGTAGTGGTCTTTACCTGAATATGATGGTGATATAATGTGTGATACAGTAAACTGAACATAAAGTGTTGTTATAAAATTGACACTGGCCATAGTATATAAGATTAAAAAAGCATGTCCAATATTTATAGGTTTCTTTTTCTATCCTCCTCCCTAACCCAACTCTCCCCCCCCCCTTATAATTACAGCTTTTTGTCTGGTGCCTTTGTTAAAATCAACTGTAAACATTAATAGTGAGTTCAACACAAAGTGTATATATATGAAATGACAAACTAGCTTGTAAGAGGAATCTCTGCCAGACCCCTGTGGAAAGTAGCAATTCACCCTCTCTTAGTAAAAATGCTAAACTTCACAACCAAAATCCGTGCTGTTGATGTATACAGTTAGAGCCTGCTTGGAGAAACCGTGTCTGCCCTTAGGGCAGAGTGCACAGTTGCCCAGCAACGAATCTCATATTACAAGATGTGCAGGTGGTGATATGTCACTGTGGCATTTTTTTCCAAACAGGCTCAAGAGGGAAGCCATACCTTAGTGAACAAGCATAGTGCATAGCAGTCGCATGTATGCCATTATAGAAATTGAGCAAACGCAGCAAACGGAACTTTATATGAAGCCTTCTACGCATTTCTTTGACCTTTTTAAGGTAAAAACCACATTATTTCAATTATGATTTGAAACTACGCAATTGGGGGGTCATGTTAATTGGCAAAAGTACTAAAGGGTGTTTGTATTGAATGCCGTATTATTTTGGGTATTACAGGTACACAACTTTTAAAAGAATGCCTAGAAGATTAAAGTCTAGGTGGACAAATGCTTTACAGGTTCACAAGGTATGTGCACTGGCAAGGGGACTCAGGTATACACAGAATTCACAAATAATGACTGTGTTTATCAGTGGTGTGGTAATTAGACAGAAAAAAAGAAAATGATACAAAGCTGCAGAACCACTAAAAAGTTTATTTTGTATGTCTGTAGGCAGCATGTGAAATGAAGGTAAAGCTGGAAACAGTAGGCTGATTAATAATTCTTTCAGTTCAGGCGGTAAATATCAGCAAAACAATGATTAAAATGAACTAAGATGATGTAAAAAGGTTTTTGATGGAAAACAAAAATACTAAGTCTATGTAAAATTTATTTCAACAGATCTAAATCCCCATGATCAAGCTCTTATAGAGCGAAACGTAGGGGAAACAGAAAATGAAAAAAACTTGAACTGAATTATTTTGGAGTGACAATCTTTTATATACAGTTTTGAAGCTCCCATCAACCATGTTCTCCTGATTTAAGCTAAATATGTACACCCTGGAGGAGAGAAGGGAGAGAGGGGATATAATAGAGACCTTTAAATACTTCACAGGGGTAAATAAGGTACAGGAGGAAGGTATTTTTCACAGAAAAAGGTGCTCTAGAACAAGGGTGCATGCTATGAAACTGGAGGGGGGTAAATTCACTAGGGATGTGAGGAAGTAGATCTTCACAGAAAGGGTGGTGGATGCCTGGAACAGCCTTCCAGTGGAGGCAGTGAAGGCAAAAACCATAGGACAGGCACAAGGGAATCATTGGGGTAAGAAAGGGAGAGGAAGAGATGGCACTGCAAATCAAGTTGGGTCTGCAGCAAAAAAACCAAAATGTTAAAAAAACGGGCAGACTGGGTGGGCCCAGCAGCACTTATGTGCCTTCACATTCTATGTTTCTGTGTTTCAGTAGGCACAAACAGACATGTATCTCCAGCATGGTAGGCAATAACTTTGTCACTGTAATATTGACACACATATTTCTCCCACCCATCTTATACACAGTGCCGCTTTTATTTAGATATGGACTATTGTTATGCAGAAAGTGAACAGATATTACAGTTTACTGTGGTATAAAGATAGAACTTTCAAAGGCGAGGTTTTGTACAGGTTATGGTGGATTGTGATATCCTATGACTTTGGCAAACGCGATTGGGTGCCTCCGAAAGGGCGACTCAATCACGGCACCTGTCATCGGGGTGACTGGGGAAGGTGGGTGACTAGATGAGGGGGGTGCATGAAATAGCGACATTCTGTTGCTACAAGCCTACGCGCTGGGGGGAGCGAGCACACCGAGCGTGGGTTGGAAGTCGACAGAGGGAATGTAGGGGGTGGCACCGCGGCAAGCTGCCGAGCTGCTTCCGTGGCATAGTGGGTGCATTCAGGGCTGGGGTGGGAATGGCGCTGGGTTCGGATCCAGGCGCAAGTACTTTTTGTTGCATCTGGCCCAAAACTTAATTTTTCATTCATTTGCACCCCCCAACATGCACCCCCCTGGAGTTTAGGATCCTTAAGTAGGGGGTGAGGGGGGTGCAGCCCCCTACATAAAGCATAAACTCCCCAGCACCGTTTTGCTGTGTGCCAGGGAGTTCATCGCCGGAAATATTTTTTCAGCAATGTGCCATCACCCTAACGGTGATCGCCGATTATCACATTAATCTGTGGATTACAGACTGGTTTCAAGACGTTGGACTGTGAGCTTTCAAATACTGTTAAAGTATAACATATGTAACCCCTAGATGGCGCTATCCCAGGGGCTACTACCCCTGCCTGATTTGCCACTAACAGGTTGAGGGGCCTGGATCCAATGGCGGGTGCCTCCACCCAGAGGTCAGGGTTTGCAATAGTTAAACTAACTTGGTCACAGCCCTCTGGGACACTGCAACCCCCCTTTCTTCCCACTAGTGGCCCACAATATATCAGAATTACCTTCACAGTATACACTTACCCCCAGGTCTAGTTCCGCACTGGGACCTCCTGTAGAAATGAGATACAGTGCAACAGTCACAGTACAGTACTTTAACATAGACAAATACCTCAGGCAGTATAACTTTGCTGAAACAAGCAGCTCTGATTTATTTAGGGGATATAACAAGGACAGGGAAATCAGGTTAATTAGCTTATCACTCTAATAATCTATTTATGGCTCTGTGCACAGGCCTATCCCTATCAGTTACTGTCCCTGGGTACCCAAGCCCTAGTGGCTAGTCCAAACCGTGGCAGCTGGTAGGGGCCCTTTCACACAGAGAAAAGGAGAATTAAACAGTCAGCAGTACAGTAATTCCATTTGGATTTAATGTGCAATTCAACAGGGAGTGACCCTGAATTAGTACTCACGACCTCCAAATAAGATAGGGTCCTTCAATGTCAGCAGGGCTCACTTGAGGTACACAAACCTCTTCACACATCCATATAAAAGAAAGCACTATACCAGGCAGGCTGCATCTGTATCCCGATCGCAATTACTGCACACATACCCGGAGAACACACAGCAGATTCAGTTCCTGACAGACCGAGTGCAATTTTCAGCAATTCTTCAGTCTTCTACAGGGTGAGCCTGGTTTCTACTCTTCAGAGATCCTTTGATTCTTTTCACAGGGGCAGTTCAGTCCTAACAAGCTGCAGACCGAACTCTGGGCCTTACACATTTGACTTAATAAACTGCACACTGAAAAAGCACAGGGCTCCTTCCTTCTTCACTGCCAAAGCTCAACAGAACTCCAACCGACAAAAACCGGCACTTCCTTTGAGTTCCTCCCAGTTCTTGACTGGATTGGCTGTCACTCACAATAGACTGCTGCTGTTGGTCCAAAAGGCACTGAAGTCTAAACTACATCTCCAGAGTCACTGCCCATACAATCCTCTTGTGGCTGGCTCAGATTATGAGTCCAAGTTCTGATTCGTCCAAGGCACCATTTTAGAGCTAGCTTCCCCACACTGATTGGTCCAGTTCAGCAGTTCAAAACTAGAATGGGGAACTAGCACACACAGTTCTGACTGCAAAGAAAGCAGGTTAGACAAACTGTAATTTCATTATTACTCTAAATAATTTCTGGCAAACAGTTACATCTTTCACATAGGTTCCCTTTGCACTCTAGTGACTGCAAAATGAAGTGAATTGGCAGCAGCTCGAGTGGTACTCAATCAAAGAAACACACAGTCCCCCATACAAACTAATTATGTCTGCAAGCAGACAGCTCTTAAAGAGACAGTACCAGAGGTTCTAAAACACTCACTGATAAATGGCTTAAATGCCAAACACCATTCAGGCTTGGAGCATTCAAGCAAGCTCCTGAAGTCTTTGGGAACCCCATTTGCAGGGGTTACACCCTTTCCTGGTTGGGAAAGCTTGATCCCCGTGGCTACAAGTACCTCATAAGTT
The DNA here is from genome assembly GCA_016271365.2 of Neoceratodus forsteri. Classification (NCBI taxonomy): domain Eukaryota; kingdom Metazoa; phylum Chordata; order Ceratodontiformes; family Ceratodontidae; genus Neoceratodus; species Neoceratodus forsteri. The sequence goes on from CM028130.1 coordinate 1,161,692,164, forward strand.
TCAACTGCAACCATATACATTTGCATTAGGCTCAGCACATGTAATCATCAGTCAATATATCATTTTACCAAGAACACATTTCTGAAACATTGCAGTCACGTCTCTTTACACAGTATTACATACACATTGTACTACAACTCAAGTTATTACCTCTTGTACATGAAACCTGAAGAGAGGGGCCCTTCCCTATCAGTTACCTTGGGCTGGATGGGCAAGGGCACCATACTTAGAGGGCAACACAAGTAACTTGGAGTTAGCACTGATGCTCAGTTTGGGCAGTGAGCTCGGGGACACATACACTCCTTTATGGACAACATTGAGAGGCAAATCCACAGGCCTCCCAAGGGAATCATAACTGAGGTGCACCACAGGCTTTACAGCTCGACCAGTCTTTCTAGGGGGAACTGTTACAGTCTCTGCACTCTGAGCCTCATTTTCAGCATTGTCCTCACTTGTCAGGGGAGTCTCCATGGGGGTAGAGAGGCTAGAACTTGGGGCACTTTCAGCTCCAGGAGTTACAGTTTCTGAGTCCACGACATTTGGCTCGCATGGAGAGCTTTCGGACACTGGCAGTGGACTGTCAGGGCACTCAAAATACTCTTCTTGTTCTGGTGTATCACCAGTCTGCCCCAATCTATCATTTTCCTCCCCTGAAAACTCAAACAGTTCAACCATGCACAATGATTCCATTTCATCTGATCTGATGCTTTGCACTTCACTTTCTGGGAGCAATGGCTCCAGGGATGAAGCTGGGGGCTTAGACAGTCCAGAAGGCCCAGCTTTGTCTCCAGTATTGACTAGGGATTGCCCAAACAATTGACTCAGTTCGTAAGAAGGATAGTATTCAAAGTCACTCTCACTTTCTTCCGATATGGACTGACAGTCATGCTCAACTGGGACTTGTGGAGGGAACACTTTAACTTTGCTTCTGTAGGTGCACACTTTCTTGATCTTTTCTTAGCAGCAGCTCTGGTCACTGGTCCAGAGGGGGCATCTTCTAGGGCTCAGACTCAATTAAGATTTGTCCAATGGGCAGTAAATGATTTCTATGCATTGTTTTACATCTTTGAATTATTCTCAGGCCTTACTTTGTACACTGGCAGATCATCTAGTTTGCCCACTACAATGTGAGGGAGATGGTGCTATCTGTCAGCAATCTTGTGCTTGCCATGCAGTCCCAGATTTCTTAGCAATACCGATCTCCTCCTGGAGTTCCTGTCTTCCACCTTTTATCATACCTTTCTTTGTTGGCCAGATTTCTTTTGGCAGCCATGGTTTGAGCCAGTTGAATGATGAGTTAGCTGGGCCTTTAACTTTGCACATACTGTAAATAGTTGTCAGCTTGAACCCCATCAGGAGAGACCCCAAAACACACATCTACTGGTAGTCGAGCTTTCCAAACATCAGAAGTGTGGGGAGAATCCAGTGGCATCACTTTTGGTGCAGTTATAAGCATGTACCAGGGTGCTAATTTGTTGGCTCCATCTAGGCTTGTCCTTTGGGTGCAGGGTGCCTAGCATATCTAGCAAAGTGCGTTGAAACGTTCAGGCTGTGGGTCCCCTGGGGTGTGGTAAGGAGTGGTTCTGGACTTCGCACTCCCCACAGAGAAAGCATCTCTTTGATCAGACGACTCTCAAAGTCTCTCCTTGATCAGAATGGATTCTTTGTGGAGCCCCATAGTGAACAAAAAGTTTTCTACAAGTACTTTGGCCACAGTGGATGCTTTCTGGTCTTTGGTGGGGAAAGCTTGGCAGTATATCTCGAAATGGTCAGTGACCACCAGCACATTATTGATATTTCTTTGATCTGACTCCAAACTCAGAAAATCAATACAGACCAGCTCCATGGGTCCACTGGTGGTGATGTTAATAAGGGGGCAGCCTCTGGGGCAAAGCTTTCCTCTGTAAGCAGCTTATCATGTTTCGAATGTGTTGCTCCACATCAGCCCCATCTTAGGCCAATAGAATCTGGATCTCACCAAGTCAAGTGTTCTGTCTATACCAAGTGCCCATGTGGTTGTGCAAGGACCTCAGTACTGAGTCTCGAAAAGCAGTGGGCAGCACTAGTTGTTGTTTGTCTACTTGTCCCCTCTGTCTACTGTTTCTCTGTATAACAGTTTATTGATCAGTTTCAACTTAGGACCTTCTTTGTATAACAGTGCAGTTCTCAAATCAGTGGAGCGTAATTTGGACACATCTTTTCCTGCATAGAGGCTTCTAAAGCTGCTTTGATCATGGGATCGCTGGATTGGGGCCCGTGAATACTGTCATTGTCCAGCTGAGGCAGTGCACCAATGTCTGTTGCAGAAAAGTGGCAATAAGCAGCAGGTATGCAATTCTCAGAGGCTCCTGCAATCCACCATGCAGTCCACTGCGCCCTCCGGGACATTTGTTCCTCCCCTGTCAAACTTCGCAGAGTGCCCGAATGTCAGGTTCTGCCAATCGGACCCAATCATTCTGGGGAACAGGCCTCCGGAGAGAGCATCAGCATCTATGTGGTTCAGACCTGCCTCGGTATTCGAGAGCATAGTCATATGTAGATAATGCAGAAAGCTACCTATGCCCAGTGGCATCCAACTTAGCTGAGGTCTGCACATAGGTCAAAGGATTATTGTCAGTTTTACTAGTATTTTAGCCCCATACAAGTACTCATGGAATTGGTCAACAATAGCCCACTTCAAAGCTAGGAACTCTAACTTATGTACAGGATAGTTCTTTCGGATGGGGTCAGGCTTCTACTGGCAAAGGCCACTGGTCTCAGGCCATTCTCGTGCTTCTGGTACAACACAGCCCCAACCCTTGCAAGCTAGCATCAGTGTGCAGGACGAAGTTTTCTTGGATCAGCATAGGCCAGCACTGGAGCATGGGTAAGTTGATACATGATCTCATGAAAGCAGTCTCACAATCAGGAGTCCAGCAGGGCCCCAAATACTTCACACTGGATGAAAATACACTCTTTCAGTCTTGAGGGACGCTGACTTTTGGTATTTTTGTGGGTTGGGGATACCCTTGAGTAAGGTTAAGTAAAGGGCGGATCACTCTTGAATAGTCCTTGATGAAGCGCCGATAATAACCACAGAATCCCAGGAATCTTTGCAGTTCTTTAGATTTTTGGCTGTGGCCAGTGGTCAAGGCTCAACTTTACTTGGGTCGGTCTCTATTCCTCGTGGATACTATGTTCCCACATACTTACTGATGTTTGAAAGAATTGACACTTATCAATGGACAGTTTAAGGCCAAAGTCCTCCAGTCGGTCCAATACCTTAAATAATCTGCTCTCATGTTCCTCCAGTGAGCTGCCAAACACAATAACATCATCTAGGTATACCAGGCACTCTAGTAAGTTCATGTCCCCACTGCACGCTCCATCAATCGTTGAAAAGTGGCTGGGGCACCTGAAATCCTTGAGGCATCCTCATGAATTCATAGAAGCCAAGCGGACAGATAAAGGCCGCTCTCTCACGGTCCTCTGGGGCCATCGGGATCTGGTAGTACCCACTGGCGGAGATCCAGCACAGAGAACCACTTGCTCTCTGCTTAGGCAGTCCAAAGCATCCTGAATGCGGGCATTGTGTACTGATCAGGATAGTCCGCCGGTTTAAGGTGCGATAATCCACACACATCCTTACTGTTCCATTCTTTTTTCTCATACCACAATGGGGAAGCATAAGGGCTTCTGGATTCTTGTATTACACCAGCAGCTAACATCTCTTGCAGATGCCGCCTACATCATCTATGTCAGCAGGTGCCAGGCCGAGACCTCTCATGAAATGGTCTTCGGGTCATGCAGCCGGATATTGTGCTCAGCTCTGCACGCATCCTACATCCCATTCCTTTAAAGAAAACACCTGGTCTCTCTGGGCAAGCTTCTCACTGATCCTTACTTTCCATTCAGCTGGCAGCGGAGTCGCAAATCAAACAAGTCAGGCGTTACTCTGTCATTCTTCCTGAACTCTTGCTGCTGGGTAGCACTGCAGTGTCTGCACAATGCACATTAGCCAGGATGCAACCTCTGTTTACTCGAATGTCTCTTTCAGACACATTATGAACTTGGACCATTACCCTTCTCTGCATAAGCATGGGGCTCTAGCGGCAAATACTAGGCTTTGACTCAGCAGTCCTCTGGCAATTTTCCATCGCCTGGTGCATCCAACATTAATATTTTATTCTTAACATCCTTTCTGATACGGACCTCCCTGTAAGGTACACTGGGCATTTGGCGCCAGGATCAGAGACTCAGGATCCTTCTTCCATACAATTCGACCGGTTCCTCTGGTTCTGTTTTTCAGCATCTCTGTGCCTCATAGGCCTTCTTAATTAAAGCCGAACTCTTAAAGCTCTACTAGTCTTTGACCCTGTTTTTCATAACACAACTGTGCCAGCCTTCCTAACATATGAGCATTTGTTCCAATCAACAAAGGGACACCATCATACAGTCCAGTGGGGGACACACTAAGGCTAGGGTCTCTACTTGTTCGGCCACTCCAGCCACGGAGGTGGGGAAAGACAGCCAAATTCGATATACCGGAATAGGGGTAGGCCTTCTCACTTAACCCCCATACATGCAGTCCTTCTAATGGTTGTAAGGGCACGTCTGACAAATGCTTCTGATACCAATCCTGAACATAATTGTCACTTGGGAGCCACTGTCTAATACAGCTCTTGTAGACACTCCATTCACCTTTACAGTGGTCTCCATGGAGGGACCCACTATTCTGGACCAGTCTGAGAGGCGGTAGTGGGGCCTGGGCAACTGACTTTGCCACAAAGGACGTGAATTAGCATTTTTGGTGCCCTCACTGGGATCATGTCGTCACCTCTTAACCACTGATTTCTTCTCTGAAGCTCTCCTTGTAGCCTATATGCAACTTTGTCAGTGTCTTTGGGGACTGGCATTCCTTTTCATGTGCCCATCTTTCCCACAATTATAGCAAAACATACTTTCTGGAGTTTGAGCTGGCCGAGGCGCCACACTGGGAGCCAGGCGGGTATTACTAACTGGAAACCTGGGTGCCATCTCTGTCTGCGTGTGATAAGCATTTGGAGACATCTCGGCCAGTTTCTCCACTTCCATGGTCAAGGAATTGAGTTTGGAGCTGTTATCAGCAGGAGATACATGGGTGGGTACCCCACCCCATAGCAGATGCAGTCGGATATAGGTCAGGGCCGCATTTGCAGGTGGCCTTCACAAAGGGACTGTTTTTGAATTCCCGGATCTCTCTCAACAGTTCGCCCCATTGTGGCATATCTTTTTTCCTTGTCAGAGCACTCATTGACTGTCAACCTCTGCCCCTGAACTTCACTTGATGGGTCACCCTCAGTCACTGGTCGTAGCCACAGCTGTTGGTGCAGGTACCTCCCAGGTCGCTTTTCTCAACTCCTCGAATTTCTCTCATTAACTCATCATAGGAGGGTGGGGATTCCAGTCGATTTGCCAGGCGAACTGAAGCAACAGCAGTTCTGAGAAGGGGCAGACTTAAGGATTCTGTCCAGTCTGGTTCGGTCCAGTTCAATCGCCGCAAACTACCCTTTCTGAGGCATTCTTGCAACAATTTTTCCAGCCGAGACATACACAGACAACAACTCCCTTGGTACTGTTGTGCATTTCTTACTCTCCACCATAGGTCCTCATCAGAATCTGGGCTCCCATACACATTCTCCAAGGCCTCAAGATAGGCCTGTGCAGTCGCTCAGGGTTACTGGCCCGCTTAGCACGGATGGTAGCCAGGGCAGGACCTCTGAGGCTCTCACTAACCCTCTTTCGCCGCCTTCCATTGCTGCCATTCTAGCACTTGGGGCAACATAGTCTATCCAGGTCTCCTAGTCATCCTCCCTTGGGGGTGGGAGGGTGCCAGAGAAGATCCTCAACCTTCAGTAAGAGTCGTGACTAATGGCAGGTGCAGAAATAGGAGTCTGCATTGGTTCAGCCACCATTACGGGCACTGGAGCAGGAGAGGGTGTTGGGGAGGAACACCCCAAGTGGCAAGAATAGTTTCTTCAAGTCCTCCACAGTTTCTCTCCCAGCAACCATTCAGCAAATTTCTCCTCAAAAGTTTCAGATAGTGGTGGGGGCTGATTCCCCCCCGGGTCTTTACTGTCCTTAGTTATCACTCTCCAAGCAGTGAGGGCTCCCTCTGGGGTAATGGTCTGTGGCACTTTGGAGCTATCTATGGGATCCTTAAACTCTACTAGGGCCAGGAAAGTGTGGGTGAGCAGATTAGCATGCCGACCCACCACCACAGGGTTTTGTAAACCTTCCACCTTGGAAAGTACTCCTGCACAGTGTCCGTGATTGATACCCAGGGGATGTCCAGATAAGCATAGCATTTTGGGGTCGATCTCCTCCCAGTACACCACTCACCAGCGTGCACAGCCACTTCTATCGGGTACCCATTTTTTCTTAACAGTGGTTCGGAATATGGCCACTAGAGGACACACAATCCCAGCGGTGAGCCTCCAAGATGTAACCCCAGATGGCGCTTATCCCAGGGGCTACTACCCCTGCCTGATTTGCCACTAACAGGTTGAGGGGCCTGGATCCAATGGCGGGTGCCTCCACCCAGAGGTCAGGGTTTGCAATAGTTAAACTAACTTGGTCACAGCCCTCTGGGACACTGCAACCCCTTTCTTCCCACTAGTGGCCCACACAATATATCAGAATTACCTTCACAGTATACACTTACCCCAGGTCTAGTTCCGCACTGGGACCTCCTGTGAAATGAGATACAGTGCAACAGTCACAGTACAGTACTTAACATAGACAAATACCTCAGGCAGTATAACTTTTGCTGAAACAAGCAGCTCTGATTTATTTAGGGGATATAACAAGGACAGGGGAAATCAGGTTAATTAGCTTATCACTCTAATAATCTACTTATGGCTCTGTGCACAGGCCTATCCCTATCAGTTACTGTCCCTGGGTACCCAAGCCCTAGTGGCTAGTCCAAACCGTGGCAGCTGGTAGGGGCCCTTCACACAGAGAAAGGAGAATTAAACAGTCAGCAGTACAGTAATTCCATTTGGATTTAATGTGGCAATTCAACAGGGAGTGACCCTGAATTAGTACTCACGACCTCCAAATAAGATAGGGTCCTTCAATGTCAGCAGGGCTCACTTGAGGTACACAAACCTCTTCACACATCCATATAAAAGAAAGCACTATACCAGGCAGGCTGCATCTGTATCCCGATCGCAATTACTGCACAATACCCGGGAGAACACACAGCAGATTCAGTTCCTGACAGACCGAGTGCAATTTTCAGCAATTCTTCAGTCTTCTACAGGGTGAGCCTGGTTTCTACTCTTCAGAGATCCTTTGATTCTTTTCACAGGACGATTCAGTCCTAACAAGCTGCAGACCGAACTCTGGGCTCATACACGTTTTTGACTAAAACTGCACACTGAAAAGCACAGGGCTCCTTCCTTCTTCACTGCCAAAGCTCAACAGAACTCCAACCGACAAAACCGGCACTTCCTTTGAGTTCCTCCCAGTTCTTGACTGGATTGGCTGTCACTCACAATAGACTGCTGCTGTTGGTCCAAAAAGGCACTGAAGTCTAAACTACATCTCCCAGAGTCACTGCCCATACAATCCTCTTGTGGCTGGCTCAGATTATGAGTCCAAGTTCTGATTCGTCCAAGGCACCATTTTAGAGCTAGCTTCCCACACTGATTGGTCCAGTTCAGCAGTTCAAAACTAGAATGGGAACTAGACACACAGTTCTGACTGCAAAGAAAGCAGGTTAGACAAACTGTAATTTCATTATTACTCTAAATAATTTCTGGCAAACAGTTACATCTTTCACATAGGTTCCCTTTGCACTCCTAGTGACTGCAAAATGAAGTGAATTGGCAGCAGCTCGAGTGGTACTCAATCAAAGAAACACACAGTCCCCCATACAAACTAATTATGTCTGCAAGCAGACAGCTCTTAAAGAGACAGTACCAGAGGTTCTAAAAACACTCACTGATAAATGGCTTAAATGCCAAACACCATTCAGGCTTGGAGCATTCAAGCAAGCTCCTGGAAGTCTTTTGGGAACCCCCATTTGCAGGGGGGTTACACCTATAATACACCTTACTGAACTCTCTTTATCCCCAGACTCACTACATCCTACTGAGGGGAAGTAAGGTTAGAGTAACTGTGTAATCCCCTTACAATCCAGTACCACTATTTGCACCTCCTCCTTTTAGGAAAGGCTATGACTGGTGTATCTTTCAACAGACACACAACCAGTACCCCCAAATCTTTATTCACAGTGATCTCTGTTCAGTGAGGCTGGAAACTGGGTAGCAATAAGCTCCCCCATGTTCAGTGCCCCTACAGTATAACATGGTTTTCACAGTGACCTCAAGTGGAAGAGACTGGGACTGGAGTATAGTAGCTCTGAGCTCCTCCACAGCCAGTGTTCCTACATCTTTACATTATCCACAGTGATTCTTTGTGACAGATTCTGTCCAGGGATGTAAATAAAACATGTTCCCGAGTATTCCCTGGGATACATTTATGTGTAAAATGCTGCATCCAAAGGGCTACAATGAGTCAGTTTTGCTGTGACTGGGGTAGATTATCTTAAGCACCTTCATAGCAACCCTTTAGTGTGGTTGTTAATATCTAATGGGACCATCATTCAGAAACAAAGCCAGTGGCTCTGATGCTGGTTCACAATGAATAGACCAGTCTGCAAAAAAACTAAATGTACCCAGGTTTGAATACTAATTTACAGCTTAATTGTTCTGAGTGATCTAAAGAGCAAACAGCTTTGAGGGGTGTAACCTTCCAGAAGCTTCCACGGGGTGATTTTAGATCAGACCACCTGACCTTTTGTGCAACAAAGGAATGAGAAAACCCAGTCAAATTCTGAGAACCTGAAAGCATTAACTGTGGCGTGAACAAACAGCTTAGGTCAGTCAAGCCTAGAGTGGAGAGAAGGACAGTGATGTATAAACTCTGTTCGACCCTGAGGCCAAGATGGGCCTGTTTCAAGTTCAGTGGGCAGACTGAAGCTGTGTGTAAAGACCATTCTAAGAGCTGAGTGGTACAAACTTAGAATTTAGTTCAGTTTAGCAATTTTGTGTATAACACCCATTTATTTTGGTTTTTCTAGCATGTTCTATATTTCTGTATCTGTTGGCTGTATATCACATACGATCTGTAAACATTAATTTATATTTAATTCTTCCATAACTGTGCAGTGTTCTTACAAAGGTACAGGTAGCTTGTTTTACTAGCAGCACTACAATAAACCTCAAGAGCACATTCTGAATTAAAGTGAGACTGCTTCTACTCCTGGAGCATATTCAGGAGTGCCTGGGGCAAATCAAAGGTTCCTACTGTATACTAAGAGGCCGTATTCTGTGTCAGTAAGGGCCTGATATGCAACAAGAAGGGAACCGACCAGCAGCAAATTTGTAATAGGCTGGTGGCAGCATTGATGAAGTGAGTTATGCCAGTTGTCAGCCAAGGGATCTGTGACACCCTTGCTGGAAGAGGCTGGTACAGGAGTATTTTATTTGTAGTTTACAGTGTAATTACCCAGGATAGCCTAAATGAGATTTGAGATGCAACATCGTGTTTATGGCAGGGTCACTTTTTAATTTCTACCCAAATTTTACACCGAGGAAGGCTGAAGCATGTGGATTTCCACTCCATAGGTTTACAGGCTATGCAGACAAACAGAAATCATGGTGCTTCTTTGAGTTTGTCTGTTGTTTCTTAGTGCTCGTACCCACTGATACAACTAATGCTCATCTATACATCTAATTCCTTCTTAAAGTAATCTAATGAGCTACAGTCAACATGTAGTGGTGAAGAATTCCATGGTTTAATCCCTCTGTGAGTGAAATAGTAACTTTTTTTCAGTGTTACAGTGACTACCCTCTACCTGTAAATTAAGACCTCTGGTAGCAAAAAGTTTGCTTTCAAATTTTAAATAAAGTATATTTATTAACTCTGGATCTCTGATGGCTAGTGAGTCCTCTCTCAGTCCTTTTCTCGCAAAGGAAAAAAGGTTTCATTCATGTACATGGAGAGCACTCAAAGGGTTAAAGTCTGACTCTGATAGTGACTCTCTACTGTACTTCAGCTTGGAGACAAGAGACCGGATTTACAAAGGGCTCTCAGACTGACACAAGGTGTGTCAAACAACCTCCTTGCATCAAATCCAGGTACGCCAAGTACTGTGCACTGTATTTTGCAAGAAAAGCATTCTCTATAGCAAAGTCCCCCCAAATGATGAAGATGACTTCTATGTCAAAAATATGACTCATGGAGTGAGAATGACGCAACCTGAGAATGAAGAAAACTGAGTCAAAAATGTGATGCATGGCATGAGCTGGAGCAATAAATGACACAGCCTGAGTCAAAAATGACGGGATGAAATGGCCAAAGCAATGTTGTGTTAAGCTCACAAAACTCTCTAAACTAGTCCCGCAGGGGAACACTGGCTCTATAACCGACCCACTACATAATCTACCCTCTCCAGTATATGCTCCACTGTCAGCTAGACCAGTTCTGGCTGGTCTAACAGTGGCATGCATCTTCAGTGCGGTGTCAACAGCTTCCACCTTAGAAAATAAAACAAGCATTTACCAATGCCGAATGTTGTCTCGCTGGCATTGGCACTGGTAGTGCAGGAGTTAGAGATGTATAATAGGAATGGCAGTGAAGTATTAAAATGATGCCAACCCCACCCCCACCCTGTAGAGACTGACAGGCATTGGGGTGGGCCTTTGGGTCATCAGTTGTAACGCTCATGCCATTTCACTTCATCCTACCCTGTAGACACTGACAAGTGTCGTGGGTGCTTGGGGATCTTGGGCATTATACTTACCCCTATTCCATAAGGAAATATGCTAAGTGGGTTCAGTATAGGAGAATGAGGTGAGCTTTGTGTCTAAAACAGTGCAAGGCACACCACGATGCCTGTCACTGGCTGCAGGTGGGGGTGGGGGTGGGGTGGAATGGCGTGAGCATTACAGCCAATGATCCCAAGTCACACCCCTGATGCCTGTCAATCTCTACAGGGTGGGGTGCTACAGTTGAAAACCCTAACACCATAGGCGTGTGTTGGTATTTTCACTCCAAATTTTCAACATGGGCTTTTTGTGAGTCCACCTCATGAAAAGCGACACTATCAGTTTGTTAGCTAAAAGGTGGTTTTGCACAGCGGCTATGCCATTTGGTGACACAGGGATGAAAACACATTTTGGGCAGGATGTGGAAAATGACAACTGTATTGTTCATGAGGAGATGTAAAAAAATGGCAACGTTGAAAATCTGGAGTGAAAATATGAAAAATTGGTGAAGGTATGAGCATGCATAGAAACTGTGCAACACACATCAGTAACCCAATTATTTTGGGGATTTTTTTAACCACATCTTTAACATAGGCATTTTGGGGCCTCCCCTCATGAACAGTGGCAGTGTGATTCTGTTAATGTGTACGAAACGTTGATTTTGCACTGTGACCACGCCATTGTGTGCCACAGGTGCAAAAACACATTTAGGGTAGGATGTGAAAAGTGACAGCTGTGCTGTCCATAAGGAGGTGTAAAAAAATGCCAGTGTTGAAAATCTGGCATGAAAATAGTGCAAATTTGCGAAGTTACAAGGGTGTGTGGAAACTGTGCAATGCACGCTTGTAACACAATCATTTCATGGAATTTGGTCACCAAATTTTCAACATAGGCATTTTAGGACTTCTGCTCATGAACAGTGTCACTGCCATTTCCTGAAACTGTCCTGAAAATTTATTTTGTGCAGCGACCGCGCTGGGTGGCTAAGAGTTGTGAAAGGGGCAGGAGACCGCGAGGACTGTTTTCTTTTGACAGGTAAAACAATAAAATCATCGCGGGACCATTTTTTTTTTTTAACAGGGGCATGTGGCACGCTGGGGTGAGCTCCCAGCATGCCAATGGACTCTTTTTGGGGGGTAGCTGTAGCCGATGGGGGATTGGGCACCCCTGTCGGCACACAACAAAAGCGGGGATTACATAATGCCAACGGGAGTGGGCTCCTGTCGGCAACATCACTTGGGCACTGAAGCCGACGAGGATTGGGGTCCCCATTGGCAAAAGAAACCTGTTGAAGTGCGCATGATGCCAAGGGGGATTTGGCACCTCTTGGCATACATTGGTTAAATAGGAGGAGTTATTAAGCAGGCAGGAGTGGGGCGCCCGTCAGACATTCTGACAGGAGGCGCGCAGTGTTGCGGCACGCGGCAGGCATGTTGTGGTCACGCTGCATGAGATCTTCGCTTCATTGCAACAGACCTTTGTTAGATCTGCTGGCCACATTCCAAATTGCTGATGTGGCGCCTGCATGCTGCCTGATTGGGGAATAAGGAAGCACCTACTGATGTGTGCCTGCATTCCCCAACAGTGACCAGCGTCTCTAAATCTGCTATCAGGTTTATTATAATAATATGTTGGCTGCACATGCTGTACAATATAAAAGGGGGGGGGGTGCATCATGTTTTTGATGCAAGCTGCTTTGCGATATGGCACACCCATTTTTTTGATGCAATCCTGACACAAGCCATTTTGGTGCAGACAGTTTCGCTTTTGATGCAAGCAGTGTTAGAAAATCAGAATTGACACCAGTTTTGATCCAGCTTGCTCCTTGCATCATTTCTTTCTGACACAAGCACCTTGCATCATTCTCTGACTTTTTAAAATCAGGACCAAGGTGTCTGAGTGCTGGTGTGCTGTGCTTTCTGGAAATGGCAGGATTACAAGGCATGAATATTCATGGCCCTGCTCTCCCACTTTTCTCTATAAAGAGGGGAGGCTAGCTAAGAGCTCAGACTGGATCCAGGTTGGCCTGGGTGGCACATTTTGTGGGGGAGAAAAGAAAGACCTGGGATAAGAAGAACCTTAAAGTGAGCTCTGTCTCTCTTTGCCCCATCCTGGGATGGGAAGAGGCCCCTCTGGAGACCAGCTGAGGAGGGAGAGCTTAGATTAGTCCTGCCCTGAGTAGAAGAACCATCAGCTAACCCAACTGGCACCAAGGAGTAGTGGTGGACCTTCTCTCAAAGGAACTTTCCAGGATCCTTGCAGATTCTCTTCCCAAAAGTATACAAGGGAGGGAGCCAAATGTGAGCCAATTTCATGGAAGTGCTCCAGAGGAGAATGGATACCAAGGTAGCAAGTAACCACTAGGCAATTGAGTAGAAATGGTAAATGGAAACAGTAAAGGTTCTTCAGTATCAGCAGCCTTACAACAGTTGTGGTCAGTTAAGTCTCATGGAGATGGGCCGGACAATGCAGTTTATTGCTTGGGGCACTAGGACCATCAATGTGATGTTAGAAGGATACACACACACACACACACACACACACACACACACACACACACACACAGCTGAACCAATTATATTGTAAATTTAGGAGTAAACCATAGTCTGGTTGCTAATTAGGGCTTGGCGGACTGTTCCGGCCGAAATCTGGACCCACAGATCAAACCCTGAATCCAGGGACTGAGATAAATATGGACTTCACTGCAGAGGTCTGGTTCTGGGTCCATGGAAAGTAGAGCTTTTTTTCTGCATGCCTGGCACCACACAAAGGGAGGTAAGAAGGAACAGATGGTACCAGGCAGAACAAAAAAGACTGAGGAGAGGAGTGGAGCTGAGCCCAGGAGCAGGAGGACCACACATCACAGCCACTTGTGGTGGAGATCTGAGCACGGGTTGCAGCTGTTGTGGTTGGTCAGTCGGTTGGTGACTCGGGTCAGCTGTTGGTCTTGTTCTCTGAGTGGAGATCAACTTAGGTAAGTAGTACCTCACAAACTGCCTGACTCCTGTAGACTATCCTATGTGGGTTTGGAGCATACTGTATACTGAATACCAGAAAGAAGGGAGAGGAGAGTTGTGTACAGGCCCAGGGCAAGGGTAGGTTGGCAAAATAAATCGTTGACTTGTGCCAGAGGAGAAAGTGAGAGACAGACTATTGGAGGCCAAAGAGAAATGTTATAGTTTCAGAAATCACAAATAAAGTGTATTCTTGGTCTCCTTGTGGCTGGTTGTGTACAGGGCAAAGGCAGGTTGGTAAAATAAATCGCTTTCTTCTGCTGCCATCCAGAGGAAAAAGAGAGAGAGAGACCATTGGGGACCAAAGGGAACTGTTATAGTCACAGAAATCACAAATAAAGTTTATTCTTGGCCCCAGTGTGGCTGTGTGTGTGTACACTGGGCAACAGCAGGCTGGCAAAATAAATCTTTGACTGCCACCATCCGGAGGGGGGAGAGAAAAGAGAGAGAGAGAGAGACTACTGAGGGCCAAAAATAAATTCTACAGTCACAGAAATCACAAATAAAGAAATTAATCTTGGCCTCAGTGTGGCTGTGCAGTGTGTGTACATTGTACAGGGCAGGCAGGCAAAATAGTGCTTGCATCTGTCTGTCTGTCTCTCTCTCTCTTTCTCTCTCCCTCCATCTCATTCTCTCTCTCTCTCTCTCTCCCCCCCCTTCCTTCTCCCAGAATACTCACATCACGGGCCCGAGCAGGATATACCACCAGTACAACCCAGTCATGAAGCAGCTAGCAGTTATTGCTTTTATTTAGCAGTTTTACTGTAATTTTTATACAAATCAGGCATTAAATGATTTCCTTTTCGCCTCTGTTGAATATGACCGACTTTGGCTACTTTTATGCATTTTATCGCATTATTTTTTTCAAATATTTATAAATAATCAAAACTAATCAGAACAAATCAGAATGCCACCGTGTTCCAGTTCTTATTTAATAAGGGTCAGAACTTCATCTAATTCTCCCAGCTCCTATTGCCAGTCTGCGCAGATGATACTAGTTGGCACAGAGCTATGCGTAGGCGTAAATTACTCCCAGAGTATTGTCTCGTATTGCCAGGGAGAAGTGGCGGTCCACACCCAAGTTTGTTTGTAGTAGCACCAAAGGGACCTAATATGGGAGACTGTATAAAAGTGTATTTATCTGCGCTGCTTTGCCAATCAATTTGAGGGGCAAAAGTAATGGTGTTGATCATGCAAGTAGTGATGATGATGTCATAAGAAACCATAAAGCGACTAGTGAGAGTGATGCCCTTCTAAGCTGTGTGCCATCAGAAACTGGCCCCAGCTCTAAAATAAGGGCAATAGTTCTGTAAGTGGTTTCATGCTAATGGTATTCCAGTTTGTGTGTAAGTTGTGCCCGGTCCCCATCTGCGCAGACCCGTGGTGGTGGTGTGATCAGTAGAGGCACTGAGTGTTCTGATGTAAGCAGGCCCTCCATGGATGAGGGAGGCCACTGTATTCCCCTAGACACAAGGGGAGGACCTGGTCTTGCATGTAGATGCTGCTCACAGGCAACACCCTGCATTCCTTTACTAATCTGATCATTCTTCTCTGAACCCCTTCAATTCCGAGAACATCTTACCTACTATATGGAGACCAAAACTACACACAATCCTTCATGTGGGGTCTCACCAAAGACTTGTACAGTGGGATCAGAACAGTCCTACTCCTGCTGACCAATCCCCCTTAATACAACCAGTAATGAGATGGACTTTCTTAGTCACCATTTCACTATAGGTACCCTGCATAAAACCATGTATTATGATCCCCAGATCCTTCCCCTGACTGGAATTCCTAACTACTCTGCCTCCTATCGAATAGTCAAAGACCGCCCCCCCCCCACCCCAGTGCAGGACTGTGCAATAATCTGTGTTAAAAAAGCATGGTTTTCTACATCCCATTTTTCCAAACTATCCAGATCTTTTTGTAATTGGATCTGACCTTTGACACTGGATACTATTTTTGCCATCTTAGTGTTGACAGCAAATTGTGCTGACCACCCTGTAACCTCCCTGTTCATAGTAGTGTAAGCCCCCCAAATGGGCTTACCTGTGTGGGCTCTGGCCCTGACTCTCCCCTGTTGGCAGTCCTGTGGGTGGCACTGGTGGGATTTGGGCCTGCTGGCCCCATTGTGCTCCGTGACTGTGGTCACCTGTTTATTGTGACCTCGGACCATGTCCAGCAAGGGTCCGAAGTCCGATTCATGTCTTGTGCCCCCAGGCACTCTGGGTAGCATGTCAGCAGTCCCTGGAGACTCACAATACCGGGCCGTCCATAAATAAACATTAAAGATGGTGGGTGGTGTGCACCCTACCACACATGTGTAGAGATTTAAAGGAGCTACAGCTCCAAAGGGCAGTCTTAGCTGTAGCAGTGATATAAATAATATCCCCGGCTCCAGGACAGAGGGATAAATAGATAAATGCCTCTAGGCATGGGGAACAGTGTTTCTGCTCTTGTAAGGGCATATGATAAAATAATACAGGACTGTAATGTTGGGGGGGGGGATGTAAATAAAGATGGCTGCCTCCATAAGGACTCTGCAGCAGAGGGCTGCTAGGAATGGTGTGAAAGGGCATAGAAAAAGCCTGGGTCCCATGCAACCAATGAGAGAGGAGGGCTGCAAAAAGTATAACTCAGACTGCTTTTTGGAGATCAGCGAGAGTAAGCGCAGGAGGGACTGCTGCAGGCTACCCTGCCCTATGTCCAGCATCTTGCCCTCAATGGTGAGTTCAGCCCCAGGAGCTTCAGATAAGCAGAGTGCCTGAGAAGTTTGTCTGCTTCAGGAATCGAAGAAATTGTAGAGTTTACAGCAAAAAGGGACACTGTGAAGTGGAGCAGCTGAGAAAGTAAAAGTGCTTGTAGCTGCAGAGTGAGAGGACAGACTTTGTGTGTGCAGCCTGATTTGCCAAGCACTGCCACCATGAGTGGAGACTGAGCTACTGTTTTTCCCCCCTCAGTGGGGCAAGTGTGAGAAATATTGCCAATTGCTGCAAGCTCGAGAGACAGTGGGTGCTGAGGCTAGAGATCGAGCAAGGGCCCAGCCACAGTTGCATACAGAGAAACCAAAGTGAGAGTGCTGGGGCAAGAGATTGAGCCAACGCTCAGCTGTCAATTGTGTGTCCAAGGTGTGTGACAGAGGGGTCTATGGGACTATGCCTGCGTTGTCCCTAGACTGAAGAAGATGATGACTGGTGAGAAAGATGGTGGGAGGCCTGCCTGGTAAAAACAGTCTACAAAGGCCTCTGAGACAAAGTTGGTAAGGTCAGGCAGGTGAAGACCAGCATTCTTCACTTGTCCAATCAACCAGTTCTGCAACCTTGTGGTCCACCAACAACAAGATACCTTCACAGTACCGTACCCAATCCAGCCTGTGAACCCCCGAGCCTCATGAACTTCTGAATTGTAAGTACCCCTGAGCTGTGGCTATGGGGATTCTTCATTTAACTAGCTAGCTAAAATAAAATCAGGGGTTAGGTCCTGGACAGGACTTTATCACAAAGTTGAGCCTGGACCTGAAGTTCAAGCCAAGTTGTCTGTTTAAAAGTATTGGGCCTCAATGCAAGCATCCCTGATTGAACACTGTCATCACTTCAGTGAGGTACCCACTGCATCTAAAGGGACAGTGGCCAGCGTGCACCCAAGGGTGGGAGGTGGGGTGTTGTATGGGGTAACATTACTGCACAGTTCTTGTTTTTGTTGCTTTACTCTCCCCATCTCCCCTTCCGTCAAATTAAATACTGTTAACTCTTCATGTTATATTCTGGTACTTTGAATCCTTGCAAGGGGGAATTGCTATTGCGTGGGGAAGTGTATTTGAGGGCAGCTATTGTGAATTTCCTGCTGGGTGATAACCTGCAATCTGTCCACAGATATCCCATACAACTACCCCAGGTGGAGGCACTACACCATTTTCTTTCTTGCATATCTTTGAACCCAGGCTGGCCCACTCGGAGGTGTGTGCAATGTGAACCCTGAGGGCCCCAGAGCAGCCACAGTAAGTCAAATGGCTGTTACATCAGAAAGAAAAATATTAAACAGTGGCCCCAAAACAGATCCCTGTGGTCCTCCACTGGACACCTGCCCCCAAGAGGAGTAATAGCCATTAATTACCACACACAGAATTTGTCTCTGTGTTTCAAAATGTCCATGGCTTCATTGAATCTGCAGAATTTTTTTCATATTTATCAATTGCATTTTCATTGGATTCCGCAGGTTTCTCTAAATGTTTTGCGAAACACAAATTATGCAAACTGTACTACTTTGGTATTTTTACAGGAAAATTCTCCATAGATCACAGTGTGTTCAGTCACATACTATATATGACTGAACTCTCTTGCTAGCAGACCAAGGAGGCAGCTGACTGAGGCAACTAGTACATTTCTAACTAAGGGGTAAGTAGACAGATAGTTTACTAGAACTGCAGGGTCTGCAAAGTAAATTGGGACCTTCATTCAGCATAAAAACAAAAATACAGTAGTTATCAGTATATTAGTCTGAATTGGGGGAAGGGAGCTGATAATCATCCTTGCAGTTAGTTGGGTCAAATAGCTGTGAATTGGTGGGGGGGCTTAGGCAGAGGTGAAACAGTTGCCTGCCTAGACTTCCCTAGACTCCTTACAAGAGCACTATGAAAGGATATCCTCCCAAGTTGTCCCATTCACGTTTGTGCCCCAGTGAGGGAGTGGAAGGGTAGAAGTAGTGGATTGGTAACACTACATAATTCCTACGCTGCTCTGGCGGGGCGGGGGGCCGGACTGCTGGGAGGATTCATCCATGGTAGTGGCCAAAGAGGATCTGGGAGTCCTCCATAGTGGAGACTCCAAGGAGGGTGGTAGAGGATCACAGAGAAGGAGAAAACTTTGGGTGGGAAACTTGATTATGAAGGGGACAGATTTGGGAATAGAAAGGGAGGGGGAGGGGAGAGGGAGAGGGAGGTAAGGTGCCTACGCAGTGCCACAGCCTGGAGGGATGGAAAGCAGATTCTGAAGATCGTTAGGGTAGGAGGGAGAGCTGAATGTCATTGTCCACCTGGGGACTAATGACCTGGCTAGGGAAGGGGCTGGGATAGTGAAGATGGATTTTAGGGAATTGGGGAGGGGTCTTAGACAGGTAGCATGCTCAGTGGCTTTCATTGGGGACTGGGGACCTACCTGGAGGGATAACAGCCTATACAGAGGTGATGACCTACATCCATACGAGAGGGAAACCTCGGTCCTCAGTGAATAATTTAAATGTTACTTTGATGAAAATGTAAACTAGCTGAGGAAGGTGATGGAAGGAATCACGGAGGTATATACTGCCCCAACACACACACAGACTGAAGTAGAGAATAGGGAGGATGAATCCTCAGAGGAAAAATTAATAAAAGAAGCAGGGTGGTGGAAATGAAGGGGGTGGGAAAGAGAGTTTTAAAAAGAGAGGTGGGAGGAAGGAAGGCGAAAAAGAAAAAAAGGGGGTTAGCAAGCAGAGTGGTTACAAAATCTGGAAAGCCTAGAAGTCTAGGAAATAAAATTCATGACCTAGAGGCCATCATGGCAGTGGATGACCTGGGTATTGTGGCCATTACTGAGTCATGGTGCATTGAAAACCACAATGATTTCACATTGTTGAATGTTGAAACTGCATTATGAAACAGAAAAAATGATTTAGGAAGTTTGGCTTAGTACCGTGTATTGTATCTGATGTGGAATTGCTTAATTAAGTGGAGGTACTCTATTTTGCAGACCATAAATGTAATGCCTTAGATATGACCATTTGTGTGGAATTAGGATGAACTGTGGATGTGCCTAAGTGAAGTTATTTTTTATAAACAACTATAATTTTTGTACATTTATTACAGGGTAATAATAAGAATGGATTAAAAATTATTCTGAAGCTTAGTGAAAGTGCAATACAGAGGATATTAACAGGTATGAGTAGTTACTTTATGGATATGTGAAAGAAAATTTAGAAGTGTATATCTTTATGTTATGGACATGATTAAGAGGTGTTATAACTAGGTTCTATTTTAAAATTTTTAGACAATAAGTTCCCTGAGGAAGCTGTGAGGTGAAACATTGAGGCATCAATAAACTGTTCTGTAAGAAATTCAACTTTACGTCTATTCTCTGGACTTTTAAGAAAAAGAGATTGGGCTCCCCCAATACTTCTACTTGTATGCATTAAAAACTACAACTGGGACATGCCCATACCAGCCTATATCCAGTTCAGGAAGGACAGCGTGATAAGAACAGAAGGGGGTGTGATGCTTTTTCTAAGGGAAGGTGTAAAAGTGACAGAGATACAGGTGTAACCCCCCTACAAATGGGGGTTCCCAAAAAGTCTTCCTTGAGCTTACCTAAATGCTCACTGCCAGGCTGGTGTCCTGCATTTTAGCAGTTTAAATGTGATTGCCAGAAAGTGCCTTTATAGCCTCTGTGCACTGTCTCTTTAAGAGCTGCCTGGATTGCAGTAATAAGTAATCTGAGAGGGGAGCTCTGTTGAAAGATGTAACTATTTGCTGAAAATCATTTAGAGTGATAATGATAATGTAGTTTTTCTAAACTGCCTTCTTTGCAGCAAGGACCGTTTTGTTTATCTCCACTATCTTGGTCCTGGACTGCCAAATTGGACCAATCAGTTCTAGTAGGACCTAAACTGCAGCCGGACTACAGGAGCTGTCTGGAGTCAAAATCCATAGGAATTGTAGTTTTGGGCTTTTTGCACCTGAAGGGGGAGCCTTTGTTGTGACTGACAGGAGGATCAGCCATCTGAACATTTTGGATCTTGGGGAAATTCCCAAGCTGCTTGTTGTTAGAGGCAGATCTAAGTTGGGAGCTGAAGAAGCAAGAGCTCAATACAGTCTCTGTGGAAAGGCCTGAGTTTTGGCCTGCATGCCTGCCTACTGCCCCTGAGAGAGAGAAGAGAATCAGTTCAGACTGAATCTGAGTTTGTGAGAACGAAGTAAGCCACTGAGTTGTGACCAGGATCAACCTGAAGAAGACCGAAGATTTTGTTGAATGTGATTGGCCTGTCAGGATTTCCAGCTGCTTTTGAATCCCCGGTCTGTGCAGAGACTTTGCGATCATGACCAGAAAGCGGTTTGCCTGGTACAGTAGAATTTCCTTACATGTAAATATGCTGTGAGTTGTTAGTGGGTCATAATTTGGTTCCCCACTGTGTGAACTGTGTTCTGCTTGCTGGAAGCTGTATCCAGCCCAAAACGGACTGTATCCAAATTTGTCTCCATTTGGCCTGGGCCTTGCCACACTGGCCAAGCCAGACTACCCTCTGCACAGAGAAAGGCATCAACAAGAGACCTGCCTGGGGATCAGCCCCCTGCTCCATGCTTGAACAGGAACGATGCCTCGGCGAATCATGTGGGCCCTGCTTCTCCTGACACGCCAGATCAACCACCTGCTGTCTCAATTTTCTTCCAGCCTGTGTCCAGTCTTGGGTATCGTGAGTAATCATCAGGGTAGCTCCCTGCAACAACAGCCTAATCTAAAAGTGTGTCATCTGATTGTCTTGTTGTTTTCTTTTCATGAACTGAGCCCTCCGGCTCAGTATTACCAATAGTGTGTGTGGTGCATGTTGTTTTCTTCCATCACAGGGCCCCAACCAGCTGCAACGTTCCTGGCTAGCCCACCATTTTCCATTTATTTATTTACATCTTTGCTTTCCGGGTAAGTGCACTGATCCAGAGGACCGTTCTCAGTCACGACCCAGGCCACAGGGTGGCAAGCAACAGAGAGAAACACAGAACACATACAGTGAAACTTCAATCTATACTGTAAATTAACACCTCGGGCACAAGGTGGTGAAGAAAAAAGAAATACAAATAACATAATAGTACAAGGCAATGGCCAGGCACACATAGTGTGAAAAGTGGACCATACAAAGCAATAGAAATAACATGAGATACAGGAGCCACATTACTTGTTGCAGGAGAACATATGTAGCATTATAAATATGACATAAGACCAGTTTAGTACAGTCATCAGTAAAGTTGTGTAGGTTCACATCAGTTCAGGGATTTGAGGTAGTGAGGGAAGGAGGGTTATAGAGAACTACAGTGACGAGGGAGGGGATGAACAGGAGGGCAGGGGAGGAAAGGAGACATGGGCATTAGGGTGCCTTACAGTTACTTACTGGGTGCAGTGACAGTCAGCAGCTGCTAGGAGCCAGGTTTACCTGGCCTGTTTGAAGGCAAGGTGTGAGCGGGAAGTACAGATAAACTGTGGGAGCGTGTTCCATAGGGAGGGTGCAGAGATGGAGAAAGCTCTACTTCCCATTGCTGTGGAGATGTGGGGTGTCTCCAATGGAGGGACTGAGGATGTCCTAAGTGTCCTAGGAGCCACTCTGTCTGTCAAGAGGAGAGAGTAAGGGGATAGGTGTCAGTATCTTAGTGTATTGTCCATTAGACAGCCCATCGCATAGTCAAAGTGACCTTGTAGAGGGAGTCATCCCAGTGACTGGTAAAGAGTGCAGTGCTGGTCCAGTGGGGAGCTTGAAGGACAAAACGACAGATAGAGTTATAGGTAGTGTTTAGTCTTGATTTCAAGGTGGGGGATATGAGGGAGTAGACAGGGGAACAGTAGTCAAGTACAGGCAGTAGGTTGCCCTAGGTATCCAGCTGGGTACCCAGAGTGTGTGATTGTTTATGGACCATGAAGTGCATGCAAAACTGTTTGATTGATACAGCCTTTAAGCAAATTAACCTGATTACGCCCCTTCCTTGTTTAAGTTCCTTAAATAAATCAGATCTAACTATTTTTTGCATTTACCCTGACTTTGGTTCCAGTTTGTGCAAGAGTACTGTACTGCTGTTATTTTCTGTGTATAACCTTGTTTTACAGGGGGTTCCCAAGGTCGAGCCAGAGGAAAGTCCTGGTGGTAAGTGCAAATAGTGTGGGTACTTGTGTGGTGTATCAGGGGTATTGTGAAAGTGATTAGTGTGTATTATTCTGGCCACTAGTAAGGAAAGAGGGGGGTTACAGTGTCCCGGAGGGCTGTGCTCAGGTTAGCTTGACCACTACCAACCCTGACTTCTGGCTGGAGGCACCCATTTCAGAACTCAGACCCCTTAACCTCCTACTAGCCAAGCAGGTGGGGTAGTAGCCCTTGGGATAGCGTCACCTAGGGGTTACACAGGGAATCTGAGGGCGGGGCAGAGGTTCTGTTGGTCACCCTGGAGACAGGGAACAGAGACATTATTCACACTGGCATGACTTAGAGACCTCCAGCACAGGGGAGGATTTAGATAAGGTACTAGTGGAAGCCACTGGCAAAATGGCAGAACAAGGCAGGTGCTGCTGGGGGGGGGGGGCTTCAATCTGGCTGATGTAGATTACAGCCTCCAAGCTTCAGCTAGATCACCATTTTAACAAATCATGGGAGGATGGGGTGGTACCCGAGGACTGGAGGAGGGCAGATGTGATTCCCCTTCACAAAAGTGGGAGCAAGGCAGAAGCAGGAAACTACAGACCTGTTAGTTTAACCTCAGTGATAGGGAAAATGATGGAATCACTTCTGAAGGAAAGAATTGTCGAGTATCTAGAGGCCAGATGGGCACGGGACCCTAGGCAGCATGGATTCACAGCGGGAAGGTCATGCCAGACAAATCTGATAGATTTCTTTGACTGGGTGACCAAAGTAGTAGATCAGGAAGGGGCTGTGGACATGGCCTACCTAGACTTTAGTAAGGCATTTGACAGTCCCACACAAAAGATTAACATACAAGTTAGCCAGCCTGGGAGTGGGTCCCAAGATGACAGCCTGGGTAAAAGAATTAGCTGGAGAATAGGACACAGAGGTAGAGTAAATGGAATCCCACTCAGAAGAAAGGAGGGTTACTAGTGGGGTACGTAGGTTCAGTATTAGGACCGGTCCTCTTCAATGTCTTTATAAGCGACATTATGGAAGGGCTGGAAAGAAAAGTATGTCCTTTGCAGATGACACTAAGATCTGCAACAGAGTTGATGCACAGGGTGGGGTGGAAAGGATGAGAAGGGACTTGGCAAGGTTAGAGGAATGGTCAAATGTATGGCAGCTTAGATTCAATGCTAAGAAGTGCAAGGTAATGCACCTGGGAAACAAAAACCCAGGGGAAGAGTACACAATGGGGGGTGAGATACTAACAACAACAAAATGGAAAGGGACCTGGGGGTAGTCATATCAGATGACCTAAAGGTGGGCAAGCAATGTGAGAGGGCAGCAAGGAGGGCTGGGGGGATACTGGGATGCATAGGGAGAGGCATCACCAGTAGAAAACAGGAAGTTATTATCCCTCTGTACAGACAGCTGGTGAGACCCCATCTGGAGTACTGTGTGCAGTTCTGGAGACCCAATCTCCGCAAAGACATAGACAGGATGGAAGCTGTCCAGAGGAGGGCAACTAAAATGGTGCAGGGTCTGCACCGGAAGACATATGAAGAGAGACTAAAGGAGTTTAATATGTATAACCTCGAGGAAAGGAGGGAGAGGGGGGACATGATAGAAACTTTCAAGTACCTCAAGGGAATCAACAAAGTCCAAGAGGGTAGCATCTTTCAAAAAGAGGTGTGCACGAACAAGAGGGCACAATTTGAAGATAGAGGGGGCAGCTCAGAGGTAATTTAAGAAAATATTTTTCACAGAGAGTGTTGTGGATGCATGGAACGGCCTTCCGGAGGAGGTTGTGGAGTCAAAATCAGTGGTGGAATTCAAGCATGCATGGGACAGTCATAAGGCAATTCTGGGGGGTGGGGGTAAGAAGAAGTAGGCTGCTGGTTAACTAGGATCTGCAGCTTATCCAGTAGGTAGGGAAATGGGCAGACTGGGTGGGCCAAGCGGTCCTTATCTGCCGTCAAACTCTATGTTTCTATGTTTCTAGAAGCAGAGTCATCCTGGACTCCCTGTAGGGGGCATTCCTTAGGCAATGAGTCAGAGAACCCCCTCGTGATGGGGCAATACTAGATCTGGTGCTCACTAACAGGGGCAGTGTTGTAGATCGCAAGGTTGGAGGCCGCCTGTGGACCAGTGACTGCCATACAGTGTGGTTCAACATAGGGATGGCTGCGGAATCAAATCACACAAGGGTGAGGGTCCTGGACTTCAGGAGGGCAGATTTTAAAAAGATGAGTTAATGCCTCAGGTATAACCTGGCAGGGGGGAATGACCTGGTTGGAGTGAAGGAATAGTGGGTGAAGCTAAAAAGGGCAGAGTGAAGGCACCATCTGCTGTGCCAAGCAAGTGAGCAAAAGCAAGAGGTAAAAGAGACCACTGTGGTTGTCGAAACAAACGGGTGAAAAGGTAATGGCTAAAAGGGTAGCATTCAGAAGGTATAGGGAGATGCAGAGAGAGAGAGAGAAGGATAGGGAGGCATATCACAAGAAACAGAGGGTAGCAGGGAAAGCAGTAAGGAGTGCAATGGCACAAACTGAGGAGAGAATAGCCAAGACAGTAATGAAAGAGGACAAGACATTTTTTAGGTACTAAGTGAAAAGAGGAAGATGAGAGGAGGGATTGTAAGGTTAAGAAGGGAATGGGAGGACTGTGCAGAGGAAGACCAGGAAAAGGCAGATATCCTGAACAAATACTTTTGTTCAGTGTTCACAGAGGAAGGAGAGAGGAGGAGCCACAAAAAGTAACAGGAGCTTTGGAGGGAGGGATGTGGACATTAGTCCTTTTTAGGAGTGAGTCGTGAAGGGTCTCACAAATCTGAAAGTGGGCAAAGTGATAGGGCCAGTCGAGGTGCAGCCAAGGATACTTAGGGAGCTCAGGGAAGTACTGGCTGCACCTCTGACACCCTTTTTTTTTTTTTACTTGGTATGCTTTATGCCCCTTTGATTGCCCAACCTGCCCCCACCTGCCATCCTCTCCCCCCAACTCTGTTACCCTGCCATTTCTGGAAATTACCTGTCCCGACCCTTGCAGTACCTCACAGCTTGTCACCCATGGCAGGGCCTTTGGGGCTCCCTTCTTAACCCCTGAGGACCTCTAGTTTGGTTGCTGGTCAGTGTGTGCAGTACATGGGTGCGGGGCCTGCAAGGAGAGATGGTGCCATCCTGCAGGTTGGGGCCTTTTCCATGTTCCACCCCCAACCCATGGCATCAATGGCACACTGAGCATTCATGCTTCCACGCACACTCCCTATACACCGACGTCAGTCCACCCACTCCTGGCTCTGGTGCTCATCCGCTGCTTGTGGTCACTCAGGCAGTGGCACAGCACCGAAGCCACATCACCCCCTCCCCCCCAGAGGTGGCGAGCATTCAAGGGATGCTCAATCCACCTCCTCCCGGCTGACTCTCCTATGCTCCGGGCCTGTTCCCGAATCTGGGTTGTCAGCACTGCAAGTGGTAGTGCTACCATTGCTCCAGCAGACTGGCTATGACAGTCCTATTTAACAACTCACTGGAAACAGGAGTGGTTCTGGAGGTCAGGAGGGGGACACGGCAAGTCTTTCCGGTCATCTCACTGCGACACCTCATCTTGGACTCTTAACTATGGTGTGAATCATCACCCTGCACAATTCAACCCTGGATGAGTTTGTTTCAAAATATTTATGCTGGGGATGAATTGCTCAGAGCCAAACTGTGCAGGGTGCCAGTTCATGCTGGTGATAGGAGTCTGAGGCGAGTTGTTGTACAACAACAGGATCAGCATGACTTGTTATGTAGCTGGACTAGAGGAGGGCAGATGTAGTCACACTTCACAAAAGTGGTAGCAGGGAGGAGGCTGACAACTATAGGCCAGTCAGCCTGACATTGGTGGTGTGAAAATTAATGGAATCACTGCTGAAGGAAAGGATTGTGGAATATCTTAAATCCAATAGGTTACAAGACCCAAGGCAGCATGTATTAATGGGGTGGGGGGGGGTCAGATCAAACACATCTGATAGATTTCTTTGAGTTGGTAATCAGGGAATTAGATCAAGGTGGAGCAGTGGACATGGCCTACCTAGATTTCAGTGAGGCTTTCAACATGGAGACTCATAAGGAAGCTGGACAGCTCAGGAGTTGATCCAAAGGTGGTAAACTGGGTCAGAAATTGGTTAGGGGATAGGTGACAGAGGGTCATGGTAAACGGAATTCACTCGGGAGAAGGGAGGGTGACCAGCGGGGTGCCTCAGGGATCAGTACTGGGGCCGCTCCTCTTTAATGTATTTATAAGTGACATTGCAGAGGAGCTGGAAGGACAGGTCTGCCTCTTTTCAGATGACAGCAAAATCTGCAGTAGGGTGAACACTTAAGGGGGGTGGAAAGAATGAATAGAGATGTGAGGAAATGTGAGGCATGGTCAAGGGTAAGGCAGCTGGGTTTCAATGAGAAAATGTGCAAAATCATGCACTTAGGGCACCGAAGCCCAGGGCGGAGTAAAGAATGGGTGGAGGGGTAGTGATGGCCACCAAACTGGAAAGAGACCAGGGATAATCATATCTGATGACCTAAAGGTGGTCAGGCAGTGCAACAAGGCAGCTGGGAGGGCCAGTGAGATGCTGGGATGCATAGGGAGGGGTAGGAGGGAGGTGGTGTTACACCTGTATAGATCGCTGGTGAGACCCCACCTAGAGTACTGTGTCTAGTTCTGCAGACCACATCTCCAGATGGACATACACAGAGTGGAGGCTGTCCAGATGAGGGCAACTAATATGGTACAGGGTCTATATCAGAAGCCCGATGAAGAAAGACTAAGAGACCTCAATATGTGCACCCTGGAAGAGAGGAGGGTGAGGGAGGATATGATGGAGACCTTTAAAAACCTCACGGGGGTTAAAAAGGCACAGGAGGAAAGTATTTTTCTGAAAAAAAGGTGCTCAAGAACAAGGGGACATGCAATGAAGCTGAAGGGGGGGCAGATTCAGGATAGATGTGAGGAAGTACTTCTTCACAGAAAGAGTGGTGGATATCTTGAACAGTCTTCCAGCAGAGGTGGAGGCAAAAACTGCGTTGGGGATTCAAGAATACATGGGATAGGGAGAAGGGAATCTTAGTGTAAAGGAAGGAGAGAGAAAAAGACAGAGATAAAGTAGGGTCTGCAGTGACATGGTAGGCAGGGAAAAATGAGTGGACTGGTTTGGCCAAGCGGTCCTTATCTGCCATCAGAGTCCACGTTTCTGTGTGCACCAGAATGTAATCTGCAGATTTGTTTTCCCCATAAAAGTAAAACATAGAAATGTAGAATTTTATGACAAATAAGGACCGCCTGGCCCACTTAGTCTGCCATTTCCACACCCACATAAGCTCCATATCCTAAATGATCTGCAGCTTACCTTCTCTTTCCTACCACTAAAGTAGTATGATTTGTGGGGTGTCCCTAAAATAATACTGAAAAACCTTTAAAATTCAGTGGAATATGTTTTATTGTAGAGTATGGTAATTTTGTGTAAATTCCAGCAGATGCCAAAATCAACAATCCAGAGAAACCTGCTGGCAGAAAAATATTCTGCTTAGCTCTGTGAGAAGGAGGATAGGTGACTTGCTGAGGGTCACACAATGAGCCAGTGGTGAGATTTAATCCTGTGATATGCTGTCACTATTAAATACACCAATAACTAAATCCTAACCTCCCCAGCTGGAGAGTTTTTTTTTTTTTTGTAAATCAAGACAACAGGAGAATATAGGAGGTGTCCCCCACACACACACACACACTTAAAACTGCATGGGAAATGGTGCAATCAGCATGGAACCCCAGTAGACATGGAGTGTGTGTTCCTGTCCTGCATAGATCTGATCTCCATGTCCCAGCAGGGATCATTCTGGGCCATTTTTCTGCTTTATGTCTAGACCCTCACCTTTAACCTGGATTCAATAGATGCCATCCTTTGGGTCTCCCTCTTGCAATAGTGCCCAAGTCTCTCCAGCTGATCAGGGCGGTAAAACACCCCTGAAGCCCATTTCACTGCAGCTCCTCTTGCTAGCTTCTCTGCCTTCTCCAGCTCCGGCCACAAGTCATCTGGGGAAAGAATGAGACCACAGCCTGTGTGAGTTTAAAGTAATGGAAACAAGGCAATTCCACAGCTATGCATGCAGAAACCCTCCACTGTTCTCTCTCTTTCATTCTTTCTCTCTCTTCCTTTCTCTCTACTTCATGCACACACACACACACACACACACACACACACACACACACACACACACACACACACACACACACACACACACCCCCCTCTTACCATTGCTTTGCTTTACCCACCCACGCTTGGGAACAAAGGACTCCACTACACTTTTTATGTTCACCCGTGCACTTGCGCAAAGTGAACATATTGGTATTATAGTGGATTTTGTGAGGTGTGTCACTGTCAGTCCAATGCAGGGCAGTCTGCAAGGGGCTTGACAGTGTAAGATCAATCATCAGCCAAGCTGATCATGACATTCTTTTGGTCTTGCTGGGTGGAAACTTCATGCAGTTTAAAGAAATTAACCAGCCAAATCATGGGGTGGCTCCTTCCTTTGATCTGCATAAGGCTGCCCAACAAGCAGAGCTGATCAGTGTCATGATCCACCTGCTGTGCCCCCCCCACTCCAATGTAAAAACAATCCCTCCCACCATCTGCCACGTGCAGTAGTCGCTCACTATAATGAATCTCCTTATAGCGAACATTCAGCTATAATGAATAGTCATGACGTCCATTAAAAATCATGCATTTTTAGGGCTGTGGGCGGAGCCTGCAGTACTATTGGGATCACTCCGTGGCTTTCAAAAAGACCAGTCATGGAACCTTCCATTGGACTTTTGGAAGTATCCTTCTGAAAGCCCAACACAGCTTGAAGCCCTCTGCCACAATCGGCCATTGCGGAATAACAGCCACACTATTTCACCTGTTACTTCCGAATTCCGGTGCGTGAACTGCGCATGCGCAGTTCTGCTGGCACCATCATGTGAATGGCAAAATGCCATTCATCACAACTGTGCATGCACAAGTGCCATGCATGCGCAGTTGCATCACCGGCACCATCTCTGCGGCATTCTGTGCCCCCCAGCTCAAGTGGCACACTGGCAGCCCACCCCAGTGTGCCCAAACATGTTTAATTTCATCCGCCGACATTGGGGTGCCCAATCCCTGTGTTGGCATTATATGCACTCCCCCAGTCATGTGGCACACTGGGAGTCCATCCCAGTGTGCCTAATCTTTTTTCTACCCCCCCTGCCGACATCGGGGTGCCCAGTCCCCATGTCAGTACCCTGTACAATGCCCACACGCACGTAAGTGACACACTGGGAGCCCACCCCAGAGTGTCCAAATGTATTCTTTTTATGTTTTCTGCAAAAAAGAAAATGATCCCTCATCGGCACTGCACTCATTTTTTTTATTTCCTATAAAAAAGAAAACTGTCTCTCATCGATGTTCCAGTCCCCCTTCCCCATCCCCACTCTCCCACTGAGCACCCACCTCCCCACACCACTCCTTACCCCATACTTACCTGCGGAGGTCGGCACCATCTTCTTCTCTGGACCAGGACACGTCTGCACTCTTCAAAGCCGAACCATGAACTAAAGAATCTAAGGTAAGCCTGCCATAATGCCATTCAATGGGGTTTTCAAGTTATGCCAATAAATCAGCCATTTTTTAGAATTTTTGCCCCAAATTTTCGACATGGGGTTCTTGGGACCCCACCTCTTGGAAAATGTCACTGGAATTTTGTTACTCAGTTGCAAAAGGTGATTTCATGGTCGCTGCACAGAATCACCTTTCGGGACCGAGTCACAAAATGACAGTTCCACTGTTCATGAGGTGGGGTCCCAAAAGGCCCATGTTGCAAATTTGGTGAAAAAGTTCCAAAAACTGACTGCATTACAAGCGTGTGTTACACAGTTTCTACACAAGCTCATAACTTTGCCAGTGTTTAATATATTCACTCCACATTTTCAACATTGCCATTTTTGCACACTTCCTTCAAAACAGTACAGCTGTCATTTTCCACAATCTGCCCAAAATGTGTTTTCGTACATGTGGCGCAGAATAGCGCATTCACTCTGTGAAATCACCTTTCGGGACAAGTTATTTTATTTTTTTTTAACAACTCTATTTAGCTTCCATGAGGAGTGGATCTCTGCGATCTCCAGCCACCAGCACCCACACCCCTCGGGCTTGGTCTGGCACCCCCACAGAGACGGCCATTATTGCTCATGCAACTCTGTGGTAGGATCCTCCCAGGAACTGGGGGGCACCAGCGCGGCCCTCAGCTGCCAGATCATCACTCCACCATTTTTCTGCCTGGTTTTTGCCCCTTGTGGAGTGTAGGTGTGCAACAATGTCTCTTGCCAACTTCTGCCACACTCCACCCCCCCACCATCGCTCTGGTGGTACCCCCCTGGTCGTCACCAGGGGCCACCACAGAGTGGTGGTTCCCTGATCCCTCCCCAGGATAGGAGAGTAGTCCTACTGATGCTCGATCCTATCCCTTCCCTGCCAACCCCTGGCAGCCTGGGCTCACGTTTAAACCCAGGTTGCCAGCGTGGTGCGATGTGTGGCGTCAGTGCCACTGGGCCGGCCCACCTTTCGGGACAAGTGAACAAAATGACACTGGCACTCTTCATGAAGAGGGGTCCCAAAAAGGCCATGTTGAAAATTTGGTGCACCACCTCCAAAAAATGGACAAGTTACACCCGGGCATTGAATAATTCCTATGCACATGTGCAACTCTGGTCACTTGGTAGCCCTTCACAGCACTATCAGTTTTGGCTAGAGTTTGTTAATCTTTGTCACCAATTGCCGTTACAGCTTATACTTCACTAGCAAACAGGATTTTGCCTCTCTTCTGCCACCTACTAGTCAGGCATAGTTAAATACTAAATAAAATTTAATCAGCCAACTGCTGTCCCAAGGGGAAATTCAAATTCAAGATGTCAAGGGTGCAGCTATCGCACTCTGCCAGGTGAACAAAACGAAGAGATTCCTAACTCAGCTAATGGGAGTCTGTATTTTATTCAGCTAGGTCCCTTGCAATGGCATAGGGTACGTAACTTTATCAGTCAACTTGTTGGCTCTAATTCCAGACTACCTGCAGTCAGTACTGTGAAATCCCAAGGCCCAGTCAGCTTATTAATATCTTCAGTACCCACCTCCGATTCACAAGAACAGCCAGGACGGGCGATGCCAATTTTGGAACTCGGAGCATTTCATTTCATGAAAACACACACACACACACACACACACTCACACACACTCATGCCCTTTCTTTGCTTTATCCATCTATCCTAAGGCAACATAGGCCCTCCTCAGTGAACCCAATACTTTTTATAATCAGCTAGCCTGCTTAATTTTCTCTGCCCCAGATACACACATAATTCTGCCCATTATAGGCCACTTGGGTAGTTGTCACTGGGGAAGTGAAGAAATTTTAACTTGTTGCAGTTGACCTGTAGATGAGTCACTAACACTACCCCAGTTTACCTACAGTAAGTAGAATTTTAAAGGTCGCGGTCTCTAGATCTAGGTTCAGATCTTTTAAGGAGAGAATTTACTTACCCAGTAACCCAATATAATTGCATCCAGCAGCCCTTTTTCCAATCTAGGACCCAAAACCTGGAACGCCATCCCTGCTTGCTGGCACCCCATCATCAGTCCCCTTCCCTTCAATTGTATCTGCTTGTCTTAGTAACCTAACATCACTCCCTCAAAAGTGCTTTGTTTAACAATTTTGTTTTTAACTTAATTCCTTACATTTTTTAATGTAATCCCTTTCACATTAGGCTGTTGTAATATTGTGTTTCTTTTTGCTTATGTTTGAGGTGTATCTATTGTACAACTCCCGGATACTGTTTGTCTTTGTCATTATTGTTTTCCAGATATACTGTGCTTACTGTATATTACATACTTCATTAACTGTTATGCCATTTATTGTACTTCAATACCATTTTTGCTCATTTGTTTTTCCTAATGCTTAATTACCATAGTCTTATCTAATGCCGGGGCCCTGAAAGACTCAGTGCACTGAACAAATGGCACACAGAGCTTACAGCAATCTCCCGGCCAATGAGCAGCATTTTCTATCCCACGTGCCCATTGCCAAAAGTTAGACCAGCTTTTTCTGACCTAGCTTGCAGCAATTCTGGGGACCCTTTTTATGGGGATTGCACCAAATATTGGGCGTAAGCTGCCGTAAATTGGATAAAGTGTCAGAACTGAGCCTGATCTACTAAAATCAGGCACAGTTGAAGACAAGGTATTGGATGAAGTTGTGCCCAAAGAAAGGTTGAATGCAGGACTAGATGCAAGCCTTGTACCCTTTGAAAATCCTGCCCTGGACCTCTGAATCCCAAACACTCAACATTCAGAATCTGTTCCATATAGAAAACAGTTCAATGTCCATCCCTAAGGATAGCCACACAAAAATACACTCTACTCCATGAAAGGGAATGCCACATGCTTTCATCCATGGATGGTTTCTAAGCAAAATATACAACAGAGACGGTGAATGCTGGAAGGACTACCTAACATTAATTGTGGCTACTAGTATCTGACTGCACAGCTATACAGTAAGCTGGTGTGTCAGGAAAAACATCTGAATACATTGGTCTGGCAGTGGTGACCTGGTTGTAATCATTGGAATGAACCCCTTTGATCTTGGGACCCAAAAACAAGAGTGTTACTAAGTGAGCCACATTGACACTAATAAAATAATGAGAAAAGCTAAATAGATGAACGGAGAAAGAAGAGTGATACAAAGATGAAAAATAAGTAAGACTCAGAAAGACAGGAAAGGACAGAAGAGAGTGGAGAGAGAGAGAGAGAGAGAGAGAGAGAGAGAGAGAGAGAGAGAAAAGGGAGATAGAGTGAAGAGGCATGGAGAAGAAGAAGAAGCCATTTTGGAGATGCTTGGAGAGTGCATTCTCCTATCCAGATCACTATTTACAGATAACTGCAAACCACATCCCCAAGATGACATGCCTAGATAATGGTTTATTTGAGGGAATACTCCCAGATAATCCAGGTGGTTTGACCAGATAATGACAAGGGCTGTGTGAATAGTACACATTGTTTTTCCCTATCCAATCCACCAGGACATCCAAAGACTTCGACAGTTCTCTAGCTAAACATATCTGATCCATATAGCCTGGAAATGGATACAGGTGGTGCACTATCAACTCCAGATTTGTGGATTGCTAACACAATCAAGAGTATCCAAAACTGAACAGATATCTCAAATTCTACCCTAACTGTGGTGACCCAGGTTACTTATATCTGTTCCAAATTACAAAATGACCATTATACAGGATATCTGTTGAATACCATTGATTATCTGAGAGAAATTCTGTTCCATACAAGCAATTTCCAAGTCAGACCTACCCCCCCCCCACACACACACACATCTATTCTTAGTTTCCTGCATTGTTTCCGCAATAATTCAACTAAGAGATATTCCAGGGTGTTTCTCTAAAGGTCACAAGGATTTAGGGCTGGGTCTCATTAGAAATTCCTATGTGGTGCACAATGAAAAAACAGTAATTTCCCCCAACTGAAGTTAGAAAAGTATTATTTGGTTTCCTTTTTCCTAAAACAAAACACTTATTTTGCAATTCACTCAGAGAAAGGGACAGTGACCAGAAGGGTGCTTCAGGATCAGTGCTGGGACCAGTCCTCTTAAATGTCTTTATAAATGACATTGCAGAAGAGTTGGAAGGGAAGGTCTGCCTCTTTGTAGATGGCACCAAACTCTGCAATAGGGTGGACGCTGTGGGTGTGTGTGTGAAAAGGATAAGCAATGACCTGAGAAAACTCACAGAGTGGTCAAGGGTATGGCAACTGGATTTCAGTGCGAAAAAGTACAAAATAATGCACTTAGGGCACAGAAACCCAGGGGCAGAGTACAAAATGAGGGGCATGGTACTGTTGACCACCAAGCAGGAAAAAGACCTAGGCGTAATCTTATCAGATGACTGAAAGGTGACCAGGCAGTACAACAAGGTAGTTGGGAAGGCAAGTGGGGTGCTAGGGCACATAAGGAGGGGTATCACCAGCAGAAAGAGGGAGGTGGTGTTGTCTCTGTATAGATCACTGGTAAGACCCCACCTAGAGTACTGTGTCCGGTTCTGAAAGCCACATTTCAGAAAGGACATAGACAGAGTGGAAGTGGTCCAGAGGAGGGCAACTAAAATAGTACGGGGTCTGCAGCAGAAGCCCTATGAGGAGAGATTAAAGGACTTAAGTATGTACACCCTGGAACAGAGGAGAGGGGGGATATGATAGAGATCTTTAAATACCTCATGGGGGTAAACAAGGTACAAGAGGGAAGTATTTTTTTCAGAAAAAAAGATGCTCAAAGATAAGGGGACATGATAAGAAGCTGGAAGGGGTAGATTCAGGAGAGATGTGAGGATGTACTTCTTCACAGAAAAAGTGGTAGATTCCTGGAACAGTCTTCCAGCAGAGGTAGTTGGGGCAAAAATAGTGGTGGGATTCAAGAATTCATGGGATGGGCATAAGGGAGTCTTAGGGAAAGGGAAGGGAAGGGGAGGTGAATGGGTCGGAGATCAACTAGCATCTGCGGTGATACTATAGGCAGGGAAACATGGGCAGAGTACATGGGCCAAGCGGTCCTTAACTGCTGTCAGATTCTTTGTTTCTATGTTTCTAATTCAAAATTACCTTTTCTTGTCTTTTTTTCATACAGTTTTCTCCCAGCCAGTAGGTTCCTCTAGCTGCTGCCCCACACTTTCTTAAAGCAAAATGGACAGCCCAATTTTGACCCATTACTGCCACTACATGCAGCTGCACTCACAGTTTATTATTCTGTAAAGCCTTGTCAATGACTTACAGTATGACAGGCACTGTAACTAATGCTTTTGCCCTTAGTTTGCCAAGACACCACATCATCTGCCACCATATCATGCAGCATTTCAATTTCTTAAACAGAGTTTCCATTTCCAATGAAATATTTGCAGTTAGTGGCAACAGAACTCAGCTACGTAAAATACTCCAAAAATTCAAATTTTAAGACCTTCCAATTTTTTGTTATTGTAGATGTTTTTAATGAATCATTTTTCCTAAAACTCCATGGCCAGGGTATTCACAGATCCAGATTAGGGCCCACTAAATATTTGCTTCAGGAGCTAATTAGTGCCTGGAGAAAACCAATATTGAAGCATGATAAATGCATGCTCCAATATACCAGCCAAGCATTAACCAGATTGCACTTGCAAACCCCAACCCCCTACTGGCCACAGGAGGTATGTGGCCAATAGGGTGCTATGGGGATTGTGATCGCAGTCGGGTTGTTTAGGGTCCACTAATGGCAATTGTTTCACTGGAAAAAACTGCCATATTCATACCTAAAGATGCAAAATGATACCATAGCAATAGAAATGTTCTATAGGGTCATTTGCATCTCATTAGAGCCTCATTACAGGCCAGACACAAACAGTTTTTGCGCCCCCATATCTGTCAAGGCTGCCTCACTGGTGATCTAGTGCCACACCTCGCCCCCCCAACAACCCTGCCAGTCAGTAATACCAATGCCATGGTGTGGAGTGGTCCCCCCACCTCCAAACACCCCTGAATG
This sequence comes from Neoceratodus forsteri, assembly GCA_016271365.2. Taxonomy (NCBI): domain Eukaryota; kingdom Metazoa; phylum Chordata; order Ceratodontiformes; family Ceratodontidae; genus Neoceratodus; species Neoceratodus forsteri. The sequence continues at coordinate 1,161,728,443 of CM028130.1, forward strand.
TAATAGTTCTATAATTCCTGGTGTTTAGTGGTACCCCAGCCTACTGAACACCCTTGACTATAATAGTTTCCTTATCACTGGCAGGAATACAATTGTGATAGAATCCTACTGGGATAGAATACATAGAGGATAATGCCTAGGAAGTGGCTGTTAACCACGCTGTAATCACCTAGAGTGGTTGCCAGGACAAGTAAACCTCGAGAGCGCAGCTCGAGAGATTTACAGTTGTCCTGGCAACCGTGAGAGGTGATTACCTCCGTGGTTAACAGCCACTTCTTAGGCATTTTTCTTTATAGTGTATGGAGTGAGTGTTTTGTTTTTTTGAACAGAAAAAACACAACGTTGCAATTGCAAAAATGTGTATGGAGTGGGCGATTTTAAAAAAATTATCACAGAAAAACCATACTGTTGAGACTGATAAAATGTAAAACTTACCATTACATTTATTGAATACACTCAAAACATGCAACTCATGGCAACGGATGAGATTGTGACATTTGCTTTTATTTAAAAATAACTAAAGGGTTAATAAAAGAGTCAGCCGCATCCAGCACATTTGCGGTTGGTCAGTTTTTGTCATGTGGATGTGCGCGACGTAGTCGTCTGTGACTTCACCTCTTGATGTGCGTGGGTCAGACATGGAGCTTGTGGGAACAGCAGGAGGTAGGCCTAGGGAGATTAAATAAGAAAAAAATAAAGGCCTGTCTGTCTGATTGTGGGGGGACTGTGCTGGTATCCATCGCGATGTGTGCTGCGGTGCTTTAGGGACTGAATGAGTGGGCTTGCTTACTTTTTGAATGCTAACTGATTAGCGTTCCATTTTTGGAATTATGTCACCTGCTTTGTTCTGTTCTATAATCCCATCGATGTGACGTCTCTATGCAAGGTTTACAGCATGTGACATCACATTAATGGGATTATCAGGTTGTTATACTGCAGAAAACACAGGTTAATTGACTGTCCCCATACATTATAATTGTGTTGTAGTATATAGTAGAGCATTGTTCCATGTAGAAATCCATCCTTTTCAAAATGCTGTTGTACCACAATTCAAAGGTCATGGAATGTGATTGTACCCCTTTGCAGTAGAACAGCATTCTAGAACCCCTAGAGACTGCTCAAGTCAGTTTCATTGTGAAAGAGAAAAGAAACACAATGTGCACATTTCACATCATACTACACACTATAAAAAAACACAGGATGAGCAACTTTATGCATAACTAGTGTGTTCTGCCACCTCAAGGTTCTGATTCCCAAGGCCCTCTTGAGATTTGCTCTTGGGGTCAAAGAGAATCAGAACCCCTCTGTGGCAGAACACATTGGTTGTGCATAGCTGCCCATGCAGTATTCTCTATATGCTATGCTTATGTTTAAAAAAAATTACAGAGTTTAAAATATCAGATCTGAAAAAAACAAACATCAAAGCTTCCATGAGGGACAATTCAATAACTGCTTTATGTAATTTATAGAACTTTTTAATTAGTTCGTGGGAGTGAAAAAGTGAAACTAGTAATACGATTCTGTTCAAATATATAAAGGCACTGTATGATCCAAAAAATTTAAGTCTGCATGACTGGGGAAATATCACAGCATAGTTTAAAATGCCTGATTTGATAGGAAAAAGCACTGCTTTCATAAGGGAAAAATTAAATAATTGTGATCTGTGTAGTGCGCAGTGATTCTGTATTAGTTTGTAACAGTGAAAGAAGTAAACATTATTGAGATCACTGGTGTACATCTATTATCAAACATTATTTTTGAAAAGGATGGAAATTAATTGCAAAAAAACTATGTTTAAGCATCACCTAGGGTTGAAACATGATGCCGCAACAGAAAGGAAATGCGATGCTAGGGTTGTCAACCCTAACTGTGCCCATATTCTGCCAAAGCATCCCAGTTGGGAACCATGCTATTCATTCAAATTGTAATAATAAAAGCATTTAAAATGAAACTATCATGCATGTGTGGCATTAGGGCTAGATAACATAATTTATTGTACACTGTTTATTCCCACTGCAGTTGTATAACTATACAGAGAATAATGCATGAGCAGCCATGAACAACAAGGTAGAGTTTCCATTGAGGGGTTTTGGGATATCACTGAGACCTCAAAAGTGAAGCTCAAAAGGTCCTGGATGTCATCAAAATTCAAGGATGGAAAAATAACTGAACTAAGTACGGTTGCCCATGTGTTACTTTCTATGGTATATGGTTTGAAATATAAAATAAAAAATGCTGCTTTTTTCTTACCCAAAAATCTTCAATTAAATGTTTTAGTATCATCGAAGGGGTTTCTGTTTATTAAAATTATGAAACAGCAGAAAATGTTATGTTAGGGTAGGGTGTGGGTTCTATGTCTGTGTGGGGGGGAAAGAAAGTAAATCAGCCTCTGGCACAAGTTTATATTCTATCTAAAAAAAAACTGTTGTGCCACAGAAGTGTACAACAGCATTATAAGACCTTCAAACTGTGGTACAACTTTTAGTTAGGATAGGAATCCATGCACAACAATGGGTAACCATATGCTATATATATTATAAACTATAAGTGAGACAAAAATAGCTGTCCAGACCCATGGGTAAAATAGATTATAACCACACAGGCTAAAAAGCGGTAGAACCTGTTTTACAAGAAATAGCTTCTGGTGACAGCACACTTATGGAAGCCAAGAAACAAATAAAATAAAGAACTTTGGATCACAAGGCTCCTTCAGCACATGGCCGTGTCCATGTTTGCAACCTCGACCCCACCAGCCAGCCAGCCAGCCAGCCAGTCAGAGGGCTAGGAAGCTCAGAGACAGAAGCAGGTGATTATGAGGAGGATGATGCAATCAGACCCTCCCTAATGGACTGGCGGACTAAGAGGGCCAAGCAGAAGGCAAGACAGGGTAGAAGCACTGATGAAAACATAGAAATTGATGGCAGATAAGGACCACTTGGCCCACTTATTCTAGAAACATAGAAACATAGAAATTGATGGCAGATGAGGACCACTTGGTCCACTTAGTCTGCCCATTTTCCCTACTTACTGCAATACCGCAGATCCTACTTGATCTCTGGCTTTTACCCTCGCTTTCCTATTGCTAAGATTCCCTTGTACCTATCCTATGCATTCTTGAACTCCCCTACTGTTTTTGCCCCCACTACCTCTGCAGAGAGGTTGTACCATGCATCCACCACCCTTTCTGTGAAAAAATACTTCCTCACAGCACCCGAGTCTACTCCTCCTCCAGCCTCATATCATGACCCCTTGTTCTGGACCATCTTTATTTATGAAAGATGCAACCCTTTTGTACCTCATTTATGCCCTTGAAGTATTTAAAGGTCTCTATCATATCCACCCTCTCTCCTCTCTTCCAGGGTATATGTATTGCAGTCCTGTAGTCTCTCCTTATATGACTTTTGGTGCAGACCCTGCACAATTTTTGTTGCCCTTCTCTGAACTGCCTCTACTCTGCCTATGTCCTTCCAGAGATGCAACCTCCAGAACTGGACACAGTACTCCAGATTGGGTCTCACCAATGATTTGTACAATGGTATCACCACCTCTTTTTTATGTTGGCTCGTACTTGCGCGCCATCCAACATATTGCATTAGTAGCAGATTTGGAGGCGCGGTCACTGTTGGGTGAATGCAGGGCACGCATCAGTAGGTGCGTTCCCTCATTCCCCAATAAGCCAGCATGCAGGAGCCACACCAGGAACACATAATGTGGTAGCACATCTAAGAAAAGGTCCGCTGCAATGACAGCAAAGCTCGTCATACACAGCAACACCTCCTGACATGCCTTCCTTGATGAAACATTAGACTAAACATGGCGGCACACTGCCTGCCACAATGCCGACTTCGGGGTGCCCAATGCCCCTGTCGGCATGCCCTGACCTAGTTTATGTGCCGACAGGGGAGCCCACTCCCTGTCGGCATAATGAACCCCCCATTTATTATGTGCCGAGGAGGATGCCCAATCCCCTGCAGTGCTCTTGCCCCCCTTCGTATGTGCCAACGGGGTGCCCAATCCCCATCAGCTAGCCCCCAACATTAGGTGGGCACGCTGGGAGCCCACCCCAGCATGCCAATGCCCCTGTAAAAAAAAAAGTTCCACAATGTTTTTTTTTTTGTTTAACTTATAAAAGAAGAACATGGTCCCTCGTGGTCTGTCCAGCTCCCTGCCCTAACCCACACCCATCCTCTGCACACCCTGCCTCCCCATACACCCCCACCCCATACTTACCTCCGAAGTCCAGTGCAATGATCTTCGGTGGACCGGGAACACGTCTGCACTCTTCAAAGCCGACCACTAACTGAAGAAATGCTGGTACACTGTATAATGGCATAAATAGGATTTTTTCAACTTTGGTGCATATCTCTGGCATTTTTTGGAATTTTTGCACCTAATTTTCAACATGGGGTTATTGGGGCCCCTCCTCATGAATTCAGTCACTGTCATAGCGTTATTCAGTCCCAAAAGGTGATTTCACGGTCACTGTGCAGAATCACTTGGGACTGTGTAACAAAATGACAGTGCCACTGTTCATGAGGGGGGCTCTTAAAAAGCCTATGTTGCAAATTTGATGAAAAAATCAAAAATGGCTGTTTTACTTAGGCCGCATGCTGAGCTGTTTCCGCACGCCATAACTTCATGAATTTGTAATATTTTCACTCCAGATTTTCAAAATTGGCATTTTCAACACCTTCTTATGAACAGTACAGCTGTCATTTTACATAACCTGGCCGAAATGTGTTTTCGCATGTCCGGCGCAGAATAGCACGGTCTCTGTGTGAAATCAGTTTTTGGGACATTGGAGAATGAGGGACTCACCTACTGATGCATGCCCTGCATTCGCCCAACAGTGACTGCGCCTCCAAATCTGCTACTACCACAAGGTGGTGGCTGCACATGCGTGATCCAACATAAAAACGCAGTGGTCAATTAGTGCACAGACGAAATGCTGACAGCAACAAGTGTATGTCACCAATCCAGCGTGAACTAACAACCACGCTGGGGAGTGATTTATGTCCAGCAGGAAGAAAGTTAGGGGAAGTCTGGGGAAGACTTACTGTTCTAAACTCCAAGAGGGAGAAAGTCAGAGGGGTAGAAAGTCGGGGGTGTGGGGGAGAAAGTCAGGAGGGGGACGAATATGACCGATTGAATAATAGCATGAGTAAAAATAGGATTATCGAGGATGACAGGCAGAAGGCCGTCATTCTGAGACACTTCTTCTCAGTGTTCACCAAAAGACACATTGGACATCTGCCTGAAAGCAATATTAAAGCAGCTGATAAAGGGAACCCGCAAATGAAAACTTCATCATTTATCACTGACAGAGTTAGAGAGGCACTGCTGCACCTAACAGCAGAGAAAGCACCGGGGGCCTGACAGGCTGCACTCGAGGGTACTAAAGGAGCTGGCCAAAGAACTAGCAGACCCCTAGGCACATTTGTTCAACCGGTCGCTTCTAACAGGTGTTGTGTCAAAAGACTGGCAAAGAGCAGATGTGGTTCTTCTCTGCAAGGGAGGGAATAGAGAAGAGGCTGGCAACTACAGACTGGTTAGCCTCACATCTGTGGTGAGGAAATTAATAGAAACCTTAATTAAACTAGATCTAGTAGAATACCTAGAAAGGAATGGTCATCAAGATGACAGACAGCATGGATTCACGGCAGGTAGGTCATGCCAGACAAACCTCATTTCGTTCTTTGATTGGGTGACTATAGAATTGGACAAGGGCCATCCAGTGGACCTCCTCTACTTCAATTTCAGCAAGGCCCTTCAACTCAGTGTGGCATAACCACCTGCTAAAAAAGTTGGAGAACCTAGGCACTGCTGATACCATAGTCATGTGGGCAGGAAATTGGCTCAGTGATAGGAGTCAGACAGTGGTAGTCAATGGGCTGAGGTCAAATGAGGAAAGTGCCACTAGTGGTGTGCCCCAGGGCTCGGTCATGGGCCCGGTCCTGTTTAACATGTTTATTAGTGACATCGGCATAGGCATCCAGGGCAAGCTAGAACTCTTTATGGATGATACCAAACTAGGTGGTAGAGTTGACAGCATGGAGGTGCTCAGGGACCTGCAAAAAGACTTGCAAAGGCTGGAAAGATGGTCTAATGTCTGTCAGCTTGGGTTCAACACAAAGAAGTACAAAGTGTTGCATCTAGGAAAAAGAAATCCCCAGATGGAGTACTGGCTCAATGGGGTCAAACTCAATACCTTGCAGGAAGAACGAGACCTTGGGGTCATCATAAGCGACGCCCTGATGCAATCGAGCCAATGCAATAATGTTTACAGCAGGACAAGCAAAATGCTAGGGGGATAGGGAGGGGATTTGACAGTAGGAACAATAAGGTGATCCTCCCACTCTATAGATCCTTGGTGAGGCCTGAGTACTCTGTGTCCAGTTTTGGAGACTGCACCTTAGGAAGGACAGGGATAAGCTGGAGACCATGCAGAGAAGGGCAACCAAGATGATACAGGGCCTCCAAAGACTCTCGTATGAGGAACACCTAAAAGCACTAAACATGTACTCACTGGAGACTAGGGGAGAGAGAGAGGGGATATGATCAAGACATTCAAATTCTTGAGAGGCATAAATAAGGTACCCTACTCAGGATTATTCAATAGGGTAACCAGCTCAACTACTAGAGGGCATGAGTGGAAGCTAAGGGAGGGAGGGAGCTTCAGGAGGGATCTGAGGAAGTATTTCATGGAAAGAATCAAGAAGCCATGGAATACTCTGCCTGCTGAGGTGGCAGGGGCAAGGACCAAGGTAGCATTTAAGCAAGGGTGGGATAGAGTAAGGGCTCAGGTAGAAACCATGGGATCAGGAAGAGTCAAAGATGGTGGGGGGCTAGATCCTAGAACCTGTAGTAGGTCTTGGAAACTGTTGGGCAGACTAGATGGACCTTTGGTCTCCTTCTGCCATCATTTTCTATGTTTCTAGGTCATGTACAGGGCTATTATATACCCATGCTCTTCTGTACATGTTGCTGTTTTCACTCATGCTATTTCCACAGCTCGCATTTCCAATGCTATGTTTATGGTATACGGGTACCAGCTGTCAGTACATTGCACTGGTGGGTAAAACACCACCCCCAGACAGGCAACAGGAGTGATGGAGAAATAGAGTGTGAGCAGCATGTTAAGCAACTGAAAGTGGGATGAAAATATTCCTATCAGAGATGTCCAGGTATGTGTTGGGCGTACCTGTTGGTCCCCTGCTGTTTCGACCACTGTCAAAGTCCACTAACCACACAAATATGCAAACCATTCAACTAAAGCACAACTGACTCACAAAAAAGGTAACATTAATCTCGACAAAATTTTCATCAAACTTCCAAAGATACTGATAAGCCCCAAGGCAGCAATTTATGTTATATAAATAAAAATGTATGACTTGTTTTATAATATAAGTAAATGGGGTTTACGAGATGTCTTTTGGCCAGAGTGTTTTCCCATGACTTCTTAGGGTTTGTGTACTAAGAAACAAAGCTGAGTGGTTCTGGAACCTTAAAAAGTTAAAGTGGTATGGTTTTAATTAGGCAAGAGACATCTTTGTAGCTATGTTTACTTTTTATTATTTCATTTTTTTACAACTCAAATTCTGTTCCAGTGGAAAATGCAATCACTTTGGAGTAACCAGTGTAAAAGCAATGTAAAGTTAGATAAGTGATACACCTGAAGAGTAGAATCATGTTCACCAATCACCTCAGTGCCTGGGTTTCATTTTGTGTCAGTGTTTTAGCCATTTTTATTAGGTATGCTATCTTCTGTTTGTTAGAAATACTCACAACATTTGAAGTTTCCAATCTTGCTAGCTGAACACCCAAACTTCACAATAAACACACACTAGTGGTTGAGGCCCCCGTATTCAGACATGGCCATTCGCGCAGCCAAAAACATAGCACCATGTGCAAAATTGCACTTGGTCATTAGGGAGGTATATTCATAAGGCAGTGCATTCTATCTGCCGTGCACTGCCTGTATGAACATTGGGTCATGGTAGCACCATGCAAGGCGTATATGCACAGTACACCACAGCCCCCTGTCGGCAACAGACACTCAGGAGCAAAAGGGATAGCAGATCCCAAGCGGATTAGCACCTTTGCTCCCTGGTGCCTTATTTAGAGGCCTGCATGCTAACGACCACATATGGTGTATGAGGTGTTAAGTGGCTAACTGCATGTCATTACATGGCCTTTAACAGCTCTGAGCAATTCCTTCTGTGTATGTATGCACAGAGGTACTGCGCAGAGCTTTGGCCATTGCCCCCACCCTTACCTACTCCCCGTACTCTAACATAATCTTTATCAGTCTAGTGATACCCCCCACCCACTCTGATCCTAGTTGTGAAAGAAAATTACTCTGGTAATCTTGTGGTGCCCCTCCTCCCCTCCCACCCCACTCCAACCCCCACTGTAAAATTATGCCCCCCAACCCCCAAGGAAATTTGTAGAAGCAGAATTATGCATGATATGAGATGCTGTATCTGAGCTGGATTAACCTGGGTAAAAAAACAAACTGTAAGAAAAAAAACTGCTGCCAGTCACTTGCCTTATAGCACCCCGCCCCCAAGCAGGCAGTGAAGGCACTGTATTCTACTCATAACAGCACTGTTGGTAACTAGAGGTTGCAGGTTCACACCCTCCTAGAGACAAATATTCACTGTGTGACCCCAATCAAATCACTTACTCTCCCAGTGCTCCTGTCCACCCAGCTACAGAAATGAGTACAAGCAGGACCCCATGGGAAATGCAATGTTGCATCTCAGCTGATCTATTCCATGTAAATATATTGTAAAAATGGGTAAAAGCAAGCTGGCCCATCAGCGCAGTGGTTGGATTTCCGCTTGCAATGCTGGTGACCCAGGTTTGGGAGCGAACTCAGTTCGCTGGAGGGCCGGCCGGGGGAGAAGGCTTGAGCGTCCCACAACTGCTCACCTTCTTTGGGGGAGGAGGATCAAAGTCCACAGTTTGCCTGACCCCAGGCAGATACTCAAGGTACAGCAAGTCCTGCAATTTCAGGAGGGACTGGTGGGAGCTGTGTGGTGAAGGTCGGCGCATAGCGCTTTGACGTCAGGGCGCACACCACACAAGGGGAGAAAAGGGGAGGAAAATGCACTGCTGGAGCATGGGTAGATGGAGCACCAGTACCGACCCTCGTTACAGCTTCCTACCCGACCACCGGGGGACCCGACAAAATATAGAAGATATCAGGGAGACTGTGTCCTGCTCTGTACCCGCATGGGGGTATAGCCAGAGCTCCATGGGGGATCCCCCGGGGATTCAGGTAAGGCAAGCCACGGGGTGGTTCACAGGTGTCTCCTGAAGAAGCGTAGCTCCAGGGTGGGGGAGGAGGATAAACAGAGGGGAGAAAAAAAATTGGTAAAAGCAGGACATCAATGGAAGCAAGATGCTGCATTCCAGCTGGCATTTTCTGGGTGAAAAAAAACTGTAAAAATGGCAAATAAATAAATACATACATACATACAGTGCATACATACATACACACAGTACATGCATACATACATACATAACCCCTTACTAGAGATGTTGGAAGTTTTAATTTGTCCGCAATGTTTAGGCAGATTGCTGAAATCTACCTTTGCAGAGAATTGCACAAACTGTTGTCCCTACATTAAGAATTTGCTTTTTCTAACTTTACATTATAATTTCACCTTTAACTTCACTTTTGGTGTTGCCAAAGGCAAATTTTTGTGAAAATCAGGCTTTTGGTAAACAACTAGTCTCAAGGCCACATGGAAGACACTTCTGCAGGTCACATGGTATATCTCTATACAGTGACTACCTGACTTGCTTCCTATTTTTCATTTCTAGTTAGAATGAGAGATTAGAAGGAGCCTGTTTTGTACTGGCAGAGAAAGAAAGTAGATTCCAAATGCTGTTTTGCAGCAATTGTTTTATATTTTTTGTCTTTCTTTTGTTGTAGTTCGGTTAGGTTACATGATTTTATTAGTTAACCTTTATTTTGAATCTCTTTTGTAGATCTATTTGTTAGTTTTATTTTCCTCTTTTTCTTGAATCTTTTCTGTCTTTTTTGTTTGGGATTATGGAGAGTTGTGGTCATGGACGCCTATGGCAGTGCCATACAGATTCGCCATCTGGGCTTCTTTGTGGAGCATCCCCCCCCCCCATAGCACCTCAATACCTTCTCCCAACCAAGCAGCAGCAGCAGCAGCCTCTCCTGATACTCCAATAGGGCAGTGTCTGCAGCAGGAGGAAACGAGTGTTGCTAACTTGCAGCAGGCCCCAGATCAGCAGCAGCCAGAGAATAATGAGGAACAGCAGCCCCCTGTCCTCCCTGAGATGGAGTGACCAGAACCCCCTGTGCCCTCCTATTTGGTTCCAGCACCAGCTCCCCCCTAGCAGAGGAGCCCCACTCATCATCCTCAGGCTCCTCTGTTCCTCCATCGCTACCAGCTCACCCATGCTGCCACCCCAAATCTTAACTGGTGTGAGATTTTTTTTTTTACAGGTGACCCTACTGATGACAGCATGGACACTTGCAAGTTATGTTCCCCCCCTCCTTTCCCTTTTCCCCTTCCCTTCCCCATCACCTAGTTCCTTCCTTGTGTGTTTTTGCCTTTTCCCCTTAAACCCTTTTTTCACCCTTCCTCCCTCCCTCCCTCTCTTCCCCCTTTTCCCCATCCCTTTTCCTTTTGTTTCCTACCTAATTTTGTGACTACATTTCCACTTCCTAACAAAATGAAAGATAATGCATACTATGTCCTGTAACTTTATATATGGAATTAAATAAATAAGGAATGTGGTAAAATAAAGTGTGTGAATATACATGTGGATTTTTTGTATTAATATGTATGTAAATTGTATTAATATGTATGCAAATTGGGAATATAGTGGTATGTGTATTTCAATATTCACGTCACTTTTTTATGATGTCACACACTGTTGAAATATGTTTGTGTTCTCACACACAGCCAAACCCCTTTGAAGGCTATTTAGCCGAAGCGCAGGGTCCTGGCCGTGGATATTCTGGCAAAATAAAGGCTAATTTAGCTCAAAAAACTTTTGGAGTGCTCGTATTTTTCTTTTTCTGTTTAGTTTGAGGTTTGCCGCCTCTGTAGGAGCACCCACCTCACTGTAGTGCATTGCTTCTTTTCTCTTTTGTTTGGATATTTGCAACCTGTTAAGCAGCAGCACATGGAGAAGCCAAAAAACGAATGCTTTAATCTCCAGAGGATATTTGATTTGACTGTGACTGTGAATTTGCCAGAAACGGACTGGGAGGCTTTTTTTCAAATTCTCGCAGTGTCTTAGAGATTTGCCCTTTCAGCGAGTGCAACGCGCAGAATGAATGAAAGGAATGCAGAAGACACCAGTTCGAGTTTTGAATAAGAACGTACAGATACCTGGGCCACACGGAGAAACAAAGCAAGCAACAAACTCTTTGGAGAGGATTCGACCAACATACTAGGTGATATAAAAAATAAGTTTTTTTAAACTTGAGAAATTACTCAAAAAAGAGCTGGATATCACCTACAACATTATAACCTTGAACAATATCTTGCTAAAGAACAAGCACCACGAGGATTTAGAATTAATATATTACACTCCTCTGGTTATGAGAACTTTTTGTTAAAAGAAGAATGGCTGGCAGCTGCTTTACTCTGTTCTAAAATCTTTACAGAATTGATAATTAAAGCTGATATACAGAAGCATGTAAAACTAGAAACAGAGATTGAGCTAGCTAAAAAAGAGGTTTTAGCATTTAAAGAGACAGTAGGGTTCAAAGAATTGGATATGTCTATGAAGGACAGATTAACAAAACATGAAAAAGACCTCATAATTAAAAAACAAAAGAAATTAGCATGTAACCAGAATGATTATGAAAATGACAAAGTGTTGAACTGGAAGAAGAGTAATTACAGGAATAAGAGCAAAAGCAGAAGTAGGAGTAGAACCAGATTACACTTTTCAGAAAAAAGAGGGAATGAAAACAGCAGAGATTGGAGTCCTTTTTTAGATCAAGAACAGGACACTCAGGAACCGAGAAGAGAAGATCTAGGAGGACAAGGATAGGAATGAGAGGGAGAAAACGCAACTGCAAACAAAAGGAAACCTAGGGGTCGATGGAGAGGCCGGGGGAAGAACTCCAAATAGTGAATGTATCCAGTAAAGAACTAACTGACGACCAAATTAGACTCTTGAAACATGGTCTATCCTTTGTCCCAACACCAGCCCTAAATCCATTCCAAGTTCAAGTTGATTTGTTTAAATTATTTCGGAAGTTGAGACTAAAACCATTCTTTTCTAGGAAATTAGCACCAGAAGACCAAGTGGAAAATATGAGTTTTTAGAGACTTCATTGGAACAGAACATTTTTTCAACATCTGACTCTGATCTGGAAATGAATACTGAGACTCAGAACACCATGGAGGACATTGACTATATCATTAATATGTTGGAAGGAGATTCTGAGGGATTAATGGGTTTGAGTCCCACCACTGTAAGTATAGACTCTGATATAAAGCTACAAAGGAAAAGATGATTCACTCCATCTTCTGAATTGATACCACACATATTGAATTCAGCAATTTCTACCTTTGGAAGAGTTGTCCTTAGTGAAGTAGAAAAAGTAATAGAAAAAGCAGGACAGCCAAAGGATATAAATTTATCAGCATTAGAGATACAGGCTCTTAAGGAATTACAGGCAGAAGAGAATAGTGTAATAAAATCAGCAGATAAGATGGTAATATTGTTGTTTTAGATAAAAATCATTATATTACCATTGTACTAAATTTGTTAAATGATGCATCGAGCTATGAAAAGCTTAAAAGTAATCCCATGTTTCAGTATAGAACTGAATTAAGTCTGTTATTACAGGAAGCAGTGGGGAGAGGGAAATAACAGAGAAAGAGTTACAGTTTATGTGGAATGAGAATCCAACTTTACCTTGTTATTATATGCTACCCCAAATTCATAAAAATATGAATGACCCTCCCAGAAGACCCATTATTTTTTCCGTAGGCTCCATTACAGAGAGACTTGGACTGTTTGTGGACTTCTTTTTACAGAGAGAAGTAGTTCAACTTCTATCTCACACAAAGGACACCACACATGTCCTTAACAAACTTAAAAATGTACAGTGGACAGATGATATGTTATGGCTAACTATTGATGCAGAATCCCTATATACGCGTATACCGCATGAACAGGGATTTAATGCCTGTAGGTACTTTTTAGAGAAAAGGGAAAGCATAGAGGAAATTCCTGTGGATTTTATCCTGTCAGCAACCCATTTCATTTTGACCCACAACCATTTTTAATTTTTAGGAGATCATTATAGGCAGATTAGGGGGACAGCTATGGGTGTCTGTATGGCCCCATCTTATGCAAACCTATTTTTAGGGAAATGGGAACAGATTCCAGTCTTCCAGAATTTAAACCCTTACCTAGAGAAAATAGTCCTATGGACCCGTTTTATTGATGACATTCTTGTTGTGTGGAAGGGGGACAGGCAGGAGGCAGAACAATTTGTAGGATAGCTAAACAAGAACACTATCAATATGAATTTCACAGCTGAAACAAATTCTGACAATATAGATTTTCTAGATTTGACTTTGCAAAGACCCACATTATCCAGAATTTCTGTCATAACAAAAAAATCATAGAAACTCTACAGCCACCAATACACTACTTAGGGCTGATAGTGTACACCCTAAGAACCTGAAAGATTATATCCCCTATGGACAAGTCTTGCACTTATGCAGGAACTGCTCTGAAGATCAACGTTTTTAGACCCAAGCAGAAGAACTAAGAGAAAGGTTTTTGGAAAGGGGTTATAAAAATGATTTACTGACCCAAGCTTTAAATAAAGCATATAATGTGAGAAGAGAAGAAATATTAGCTGAGAAAAGGAAGGAACCTAAAAATGATACCACACCAGTGTCATTTGTCACAGAGTATAACAACTGGCCAGGACAGAGAGGGAACATTGTACACAAGAATTGGCATATACTACATTCTGACAGAAATTTAAAGGGGTGGTAGGAGAAAAAACAAGGATTATTTTTTCAAGAGGTCAGAATTTAAAAGATAAAATAGTCAAGAATAGACTAACTAAACCAGACAGCAAAAAAACATGGATAGGAAAGAAACCTCAGGGAAATTTCAAATGTCAAGGATGTAATGTTTGCAGTTATTACAACACAGGATAGGAGTTCATACATCCTACGCACAAAAAAAGTATACAATGAAGAAATTTATAAATTGTGACACTTCATTTGTAGTTTATGCTGTATGGTGTGGATGCAATCAGCTATACATTGGATGTACTACCAGGGCCCTCAAACAGAGAATCCAAGAGCATATTAGGAATATAATTAATAGGAAAACAGATACCCTGATAGGCCTGCATTTCTCACAGAAACACAACTCAGATCCAAAGAGCTTCAGATTCATGGGGATAGATTGGCAACAACCCTTTAAATATGGTGGTGATAGAACCAATGAACTACTGAAAAAAGAAAGTAAGTGGATTTTTAAACTGAGGACAGTAAAATCAGATGGGTTAAATGAACAATGGGACCTGAAGCCATTTCTAAAAGAAAAGAAATAATAGAATAATTGCTTTTTACATGATTAATTATATACAGTTAACACTGATTTAATCTATTTCTACCTTTATTTTCTTTCTTCTCTTGCAGGTAACCTGGCAAATGAATGTCTGTGTATCCCCCAACCTAATGAATGGTTCTTTCAACCACACTGTGGCATGGAAGTAGACTTAGGGTGATCACATCTTGACGTCTTTGAGGTCCACCTTAGATCTACCTTTTTCTGTCTGTAGGATTTGTTATTGTGCAGTGATTTCTCCGAGTCACAGTTACATTACCACCCCTTTTACCCTTCTTTCTTCCCTCCTCCTTTCCCTTTTCCCTCCCCTTCCCCATCACCTAGTTCCTTCCTTGTGTTTTTTGCCTTCCCCCCCTTAAACCCCCTTTTCTTTTTCTTTTTCACCCTTCCTCCCCTTCCTCTCTTCCCCCCTTTTCCCCATCCCTCTTTTCCTTTTTTTCCCCTGCCTAATTTTGTGAATACATTTCCACTTCCTAACAAAATGAAAGATAATGCATACTGTTTCCTATAACTTTATATATGGAATTAAATAAATAAAAAATAAGGAATGTGGTAAAATAAAGTGTGTAAATATACATGTGGATTTTTTTGTATTAATATGTATGTAAATTATATTAATATGTATGCAAATTGGGAATATAGTGGTATGTGTATTTCAATATTCACGTCACTTTTTTATGACGTCACACACTGTTTAAATATGTTTGTGTTCTCACACACAGCCAAACCCCTTTGAAGGCTATTCAGCCGAAGTGCAGGGTCCTGGCTGTGGATATTCTGGCAAAATAAAGGCTAATTTAGCTCTAAAAACTTTTGGAGTGCTCATACTTTTCTTTTTCTGTTTAGTTTGAGGTTTGCCACCTCTGTAGGAGCTCCCACATCGCTGTAGTGTGCTGCTTTTTTTCTCTTTTGTTTTTTGTGTAAGGAGAGGGTCAGCCAGGGCAAGAAGGGAACACACTTGGGTACAGGTGGTGAAAGAAACCAGATAAAAATAAAATACTGGGCAAAGTGGGAGAAGTGACAGAGGAAAGCAAAGAGTGGTGTTGGTGGAGGTGGGTGTCCATCTGTACCAGCAGAGGCATGACGAAGTGTGCGTCTGCAAAGTTTGTGCCACATGGTGGGGCAGCGGGCAAACCCACCTGAAGCTACAACAAGTCCAAAAGGGGAAACCACGCTCAATGGTGCAGGTTAGAGGTGCTGCTGCAGGGTTGAGCTAAGCCCTAAAGAGTTACAAGAGCAGGTCTGAATGCAGAGCACTCACAAGGAGAAAACAAGTAATATGATTGTGTCTGCCTACCATGTCTCTGTGTCAGTGATGAAAAAAAGGAAAGATCCAGGAAACCGGTGCAGTATTCTCTGGTATGGATGCAGTCAAGAAAACTGCTGCCTAAAACAGGCTTCAGACAAACTTTCCACTTACAAATCACAAGGACACCACCATGGACGTCCCAGTGCTGCTCTCACACCTGAGCTTCGTCAAGGAGCAGAAGCTCAAGAGCGAGCAAAAACACTGGGGCATCCATGGTGGTGTTAATCCCTGTGATTTGTAAGTCAAAACTTTTTCTCAAGCCTGTTTTAGGCGGCAGTATCCATGATTTTGTTCTTTTATGCAGTTTGGTTTGAATAAATTACCAGAGAACATTGCACCTGTCTGTTTCCTGGATCTTTCATTTTTTCATCACTGACACGGAGACAAGGAACAGAGATGCAGCGATATTACCTGTTTTATCCTTGTGAATGCGTTGTATTCTGACCTGCTGCTATAAACCTGCTTGAAGCACACACACACACACATACACACACACACACACACGCACACCATTCTGCTTCAAGCAGCTGAAAAAGCAGCACCCACGCCGCCGCCAGCAGCTGCATCCCTGGAGCTCACCAGCCTAAGGGAGTTAGGAAGTGGGGAACCTCCATCACTGGCTCCCCTCACTGGAGGAGGGTATTAAAGTTATCCTCTCAAACCAGGAGAAGCTGCTCGAGGGGATGTAAGCTCCGCCATGGCGGTGTGAGTGCTGATGGTAGTAGTGGACAGTAAGCTTAGCACTTGCTGAAAATGATTAAAGGTATTTAAATACTTCTTAATGTTCATCTTTAACTCTTTCCTATCCTGTTTCTAGTATTTCCTTTAAACTGCCCTTCTTGTTTGTTTCTAACTAAAAACTACCAAAAAAAGTTTCAAAATGCAAAAACATTGAATCTGTCTTTTCTATCTGTACTGTTTCGCTCGTTTCTTGTCTTTATTTCTGTACTCTTGTTACTGTCTTAAAAAAATACACATTTCCTGACTATATTTTCTTTATACATTTCCTCTTTATTTTGTGTCTGTTTCCTGAATTTTTCTCAACTACCAGAATAAATATGTTAGTCTGCTACAGATTCCTAAACGCCACATGGTGTTGTGCTGTGTGTCTTTACTGCCCTCAGCACTGTTGTGATGCACTTTGTGTTAACTGTGCATTAATCACAATTTACATTAATTCTCTTCTCCTAGAATTTTTCTCCAGTGCTCCAAATATTTGGCAGGCTGCTACATGCTGCCACAATGCACTGAACTGTGTTTAACTGCCCCAACACTGTCATTGTGATGCACTTTGTGTTAATTGTGTGTAACTCACAGTTTACATTAATTTTCTCCTCCCAGAATTTTTCTCCAGTGCCCTCAGAAATTTGACAGGCTACTACATGCTGCCACATGATAGTTCATAGTGTGTAACTTCCCCAAACACTCCTGTTGTAACACACTTTTGTGTTAGTTGTGCGTTAATCATAATTCACATTAATTATGTGAATCCCAGAATTTTTCTCATGTACTGCACAAAAATTGACAGGTCACTCACTACATGTTGTCATATGGTAGTGCACAGCATGTAATTGCCTCAAACATTGTTGGAAATGTTTCAAAAAGCACAACACACGTAAATTCTGTATTCTGATATTTTGTGGTGTGAGTGAGAAAATAAATAGGTCATGCTGCTACCTGCATTGCTGCTGTAAATGTTTGTTATGACACCATAAAATAAGATGTGCTTGCTCCAAGTTATATACGCCACTGTTGCTGTGCTGTGCAAGACTCCAACCACAGCAACTGTCAAGATGCACTTTGATGCCCGGAAAATAAAAGTGAATTCTCATGGCTGAATAAATTCTCATGACACCCCGAAATGAGATGTGCTCTCGTAAACCTTTTATGCTGCAGCAGCTAGCTGGTGTTGTGCTGTGTGAGTCTCTAAACACAGCACCTGCCAAGATGGACTTTAGTGCCTGGAAAATAAAAAGTGAGGTGTGCTCCCCTAATACTTATATGCCACTGCTGCTCATTGTTGCTATGTGGGTCTTCAACCACAGTAACTGTCAAGATGCATTTTAGTGCCCAGAAAATAAAAGTTAATTCTCATGGCTGGAAAAATTCTCATGATGCCCTCAAATGAGATGCACTCCAATAATTCCTGTATGCTGCTGCTGCTGCTGATGGACTCTGTGAATGCAGTCTACAACATCTGGATCCAGATGATGATCTTCAACTAGAGTATCACCTTGTAGTGACCTACCAGCAAAGGTAAGTATTTTTTTCTTTTTTGGGTTGTGGAGTGTGGGAGAGTATTTCAAACCACTGTATGTTTAACCATCTTTTGATACTGTTTCTCCCTTTGTAGGTATTTATCACTAGGGTGATTAAATCTTGTTGCTGCATGGGTCTTGCCCAGATCTGGGTATTTAATTTAGGAGTGTTTCCTACCATGGAAGGTAAGTATTTTTTTTTTAAATGTTACCCATATCCGCACGTCACTCTGTAACTGTTGTCTGCTCCCATTTCTCTTGTTTCAGGTATTTTTCAGGTGCATGACAAATTGTAGAATGGGCAGCAGCATTAGTTGTATAACCGTTATTGATGGTGGATACAAAGGACATGTTGACTTTAAAGAGGAACCAGTATTTCTTATTATGACATGAGCCACTCACCAGTCAGAAGATAGGGTCCCAATTAGCAGAATTGCAGAGTTCTTCATTTAAAAGTGTGTCCTTTTTTTTTGTTCAGTTTTTATCCCACCGCATTGTAACCCAGATCTGTAGCCATACTACGTGATTCACATGACCAGAAGTGACATATGGTCCTGAACAAGCCACTGACAGCTCCATAAGGCACATTGCTGTCAGCAGCAGGAAATCTGAAAGCTGGATAGGGCTGGTTATTTAAACAGCATATACTGAAATATTTTAGTAATGCTGGCCTGCCAGTGCAGTGGTTGGATTCCCACTTCCCACGCCAACAACCCAGGTTTGGGAATGGACCCGGGAGTCAGAGGTCCTGCTGGGGGAGAAGGATTGAGCATCCTGGGGACTGCTCTCCTTCTCTGGGGGAGGGAGGGAAGAGTGTCTGGCACTTTACAGACCCCTAGCAGAGGCTGGGGGTACCGCTGCGACCGGCGCCGTCACTTTTGGGGGAGGGGTGGATGCTGGATGTCATTGCATGTCCCTGCCCCCAGGAAGCAAGCATCAGAAAAAGCTGGTCCCCCCTGGCATGATGACCCGCTCTGCCGCTGCCGTCTCCACTGCCTTCGACGTCTGCCAGTCCCGCTCCCATAGCCCTGACTTGGGGAGTAAGCCAGGGCTTGCCAACAGTGTCCGTTGGGAGGGGGGAGCTCTCCTGGTGGCCCCACCCGGGGTGGGGAGCCTGGGCATGTGGGGATGGCAAGATGGGTCTGAGGACTGGGGGGAACCGGAACAAAAAAAATTTTAGTAACTTCTGATGCTGGCAATTGAATTTGTTCTCACACAGAGGGATCATTTAAAACAGCAAAGCTGTTTCTGGTGCTAGCTAGGAGATTTGAATTTGTTTCCTGCAGCAGTTGCTGATAACATGCTATGCTGTGCTTCATGTCTGTGTGGTGGTGACTGAGAAGCAGTTTTCCTTATGCTGAAATATTTTAGTCACTTCTCATGCTGACAACTGAATTCATTCTCACGCAGAGGACCAGCCTGTACCCTTCTTCCTCACGTTGGTTGAGGGGAAGTGAATGCTGGTTAGACAGTGAGGGGGAGCGTGGGAATGCTGGTCAGCCTGTCACCTCCTTCCTCACGGCGGTAGGGAGAGGGGCAGGAAATGATGGTCAGCCTGTGCTCCCCCTCCTCACATCATGTGGGGGGGGTGGGAATGAGGGTCAGCCTGTGCACACCCTCCTCACATCAATGGAGGGGGGAATGCTGGTCAGCCTGTCACCTCCTTCCTCATGGCAGTAGGGGGAGGGGCAGGAAATGATGGTCAGCCTGTGCACACCCTCCTCACCACAGTTGAGAGGGGTGATGCAGAACAGCCTGTGCCCTCTCTCTGCGTGGTGGATGGGGATAAGTGTTGTGAATGCAGGTTAGTCTGTGCCCTCCCTCCTCAGGGTGTTGTAGGTGGGCAGAAAAGCTGATCATCCTGTGACCTCCCTCCTGACAGCAGTGGTGTGTGAATGCAGGTCTGCTTGTGCCCAACCTCCTCATGGGGGTGGGGGAAGGGGTGTGAATGCTTTTCGGCCTGTGCTGTGCCCCCTCACAGCGATGGGGTGATGGGGTGGAGTGAAAACTTCAGTGAGCATGTGCCCTTCCTCCTCACAACAGTGGGGGGGAGCAATGCTGGTCAGTGCCCTCCAGTCTCACTATGGTGGGAGGGGATGCGAATGCTGGTAAGCCTGTACTCTTCCTCATCACGTGCCTGGGGGGAAGGGTGCAAATGATAGTCTGGCTATTCCCTCCTTATGGTGATTGGGGAGAGGGGTGCTAATGCTGGTTAGCCTGTGCCCTGCATTCTCACAGTGGTGGAGGGAGGGGTGAGAATGTTGGTGAGCCTGTGCTCTCTCTCTCATCACGGTGCTTGGGTGGGCAGGTGTGAATGATAGTCAGGTTGTGCCCTCCTCACAGTGGTTGGGGGGAAGGGTGTTAATGCTGGTCAGCCTGTGCCCTGCATTCTCACAGTGGTGGGGGGAGGGGTGAGAATGACGGTAAGCCTGTGCTCTCCCTCATCATGGTGCTTGGGAGGAGGGGTGCGAATGATGGTCAGGCTATGCCCTCCTCATGGTGGTTGGGGGGAGGGGTGTTAATGCTGGTCAGTCTGTGCCCTGCATTCTCAGGAGTGGTGGGTACAAGCAAACTCTGGTCAGCCGGCACCCTTCCTCCTCACTGCAGTGGGGGGGGTGAATGCTGATGAGTCTGTACCCTCCCTTCTCAGGAGTTTACTGTTGCACTTTCATGATGTGCCAGTATTGCAGTACCCTGGCTGCCTGATGTTGTGGCCCATCTGTCACATGGCAATCAATGGAGGACAGAGCCACCCATACAAACACATACACACACAGCTCTGCACACATTGACATGACATAACTGACAAGCACATGACACCCCCTCCCACAATATTTAATAAAACCACTAGTCAACCTATTACACTAACAGCTCTGCGGTCAGACTGGAAGCAACATGTGATTAATGCAATTTGTATGGAAACCACCAGTCCATATTTAGAAGATGTATATCACCATTATCACTGCTCAAGTTGTCTTCTTCACTGCCCCATCTGAATTCACTGAGCAGTAGCTCAAGATAGTATGGATCATCTACAAAAGAAGAATCTGTGAAACTATTGCCATGTACAGCAATACTCTCATTTCCACTCAGTAAGAGTCTGGAATCACTACTGCTGGCCATTTCTATCAATGAGTCTCATCAGGAGCATACATCACACGCGGCGCTGTGCCTTGCCTGATGTGATTGATGCACAGTGCTGCTTCTACCTGGTTTCATCAGCAGTTTTTATTAAATATTTCCAAAAGCATTTACTTTCTTTAAAAATGGACATTGCAGTTCATCAAGTGAAGCAGACACACAAAGGACAGGACTAAGCAGGTAGGATTATCAGAACGCCTCTTTAATAAGACCACATACAGTGATACAGAAGCTGGAGGAGGAGATCCAAGCATTAGTCGGCAAGGATGACCACATCAGAAGATGGCAATGGCTTGCTTGCTGTAGGAGGACAAGGAATTCATCTTGATGACAGAATGTAAAGAGATTGGATGTTTATACAAGATAGAAATTAATTAGACTGTAGTACACTCTCAATTGTGTTACAGTATACCTGTGAAAGGAAACCAAAAGAAAAAAGTAAAAAAAAAAAACTGTTTTGAAATTATACCTACTGTCACATCGGTGATGGCCCTGCCATGAAATGGCACAAAGATGTCCCAGACAGAGGAGGTGGAGGAGGAGGAGAAGTCTTGCTTCCTGGATGGGAAGAGAGCAGGACAGGAGGTCTGTCAAGACATGGGGAAATGATATACATCTTAGTAAAGTGTCCACTGTGGATGACTGACCACACGATCAGTATATATGTTGTCCACTCCAAGTCTTTCTATGTCTGTCACCTATGAAGAAAAAAATAAGTTATTTAGCTTGACTTTGCCACGTTGTGGCTTCATGATATATCCATTGCCCAATCCTACTCTTTCTATACCTGTCACGTGTGAAGAAAAAAAGATCTAGCCTGACTTGGCCACCTTACTGGCCACATGGTATATCCACTGTGCAAATCCCACTCTTCCTATACTTGTCAACTGTGAAGAACAAAAAATAGAAATTATTTAGCTTGATGTGGCATGACCACTGTGTCACTGCTTACCTGTGAAAAGAAAAATTAACTTTAAAACTTAAAAAAAAAAAATTAATAATGTCATGATACTTACCATCAAATTAGTGATGGGCATGCCATATAGGGGTGGTGAAGGAAGAGGCAACTTAAGTCTGTGGCTTGTGGTGGGCTGTCTGAAGTGAGAGGGGGACAAAAGGAAAGAAACACATTTTAATGTCTTGTAAGTAAGGTGGAAGCCCTTTCTGTGCGATGATGGACTCACCACCAACAATGAGGATAAGTAGTGTGAAAAACAATGAGAGTAACTTACCATTACAGTAGACAGTGTTGGATTTTGCTAGACTTGGGGGCTGACTGGCTGAAGGCCTAACTTGAGGTCTGGCTTGCTGCCTGGTGGGCTGGCTGGCAGGCTGGCTAGTTGGTGAGATCGAAGTCTGCCTGGCAACGGCATGTATGCTGGTTTAAGAGTTCATGTTTTTCAATCTGGATGCATGACATGGATGCAGGTATGATGCAGTGACCCATGTTGTTAGTTGATGTGGAGGATATCAGCAGGCCAGATAAGAAGAAGGAGGTGGTACCTTGATTGCTGGTGGATGCATTGACTGAATGGCTGGCAACAATAGTATTTACACTGGCTTAAGAGTGCTTGTTTTTCAGTCTTGAATGAGTGCATGGGGTGGAGCCAGTGGTAGGCCATGCTGCTGGTGGATGTGGAAGACATAACAGTAGGCCAGAGGAGGAGAAGGAGGTATCTTCACTACTGGTGGATGCATGGTCTGCATGGCTGGCAACAGCAGTATTTATGCTGGCATAAAAGTCCAGTCTTGATTGAATGAGTGCATGCGGTAGAAACAGTGGTGGCCCATGCTGTTGGTGGATGTGGAGGAGACAACAGCGGGCCAGAGGAGGAGGAGGAGGAAGTGGTGTCTTGACTGCTGGTGAATGCATGGTCTGCATGGCTGTCAATGGCATTTACACTGCAGAGTTAGCAGTTCATGTTTTTCAGTCTGGATGTATGCAGTTGAGGTAGCAGTGGCCAATATTATTGGGTGCTATTGGAAGCAAACTTGGCACCTCATGATGTACTACTGTTCCAAGATTTTCTACTTGTCTGTGGGCATGGCATAGTAGAGGGCAGATGGAGGTAATCATGGCTGAATACAACAGCAGAACAGCTGGGGGAAAATATAATCACGGGAAAATAAAACTGAATCAAAGAAAAGGATTCAAGATACTGCAGAAAGGATGGATCTAATACTTTTGTGTTTGTGCTTCATTCATCCTCATCTAAGAAGCAGCCCTTACAGTCTTCCCGACTGAAGTTGTCCCCACATGGGAATTCTTTCTCCATTACTACTTCATGCTTGGCTTTTGTACACAGATCAATCTTGTTATCAGAACAAGGAGGCAGCTAATTGTGGCAGCTAGAACATTTAGAAACATAGAATATGACAGCAGATAAGGACGACCCACCTAGTCTGCCCATTTTCCCCTACCTACTGTAACACCTCAGACCCTACTTGGTCTTCAGCTCCCCCCACATTTTCTCACCACTAAGGTTCCCTTTTGTCTATCCTAAGCCTTCTTGAATCCCATTACAGTTTTTGCCCCCACCACCTCCGCTGAGAGGCTGTTCGAGGCATCCACCACTCTTTCTGTGAAGAAATACTTCCTCACACCTCCCCTGAGTCTACCCCTCTCCAGCTTCATAGCATGATCCCTTGATCTGGAGAATCTTTTTTCTCTGAAAAAGGCTACCCTCCTGAACCTTGTTTATACCCATGAAGTATTTAAGAGTCTCAATCATATCCCCCCTCTTTCTCCTTTCCTTCAGGGTGTACATATTAAGGTTCTTCAGTCTCTTCTCACAGGGCTTTTGATGCAGACCCTGCACCATTTTAGTTGCCCTCCTCTGGACTTCCTCAACTCTGTTTATGTCCTTCCAGCAATGTGGCCTCCAGAACTGGACACAGTACTCCTGGTGAGGTCTCACCAATGATCAATACAGCGGCATCACCACCTCCCTCTTTCTGCTGGTGATACCCCTCCCTATACACCCTAGCACCCCACTGGCTCTCCACACAGCCTTGTCACACTATTTGGCCACCTTTAGATCATCAGATATGTTTACCCACAGATCTCTTTCCTGTTTAGTGCTCGCAAGTACCACTCCACTTATTTTGTACTCTGCCCCTGGGTTTCTGCACCCCAAGTGCAGGATTTTGCACTTCTTCGCATTGAAACTTAGTTGCTACACTCTTGACCACTCCTCAAGCTTCTTTTGATCACTGTTCAGCTTTTCCACACACCCCTGGAGTGTCTACCCTATTGCAGATTTTAGTGTCATCTGCAAAGAGACATACCTTCCCTTCTAGCCCCTCAGCAATATCGCTAATAAGGACATTAAAGAGAGCCAGTCCCAGTACTGATCCCTATGGCACCCTGCTGGTTACCTTTCCTTCCTCAGAGTGGACTCCATTTATTTATTTATTTAGATTTTGGTAACCGGGTAGGCCCACTGAGATCAGAGATCCCTTTTTCAGGGGCGACCCGGGATTAGTTACAGAGAGTACACATTAAACAGTAGTCTTAAGTATACATTTGTAGATGCAGTGTGTGCATACGTAGAAGAATAGTATAGGATGACATTAGACAAAATACATAACAAGGAGTGGGATACACATGAGCAACTGTAGGACAGTGTTAGCTGAGTACATAATTAGTCACAGGGGTACATAGTTGGGTATTAACATACATAAATTTATGGTTTGTACATGGTACACATTGGGTAACATCGTTGGCCCAGAGAGCAGAGGGCTCCACTGGTCTAATAGATGTTAAGACGGTTTCAAAGTACCTTAGCAGTTTACAAAGGGAATGCTATAGGAAAGCGGTTGAAGTTGGCACCAGAGGTCACAGAGGGGTGATCATGATCAGGGGCTAACAGTTGCACTCGCAGAGACTAAGTTCCAGGAGATACGCTTTGAGGCCCGATTTAAACCCTAGGAGAGAAGGCTTGTTGACTAGAATTACAGGGAGGGCATTCCATAATAGGGGGGCAGCGTAATGGAAGGAACATTTGCCTTGATTGGTGCAAACCCGGGGGGTGGCAAGGGGACATCTAGCCGAGGATCGAAGGGTTCGGTGCTGGATCTTTGGGATGAGTAGATCACGCAGGTGAGGAGAAGGACCAAGGGAGGTGAATTTGAAAGCAAGGCAGGCAGAGGAGTAGGCTAGCTTGTGCCGGAGGGAGGGCCAGCTTAGGTCTGCTAAGGCCTCACAGTGATGCCTCCTAGGGAGAGAGAGTTAGTAGAGAAGCAAGCCACTTTATGGTAGAGTGTGGAGAGCTTATTGATCTCAGATTCTCAGAGAGACTGCAGTAGTGGGACTCCGTAGAGGATTGTAGGGAGAAGACTGCAGTTGGCGACTGCACGATGCACCTCGCTAGAGAGGGAGTTTCCCAGATGATAGAGGAGCCCCATCTTCTGGTGGATGGTTCGGGTTAGGGAGATGATGTGGGATTTATAGGTCAGCTCCTGGCCAAGGAGAACACCTAGGTACTTGAACTGATCCAAGACCTCAACCCTCCTCCCTAGGGCTGACGTGAGTTTGAGTAGGTCACTTCTGTCAGCCCCGAACCGTCTGGTCATGAACAGGACGGCCTTGGTTTTGTCATCATTCAGTTTTAGAGAATTTGCTGAGAACCAGGCCTCAAGGTCAGAGAGACAAGTCTGCAGCTTGGTAGAGATGACATTGGGGTGGGGGTCGCTGAAGTAGACGACAGTGTCATCTGCATAAAGAATGAGGTTACTCAGCCTGCAGCCTCCCTCAATGTCGTTTAGGAAGAGTGAGAATAGTAGGGGGCCCAAGATCGAGCCCTGGAGTACCCCTGAGACCATGGGTCTTTTGCCGGATTAAGAACCCCTCCAACGGACTTTCTGTGTTCTGTTAGTCAGGTAGTTCTTGAACCATGAGAGGGTGTGTGCGTCCAGACCTAGTTGCCAGAGCTTAGAGAGGAGGAGTTCATGGTTGACCATGTCAAAGGCCTTGGATAGGTCGATGAATAGTGCGCCTGTTGGGAAACCTTGGTCCATGGCCTTAAGAATGTCAGATGTGAGTTGGATTAGGGCAGTGTCAGTGCCATGGCCTTTTCTGAACCCATGTTGTACATCGGAGAGTAGTAGGTGCTGTTCTAGGTAGTCCTGTAGTTGATTATATACGAGCCTCTCCTGTACTTTTCCAAGAGGGCTGAGAAGGGAGATCGGTCTGTAGTTTCCCACGAGGTCATGGGGACCTTTTTTATGGATTGGGACAATAGTGAAACCTTCCATTTGGTAGGGATGGTTCCTTCAAGGAGTGACCTATTAATCAATAGGGTGACAGGATAGGCAATAGCCGTGGCGGCTGCTCTCAGCAGTCTAGGTTCTAAAAGGTCATGCCCGGGGGAGGAGTTGGGATTTATTTTGAGGAGCAGTGGGAGTACAGCGGATGGTTTGACTAGTTTCAGGTGGAATTGGGGCCGTGGGAGGGTTCAGTCCCAAGGGATGAAGGGAAGGGACCCAGGGGAAGCTGTGGGGGGGGACCTAAGGGATTAGAGAAGCAGTCAGAGAAGGTTTCAGCAACAGCCAAGGGGTCGCTGGTCAAGGAGTTACCAACCAGAAGTGTGTCATTAGGTGAGTTTGGGGTACCCTTGAGAAGGGAGTTAATGTGACCCCAGAATTTCTTGGGGTTACTGAGATGACCTGTTTGGAGGTCCCTTAGGTACTGTGATTTAGCCTGTTTAGAGGTTTTCTTGCAAAGGTTCCTCAATTCCCTATACTTCTCCCATTCAGGTGTGCCGTCAGAGGATTTTTAGAGTCCCCAGGCCCTGTCACGGAGTATCATAGTTTGCTTAAGGTTAGGGCTCAGCCATTTGTGGCACTTTCCCTGAACCCTTAGTTTCTTCCATGGAGCATGTAGTTTAGCCAAGGACAAGAATGAGTTGGTGAAGTAGTCGAGTGCCTCATCGAGCGAGGGGAGAGAGATGATGAGGTTCCAGTCAATAGTCCCCAGGGCAGAGCAGAAGTCAGCAGGGACAAACCTGCTAAAATTCCTTGCTTCTATGATGCGAGCAGGGGTTTTACAGGGTTTATTGGACCATATACAGAAAGTTGGAGAGTGATCGCTAAGGGACTCAGACATGATCCCGGCAGTAAGTATGCGGTCAGGGCAGGAGACTAGAGCCCAGTCGATCAGGGAGTGGTTGCCAGTTTTAGCATTGTGTCTGGTAGGGAGGTCAATGACTTGGGTGAGAGAGGAGTCGAGTACTAGGTTCTTGGTAGCGGGAGACCCTAGGGCCAGCCAGTTTAGGTTCAAGTCCCCAAGAAGGATGACCTCCCCCAAAGGATGCTCCTCGAAGGTGTTGATTAGGGGTTTAAGGGAAGTGACAGCTGAGTGAGGTGGGAGATAGGCACAGCCTATGTAAAGGGGCTTAGTGTCACCAAGAAGCACTTTAAGGATTAAGATCTCGCTGTGCAAGTCGTGGAAGGCAGGGTGGTCGACCTGTGAGGCATTCAAGGTGGAGTTGAGGTAAATGAGAACCCCACCTCCTCTTTTTTTTCCCTCTCTGACCTTTCAGAAAACTTGATAGCCAGCTAGATCCACTTCATGTGGGAGGATCTGGGGTTTGAGCCAGGTTTCGGTGACCGCAAGTACTGTATATCCGGTTTGTACAGTGTTGTCCAGGCCTCCAGGTCGTGAATTTTGTGCCTTAGGCTGCTGATGTTCATATGCACCAACTTGATCCCCCTAGAGTTTGCCCAAAGGGGGTTAGTAGGGTCAGTATGGGTGAGATTGGGGGAGTAAGGGCTAGGGTTGGGTTCAATGTCCCCCCCTAGCGCCAGCTTGAGCCTGGCATAAAAGCCAAAGTCCTTCAAGGGGATGAATAGACGGCTCCATTGGTTGAGGATGCTGAGGAAGGGTGACAAATAGGTGTAGCGTCCCTTCAGGAAGGGGCCGGCAGGGGTGATCGATGCCATTAGATGGAGTCTCCATTGAGCATATGTGGAGTGGAAAGAAAGTAGGTCATTGCTAGGCCCCTTCGGGAGTGGTCTGTGTGAGCCTTGGCAAGGTTTATTTGATCTGTTCGCCCTCAACGCAGGGGGTCCAGGAGGATGTATAGGGTAGGAGCCCATCTCAGAGGGGGGTGGCAGCCACAGGGGAGGGGGAGGGCAGTATAGGGTATATGTGCTGAGTGTACAGGAGCCACCCAAGTCGATAAATAATCCATGGTGTAGATCTGAGGGAGTCTCGGGACTCTGGGAGTAGTGGGGACCTGGTGAGAGGGAGGGGTAGGGAATAGGGAGGGAGGAGGACCGACACAATGAGCTCGAGAGCTTATGGAGCAGCAGTAGGTAGAAGACGGTGGGGAAATAACTAGTCTGGGGGCTACAGAGAGCTAAAAGTACTGGTTGTTTGGGGAGAAGAACTTCAGTGCCTGCTGCTTGCAGGTAACTGTTCTTGGTGAGCTGGGGTAGTTAATCTATAGTGATTTTGGCTGTAAGCGGGGCCACATTGGGCAGATTTAAGCACTAGAAGTAGGCAGGGATCAGTGTATTTTTTTTTTCCCTTGTTCTCTCTCTCTCGCTCTCTCTCTGATGGCTCAATAACAAGCAACAGAGTTAACAGGCAGAGTCTGTTAGAGCAGCCACTAGTGTTAGCAACTAATAAGCTGCAGATGGGAGAATTGGCTGATAGGTTTTTCACATCACATGAGAAAATCTATAAGACAGAGAGGTCACCAAGGGTGGTGGTGGGGGGTGGTGTGGAGCAGGCACGGAGCACCGGCAGGGCCAACACCACAGTGGAAGCAGTGAGCAGCAGGTTGCCAATTACCTTCGTTTCGGGGGGGGCACTTCCACACCTAGCACCTTGCTTCAGGGAGGGCTTCCTTTGCAGCCCTCACAACCTGACTGTCGAGGAGAGGGAGAAGATGGGATTAAATATCAGAGAGGGAGGGAGGGAGGAGCGACTGACACAGGCAGGTAACTTTACTTTAATTTGCAGGACCCAGCAAATGCATTCTGAGACGTACGGGGCCGATTTAGGACAATTTGATTTAGCAGGGCAATGCTGAGTTACTGCTAAGTCACACAGCAGTTAATACAAGGCAACAGGTAAACGGAATTAAAACACAGCACTGTGCTAGGTCAAGATAAGTAATGCTGCATTGCATGTAACTTAAAAAGCATCTAACTAGCAATTAAATTAAGGCACATTAAGGCAACAGGTAAAAAAGGACCTAAACAGTGCACTATGCAAGACTCAGAAGCAGTTGGAAAAAAACCATCAGAATATCCACGCCGACTTCTTCAGGATGGGGTCCTTTTAGATTTCAAATGAAAATGGCATCAACACCACGCCGGGAGCAGCAAGCAGCAGGTTGCCAATTACCTTCATTTCGGGGCTTCGTGGGTGGATGCCCACACCTAGCGCTTGCTTCAGGGAGGCCTTTGCAGCCCCTGTGGACCTACCCTTTGCTTCGGGCATCGGGGCTGGCGCTTTCTACACCTAGCGCCTTGTTTCTGAGGGCTTCCCTTGCAGCCCCCACGACTCCACCTTCTGCCTCCTATCCCCCAACCAATTTCATACCCAGTTCTCCACCTTTGGCCCCACTCCTAGGCTGGCCAGCTTGTTTATGAGTCTCCTATGTGGAACGGAGTTGAAGGCTTTACTGAAATCTAGGTAGGCCACATCCACCGCTCCATCCTGATCAATTTCTTTGGTCACCCAGTCAAAGAAATCTATCAGATTTGTTTGACATGACCTTTCCCCAGTGAATCCTTGGTGCCTTGGATCTTGCAAGCCACTGGATTCAAGATGTTCCACAATCCTTTCCTTCAGTAGTGATTCCATTAATTTGCCCACCAATTAAGTCAGGCTTACTGGCCTGTAATTTTGAGCTTCCTCTCTGCCACTACTTTTGTGAAGTGGGTCTACATCAGCCCCCCTCCAGTCCTCCAGTACCACTCCTGTCTCCAGTGAGTGGTTGAACAGAACTGTCAGGTACAGCTAACACCTCTTTCAGCTCTCTCAGTATTCTTGTATGTATCCCGTCTGGCCCAATTGCCTTGTCCACTTTCAGATTTGCAATTGCCTTCAGGACTCTCTCCTCTGTAAATGGACTAGTGTACACCTCCCACTCTTCGATGCCCCTGAAACTTATCTGTGGTCCTCTCCTTCCCTTTCCTCTGTGAACACTAAATAAAAGTATTTGTTCAGGATGTCTGTGTTTTCATTGTCCCTTTGCACCCACTCCACCCTTCCATACTTTGCCTTACAATCCCTCCCTCAGTATTTCTTCTTTTGCTAATGTAACCCCTAGGTGGAGCTATCCCAAGGGCTACTACCCCTGCCTGCTTGGCTAGTAGCAGGTTAAAGGGCCTGAGTTCCGAATCGGGTGCCTCCACCCGGAGGTCAGGGTTGGTAGCAGTCAAGCTAACCTGCGCACAGCCCTCCGGGTCACTGTAAACCCCTCTTTCCTTACTAGTGGCCAGAACAATACACAATAATCACTTTCACAATACCCCTGATACACCACACAAGTACCTACACTGTTTGCACTTACCACCAGGACTTTCCTCTGGCTTGGCCATGGAGACCCTCTGTAAAACAAGGTTATATGCAGCAAATAACAGCAGTACAGTACTCTTGCACAAATTGGAACCACAGTCAGGGTAAATGCAAAAAAGAGTTAGATCTGATTTATTTAAGGGACTTGAACAAGGGAAGGGCGTAATCAGGTTAGTTTGCTTAAATGCTCTATCAATCAAACAGTTATGCATGCACTTCAGGGTTCATAAACAGTCACACACTCTGGGTACCCAGATGGAGAATAGTAGATTAGCCAGGAACGTTGCAGCTGGTTGGGGCCCTGTGATGGAAAAAAACAACATGCACAACACACACTATTTGTAATCCAGAGCCAGAGGGTTCAGTTCGTGAAAAGAAAACAACAAGACAATCAGATGACACACTTTTAGATTAGGCTGTTGTTGCAGGGAGCTACCCTGATGATTACTCATGATACCCAAGACTGGACACAGGCTGGATGAAAATCAAGACAGCAGGTGGTTAATCTGGAGTGCCAGGAGAAGCAGGGCCTACACGATTCACTGAGGCATCGTTCCTGTTCAAGCATGGAGCAGGGGGCTGATCCCCAGGCAGGTCTCTCGCTGGTGGCTTTCTCTGTGCAGTGGGGTACTCTGGCAGGGCCAGTGTGGCATGGCCCAGGCCGAATGGAGATGAACACGGATTCAGTCCGATTATGCTGGATAAAGCTTCCAGTAAGCAGAACTCAGTTCACACAGTGGGGAACCAAATCAGGACCCACTTTCAATACACAGCGCATTGACACGTAAGGAAATTCTACTGTACCAGGCAAACCGCTCTCCGGTCACGATGGCAAAGTCTCTGCACAAACCGGGGATTCAAAAGCAGCTAGAAATCCTGACAGGCCAATTGCATTCAGCAAAATCTTCAGTCTTCTTCAGGTATGAGCCTGGTAAAAAATCAGTGGCTTACTTCGTTCTCACAAATTTGGATTTAATCTGAAATAATTCTCTTCTCTCCTCTCAGGGGCAGCAAGCAGACATGCAGGCCACAATGCAGGCCTTTCCACAGTTCTCCCCCGTGTGAAACTACTCAGACAGCTGCTTGACTGTCTCAAGCTTTTTGCTTCTTCAGCTCCCAACTGAGATCTGACTCAACTGCCAGCAAGCCAGGGACTTTCCCCAGAATCCAAAAGGTTTGGTTGGCTGATCTGTCTGTCAGTCACAACAAAGGCTCCCACTTCAGGTGCAAAAAGGCGCCACAAGCCCCAAACTACAATTCCTACAGATTTTGACTCCAGACAGCTCCTGTAGTCCGGCTCCATTTTAGGTCCCACCAGAAATGATTGGTCCAATTCGTAGTCCAGGAGCAAGATAGTGGAGATAAACAAAACAGTCCTTGCTGCAAAGAAGGCAGGTTAGACAAACTACATTATCATTATCACTCTAAGTGATTTTCAGAAAATAGTTACATCTTTCAACAGAGATCCCTCTCAGATTACTTATGACTGCAATCCAGGCAGCTGTTAAAGAGACAGTACACAGAGGCTATACAGGCACTCTCTGGCAATCACATTTAAACTGCTAAAACACAGGACACCAGCCTGGCAGTGAGCATTTAGGCAAGCTCGAAGAAGGCTTTTCGGGAACCCCCATTTGTAGGTGGTTAAACCTAGATACTTGAAAAATGTCTTGTCCCTTTTTTCACTGCCTGGGCTATTTTCTCCTCCTTTGCATTCCTGACTGCTTTCCCTCCCTCTGCTTCTCCTTATATATCACTCTATCCTCCTCCTTTGTGTTTCCTTATACCTCTTAAATGCTAACTTTTTTGCCCTTACCTTCTCAACCACCTCTTTTGAGAACCATAGTGGCCTCCTTTTCCTCTTGCTTTTGCTTACCTGCCTAACCCAAAGGTTTGTTTTCTGCTAGAACATTTCTAACTAGGGGGTAAGCAGAAAGATACTTTATTAGAAGTGAGTGTAGGGTCTACATGGTAAACTGTGACCTACAGTCAGGATGAAAAACCAAAACACAGTAGTTAGTATGCTAGTCTGAGTTGGGGGAAAGGAGCTGGAATCATCCTTGCAGTTAGCTGGCTCAGGAGGATAGCTGTGATTTGGGCTGGGTGGCTTAGGCAGAAGTGAAGCAAATGCATTTAGACTTCTCTAACCTTCTTACAAGAGTACTGCAAAAGGACTCCCTCCTAATGTGTCCAGCACGTTTATGACCAGAACAGCGAAGGTGTGGAACCAGGTGCAAGACTGGTGTAATCCCACACCCCCTGAGTGGCTTTAAGAGGACTGGTCTAGCTAAAAAGACTTTTCCCGCTGCCCTTTAAATTCTGGTGGTGGGATCCAGTGAGGGGTGAGCATAAACAAAGGCAGACATCGCTGCTGCAGTAGGAAGGAAAAAGGGAAAAAAACGGCTAGACTGTTTTTTGCCCAGGAAGAGCTGAGCCAATCAGCAGGGAGCCTGGGGAACGTTATAAATAGCCCCAGGAGTCCACCAAAAATCCAGTCCCCAAGGAGGAGAGAGACCAGAAGAGATTGCACCAAGAACTGGAGCTCCAAGCTGTGATGGCTGGTCTAGATTCCTGCGGGCACTAAGCTACAGTGCTGGGACTGAAGAATCAAAAGAGAAACTGGAACTGTTTGCAAAAGAGCCCAAGCAGATTGCTACTAATTCGGGCTGTGTTTTCCAAACTGCTGCTACAAAAGCTGTTTAAGCCCACCGGAGGGTGGTGAAGATCCCTGTTAAGACATTTGAGAGTCTGGAGCTCGTCTTTAGCTTAGAGGACTTCACTTTTTGGATTTGCAAAAGACTCTTGCCTAATTGCAGTTCAAGGAAATTGCACCCCAGGGTGTTCTGCCTGAGACCCCAGCCTGAGATTGGGGTCTGCATTGAAATATTCCTGACAAAACAATGGAGCTGCGGTTTGTCTTTAGTAGAGAAGCTTCTGCCCTAGCTGTTGCCTTCCAAGTGGTCCAGAGGATTTCACCAGAGTGATCAGAAGCCAAGGACATCCTTCTCACCTACATCGTGTCAGCTAAGTAAAATTCTGCCACCAGGGGGATTGCAAATGGTTGGTGTTATTCCAAGTTGCTTTTCCTTGCGTTATTTCTTCATCTAGGACCCCCCACACTAGCCACCCTGCGGTATCGCAGACCTGCCACCATAGTGGGGTACTCCAAAAGACATTGGGACAGGTCTGGTACCAGAAGGGTGGGAGATTGGAGGAAGTTGCATTGAGTACTATTGATGGTATTACTGATATAGTTATTGGTGTGGGAAAGTGTTGTGTAAGTGCCTAACCTAACCTTATTTTCTTGCAGCCAAAGTTGGCAGTCCTACTCCCTCCAGTAACAAATACTTGCTGTACTTGTGGTAATTGCTGTTTCCACAACTGTGTTGGGGTACTGCATATTGTTGGGAATTGTCTGGAGAGGCTCGGGAGGTGGAAATATTGTTCCTGGGGAACGGGAGAAAGGTCACTGGTTATTTTGCCTGAGTCCCCAGGTGGAGGCACTACACCACTGAAGGTTTAGTATCTACGGTCTTGTCTCACAAGGACCCAGGCCGGCCCGCTTGAGCTATCATGAGGGCCTCGGCATTGGTACTCAGGACCGGCCAACAACCTACCCTACATATTGGAGGCTTACTGCTGGGATCCTCCCATGCCCCAAAAGATAGCCATGGGTTCTTCATGGAGCCAGGGAGTGGTGTTGGGGCAGACCCCAACCAACCAACCTGCAAGAAAAAATGTCATTCCAAGAATTGGAAGAGTGGTGCCAGTGTGAAGGGTAAGACTGGAAAAAAGTGATTCTATTAAAGGGAATACCAGAAAGTGTTGACAGAGCAAATGTGATGGATATGTTATAAGAATGGGAATGTTGCAACAATTTAAAAATAGAAGGCTGGAGGTACAACCACTCTAGTGATAGTCTGAGTGCCCTGGTAAAGAGCGAGTCTGCGATTTATTTCACCAAGGTGCCCCCAGTCTTCACCCCCAGGGGTTCCCAGGTCCCATGGACAGTGGTCATGCACATGAGCACCCCAGAGCCTGTGGGACCGGGAGTGGACACTAGTGATTTTAGGACCAAAGTGGATTTATGGTTACAATCTGAAGGTAAAATGTATAATGACTTAAAAAACATGTATGAGGCTAACAATGTAGAGTTAAATGAAAAGCCCTCTGTTTGGGTCACTTCATGGACCTTGAGCTGTGGGAAGGGATCCTACCCCCAACTGAAACCATTTTTGGGGCAAAAAACCATGCCCCTGGGGGAAGATGAGTCTGATACATGGGTGGATCAAGCGACCTCAATGGTCCAGGACCCCAACTTCCCTGAGGCTGAAAAGAAGAGAAGGGTATGGGAAAGTCTGAGGGGTCCTGCTATGGACAGCATTGTCACCTTGCAGGCCACCCACCCAAAGGCTGATGCTCGAATGTACCTGAGCACTTTGGAAGGGATATTCAGGAGTACTGATAGTGGGGCTAGGGTAATGAGAAAATTACAAACCACAGTACAGAATAAGGGAGAAAAACTATCCAAGTATTTAATGAGGCTGGAGCAGTTAATTCAAAAAGCGTATAGGAAAGGGGCAATTTTAGCCAAAGACATGAATAGAGACCAAAATGAGCAGATCCTGAAGGGAACAGGTCAGTCTGAAATGTACTGTTGAAGCTAAGATTAGAGGAGAGATTCCAGACCCCTCCCTCCTATGGTGACCTGATGTTGGAGGTCCGGGAAAAGGAGGACCAGGTTTCTGAACCCACTCAAATAATTGCCGCAGCTCAC
This sequence comes from Neoceratodus forsteri, assembly GCA_016271365.2. Classification (NCBI taxonomy): domain Eukaryota; kingdom Metazoa; phylum Chordata; order Ceratodontiformes; family Ceratodontidae; genus Neoceratodus; species Neoceratodus forsteri. The sequence goes on from CM028130.1 coordinate 1,161,764,073, forward strand.
ATGATAAAGACTGCTGTAGACTGCCCCTGTAAGGACCAAGAACCAAATGAGGTGGACTTGTTGCACCAGCAGGTGCAGATGTTGAGTAAACTGGTGTATAAATTGCAAACCTCTTGAGCTAGTGGGCCTGAGCAAGGGCAGGTACACCACATGCAGAGGAACAATCCCCCTGTTCAAACTGAAGCCAGAGTTAACTTCTTTTGCCACCATAGTGGTGAAGAAGGGCACATAAAGAGATACTGTAGAGCCCCTGAGAACCTTCCCCTGGTGGTACAGAAACTTGTGGAAAGACAAAATGTGTCAGGAAATGCCAGTGGGACCCAGTGAAGGAGTGAACTGGGGCCCCAAAGCAGACATGCTCCACAAAGTCTATAAACATGTCTACCCATGGGTCCCCTAAGATTCCCTCCAGCCAGGTGGGCCCCTCAGCTAAAGTCTGGGTTGAAGTTGAGGGGGTGGCCTATGAGGTGCTGCCTGACTGCAGCTCTCAAGTGACTGTGATATTTGAGTTCTGTACAGGCAACACCTCAAGCATCTCTCTGTACAGCCACTTGAAGGCCTGGCTGTGTGGGGGATGAGTAATCAACCGTATCCTTATTTGGGGTGTGTAGTAGTCTGTTAGGGGTTCACCCAAAAGGTAGCGGGACTTCAAGCCCCCCCCGGACACCCTGGCTCTAGTATGCCCAGATACGGGAATGGAGGGGGAGACTCCGGTGGTGGTGGACACTAATACCCACATGTTCCAGAGATTAGCTGAACTATGTCAAGAGTTGGGGTGACCTCAATGCACTGACAAGATTCCAATGCACCCCATGGTTAGAACAGCTTGTTTAAAGAAACTGTCCATTATGCCCTCAAGCGGGGAAGAAGACCCAGTTGGCATTATTAAACGTGCTAGGGTGAAGCCTCCCACAGTGCCCCCGGGGGCTGAGATCACTGTCACTGGAGTCTTAGAGCTAAACACAGCCCCCCAAGATCTCGGTCTTGTTGATTGATAGTCCTTGTAGCAATGAACTGTCTGACCCCTTACTGATCAAGGCACGGGTGATCCCCACCCAGAGTGCTATGGTGAAGCCCCAAAAGAGTACAGTACTGGTAAAGAATGAGAGTAACAAATGAGTGGTGATCAGGAAAGGGAGAACCCTGGCCCACGTGTACACTACAGAGACGATCCAAATCTTGTCCTCCTGAAGCCCACCTATCTCCCAACTGGACCCCAGTGTGTTCCAATTAGGTGATTCCCCACTGCCTGAGGAGTACCAACAAAAATGACATCAGAAGCTGGCACAACGCATGGAGGTTTTTTCCCTAAGTGAACTCAAAGTGGGGTGTGTGAAAGGGACCAAGCATCACATAAGGATGATGGATGAGAGGCCCTTCCAAGAATGATTGAGACACCTGGTGCCTGCTGACAAAATCACCTTCAAGAGCTCTTGGCTGCCAGCATTATCTCCAAATCCAGAAGTCCATACGCTTCACCCATTGTGGTGGTACGGAAGAAGAATGGGGTGGTGAGGCTGTATGTCAACTACTAGATGCTCAACAAGAGAATAATGGCAGTTCAATACACTGTGCCACACATAGAAGACACTCTGGCTTGCCTAACAGGGAGCAGATGGTTCTCAGTCCTGGACCTCAAAAGTGGGTATTATCAAATACCAATGACAGAAAAAGACAAAGAAAAACATGCTTTCATCTGCCCACTGGGGTTCTATCAATTCAAGAGGGTGCCCCAGGGAATAACAGGGGCTCCTGCCACCTTTCAACATTTAATGGAGCGGGTAGTCGGAGATATGAACCTTCTGCAAGTGCTGGTTTACCTCGGTGACCTCACTGTGTTTGACCGCACCATCAAAGATCATGAAGAGAGTCTGATGAAGGTTCTAGACTGACTGTAGGAAGCTGGGCTGAAAATGCTGTTGGACAAATGTCAGTTTTGCCAACCATCCATTAAATATGTGGGACATATTGTATTGGCAGAGGGAGCAAGCACGGATCCTGCTAAAGAGCAAGCCCTGACAACCTGGCCAAGGCAACACAACTTAAAAACTCTCCAATCCTTACTAGGGTTCTGTGGTTACTGTTGGAGGCTTATTCAATATTTTTCTAAGGTCGTTCTCCTATTGACTAACCTGCTGCAGGGCTACCCTCCCACAAACTACAAGCAGAAATGCAAGAACCAAGAAATGACTCCCAAGTCTTACTACAAAGTGAATGAACCTTTCAGAGCCAGGGCGGTCACCAGAGTGTGAGGAGACCTTCAGAAAGATCATCTGCTGCCTTATAGAAGCACTGGTACTGGCTTTTGTGGATCCCACCCAGCCCTATTTTCTCCACACTGATGCCAGCATGGATGAGTTGGGGGCGGTGCTGTATCAAGAACACCCAGGGGGGGTCTGCATCCCATGGCCTTCGCCAGTCAGAGTCTCACTGCAGCTGAAAGAAAATATCCTGAACACAAATTAGAGTTTCTGACCCTTAAGTGAGCTGTGGTAGACCAATTTCATGACTACATATATGGGGCAAAATTCACTGTAAGAAGAGATAACAACCCCCTCACTTACATTAACATCACGGCGAAGCTGGAGGTGGCTGGACATCGATGGCTCTCTGCCCTCTCCATATATGACTCTAAACTGGAATACAGGCAAGGATTGAGCAACATTGATGCTGATGAATTGTCCCATAGACCACATCTGGAGACCCCCAATGGTACCCAAGAACTGCTACCAGAGGTGGTGCAAGCAGTGTGCAGAAAGTTTTTGCTTGGGAACCCAGAGACCGTTCTGCTACCCTGAAGAGTCATTGATTCCTTGGGGGCCCCCACCAGATGCCATAGCAGATGCATATTACAACCATACTGGCATTGACTTTAAGCATTTGCCACAGCCAAATAAGAGAAAACAAAAGTATTTACAGAGGTAAGACGACAGTCTTAAGGGGGTAATAGCTGCATTGGAGAAAGGAAACTACCAAGATCAAGTGCCAAAAACCCACCCAGATGTGCCTATCCTACTGCGAGAGTGGGATAAATTGGAACTACAGAATGGCCTGTTCTATTGGATTGTCAGAGGCCCAAAGACCCAAAAAACCTTCAGACAATTGGTGTTCCCATTGAAGTACCGCCGGGTGGCAGTGAGGTCATCACAAGATGACATGGGCCATTTGGGGTTTGAGTGGACCTTGAGCCTGGTGAGAGACAGATTTCACTGGTCCAGAGTGGTGAGAGACATCGAAGCTTGCTGTAAAAAATGTGCAAGATGCGTCCAAAGAAAGAACTTTCCAAGAAGGACTGCCCATTGGTAAACATAAAAAACACTGACCCCCTGGAGCTAGTCTGCATGGATTTCTTATCCTTGGAGCCTGATAGCAAAGGTTTCAACAGTGTATTAGTCAGTTCTGACCATTGTACCCCATATACTCAGGCCTAGCCTACCAAGGACCAGAAAGTCAGTACAGTTGTGAAAAAGTTATCTGAATTTATCACCCACTACCACATACCACAATGCCAATCATTCCGATCAAAGCCCTGACCTCCAGAGCAAACTGGTTAAGGAGTTTCTATCAGCACATGGAATTCAACAATCAAAAACCACCTCTTATCACCCTCAAGGGGACCCACAGCCTGAGAGATTTAATCAGACACTCATGGACATGCTGGGTACTCTGAACCATAAGCAGAAGACTTGGAGCCAGCATATACCGCAGTTGGTGCATGCTTACAGTTGTACTAAGAACAGTGCCACACACACACCTCCCCTACTTGCTAATGTTTGGAAGAGAGGCTCAGTTGCCCATTGACCTGGCTTTTGGTCTGTCACCTTAGGGAACCAGCAAGAAGTCATAGCTACAGTATACCAAGTGTGTCAAAAGTCAGCTTCAGGAGGCATACAAGCTAGCAGCAGAATGTGCTGGAAAGGTGAATGGAGGAAACAAGGCCAGATATGACCAGAGACTAAGACCCCAACTACTCAGTGTGGGAGAAAGAGTACTATTACAGACCTTTGGAGTCCGTGGAAAGCACAAATTGGCAGACAGATGGTCGTCTGAACCCTATGTCATCCTGGAGAAGTTGGTTAACTTACCTGTTTATAAAGTCAGATGAGAGGGGGCCTCACACTATCAGAACCATTCACCAAAACCATCTATTACCAATAGGACACCTAGAGCCAGTCATCAAAGAAAAGGAGCCTTTTACCCCAAGGGCCCCCAGAACTAGGAGCAGCACCCAAGAGGGTAACCAAATCCAGCATCTCTAACTGCCAAAGTACATGCTCCTTTGGCCCCCACTCCACAATTGTCCAAGGAACCAGATAATGAATATGAAGGTTGTCAAGGAGACCCTGAGGTCTTGTGATACCAATCCTTCACCAGTTCAAATGCTCCGGCTGCCCAGAGTGTAGAGTGGGCTGGAGATGACTCAATCTCAGAAACTACATCTTTTGAATGAAATGTTGATGCTGAACCTTTTGTTCCACAGATCAACCTGGACACCACTACTTGTCGATATGAAAGTTACCAGCTTGCTGGAGGACTCTACAAATACTAAGGATGCTCAGCAAGAAGACCCTGTAGATATTGATGCCCCCAAAATGAACACTGAACAGGACAGTGTCCCCATGAATTCCCCAGAAATCTCACAAGTGTCTAGGAGGTCAGAAAGAGCTCACAAGCCCCACTAAAACTTATGAACAGTCTGAAGAGTCATCTGATATGCCCCTCCATGTGATGCACAAAAGAATTGTGCCTATAGTACAGGCTGTGTCCCTACACCAAAGGTATAAATCTGAGGTGAAAGTAAAAGTTAGTGAACAGGGGCAACTTAATGTGTTCAATGTGTTACCTGTTAATGACTAATTAACATTTTTCTTTCTAAGTTATGTAACTTGTTTGTTCATTAACCCTTTTTCCTTCCACAGCACACTGCCCTAAAATAGACTTTGGAACTCATAAACTGTGGGCAGGGTCTTGTCAAGGACAAGTTCTAACGAGTGGGGAGCATGTAAGCCCCCACCCCCTGTATGGCTTTAAGATGATTGGTCTAGCTAAAAAGACTTCCCAACTGCAGCCCTTTTAATTCTTGTGGTGGGGTCCGGGGAGCATAAACAAAGGCTAACATCGCTGCTGCAGGAGGAAGGAAAAAGAGAAAAAAATGGCTAGACTGTTTTTTGCCCTGGGGAGAGCTGAGCCAATCAGCAGGGAGCCTGGGGAAGGTCATAAATAGTCCCAGGAGCCCACCAAAAATCCAGTCCCCAAGGAGAAGTGAGACCAGGAGATACTGCACCAAGGACTGGAGCCCCAAGCTGTGATGGCTGGTATAGACTACTACAGGCACTAAGCTACAGTGCTGGGACTGAAGATTCAAAAGAGAAACTGGAACTGTTTGCAAAAGAGCACAAGTGGATTACTGCTAATTTGGGCTGTGTTTTCCAAACTGCTTGTTACAAAAACTGTTCAAGCCCACCGGAGGGTGGTGAAGATCCCTGTTAAGACATTTGAGAGTCTGGAGCTCGTCTTTAGCTTAGAGGACTTCACTTTTTGGATTTACAAAAGACGCTTGCCTAATTGCAGTTCAAGGAAATTGCACCCCAGGGTGTTCTGCCTGAAACCCCAGCCTGGGATCAGGGTCTGCATTGAACTGTTCCTGCCAGAACGATGGAGCATGTGATTTGTCTTTAGCCGAGAAGCTCCTGCCCTAGCTGCTGCCTACCAAGCGGTCCAGAGGATTTCACCAGCGTGATCAGAAGCCAAGGACATCCTTCTCACCTGCAACATGTCAGTTAAGTAAAATTTGCCACCAGGGGGATTGCAAATGGTTGCTGTTGTTCCAAGTTGCTTTGCCTTATGTTATTTCTTCATCTAGGACCCTCACACTGGCCACCCCGCAGCACTGCAGGCCTGCCACTGTAGTAGGGTACCCCAAAACACATTGGGACAGGTCTGGTACCAGAGGGGTGGGAGCTTAGAGGAAGTTGCATTGGGTGTTATTGATGGTATTACTGGTATAGTTACTGGTATGGGAAAATGTTGTACAAGTGCCTAACCTTATTTTCTTGCAGCCAAAGCTGGCAGTCCTACTCCCTCCAGTAATAAATAGTTGCTGTGCTTATAGTAATTGCTGTCTCCACGACTGTTTTTGGGTACCATATATTATTGGGAATTGCATGACGGGGCTCAGGAGGTGGAAATATTGTTCCAGAGGAATGGGGGTAAAGTCACTGGTTATTTTGCCCTGGTCTCCAGGGGGAGGCATCACACCAGAAAGGTTTAGTAGTTATGTTCCTGTCTCACAAGGACCCAGGCCGGCCCCCTCAAGTTGTCATGAGGGCCCAGCGCCAGTACTCAGGACTGGCCAACAACTTACCCTATGCAGGCATCTTAGGCATCAGCAGGAGGAAGCAGAGAAGCATGGGACTGTGTCGACTGACTATGGTGAGGCACCTGTTTTCTCCTGTTGTTGCAGTCACTGCTGGTAAGGGCGGGTCTAAACTGTGAATAGGAGCAACACCCTATCTAAGGTAACAGCAAAAGGGGAAGTACACCAGGTACAGGGAAACACAAGTAGCAACACATAAAAAAAGGAGAAGCTAAGAACACTCTATTGGGGGTAAGGATAGATAAGTATTTCCTGGTGACACAGGGAGTGTAGAAGCTGGGAATGCTAGGAGTGGTGCAGTGTGGTGGCTGTGGGGCAGCAGTTTTCAGAGAGACCTTCTGGAGACTGTGTTGCTTACCCAACTGCATGCACCTCTCTGGGTTGAGGGAGGAGGTCACTATACTCCAGGCCGTGTTGGCTAGGATTCAGGGGGACCTCTACCCTCACTCAGGGGCCACCAAGTCTGACATCATTAACCCAAAGGATGCCAGAAAGGAGGAATGACTGGACAATTGTGGGCTCTTGATGGTGGGAGTGGTGGGCCAGAGGCACATTCCTCAACCGGTACCACTACAAAATTCCTATGCTGCTCTGACAAGGCAGGCCTGCTTGGAGGAGGCACTCATGGTAGTGGCCGGGGAGGATGGGGAGGTTCTCCAGAGTGGAGAGCCCAAGGAGGAAGGAAGAGAACACTAGAGGAGGAGGAGGAGGAGGAAGAATCTTCTGGTGGGGAGCTCAATTGTGAGAGGGATAGATTCGGGAATAGGAAAAGAAGGGTAGAGGGAGGTTAAGTGCCTATGCGGCACCACGGCTCAGAGGGATGGGAAGCAAATCCAGATGATCATTAGGGTAGCAAGATGGGAGGCAGAGCTGGATGTCATTTTCCACCTGGGAACTAATGACCTGGATAGGGACAGAGCTGGGATAGTGCAGGGGGAGCTTAACAAGCTGGGAAGTGGTCTTAGACAGTTAGCATGCTAAGTGGCTTTCACTGAGGTTCTGCCTGTCTACAACAGCAGGGAGGAGAGGGATCTCTGCACAAAGACCTTCAATGCATGGTTGAAGGAATGTTGCAGAGAGGAGGGGGTTCGGCTACATTGGGCACTGGGGATCCACCTGGAGAGATAAGAGCTGTTGCAGGGGTGATGGCCTGCATCCATCCAGGAGGGGAACCATAGTCCTCAGAGGACAGTTTAGATGTTACTTTGATGAACATTTAAAGTAGCTGGGGATGTGCAGAAAAAGTCAGGGAGACAGTATCTGACCCCCCCATACACACACACACACATGCACATGCAGGCTGAAGTAGAAAGTAGGGAGAACCCAAGGGGAAATGGAATCCTCCAGGATGGAAACTGTGCCTGAAAATAGTCGCTTTGTGGCTATGGCACCTACCCGGTTAACAAAAACTAAATAAATAAATAAAGGAAGCAGGGCAAAGGAAATGAAGGGGGATGGGAAAGGAAGCATTAAATCCAAGGAAAGGAGGGTGACCAGTGGGGTGTCTCAAGGATCAGTCCTGGGGCCAGTCCTTTTTAATGTCTTCTTCAAAAACATTGCTCAAGGGCTGGAGGGGAAGGTTTGCCTATTTTCAGATGATACCAAGATCTGCAACAGTGTAGACACTCCAGAGGGGGTTAAAAGAATGTTGAGGGATCTGGGAAAGCTGGAAAAATAGTCCAAAGTGTGGCAATTAAAATTAAATGCAAAGAAGTGCAAAATCATGCACCTGGGGTGACAAAACACTGCGGAGAGCTACAGTATTGGGGGGAGTGCTGACAGTCACCAGGAAAGAAAGGGATTTAGGAATAATCATCTCAGTTGACCTAAAGGTGGCCAAACAGTGTAACAAGGCTGTGGGGAGGGCCAGTGGGATGTTGGGGTGCATAGGGAGGGGTATCACTAGCAGAAGAAGGGAGGTGGTGATGCCGTTGTACAAAACGCTGGTGAGGCCTCATCTAGAATACGGAGTTCACTTCTGGAGGCCACATCTTCACAAGGACATAGACAGGGTAGAGGTAGTCCAAAGAAGAGTGACCAACATGGTGTGGTGCTTGCATCAGAAAACATATGAGGACAGATTAAAAGACCTCAATACAGTCATCCCTCACTATACCAAACCCCAGTACAATGAACGCTTGGGTATAACAAACGCCCGTCATGGCTCCCGTCAAGTTCAGGCAGTCTAATTGGAATTGATCGTGCATAGTGTAATTCTGATTTTTAACTTTGTAAACTGAACAAATCGTAGTTAATTTGTTGCTTTTCATGTTGCTACAGCTGCCTGACTGCTTTGCAGTACCGTGCTACTGTATAAATACCATCACCTGTAATTGCAACTGTTAGCCAGGTGCACTGAAAAAATAATTTAATTTGCTGTATTTAAAAAAAATTGTACAGTGCAAGCCTTTTAAATGGGATGCCCTGGTGGATTTCAGGTTGTCTCATTGATGTGGCCATCTCGCATAAGGGAACGTTGAATTTTATGGCTGTCGGGGCTTACTGTATTAGGAAGTGTTTACGTATTCGCTGTACAATACTGTATACTGCGGGTAATTGTGTGTAAGGGGCTAGGTACTACATCACATCTAGTCAGCAGGTGGTGGATGTGCTTTGTGCTACAGTGGCAGGGATCATTTCTTTTAAAATGCAAATCTCCATTTTTTTTTTATTTAAAATAAGTTTCTTATGTGAGGCTTGTGTTTGTAGTGCTTGACATTACACACTTCACAGTTGCTCACTGTCCTCAGCAACAGTGGGACCTGGTTTGAAAAAATCAGTAATTTTACGCTGCTTCATTTCCTGGATAGACTGTCTTCAGATAACAGCTTCAACGTCCAGCAGTTTATCCCAGCAAGTGATATGCCCTTTCAGTTGGCACCACTGCATCACCGTATGAAGTCCGGAGAGTACATTGGCTGTTGGCACAACAGTTTCCTCCGGATTGTCATTCTCCTCTTTGGTGATTTTATGCTGCTTCATTTCCTGGATAGACTGTCTTCAGATAACAGCTTCGATGTCCAGCAGTTTATCCCAGCAAGCGACATGCCCTTTCAGTTGGCACCACTGCATCACCGTCTAAAGTCCGGAGAGTACATCGGCTGTTGGCACAACGTTTTCCTCCGGATTGTCATTCTCCTCTTCACCTTCCACATCTGCCTGCATATCATTAACTCTACGAGCCACAGTGACTACCTCTTCATCAGATAAGTCATCTTCGATGGGCTCATGAGCGTTCATCTCCACAAAAGCTGGGAAGGAAGTGCTGTCCATTAACGATGGCACTGGGACATCAGCCAGAACTGAATTTTGCTTGGATACCTGAACTGCCATTTGTCCTATATATCCAGCTTTTTCAAAACAGTGCTGGATGGTTTCTGTCTTTACACTGCTCCAAGCTCGCTGTAACATATAGATCGCCTCTAGTAAGTTGACTTTACGTGTGATCTCTGCAGCATGGGCACTGCTGCCTTCATCTGTTGTTTTGATTATTTTTCCTGCAACCAGCGACTGGTAGTGCCCTTTTAAGTTTTTTATCACCCCATCTCCATTAGTTGTAGTATGCTAGTTGTGTTTGGGGGGAAGAATGTCAGGGATATGTTTCTGAGCCTTCTACCCATATCATGTGGGTGAGCACTGCAGTTGTTCAGGAACAACAGAATATTTCTCCTGGATCTGCGAAGCTCATTGTCCCATCTGAGAGGCCATGCCATGAAAATGAATCTGGTCATCCATACATTGGTGGACAAACAGTAAGTCACAGGCAGCACCTTCAAATCTTTTGTTTTAGCATTGACCCCAAGATATGGGCTCCCTTAGTGTGTGCAGCCTAAAACCAGACTTTCAGGGAACCCTCCACAGCCGAGTCCTTGCCATCACACTCACGCTTCCACTGCAGGTTGGAATTCACTCTCCACTCTGCAAGAATAGCCTCTCTGTTCTTGCTGATCTGTCCGGCTTGGCTTTTGCTTATGTTAAACTGATTCGCCACAGCAGACAAAGCGCAGGTAGGATTCGCAAGAGCCTCAAGAGCCTTGTAGTGATCGGCAAGCGAAAGCTCGTTTTTGGGGAGTGCCATGTCACAGTGAAAATGGTGGAAGTGAATGGCTGTGTAATGTGAGACTGCATTTTTATAATGTGTGCAACAGGATTTTGAACCAGTTCTCACTTATTGTTGGGTAACGGGTAACAGACTGATTGGCATCACATTGTCATCCTATAAACACATCTAATCACACAGTACTTGGGCACTTATTGTCCCGCTTAGCCGACATGCATCCCTGTCACTCTCTGTCCTAACCATTTATAATGTAATTGATTTCAGCAGCTTATAATTTTCTGCATAACAGGGTCCTGTTATGCAGAAAATAAAAACATTTCAAAAAGAAGAGAAATTCAAGATGTCTCCCCCTTTTTTGTTTTCATTTTCACTCTCTCCTGTCTACTCCTCTAACTTCCTATCTATACTATTTTTCTTGTCAGGGTGGCCAACCTGGCAATTCTTAAACTTTACTATCCCTGTTATCCAATTCTAGTTTGTACATCTTGATAGTAGTTATGGTAATGGGCTTTAATATAAAGAGTAATTGCCCTTAAAAGCATTTTTTGAAAATTCAGACAAAGCAAAAGTTTGTTGCTAAAGGCCCCCACTAAGGAGCAGTGCTACACTCCTAGCAAGTACTGTAACTCTGAAGTCCTGTTCTGGTGCTCGCCCAAGGAAATAAAAAGGAGCTGAATTTATCAAGGACACTGAGGGCATAAAGAAGTAAGCCCTGCAGTGTCTATATTCATTCAAGAGGGGCTGTAATTGTTTAAAGAAGGTGCTGCCTTTCTGTTAAAAGGCTGAAAAATGAACAGCTGTTGGCAATATTTGTTAAATAAACACAGTAAAAACTCTGTTAGCTAGAATTACAGTATGTAAATAGGGGATCAATGTGTTTCATAAATAAAAACTTTTTTTTTTCCTTTGGGTTTTGCACTAGAACATCAAACTGGCTATTTATTAAAGAATCTAGAACCTTACAAGGAAACAAGATAGGCAGCACGCCCCTCATCTGTTGCCCTTGGTTAAAGATTCTAGATTCTTTATATTTATATTTATAATTTAGGTTACTTCTCTTTTCTCTACTACGGTTTACTTACCTGGGTAAAGTCATCAGGGAAGCCCTTCTCATAGGGTTGGCAGCCCATGAAATGGCTGCCGTTATAGCAATCAAATGGAGGTGATGTCAGAGAGTAGGTGGAGCCAATGTCAAACTCCGCCCCTTTTGAGTACTATATAAGGCCTCCATCAGAAGACCTTGTCAGATAGGGAGAGGAAGGAAACTGGTCAGTATCTTCTGATCAGGTGAAGGAATGGAAATGTGAATGCCTACACACTAGCTTGGAAGTACTGGATACTGAGAAAAGCAGGGAGTCTGACTGCAAGACTTGCTGGGTTTTTGTTTACTTTTGTTTTGGTGTAAGTTAACCTATTTCTTTCCTGTAAATAATTAATTTTTTTATTTTTTTATTTTTTTTTCTGGAAATAAAATGCTAAACACTATGCCAGTGTTTTTATGCACTTCATTTTTGTGACTAGTGTCTGTTATTGAACCCACACGCTTACACTCAGCAGGCATCTCGGTAAAGTGGCTGTCTAGCTTAACCGCGTCCCGCTTATTTGGTGTGGACTGTATTTCATTTATGCATTTAATGTTCCTTTACTGCTGCCTGATTGCTTTCCAATACTATGTAACTGTACACATACCCTTACCTGAATACCTGTTACAGGTCATGTACCGAAGTCAACATGAAACATTCAGGTTATTCATTCGACACCAAGCTGAGGATTTTGGATTGTCTCAAGGCAGGTGATAGTCTTGATAAACTGGCCAGCGAGACTGGTTACTTGAAGTTGACCATCTATACATGGCAAAAACAAGAATCCTCTCTACGGGACTTTGTTGTTGAGTGTTCTGATATCGAGGTTCTCCAGTGTAAGAAAATTCACCGAGCCGATGAGCTGGAGATTGATAATGCCACTCAGTTGTGGTTCACCCAGCAAAGAGCTAGCTGTGTGTCTATCTCTGGTTCCATTCTGCAGGAAAAGGCTGTTTACTTTGTCCGTGAGATTCACGGACCAGAAAGCTGTTTCGAATCCCCGACAGAATGGCTTTGGAGATTTCAACGTCGCCATGGCATCCATTGCATTGCCCTGACAGGAGAGGCTAGGTCCTGTGATGATGCTGCAGCAGAACCTTTTTTGTTAATGAAATTAATAAACTAATAAAAACAGCATATCAATACAGTCATACAGTGTTTTACATAGTGGGTTTTTTTTTCATTTTCAGTGTCCTTCGATTTAATGAACTTCCTACTATAACGAATGATAACCTTGGCTCCCAAATCAGTTGTTATATCAAGGGACGACTGTATGTATACACTGAAAGAGAGGAGTGATAGAGACCTTTTAGTATCTTAAAGGCTTGAACAAAGTGCAGGTGGGTGACATCTTTCAGTTCAAGAGTTGTAGATGGACAAGGGGGCACAATGTGAGATTGGACGGGGGCAGGATAAGGGGAAATGTGAGGAAGTTTTTCTTCACAGAAAGGGTGGTAGATGCTCGGAATAGCTTGCCCCAGGAAGTAATGGGTGCTAACACAGTGGGGGGATTCAAGCATGCGTGGGATAGACATAAAGGAACCCTAGATGTGGGGAAGAGAGGCAAAAACCAATTACCAAGTAGGGTCAGCAGGCACTGATGCAGACCGGGAATACGGGCAGACTCAATGGACTTAGCAGTCCTTATCTGCTGTCAACTACTATGTTACTATGTTTATTAAAAGAGAGAGAGGGAAGGAGAGAAGGCAAAAAGGAAAGAAAGAGGGTAATAAGCACTGTTACCAAAATCTGGAATGCCATGTCTGCAAATGCTAGAAGTCTAGGAAATAAGATTCTGGACCTAGAGGCCATAATAGCAGAGGCTGACCTTGATACTGTGGCCATTACTGACTCATGGGGCACTAAATACTATGACTGGGACATGTCCATATCAGGCTATTCTCTGTTCAGGAGGGACAGAGTGGGAAGAAAGGAGGGAGTGTGGTTCTTTATGTGAGGGAAGGCATAAAAGCAACAGAGATACAGGGAACACAGGGGGGAGCAGAGGTACTGTGGATCACCCTAGAGATGGGGAACATAGTCTCTATTCACACTGGCATGATCTACTGACCTCCAGCACATAGGGAGGAGTTAGATAAAGTACTGGCGGAAGCTATTGACAAGATGGCAGCAAAGGGGAAGGTGCTGCTGGTAGGGGACTAGAAGAAGATTAGAACCTCCCACCTGTGACTTCAGCTAGAAGCAGGGACATCCTGGATTCCCTGCAGGGGGCATTGCTCAGGCAACTAGTCAGTGAACCTACTCATGATGGAGCAATACTGAACCTGATACTCATTAATAGGGACAGTGTAGCAGATGTCAGGGTAGGAGGCCACATGGGGAATAGTGATCACCATACAGTGTGGTTCAATATAAGGACAGCTACAAAACCGGACCACATGAGGACAAGGGTCCTGCACTTCAGGAGGGAATATCTTAAATGATGGGTGAATGGCTTAATGATGACCTGTCATGGGGGGGGATGAAATGGTTGGGGTGGAGGAACAGTGGGTGAAGATAAAAAGGACCATAGAGAAAGCAACAACCCTCTGCACCAAGCAAGTGAGTAAAAGCAAAAGGAAAAAGAGACCACTACAGTTCTCGAAAGAAGTTGCAGAACGAGTAAAGACTAAAAGGGTAGCATTCAGAAGCTATAAGGAGATGCAGAGGGAGGAGGATAAGGAGGTGTATCAGGGAAAACAAAGGGAAGCAGTGAGAGCAGTAAGGAGCGCAAAGGAGCAAACTGAAGAGAGAATAGTGTGACACCTTTCCGTGCGGAGGGGCTTACCTGGAGTCCCTGCATGCCACCACTGAACTGTCCCGCTTGTCTCTTCACTCACGCTGGCCCAGGACTGCAACTGGAATGGGGGCTGGGGGGGCAATAAAAATGACTGCTGCAATTTTGCACCACAACATACACATCTTTGAGCAGCAGCGGCTCAAATGTTTTAAGGCGCTGGGAGCACCCGCCCACCAGGAGAGCTCTGGAAGCTCCATTGGCAGCCACTACAATGCTTCCCTAGTGTACTCTGGCCCCAGGGACTTCAGTCAGCTTCATGGGGTGCGGCGACCTGAGAAGGAGGAGAAGAGGACCAGAGCAATTTGGCATGCTGTGCCTTTAAGAGAGTGGCTCTTGGTCACATACAGAGACAGCCAGCCTTCTTGTGGATGGGGGCAGTGGAGAATGGAGCTCCCAGCAGGGAGCATGACAGCAATATCCTCACCAGGCCACCACTGGAAAGACAGGCACAGTTGTGCCCATCAGTTCTGGAAGCAGCACACTTCAAAGGGCAGAGGAAATAAAATAAAACAAAAGACTTTTGGAGCACAGGGCTCCAGTGAAGAAAGAGGCCACCATCTTGGTGACCCATGACCTGTAAAGCAGCAAATCAGATGGCAGCAAGACTTGAGCAATGGCATGTAGAAGGATATACAGAAGATTCCTCCCAATTGGACTGGTGCACTTTTTGAGCCAATCAGAGGGCAAGCCAGGGCAGAGGACTGATGGACAGCCCTATCTGCCCAATTACAAGTGGAAGAAAAGAAAAGATATCTGTGAGCCCTCCAGAAGGAGAGGGCAGTTCAGCTGGGACACTGAGCAGTGCAGTTCTGCATGTTGGGGAGGGAGCTGGGGCCTTGCCAGGCCTACTCCGCGTGGGTTCTCCATAGGAACCACTTCTCTGTAGCTTTGTGAGTCCTCCCCAGGGACCACTCCTTGAAAGTTCTGTGGGCTGTCTCCTGGACTCGAATTTGTCAGAGAAAGAGAGCTGAAGTGTTTGTGCCAGAAGGGCACTGTCTGAAGAGTCTGTGCCAGAAGAGCAACGTCTGAAGAGTCTGTGCCAGAAGGGCACTGTCTGAAAACTCTGTGCCAGAAGGGCACTGTCTGAAGAGTCTGTGCCAGAAGAGCAACGTCTGAAGAGTCTGTGCCAGAAGGGCACTGACTGAAGAGTCTGTGCCAGAAGGGCACTGTCTGAAAACTCTGTGCCAGAAGAGCATTGTCTGAAGAGTCTGTGCCAGAAGGGCACTGTCTGAAGAGTCTGTGCCAGAAGGGCACTGTCTGAAGAGTTTGTACCAGAAGAGCATCGTCTGAAGTATTTGTGCCAGAAGAGCCTCATCTGAAGTGTTTGTGCCAGAAGAGCATCGTCTGAAGTGTTTGTACCAGAAGAGCCTCATCCAAAGTGTTTGTGCCAGAAGGGCACTATCTGAAGTGTTTGTGCCAGAAGAGCCTCGTCTGAAGTGTTTGTGCCAGAAGGGCATTGTCTGAAGTGTTTGTGCCAGAAGAGCATTGTCTGAAGTGTTTGTGCCAGAAGAGCCTTGTCTGAAGTGTTTGTGACAGAAGGGTACTATCTGAAGTGTTTATGCCAGAAGGGCACCATCTGAGCTGAAAGAAGAGATAATGCCAGAAGAGGCACCACCTGAACAGAGAGGAAGAGATTGTGCCAGGAAGGGCACTGTGAGTGAAGGAGAGAGGACTAGCCAGGCCATACATCCCCCCAAGTCCCCTCCTGGGCTCAATCTAAAGCTTTATTGGAGTCCTCCTCAGGTCTCCCCAAGAAGATTCCCTGTAGTCCTCCCCAGGGCTCCTTCCTTGTGAACCTATGTCTGGGTTCACCCATCCAAGCATGTCTGAGTTGATTCCAGGAGGAGACAGAGACTGCATCCTGTTCAGGTTCCTCAGAGCCAGGTAAGGGGCCAGCTAGTCCTTATCAAGTGGGGTGGATCGGGGAACAGGGAGTCACAGGCGCGGGCCTGATTGCTAGGGCACTTTTAACCCATTTGGGGGAGTTGGACCGTGGGGTCGCTCCTGGGGTCTGGATTCCTTGGGAACCGGGAAGCCACTGCACAGTGCTCCTGTATCCTGGGTACACAGCAGTAGAGCTGTGGCTAGAGAAGCATGAGGCAGAAAAGCATAATAGACAAGAAGTGTGAGCTGGGAGAGCTGCATTTGGAGAGTTGATACAGAAGAACTGCATTCACAGAGGTGTGAAACCAGAAAGACTGTGTCCTGAGAAGTGAAGCTGTGAGACTGTTACCATGGAAGTGTGAACTAGAAAGGTAGTTGGTGTTGCCTGCTTGAAAAAATCCAAGACTTCTGATTGGTTATCTGGCTCCAGTGTGGTGATCCCTGCATCTTCTGAAAGGTTTTTCTGCTCCAGTGTGCCACTGTTTATGTCCTCTGAATTGCTCTCCAGCCCCTCAGTGCTGGTCTCAATGACGGACGTTCTCTGGAAATCCATTGGTCACATGAGTGTTGGCATTGCTGGCAAGATTTTCTGTTTTCCTTGTTAGATTACAATTTGCATTCAAGTTTGTTCGAAAGTCAAGCAAGTAGTTGGGACTTTCTTTTCCTGTTAAATTCGTGCTAGTACTCTATGGCCTGTTGGGGGTTAAAATGCAAGCTTGCTAAATTGTCCATCAAGTGCAACACCGCAAGATCCCGGGCAACTCTTCAATCAAGTCTGCACCGGGACTGTAACCTAGCTCTTGGGCACCGAGAGTCTGTTGATAGTAGTTTTAGTACCTAGATCTATAGTTTTACTGCTGGTACCAGTTTCATTGTATTTATCTCAGTGGGCCTCTTGCTTGGGCAGGTGCACTGTGTATGGTGTACTGATTATGGGGGAAATGTTTAATGGTAATCTGCAAGTGCTTAACCCATTTTCCCTTCTCCAGCTACTCAAGGCTTTGTGCAAAAATAAAGCATTGTTAATTGTTTGCATTTCGGTGTGTGCCCTCAGTTGCCAGAGGGTGGTATTGTCCGGCATAGGGAGGGGTAGGTACTGCTTCACAGTGGGCAGTACTGCACACAACATCTGACCTACTTATTCTCTCTGGGTGGAGTCACTGCACAATTTACTAATTTGGGACAAACTCCTATTACAGGAGAACAAATGAACCCAAACCCCTCAACCAGGTGTGCCATGCTACAGCCACCAGGAAGGAGTGTGAACCCTGGGTCGCCGCAGCCAACTGTGGGGGGGGGGTCACAATAGTCCAGGCAGTGATGAAGGGAGACAAGACATTTTTTTTAAATATGTAAGCGAAAGGAGGGAGACCAGGGGTGGGATTGTAAGACTAAACAGGGAAGGAAGGACTGTGCAAAGGGGGACCAGGAAAAGACAGACATCCTGAACAAATACTTTTGTTCAGTGTTTACAGAGGAAGGAGAAGGGGAGGGGCTACAAAATAGTAACAGGAGCACTGAAGGGAGGGAGGTGTACACTAGTCCATTTTCAGAGAAGAGTGTCCTGAAGGGACTCATTAATCTGAAAGTGGACAAAGCAATGGGGCCAAATGGGGAAAATCCAAGGGTACTGAGGGAGTTCAGGGAGGTACTGGCTGCACCTCTGATAGTCCTGTTTAACAGCTCATTAGAAATAGGAGTAGTTCCAGAGGGCAGATGTAGCCCCACTTCACAAAAGTGGTAGCAGGGAAGAGACTGGCAATTATAGGCCAGTGAGCCTGACTTCAGTGGTGGGAAAGTTAATGGCATCACTGTTGAAGGAAAGGATTGCAGAATATCTTGAATCCAGTGGCTTATAAGACCCAAAGCAGCATGAATTGATGGTGGGGAGGTCATGTCAAACGAATCTGATAGATTTCTTTGACTGGGTGACCAAGGAATTAGATCTAGGTGGAGCAGTGAACATGGCCTACCTAGATTTCAGTAAGGCTTTCAACACCTTTCTACACAGGAGGCTAGTAAGCAAAATGGGTAAATTAGGACTGGGTCCAAAGGTGGTAAATTGGGTAAGCAATTGGTTAGGGGCTAGGTGACAATGAGTGGTGGTAAACGGAGTTCACTCAGTGGAAGGGAGGGTAACCAGTGGGGTGCCACAGAGATTAGTGCTGGGATCGGTCTTCTGTAACATCTTTATAAGTGACATTGCAGAGGAGCTGGAAGGGAACATCTGCCTCTTTGCAGATGTCACCAAAATCTGCAATAGGGTTGACACTCTGGGGGGTTAGAAAGGATGAGCAGGGGTCTGTGAAAACTCAAGGAGCAGCCAAGGGTATGACAGCTGGGTTTCAAAGTGAAAAAGTGCAAAGTAATGCATATAGGGCACAGAAACCCAGAGGTGGAGTACAAAATGGGAGGAGTGGTACTGATGACCACCAAGCAGGAAAGAGACCTAAGGGTGATCATATCAGATGACCTAAAGGTGGCCAGGCAGTGCAACAAGGCAGTTGGAAGGGCTAGTAGGATGCTGGGGTGCATAGGGAGGGGCATCACCAGCAGAAAGAGGGAGGTGGTATTGCCTCTGTATAGATTACCAGTAAGACCCCACCTAGAGTACTCTGTGCAGTTCTGGAGAAGGACACAGACAGAGTGGAGGCGGTACAGAAGAGGGCAACTAAAATAGTGCAGGTTCTGCATCAGAAGTCCAATGAGGAGAGACTTAAGGGCCTAAAGATGCACACCCTGGAAGAGAGGGAGAGAGAGTGGGGATATGATAGAGACCTTTAATTACTTCACAGGGGTAAATAAGGTACAGGTGGGAAGTATTTTTTGGAAAACAAGGTGCTCAAAGACAAGGAGACATGATAAGAAGCTGGAGAGGGGTAGATTCAGGACAGAGGTGAGGAAGTACTTCTTCACAGAAAAAGTTGTAGATTCCTAGAACAGTCTTCCATCAGAGGTGGTGGGGGCAAAAACAGTGTTGGGGTTTAAGAATGGATGGGATAGGTATAAGGAAATCTTAGGGAAAGGGAAGGGGGGTGGGTGAATGGGCCAAAGATCAAGTAGGATCTGCGGTGATACTGCAGGCAGGGAAAAATGGGTAAACTAGGTGAGCCAAGCAGTCCCTTATCTCCCAGCAAAGTCCATGTTTCATCTACCTCTGTGGAAGGCAATTTGCCAATGCCGATACCACTAGGCTGTTCTGGTTCTTCTTCAGCAACACCACCACACAGACATGACTGTGTTATGTGTAATGTGCCCTGCATTCATTTCAATAAGTGTTAGCATGCCAGCACTTCTAGGGGACAGATTTGTACACCTATCCTACACAATGGACCCTGCAGAGCTGATTACCCTCTCCATGCTGACACTGGAGAGTAGACAGCTCAGATATTTGACTGCTATGAGGTAAGTGTTGGCCAGTCAGTAACCTTGCTGTACAGCAGTGGCTCTTCCAATGCATTAAGGCGCCTGGTGTTCTCCAAATATGCATCCGCCATATGTTGCACTGCACCCATTCCTTCCAACTCATCAGTCTCATACTCCTTTTCTTCCATGCCCCGTAGTTCCCACCTGGCACAACGCATTCAAAAGGGGATTTATTGTCATTTTTCCTGTTACCAGACCTGTTTTTTCAACCCATTTACCTGAGGTGACCACCCGGTCTCTGATCACTTTCATGTTGTGTTTTACATAACTGTGACCGTAACATCTGTACCCAATAAACCCATTTTATTAGGTTTTTTTCCTATTTCTTTTTTCTTTCCTCACTGCTGTGGCCCTTCTATTTTCCAGAGGGAGCCCCCAGCCCCATCCCCCAGCGTCCCTCATCCGGTGCTGGCCCATAGCACCAGGGGCCGGTGGGGTTCCCCAACCCCCACCAAAGACTGGATCCAGTGTGGCCAGTGCCATGGCTAGCCAGGAGCAGAGCCTGCAAGGCACCCTCCATCATTCTGCCACAGCAACAATTTTTCCTGTTTTTTCTCCCAGGAGACAAGGTATACAATGACGCCTGTGGAGTGAGCATGCACGAATCTGCATGCGCTCCCTCCTAGCATCTGCCCCATCTCCTCCCCTTTTTCCACTGTGTCGGTGCACTGTCCCCCAGCCTCCACTAGGGGCCAGTCAGATGCTGACCACTTTTGACAGCCCTTTCTGGAGAAAGAGAGCAGCCCCTCAGATGCTAGATCCTTCTCCTTCCCTGCCAACCAATCCATTTTATTAGTTGACTGGTTAGATTTTGAATCTGATCACGTCCACCTTCAAGTATAAATGTATATTGTGGGTCCAACATTGTTGCAACACTAAAATCTACAGACTAAAGAATGCGGGAAATATGGATATTGCAGTCCAACACATGGAGCATGTGTTCTACTAAGGCACAGCTTCCCGTATCACTACCTGCCTCTAGCACCTGCTGTACATTCAACAGCACCTGTCTCAGCACCCTTAGAAGTGGGATGGCCTGACTGATATGAGCCAGTGTCCTCACTCACTGCCTGTGTCGTATGTTCAAATGGCCTTATAGTCATGATCAGGCCATCCATTCATTGCCATTGATCTCTTGTCAGAGACATGGATATGCCAGCACTGTTATGGCTTGTATGCATCAGCAGATATTCTGAAATGGCTTTGTGCTGCTTGTACAAGCACTCAATCATGTACAGTGTTGACTTCCATCTGGTGATGATTTTCAGCTTCTGTCATTGCTGAGGCAGTTTTTTGGGGATCTGCAGATGCCTTAGGTGGTCATGGGCCTTTCCAGAATGGGTGATGACTTCCAGCTTTAGATAATGCTGAGGCAGTTTGTTCTGGATCCATAGGTGCCTTAGATGGTCACGGGCCTTTCCAGAATGAGCAAAGTGGGCACAGATGCAATGGGCCACAGTCAGTATGGACTTGATTTCAGGATATGATAGAAAGTCCTGCACTAATATATTAAGACAGCGTGCCATGTATGGAACCCTGAGAAACACCCCCATCACTAATGCATTTAAACACATTCAAACCATTATCGCTTGCAATGAAACCCAGTTTCAGGGAATACGGGTGCAGCCACTCATCAGTCTCAGTCAGGAGCAGTTCTAATATTTTCTGACTCATGTATGATCCACTTACACTATTTTTTGCCAGTGTCGCATATTGACAAATACCCAGAATGTTACTACCACTGCAGTTAGGCATAATGGATTTTTTTTCTGAACATGTAAAAAAAAGGCGTGCAAATATTAAATCACTTGATGTGTCCTTGCAGTCTTCCCAGACAAACATAGATTATTTTCTGACACCATCAAGTACAGGAAAAAAAACAAAGAAGTACTCCACATGAAAAGATATGAAAAATACATTTCCCCAAATATTAAAAATATCTCATCAACTAACATTAAAAGAAAGTGTAGCGAGGACATCAAAATCTACCCACTCACATCCAACAAGCCAGCTGTTTAAAAGAGTCATTGCAGAGCTGTTGGCCAAGTGTCAATTCCCCTTTGCTTATGTTGCCCAAAAAGGTTTCCTCAAGTTCATGAGCCAGATTGAAACATGGTGCACCATTCCTTGTCGAACATATTTCTCAAAAAAGGCTGTTACACAGTTGTATGACTTGGTGTGTAGTGCAGTCACCAAGCAGTCAAACCTCTCTGAGGTGAAGCAGGTTCACATAACTACAGATATATGCACCAGTAACCAAACAATTGAATACATGACTGTTACAGCTCATTGGGCAAGTTTTCAGTCAGAAAGTAATAATCCTTACTCTACCTTAAGCAGTAGGAAGCAGGCTGTATTATATGTTACCACCTTTGAGGAAAGCCACACTGCTGTGAATATTTTACAGGAGCTGCAAATAGGAATCATGTCCACACAACGACAATTTTATAGCGAAAACCATCACAGCGACAAATCTCACCAGGTCACTGTGATGGCCTCGCCACTCTCTTTCCGGGGGGTTGCACCCCCACCCCTAACCAACTCTAACTTGGAGTTGGATATCTAGAGATGGGGGGTGTGGGGAGCACAGCCTCCTGCATGGGGGTGCGTGGGGGTGAAGCCCCCCCTCAAAAAACACTTAGTTCTGACAGGAACAATGCCGACGGTTGTCATTGTTCCAATCGCTGTCGGGGCATGTCGACAACATCATTGGCGATGTGGTGCCATGGAACCCTGCAAATACAATTCCAGAATTAGCTTACTCCATATTCCTTATCTCCAGGGTTCCTAGAGTCAGATAATGGCGCCAACATAGTCAAAGCTGCTAGAGATGGCAACTACCAACACATACCTTGTTTTGCACATTGTTTAAATCTTCTCATCCATAATGTCGTAAATGGAAGCAGAAATGTGGAAAACCTATTGGGTCTTGCTAGAAAAATATGTGGGCATTTCAGCCGCTCTATGAAAGTACAACAAATCCTGAAGGGGCTGCAGAGGTCAAACAATTTACCACTGCATACATTAAAGCATGAAGTTCCAACCCACTGGAATTCAGCATTTTACATGTTGGAAGGGCTTCTTGAACCGAAAAAATCTGTACATGACTACACCATGCAGAATCAAATAGGTAACGTAGACACCATGCTCAGTACCAGCAGTTGGAGTCTACTTAAATCTTTGTTCACTTTAGTGGAGCCATTTGAGGCTTCCACACATGATGTCAGTGCGGACAGTGCAACTCTGAGTCAAATTCTTCCTCAGATAAGATTCCTTCACATTCTCCTTGATGGCATGGAGAAAGACTTTCGGTCAAAAGAAGACACCATTGCTGTTATGCTGGCAGATGACGTGAGTCTCAGACTGTCAACTAATCAGCAAATAAATGCCATTTTTAAGAATGACACCTATGTTTTGGCTATGTTGCTAGATCCCTGCTTCACCACTGCCACCATGCCAGTCACATGTGCCACACTACTCTTAGTTTTGTCAATCATCAGTTTATTATGTATGATGCCCACCATGGGTATAATTTTTGGAAACAGCAGCAGCCTCACTCAGATTAGCTGTGCCTCTTGTACCTGTCTCAGCAATGTCTGCCACAGATATAATTTTTTGAAACAGCAGCAGATGGCTGAATCAGAGCAGCTGTGCCTCTCATACCTACATCAGTAATGCCCACCATGGGTATAATTTTTTGATACAGCAGCAGGCTCACTCACAGCAGCTGTGCCTTTTGCACTTGCCTCAGCAATGCCTGCCATAGATATCATTTTTGGAAACAGTAGCAGGCTCAGTCAGAACAGATGCACCTCTCATACCTGCCTCAGGAATGCCCGCCATTTGTATAACTTTTTGGAAACAGCAGCAGGCTCACTCAGAGCACCTGTGCCTCTTGCACCTGCCTCAGCAATGCCCACCATGGGTATATTTTTTGGAAACAGCAGCAGACTCAGTCAGAGCAGTTGCACCTCTCATACCTGCCTCAGCAATGCCTGCCATGGGTATAATTTTTGGAAATCTAACAAACAGTGTAATACAGCCGTAAAAGGATATTGTTTCACTAACTGCTGCAGAGAGAGGCAGTATAGCTGACTATGTCACAGTAATAAATGACATGGCTAGGGGCACCTAACAAACAGTGAAATAGTATACAGTCTGCAGTCAAAAACAGTCTTTCACATTTTTGTTATGGTCAGGGTAGGGTAATGGGTTAGTAGAATAATTTGGGTAGTAACTACTTGACCCTAACAAACTACCCATTTTTCATTAGGGTATTTTTAGGGTAACTTAGGGTAGTTTAGAGATACCCATGGGTAGTATTTAGGGTAGGGTATTTCACTACCCGCCCATGCCTAATGCACAGACATGCTATACAGTGTAGGCTGCACCATTCAGGGTGTTAAGATACCAAGCAGCTGGACTCTGCACACTGGTGGTATGGCTAGAGGTATAGCATTTGACTTAGGGTGGTCACAGATGCTGTACAAATGAAGTGATTGTTGGTGTTTTATGGACAGGGATTGATGTGCTTCAGTGACTCCGGCTGTTAGTATTCAACCCACTACTGTTACTATAGCCACAACTAGGCAATCCCACCAATTCCTCCTCTTCATCTCTGTAGTAGTTCTCCAGGGTCAACTCTGACTCCACCAGGACTGTGTCACTTCAGGAAGCCTTGCACAATGAAGATAATAAGGGATAAGGCTCCCCCTGTGCTAGCCTCCCTTTGGTGCTGAGTCCAGCATAAGAAATGCTTGGACCTGAGTTGTGTGTGTTTCCCAATAGTGCCTGGGTGGCTTCCCTTTTTTCCATGGCTAACACACACTCGATACAACTGGCAGATAGCCACTGTTTCATCAGCTGGGTCCAGAACATAAAAATCCCCAAACTAGGGATTTTTTAACCCTTGTTTTTACATGGTGGCAGGTGTTAAATTGGACAGAAGCTCACAGGAACTCAGTTCCACCACCTCTTAAAAAATTGTTTGACAGTTCCACCACCTCTGTCATCTTTCTTCATTGACAACTGTAGGAGAGTTCCACAGCCTAGAAATGACAGTTCCACTGCTTAGAAATCTAGATGTTAGAGTTCTCCCACCTAAACATTTCCAATGTAACCACTGCATGGCAGTCATACCTCTCAACTGTCCCTGATTTTCAGGGACATCCCTGATTTTGCCTCAAAATTTTACTCTGTCCCTCCTAAAAATTGTGTTTCTGTGACCAAATAGCAGGGGTTATAAGCACAAACTAATGTCAAACATTAAAGTTACAGACTTGTTCTTCCTTAGAAAATGCATTTTACACTAAGCCCTTTATTCTACCAGCTTTCTAAGTGGATATCTCCAATTTTGAAGAAGTGTCCCTGATTTTGGTCCTTTGTCCCTGATTTTTTTCAGCCTTGTCCCTGATTTATGAGGCAGGAGGTTGAGAAGTATGATGGCAGTGGACCTGGTGCTGGAACACTGGATGGGTGGCAATGGGTATTTTTGAGATTGATTTCTGCACTGCGACAGTAGGTGACTTATGCTGTGTTATTTCTCAACGTTGCTAACAGGAACAACAGCTGGAGGATTGGGGGTTTGGACATTTCCTGATATAATTGTCATGTACTCAGCACCACAGGTTCAGCAGGATGACCCATAGAGGGTCCAGATCATCATCCTGATCTCCAGCTAGGCTGACAACCTCTTCCTGAGATCTGTCCTCCTCCTTCTCCTCACTTTTTCCACCCTCTCTTTCCTTCTCATCACCCTTGTGTGCAACAGTCAGAGCTCCCTCATCGGCCTGTGAAGCACAGTCAAGCTCATCATCACCTATGTTAGGAAATGGGAAACTATCATCCTGATCAGGCTCACCAGCACCAACAGCAGTCACAGGGCAAAAGCAACCACCTCATCATTCTCAACCACATGTCCAGAGCAAGACATTTGTCTGCTTTTTGGACTGATCCTCTTGTCACTTCCTCCACCACCAGCAGTGCCTGCACCCACCAGCATTGATGCCACAGATGTGACAGAGAAACATTTGGCCACAATAATGCCCCCCACCACTTATGCCAACTACTCCTTTTCTAGAAGTGCCACCGGCCGCTGATGAACCTGTGGCAGAAGTAGTTGTATTGGATACAACACCCTTCTGAACCACAGAAACTACAGTCTTCTTGGCAACATCGCCACTGCTGGCAATTCAGACTTTACTCGTGCATCTTTTCTGGGCATTTTGATATTTTGAACGTTGCAGTTAAACTAAATACAGGCAGCAGCAGAGACACTATAATAGCTCAGCAGAGCAGTGTGATTTAAATAACACAACATCATGCTCAAGTTTAAGAAGGGCCAGAGTTTCAGACATTACTTCTGTAGTTAAAGAAATACTAGTGGGGACTACAGAAAATCCCCTGTTTGTAATACATGCTGGGACTAACGATGTAAATAGAACAAGTCTTGAAGAGCTTAAACATGACATCATCACACTCAATAACGTGTTGGCAGAGAAGGACAGTCTTGTGTGCTTTTCTGAGATTCTACCTGTACCTAGAGCTACTAATGCTATCAATACTAAGATCAAAGCCTTTAATGACTGGCTCAGACGTTGGTGTCTCCAGCAGGGCAGCTTATGCCTAGCTCATTGGGAAACCTTCTATTTGAAAAATTCTTTGTTCTGCTGGGATGGACTCCATCTCAGTCATAAGGGAAGTACTTTATTGGGTAGAAGTGTCAACTCAGCTATTAACAAACTTTTAAACTGAAAACTGGGGGGGGGGGGAGAATGGGATTTTGTTCTGTTCTCTAAAAAGGATTAATAGTGATTCTTCTGTGTGCAAGGTCCTTTCTCAATGCAAGATCTTTGAATTTGGTTAAAATGGCAGAACTTGAGGCTAAGTGCCTCATAGCTAATTATGGTCTTATTTCTATTACTGAAACCTGGTGGGTTCCTGATACAACGTGGATTCCAAACCTTCCAGGATATAAGCTATTTCACAAGGATTGACAAGGCCAGATTGGGGGAGGGGTTTGCCTCTATGTTAGGGAAGATATAGCCTCATTTCTACATCCTCTTTTTAGTAAAACTGAATCCATATGGGTGAATATTCAGTTTAAGGGACAACCCCAACTTTTGGTTGGGACCTGTTATAGACCCCCGACACCTAACTTGGATTACACCCTACTTTTACATAAAGAAATTTCTGATATGGCCTCTAAAGGCAATATTCTTGTTCTGGGTGATTTTAATATGCCCTCTATTATTTGGACTTCCCTATCTAGTAGCTCTCTGGCTGAAAAGGATCTAATCACTCTTATAATGGATATGGGCCTTGAACAACTCATAAGTGAACCCACATGTGGAGAGAACATTTTAGACTTAGTCATTACTAATATAGGGAGCTCAATATCTAATATTCAAGTTGGTGCCTCTCTGGGTACTAGTGACCATAACTCAATTTCTTTTTCATTATTATTTTTTCAGCAAAAATTGAATCACTCTGAATTAAAAAATTATAATAATGCAAACTTTAATAGTGTTAACAACCATTTAAATTCTATTTCCTGGGATGAAATTTTATCCCCTCTATCTCTTGAGAAATCATGGGACTATTTGAAATCAGTAATCTGCTATTTGGAGGACTTATTTGTCCCAATTAAAAAAAATATAACAAGAATGGGAAAACTCCTTTATGGTTTAATAAAACTATTAAAAATTTAATTAAAAACAAACAAAAACTTTTTTCTCTTTTTAAAAAAGTGAGGGAGATATTAAAGAACAACTACTTACTAAATATAGGAAAATCATAAAACTTTTAAAACAGGCTATTTTACAATCTAAAAAGAAATTGGACTTTTGTTTGGCTCACTCTAAAGATAGCTACAAATCATTATTTTCCTATATTAATAATAAGAAAATGAATAATAGATATATGGGTCCTCTATGTGTAAATAATTCTATTATTTCTACCGATAGGGATATTGCCATTACATTTAATAATCAGTTCTGTTCAGTTTTTACTAAAAAAGCAGTTCCTAAATTTTTAGGCAAACACTTAATAATTCTTCCCTTCATATTATTAATGAAGATGACTCCCTGGAGGTAATTCGTTCCCTCAAATAAACTTCTAGCCCAGGACCAGATAATATTAATCCCACTTTTTTATTAGAAACAGCTGAAGCTATAACTAAGCCTTTGACCCTCATTTTTAATAAATCTTTATGTGAAGGTGTTATTCCTCACGACTGGGCAATGTCTATAGTTATACCAATATTCAAGAAAGGTAATCATTCACAGCCTGAGAATTATTGCCCAATAAGTTTAACCTCGGTCATAAGTAAATTAATGGAGAAAATTGTCAAAACAATGTTAGAAAATGAAACAATCATAAAAAACTTAAATGACCGGACTCAGCATGGATTTAGACAAGGGTACTCTTGTACCACCAATTTGGTGGCTTTCTATAATTACATTAGTATGGGACTTGACAACGGTATCCTTATGGATGTGGTTCTCCTTGACTATAGTAAAGCTTTTGACATGGTTCCCCATGATTTACTGCTTGATAAAATGGTTAAACTGGGATTTTCACAGCATATCATTAATTGGGTATCTGGTTGGTTACATAACAGAGAACAGCAGGTTAGAATAAATGGCTCTGTTTCAGAAGCTCATAGTGTGACTAGTGGGGTTCCACAGGGTTCGGTTCTTGGACCTATTCTGTTCAATATCTTCTTAAGTGATTTACATGTTAACTCAGACAATCTCCTCTCAAAATTTGATGATGATACCAAATTAGGAGGGCCTGTATTTACATCACTAAATAGGGAATCCATTAGTAATAATCTAAAAATTATTGAAAAATGGGCAGATTCAAATAGGATGCTACTCAACCCAGATAAGTGTCATGTATTGCATTTTGGAAGGAATAATCCCAAACAGACTTATTTCTTAAATAATTCTCCCCTTCAGGTATCATTAGTAGAGCGAGACCTTGGAATATTAGTTAATAATAAATTGTCTTCAACCGATCATTGTACTAGGATAGCTAATATATCTAATGCGATGCTTACCCGAATTCAAAGATCCTTTGTGTCAAGGACTCAGGAACGTATTATTCCTTTGTTTAGATCATATGTGAGGCCATACTCTGATTACAGTTCTCAGTTCTGGAGTCCTTATTTGAGGCAAGATATTAATAGATTGGAAAAAATTCAGAAGAGAGCGACTAAAATTGTTCCATATTTGTCCAAGATGGACAATTGAAGTAGATTGCAAAAAACTGGGTTACATTCACTAGAATTTAGACGTACTAGAGGTGATCTACTTCTACTATAAAAAAATTCATAACTCCCAGGATTTAATGCAACAATGTGGATTAAAATTTTCCAGCAGGATATCCCCTCGTTTACATAATAAACAAATTGATGTGGCTAAACCCATATTGAACAAAATATTAAATTACTTCACGGTGAGAACCCCAGAATTTGGAACAAACTTCCCCAACATTTGGTGTGTAGTTCGACTTTATCATTTAAAAAGGTTTGGATTTTTGGATGGAGTCTAATTACTCCAGGGTATAACTTTTCCCACCATGGTAGTGGGGGACAATCTTGATGGGCAATAGCCTTCTTTTGTCCTTTTAAACCAAGCAGTTTACAGAGCTAACAGTATCTGCAGTAAAAGCACCACAAAAATAAGATTTAAAATTTTTTTTTTTTACGTGAAGAGTACACAACGGGAATTAAGAAGGCACACAAAACTGAGGTAATTATAAAGAAGTTACTGTAAGCATTACAGTAAAACTGCAATTTCAATAACTATAATCAATATAGTAACACCAGACTGAAACACACAAAACTGTTCTTCAGAAATAAGTAACAAATCAGACAGTAGAAAAAATAATTAAGCCCTGAAGAAAACAACACTAGTGCTCACAGCCTTGATTGCTGCTAGTTAAAACAGCTCCCCTTCCCCGCCCCTCCCCCACAGAGCTATAATAATATAATAAATCTGAAAAATACCAAAACAAATTGCTAATCTTGCTGCACAAGGCAGTATAGATGCATTTAGCAGTGATTTTGTTCAATGTATTCCACATTTGAAGTGCTTTTAAAAGATGTTTGGACACAAAAATTCAGGGACAGACTTAACTCCAACTTGGTCTACATAAGGCTGCAGTGAATTTGGCCTGCACATGGCATACAGCTCATTATCAAATCCACCATTTGCAAATTTAGCAGTGCACTGAGAATTAGAAATTGCAGGGCGGATTAAATGTGATCATGAATCTTAGCTGGCCTATCCTGTCAACATAAATTATGAAATAAAATAAAAAAGAACAAGAAAACAAAAATAAAACACTGCCGGCACCTGCTGCCCTTTCCTGATCCCTACCGCCCAGCAGTGTAGTCTAATGGTTAGAGCACCACTGGGAATTGTAAGATCACAGGTACAAAAGCTGCTACAGCCAAATACTCGCTGTGTGACCATGAGCAAGTCATTTAAACTTCCAGTGCTCCAGGCCACCCAGCTGCAAAAATAGGTAGAATCAAGACTCCACAGGAAGATAGAACATGCCAGTAAATAAAGGCTTGTCGGCCTATCTAGTCTACCCAGAATGCAATGTTACATCTCAGCTGGTCATTAAAAATGGAAACAAAAACAGGATTCCTCCTTAAAATGAATTAACCTCCTTCCTGACAAAAGCATAACAATTTCACTGCAAAATATGCATGCAAACACTGAGGAACTGATAAATGTTGTTTTACTGTTTTTCTTTTGAGGAGAGCTTGTTCAAGATGCAGGTAGATAAGATGTCCTGCTTTTTTTTTTTTTTTGCTTGTGTATCACATTTCAGAGCCCAAGTGCTGTATAGAATTGTGTACAGTCCTACCCCCCCCCCCCGCTATAAGAATTCCTGATTAACAAGTCCACTGTTTTTTTTTTCCCCAGAATAAAACAGTAAAATTCTGGAGTTTGGACTGCCTTCGCACCGGCAAAAACAAAGAATTTCATGGAATCTGGCATTTTGGACCAGATCAGTAAATCTGCAGAACTTGTGTTTTTCTTATAATTGCTTCCATTGCTATTTTCAATTTGCTTCATTTAATGCTCTAAGACTTCTTTTATTCTAATTATTTATCCGAATATTAATGGCAGTAGAATCCCGGTAAAATCTGGAAATTAGACAAGCAATCACTGGTGCAGTTTCTGGAATTTCAAGTCTTGAAAGCAGAATTTCATTATTTTAATCACCATAAATCAGTGGCCTTGCTGATTAGCATACCTACACAGAGGGTATGGAGCTCAGTAATTAGCAAGTCTGCAGTCTGAGTGCTTCTGCACAGGATGCATTCAAACCTATGCAAAAGCCCCTAATTCAGATTAACTCTCTGAAACCCTACACCATCCTGTCACTGACTTCAGCAAAACCAAATAACTGAGAGTGAATGTAACATGCAGAAAAGAATATCCATGACAATAAAACCTGCTGCAAGCTACCGTGTGCTTGTCGGTATCTAAATAAGATAAAGTGACTCAGAAATCTGATTGTCTGGTTGCACTACCACCTGGACTCAGCAATATGGACACAATACACAAAAGGCTCTTCCTGAAACTTGGAGCACTGTATAAAAACAAAACGTGTTTCCCCCTCCCTGCTCGCCACAAGCTTCCTTGCTGTGAAGATGATCCTCCTGGTATTTGACTACAGGGATTTTCTGTAACTTACTCTTGACTGACTCACCCAACCAACCCATAACTGTTCTGTATGTAACATCCCTCTAGGGGAGGGGACCTTATCTGGACACTGTGTGTGCCACCCCCAAACTTAGCAGCCAGTCTGCTTGCTCACTCCGGCAACAGGACTGAAGCTGGAAAGGGGACCGGAGGATGGCACAAAATTTCCACACTGGTGCACAGCCAGTGTGTGCACTGCATTGGCAGCCAGCCAGCAGGTCTCCTAGTGTGCTTCTGACCCAGGGAAACCAGTGGACAATAGGAG
The DNA here is from genome assembly GCA_016271365.2 of Neoceratodus forsteri. Lineage (NCBI taxonomy): Eukaryota > Metazoa > Chordata > Ceratodontiformes > Ceratodontidae > Neoceratodus > Neoceratodus forsteri. The sequence continues at coordinate 1,161,795,695 of CM028130.1, forward strand.
GCTTGGAGGCACTGGGGGAGGAGAAGAAGGACCGGGACATTTGATGCACTGCACCTTTAAGGAAGAGAGAGTGGTTTCCTGCTGCACAGAGAGACTGCAAAATTAATTGGGGGAGCAGATAGCGGAGCTACCGATGGAGAGTACACAAGCATACCCTCACCACACCTCCACTGGATAACAGCCCTGGGGGCTGCAACCCATCCCAGGGTATAGCACTCTAGAAGGGGCAGAATTAATCAAATAAAAATAAAGACTTTTGGAGTGTTGAGCTCCACTGAAGCAAAGGGGCAGCCATCTTTGTGAGCTCTCACCCGAACAGTAGCCGATCAGGGAGCAGCAAGGAACAGAGATGGATTATGGGAGGATAAGGTGGCAGGTTCCTCCCAATCAAACTGGCAGGCTTTTTGAGCCAATCAGAGGGCAGGACAAATGAGAAGGACTGCCAGACATCCCTGTCTTCCCAGTGAAAGATTAAATGGAGAGAATGAGATTGCCAGGCTTTAGGGAAGAAAGGGAAGTCTTGAAGAGACTCTGGTGGAATGAGACCTTCTGCTGGTAGGATGTGACTTTGGCCTAGCCAGGCCCAGTTCAGAAAAGCCCTCTCCAGGATTTTAAAGTGTCGGTAAGGGCTGAGACTGAGTGTACCCAGTTTGTGCTGCATCGACACCTGAGAAGTGTAAAGCCTGTGAGACTGCTGAAACCACTTTAGAGAGTGAGATCTGCATCTCCCCCGAGCTGCTGTGGAACCAGGTAGGGGGCTTACTAGCCTTTACTGAGTGGGGTGAATTAGGGACTGGGGAGTCATGGGTGTGTGTGCCCAGAGTACAGAGGTACTCTTGATCCTGAGGGAGTTAGACCACGGGGGTCACTTCTGGGGGCCTGGGCTCCTCGGGCACCATGAAACTGCTGCGTGTGTGCTCCTGTGAAAGATGAGAAGAAGAAGAACTAGAAGGGTTATACTGTGATGCTTGGTCCAAGTGAGAAGATCCTGAGTGCTGCATCAACTGCTGCCTTGTTCTCATCCCAACTACGGAGGCTCATCTGGACTTGAGGGTTCACATGAGTGCTGGCACAGCTAGCTGGGGTTCTGTTCAAATTTCTTCTGCTGGATTACAATTAGTGCTATTGGAGGGTTGATGTTCCACTTTGTCTTCAAGTTTTAAAAAGTTGTGCTAGCACACTATGGCCTGGTGGGGGGTTAAATTGCAAGCTCACTGAATTTTCCATCAAGTGCACCACCACAAGATCCCAGGCAACTCTTCAATCAGGCCTGCGCCAAGACTGTGTTATAATACCTGGGTACCCAGAGTCTAATGTTTAACATTGTACATGTGCTTATAGTTTTATTATTGGTACTGGATAAAAGTTACCACACCCTGTGCAAAATAGTCATCTCATGTGCCCCTTGCTTGAGTGAGTGTGTATACAATGTGTGGGTGTTCAAGGGGAATTGCCTAAGGGTGATTGTGCATACAGCAGCTTGTTATTGACTAACCTCTGCTCTCTCCACAGCCTCTGGGCCTGTGTGCCAAAATACAAGCAGAGTTTAATTTGCTGAATTTTATCACTGTGTGGGTACTCAATCTATGTATGCTGTTGAATGGTCTTTTGGTGAACGTGATAACTGACTCGTTGGGTTCCCCAGGGGATGGTCCAGTCTAGTGTAGCGAGGTGGGTAAGTACTGCATCCCAGCAGGTGGTACTACACTCAACATATGGCCCACTTATTCTCTCTGGGTGGAGGCACTGAGCTATTTCTTATCGTTTCTGGGACGAACCCCCCCACCACCACCACCACTGCCACAGGAGAAGGCACAAACCTGTCCCCTCAACTTGGTGAGTCCTGTACAGTCACCAGGCAGGGGTGTGAACCTGGACACAGTGTCCCATGGGTCACATCTGTACTATTTACTCTCGCTTCCCTCTTAGTAAATCCTTCATCTTGAAATTCTGATTTGATTCCTTCCTTGCTGCCTCAGCTCTCACCTTACATGTCACCTCCCCTCTGCCTGCCCCCTCAGAAACCCAGACCTCCACTCCCTCTCTCACCTGCCCAAAACCTCTGTTGGGCAGGCCATGTCATCCTTTAAGCTTCCTTTGCAGTGCTCTAGCCTTCCCTCTCTCCAGTCTTCCTCCTCCCCAGTCACCTTGAAAACTACTTTAGAAACACACATCTTATATCTGTCCTTGTACCTAACTCCCTTCCCCTCCTTCACCTTTCTACACCCTTTCCTCCATCCTCACCTCTCTTGTTTTACCAACACCCTCAACTCTCCTTCATTCCACATCATGTTGGCCTTCCCATTTGTGTTATGTTTAAACTTCACCAGTTGCTATGGTAAGAAGGAATGATCTGCCCTAATCATTCAGTATGCTGTTGTTTGCTGTCTTGTTATTATTGACCTACTGGTTAACTTACTGCCACACATGTTTTTGGTACTCATTTATTTACACATTTTGTCCAAATATTTGCATTTCATTTTTTTGCGCATTTTTGTTTTTTTACTTCTTTACTATGTTTGGATGCTTGTATCCTCCATACCCACTCTCACAGAACTTATCTGAAAGTAAACTGTTTCTCAGCCCAGCACACTTTTTTGGCCTACTTTTTAAATAAATAATAAAATTACGCGCACACACACACACACACATTTCCGTGAAGAAAACATTATCATAGCTGGATGATGAGAATTTAGGGGGGAGAAAAACCCCAACACTGTCAGGATAATACTTTTGGTCAGTACTCTTCAGGCACCATTCCATGAGTGCCCATCACACCAGACATGTGTACCACAGAAGGGGGCACCCCACCATTGCAGAAAAAGGGCAAGCTGTAGAGAATGCTGCAGCTGCTGTGGGGTTTTGGATCATGGATGCTGCTGGCTTAAAGCTGCACTGCTGGAGTAGTAATTAGGGTTGATCACAATTCATTGAACAGAATTGAATTTATTGTATTTCAAGCTTTTGTTTTTTATTTCAGAATTCAAAATTTCAGTATCCAAGGCCAAAAATCTGAATCCAGAAAACCCTATGTTGAATGTGGAATAGTAATCATAATCAGATTTTAAATCCACATCTGAATACATGTCAGATTTTTAAACCTATCCCCCCCACCCAGAACAAACACAAATGACCCCATTAGTGGCCAGGAATAAAACCCTAACACCTCCCCTATTCTTGTCTCCCATCCCATGATCCCTACCTTAATGTCTTAATGATGAAGGAGGCAGTGAGGGTCCAGAAACTTCAGCTGCAGTGCCAACTGGCATATAAACAGAAGTCAGGAGGTGATCCTCCTATTGTACAGATCACTGGTGTGACCACATCTGGAGTACTGCGCAAGGTACTGGACTCCACACCTGAGGAGAGGCTGTGACAAAATCGAGGCAGTACAGTGCAAGGCAACCAAGATGGTCCAAGGACTAGGAGGCAAGTCATGTGAGGAGGGGTTGCAAGATTTAACATGTATTCCCTCAAAAAGAGGAGGGAAAGAGGTGATGCGATACAAACATGCGAGTACCTGCACGGGATAAACAGAGTGGATGCCAAGGAACTATTCTCCTTAAGCTCAAATACAGGGACAAGAGGGAATTCACTTTAACTTGTGGAGCAGAGATTCTAGAGGGATGCCCGCAAGTATTTTTCTCATGGAAACAGTGGCAGACAAGTGGAACAAGCTGCCGGAGGCAGTGGTACAGACCAAAATCAGTGGGCAGATCAAGCATGGATGGGACAAGCATGTGGGATTACGTAGAAAAAAGGCGACTGAAATAATGGGCAAGGATGGTCACTAGGTCCGGCACAGAATAGTTAGGCCAGACAGGAAGACTGGATGGGCTTTTTTCTGCCATTAATGTCTATGTATCTACAACTTTTCTTGTTTTTAAACCTAGCAGTGTTTTAGTTTTAATACCCAAACAACCTCCTCCCCAGCACAGTCACTCAACGTGCAAGCGACTGTCATCTTCATCACTTGTCTGTGGCCAAGCCAGAGCCCCCGTGTTTTCTGTGATTCTGCATTTGCAGCAACTGCTTCAGAAACATGGATCTGCTGCAGAAACAAACCTCTGCCACAGAAACATCATTTTTCTGGTGCAGTAACAATGGCCGTCACCACTGAAAGCACCCAACTAAATGGTTAAAATTATTGTGAGCAAGCTTCAAATGGCATGGGTGTGAGTTGTTGGCAGCTCCATTATACATCCATCCCTCCTGGGTTGAAGTAGTTAGTGGAGCCACCTCTTTCCCATCCACTGGCACTCAGCGCTGAAGTTTACGACTATTATGGCCTTCTACAAACACTGAGGGAACTTCAGGAAATCTATTTCATGAGAAAGAATGGTGGTTCTATTTGACAGCTGCAGAACTGTGGAATGAAAACGGGTGACCTGATTGGGGTGGTGGGAATAAGGAGGCACCCTGGGGTGCAATGGAACCAAGACAAGGGTCCTCCCTGCTTGGTTCCCATACCCAAGGGCTCTGTCTTGGGCAGGCAGGTGGCTCAGTCTTCCTTGATGACTCATCCAACCTGGGAAGTGTTGTGCAATGTCAGGTCTATTAAAAACAAGACTGCGATAATCACAGATCTTGTTGGTACATCTGACCTGGCATGCATCACAGAGACCTGGCTGGATGAGAATGTAGGCCCAGTATTGGCTTTAGCAGTACCAGCCAGGCACTTGGTGATACACGACCCGAGGATGGATCGTAGGGGCAGGGGTGTAGCCATTTGTTTTAAAGTGGAAATGAATGTTGTGGATGTTCCAGTAGGGCCCACCAGAGCCTTTGAATGTATCGTGGGTGCGGGTATGGGGTGCAGGATACTTCTCACCTACCGTCTACCCGAGGATGGGGAAGAATTCCTGCAGGAGGTCGTTGACTTCATTGTTGAACTTGTATTGAGATCCCCCAGATGGTTGATTCTAGGGGATTTCAATGCACGGGTCAATGATGAACTCTTGCAGTTCGATGGAGACCTCCTCAGTTTATGACCTTACTGGACTTCTTGCAGGTTATTACCGCCGCTACTCACATTGGTGGTCATTCACTGGATCTGGTGTTCCTTCTGGTTATGGAGGTCTCTGACTTGGTGGTGGAACCAGTTGGTTCATCCGACCATTACAACATAGGATTCTGTTTCATGGCTCCCCCCAAAAGGCCTGCCCCACGGAGATTGTCAGGTATTGCCCTCTGAGGGATGTGACCCCAGAAGGCCTGATGGAGGTACTAGACCTATCAGGTCTGTCGACTGAATGCAAGGATCCAGGGGATCTAGTATATGCCAATAACAGGGCGGTTACTGATGCTTCTGTTCGTGTTCAACCTCTCACTTTTTGCCCAGGGCCCCCATAGTTTGATGTTACCTTGAAGGAGCTGAGGAGAGTATGTCAAAGGCTAGAGAGGACTTGGCAGAAGTTCAGCCTGGAGGTTGACAGGCTTAGATTGATGGACCATTGCACTGTCTATCAATTGACAATCTCCTGTAAGAAGGCAGAATTCCTGTCCAGGGAGATTGCCACCATGCAGAATTGACCAGCTCAACTCTTCCAGACCATGGAATCCAATCTGTCTGAGGTCTGGTGGAGCCTTGTCGCAAGATAGATGCAATGAGTTTGCTTGATTCTTTGCAGCTAAGGTTGCCACCATCAGGTTCGGGATCCACCAGCCCCCTCTATGGGACATTGCGGTGGTCAGCAGGAGGTTGTGGATGCCTGATCTGTCAGGTCTGACTTCGACCAGCCTGACATCATGGACATTGTGAGAATTATCCAAACTTTGCAGCCAACCAGCTGTAGCTTGGACCCTGGCCCAACGCGCCTTTTAGTGGGGTGCGTTGAGCAGATCAGCCCTGTCCTTGCTGAGATAGTCTGGATGGCATTGGAGATGTGGGTCTTTCCAAATCCCCTAAAGGAGGCAGTCATATGACCACTCCTAAAAAAAACCTGCCATAACCAGGACTGTCTTGCTAACTACAGACCTGTCTCTAACCTGCCCTTTGTGGATAAGGTTATTGAGAAGGTGGTTGTGCTGCAGTAGGATGATCATTTATCCACCCACAATGTCTATCACACTCTCCAGTCCGGATTTAGGAAGAGCATAGCTCCGAGATGGCCCTTGTTCAGGTGCTAAATGATCTCCTAATGGCGAGAGATCAGAGAACCTGTTCCATCTTGGTGATCCCTGATCTCTCAGCAGCATTTGACATGGTCAGTCATGGTGTGTTATTGGATTGTCTGCAGTTTATCTGTGGACTATCGAGTTCTGTTCTCAGATGGTTTCGATCTTTCCTCGAGGGTAGGACACAGAGAGTAGCCTCTGGAATTTATTCCTCTGACCCTCTGAGCCTGCTCTGCGGGGTACCACAGGGCTCCATTTTGGCTCCCATATTGTTCGCTGTCTGTGTGCTGCCATTGGGAGACATTATTAGATGGTACGGTTTGAGTTTTCACTGCTATGCAGATGATACTCAACTGTACATGTCTTTTGTACTTGAACAGGGAGATATTCTGTCTGTGTTTAACAACTCCTTATCTGAAATCCAGGACTGGACGAGTACTAGCTGGCTGAGGCTCAATCTGAATCAGACTGAGATGTTGGTGGCGGACCCAGGTCATCAGGAGGTAGGGTTGGCAGCCGGACAGCCCTCTGGTCTTTTGCTTGGGGGTGTCCAGCTTACTACCTCTGACCTGGTGTGTAACCTTGGCATTATTTTTGACAATGGCTTGACCTTTAAATCACAGGTATCAGCCATTGTCAAATCCTGTTTCTATCATCTGAGGAATATCACATGGGTAAAGCACCTGATCCCCTCCGAAGATCTTCCAGCACTGGTCCATGCCTTCGTAACCACTCACCTTGACTACTGCAATGCCCTATACCTAGGGCTACCAGGGACAGATATCTGCCACCTTTAGTGGGTGGAGAATACAGCTGCCAGGCATGCCTAGGACCAGTCATATTACGCCTGTGCTCAACAGACTGCACTGGTTGCCGGTGTGGTGGTGTGTCCTCTTCAAGGTCAGCTTGCTGACCTATAAAGCCCTATATGACCAGGGACCCAGCTACCTGCAAGACCGCCTTTATCCCTACAGCCCTTCCCAACCACTCTGATCCACTGATGAGGGATTGTTGGAGATTCCCATGGTGTGTTTGAAGACATCTGGGGCCTGTTCCTTTGCATTTGCAACCCCTACCCTGTAGAATTCTCTGCCTCATCAGGTAAAGGACTGCCTGACTATCCAAAGTTTTAAAAGAGGACTAAAAACCTATCTGTTTCACCTCGCATTTCCTGATGTTGATGGCTAATAGACAGTGTTCAGCTGTATTTATTATGTTTTTATGAGTTGTGACTGGATTGTGTTTTAGATTTGTCATTTATGTATTGATTTCATTTTAATGTTTGTAGTTGTACAGGCACTTTGATAATTTGGAAAGGCACCTTTTAAAAATAAAATTTGATATGATTTGATTAGTAATTATTGCAGGCAAAAAAGGGGAGGCTTTCTAGACCTTTGTCTAACGTAAAATGGTCCAGCTACTCTCTAGCCTCACAGTAAATCCCTACAGAGTGGGAGGAAGACACAGAAGTCAGGTGGCGTTAACACAAACGATACCATCAGTGTTGAATTGCGTGAGCAGGAGGAATCAACTAGAGCAGATTACAACACAAACCATCACCACCAGGCTTCAACAAGTGGGTAGGAGGGAGCCATTAGAGCAGCACTGTTTTGCAATCACGCAATAGAGCAGGCAGGGGGAGAAATTCTCAGGAGCAGGTGGGAGGGAGCCATGGGACAATAAAACAGACTGCAGTTAAAAAATAAAAGAAATAACCCTTCAATTCCACCATGCCCTGCATCCAATCCAAATCATGATGCCAGAATTGCTTTGCATTGCCTTGCCTGTGCATCTGCCAAACTGCCCCAGGATGCCTTTTCCTGAGCATTCTTTCTGGGTAAATAGCTTTTTTTTTTTTTATTTGGGGGCTCATGTGAGTTCCCAGAGAATGTAAAGTCCATCACAGAATTGTCACACAATCGCCACAGAATTGCCCATAGCCTGACCGCAGCAAGCATAAAGTCCTGCCACAGAATGTAGGTCCAGTTTGCCGGAGTGAACATGGGGCCCTGGGTTAAGCACCCCTTATCCCCAACCCCAAGTCCAGAGCCTAGACTAAGTTGACTGATGATCTCCCTGAGCCCAGACTCTAAGTCCACCCACTCCCATCCCCCACCAAATTTAATACTGCAGGTCTGCTGAGCCTGTTCCTGTACATGTCTTCCCCCCCACCCCAACAGGTCCATCCATCTGAGGTGAAATGCTTATGTGGTTTTCCAGGTCCTGACTCCTGACTCTAACCTTTTGAAGAGCCCAGCAGCCTCCAGCCCTCCATGAGTGATCTGGGTTAAGAGGAGGTGACCAATCAAAAAAAAACCTTGTGCAGCCACTGTACCAGATGCTGTACTAAGTAAGACATCTGGTATTGGGAGGCTACCCAGGGTTTTCTTGGGATTGACCTCCTCCACTCTACCCAGGTCACTTAGGGAGACCCAGAGGCTGCTAAGCTACAAGGTCAGAGTTGGTACCCAGAGGACCACATAAAGGACTTAATTTTGCATGGATGGCTTGGAGGGGGAGATGTGTACTGGAGTGGGCTCAGAGAAGTCACAGCACTGGTTTGAGCCAGGGACAGAGATGAGAAGTCTTGGAGTCTGAGCTCAAGGGGACCTTCAATTCTCATAGTCTAAGTCCATGACTAGGGGCCCAGGTTATGGGGGGCTTGGCAGCGGGCAACTGATGATGACACCAGTTGCTTGCATGACTGTGCTGGGGAGATGGATCCTTTTTGGATTGGAAACTGTTACCAGGAGGATAAAAACAAGAAAAGTTATATGCCAGCTTACACTGCAGCCAGCGCTGCTAGACTTTCACTGCCTTCTTCATCATCCAGCCAGCCCAAATCAGGCAGCTGTAGCAGTAGGACATTAAGATAGGGACTGGGAGCATGGGAGGGAAGACATGGGTGGAGGAGGTGGGGGGCTTTATTTCTTCTGACCCAGCATGTGCTCCTTTTAATTTGATCTAGGTAGGGGAAGTTTCTCAGATGCAATCAGGTACAGAATCATAAATTCTGACTCCAACTCCGAGTCTGACTTCAGTGCTTTAGCTGGCATTGGAACAGAATTGGAGTCAGAATCAGATGTTCTGATTATCTGACATATGTACAACAGAATGATATGTAAGCAATAATACCCGACAGGATGGGCTTTATTGGGAAATATTGGACCGTCCAGGGGTGTAATGAGGCCTGACGCCACAGGCAGAGGGCCTTATAACCCCTGGAAGGTCTGGTATTTCCTAATAAAGTCCATCTGGAGGGTATTGTTGCGCTTAGAAAATGGGAACAGTAAAAAGAAATGTCTGAGAAAAAAATTGTTAATAAAAAAATTAATTTACATTGAATTTTGTAATTAAATAGTTCCTTCACCTGTATTGGAATAGAGGACTTTTGTCCTAATAGAAATGCTGTAGTTAAGCATATGAAAAGAAAATGCTGGTTGAACGCTGTTGGTGCCCCCACAGCAGTTTCTGTTTGTTCAGTTGGACCCCCCCACTTCATCCTTATGGAGGAGTTTTCTTCTCCTTTGCCTTTCCCCCCTTCATTTTCATTTGTAAGCCTGCTTTTAGTTGTTCCTTTTTTTTTTAAATACCGCGGAGGAGAGCTGTTGTGATTGGGGGAAGAAAGCCTCAGTGTGGGAGAGTGAGTGTGGTTGGGGCAGCAGGCATTTATTTTAATAAAATGCAGAAATGTTTATATCATTCAGTAGGGCTTTATTTTTTTTTCTCTTAAATGTAATATGTTATGGTTTACTATTACATCCATTACAGTTCTACAACGTTTGGTGGTTTGCCGAGAGTGAGAGGTATCTCCCGCTGCTGTGCAGGAGAGGAGTGATATTTTCTTGATTTTTCTATCTGCAGATGGACATCTATTGGTGGTATAGAAGACTAAGAAAGTCCCGCTGCTCTCTTGCTCAGTAGCGGTGTTGGAGATACCATTCTCTGTGACTAAAGACAGTGTGCCCTTTGGAAACTGGAATGCTTTCGGGGGGCTACACTGTCATTTACTTTTAGTAAATTTCATTTTTGTGTTTGCCTTGCGTGGGAGGAGGAGAGCGGCCCAGTCGCTATTTTGCGGCTAGCTTGGTGAGAGCAGAGAAATGGTAGTGGGCAAGTTTGAACATTCGGGGTGCCCAAGGATTCTCTGAGTAATGGGGCACCCCAAAGAGGCTTTCATTTCACAGCGAGCTCTATCGGAAAATAAATTAATCTCTACTCGGGTTGTCAACCAATGAGATTCATTTATTTTCCGAGCCCATTTTCTAACAGCAAATTCTGAGCAACCCTAGTGGCAATAAAAATAGGATACAAACAAAAAAGAAGGCTATGGCCACCAGCAAACAAATCGCAGCTGACCCATGATGGTATTGCAGCAGTAGAGTGCTGCTTGCCACTCCGGTGGCTCACGTTTGCCCCAGAAACAAGAACACTACATTGGACAGGCAGGAAGTGGTCTATTTCCCACAGAATGCAGTCCACCTCTAGGGTGGGTGGGGGAGCCTTATCCCACTGTACAACTATTCCCTGGTGTTCCAAGGGAGGCTGATCATACATTCAGGCTCCAGGACTGTGGAAGAGGCTGGATATGAACATACAACAATGCCAGCAGAAGTAGGCCTCAAGGTCTATCTTTTCTGCTTGTAAACACAGTGCACAGTTCAGACAACTGCTGCCCCCCCCTCCATCCCTCCCACCAAATTTTCCCTCCCTGAGTTCACCACCCTGGTCAATTCTCTCCCTACTTGTACCTTGCCCATGAACCTATCCCATCCCTTCTTAAAACTCCCCACTGAATCCAGCGAGATCACCTCCTCAGGCAGCATGTTCCAAGCTGCCACCACCCTTTCTGTGAAGTAATGCTTCTTCAGCTCCCTCCTGAACCTCCCCCCCCACACCAGTTTCAGGCAATGTCCCCTCGTGGTCCCTTCCACCTTCAATCTGAACATACCCTCAGTACTAACTTTGTTTATGCCCTCCAGGTACTTAAAGGTTTTGATCATATCTCCTCTCTCCCTTCTGTCCTCCAGGGAGAACATGTTGAGCTCTCTTAGTCTCTCCCCATAGGATTTCTCCCCCATTCCCTGGATTATTTGGACGTCCTCCTCTGGACTCCTTCCTGGATCCAGACATTTCTCTTTAAGTATGGACACCAGAACTGCACACAGTACTCCAAGAGCTGCCTCACCAATGATCTGTACAGTGGCAGAATAACCTCCTCCCTCCTTCTTATGTAATTGCACTTTATGTAATGACCCCTTCCTGCATCTCATGTTGAGGCCTGTGTTTACTGTTGTTCTCCACACCTGTATTGCTTAAAGTGCCATGCTGTGGCTCAGGTTGTGCCTGAAAATAGTCCTTTGGATCAGTGCACCCACCCAGTTATAAAAGACATAACTATAATAAATAAATAAATGAAGTGATCCCCCTAGCAATGCACCCCAGCATTCTGTTTGCCTTTGCCACTGCTTTTCTACACTATACTGAGTGATTCATATTCCCTGTGATCACCACACCCAGATCCCTTTCCTCCTCAGATAAGGATATCTGCCCCCAGTGGTAACTGTATACTGGGTTCCTGGCCCTGAAATGCAGTACACTGCACTTTCTAGTATTGAACCCCAGCTGCCATGTGTTTGACCACTGTTCAAGTCTTTCCAGATCCTCCTGGAGCACCCTCCTCCCTTCCTCACTGTCCACTGTACCTTATTTGGAGTCATCGGTGAACAGACACATCTTGCTGTTAACTCCCTTCACTATGTCCGCTAAGAAAACATTAAATAGCAGTGGACCCAAAACCGATCCTTGCAGGACCCCACTAGTGACCTTCCTGGGTGACAAGAATTCCTATCCTACCACTACCCTCTGCTGTCTGTTGCTCAGCCAGTTCCCTATCCATTGTACCAGCTTCACCCCTACCCCCAGGTTCCTCAGTTTGTCCATCAGTCTCCTGTGTGGCACAGAGTCAAATGATTTGCTGAAGTCCAAATAGAGGACATCAACTGGCCAACCTCCATCTAGAGCTTTTGTCAACCAGTCAAAAATGTGACCAGGTTAGTTTGACAAGATCTCCCCTGGATAAACCCATGTTGTTGGACGTTCTGAAGACTGTTTACTTCCAGGAACTCCACCAACCTCTCCTTTAAGATGGTCTCCAGTAATTTCCCCACTATGGACATAAGGCTGACCAGTCTGTAATTTCATGGCTCATCCCCGGGTCCAGTCTTATGGAGGGGCACCACATGTGTCCTCCAGTCCAGTGGTACATACCCTGATTGAAGGGAAGTGTTGAACAACTCCGACAGAGGTGCTGCCAGGACCTCTGCCAATTTCTTCAGGACTCTGGAGTGGATTTCATCTGGCCCCAGTGCCTTGTCTGCCTGCAAGGACTCAAGGCCTTCCCACACTGTCTTCACCGGGATCTCACCATCCATTATCCCCCCCACCCCATCACCCCACTACCCTACCATTCCCCTGCAGAACTGGCCCTTCCTTTCCCCTTGTGAAAACTGAACAGAAGTGCTTATTTAGTACTTTTGCCTGCTCAGCTCCCTCCTCTGCCCACCCACCGTCTCTCTTTATCCTGGTGATCTTGCCCTTACAATTTCTCTGCTCTCTGATGTACTTAAAAAAATTGCTTCTCACCATCCCTGATCCCCGCACCAACCTTAGTTCCTTTGAGGCCTTGGCTGCCCCTTACCACCCTGCTCATCTCCCTCGATCTCTTAATGTACTCCTTCCTGTCTACCTTCCTGTGGGTTCTGTTGTATTTTCTGAAGGCTAACCTTTTCTCCCATACCCTCTCCTGCACCTCCTTGGTCCACCAGCTGGGTTGTCTGGATCTTGCTTTACTGCAGACCTTTGTGCCAGCTTTTGTGAGCTCTATCAGGCCCAACTTCAAGATGGCCCATTTCCTTTCTGTATCCATGCCCAGACTGGTTGTCATTATGTGCCCCTCAAGTATGGCTACCATCCTTCCAAAATTCACACCCTAAAGTCAGCTACCCTTGTTTTGGGTAGATTTCCCTCCCTCCCCAGATCAAGGGAGAACCACACCGTACAGTGGTCACTCCCTGCCAGTGTGTCTTCTACTACCACATTCCTTACCTGGTCTCCCTCTGCCAATACCAGGTCCAAAATATTCCCCTCTCTGGTTGGCTCTGCCACCTGTTGTGTCAGGAATACATCCTGGAATGCATCCAGTATCTCTTGTTTACTAGCATTAGTGGAAGTCATTGTTCTCCAGTCAGCCCCTGGCAGGTTGAAGTCACCTACCATCACTGTCCTGCCTCTGCCACAGTGATTTATTTAGTTAACCACCAGTTTCCTGTCAAGTTCTTCAGGTTAAGATGGTGGTCTATAAACCACTCCCAAACTAACCCTCCTGCCCTTTGCATTCTGTATGGTAACCCACAACGTCTCCACATTCCCCTCCTCTCCTTCCTCCCTACTACACTCTATCTCATCCCTAATGAATAAAGCCACCCCTCCTCCCTTTCCAATTTTTCTATCCCTCCTATACAGTCTGTGCCCTGGGATTATTAAGTCCCAGTCATGATACTGGGTGGCCTATGTCTCAGTGATGGCAGCTACCTCCACCATGTTCAGTAGCATGCCCCCTGGGTTGGGGATTGGCAAAAACTGGCCTATCAAAAAGTGGCCCCGATTGGGGTGCTGATGCTGGCTGCACCCCATGTCCAATGAGGATTACATTGAGGGTCCAGGCTGACTACATGTCTCATACTGCAACATACCTCATGTGTAACATAAAAGCCTCCCTCTCACACTGTTACATACCTCACAGTTAACACTAGGCCCTTCCTCTCACACCGGAGCACATTGCACATGTAAGCTAACATGCAGTGTCAATAACTCAGTAGGAAAACAAAACACATGCACTCCATAAACTCTAGAGGTGTTGCCATGATGGCCACTTGATGGCTCGGCACAAGCACACTGGGCTTCCATGCAAGTGACTGGGGTTCAGAAGCAAGCCCGGGAAGCAAGGATAGGTGCTGCCTGGGTTGGGGAATGCTCTGGGGGGGAGAAGTGGGGAAGCTAGCCCAGGGAGGGAGGTTTTGGACACTGGTACATCAGCAGCCCCTAGCAGCAAGCTGGGTAGCCTGCTCTCTCGCTGGGGGTCCATCAGCCCAACATGCCTTGCTGTCACTGAGGCCACCCAGGAACTGTCCAACATCATGGGAGGTGGGAGGAACTGGGGAAATCAGTGAAACTACACAAATAAGTACGTGGCTTGAGCCATCTCAATGATGGTCACAGGTTCCTCGGGCTCTGCACCATGAAGATCCCCACTGGCATGATGGTGGTGGAGTAGGGGAAGGGTCTGGGGTCTGGCAGGGGCCTGAAGAAAGGAGTGGGTGATGGCTCAAGGGCCACGATCTGAGTAAAAAAAAAAGTGCTGCCACATGCTCACTACCACAAGAAAGCCCATCTAAGTAAGGAAGTGCATGTATCTGAGAAACTGGTGGGTGTGTATTATGCTACCAACAAACGCAGCTACAACATATGAAAAAAACACCATGCCAGAACAATATGTTGAGGCTGGCACCCCTGCAGTTTTCTGGCTGTTTTTTTTTTTTTTCACGTTTTAGCTGCTCTTACAGCTAGCACAATAAATGGTTAGCACAGTTATCCAGTGAATGCACCATCTTTTCATTACTTGGAGAAGTTTCAGTCGTCAGTGCTCTCACCTTTGTGCCATGACGATCGAATGGTTGCGAATTCAAGCCCCACACTAGGAGCTTGGACTGTACCTAGTACTGAGACTATGGTGCTGCACTGTTGGAGGTTCCAGCCTTCAGATATGATAATAAAGAGGAAGGGAAGCAATGCAGCATTCTCAATTCCTTATGTGCTGACACCCTCTTCTCATTCTGTAAAGGGCTCACTTGTTTTGCTATTCAGGCTCAAAATACGTGTGTGCTTTCACCCTCTTCTCATTCTCTAAAGGTCTCCCTTGGTTTGCTTTCTGTCACCCTGGTCCTAAAGAACAACTTTTTATATAGTCACTAGAGATGTGTGGAATACAGAATTCAAGCAGCATGGGAATTCCACTTCCAAAATGCATTCTGGGACCCCCCCCCCCAATATTCTGCAGAATCCATACTGTGTTGTAATGTAAACTATGGAAGAATATTCTGCGGTTCACACAAACTGCAGATTAGGTTTCTGTGGGTTGCGGGGAACTTATCAGTGATTTATGTAAACTACAGGACACCAATCTGCGGAATATCTGAACAAAACGGACGAACACCAGTCTGCAGTTTATGTAAATTGCAGAACAGTGTTCTGCATTCCGTTGCTGGAATTCATCATTCCACCTCTCACAAAACTCCATGGAAGTAGCTGAAATTTTCTAAAACATATTTGAAAATTCTGCAAGTGCTAATAGCCACCTATTGTGCCAACCAGTGACATCATTAGTAACAATCAGCCAGAGGTTCCTGAGGAACCCAGTACCATTACTTCCATAGGCTGCTTCAGTGATTCAAATGGGTCAGCCCCTCAATGTTTTTAATTTTCACCGAAACAATAGCTTAGACAAGTAACAGTATCAGCGCTGGGTGCCACTGGCTAGCTATAACCACTGATATCACTGGTTGCAGCACATATAATGGCACGGTATGGTGCTATATATATACAGCTATTTTCAAAGGCTGGGAAGATAGAAAACAAAAAAAAAATATAGAGAAACTTACACAGAAACAAAACTGGGCATAATTAAATATGAGTTCAGAATGCTGCTATCCTTCATCTTTACACTGAGGTCCCTTCTTCCCATCTCAGCTTTCCTTTTAGAAGGTAAAGTTCCTGCAGTACTTTTCAAAAGAGTGAATGAGTTATCCCTGGTGTCTTGTTCAGCGTTCTCTCAGCACTTAACACAGACTCCGATGCAGTACAGCTGTACTGTACTGTATGTGGTGCATTAGCAGGCTTAATGGTTACTGCCTATATACCGCATAATTCCCTCCACTACCAGTATCTAATTGTTTGCTTTGAAAGCTTTGTCTAATTACATTGTGTATGAAAGGCACTATATTTAACCAAATTGTGTTCTGTTCTATTATAGCATTACGCAATCCTCCCAGATTGCAGCATACCTCATATGTACCTCAAGATTCTCACTGTCACGCTGAGTGGTACCTCACATCTCACTGGCATATGGGGGATGCCCTACAGGTGACCTGACCCATCCTGTGGATTGTTAATTCTTATTTCGTGTCTCATTCTTTAAAGCAATTACTCTACAATAACACGGTTTCGGTAACAGAACGCCACCCTGACTTGAGCTGAGAAGCTGACTGTTCTATTCTGTTACACAGGATGCTGCTGTTGGTCCTGAAGTAGACAGGAACTGCAGAGAAACTCAGCGTGTGCTTATTGAAGAAACTCTTTCCCTGCAGCGTAAACATGAAGAATGCCCTCACAAATAAAGGTCTGTCTTTGCAAACTTATTTCTCGCCTTGATCTGTTTTAAATGACCTTGGTTCCTTACCTTTATTGCCATCTGATTCATCTTCAGCTGATAATGACATACCCGCTGTGGGTAGCAGTCTGTCCAGCACAGCCTTCCAGAACAGAGAGCATTCAGAGTGAGAGAGAGAGAGAGAGAGAATCTGGCTGGAAGCAGCTGTAACTTCCTTTTAACGCACAGGAACAATATCCTTGTGGAATTTCTTTTTTTTTTTTTTCTCAGTGAGGACACAGCACAACAAACCAGCATGCGGGAACACAGAGAGGCAAAGGAAATGGCAAGACTGCCTCTCCCTGCTTCTATAACTGAATCACCACACTTGTAGTTCTAACTGCCCCAACAGACTGCTATTAATGCAATGGAGACTACTCCCTTCCCCAGCTCCCTGGGGGCTGCACGGAGCATCAGTCAATTGACCATTAGCAGCAATTGATACAAAGATCTGCATCCCCACACTAGTGCTCTGTGCTCCCAAGAGAGGCGTGCATTGTGCCGGCCAGTCTGCTGACAACTGCTTTTAGCTGTTTGAGGCCTTGTGAGTAGTAAAGAGCAATCTGTGACCATACTTCATGGGCTCTGCTATATAGCTTGCAATTGGTGGGAGTGAGGTGAATCCACGGATAAGTTGCTCCTCAATATGAGCTCTGTAGATCACTCTAGCTGCAGTCTATCCCATTCCCTGTCTGGACTAAATATAAATATCAGAGTTAGATAAAGGTCTTTTGGCACTTGGGATTTAGTAAAACTATTAGTTGTTTATACTATCAGGCAGTTGTTTTTTTTTTAAATCAGGATGGAATTATTTGCTGTCAGCGGAATTCACAACATACATAGAAAATGATGTATGGGCAACCATGCACAACAAAGCTATTTTCCATCGAGGGACCCTGATGACATCATAGGGACCATGAGAGTTAAGCACAAGAAGTCCCTTATGTCATTAGAACCCTGAGACGGAGAAATAGAGGAGCTCTGCGTGGTTGCCCATGTGTTATTTTGAACAGTATGTGGTTTGAAACATTCAAATGCTGTTTTCTTTTTCCCAAAAAATCACTGGTATAATTTTTGATTATTTAGAAAAAACAGAAACACACCCTCATCCAGCTGCTTGAAATACACCATTGTGAGGAGTGGGTTTCATTTTTTTTTAATGATGAAACAACAAAAGATTTTGTATTGGGGAGGGTCTGAGTTCAGCGTGGAAGGGTTAAATGAAAGTAAAATGGCAGGTGACATGAGTTTCCAATATAATTAAAAAGGCTGCTGTACCACAGAAGGGTACAGCAGCATTCTATGACCTTTGAACTGTGATACAACAGCTTTTTAGTTAGGCTGGAAATCCATGCATGGCAAGGGATATCATATATTATATACTTTATTAGAATTTCAGGCACATAGGGGCTTCCATGATTTTCATTTCCACATACGTGCTTAGTTACAGAATAGGAAGTGCCAGTTGTGCACTATTTCATAGTGATACAGCATAGCAGAATGTCATGAAATTCTGTACCCTGGTCATGTGCAGCATGTATAAAGATGTTATGCACCAAAAGTAGGTGGAGTATTCCTACAAATTCATACATGTTAGCACTGTGTACTGATGTGGAGGGGGGACATGTTGGACCTACAGCCCCTTCCAGTGTATAAAGTATTCATTTTATTATGTTACAGGAGACCAGTATGCAAACATTTTTTTATATGAGAAAAAAAAAATAATACAGAACATACACAGATATTTCATAACTTAAAGTATTAAATATAAACATATATATATATATATATACACACACACACACATAGGATAGTGTATGGGAGCCCATACACAACTACACGATTCTGATACCGAGTGGTTGCCATGATGCTTAGCCCTTTTGTCATGGAAACCACGAGGTATCGAGAATAGCGCAGTTGTGCATTTGGGTTCCCATACACTTTTCTTTATAATGTATGCTGCACAGAAACGAAAACAAATCGCTTACTATTCTTGATCTGTGGCAGCATTTTGTTCTGGAGAACCATACTTTCTAAATCTTCGCTGGCCAACCAGCTCATGCACAGACTCGTCAGTCACTACCTGTCTAATGAACAGTGCTGTTTGGTGGTGTTTGCATTGTGACATAGCTACTAATGCAGAATGAAAAGTCGTTCTGCGTTAGTAGCTACGTCGCTACTAAAGCAGAACAACTTTTTCAAGCGTATGGAAATCCATACACAATTACATTCCACCATACAATACAATACCATTTATCTTCATTTAATTTATGGGAACCTAATCAATATCAAAAGGCAATGTAAGAGTATCAAGAATAATATCTAATTGCATATCTCCATTGTGTAAAATAAATTAATACAGGACGCAGAATCCATTCCGACCTTAACTTCCTGTTACCTATGCCACCAGGCACCCACAGCAAAAATGTTACACATTTTAAGAATTAGTCAGTTGTAACTTCTTATTTTGAAGTATTCTCCTTGTTCCATTTGTTAATTAGAAATATTTTCTATGTGACAGTATTATGCTGGATATCTGGAATAACACTCTGCCTGGCAGCTAACATATCTAGTTCTCTTTCTCTCACTGAACTCACCGATTGTGACATCACAGGTGACTGACCTAGCAGCTACTGAGGGGCCCTTCCTGAGCACCTGTAATGTCACAGTCAGTGAGGTCACAATGCTGATGATGGAGTGAGGGGAACAGAGTTAAATATGTCGGCCGCCAGACAAAGTGTTGTTCCTGAGATCACACCTAGTAACATCAGGTAAAATATCTTTTAATTACCCAGAGGGAAAAGAAAAACTACTCCAGCTCAAAAGGAAATAGTTGACTGCTTTTACAAACTAATATTAATTTTAAACAGTACACCAGCTCTTTAAGAATGTAAGCAAGCCAGCCTGGCGGCACTGAGGGCTGAGGCGCTGGATGCCTTACTTTGCGCTAAACTGGTGACTCTGGTTCGGAAATGACCACGGATCGTTTGGGGTGCTGACCCAGGGGGGAGGGTGGGAGCAGGATCAAGCATTGGCTTTCCTCTCCCAGTGGGTGGGTGGGTCGCCCGCCTGTAGTCCTGCCATCACCGGATGGAGGTCCGGTGACAGGCGCAGCAAGCAACAGAGTGACAAGTAGGGTGGAGCATCCCATAGGGTGTGACGTGTGCATGCCTTCACATGTGTGCGTCACGTCAGGGATGTGAGGGTTCGGGGACTGGAGAGAAAAATGAAAAAAACATTCAAATTACCTATGAGAAAAAAGAATGTAAGCAAGACCACTTTTACAACAGTTCAATTGATCTAGGTTATGGTATTATTATATTATATGTAACAACCCTTTTCCCTACCAAAAAGGGGGCAGGATTGTTACTAGCATGCCCACCAAGGACTGGTGCTCTGACATCATTTCCCACATTTAGCATTGGGAAAGGGAGCTGTTAGAGAGAGATATAAAAGAAATGTGTTTGGTGTGAAAAAGGATGGAGATAGGGAGAAGGAGTGCTAACAAGAGAGCAGGACATGTGGCCCAGGGGCTTGCCAGCCCTGGGTTTGGGGGAAATGCAGCACAGCCAGGGAGATTTGACTGATGGTGATGAGCCAGTCTGGCATATTTCTGCAGTGATGCAAACTGGAGGGAGTGCTCAGCAGTATTCTCACTGTGGGCGGATATGTGGGGTTCATTCCATGGTTTTCAGGAGAGCGAGCAAGGAAGTAGCCCTTTCTTTTCTGTAATAAAAACTTTCTGGTGCTTTATGTCCCTGGCCTGGCAGCTCCCCACCCCAGCCCCACCACCAATCCTAGTGGCCTTACCGCTTATCCACCCTGGAGGATGGATGCCACCTCAGGTTGTGCAGGCCTACAATGGAAGTCGAGCAGCCTAGGGCATTTTCTTCCATATTAATTTCCCCTCGAACATCAGTGTGCAATAATGCAGTGCATCTGCCGATGTCCCCCCATGTCAGTCTGCTTCCGCCAGCACTGCCAGATGGCCTCAGCCAGGTGACAGTCACATAACATGACACAAGTTCCTTCTCCCAGAGGGAGGAAAGCAGTCCTGCAGACGCTACTATCCTCCCTCTCCCAGTCAACTCCCAGTGACCTGAGTCTGTTTCTGAACCCCTGTCGTCAGCATGACACCAAGTAAGGCATCCAGCACATCAACCCCCCATGCCACTGGGCTGGCAGAGGAGGCAGCCCATTTGACTAGCTGGGTCCCAGATATTGGATCCAGACATGGCAGTTCCCATATGAGCTCTCACCTGGGACGGGACGGTCAGCATTTGGCCACACTCGAGTCACTGCAAGGGCTGCACAGTATATCCAACACCTGGCATGGTCAGAGGCAGGATCTGACCCTCAGATGTCCTGGCCCATGCCAGAAGTCATGGGGGTTAGAGAGGTGACATCTATGTGAAGGAGACAGTGAGAGAGTTCCTGAGGGAGGGTGTGGATCCTGGCATACCGGGTCATAATGTTGCACGCATAATAGCGTTATGACATTATGGCGAACCTGGACCTGTGTACTCCCCTAGTTAGACCCCCCCCCGGAGTTGATAATCTTTATTGGGGGGGTCCAGGGTGTGTGTGGGCAGAGTCCCCACAGATCAAAGACAGATGCCGCATGGCATAAATCGTGCAGCGTGATTGTGCCATGCAGCATTATGTCTTGTGACGTAATAAACCCCTGCTGGATCCTGGGTGGCACACCCTCAAGGTGTGTGATCTAATGGCTCATAGGAGGTCTGAGAGGGATGCCTGAGAAGAGAAGTGAGGAAAACAAGGAGCAGGGGTGAGAGAATGGTCCAAAAAGGCTTGAGAGTCGAGTGAGCTGGCACTGGGAAGCCCTGAGGACCACAGTGGTCATCGAGATCAGGTAGAGCCAAGCATGCAGGCAGGAGAGTTTTCTTCCTTTTTATCAAGGAGGCCCCCAAAGATTCAATGACTGGGTAATCGAAGCCACCAAAGTAGAAGTTTGTTGTGTCTTATTCCTTAACCCTTGATGTGCCATATAAAACAGTTTATTTTTTCACACACTGTAATTCAAACTGCTTCATAGTGAAAACAATAACAAGAAGAAGTGCAGAATAGTCGAAAGCACTCACCCCTCACAATGAAGACAAGTTAGGCGGTTTCTTAGGAAAGTCCATTTATTTCACCATTAATCCACCATGTAAGCAAACATCATTTCAGAAGAGTGGTGAAGGCATACCTCCACCTCTTTACATTTCACCCCAAACCCTAGGGGCTTCTTCAGAGGATACAGAGTGTTCTGTTGGTTATAATTTAAATTGTGCTACCACCAGGCCCTAAGACATTTAGTCATTTTAACTTCATTTCTCAGTATACACAAAACAACCAATTACATATAGCATTTAAACATAGTTCTACATAACAGAGGTCCACATCAGAGTTAGAGTTCTCTGTTTATTCAATACTTGTTTCAGAAACGTCCCACAAGTGCTGGTAAGCTGAAGGCTCTGTAAAAGAAAAACACCAAAGATTGTCCACAGTAGTAAAACTGCTAAACACGGTATTGATGTCTAAAATGCTGCTAGAAAGTATAGATATGATTAAGCAATCAGTGAACTAATACTTGGCATTTTTTTGATTTTTTGTATTTATTTCATCTCGGATTACAAGTACCTTTGAGCTAAACATAGCTCATTTAGAAATATTCCACATCAAAGGGATGGGGGAACAAACAGACGGGGGGGGGGTTAACTAAGTAATAAACAGGCAGGTAATTGACAAAACATCATAAATCATAATAAACAGCAGTTGGTAGAGATTAGCAACTAAATGATATCCAATTAACCATTGAAATACAGCATACATCATGGAAAAAAGCAATTTCGTAGGAGGGGGCTACCAATTGACAGTTAGGCAAACACAGGACTACTTTAAGTATCAGGATCAGCAAAGTAGTTACAGGTGAGAGAGGGGGAGAGATAGAGAAAGAGAGGGAGGCAGGGAGGGAGAAAGGGAGCGAGGGAGAGAGAGGGGGAGAGAGAGAGAGAGAGCAAGAGAAAGAGGGGGATAAAGGGAGAGATAGGGAGGGAAGGAGAAAGGGAGAGAGAGAGAGGAGAGAGAGACTGAGAGAGAGGGAGGGATAGAGAAAGAGAGGGAGGGAGACAGAAAGGGAGAGAGGGAGGGAGAGAGGGAGAGAGATAGAGAAAGAGGGAGGAAGAAAGGGAGAAAGAGAGACAGAAAGAGAGGGGGAGGGAGAGAGAGAGAGAGGGAGAAAGACAGAGAGTTATGTTACTGTCCTAGGGGACTGAGTGTAGAAGTGCAGTATAAAGCTCCAGGGCAGGAAGGTAGCAGCCAGGCTATGTCAGTGCTGGGCATGGGCCCAGTGGTTTAGGTTGGGATTGGGGAAGACTGAGAGGAAAGGTCGGGGGGGGAGTGCAAGCAGGTACCCTCAAAATCAGGTGGTACAGTCACAGTGGCCTTCAGTTGTAAGCTACTGTCGAAGCATCTGCTTGTAGGGCCTCAGTTTCAGAAGGTTAGTTAATTCATGGCATAGTCCATTGTACCAGAGCGGAGCCCAGTGCAATAAAGTCCACTGGCAATGGCTAGTCCGACACTTAGGAACTAGGAGGTGTTCAGCTGTGGATGAGCAGGTGTGTTGGGTCTTAGGAGATTTACTCAGAAGGCTAAGGACCCCTGTAGGAAGGAGTCCAAGGAGTGTTTTTTTTGTAAGCAAGCACGTTTGGTATTTAATCCTGCCACTGAGCTGGAGCCACCCAGATTGTGAGTAAAGCTCACATGTGGGGGTAAGACAAGGCGCACCCGTCTAGAGTCTGCAAACCTTTTTCAAGGCAACCATTAACCTTATGAGTGACGTGATGGTGGCAGATCCATATATGGCCAAGCCATATTCAATGACTGCTAGGACTGAGCTGTGAATAACGAGCTTAAGGGCATCTGGAGTCAGACACCATCTGGGTCTTTAAAAGAGCCCTATCCTGACATTTACCGTTTTGGCAACATTCTTGATGTGGGGCACGTAGGTGAGATGGCAGTCAAGGGTTACACCTAGATACTTGAAATGCTGGATTTGCTCGAGGGGGGCTCCTAGGCTATTTTTGATAATAAGCAGATGAGACTTGTTCATATTGCAGGAGGATGAGAACAATAGCACTTTAGTTTTCTTATAGTTTGTGCATACTGAACTATTGCTCAACTTCTTTAAAACCAAGCTGTAGCTCGCTTTCAAGTGACCTAGGGTCTGTGTGGCTTGTAAAGATGACTGTGTCATCAGCATAAAGGAGGGACTGCTGGTGACATGCAGATGGCAAGTTGTTCAGAAATGTACTGAACAGGAGTGGGCCCAGCATTGAACCTTGAGATACTCCAGACCTGACAACCTGCTAATTGGAAGCAACATTAGATATTTTCATCCGTTGGGTCCTGTCACCCAGATAGCTTCTGAACCAATTTAGCATTTCGCTAGACTAACCAATCATTGTTAGTTGACTGAGGAGGAGCTGGTGGTCGACTATGTCAAGTGCCTTCATTAAGTTGATAAAGGCTGCTCCTAAAAGCTTGCCTTGGTCAAACGATTGGTGAATGAAACTGGCGAATTTAAAGAGTGCAGTGGAGGTGCTGTGTCCTTTTCGAAAACCATGCTGTTGCAGACACTGGATGAATATTTTTCGAGATATTCCACCAATTGATTGGCAACGATACGTTTCAGCACTTTGGATATGGGAAGGAGGATTGATATAGGCCTATAGTTGTTTAGCACAGTCCAATCACCCGACTTATGTACTGGGGTCACAAGAGCTGATTTCCAAACCTGTGGGAATTGTGACAAGGTTAGAGAGAGGTTAAGGATCTTTGTAATGGTTAGTACCACTTCCTCTGAGGTAAGCGCAATGAGCTTAAGGTTCAGCAAGTCACCACTGTATCTCGACTTTCCCAAAACTCAAATCAGGAGTTTTCGAACTTGGGTAGCAGAGTCCTTTTTAAAGTAGAAAGGGGGGGTTTCCAGATGTCCAGTCTGTGTTGCAACAAGCTTTGTTTGCTGAGGAATCTTCACAGAAGTCACTTGGAAGGACATTGCTCAAGTTAGTGAAGGCACCATTAAACGCATTAACGATTTTGTGCGGGTCCAGAGTTGGCATCCCGTCCAGGTTTAGCATTGAAGGTGACACTTTAGGGTCTTTGCCAATGATATCATTGATGTTTGACCAGAACTTCCTGCTATCCCTCCACGTGTAAGTAAGCAGTTCTTTGTGATGTTTATTTTTTGCCTGTCGGATAGCTCGTGTGCATGCATTCCTTGCCGCTTTGTAAGCTTGCTGGTCCAATTGTTTACAGGAGGCTTTAGCACGATGCCATAGATGGTTCCTATGTTTTATACCAGCAATGATTTCAGGAGTGATCCAGGGATGCACTATGCCTCAGATCTTCATCTTTTTATAAGGTGCATGTATATCACAGGCCACAGTGAAAACCTCAATGAAATATTCAAGCACTACATTAATATCATCAGTGGAGTCCAGTAGAGACTAGTCCTGGTAGCAGAGCTGTTATTTTAAGAGATCAAGGTGGCCATCTTCTAGCACTCTACTGTAGATAATCTGAGGAGGGAGTGTCTTAAATTTATTGGTCCAACTGCAGGAGATGGGAGATTGGTCACTGAGGGAGTCTGGATGAATGTTAATGTTAGTTATGCAATCTGAGTGATTGAAGACTATCCATTCCAGGGTGGTGCTTGTTCTGGTCTTGTAATTTATTCTGGTTGGGGAGCTAACAAGCTGAGTGAGGTGCAGGGCAGATAAGGCATCCCTTATAGGACCAATGTTTGGGGACAGCCAGTTTGTATTGAAGTCTCCCAAAAGAATTGTTTCAATGATGCAATTTTGAGAATGGAGATAGTCCAGAACACTGTTTAGGCCAGAAGCAGGGTCTTTGTAGACTGAGCAAACCATGAGGGTTTTACAATGTGCCCCTAGGAGCACTTTAATTGCTAGCATCTGTGAGGGGCATCCAAGGTCAACCACTAGCAAGACCAACCCCTTTAGTGAGATTTTTAGGTAGATGGCGCATCCTCCACCACATTTGGATGACCTATCAAACCTGAAAATAGTATAGCCAAGTAGTGTTACCGCTGAGTCAGATATTTTGGGGGACAGCCACGTTTCAGCAATTGACAGGATATCAGGATCATGTAGTGCAACCCACACTTTGAGGGTATCAATTTTACTCAGGAGATTACGTATGTTAATTTTGGCCAGTGTTATTGTACCCTGTTTATGGCGAGTGCTATTTGGGGTCTGGCTGATTAGCCCTGGGTAAGGGTGAATGTTGCCAGCAAGTAGATGCAACAGGAGGGCAATTCTAAGGAGGTATTCTTTTATCAACTTAAACGTGAGTTTCACAGTCCCTTTGGTGCCATAGCTCCCTTTTTTAACCCCTTTATTGGTTAGTGTGAGGCGGAGGAGTATAGTGTCATAGAGTGCAGTAATACGAGGTTGCACTATGAACGTCAATCGATCAAGTTTCTGAGGATTGATTAAAAAAGAGGACCAAAGGCCTTTACAAATGGCAAAGAAATTACCAGTGATGTAGCCTTTGTAATAGTGCAGATAGGAGCCAACATCATCACTGAAGGGTTTGTCACTTCAGGTGTTAGAGCTTCTGAAATGTCCAGGTAGGCTAAGGAGGATAAGAGTGAAAATTAGAACACACAGGGCAAGCGTATGCATTTTTCCTGGGTGTTTTTTTACAGCAGCCAGAGAACAGTACTGGCCTGGTACCCTGGTTAGAGACAGGGAAAGATTGGTGGAGCAGAAAGGACCAATCGGAGGCCAGGCAATTTAGAATTTTTCTGATGCGGTAGCAGGAAGTATGAAGCTGGTTGGAGGGGTGAAACTGGAGGGTGGGTCTTGTCTGTATTTAATAGCAGTTGGGGTTGGGGCGTATGGGTGGGAAAAATTAAATATGATCCCACAGAGCTAAAACAGAGCTGAAATCAGTACTCCAGCGGCTAACAGACAATGCCATGCTCCCCCGTCTGGCAGCAGAAATAGCAGGGATGGAAAAGTCAGCCAATCACCTGGTCAGAGAGTCTTTGGCATCCAATCGCCATACGGCTCAGCAAGTGCCGGCCAATCAGATGACAGCTGGAAGAGCTAGGGAGTCACCAAGAAACGTACCTTTCGGATCCAATATGGCAGCAGTGCTGGGTGGCTTGCAGTGAGGGGCCCGTCAGCCAGAAGCGCTGTGGCCATGGGCGCTTCAGGACCCTGGTCAGAGGGCAGGATCCTAGGTGGAGTGCTGTGTAATCAGCTCAAGCTTTGGGGGGAGTCAGGGAGAGGAAGGGATTAATTGTGAGCAGGTATGGAAGGGAAAGAGAGCAGTCAGAAGAGACAGTTAAGAAAAGGCAAAGTTTAGCTGTGGAAAACACAGTTTGGCAGAGGGAAAGTCACAGTTTCTCACAGTTTAAATTCATACAAACTTCACCAAGGCCTGAAAAGCACAGCATCCTGAGCAGTGTTTTTTAAGTTTAAAACAGTGATTCAGTTAGCTAATTTGGTGGTAGCAGGAAATATGAGGCTGGTTGGAGGGGTGAAATTGGAGGGTGGGGCTTGTCTGAATTTAATAGCAGTCAGGGTTGGGGCGGATGGGCAGGAAAAAATTAATATGATCCCACAGAGCTGAAATCAGTACTCCAGTGGCTAACAAGGAAAGCCGCACTCCCAGTCTGGCAGCATAAATAGCAGGGATGGAAAAGCCAGCCATTCACCTGGCCAGAGAGTCTTTGGCATCCAATCGCCGTACGGCTCAGTGAGCGCTGGCCAATCAGAGGGCAGCTGGAAGAGCTAGGGAGTCACCAATGAATGTATCTGATAAGGCAGAAATGCTGGGTGACTTGCTGTGAGGGTGGCCATTGGTCAGAAGCACCACAGCCATGGGCACTTCAGGGCCCTGGTCAGAGGGCAGGATCCTTTTGGATCTGATATGGCAGCAATGCTGGGCAGCTTGCTGTGAGGGTGGCCAGAGGATGGAAGCGCTGCGGCCACGGGTGCTTTGGGGCCCTGGTCAGAGGGCAGGATCCTTTCAGATCTGATACAGCAGCAGTGCTGGGCAGCTTGCTGCTGTGAGGGTGGCCATCAGCCGGAGGCACCATGGCCACGAGCACTTCAGGGCCCCGGTCAGAGGGCAGGATCCTTTTGAATATGATACAGCAGCAGTGCTGGGTGGCTTGCTGTGAGGGTAGCCATCAGCCATCAGTGCCGCAGCCATGGGCGCTTCAGGGCCCTGGTCAGAGGGCAGGATCCTTTTGGATCTGATACGGCAGCAGTGCTGGGAGGCTTGCTGTGAGGGTGACCATTGACCAGAGGCACCACGGCCACAGGCACTTCAGGGCCCTGGTCAGAGGACAGGATCCTTTCAGATCTGATATGGCAGCAGTGCTGGGCAGCTTGCTATGAGGGCAGCCTTTGGCCAGAGGCGCCGTGGCCATAGGTGCTTCAGGGCCCTGGTCATAGGGCAGGATCCTTTCAGATTCAATACAGCAACAGTGCTGGGAGGCTTGCTGTGAGAGCGACCGGAGGCCAGAGGTGCCGCGGCTATGGGTGCTTCAGGGCCCTTTTCAGATGGCAGGATCCTTTCAGATCTGATACGGCAGCAGTGCTGGGTGGCTTGCTGTGAGGGTGTCTGTTGGCCAGAGGCACCACCATGGCCATGGGCACTTCAGGGCCCTGGTCAGAGGCAGGATCCTTTCGGATCTGATATGGCACAAGTGCTGGGAAGCTTGCTGTAAGGGTGGCCAGAGGCATTGTGGCCATGGGCACATCAGGGCCCTAGTCAGAGGGCAGGATCCTTTTGGATCCAATACAGCAGCAGTGCTGGGTGGCTTGCTGTGAGGGTGGCCATCTGCTTTTGGTGCCGTGACCAAGGTGAGGTTGCAGTTGGGGGGGGTGCTCAAGGTACAGTTTTGTTTAACATTATAGGACCAAAACATTTTCCCTTGTGCTTTTATCTCTTACCCAGAAATGGTTTAATTTCAAATTTACTATTCAAACCTGGTCGTCTTAAACCATTCAGTCTAAAAATCCATTCCTGTTCCTTTCTGTTTAACAGATTATCTCCCTCCCCTTCCCAAGATTAGAGGTACAGTAATAGCCTCTATTCCTAACACTATGAATTGTATTAGGTGGTGAAATGTGGACATGGGCTGCAATAGCATATTCCATATTCCTGTGTTCTATAGCTTGGATATGCTCATTTAGTCTCAATTTCAGTTTTCTTTTTGTGTTCCCAATGTAGAAACATCCACAAAAGCATTGTAAGAGGCACACCACTGCTTCCATGTTGCAGTCTATCAGGGAATGTATTTTTTCTTTATTCCCTGTTTTGGGGTTTGTGAATTCACTACAGGGGGTCATGAGGTAACAAATTTTACACATGCCGCAATTTTTGTTACCAAGTCTTTTCCTGGTTGATGCTTGCCTTTGCTTACTCTGGTAACTGTGTACCAATTGGTATGTTGTAGGTTTTTACCCCTTCTGTAAGAAACCATAAATGGTTTTGATAGCAATGGTTGGAGCAGTTGTGTGCCTCGAAATATGGTAACATTATATTTCACTATTTCCACCACCTCCTTTGTCCCACCACCATACGTTGTTACAAACGTTAATTCAAGATCTGTTTTTTCTTTTTCCTTTTTGGATAAAACAATTCCTCCCTTTGCATCACTTTAACATCATGTTCTGCATTTTCCAAATCTTCTGCATCGTACTCCCTTTCTAATAGCCCCGCTGTCAGCTCATCTGCTCTAAGTTGATACAGCGCCTCATTTCCAAAATTTCTTTTCATTCTCATGTGTTGACCCTTTGGTAGGTTTTTAATTATATGTGTAGTGTGGCAGCTACTGGCATGTAGGAAACTGTTCCTATCTTTTTTGTACAAATCAGTGCTAAGTGTTCCATCCTGAAGTTTATATATTGTCAGATTGTCAGATCAGAAAAATGTATTGTGTGTGTGTCTGCAGTCACTTTGAATCTCAAATTAGCGTTAGTAGATTCAAGGTACAGTACAAAGTCTGACAGTTCCTCTTTAGTGTCCCTCCAGATCATTACCACATTGTCAATAAATCCTTGATGTCCCATGTAATACAATGTATTTTTTGACACACACTGTAATTCAAGCTGCTTCACAGTGAAAACAATAACAAGAGGAAATCAAATGTAAAGAAATATGAAGAATAAAGAATAAAGATCTATAGAAATGGAATGTTTGATTAGTCAGCCAGTCAGTCATCCAGTTATAATTGTTTGCATACCCGGAAGGCCCACTGAGATTAGAAGTAATCTCATTTTCCAGGAGCATCCTGGGGGGGGGAGGAGTAATATACTGGAGACACACATATTTTAACAGCATTCAGTTATAAGCTGCACAACTGATGTTACACATAGTGGCAGGTCTCTCTAAATGAAGGAAACTAGCTAGGGTTCCTGCAAAAATCAGGACTTGCTGAGGCTAAACTTTCAGGGGAGAGGCTTGGTGGACAAATACCCAAGCCTGAACATTTCTACTAACACTTCAGGACTTACTTGAAAATAAGAGTTTGTTCTTCAGGAAAACATAATTTGAACAGTTAAACTTTCATTTGATGCACAACACAGTACTTAATGGGGAGCACATGACAGTAGCCTAGTGGATGGAAACAGTTCCATCACAGAAATGGGACCTGGGAAGAACCCACTGATTATCTATTCCTGGGGAGCTGCAACATAGTTTTACAATCACTAACAATAGTTACCAAACTTTTGCCATCTCAAATGGTTATCTAAACTCTTCAGTGGATATTCTCTCTCTCCTGAGGGAGGTTTGCTCTCAGGAACAGTTCCTTCAGTCCCATGGATCTCTACTGAATTTAACTTGTGCAGGACAAACCCTTTCTTCAAACTAGTCAGGGATGCCTCTAGCCGGTAAAGAGTGGAACTCAAACCCATAGTGCTTTCTGGGGCACGTTTCCTCTCCATCCAGAGCTTTATACCCCTTTGACACCCTTCAACTGGACTTTTTCATATTGGTGGGACTCAAACCTATAGTTAGTCTCATGGAAGCCCTGAAACTGCCCAGTGGTCTCACTGTACCTTCTGATTAGCCCTGAGAGGCTCAGATGCCCTTCTGAACCAGGAGAGTAGTCTGGGATACAGCTAATCTGCATCTCTGCCCATCCCAAAAGGAACCAGAAAAAAAGAATCCAATAGAAATGAGTAAGCACATACAGCACTGAGATGGGACTGGTTAATCCTCAATGCAATGCCATATATTCTGTTCAATAAATATAAAGTGCTAGTAGTGCTGACTAAATAAAGCATATTGATATTTGTAGCTGCAGTTGCTTCCAGTACTTTTCAAATAAGAGACACATGTAAACAAAGTGCAAAGAGCTCCTCCACCAATACAGATACCAACAGGGATGACACTGCCACTTTGCCCAATGCTGTCTTCCTCAGGGGGTGTTCCAAAAGGAACTGGTAAATCTTTTGCTCTTTTTCTGTCCCGGGGCATCCAGGGCTAATAGAAACTTGTACCAGCAAAGAGGTTTGGCCCTATCTAGAGCTGGGGTCCTGAATTACTCCAAGCTCAAGAAATCCTCCTGACCATACAGTTGCAGCCAAAGCTATCCCCATTTCTCCAGGTGATCTGTAAAGGGAGAGGATCCTGAATTCACCCCAGACCTGGGGCCATGACATCTCCCCAGGCCTGGGGTGCCTCCCAGCCACACGGCTGACCCAGACTGCACCCTTACCTTCTCCTCTTGACCTTTCATCATCTAGAACCAGAAACACCTCCACCAAAGTTTCCCAGGCTTTCCTTTTATACCACAGGACTATACTATGGGGGACAATCCCAACAGCAGGGGAAAATTATGGCTCTACCAGCAACCACAATATGGGAGGAGGGGGTTATGTAACAGTGTATTATACATGGGAAATGTCTACATTGTCATTGTCCAATTTTTTTTTTTATTTGATTATACAGAATGTAAACTGGACTGAAGACCCATTTACGGCCATGTATATTTTAATACATAAAGCAATAATACACATATAACAAATGCAAATACAGTAAAACATACAGTACATATTATAATAATTTACTTTTTAAAATGTAACTCCCCTGTGGGGCTTACCTTATTTTCCCCCGTTCTCCCGGATGCCTTCCGTGTGCATGTGGTGTTCACCGTTCTTCCCCCAGCTATGCACCGCCACAGCCCATGTTCTTTTGTACCCCAGTGTGTGCCTGGAACCTCCGTCCAGCCCCTGTTTCTCTTGCAGGCTCTGGATATGGGCCAGAGGACTGCTTGCAAGCTGCTGTTAAATCTCCACCCCCCCTTGCATGCCTGGCTAGAGGGCAGGTCACACATGCGCAGAAATGCGCTTTCATTTTCTGACTGCGATTGCAGTCAAACGGGTGGCTCCTTGTCGGTTTCGATCCTGGTAGAGGCAGAATGGGGACCAGAGACTTGAACAAGGGCCCAGAGAAGCCTCTGCATATTTTAAATAAAGAGCGCCAATCGTGCTGTGTTTTGACTCTTGAATATTAATGAGCAGCAGTATTAATATTCATGAGCAAGCCTGTCTAACACCTGGGGACTGTATATTCTAGCACTAGAGACAAGCTAAGGACAGCAGATAAATGTTATATATTGTAAGCACTTAAGAGGGCACAGTGTCTGTTTTTGAACAGTGGGGCAATGAAATAAATAAAATGTTTACTCTGGCTGCACCAGACTTGTAAAGTTGGGACTCCTATGGACTGCTCTGGTACTGTACTAAACTGCAGCCATGTTTGCAGCCTTGGACCTTTATGCAGCCAATCGTAAAGCTAGAATTCTGGGCAGAGACTTTTGGGACTGTGCCAAGACTTATGGGGGAAAAAACTGGGGTAAATGTTGGCGCCTAAATGAGGAACCTATCAGGCGTCGAGGGAGCCTGATGAATATTAATTTTTCAGAGAGACAAGTGAATTAGCCAGTCATGAGCTGCCAAAAGCTCTCAAAAGCCCAGAGACTTTTCAGTCTGAGTTCACTTCAGTAGGGGCCCCTCCACAGGGAGGGAAGGAGCTCTTGCCTCTTTGCTAATGTAATCCCCTTGCAAATGGGGGTTCCCAAAAGTCTTCCAGGAGCTTGTCTCAGTGCTCCAAGTCTGGGTGGCGTTTGGCATATAAGCCGTTTAAATGTGGTTCCAAGTTAGTGCTATTTGAGCCTCCATGTACTGCCCCTTTAAGAGTTGTCTGCCTGCAGACATAATTAATTTGGATGGGGGTCTGTGTGTTTCCCTGCTTGAGTCCTGCTTGAGCTACTGCCAAATTGCTCAATTTCTGCAGTTGCTAAGAGCGCAGAGGGAGCTCTTTTGAAAGATGTAACTGTTTACCAGAAATTAGTTAACAGTGATAATGAAATTGCAGTTTGTCTAACCTGCTTTTCCTTGCAGTCTGGACTGTTTTTGCTTAGCCCTCCATTCTGGTACTGAACTGCTGAATTGGACCAATCAGTGTGATGGGGGAATTGTTAAAATGGAGTCTGCTGGCAAATCAGAACTTGGACTCTCATTGTGGAGCCCTCCACCTCTGTACTGTATGGCCAGTGCCTCTGGGAAATGTAGTTTGGACCTTGGCGCCTTTTTGCACCAACAGAGGGAGCCCTACTGTGATTGACAGCCAAACCAGCCAACAGAACTGGAGGGAACCCAAAGGAAACGCCCTGCACTGCTGCTGGAAAGTCAGTTCAGTAGTGACAGTGAAGAGAGAAGGAGCTCTGCTCTTGCTGCGGTGTGTACTTCACACAGAAAGCACGTGGGAGCCCTGGAGTCGGCCTGCAGCCATTGTGAGTGCTAATTTGGACTGAATCTGAGTGCGTGAGGAGGAAGAAGAAAGAAGAAGTGTGCAGAACCAGGCTTGCATGTAGAAGACCGAAGATTTGCTGAAGTGTGATCAGCCTGTCGGGGACTGCTGATGCTGTGCGTGCTCCCAGGTAATTTGCAAGTGTTTGCGATCGAGATGGAGAAAGCAGCTGCCTGGTATAGTAATTTCCTTTGCATATAAATGTGTCTAATACTTGTGGGGACCGCAATTCCATTTCCCCTCTGCTGGGAGTTGTGTGCTGAATGGTGGCAACCCAGAAACAACACCTTCCAGCTTGAAATCTGTGTGGGGTATTGTGAGTACAATTCAGGGCAACCCCCTGCAACAGTTTGTAAATCAAAAGTGTGCCGTCTGATTTATTGTGTTTCTTTCTACGAACTGAGCCATCTGGCTCTGGATTACAAGTTTGTGTTGTGCATATATTTTCTTCCTACAGGGCCCCATCCAGCTGCACCAGCCGGCCAACCCCAGGCAATGGACCTGGCTGCCCCCCCCCAATCCTGGGTACCCAGAGTGTGACTTTTTTGGGCCCTATATGTATGCACAGTACTGTGATTTGAACCTTACTAAACCAAATCAACCAGATTGCCCCCTCCTGTGTTACTGTCCCCTAAATAAATCAGAGTTGTTGTTATTGAACTATATACTGTCTGTGGTGTCAGTACATCTAGAACCAGCATTGCAGTGTGTTTGTGTATCTTGCCTAACCTTGTTTTACAGGGGGCCCTCGGAGATGTGCTGCAGAATCAGTCTCGAGGGTAAGTGGTATCTATATGTGTAAAAAGTATTCATATGTGGGGTATTGGAAAGGTAACTCCCGTGTACCATGTGGGCCACTAGTGGGAACAAAGGGGGGGGATCACAGTGTCCAAGAGGGATGCCCAAGTTAGTTTAAAGGGAAACGTCCACATACAGTCGGACCCCACCTCCATGTGAAGTGGGGCCTGATTAGCAGATGCAATAGAAAGAAGTTAAAATAAACTTACTCACTTCACATTTATTTGAAAGTATATCTGGTTGATCCTGAGCCCCCGTTGCCCCGGCATTTTAGGGATGCAGAACCTCTCCCGTCGTGTCTACAAGCACCGTGGCTGTCCCCGTGATGGACGCTTTCAGGGGGAGCAACCGGGGCATCTATATACTTAATATGAGACTCATTTTTAAAATAGTCCGGTTTGGAGCCCGACATTCGTGGGCATGTTTTATAAGCAGATGATGACCAGTACCCTGCCAGTTGATACATGAGTTTCGGTCGGTTTCGCATAGATTTTAAATCGAGTTTTTGAATATTTGGCACACAGATACTGTATTGCCAAATATTCAAATAGCTCCGGTTTAGAATCTATGCTCCGGGCCACAGATACTGTATTGCCAAATATTCAAATAGCTCCAGTTTAGAATCTATGCATGTCCGGCTACACCGAGACCACGATCAACTGGCAGGGTACTGGTCATCATCTGCTTATAAGAAACATGCCCAAGAATGTCCAGGCTCCAAAACCGGAGCTATTTTAAAAATGAGTTCATATTAAGTATAGATGCCCCCGGCTGCCCCTACCTGAAACGTCATCACACGGGACCAGCCAGGTGCCTGTGGCGCCGACGGGAGGTTCCCTGCATCCTAAAATGCCGGGCAACGGGGTGCAGGATCAACCAGATATACTTTCAATAAATGTGAAGCGAGTAAGTTTATTTTAACTTCTTTCTATTGCATCTGCTAATCAGGCCCCACTTCACATGGAGGTGGGGCCCGACTGTGTGTGGATGTTTCCCTTTAACCACTACCAACCCTGACCTCTGGGTGGAGGCACCCATCATAGAACCTAGGCCCCTCAACCTGTCAGTAGCCAAGCAGGCAGGGGTAGTAGCCCTTGGGATAGCACCACCTAGGGATTACATCTTGGAGGCTACTGCTGGGATTAGCATCCCCTAGTGG
The DNA here is from genome assembly GCA_016271365.2 of Neoceratodus forsteri. Lineage (NCBI taxonomy): Eukaryota > Metazoa > Chordata > Ceratodontiformes > Ceratodontidae > Neoceratodus > Neoceratodus forsteri. Next base: position 1,161,831,124 of record CM028130.1, read on the forward strand.
CTACATTTATGAATCACTGTTAAAAATAAATGGATACCCCGACAGAAGTGGCTGTGCACCAGTTGGTGGAGTGGTGTACTGGGCAGGAGATCGAGCCTCAAAATACTATGCTTATCCTGGACATCCCCCTGGGTACCAATAAGGACTCTGTAGAGGGAGTACTTTCCAAAGTGGAAGATTTACGAAACCCTGTGGTGGTTGGTCTACATGCTAATCTACTTGCCTATACTTTCATGGTCCTAGTAGAGTATAAAGACTCCATAGATAGTTCCAAAGTGCCACAGTCTATTACCCCAGAGGGAGCCCTCACTGCCTGGAGAGTGATAACTAAGGACAGTAAAGACCCGGGGGGGAGAATGAGCCCCCCCCCACTATCTGAAACGTTTGAGGAGAAATTTGCTAAATTGTTGCTGGAGGAAGGGGAAATTGTGGATGACTTGAAGAAACTGTTCTTGCCACCTGGGGGCGTACCACCCCCAACATCCACACCCGCTCTAGCCCCTGTCTTTTTTCCAACTTCTATACCTGCCCCCGAGCCAGCAAGTAGTCATGGACCTTAACGCACGCTCAAGGTATTCTCTGGTATCCACCCTACTCCAAATGGGGAAGTTGATCTGGAGACCTGGATAGATTCTGCTGCTCTAGCGGTACAAGACTGGCAATGCTTGGAGGCCGAAAAAAGGGCCCACCTGGGGGAAAGCCTCCTGGGACCTGCCCAATGTACCTTTCATTCCCTGGGGTCCTCTAACCCTGATGCCAAAGCCCAAGAGTACATAGTCACCCTTGAGAATGTGTTTGGGGGTACCATTAGTGTTGAGGCCTTGACATGGAGACAAAGAAGTTAGACAGCAGCCGGGGGAATTGTCATATGCCTATATGGATCAATTAGAGGGGATCTTACAAACCATTTTTCAGAAGGTGGGCTGGACCTCTGGTGAAGTGGACCAGGTAAGGCTGGATCATATACTCTGATCTGTCCAGCACTCCAGCTGGGTGTTACTCAAATTGCAACTGCATCAAAGGAGATCCAGTCCTTCGCCTTTCCATGTGTTGATGAGGGAGGTACGGGAAGTTGAGGAGGAAGAAGGTTTGTCAGAGCTCTGCGCAATCGTAGCTGCTGCATCCCCTGCTCCAGGTGCAGGGTCAGATGCTGATGGTCCGGAATCATTGAAATCTCATGACACAATCCGAGACCCCCATGTTAGCCAAGGGGGGCCCAGTCAGAGAGAGATGGTTATGGATGTTCTGCCCTGAGGTGAACTGCTGAGGAAGTTCAGGGAAGAAAAAAACAGTCTCCTTATGAAGGCCACTCCTGTGAGTACAGGCTCCGATCCTTACCAGACTGCATCTGCTATGGGGGGGGGGGTTGCCTTCCCAGGCACCTCATGTTGACAAAAGTTCAAAACTTGATGTCTTGACTATGGAAGTGAGGGAATTGATGAGATGTCTCCAAATGCTCACCACACCACCAACCGAGGCGGGACCAAGGTTTTCTGTTGGAAGTGCCCCCGCCCTGGCTCCCAGTGTGATGCCTCAGCCATCTCAATCTCTGGAAGGTATGTTTTGTTATAACTGTGGGAAGGATGGGCACATGAAGAGAGAGTGCAGGTCCCCAAAAGACATAGACAAAGTTGTATACAGGCTACAAGGAGAGCTTCGGAGAACAAATCAGTGGTTAAGAGGTGCACGAAATGATAGCAGTGAGGGTCCCAGAAATGCTAACTCAAGTCCTTCTGTGGCTAGATCATCTACACAGGCCCTTGCTACCGCCTTTCCAGACTGGTCCAGAATAGTGGGCCCTTCCATGGAAGCTACAGTAAAAGTGACTGGTGTGCCCACCAGAGCTGTATTGGACAGTGGCTCCCAAGTGACAATTATGTTCCAGGATTGGTATCAGAAGCATTTGTCAGATGTACCCTTACAACCGTTGGAAGGACTGCATGTATGGCGGTTAAGTGAGAAGGCCTACCCCTACTCCGGGTATATCCAAATTTGGCTGTTTTCCCCACCTCCGTGGCTGGAGTGGCAGAGCAAGTATAGACCCTGGCCTTAGTGTGTCCCCCTACTGTGCTGTATGATGGGGTTCCTCTACTAATTGGGACGAATGCACATATATTTGGATGGTTGGCGTAGTTGTGTTATGAGAAACAGGGATCAAGGACTGGTAGAGCTTAAGGAAATCCGGCCTTGATCAAGAAGGCCAATGAGGCACAGAGAGATGCTGAAAAAGTGGAACCAGAGGAAAGGGTTGGAATTGTCTGGAAGAAGGATCCTAGGTCTCTGATCCTGGTGCCAAATGCCCAGTGTACCCTCCAGGTGGAAGTCTGTATCAGAAAGGATGTCAAGAATAAAATCCTCATGCTGGATGCACCAGGCGATGGGAAATTGCCGAAAGGACTGCTGGTCAATCCAAGTATTTTGCCTGCCAGAGCCCATGCTTATGCCAGATTGGTAATGGTCCAAGTTCATAATGTGTCTGATAGATTTGAATAAATAGAGGTTGCACCCTGGCTAATGTACATTGTGCAGATACTGCAGTGCTACCCAGTGACAAGCGTTCGGGGGAAAATGACAGAGTGAAGCCCGACTTGTTTGATTTTGGTGACTCCCCGTTGCCAGCCGAATGGAAGATGAGAATCAGTAGAAAGCTTGCCCAGAGAGACCAGGTGTTTTCTTTAAAGGAATGGGACGTAGGATGTGTGCAAGGAGCTGAACACCACATCCGGCTGCATGATGAAAGGCCATTTCATGAGAGGTCTTAACGCCTGGCACCTGCTGACATAGATGATGTGAGACGGCATCTGCAAGAGGTGCTTGCTGCTGGTGTAATACAAGAATCCAGGAACCCATATGCTTCACCTATCGTGGTAGTGAGAAAAAAGAATGGGACAGTAAGGATGTGCATGGATTATCACACCTTGAACCGGCGGACTATCCCTGATCAGTATACAATGCCCCACATCCAGGATGCTTTAGACTGCCTGAATGGTAGCAAGTGGTTCTCCATGCTGGATCTTTGCAGTAGGTACTACCAGATCCCGATGGCCCCAGAAGACCGTGAGAAGACAGCCTTTATCTGTCCGCTTGGTTTCTATGAATTCATGAGGATGCCTCAAGGGATTTCAGGCACCCCAGCCACTTTTCAATGACTGATGGAGCGTGCAGTGGGGCACATGAACTTATTAGAGTGCCTGGTATACCTAGATGTTGTTATTGTGTTTGGCAGCTCACTGGAAAAACATGAGAGCAGATTGTTCAAGGTGTTGGACTAATTGGAAGACTTTGGCCTTAAGCTATCCATCGATAAATGTCAGTTCTTCCAAACCTCTTTAAAGTATGTGGGACACATAGTGTCCACCGAGGGAATAGAAACAGACCCGAGTAAAGTTGGGGCCTTGACCACCTGGCCACAGCCCCACAATCTAAAAGAACTGCAAAGATTCCTGAGATTCTGTGGCTACTATCGCTGGTTCATCAAGGACTATTCAAGAGTGAGTCACCCTCTACTCAATCTTACTCAAGGTTACCCTACTACTAACAAAAAATATAAGAGGTCGGCTTCCCCTGAGGCTGAGAGAATGTATTTTCACCCCAATGAAGTCTTTAGAGCCCGATGGACACCTGATTGCGAAGCTGCTTTTCATGAGATTATATTTATTTTTTTTAGTTTTTGTTGACCGGGTAGGTGTGCTAGCCAGCAGGTGACTATTTTCAGGCACGACCCGGGAGAGTACAATACATCATATCACAGGAAAAAAAAACAGCAGTACAGTTTGAGGCAACAGCCACACAATTACAATCATTCATTTAGGACAAAAAGAGGCAGTACCAGCTAGTCTAACAAGATAAGGGTTAAACTGCGTAATGACTCAACAGGCCAAAAGCAATGAGGTGTTTAACTGGGGGATATAGGTTCAGTTGAGGGTTGAAAAGGGGCATGGGTCCAGAGGGACTGCATACAGTTAAATCTGGGGGCGTAAGAAGCAGCCTCCTGAGCAGTAGAGAAAGGCCAGGTTTACGGTTTTGCCGGAGGGAGGTGTAAAAGCCAGTGATCGTGGGTTCAGAGGCAGTAGTAGGAGGGCTCAAGGCAGTCCCTGGCCAGGAACAGCACTAGGCAGATGGAACCCCAAAGAAGGGAGGGAGTGAGGTCGAATTTACAACATCCACCTGTGAAAGGCTGTAGCAGGCACAGATGGCATGGAGAAGTGAACGGGGAGGAGGGAGGGGAGCTGAAAGAGATGGAATGGAGGGAGGGAGGAGGGAGGGATGCAGCAGGGTGCCCAGGAGAAGGAAACAAGGATGGAAGAGACACCCTGGCTGGTGGTCAAGGGGGCGCCAGGGCACGAGGCCATACAGTCTGGGATGATAAATAAAGGGAGAGGTGGGGAGAAAGGCGGCTGGAATTATGGCTTTAGCGGTAGGAGGCGGGAGGGAGCGGCCGGGCCTATGGTTCCGAGGCTGGAAGTGTAAGGTCAAGGCAGATGTGATAATGGGGTACTGGAGCAGGGGAGATGGGCTAACTATCCAGTCTCCTACTGTGGCAAGGAGGCGAGTGCACAGGTAGCCGGAAGGAGGAGGAGGTGGAAAGACCTGTGAGGGAGCCGGGGCCCACAGCCACTTTATCCCTAGATTCAGCAGGGGCCAGAGGCATATTGAAAGGGATGACAGATCTCCCGGGTGGCTCTAAGGGGACACCAGGTTCAAGGCTCCACGGTCGGGGATGACAGGGGAGTGGAGGGTGGGAGGCAGGAGGCTTGGAGATGGCTTTTAGCGGTAGGGAGGGTAGGGTGCAGCCGGGCTTATGCACTGAGGGCTGGGCATAAGTGGCCAGTGAGAAGCCGCTGTCCCATGGGCGACAAAACGGTAAATGGAGGACAGAAAAATACATGATACAATTGATCTGTTGGTAGTAGTAAATAAGTGCAAGATACATACATAACACCATACATGGGTGTAATTTGGGGATGATAATAGGTGAGGGGTTGAGAAAAGGGAGAGAGAGCAAAGGACAGCTGCAAAGAGATCAGTAGCACGGGAGTGGTGAGTAGCAGCTGGGAGTTTGAGGGATCAGTAGGATCAAAGCAGTGCATGGATCTGAGGTGGCAGAGTGACGCTCAACCCACGCTTAAAGGAGGGATGTGAGGGGGCTAGCCTGAGGTCAAGAGGGAGCTGGTTCCATAGCGTTGGAGCTGCATGTTGGAAGGAGCCTGTTCTTTAATTGAGCGGCAGCGAGGGATTTCCAGCAGGTCTTTATCTGCAGATCTGAGCGCAGGTGTTTGGGGAGAGTTGGGCAGGAGCCGCCAGTGCGTGCTGGCTGGCTTTTGTCTCAGTATGGAGTCGCTAGGCAGGCAAGAAAGTAACTCCTGGTGGCTGAGGGGAAGCCAATCCAGGACCTCATAGTTGGCAGTGATGAAGCAGTCATGGGGATTGCAGGCATACCTGCATATGTTATTGTAGGTAACATCCCATTTGTGCAGCTTAGATTTGTGGAGCAGAGGTAAGCATAGGTGCACAGTAGGTCAGTGTTGGTAGCAGGATCCCCTGGCAATGGCAAGCCTGGTGGAGGAGGTGAGCATAGCTTGTTCTGTAGGCTGCCCCAGCTTACAGTTCACATTTTTGCAGGTGGCCTGGATATGGAGGCTTAAGTCAAGCTGATTGATCAAGTAGGATGCCCAGGTAATGAAAGGAGGGAACTGTCTGCAGGGATTTCTTAGGGTCAAGGATGCTTAGGGAGGGGCACCGATCTTTGTGTGGTCCCAAGTAGCATGGCATTTGTTTTGGCAGAATTCAGAACAAGGGGGTGTATAACCAGCTATGGACATTGGAGTAGGCTTTATTCAGCGATGTATTGATAAGCTCTATTTGGGTGAGTTGAATAGATAACTAAGTCACAGCATAGAGGAGCGAGGAACAGGCAGTAAAGCATCTGGGAGGTTGTTAATGAAAAGAGAGAACAGAAGCGGACCCAGAATGGAGCCTTTGGGGTACCTGCAATGTTCATGACCACAGTGGAGGAGATGGCTGAGTTGAATTTGACAGCCTGGGACCTGTTTGTCAGGTAGCTCCCTGAACCATTCCTGTACAGGGAAGGAGCAGCCTATATTCTTCAAGCGAGGATAGCAGCAGGCGGTGTATCTACAAGATCAAATGCCTTGGTTAGTTCTATAAAGACAGCCCCTGTGAGCATTCCATGATCCATACCAGTGAGGATGTCTGTGGTGAATTTAGTAAGCGCTGTTGTAGTACTGTGGTTTTTCTGAAACCATGCTGCATGTCGTTGAGCTGCTTGGTAGAGTCGAGGAAATCCTGGAGTTGCATGGCAAACTAGTTTCTAGGATTTTGCTATGGGATAGAAATGGCAATGGGCCTGTAATTAGAAATATCCTTTGTCCTTTTTTAAAGATAGGGAGATCCTTCGCCATTTTCCAAAGATCAGGGACTGTGCTGCTGCAGAGAGACAGGGTGAAAAATTCTTGCTAGAGGTCTGGAGATGAAATGCGCGGGGTTAGTTTTAAAAGGCGCAGGTTCAAGTTGATCGGAACTAAGACTGTGTGGTCTTGACAGTTTTGTTAGATGTTTTGAACCTGAGAGGTGGTAATAGCTTTAAAGTAGAGGAGGCTTGGTAGAGGATTTGAGGTGCTGGCGGGGGTGGCAGAGTCTGTAGGCGGCACGTAGTCATCAGTGGGGTCAGCAGGTGGCATAGCTCTAGTATAGAGGGAGAGGTCTGAGAACATGGTGTTAAAGGCGTCTGCAATGGTGATGGGGTTGTTGCAGTGGGAGCCCTCTATAACCATGTCGGATGGAGTAACTGATTGAGGTGTCCCCAGAAAAGTTTTTATGTGCCCCCAGAATTTACGGGGTCCTTGGCTGAGTTCCTTTAGCAGGTTCTGATGGTAAACACTTTCGCCAGCCTTATGTTTTTCCTGCAAGAATTTCGTTCTTGCCTGTAGTTTGAGTAGTCCCTGGTCGAGTGAGAGCTTTTGTAGGAAGCCCAGAGCTTATCCCCATGATTTAGTTGTTTTAGGAGGTCTTTATTGCAACTATCTAGTTTATACCCTGACTCGTGGTGGTTTTTGGGGCGACTTGTTTTGTAATGGGAGAAAAACTGTAAAATATGTTCAGGGCAGCTTCTACATTCCTCGCACGGTATATACTTCGACCAGTCAATGTTAGAGATGTCCCAGAAGAAGGATCTGTGTCCAGGTTTGCAAAATTTGTGAACGCGGATCTGTCGAGGTGGGGGGCTGTCCGGAGCACCAGTGGCAGTATATGGGAGAGTGATCGGTGATGGTATCTGCCATGACCCCTGAGCAAATGATATGTTCAGGGTCTGTTTGACAGGATCCAGTCGATAAGCATGCCAGACTGCGCTCAGACAGTCTGGTGTTTCTGTGATTTGTTGGTGAAGTTTAGACCTTGGACTAGTGAAGCCAGGGAATTTTGAGAGGGGCCTAGCCTAGTTCAAATTGACATCCCCGGACGATAGCTTCATTTTTGACACTGGTAGGGTGAGCTGAGTGACTCCTTGAGCCCATTTACTTTCCGGAGGGGGTTAAGAGACAGATTATGTGGAGTTTTTTGAGCCAAGAGACAGGAGCGCGTGCAATGATCTCCCTTGTGAGGTGGTTTGAGTCACTGAACATGTTAACGGTCAGGTAGGATTTGTAGAGGGCAACCCTCCACCCTTCTTAGCCCCAGGTCGGTCACTTCAATGAGAGAGTAGTTAGTATGGTGCAGAGGGTATCGGGATTCCAGGGTTTCAGCCAAGTCTCCGACAGGCAGTGCATGTCGGGATCATGTACCTGAGCCATGCTTCAACTTCAGGCAGATGTTTTACGAGGCTTCGATGTTCATATGCACTATGTAAAAACCTCTAGCTTTAATGGAAGATCCTGTTGGGGGTGCCCTACAGCTGGAGCGGGCCAGGGTTCAGTTCAATGTCACCAGAGAGGTTATGAGAGAAATGCAAGGTACAATAGCGGTGTGCCAAGGAGGACTGGAGCATTCTTGCATCGCATCCGGGCTTGATTCTGAGGGAAGACAGTGATTTGTAAGTGCAGCTCTTGTGGAGGAGCAGGTGCCCTCAGGTGAGGTATTGGTCTTGGTCTGTGATCATTAGGTTAGAGAACCCAAAATCAGTGGCTGAAGGGGGGTTCTTGGGAGTCCTGAGGTGCACTGACAGAGAGATGACATGTATACTCCCAGAGTAGCAAGAGGAAGATAATCCAAATTAGTCTGCCGTGAGGGACACAGTGCCTTTGTAAACAAACAGACATGGTTCTCTACTTAGGTGCTGGTGACTTATGCAAGGTGAGGGGTTTTGTAGTAGTGGCTGGTATGAGAGAGAGAGAGAGAGATAGAAGAGAAATAGGAGCGCAGAGATAAGGGAATCCCAAGGAGAGGCAAGGGAAAATTTTGCCGAGAGATTACGATTTTTTGGCGCGAGGAGCAATGTAAAAGAAAAAAAGATAATTAGATGGACGTTAAGTGTAGAACACCCCTAGTGGTGAGAGAGTATAAGGGACCAATGGGAAAGTGGGCACTTAGTCATATGACGCTGGGAGAGCTATAAATCAAATGACGCTGGGAGAGCTATAAATCAAAAGGGTCGACCAGGGTGGATGGGGAGCCGGCACTCACTCACGCTCCTGTCCTTGCATAAGCAGATCCAGCAAAACCCTATGTCCTACACACTGATGCTAGCTTGCAAGGTTTGGGGGCTGTATTGTACCAGGAGCACGAGAATGGCCTGAGACCAGTGGCCTTTGCCAGCAGAAGCCTGACCCCATCCAAAAAGAACTATCCTGTATATAAGTTAGAGTTCCTAGCTTGAAGTGGGCCATTGTGGACCAATTCCACGAGTACTTGTATGGGCTAAGATACTAGTCAAAACTGATAATAATCCCTTGACCTATGTGCAGACTTCAGCTAAGTTGGATGCTACTGCCATAGATGGCTCTCTGCACTATCTACATACGACTATGCCGTTGAATACTGAGCAGGCCTGAACCACATAGATGCTGATGCTCTCTCTCAGAGGCCTGCTTCCCAGAACAACTGGGTTAGACTGTCAGAACCTGATATTCGAGCACTCTGTCAGAAGATTGACAGTGAGGAACAAATGTCCACGGACGCAGTGGACTGTCTTGTGGATTGTTTGGGGCCCTCTGAGAATTACATACCTGCTGCTTATTGCCACTTTTCTGCATTAGACATTGGTGCACTGCCTCAGCTGGACAATGACAGTATTCAGTGGGCTCAATCCCGAGATCCTATGATCAAATCAGCTCTAGAAGCCCTCTACGCAGGGAAAGATGTATCCAAGTTACGCTCTACTGATTTGAGAACTGCATTGTTATACAAAGAAGGTCCTAAGTTGAAACTGATTAATCGACTATTATACAGAGAAACAGTAGACAGAGGGGGACAAATAGACAAACAACAGCTAGTTTTGCCCACTGCCTTCCAAGACTTGGTGATGAGGTCCCTACACAACCACATGGGGCACCTTGGTATAGACAGAGCACTTGACTTGGTGAGATCCAGATTCTATTGGCCTAAAATGGGGGCTGATGTTGAGCAATACATTCAAACTTGCAGCCGCTGCTTAAAGAGGAGAGCCTTGCTCCAGAGGGCTGCCCCCCCTTGTTAACAGCACCACCAGCACCCCCATGGAGCTGGTCTGTATTGACTTTCTGAGTTTGGAGCCAGATCAAAGAAATATTAGTAATGTGCTGGTGGTCACTGACCATTTTATGAGATATGCCCAAGCTTTCCCCACCAAGGACCAGAAGGCATCCACTGTGGCAAAAGTACTTGTAGAAAACTTTTTTGTTCACTATGGGGTTCCACAAAGAATCCATTCTGATCAAGGGAGAGACTTTGAGAGTAGTTTGATCAAAGAGATGCTTTCTCTGTGAGGAGTACAAAAGTCCAGAACCACCCCTTACCACCCCAGGGGGACCCACAGCCTGAACGTTTTAACTGCACTCTGTTGGATATGCTGGGCACCCTCCACCCAAAGGACAAGCCTAGATGGAGCCAACAAATTAGCACCTTGGTACATGCCTACAACTGCACCAAAAGTGATGCCACTGGGTTCTCCCCCTACTGCCTTATGTTTGACAGAGAGGCCTGACTATCAGTAGATGTTTGTTTTGGAGTTTCTCCTGATGGGGTTCGAGCAGATAACTATTTACAGTATGTGTAAAAGTTAAAGGCCCAGCTAAATCATGCATACCAACTGCTTAAACCATGGCTGTCAAAAGAAATCTGGCCAACAAAGAAAGGTATGATAAAAAGGTGAAAGCACAGGAACTCCAGGAGGGAGATTGTGCATTGCTAAGAAATCTGGGACTGCATGGCAAACACAAGATTGCTGACAGATGGCACCATCTCCCTCACATTGTAGTGGGCAAACTGGATGATCTGCCTGTGTACAAAGTAAGGCTTGAAAATAATTTGAAAGATGTTAAGACAATGCATCGAAATCATCTGCTGCCCACTGGCCAAATCTTGATCGAGTCTGAGCTTCCAGAAAGGGCTCCCACTGGACCAGTGACCAGAGCTGCTGCTAAGCAAAACAAAGGAAGTTTGCACCTACAGATGCTGAACTAAAGTGTTCTCCACAGCAAGTCCCAGTCGAAAATGCCTGTAAGTCTGTTTCAGAGGAAGTGAGTGCAACTTTGGGTACTACCCTTCTTATGAACTGAGTGAATTGTTTCAAGGCAATCCCCTAGTCAATTATGGAAATGAAGCTGGGCCTTCTGGACTGTCTAAGCCCCCAGCTTTGTCCCTGGAGCCAATGCTCCCAGAAAGTGAGGTGCAGATCGTTAAGTCGGATGACATGGAATCACTGAGCATGGTGGAACTGTATGAGCTTTCAGAGGAGGAAAATGATGAACTGGGACAGACTGGTGATATACTAGAGCAAGAAGAGTATTTCGAGTGCCCTGATGGTTCACTGCCAGTGTCCGAAAGCTCTCCATGTGAGCCAAGTGTTGTGGACTCAGAGATTGTAAATCCTGGAGCTGAAAGTGCCCCAAGTTCTAGCTGCTGTACTCCAATGGAGACTCCCCAGACAAGTGAGGACAATGCTGAAAATGAGGATCAGAGTGCAGAGACTGTAACAGTTCCCCCTAGAAAGACTGGTCGAGCTGTATAGCCTGTGGTGCACCTCAGTTATGATTCTCCTGGAAGGCCTGTAGATTTACCTCTCAATGTGGTCCACAAAGGAGTATGTGTGTCCCCGAGCTCATTGCCCAAACCAAGCATAACTCCAGGTTACTTGTTTCACCCTCTAGGTATGGTGCCTCTGCCCCATTCAGCCCCAAGGTAGCTGATAGGGAAGGGCCCCCTCTCGTCAGGTTTCCTGTACAGGAGGTAATAACTTGAGTTAAGGTACAATGTGTGTATAATGCTGTGTAAAAGGTAATGTGCTGAAAAGTATCAGAAATGTGTTTATGACAAAGGTGATATGTTGACTGATGATTACACGTATAAGCCTAGTGTGTTAGTGATGTACATGTATATGGTTTTGTATTGAAGTTATGAGGTACTTACTTGACGCGGACGCCTAGTTTTTCCAGGCCAGGAAGGGTGTAACCCTCCTGCAAATGGGGGTTCCCAAAAGTCTTCCAGGAGCTTGTCTCAGTGCTTCAAGTCTGGGTGGTGTTTGGCATATAAGTCGTTTAAATATGGTTCCAAGTGAGTGTTATTTGAGCCTCCACGTACAGTCTCTTTAACAGTTGTCTGCCTGCAGACATAATTAATTTGGATGGGGGTCTGTGTGTTTCCCTGCTTGAGTCCCACTCGAGCTACTGCCAAATTGCTCCATTTCTGCAGTTGCTAAGAGCACAGAGGGAGCTCTTTTGAAAGATGTAACTGTTTACCAGAAATTAGTTAACAGTGATAATGAAATTGCAGTTTGTCTAACCTGCTTTTCTTTGCAGTCTGGACTGTTTTTGCTTAGCCCTCCATTCTGGTACTGAATTGCTGAATTGGATCAATCAGTGTGAAGGGGGAGTTGTTAAAATGGAGTCTGCTGGCAAATCAGAACTTGGACTCTCATTGTGGAGCCCTCCACCTCTGTACTGTATGGCCAGTGCCTCTGGGAAATGTAGTTTGGACCTTGGCGCCTTTTTGCACCAACAGAGGGAGCCCTACTGTGATTGACAGCCAAACCAGCTAACCAAACTGGAGGGAACCCAAAGGAAATGCCCTGCACTACTGCAGGAAAGTCAGTTTGGTAGTGACAGTGAAGAGAGAAGGAGCTCTGCTCTTGCTGCGGTGTGTACTTCATACAGAAAGCACGTGGGAGCCCTGGAGTTGGCCTGCAGCCATTGTGAGTGCTAATTTGGACTGAATCCGAGTGTGTGAGGAGGGAGAAGAAAGAAGAAGTGTGCAGAACCAGGCTTGTATGTAGAAGACCGAAGATTTGTTGAAGTGCGACCTGATTCGTTGGGACTGCTGATGCTATGCGTGCTCCCAGGTAATTTGCAAGTGTTTGCGATCGAGATGGCGTAAGCAGCTGCCTGGTATAGTAATTTCCTTTACATATAACTGTATCTAGTACTTGTGGGGACCGCAATTCCATTTCCCCTCTGCTGTGAGTTGTGTGCTGAATGGTGGCAACCCAGAAACAACACCTTCCAGCTTGAAATCTGTGTGGGGTATTGTGAGTATGTAACCCCCAGGGGGCGCTATCCTAAGGGCTACTACCCCTGCCTGCCCTAACTGTAGCAGGGTGAGGGGCCCACATCCGTTGACGGGTGCCTCCACCCAGAGGTCGGGGTTAGAACAGTCGAGGTTGACTCGGTCACAGCCCTTTGGGTTGCTGCAACCCCCCTTTCTTCCCACTAGTGGCCGACGCACTTCAATTTCAGTGGTCCTTACCATATACACTCTACCCCCCTGGTAGAACCAGCAAGCTCACTCTTGGGACCCCCTGAAAGTAAGGTACAGTTACACCACATCTACTGGGCAATATTTCACCATATTAATACACAGACTAGCTAGTGTACTTTTGCAAAACAAGCAATCTGATTTATTTGAGGGGTTAATAAGGACCGGGGAAATCAGGTTGATTAGCTTACCTCTACAGTATATATGAAAATTCTACCTATGGCTCTGTGCACAGGCCTAACCTATTAATTGCTGCTGTCTATGGGTACCTAAGCCCTAATGGCTAGTTCCTCAATGCAGCTGGTTGGGGCCCTGACACAAGCGAGCATTTAATTCCTGAGCAGATCAGATGGAGCCAGAAAGCTCAATTAGTGCAGTCAGCAATACAACAAAATGGTTTTTATATTTGTTTATAAGCTTTAACAGGGAGCTACCCTGATCCAGTACTCACAACCCCAGCAGAGAACAATTCTTTCACCACTTGCAGGGCTGAACCTGAGCTTGAACGGCCTCCTCACACATATATGGAAACAACAGAGGGGTACCATATCAGGCAATTGCTTCCAGAACCCAACCGAACTCACAGCTATGCGGGCGTTTCACTGCAGCTTCAATGTCCTGACAGACCAAGAGCGATTCAGCAGATTCTCCAGTCCTCTTCAGGTGAAGTCTGGTATGTAGCTGTGCTTGTACACAGCCTCCTCTGACTGCAAGCCTGCGGATTTAATTCGTGGAGTGCTGGCAATGCAAATGGCCACCTAGGCCTTTCCCACGCTTCCAGCATGAGCACTCAATGGCGCAGGAGCTCATAGCTCCCTTCTCCTTCACAGTCGCAACGCATCTGTCCCTTACAGCATGGGGCAATCCTCACAGCTCGGGCGCTACCCGATCTCATTGGCTGGTTACACATGCCAGTCACTTATCCTAGCCCTCAGTGGTGCGTAAAGGTGCCATGACCCATAATGCCACATCCAGGAATTACAAGCTGTGTCCCAATTGGTCAGCTGGCTCCAGCCAGAGTCCTGATTCCTGGTTGGTCACCTCCATGCCAGTTCCAATGCCCCTTAGCTACTATTGGACTCCTTTTACACAGTCTGAGTCCAAGATGGAGGGGCACAACACGAAGTCCCAGCTGCAATAAAAAAGCGTTAGACAAACTGCCATTTTACCAATACTATACATGTTTTAGGGGACAATCTATATCTTTCAAATGGCTCCTTAGCGCTCCTAGCGACTGCAAAAACAGAGCGAGCAGACAGCAGTTCAGGTGGACCTTTGCAGGAAACCCCAGTCCCCTATTTGAACCACTGTGCTCAAGTAACAGGCAGCTCTTAAAGAGACAGTCCTGAAGGCTTTAAAAGCACTCACAACCCCACATTTAGCTGCCTTATGCCAAACACCAGCCAGGCATGGTATTTGGCAAGCTCCAAGAAAGGCTCTTAGGAACCCCATTAGTAGGGGGTTGCAAATTTTCCTGGCCTGGAAAGAACTTTATGCCTGCTTCATGTGGTTACCCTTAAATTACTTTAAGGCAAGCAGCTTAATTAACATTATGTTAACACTTAGATTACATGCATTGATACTGTATTACAGTTTACTACGGTTTATGCAATATTACCACACACACAACCTTTTCCTTTCTAAACCAGGTCTTATTTCCTGCCCATGACACCTGGACAGAGGGAACCTCCCTATCAGTTACTGTGGGCTACCTAAGCAGGGGTACCACACTTGAAGGGCAATACTAACAGGCTGGAGTTATCCCCAAGGCAAGCTTAGGCAAGGAGCCTGGACACATACACCCCTTATGGACCACACTTTAAGGCAGGTCCACAGGCTGACCCAGAGACTCATAACCAACTTTACTACAGGCTGCACTTCTCAGCTGGAGCATCTAGGGTCTCGAAACCCTGCCACAGGCCCCTAGTCCGCTTTCGCCTCATTGAGATTAGTAGGGAAACCTCCACAGGGAAGGGGACCCGAGTGCTCATAGTACTTTCGGGCATGACCCCTGCTATCAGGACCTCACACTACTTGGCTCAGCTGGGACTTGTTCAGGCACTAGTAAGGAACCATCAGGGCATTCAAAATATTCTTCAGGTTCCGCATATCACTGGCTTTGATCCCCACGCCACTATCTTCTTCCAAAAGTCAGATAGTTCAGCCAGCCAGACAGTTCAACCAGGCTCAAGGACCCCACCCCTTGGGCTTTGCCGCTACCCAATTCATCCTCTGGAAGCATTGGTTCTGGAGACAAAGCTGGGACCTCAGACAGTACAGGAAGCCCAACCTCATCTCCAGAGTTAATGAGGGGATTGCCCCGAAACAGTTGGCTCAGTTCATAAGACGGATAGTATTCAATATTACTTTCATCGTCTTCAAACACAGATTGACGATCATCTTCATCAGAGGATTTGACAAGGCCCTCTTATTTGGCTTCCTGAAGAATCAAGTGGTCTGGTGTTTTTCTTGGCAGATCTAGTCATAGGCCTGGGGTGGTATTGGGAGGTTCAGCTTCAATCAAGATTTGCCTGATTGGCTGCAGATGATTGTGTATAGTTTTCACATCTTTTGAATTGTTTTCAGGTCGCATTTTATATACAGGTAACTGGCTGTTTTCCTCCACAATATGAGTGGAGGTGATGCCATCTGTCAGCAATCTTGGCGTTTGCCATGCAGTCCCAACTTTCAATAGCACCCTATCCCCCCTCTCTCAGTTCCATTGTTTTCACTTTCTATCATACCTCTCCTCATTGGCAGGTTTCGTTTAGCAGCCATAGTCTGGGCCAGTTGGTAGGCATGGTTCAATTGGGCCTTAATTTCTGTACATACTGTAGATGATTTTCTGTTTGCACCCCATCAGGAGAAACCCCAAACACACATCCACTGGCAGTCTAGACTCTCTCCCAAACATCAGCCTGTACGGGAAAATCCAGTGGCATCACTTTTTGGTGCAGTTATAAGCATGAACCAGGGTGCTAATCTGCTGGCTCCATCTAGGCTTGTCTTTGGGTTGCAGTTTTCCCAACATATCAAGCAATGTGCGGTTAAACCTTTCAGGTTGGGGATCTCCCTTGGGATGGTATGGGGTGGTTCTTGATTTTCATACTTCCCACAAAGATAGCATTTCTTTAATCAGGCGGCTCTCAAAGTCCCTCCCTTGGTCGGAATGGATCCTCTGGGGGGCTCCATAGTGGACAAAAAGTTCTCAACAAGTACTTAGCCACTGTGGTTGCTTTCTGACCTTTAGTAGTAGGAAAAACCCAGTATACCGGTAAAATGATCAGTGACTACCAATATGTTACTGATGTTTTTAGATCTGTTCCAAATCAGGAATCAATGCAGACCAGTTCCATAGGGTGACTGGTAGTGATATTGACCATGGGGCAGCTCTGAAGTAGGGCTTTTCTTGCAAACAGCCGCCACAGGTCTTGACATACTGCTCTACACCTGCACTCATTTTTGGCCAGTAGAATCGGGTCTGCATCAGGTCAAGAGTCTCGTCTATGCCAAGATGCCCCATGTGATTATGCGTGGACCCCAAGACCAGTTCTCTAAAAGCAGTGGGAAGCACAAGTTGTTGTTTGTCTATCTGCCCTACTTATCCACAGTCACTCTGTATAGTAATTGGTTAATCAGATTTAACGCTGACCCTTCTTTGTATAATAAGGCAGTTTCATAGGGTCAGTGGAACGAATCACGCCCTCCTGGCCTGCAAAGCCTACACAGCAGCTTTTATCATGGGGTCTCGATTGGAGCCCTCGCTGGAGACTATCATTGTTGAATTGAAGCAGCAAACTAGTATCTAATGCAGAAAATGATAAGCAGCAGGTATGCAGTTCTCGGATGGCCCCAAGCAATCCACCATGCAGTCCACAGCATCAGGAGACATCGGTTCCTCATTGTCAAATTTTTGGCAAAGGGCTGTTATGTCAGGTTCTGACAACCTGACCCAGTCGGTTTGTAGCATAGGCCTCCAAGAGAGAGCATCCGCATCTATATGGTTTAGACCTGCTCTGTACTCAACAGCATAGTCGTAGGTGGCCAACTCAGAGAGCCACCTATGGCCTGGGCCCCTACTTTTCTGCAGCACAGTGGGACCAAGTTCTGCAGCAAGACTACCATTTGCTGCAGAACTTCTGAGGCAGTGGTTTGCAATTTCTGCAGAAGTTCTGCGGCACTAACAAACTACCACTTTAGAGTGTCAGCCTGTCATCCTGACTTCACTTTCATGGCAATCGTTATAGCAGTCGGGATGGGGGAAAGCACAGTAAGACTAGTTCAAAAAATAACAGACTTATAAAAATAATTTTATGCCTAAAAAAGCAAAACAAATGTCTCTCCCTTAAGGTCCTAGCCTGTTGCATCAATAATATATGCAGAGGGACTTATGATAATACAGTTTTTATATGCATGCTATCTATCCCACTTAATGAGGTTTCCACTGTCTATCATTTATACATTTGTATATGCTTTCTACACCACTCATGAGGTTGCTCACTGTGTATCACTTATATATTTATATGCAATCTGCAACATACATACAAATGTGTGTGTGTGTGGTGAGAGAGACAGAGATACTGTGTGTGTGTGTGTGTGTGTGTGTGTATATATTTTTTTAATTTCCATGAACTTGCATCCTTATTCATACAGGTCCCATTGGAAATGGAATAGAGGAATTATTGAAACCATTTTCATGTCAACCTGCTTCTCCTGACACACTGCGTAACACCGCTAGGCTACGACATGCATGTGAACCAATTGTGAGACAGAGCTTCCAGCCCATCACAATGTGTCCACTATGTGACAGAACCACTGCACCATACCTCCCAGGCTCCGAGCAGTGATGTGTTCCACCAACTTGTGCTGCCCAGACAGCTCCCAAAGCTAATCTCTGAACCTGAGTTACTGGCATGGAATACAGCATGCTACCCTCTGGCCCAACAGCTGTCCCTGCACAACATTTTCTCCTTAACTTTAGGGTGATTCTGTCAACCAATGACAATATGTAATCAATAACCCTGGCAAAATGCATACAGGGCAATTATTTATTTAACAGGTCTATTTTTTCAACATGTTTACACATTATTATATTCCCACTTTTTGGGGCATAATTACTTTATTTTTCTTAAAATGACAGTTAAATTTATTTTACTAGTTATTCATTTCAGATGGCATCTCTATACCTTTAAAGGTCAAATGGGTTTGTACAAAGTAAGGTATGGACTTAACAGGTCTGTGCTATTGACAAGGTTTTGTTTAAGTTGGTCTTAGTGCAATAATTTAAGACTGGAAATTGTATTAGGCTGTAGTGCAGGTTGAGCAAATATCACCATGCATGATGTGCTGGTGCCACCATCTCTGGCAGTGAGCTGTAGAGATAAGGACTGTTCATTTCGTTGCAGAATGCAGTCATTTTATTATTAATATGATGTTATAGCAATGATACTATCACATTTCTGAGCATATGGGGGTTTGGATATAAAAGAGGGGACGGGAACCAGATTCTATGGATAAACAGAAATATTAATAAAAAATACCAAGAAGAGTGAGGTTTGGTGCAATCAGTAGAGTTCTATTGTAGATTGCAGTTCTGTTGCAAAATCTCATGGCCGCAGAATTTAGGGCTCGTCTATGGCCAGTGGCATCCAACTGTGGCTGAGGTCTGCACATAAGTCAGAGGAATGTTATCAGTCTTTACCAATATCTGGCACCGCATAAATAGTCATGAAATTGATCAACAATGGCCCACTTGAGAGCCAGGAACTCTAGTTTGTGTACTGATAATTTTTTTCTGAAGGAGTCTGACTTCTGCTGGCAAAAGCTATGGTTCTCAGACCGTTTGAGTGCTCCTGATATAACACAGCCCCCAATCCTTGTGTAGACTGGCGTCAGTATGGAGAACGATGGTTTGGCCGGGTCAGCATAGGCCAGCACTGGGGCATGGGTGAGTTGATATATGATGTCATAGAAAGCTTCTTCACACTCAGTGGGTCCAGTGGTTTCTAAATACATCATTCGGTCCAAAATACTCGTTCAGAGTGCACAACTTTTCTTACACTTTTGTGCATGGAGGGTACCCTGAGTAAGGGTTGAGGAGGGTGGATCACTGAGAATAATCCTTGACAAACCTATAATATCCATAAACCCTAGGAACTATTGCAGCTTTTCAAATTCCTGGCTGCGGTCATGTAGTCAAAGCCCACTTTGCTGGGGTCAGTCTCTATGCCTTCCTGGTGGATACTATGTCCCACATATTTTACAGAAGTTTGGAAGAATTGGCATTTGTCTATAGATGGCTTGAGACCGAACTCCTGCTGATCCAGGACCTTGAACATCGACGTTCATGCTCTCCAATGAGTGTCAAACACTATGACGTCATCTAAGTAAACCAAACATTCAAGCACCATGTCCCCACAGCATCGCTCCATCAGGCACGAAAGTAGCTGGGGCACCCAGTCCCGTGAGGCATCCGATAAACTCATAGAAAGTCCCAGGGCAATGAATGCAATCTTCTCGTCCTCTGGGGCCATCGGGATCTGATAGTACCCATCGGAGGTTCAACACAGAGAACCATTGCCATTTAAACAATCCATGCCCCCTGTTGCGTGCATGGTATTGGTGTGATGGTCCACCGATTCAAGGTACGGTAACTACACATCCTAGCTCCCATTCTTTCCTCACTACTATGGGGAGGCATAGGGGCTCCTAGACTCTTGCATCAATCGTAGCAAGCATCTTGCAAATGCCGCCCACATCGTTGGTGTCAGCCGGGCCAGGCCGAGATCTCTCTCAAAGGCCTTTCATCATGCAGCCGATGTTGCTCAGCCCTTGCACATCCCATGTCCCATTCTTTCAGGAAATACCTGGTCTCCTTGCAAGCTTCTCACTGATCCTCACTTTCCATTCACAGGCAATGGGAGATTGAAATCAACAAGTCGAGTTACTTCATCCTTCCGACTTCTGTTGTTGGCAGCATCAGTATCTACATTGTTGTATACTTGCCAGGATGCACCTCTTTTATTCGAATCTCCTTGTCAGACACATTATGAACTTGAACCATCACCCTCCTGGAAGCATGGTTTTACAGGTAAGAGACTGGGTTTAACCAGCAGTCCTCAGCACCGTCCCTCCCCAGGTATCCAACATCAATAATTTATTTAACATCTGTTTTCATTCGGACTTCTGTAACAGCTTGCACAAAATGCATACAGGGTATTATTTATTTAATAGGTCTATTCTTTCAACATGTCTACACATTATTATATTCCACTTTTCGGGGCATAATTCTTTATTTTTCTTAAAAATGACAGTTAAATTTATTTTACCAGTTATTCATTTCAGATGGCATCTCTATACCTTAAAGGCACAAATGGGTTTGTACAAAGTAAGGTATGGACTTAACAGGTCTGTGCTATTGACAAGGTTTTGTTTGTTGGCCCTAGTGCAATAATTTAAGACTGAAAATTGTATTAGGCTGTGAGCAGTGTTGAGCAAATATCACCATGCATGATGTGCTGTGCCACCATCTCTGGCAGTGGAGCTGTGGTAGATAAGTGACTGTTCATTTCGTTGCAGAATGCAGTCATTTCATTAGTTAATGTATGATGTTATAGCAATGATAACATCACATTCTGAGCATATGGGGGTTTGGATATAAAAAGAGGGACGGGAACCAGATTCTATGGATAAACAGAAATATTAATAAAAACTCACCAAGAAGAGTGAGTTCATGCGGCACCGAGAAGTTCTGCGGTAGATTGCAAGTTTGCGCAAAAATCTGCGGCCGCAGAATTCTAGGGGCCTTGCCTATGGCCAGTGGCATCCAACTTGGCTGAGGTCTGCACATAAGTCAGAGGAATGTTATCAGTCTTTACCAATATCTTGGCACCGTACAAATAGTCATGAAATTGATCAACAATGGCCCACTTCAGAGCCAGGAACTCTAGTTTGTGTACTGGATAATTTTTTTTCTGAAGGAGTCAGACTTCTGCTGGCAAAAGCTACAGGTCTCAGACCGTTTGAGTGCTCCTGATATAACACAGCCCCCAATCCTTGTAGACTGGCGTCAGTATGGAGAACGTATGGCTTGGCCGGGTCAGCATAGGCCAGCACTGGGGCATGGGTAAGTTGATATATGATGTCATAGAAAGCTTCCTCACACTCAGTGGGTCCAGCGGTTTCTAAATACATCATTCGTCCGAAAATACTTCTCCGTCTCAGAGTGCACAACTTTCTTACACTTTTTGTGCATGGGAGGGTACCCCTGAGTAAGGTTGAGGAGGGGTGGATCACTCGAGAATAATCTTTGACAAACCGCCTATAATATCCATAAAACCCCAGGAACTATTGCAGCTCTTTCAAATTCCTGGGCTGAGGCCAAGTAGTCAAAGCCTCCACTTTGCTGGGGTCAGTCTCTATGCCTTCAGTGGATACTATGTGGCCCACATATTTCATAGAAGTTTGGAAGAATTGGCACTTGTCTATAGATGGCTTGAGACCGAAATCCTCCAGCTGATCCAGGACCTTGAACAATCGACGTTCATGCTCTTCCAATGAGCAGCCAAACACTATGACGTCATCTAAGTAAACCAAACACTCAAGCAAATTCATGTCCCCCACAGCACGTTCCATCAGGCACTGAAAGGTAGCTGGGGCACCTGAAGTCCCGTGAGGCATCCGGATAAACTCATAGAAACCCAGGGGGCAAATGAATGCAGTCTTCTCTCGGTCCTCTGGGGCCATCGGGATCTGATAGTACCCACTGCGGAGGTCTAACACAGAGAACCACTTACTGCCATTTAAACAATCCAATGCGTCCTGTATGCGTGGCATGGTATACTGGTCTGGGATGGTCCACCGATTCAAGGTACGGTAATCTACACACATCCGAACTGCCCCATTCTTTTTCCTCACTACTACAATGGGGGAGGCATAGGGGCTCCTAGACTCTTGCATCACACCGGTAGCAAGCATCTCTTGCAAATGCCGCCTCACATCGTCTATGTCAGCCGGGGCCAGGCGCCGAGATCTCTCTCGAAAAGGCCTTTCATCATGCAGCCGGATGTGGTGCTCAGCCCCTTGCACACATCCCATGTCCCATTCTTTCAGGGAAAATACCTGGTCTCCTTTGGCAAGCTTCTCACTGATCCTCACTTTCCATTCAGCAGGCAACGGGGAGACACTGAAATCAAACAAGTCGGGAGTTACTCTCTCATCCTTCCTTGAATTCTTGCTGTTGGGCAGCACTGCAGTATCTACACAATGTACACTTGCCAGGATGCACCCTCTTTTTATTCGAATCTCCTTGTCAGACACATTATGAACTTGAACCATCACCCTCCTGGCATAAGCATGGGCTCTAGCAGGCAAGAGACTGGGTTTAACCAGCAGTCCCTCAGGCAATCGTCCCTCCCCAGGTGCATCCAACATCAATAACTTATTCTTAACATCTGTTTTCATTCGGACTTCCCCTTGCAAAACACACTGGGCATTTGGGGCAAGTATTAACAGCGCAGGATCCTTCTTCCATACTACACCCACCGGGCCTTCAGGTACCTCCTGGCTAACCTTCCTCTGAGCTTCATAGGCCTTTTGGATCACAACGGGTATTCTTAGGGCTCGCCCAGTCCTAAACACTTGCTTTTCTGAACACAATTGGGCTAATCGACCAAACATATGAGCATTTGTCCCAATCAACAGGGGCACCCAATCATACAGTCCAGTGGGGGGGGCAGACTAAAGCCAAGGTTTCCACCTGTTCGTCCACTCCAGCCACAGAAGTAGGAAATGACAACCAGATCCAGATATACCCCAAATACGGATAAAGCCTTGTCACTTAGCCCCCATACATGTAGACCATCCAAGGGTTGTAGTGGCACCTCAGGTAGGTGTGTCTGATACCAGTCCTGAAAAATGATGGTTACCTGAGAGCCACTATCTAATACAGCTCGAGTGGGAATCCCATTTACTTGCACTGGGGCCTCCATCGAGGGCCCGACCACATCAGATCATTCAGGAGGCACAGCATTGACAGTTGCTTGGGCGTTGGCCCGGGTCACAAAACCCTTCCTGGGGGGTCGGACATGGGCCCTGCGATGCCAAGTGATCAGTCTGCTGTTGACCTTCCTTAAATTCTCCGGCAACTGGCACTCAGTCTGAAAATATCCATCCTCTCCAAAATGGTAACAGAACTTGGGGTCCCGAGGGTCTCCATTGGAAGGGGAATACTTTATCTGCTGGGGGCCCTCCAGGGGGTGAGGGGGTTCCCCTGGGCCAGGGCATTGGTTTCTAGATAACTCAGGTTCCCTAGACCTAACAGGGTGGGTAGTGGATCACTTCAAATCCCTCACTAGTTCTCATAAATATCTGACCTCGGCCCTCAACTCACTTTCTACTTGGGGATCAGAGGAAATAGCACGCACCCCCACATCACCCTGAAATTCTGGGGACGCATCAGGTCTCCCTGAAAGGTGGGTCTCCTTGGGTGCACTAGACTCAGGGGCTCGGCTTGGGTTCACAGCTCCCACATAGGGTTCCCACCCCTCCTCATCAGTCTCTACCTCTCTAATCTCCCTCATCAATTGACAGTATTCAGGTGGGACAGCCCGTCTATTATGTAACTTAAGTTTTAACAGTATCACACTAGAAAATCTAGCAGACTTCAAAACATTTTCTAACCTAACCTGGTTCAAGGCCATGGCTGTGATCCCACCCTGTTCGATAGGCCTTGTGTGAGGCCTGCTCCACCCTAGTAACAAAGGCGGACAGCTTCTCATTTCTCCATTGCTTGGCAGACTTGAATTTCCATAATAAGTCTTCCCCAGTCTCTGTACTCCTGAACAATCCCTCCAAAGCAGAAAGATATTCTGCTGCAGTGGCTTCCGGGTTAGTGGCCCGCAAGAACCTAATGGCTTCTAAAGCGGGGCCCCGCAGACTCTCCATCAATCGCTTTCTTTTCTCCCCCTCAGAGCATTGCCACTCCTGAACTAAGGGGGTGGCGTAGTCCATCCATGCCTCCAAACCATCCTCCCCTGAAGGCACCGGCACTGTGCCAGAAAAAAGGTTCAGCCTATAGTAAGAATCGAGCTGTATAGGGGGAACCACTAGGGGCAGTGGAGCCAAAATAGAACTCTTGGCGGGACAGGGAGAGGTACCTGGGGAGACCTGGGGGGTGGTGTCACTAGAGAGGTCCATTGCTTGCAGCAACTCCCGGGTAGTCCTCCCCTCCACAGCCAGCAATTTAAGCAGTTTATCTTTGAAACTATTAGTCTGGGGGGACACCCCAGGAGTGACTGACCCACTCCGAATGTGAACAAGTCTCCACCCCCATGGGGCACCTTCCGGGTAAATCACTGGAGGTACTCTCTCGAGGTCGATGGCCACACTACACAAAAGTAGCACCTGCAGGGTCTGATCAAGCAGGTCAGCCATACGCCCCTTCACCTCCACTTTTCCCAAAAATTTAACACGCTCTGCTGTAGAAATAATGTCAGCTGTCGGTGTTCCCAGAGGCACATCTAATAGTAACACAATTCTCTGGGAGTCCAGCTCTTTGGCTTCGCCGCACCCCATCAGTTTGTGTACCATTGTCTTAATAGGGTCCAACTTAATTTTTGCCATAATATCCCCTTTCAGTTTCCTTGACAGCTTTTCCATTTTTATGCACTTCACCCACTTGGCCACTAGGGGACGCTAATCCCAGCAGTGCCTCCAAATTGTAACCCCCAGGGGGCACTATCCTAAGGGCTACTACCCCTGCCTGCCCTAACTGTAGCAGGGTGAGGGGTCCAGATCCGTTGGCAGGTGCCTCCACCCAGAGGTCGGGGTTAGAACAGTCGAGGTTGACTCGGTCACTGCCCTCTGGGTTGCTGCAACCCCCCTTTCTTCCCACTAGTGGCCCATGCATTTCAATTTCAGTGGTCCTTACCATATACACTTACCCCCCCCCGGCTCGAACCAGCAAGCTCACTCCGGGGACCCCCTGGAAAGTAAGGTACAGTTACACCACATTCACTGGGCAATATTTCACCATTAATACACAGACTAGCCAGTGTACTTTTGCATAACAAGCAATCTGATTTATTTGAGGGGAGGTAACAAGGACCAGGGGAAATCAGGTTGATTAGCTTACCTCTACAGTATATGAAAATCTACCTATGGCTCTGTGTACAGGCCTAACCTATTAATTGCTGTTTACGGGTACCCAAACCCTAATGGCTAGTTCCTCAATGCAGCTGGTTGGGGCCCTGACACAAGCGAGCATTTAATTCCTGAGCAGATCAGATGGAGCCAGAAAGCTCAATTAGTGCAGTCAGCAATACAACAAAATTATTTTTGTATTTGTTTATAAGCTTTAACAGGGAGCTACCCTGATCCAGTACTCACAACCCAAGCAGAGAACCACTCTTTCATCACTTGCAGGGCTGAACCTGAGCTTCAATGGCCTCCTCACACATTTATATGGAAACAACAGAGGGGTACCATTCCAGGCAGCTGCTTCCAGAACCCGACCAAACTCACAGCTACGCGGGCGTTTCACTGCAGCTTCAGTGTCCTGACAGATCGAGTGCGATTCAGCAGACTCTCCAGTCCTCTTCAGGTGAAGCCTGGTAGGCAGCTCTGCCTGTTCACAGCCTCCTCTGACAGCAAGCCTGCGTATTTAATTCATGGAGCTCTGGCAATGCAAATGGCTGCCTAGGTCTTTCACGAGCTTCCTGCGTGAACACTCAATGGCACAGGAGCTCAGAGCTCCCTTCTCCTTCACAATTGCAATGCATCTGCCCCTAACAGCATAGGGCAATCCTCACAGCTCTGGTGCTACCCAATCTCATTGGCTGGTTACACATGCCAGTCACTTATCCTAGCCCTCAGTGGTGCGAAAAGGCACCATGACCCATAATGCCATGCCCAGGAATTACAAGCTGTGTCCCAATTGGTCAGCTGGCTCCAGCCAGAGTCCTGATTTCTGGTTGGTCACCTCCACACCAGTTCCGATGCCGCTTAGCTACTATTGGACTCCTTTTACACAGTCTGAGTCCAATATGGAGGGGCACAACACAAAGTCCCAGCTGCAATAAAAAAGCGTTAGACAAACTGCCATTTTACCAATACTATACATGTTTTAGGGGGGACAACTATATCTTTCAAATGGGCTCCCTTAGCGCTCCTAGCGACTGCAAAAACAGAGCGAGCAGACAGCAGTCCAGGGTGGGACTCGAGCAGGGAAACCCCAGTCCCCTATTTGAACCACTAAAGCCTGCGAACAGGCAGCTCTTAAAGAGACAGTACTGGAGGCTTTAAAAGCACTCACAACCCCCACATTTAGCGGCCTTATGCCGAACACCAGCCAGGCATGTAGCATTTAAGCTAGCTACGGGAAAGGCTCCTACGAACCCCCATTAGTAGGGGGGCTACAAGTACAATTCAGGGCAACTCCCTGCAACAGTTTATAAATCAGAAGTGTGCCATCTGATTTATTGTGTTTTCTTCTACGAACTGAGCCATCTGGCTCTGGATTACAAGTTTGTGTTGTACATATATTTTCCTCCTACAGGGCCCCATCCAGCTGCACCAGCTGGCCAACTCGAGCAATGGACCTGGCTAGCCCCCCCATCCTGGGTACCCAGAGTGTGAGTTTTTTGGACCCTATATGTATGCATAGTACTGTGATTTGAACCTAACTAAACCAAATCAACCTGATTGCCCCCTCCTGTGTTACGGTCCCCTAAATAAATCAGATTTGTTGTTATTTAACTATATACTGTCTGTGGTGTCAGTACATATAGAACCAGCATTGCAGTGTGTTTGTGTATCTTGCCTAACCTTGTTTTACAGGGGGGTCCTCAGAGACATGCTGCCGAATCAGTCTCGAGGGTAAGTGGTATCTGTATGTGTAAAAAGTGTTCATATGTGGTGTATTGGGAAGGTAACTCCCATGTACTGTATGGGCCACTAGTGGGAACAAAGGGGGGTCACAGTGTCCCAGAGGGCTGTGCCCATGTTAGTTTAACCACTACCAATCCTGACCTCTGGGTGGAGGCACCTGTCATAGAACCTATGCCCCATAACCTGTCAGTAGCCAAGCAGGCAGGGGTAGTAGCTCTTGGGAAAGCACCACCTAGGGGTTACACTAAGAAAATGTGGCTGCAAGGATATTGGAATGGCTGGCCTGGGGGTTGCTAGATACATTTTCCCCATAACTGGCATTAGCCTTTCCACATTTGGTAAAATTTGTGGAAGAAGCCTGAGTTGACTTCAGCTGTGAGAGAGCTGTAAGAAGTCTGCCTGCAGTTGTGAGAGAGCTGCAAGAATGCTTCTATTTCATTGGTGAGTGTGCTGTGAAGCCTACAATTCCAGCTAAGACAAAGCTGCATGTTTAATTCCGAGTGAGTAAAAGCTACTGAAGAATTCAAGACAAAGAGAGTCCTATTTGGGACAGAAAGCCATGAATTCCGAGAGGTGCTCAGTGTTTGTCAGCACCCTGCATTTGATCAGTGTCTGGTATAGGATGGACATCTGTTTGATTGACCATGGATGGTCCTGTGATTGAAAATGCTTGATGTGATTGTTTAAGTGTGCCTACAGGGATGGAAGGGAAGTATCCTGAGGTTGGAGCTTTGCCAGAAATTGTCTGTCAGGAGACTGTTGATGTTCTAATTTGAGTTGCAAACGCCAGCTGGTCAAAAGGAACTGTGATGTTGTGATCCAGCTGTGAGAAGCCCAAATTTGTGCTTGTGAGAAGCTACTGTAAAAAGGACTTGCTAATAACTGAAACGCCTAACTTAGTTAGGAGCCATGCCTTAAACTCCATTGTCTATCTTAGTTAGGAGCCATGCCTTACACTCCTGTTTTGCCTTGGAAAGAGAGAAAGAGAATTTACCTACTACTTGAGACTGTACCAGTCTTTGGGTCTTCCCTAGCCTACGAGGATACACCCACATCTGAAGCCATACTCTGTGAAAGTACTGTGATGTTGCAAAGCTACTGAATGTCAGAAAAAAGAAGAGATACTGTTTTTAGATCAGCTCTGGAGTCAGCCTGGTAGTGTTCCAGCCAAGGCACTGCCATATGTGTCTCCACAAGAGGGGCATAGCCTAGACGTGAGGGTCTGAGGTGTGCTGGCCCTGGTCCCAGTGTTGGTCATGCCTTTTGATAAAGAATCTTGTAGTCAAAATGCATCAAGGTGCTTTTGTGAGTCACTTTAATAAACATTTGGGTACTTTATATTTCTCTGGATTGCTGTGTCTCTTTACAAGTTTGCGATGGTGAGTGCTGGACATTTTGTTTTGTACAAATGATGTCTACTTTATATCTACCTGAAAGAACCTCTCTGCACCTATTATGCCTGACTAATGTTATGCATGGTCCAGCACCCCTGATTGTACCCCTATCTTGTGGACAGCAACATATATGTACAGTAGGTACATGTACTAACCTAAGGGCGAAGACACTTGTATAAGCATAAGTGTCAGGATCTGTGTTCTACTGTATTTTACTAATACATAGTATGCTCCATTATGTTTTACCAATGTATCTTAGTCCTGGGAGATGCTTTCCACTCTATTTTTACTGCATAATTATAAGTACGGTAACAGTGCCGTCTTTAGTGCTTGTACATCACTGTAATTGCAACTGACCTTGGACTTATAGAGATCCCATTGTTTGTGCTATTATGTAATCTAAGCAACTTCTCCTGTTAGTTAGGATAGTTTCTCAGGCCACCTATTACTGGCCAAATATATACTTCTTATGTATCTTCTTTTAGTAGTTGCTAAGGTAATTATCAGGGTATAAGACCCTGTGTAGCACATAGCTTCTCTGAGATAAGACTGCATTTTACCTAGGTAAGGAAAACTGGTTAAGTTCTCCCAGTGTTATCACTTCTGGTTATAGGTCTGTATTACTAACTTGTAATAAATTTCATTTATTACATGTGCACCACGTGTCTGTTGTCTCTTCCTTTGTGCCATTCCACCAAGAACCTAAGAAAGGTAATTTATTACCACTTACATTTTGGTGACAGCGTGCAGGTTGGAAGGTACAAAAGAAGATTCCATTCAGTTTATTTGAATGTCAAGTAGTGTAGTGCATTTTTCGCCTACTTGGACCTACTCATGCTTACAGTGGTAGCGGTTGTGGCGAATCCCCTCCATCTTGGTCTCAGGTGTGGCAGACTCACACCAAACCCCCTTACACTCCCTGAGTGACTGCGTACCGCCTTGGCATCACCGTTCACCCACTGGGTACCGGAAAGCGGTTGGTGATGGTGCCAAGGATTTTGTCCAGTTTTTCAACTGCTTATTTGTTTGTTTGTTTGTATACCCCTTCTTTGTTATGTCTGACTTGTGCACAGAACTAAGACTGGATGCCTCAAACTACCTCACATCCCATGACAGACTGACAGATTTTGTGCTGGATGCAAAATCTGCAGAAAAAACATTGCTCCTAATATCTGACCAATACTTAGAGTGTAAACAAACAGCCAAGAATACAACCTTAAAGGTCTTTTGATTGCGGCTCTATATACTGCTCTTGAGAGTCTCACAGCGAGGTGTGCCTCCCTTGAACTGCAAAATGCCACTCTAAAACAAAAGATTGGCTTGCAGACATCGGAGTTACAGAAAAAGGAACAGAAACTAGCAGAGGAGACACAATCACTCCATGATGCCAATAACAGACTGTTGCACTGTATTGCTCAAGACACTGAGTGAGAAATTTGTATGTTGAGAGATGATTGTGAAAGGTTGAAATGTGATAAGAAACAATTAGTGTATCTGAATGATATTTTGAGTGATACGAATGAAGGTTTGAGAGAGAAGAATGTTGAGTTAAAAGAGAAATATCAGAGAGTGACTCGTGAGTTGGAGAAAGAACTTAGGGAAAACAACGAATTGAGCACCGCATATAGAGTGTTGCAGCATGAGGTTGAAAAAGGTATTGAGCAGGGCACTGCAAGAGTTTGTCACAAGAAGTATAGAGAAAAGATGGTGAAGCTGCGCCATCAATGGGAGGTTTTTGATGGCCATGTTAAGGCCATGAATGGGTTTCAGTATACGCCCATTGAGACTGCGTCATCCAGCGATGACGACTCTGACTTTGATGACAAGGCATGCCACATCACATGCAAGTCCAACCCTTGTGGTGGTGTAGCTTCTGACAGCCATTCACAAGATGGTGCCTACGTTGGCATGCACTCTGCGTCACCACATCTACACAAACATTGTGAAAGTCACCTACAACTCCAAGATGGCGGCCCCCATGACACAGTCAGAAGGCCCATATTCCGTAGTGAGCCTCCACTTGCTCCTCTCATCTGGGCAGACACAGTTGAGGTGCATGGCCTAATTCAAGAAGCTATCAATAACATCACTGTACCAGAGGACCAAAGGAGGGCCATCCAGGATCAAATTGACAAAATGTTCAAAGAAACAGTCAATCAGAATCATGCTTACAAGGCAGTTGCTGATGCAGCAGCGGAAGCTGCTCTTCGCTGTGCCATGGAACGTATTGAGTTGAATGTGACCACGCATACTTCCAATCCCCTAAAAGTTGCTCACTCTGTTCAGAAAAATTGCTAAAGTATCAAACAGATGGCCCCAACTGACAATCTCAGTTGCCATTTGGAAAAGGTGTGCTCCCTCTGCCAGAAGCTTTCTCTCCAACCCGAGTACCAGGTTCAAGTCTTGCGACAGACGATCGAACTTACCCTTTGGGCCAAAATCCCAGAGACAGTACGCAATTCAGACAATCTTGTCTATGACAACATCGCTACCGCACTCATAGCTGCCAACTCCCTGGGTGTCGTAGGAGCTCGCTTGGCCTACAAGGTTAAGCAGAATGCGAAAGAAAGCCCCGTAGCCTACCATCAGTGGTTATGACTTGTACACTACACTGGCAAAAGCCTAGTAGGAGAACTTGCAGACCGAGACCAAATTGAGTACAAGGATTTGTACATCCAGAACATGACTCCAGCCACACAGGAAAAGGTTGAGCTCAATGTTTGCCCGAGTACCGACACCTTTGTGAATATTCTCACGAAAACAGAGCATGCCTACCAGGCTTACCCCCATAACCTTGCTTCCAGTAAATCTAACAAAATGGCTGAAGTACAGCCCACCCCGATACATCTACCCACTACACCATGAAGGATAACAACTAGAAAACTGACACTCCTTCTGACGACAAACAGTCACACAAGGGGGGGGCGAATTATAAAAATAACAGGAACAGAGACAAAAGCAATTGGAAAAATTCAAATGCCCAACAGGATGGCTGGAACTGTAATGGTCCTAGATACATAGACAGTGTCGGCAGATAACGGCCTACGTCTCACCCAGTCTGCCCATTTGAGCTTGTAAGTTCACTTTATATTTTCCTAGAAGTCTGTTGCCCCTCAGCCCTGACCTCCAGAATTCCTTTATGTCTATCCCATGCATTCTTAAGTTCTGTGATTGTTTCAGCCCCCACCCTTTCCTCTGGCATGGTGTTCCACTTGTCCACCACCCATTCTGTGAAGAAATTCTTCCTCACGTTTCCTCTGAATTATCCTCCCTCCAACTTCACCCCATGCCCTCTAGTCCTGGAACATCTTTTTTGCTTAAAAATAGTATATTCCTGCACCCTGTTCCTCTCTGTAAGATACTTGTATGTCTCTATCATATCCCTTCTCTCCCTCCTCTCCTCCAGGGAGTACATATTCAAGTCCTTCAACCTGTCCTGATAGGACTTGTGATGCAATCCATGTACCATCTTTGTTGCCCTCCTCTGAACCTTCTTTTCCCTGTCTATTTCCTTATGTAAGTAAGGTCTCCAAAACTGCACACTGTACTCCTGGTGGGGCCTCACTAGTGTCTTGTATAGTGGAATTATGACCTCCTTTTGCCTGCTGGTGATGCCCCTGCCTATGCATCCCAGCATCCTATTTGCTTTACCTGCTGCCTTGTCACACTGTTTCCCTACCTTGTGGTCATCAGAGACGATAACCCCAAGATCCCTTTCCTGCTTGGTGCATGCTATATCCTAACCCCCCAACTGATATATTGTGCAAGGGTTTTTGTGCCCCATATGCATTATCTTGCACTTCTTTGCATTGAATTTCAACTGCCAAACCCCTGACCATTCTTCAAGTTTCTGCAGGTCCCTTCTCATTCTGTCTACAGCCTCTGGTGTGTCCACTCTGTTACAAAGCTTTGTGTCATCAGCGAACAGTGAAATTCTGCCTTCTAGGTCCTGTGCAATGTCACTGATGAAGATGTTCAATAGGACCAGTCCCAGCACTAATATCTGTGGTATCCCACTGGTCATTCTTCCCTCTGTGGAGTGACAGCCATTTATCACCACCCTCTGTGTCCTGCCACCCAGCTAGTTACCTACCCAGCGCACTACTGTCCTGCCCACACCCATATTCCCCAGTTTGTGTAATAGCCTTCTATGTGGCACAGTGTCAAAGGCCTTGCTGAAGTCCAGATAGACCACGTCCACTACCCTCCCCTGATCCACTTCTCTAGTCACCCAGTCAAAACATTCAATGGGGTTGGTCTGACATGACCTCCCCCTGGTGAAACCATGCTGCCTTGGGTCCTGTAGTTCATTGACAACCAGATGTTCCACCAATATCTCCTTCAGTAGTGCTTCCATGATCTTCCCCACTACCGAGGTGAGGCTGACTGGTCTGTAGTTCCCCGCTTCCTCTTTGTTCCCACTTTTGTATAAGAGGACTACATCTGCTGTCCTCCAGTCTTTGGGTACCTCCCCTGTTTCTAGTGATCAGCTAAACAGGATTGCCAGAGGTTCAGCCACCACCTATCTTAGTTCTTTAAGGACCCTGGGGTGCACCCCATCTGGCCCCATTGCTTTATCAACTCTTATTCCTTCCAGTTCCTTCAGGACCCTTTCTTGTATAAAAGGATTTGTGTCCACTTCTGCATCATTCCCACCCCTTCTACTCCCATCAAGCCCATTACCCTCCTCTTCCTCAGCAAAGACTGAGCAGAAATACCTGTTCAATATGTCAGCATTATTGTTGTCATCCTCCACGCGGTCCCCATCCTCCCCCTTCAGTCTCACTATCCCTCCCTTTGCCTTTCTTTTTTCACTCATTTACCTGTAAAAGGTTTTGCTCTCTCTACCCATTAATTTTGCAATATGCTCTTCTGTCTGAGCTTTGGCTTCCCTTACTGACCTCCCTGCCTCCCTTTGCTTCTCCTGGTACATCTCCCTGTCCCCTTCCATCTGTGTCTTTTCGTATTGCCTAAATGCAATCTTTTTGGCTTTCACTTTCTCTGCTACCTTCTTGGAAAACCATAGTGGCCTCCTCTTCCTTTTCCCCTTGCTAACCTGCTAAATGCATAATTCTGTTGCTCTTGTAATCCCCATTTTAAATACTGCCCACTGTTCCTCAGCCCCTGATTCCCACCCCATTCCCCTTAATGCCTCTTTCAAGCATCTCCCCATTTTCCCAAAGTCTGCCCCCCTAAAATCCAGGATATGTATTTTTGTGTGGTTTGGCTCTGCTCCTTCTGTGATTTCAAACCACAATGACTAGCGGTCACTGTTCCCCAGGTGCTCCCCCACTGTTACTCCTTCACACTAGCTGTTGAAGTCCCAAAGATGAAAATAAGATCATCTGTAAACTACTGGAGGAGATCTGCACTGAAAGAGAGGCTAGGCCTATGTGGACCGTAGCAGCCCTCGCTCTGGCCACTGGACAGCCATGCTATCAGGGGAATCCTTTCCTACCCCGGCTGCCAAACAACCAAACAGCTGAGGGAAGAATCCTTTTGTGGCACCAGTTACTGGCCAGGTTGATGCAATGACCAAGGAGAAACCATCCTTACAGGCCGCTGTCGCACCTGTGATGTCACAGGTACATTTGTATCCTGTGCAAGACATACAGGAGGCCTTGAAAGATCCTACAGGCCTCATATTCCAGAAACAGGATAATAATTATGATTCTGAAAATACTGATTGACAATTACAAGCCCCAGTTCAGATTGTGAAAGGCTTGATCATTGACACAAACAGACAGCCTTGTGTAAAGGCCACGGTCGGGGGCCACCAACTTACTATGCTTCTGGATACCGGAGCAGCCATGGCAGTCCTCCATGATGAGGACCCAGTCTCATCTGACTGGTCTACCGGCTGGAAGATCAGTGCCCAGGGTGTAGATGGTACCCAGCTACACACCTACAGATCTGTTCCTCTACCTGTGGTGGTAGGTCACCTCAGGATTGATTTTGTCTTTGACCTCATAGTCTTACGTCATCACCCAGCATATTGGGAATTTACTTTCTAATGCTTCACAGCTGTGTAGTAGACCTAACCAACAGGCTACTCCTACAGATCAAAGGACAATGTCATGCTGTCACCATTCCAGACTCACACATGGTGGCATCCATCTCCCACAACAACAAGGAGTATGACATCATGGCTTTGTTCAACAGTCATGACCTATTTTCTGAACTTTCACCCTTGCTGCAGAAACATCTTGATGTGTTTGCCACCAACAAGCATGACTGTGGTAGGATGCACACTACCATTGAAATCACAGGGCCCAACCCTGTGAGGCAGAAGCAGAACCCCTTTCCTGCTGCAGCCTTGCCATCATTGAGGGAGACCATTCAACCACTGCTACAGCAAGGAGTGATTAGGACCTGTATCTCCACTGTTAATTCACCTATTTGGCCTGTGAAAAAAGCCAAATGGAGTTTAGAGACTTAAGATTGATTACAGGAAACTTAATCAAGTTACCCCCAGTTGTGCCTCAACAGTAGCATCAGCACCTGATGTGCTCAAGCTGTTGACACCTGGCAAAAAGTGGTTCACAGCTCTTGATATCTCTAATGGGTTTTGGTCACTCCCATTAGCACAGGAAAGCCAGTACAAATTTTCTTTCACCTTGGGTGGATGCCAGTACACCGGGACCTGCCTTCACCCAGGGCTTTCACAACAGCCCTTCCCTATTCCATCTCCACATGATGGATGCACTGTATGGATTCTCCACACCCCAGTGTCTCCTGCAGTACGTGGATGACTTGCTCTTAGCAACCACCATGAAAGAAGGTCATTTGGCCCTTCTAATGAACTTCTATCTCTCCTCAAAAGAGCAGACCTCAAGTGCAACCCCTCTAAGGCACAATTGTGTGAAAAAGAGGTCATCTTCCTTGGCCTTCATATTACAGACCAAGGCAGACGCCCAGCTGTCAAGAAGATCCGGGGCTTACAAGATCTGTCACTTCGTACTATCGTGGCAACACTCAGACACTTCTTAGGAATGGTAAACTACTATCTCTGATTTTGCCTTGAAAGCTGCTCCCTTGTACGAACTTCTGAAAAAGGTTGTCCCATGGACACAGGGCCCCACTCATACTGAAGCTGTAACACAGCTCAAGCAGGCCTTAGCCTCAGCCCCAGCACTGATCAATCCTAACCCAAATCTCCCATTCCATTTGGAAACTGCCACTTCTGATGTGGCCATGTCTGCAGTTCTGGCACAAAAGTACAATGGGTACTTCAGGCCCATTGCCTATGCATCTCAAATGCTGTCCCTAGTAGAGAGAAAATATAGTCTGCATGAAAGGATACTTCTGGCAACCTTCTTGGCTGCCAAACATTTCATGTACATCATTGTGTATGCACCTATCATCTTGCATACCTGCCACACCCCAACCAACTTCTTGCTTTCAGACAAAGTAAAAGAAGGTTCAGTTTCCAACACCAGAGTTGCCCACTGGTCTTTGCTTTTGCAGGACAGGGACATCAAAGTACTACCTGCAAAAATGCCATCTATCTTGGCCCATGGCCTACTTTACACAGGTAAGCCCCATGACTGCGCACTCCAACCTCCTGACTTACCTGAGCTGGGACCATTTTACCAGCTATGCCAGATGTTTTAAAGGATACCAGCATGTATTGCATCTTTACAGATGACCCCACCTCCTATGTGGCCAGACAGCAGATAGCAGGATTAGGGGTGGTCATATTAGATCAAGATGGCGATTTCAGGCACATTTCCAGGAAATGCACTATCATCTCCTCATAATATGCTGAGTTGGTAGCTGTAGCCTGTGCTTTGGAGGTCATGCCCCATGGTGACAAGGATACCATCATCTTTTCAGATTCCAAATGGGTCTGCTCTTCCCTTACTGAGTTTTTACCATTCTGGGATAAAATTAACTTCACATCCTCTGATGGCACACCTGCAAAATACAGAGATCTGTTTGTGTACATACACACCCTGACACTACAGTTTACTCACAAACTGTACATCCACAAGGTAAAGGCTCACTGTAAATCTGACTCTTACCAAGAATTCAATGATCAAGCAAACTTGCTTGCCAAAGCAGGTGCTTGAGGTGGGGACACATGGACAATGACTCACCCAGTAGCTGTGTCAGCTATATTCTTAGCCGCTAACACTAGGCAGAAACCAGTACCAGAACCTCCACTGGATCTTTCTGCGGCACAGAAATCAGACCCAGAACTAAAAGATGTGTTCAGATTCCTGGACAAAGAAATTGAACAGGAACTACCTGTTGGTAGTCCATACGAGAGACACTCAGACAACATATACTTGTCTAGTGATCAGAAACTCATCTGGTATTGGAAAGAAGATACAGGTGACAAACTGTGGGTTGCACCACAATTTATACAAACTGAATTCATCCTTATGGTTCATGATACCCCCACTGGTGGACACCAGGAGGGCAGACAACATCCTCCAGAGACTTAAAACCATCATCTGGTATGGCAAAAGATGTAGAACACTATGTGGACAACTGCATAGTGTGTGCACAGAATAACCCAATTTCAGTGAAAAGAAATGTCAAATTGTTGCCACAAAGGCAAACTGGACCATAGAATGCCATACAAATCGATTTTCATTGGCCCCTTGGCTAACTCAAGCAAGAACAAGTATGCACTTGTTGTCACAGATTTGTTTTCTAAGTGGGTGGAGGCATTCCTCACTAAGAATAACATGGCAGACAACTGCCAAGACCCTGGTGGATCAACTGTTCTCCAGGTGTGGCCTACCCCTTTAGGTAGACTCAGACCAGAGAACCAGTTTTACAGCTGAGCCGATGAAGCAGACATTCCAATTGCTTGGAGTAGATCAGAAATTCCATATTCCTTACCATCCTCAATCCTCAGGCCAGGCAGAAAGAGCAAACAGAAGAATCAAACAGATGTTATGCAGATTCTTCAATGACAATCCCAAGGACTGGAATTTCCTTTTGCCACTACTACTGATGACAATCAGGGGCACTCCTGCAGCAACTACCAGTGCACACCCTATGAGGTTTTGACCGGTAGAGCCATGAGATTACCTGAGCACCTGTTGATTGATCTCCACACCCCTACTGTAGATAGAGCATCTGTGGATAAGTGCATTAAAAAGCTTCATGAGGATATCATGAAGGCACACCTGTTCGCTGCCAATCAAATGGGTAAAGTTCAACAACAAGCTAAAGCTCATTTTGATATGCATGTCAAAGAAGTCGACTGGCAAGTTGGAGACCAAGTTATGCTCCTTTAATACAGACAACCAGCTCATTCCTTTGCCAGCAAATGGGAAGGCCCATACTCCATTGTCAACAAATTCAGTCCTGCTGTCTATCAGGTCCAAGTTAAACAGCAAAAACTGACCACCGACAAGTGGTTCCATGCTAATCAGCTCAAGTTGTACAAAGGGGACTAAAATTACTTTTCCTAACCCACTTAGGGTGGAATAGCATCCCTCACTTAATAGTTCTTTTCTGTTTCCTTTCAGGTACACTGTCAAGATGGCTATCTTGCACTTCCTCATCCTGGTGGGACTACTCTCTCTGACCAATTCTCGGAACAAACCTCTATCGACTGCACACAAACAATGTATAGGACATTTGCTTAGCAAAACCGAGCACTCAGCCCCAATGGGAGTTCATATTGATGTTCCCAACAAAATGATTACTGTTAAGGAAGGCTCAGACATCTATTTTAATGCCATGGTAGTAGCTCCAGACAAGTCCCCATTGCAAATACAATGGGAAACTGATCTTAATGGTTACACACTTCATGTAGCTTGTCTATCCAAAGGTACTTTTCAAGGATGGCCCAACACAGGCATCTCACCAAATGGTACACTCTTTATTCAACAAACTTCTCCCAGACATACTGGTTGTTACAACCTTACTGCCTTAATAGATCCTGCCTTTTGTGACCGACTCACCTCTGAGGAGTCACGTGCTTTCTGACTTCACAACTATGTAGCTACTGAAGCTCTGTTTCTTTCTGTAGTCTCATCCAATGAAGAAGAAATGACTGATTGCCCTCCCCAAAAGGATGGTCCTCTTAGTGGTTTGACTGCCACTTCCCTTCCAGGAGCTTTGATTAATAATGTATAATTTATGCATGTCCCAGTTATTTTCAGTCTTACACATTGGAATATGGCTGAGATTGGTCTCTGTCACATGACCAATACTTCTAAATTTTTCAGTACGATGCTTACAGACATGGTAGCTGCTTACCAAACCCACACTGATGATCCAGTTAGTGGACCTCATACCACTGATCATGTAGGAGCTTTTAAATCTGCACCTAATGCTAAAGCTAGACCACTCACTAGGTGTGATACTACAGATGTTACCGGTGCAGCCGGCACCATCTCTAGCCTTTTTGGTTCAGGAATGTCTATCTAGAATAGAGCAGATATAGCTGCTATTAAAGCACAAGCACTTAATTTTCCCATCCCCACTGTTACATGATTCAGGTGGTTTAAGTAAAGAGGAACGTTTTACTGCATATAACATGCAGAAAATTGCCAAAGGGTTCAATGATACTAAGAATAAGATTAATGAACTGATTTTTCAAAATAACAAGGCGGCAGGGAAGCAATATATTGCCCATGAACTTTCATGCTCCGCTTATGGTTCTTATGTAATTGCAACTGTTAACAATCTCTTCAGGGACTTGGAAACAGGATGCATTCCAGATCTTATCCATGATAGGAGAATGGCTAAATGGTATTATCCTCATTGCAAATCAAATGGCTGCATTACTATGTGTTTAGAAAATTCTGTTAACATTTCTATGTCTACTGCTAGAAATCTTGGGTATGTTTCACAATATCCAAATCAAGCACCATGCTACTTTATTAAGACTTGCTCAATCCATGACAATATGTTTATTACCTTTACTGTCTCACTACCACTCTTTGATCCACAAACGTCTGTCTTCGACAAACTGGCTGCTAATAATTCCATTGGACATCTCGATGAAAACATTTACCGAGAAAGAATGGACTTGCCTTCTTTATTGGTTTACCACTCTGTTCTCCCAGCCTGGGTGGTGCCCCATATGAACTGTTGCAACAAGAAGGGATACTACTACCTGTGCTGCTCTGATGTTTTTGATATTATGAAACCTGTTTGTGGTTACTCCCCGGAACATCTCAACTGGTCTTACACTTTGGGTGATGATCTGCCGTTAACACTGACTGACGCGGATGACAAATCTGAATCTTCGCAAGCTGCATCTTCAGCACCTGACACTGAAACAACTGCATCCCGGAGCTACCTGGAAGAGGTACATCACTTCACTTCACAGCTCACCAACCAGTCCTTTGCTTGTCCTATACATCTACAGCGATGGAGGGTTCCAACTGTGAGAGTCACTTACAATCAAGGCCACTGATTTACGGTGATTAAAACAATGAAATTCCGTTTCAAGACTTCAGATTCCAGAATTGCACCGGTGATTGTTACTCTAATTTCTGGATTTTACCGGGATTCTGCTATTATTCTTTTAGTAAGTGCAAACATAATCAGAATAAAATAAGGCTTAATATACAGAGCATTACATAAAGCAAATTGAAAATAGTATGGGAAGGAATTATAAGAAAAATACACGTTTTCTGTAGATTTAATGATCTGATACAAAATGCCAGATTCCATGAAATCTTTGTTTTTACTAGTGTTCGGGCAGCTCTAATTCTGGAATTTTACCGGGTTTTTTGGTAAAAACCGAAAATTAGTGGCCTTGCTTATAATTCCAATGGGCATTATTGTGTAATGACAAATCATCAATCTTTCGCTTATTGTGAAAAAACTTGTGATATTTCAGCTCCTAACTTCTGTTTTACTCCACAGCAGAAAACAGTTATTGGTCACACTGTCATTACTCCTACTCCTCTCACTGAACCAGATGTTATTGATACCGAGCTGCAATACTTGCTTGCCTTGTCTCTGCATTTGCCCGTGTTTAATGTACATATTGACGCTTTCACTCTTTCTTTGAAGTTTCTTTTAGCTAGAAAGGATTCGCATTTGATTTATATTAGCAATAATATTTCTAAGGCTGGTGATGCTTTTAATGATCTTATTCATGATGGTGATTTAAGCACTGCTCTATCCAATATTTGATTAGAATTGACTTTTAAAGTTTTTGTTATTATCCAAGCATTTTTGATTGTTTTTCTGATACTAACCCTTTTCTGTCTGTGACATACTCTAAGACAACACCAAGAACAACTCTAATTCCTTTACAATGCTCATGCGTCGGGCTTGTAAGTGACTTTTTAGCTCCATCCCACTACTTTCCTGTGGTTGTTGCCTTTTCTTCTGAAGACAACAAGGAGAGAATGTTATCCATGATCCAGCACCCCAGATTGCACCCCACCTCATGGACAGCAACATATATGTAGATACATGTGCTAACCTTAGGGCAAAGACACTTGTCGTATAAGCATAAGTGTCAGGATCTGTGTTCTACTGTATTTTACTAGTGCATATTATGCTCCATTATGTTTTACCAATGTATCTTAGTCCTGGAAGATGCTTTCCACTCTATTTTTACTATATAATTATGAGTAAGGCAACAGTGCCCTCTTTAGTGCTTGTGCATCACTGTAACTGCAACTAACCCTGGACTTATAGAGATTCCATTGTTTGTGCTATCATGCAAGCTAAGCAACTTCTCCTGTTAGAATAGTTTCTCGGGCCACCTGTTACTGGCCACTTATATACTTTTTTATGTATCTTCTTTTCGTAGTTGCTATGGTAATTATCAGGGTATAAGACCCTGTGTAGCATATAGCTTCTCTGAGACGAGACTGCATTTTATCTAGGTAAGGAAAACTGGCTAAGTTCTCCCAGTGCTATTACTACTGGTTATAAGTCTGTATTACTGACTTGTAATAAATTTCATTTATTACACGTGTACCACTGGTCTGTTGTCTCTTCCTTTGTGCTGCTCCACCAAGGACCTGAGAAATATAATTTATTACCACTTACACTACAGAACCATGAGTATGCAGACTAGCTCTGCATTAAGGAAGGAACTGTAAATAGTTGTTTGTGTCTGCCAAGTTCAGTGTCTAAGGTCCCAAGCTACTAAAGTGAGGGAGTTACCTGTTTGTTTAAAGAGTTACACTTAAAATGCAATCAAGGGAATACATAAATGTTAATCTGATTTTCTTTAAGGGCCCCAACACCAGCCAACTAGCTGCAACATATCAGGCCTGCAACTAATAAACAGTACTGGGTACCCAGAGGTATAGAATTGTGGGGTTCTGGTATAGACTGGGGACTGGTACCAGTTGGGGTGATTTAATGTTTATTATACTATGGGCACAAAAAACTGAGAGAATCCTGCATTTTGATTGGCTGGCTGGCACCTTTCCAGAGTTGAAAATCCTCCAGTGTACCCACTGGAATAGGTGCCAGCCAGCCTCATCAGCGAAAATAACACTCCGAGCCCAGAATATGAAGCCAAAATCCACCATGTTAGATCCCCGCTAAAACACCGCTATCGCAACTGCCGTCACTCCAGCTAAAACTGCAATTACAAAGCTGGACTTTCAAACAAACGACGACTCCTCCCAACTCCCCACCACAACTCCACATATAAAAAAACCTTTGTTTTCTAAATAATGTCTTCTCCCCGAAGTACAGCACCATTCCACATTTGATAACGCTCCTCCTCAAACCACAGTTCTGTATCTTCCAGTCGCTCTCTGCTCCACTGCCGCTTGCTCCTTCATAATTGCTGTATACAATCCAATAACATTACAAAACACCACATACTTAGACTGCAGAAAAAATTAAAGAAACAAACTGCCCCAACTCACGATGTTCCCACATACTGACAAACTGAACCCCAATGCTATTACTCAGCAACAGCACGTTAGCTCTCAGATTGCACACCCTTACGAAACAGCACTATTTTTTCAGGCACACTCACAAATACAATAAAAATAAATTTAAATACCCCTTAAAAAACTTTTACTATTTTTTCTGTCTCCTTAAAAAAGCAGATATTGCATAATAACAATATACCCCTCCTGTGAGTGGGTATATTGGTGTATTTATCACTTCTGGTGTGGTTAAGTCACTTAGCTGCTCCTCGTGACCAAACCACACCAGCCGTGGTAAATTCACCAATATACCCACTCCCTGTCGGGGTATATTGCTTAAACATCTAAGCAGCTAGATAGATAAAAAGCTATACCTGAATCCATCAGAAGGTCAGTGGATGGCTAGAAAGAATAAATTTCTGAATTCAAAAATACAAAATGATTATGTTGCTTGCTATACCAAGAATGCCAATTGATCTGTTTTTTAACCTCTACATCCATTTTACCCATTCCTAAACCTCACTCCATTGTAAATAAATTGTTGGTTAACCATTTTTTACAAATCTGGTGTCGTGAGCATATTAGGTTGAGCCTTTAATTCTGAAATATTTGTTTGGGGTTTTGTTAAAACTAATCCATGTGTGGGGTGACACTGTGATATTGCGGGTGGGTACTGCATCCCAGGGGGTTGTACCAGGTTATATCAGACCCACTTAAAGTATACTCTGGGTGGAGGCATTGCTCAACAATGTTATCTTGGGAAAGAACCATTTAATATCAAAACAGGAACCCAGGCCCCTCAACCTGGTTAGTAGCCACCCAGGCAGGGGAAGTAGCCTGTTGGGACATGGCATACAGGTTACAAAAATGACAACATTATTGTGTATTATCAGATACAAAGTAGTATCAATATCAGCATGAATAAATGGCAGTCAGAGGGTACCCTGGATAGTAAGGTGGGCGGGGAATCCCTATAAACTAGTAGAGCCAACAGGACTAAGTCCCTTAACCTCACAACTCATCACTGAACCCATCTCAATCCTCAGTCATCAACCGATACCCTCCTAGACTGGGTTCTCACCTCACACCCACCACCACATTGTTGCAGCAGGTTTATTACTGGACGCCTTCAGTGCCCACTGCATAACATTTTGGGTCAGAAAAGTCCAGCTACCTCCCTTCCTCCTCCCCCAAATACATCTGGTCCAGGTTCCTCCAGTTGCTCAACAAAGAAACTCTACTGAGTGACCTGGCTGCAACTGACTGCTCCCCGTGCTCTCCGCCCCAGACATTGATATGGCCCTCTCCAATTCCCACTGTACTTTTACCTCTGTGTGGGACAAGCATGCCCCCATCAAGAAATTCAGGGTTAAATCTTAACACAATCCCTAGACCTCCTATGATTTCACAGACATGTGCAACTCCCATGATCATGCCTGGGCCAGGTATAAATTATCCTACTCCATGTCAGACCTACTCTCTTACGGGGTGCTTAGAAACTCTTGTACAAGGGTCATTCGTACCTCCAAGTCCCTCTATTTTAGAGCCAACCTCCAGAATAGCTGTAACTCCCCTGCAAAATTCTGGAAGGTGATTTACTCCATTTTTGACCCCCAGCCAAGTCCTCAACCCCAGTGCACATGGTTAGTGGCTCACCAATATTTGACCCTCCTTCTGTTACTGCTCACTTCAGTTAGTTTTTCACCAGTTGTGCTCTCCCCTCCCCGCACAATCTGGATCTTCTCCTCTCCCCCCATCTTCTCCCTCCCCCTTACCTCACTGCCCCCTTGGGTTTGATTTTCCACTTGTCATTCCCCAGGAAATGCTGCTTTTCCTTTCCTCACTCAACCCATCCAAATCTAGTCCAGATGGTTTGGACCCCACACTTTTCCATCTGTCAGCTCCCTCTGCCATCACCTCCCCCCTTACTCACCTCCTAAACCTCTCCTTCACCAGTTGCACTGTTCCTCAGTCTTGGAAGATTGCCACAGTTCCCCCCTCAACAAAGGGGGTGATCTCTCCACCCCAGTAACTTCCACCCTATCTTCCTCCTCCTCTCTCTCTCTGTTATAAAGCTGCCAGAGAAACTGGTCTACTCACAGCTTGCAGACTTCCTCCACTCCCCTAACTTCCTCTCCCCCTTGCAGTCTGGTTTTAGGAAGTACCACTCCACCATCTCCTCCTTGCTTAGGGTTACTGACTCCATCCACTCTGAGATGGATCAGGGGCATATTGCAGCAACCATTTTCATCGCTCTGGCAAAAGCCTTTGACTTGATGTCGCATTCATTACTCCTGAACAAGCCGAGCTCTGCCAGCTTCTCATCCTTGCTGTAAACTGGTTCTTTTTCCTATCTCTCGGGCCATCAACAATCAGTACAGGTAGCAGGCACCCTGTCCCCACCCCTCCCTATCTAGGCTAGGGTCCCACAGGGCTCCATTATGGGTTCAATCCTATTTTCCATCTTCCTAAATAACCTCCCCTCTGCCTGTG
The DNA here is from genome assembly GCA_016271365.2 of Neoceratodus forsteri. Classification (NCBI taxonomy): domain Eukaryota; kingdom Metazoa; phylum Chordata; order Ceratodontiformes; family Ceratodontidae; genus Neoceratodus; species Neoceratodus forsteri. The sequence goes on from CM028130.1 coordinate 1,161,875,630, forward strand.
CCAACTCACATATTCACAGGTATGCAGATGACACAATTCTTTACATTTCCCACCTCTCAACCGCATCTGTGGAACTCTCACTCCAGGAATGCTGCAAAAAAACACTCCACCACACAAGGAGAGTGTGGAACCCAAAACATAGATAATAGTACCGGCAAGAACACAGCACTCCTCGGAGGGTGTACAAAAGCTTTATTTTAAATATTTTAAAAAGCTGCCAAGCAGCAACAGAGAATCAAATGCCTACAAAGATTCCTTGTGAGCATTTGGTTCTCTTTAGCTGCTTGGCAACTTTTTTAAATATTTAAAATAAAGCTTTTGTACACCCTCCAAGGAGTGCGGTGTTCTTGCCAGTACTATTACCTAAGTCTCACTCCAGCAAGACTTTCACAGTGTTCTGCATCAGTTCCAGTCCAACGAACTTCTGGTCAACACTAAAAAAAAAAACAATGTCAATGACCTTTGGTACCAGCCAGAAGCTGGCCAGGCTCTCCCCCTCCCCATTTTCTCCATGCTGTATGGCACCCCCCTTGAAATAGTCTCAACTTTCAAGTACCTTGGTGTAGTTAGATAGCAGGCTTGACTTCTCTGCCACATTGACACCATCCATTTCAAATTCTGCCCCAGACTTGGTACCCTGTACCACAGTAAGGACTGCCTTTCTCCCCAGGTCTGCCAGGGGCTGGTCACCAAAATGATTCTCCTGATTTTCAACTATGCAGATGTGGTCTATGGAACCACCCTCCACTTCCCTTGCCAGACTGGACACCCTCTATAGCACCTTCTGTTGCTTTGCTGCCAGAACTCCATCTAATACCTACCACTGTTCCCTATACTCCTCCTTATCCGTCCTCCCTCACTCCTCATGTCACTAGTCCCACTGTGCTTCCATCATCTCTAAATACTGGTTTGGGTTCCTCCACTCATACCTATTCTCACTCCTCTCCATCATCCCCTCCTTCTTCTATTCTCTATGCTCTAGGGACCCTTGCACCTTCTCCCTCCCCCAACCTCACTCCTCAGTTGGGAAATTTGCATTCTCCTATTGCCGCCCCTCCTTCTGAAATCAGATACGTTCCTCCATCCATCTCTCCACTTCATTTCCCTCTGTCAGGCACCTGCTAAAACATCTCCCCTCTCCCCCCTGCTCCTTCCAACCCTCTACCTGAACCCTTCATAAACCTTCCACTGCAATTCTGCCCTCCCGTTACCTTTCCCTCCCCCCTAACTGCATGGTTTTGGCTATTTCATGTGTAGTTTATTCAGCCTGTTTCACTACTCCCCTCAAGACTAGGTCAGTCTCTGCTCATTCAAGCACTAAGCACTTTCTGAGCGTGTTCAATTGCACAGCTGATTTGTATGCTAATTTATTTGTCCTCTGGTATATGCAACTATCTAGATTTCTTGTTTATTCTGCACTCTTCTATTGCACTTTATTGTCATTGTAACTGCATCATTTGACTTGCTATAATCTTTGTAACTGTTGTTCTCCCTTTTCCTTCCCTGGCAAGTACACCTGGAAACAAGTCTTGACTCAGTTTGCTTCTCCAGTAACCAATTTAGCAGGAAGGAAGGGAAGGGAGGGAGGGGAGGAGAGGGAGGAGAAGGAGGGAGAGGAAGAGGAGGGAGGGAGAGGAAGAGGAGAGCTAGTGTCTACTGGGTCATAATGTTGCATGCTTAATAGCGTAAACATTATGGCTAAATCGTGGCGCAGTTTAGTATGCAAGCGCTAATGGTGCAATACCACGTATACTGCTGTACACAGTATTGCACCATTAGTGCTTTCCCAGGCAGAGGATAAGACCTCTGCTGGGAGTGGATTCCATTGAGCAGCTGCCATGGCTCACAGGACTGAGCCACAGCAGTAGGAACCCAGGCACTGCATCTGGGACTGGGTTTGATTCCCTGTCCCAGAAACTTTTAATTTTTTTTTACTTGTGTGCTTCCTGAGTTGAACTCCCTCCCTGGAGTTGAGAATCTTTATTGGGGGGTTCAGGGGTGCAGCTCCCCATAATGGGGGTGTAGGGGGCAGATCCCCCACAGAAAAAAGACTTATGCCTCATGGCAGAAATCACGCTGTATTGGCAGCGTGATTTTGCCATGTGGAATAATGTCTTGGACATTATGACCCCATGCCGAGAGAGAGAGGATGAGGGAGAGAGGGAGGAGGGAGGGAGAGAGACAGAGAGAGAGAGAGAGAGAAACCCAGGCACTGATTCTTAATGAGCTATTACCCCTGCCTGCTTCCCCAAATTCAGGTTGATGGGCCTGGGTTCTGGTTTGACTAGCACAAGGGCCTTAGTGCTTATAATAATGCTACTGACATGGTGCCTTCACCCAGAGTGAATTCCAAATGGGTTAGATGTTAAGCTAGTACAACCCTCTGGGAAGTTTACCTACTCACAGTTTCAACCGGTGGTCCCACACATGGAGTTTCCCAAAACACTTTACTTTGCATTCAAGTTACAATTAATGGTGAGCACTAATAATATGCTCACTATTACCACTTTTACCAATAGGGTCTGGACTTCCTGGACACCTGGGGAGAAAGCTTGACAGTAACAGCAATACACTTTTATGCCCTCTCCAATAACTAACTCTCAGAAATGATATGCTCAGAAGGCAGTTTAACATTCAAACAATAAACTGATTTATTTGGGGAGGTTAACAGGGGATGGGCGTAAAGATCAGAAGTCACTGCAACAAAATGATTTAGCTCTGATATCGAATTGGCAATCACATACGTTTATACCCCTGATTTAATTCAGTCACTGAAATCTGGGTACACAGAATCTAATGTAACCTCCAGTTGGTGCTATTCTAAGGGCTACTACCCCTGCCTGTATGGCAATACACAGGTTGAGGAGCCTGAGTTCTCTAAATGGGTGCCTCCAACCAGAGGAATTGTATTGGGACAGCTCGACTGCTCAGGTATAGCACTCTGGGATGCTATAACCACTCACCAGCCTCTCTAGAGGCCTGAGTAACAACACAATGGTTCCTTCACAGTTACTAGGCAGCAGTAATAATATGCTCACACCCTTTTCACTTACCACCAGGGCTGGACCTACAGCAACTGCCCTGGAGAACCCCCTGGAAAATAAGGTTAGCAATGCAACAATACAACCATAACACTGTAACCCAACTAATAATATGCACACTAGCCAGGTTAAACGTGAAAAAAGACAATCACGTTTATTTAGGGGCAGTGAACAAGGGAGGGGCATGAATCTAGCAGAATGATTAGCAATCTGATTTGAATCAGAATTGCCTAGCATGCAACTTAAGTCCCAATTAAACAGTTCAACAACCCTGGGTACCCAGAATGTCACACAGGCTAGCCTGAAACATTGCCCTGGGTAGCCGACATTGCAGCTGTTGTTGGGGCCCTTAGGAAAGGAAAAACAGTTAAGCATGCACACAACCCAATTATTTGTAATCCAAGCCGGATGGCTCAGTCCGTTGCAAGAACCCAATAAAAGAAACAATTAGATGGTACCACAGTGATTTTGACTTTTGGTGCAGGGAGCTACCCTGATTGGTACTCACGCTACCAGGATCTGGCTGCATGGCAGGCAATATGTAGACCTTGTGGTGATGACCAAGGAGGCCGGGGGAAGCTGGGCCAACACGACTCACCTCCGGGTGGTCACAATCTGCTCAATGATGTTGGGCAGGGGGCCGAAACCCCAAGCCAGTCTTTTGCCGAGATGGTCTCTGGTGCAGAAGTAGCAGCCTAGGCTGAGATGGCAGGGACCAGGCAGGATGAACAGTTCTGGAAAAGTTTGTGATCTTCTGCTGGTGAAGGCTTCAGTTGGAGTAACAGATCTGATCATGGGGAACCAAATCGTGACCCACGAAACACATTCAGCACATTTCTATCACTAACTTCTTTAAACAACAGTTCAGATTCAGTCCAGTTGCAAATGAATAGCTTCATTGTGCAAACCTTTCAGTCCAAGCCTAATTCTCTCAACTGCTGGGCCGATCGCTTCAGGAGCAAGTCTTTGGTCCAAATTACCAGGCACTCTAACAAACTTCTTCTTTCTTCTGCCGCATTTCCAAGGCTGGAAATCAGACAGGTCTGACTTCTGCAATAGGCAATTCAGTTGCAGGAGAAGGGGCAGGAAGGCCAGCTAAGACCCTTCCCACAGATTCCCCTACGCTCCTTCTGGGAGCAGCTGCTCGAAGGCTTGAGCTGTTCACTCTTCCACTTCCAACTCTAACTGATCCACTGCTGCAGGCAGTTCTGGAGATTTCCCTTGTAATCCAAAAGGTTTGATTGGCTGAGGGAACTGTCAGTCACAGTTTGAGCTCCCGCTCAAGGCCAGTTTAGGCACCAACAGTAAAATTACATAAACTACAGTGTTCCTTCCCACAAGACCCCTGGGGATAGGCTTCATTTTTGGTCCCCATTGGTTCTATTGGTCCAATTACTGGAAGTCCGAGTCCTAACATGGTGGCTCCCATCCAGATGTTCAAGCTGAAATTAAAGCAGGTTAGACAAACTTCTCATTCTTTACCATATCAACAGATAAACAGTAAACAATTACAGTTCCTAATAGAGAGCTCCCTCTGTGCAAATAGCGACTGCAGAATGGAGCAAAATAACATACTGTCTGGCCGGTCATGGGCCCTAAATCACTTGGACCCAGCCCAGACTAATTTCTAAACACAGATTAGTTATGCTCTAAAGAGACAGGTGAGGGGGCTCAATATGGCACTCTCACACAAATAGATAGAAATATTTAAGACAGGACACCAGCCTGACAGCAAGCATTAAGGAGCCCAGGAAGACATTAAAGTATAAGAAAAGCACCTTTTAAAAATAAAGTTTGAATTGAATTGAATTGAAGGAGCCCAGGAAGACATTAAAGTAAACCCCAATTTGTAGGGGGTTACACTCTTCACTGCATGGAAAAATTTGGCGTCTGCGTCAAGTCTACACATACTATTAGCTTCTACAGAAAAATACTCTATGTGAAATACATGCATGTTTCATTTGATATACCATAAAAATAAAAGCTGATACATCAGTAAAATAAGCTGGTCATAGCAACAGTAAATAGCTATCCCTAGTAAAACATTTCCATACATTTTCATAAACATTTTAGCATATTGAAACACTTAAACACATTACTCTTACAATTCTGGTTTATACTACCTCCTGTACACTAACCCACATGGCTTGGGGCCTATCTCTATCAGCTACACTAGGGCTGCATGGGGCAAGAGCATGAGTACACTGATTGGAGGGTTTTACTATTAACTTGGATGTGGCAGAATAACCCAGTTTGGGAAGAGAGTTTTCAGAAATGTACACCATTTGTGAACTACATGTAATGGGAGGTCTACAGGCCTTCCTGGGGAGTCATAACTAAAACATGCTACAGGCTTTGTAGCGCTTCCAGACTTTCTGGGAGGGGCAGGCACAGGCTCAGTTCTTTCAACATTTGCAATTGGGCTGCTCAGTCCTGGCTTATTGCTTGTCAATAAGTTTGCTTCTGAAGAAAGGGGTACCTCTGCGCTGGTTGTCTGTTCTGGACTGGAAGCACTTTCAGCTTCTTGTTCTGTTAGTAGTGGTTCAACAAAATGACTTTCATTACTTGTCTCTGAAATTCCTGGTTTGTCATCAAGAGAAAATTCCATGGGATTTAAATCACATAACACATCACTGCTACTTTCAGAATCATCATTTTTATCAGCAGCATTTTCCACAACATTTTCAGAATCATTGGTTGCAAACAGTTCTGAACTTTCTAGTATGTCACCAACTGTGCCTTCTGTTTCTGGTCCATTTTCTTGGAGCGGTAGTCCGGGTCTCGGGTGTCTGGGAAGCTAGCAAGAAAGACTTTCTGAGTCATATCAGATGGGCCTTGACTCTGCCTACATATTCAGGGAGACAGGACTTATGTTGTGTATGTCCATCCCCCCCACAATGATAGCATAACACCACGCCTTTACTCATCAGCTTTCTCTGTATGGACCCACCAAAAACCTTCTGTTGCAGCTTACATATGGTCATGACTATGTCACACAACCAGATGAAGCAAGCCTCCAGCTTGCTCAACTCGACTTCCCTTGACAGGTGTGGGACGTTTTTCCCCTGATACCATTGCCTTTTGGTTAGATCACTCAGGTGGAGTACTTTCCTCAGCTGCAGTTGGTCCTGGAACTGGTTCCACAAGGTCATCTCCTTTGGCCTGGTCTTCAGCTCTCCTCACAGCTCGCATTAGCTCAACGAAGGAAGGAGCACCCTCCACACATTGCTGCATGTGTATCCGAAGCATGATGAAGCTAGGATCCTCCACCGAGGTTAAAACATGATCCATCCTAACTCAGTTTAAGTCTAGGGGTGTGACCCCCCCAGTTGAATATTTTTAATAGGATGTTTTGACCCTCAGCAGATAAGCCAAGATCAGTTCCCCCCTTATGCAGATGCATAGCCTTGAATTCCCACAGAAGTTAGCTTACATCCTCATGGGGATCAAAAACAGAGGTCAAGGTGTCCAAGTACTGCTGCATGGATATGGTAAACCTGGTGGATTGAAGCCCCCAGATTACATCTAGAGCGAGCCCCCACAAGGTCACTATAATCTCCAGCCACTTCTGCTCATCGGTTCTGGACCATCTGGCTAGCATCCAAGCAGCATGTACTCTCCAAGTTTCCCAGTCCTTTTCTCCACTAGGGGTGGGGACAATCCCAGAGAAAATACCATCCATGGTCTGGGGTAGCAGTGGGGAACACTAACCACTTTCTACGGGAAACTCTTAGCCGCCAAATTTCTCTTAACTGCCTGACATTGGGTGTTCTGACCACTAGAAGGCACCAATCCCAGTGGTGCTTCCAAGATGTAACCCCTAGGATGCGTTATTCTAAGAGCTACTACCCCTGCCTATACAGCAATACACAGGTTGAGGGGCCTGAGTTCTCTAAATGGGTGCCTCCATCCAGAGGAATGGTATTGGGGAAGCTCAAAACTCAGGTATAGCCCTCTGGGATGTTATAACCACCCACCAACCCCACTAGCAGCCTAAGTAACAACCCAATGGTTCCTTCACAATTAATAGGCAGCAGTAATAATGTGCTCACACTCTTTTCACTTACCACCAGTGCTGGACCTACAGCAACATGGCCTACCTAGACTTTAGCAAGGCATTTGACACAGTCCCATGCAAAAGATTAATAAACAAATTAGCCAGCCTGGGAGTGGGTCCCAGGGTGGTAGCCTGGGTAAAACACTGGTTGGACAACAGGACACAGCTGATAATAGTAAATGGAGTCCACAGTGAAGAAAGGAGGGTTACTAGTGGGGTACTGCAGGGTTCAGTACTGGGCCGGTCCTTTTTAATGTCTTTTTAAGTGACATTGCAGAGGGACTGGAAGGGGAAGTATGTCTCTTTGCAGATGACACAAAGATCTGCAACAGGGTTGATACACAGGGAGGGGTGGAAAGGATGAAAAGAGACTTGGCAAGGTTGGAGGAATGGTCAAATGTATGGCAGCTTAGATTCAATGCAAAGAAGTGCAATTAATGCACCCGGGAAACAAAAACCCAGGGGAAGTGTACACAAGATACTGACAACAACAAAAATGGAAAGGGACCTGGGGGTAGTCATATCAGACAACCTAAAGGTAGGCCAGCAATGTGAGAAGGCAGTAAGGAGGGCTGGAGGGATACTGGGATGCATAGGGAGAGGCATCACCAGTAGAAAACAGGAAGTTGTTGGCCCTCTGTACAGACAGTTGGTAAGACCACATCTGGAGTACTGTGTACAGTTCTGGAGACCCCATCTCTGCAAAGACATAGACAGGGTGGAGGCTGTCCAGAGAAGGGCAACCAAAATGATGCAGGGTCTGCATCAGAAGACATATGAAGAAAGACTAAAGAAACTAAGGATGTATCGCCTCAAGGAAGGGGGGGGCATGATAGAAATTTTCAAATACCTCAAGGGAATCAACAAAGTCCAAGAGGGTAGCATCTTTCAGAAAAAGAGATGTGCAAAAACAAGGGGGCACAATTTGAAGATAGAGGGGGACAGCTCAGAGGTAATGTGAGGAAGTATTTCTTCACAGAGAGGGTCGTGGATACATGGAACAGCCTTCTTGAGGAGGTCGTAGAGTCAAAAACAGTGGAGGAATTCAAGAATGCATGGGACAGACATAAGGCAATTCTAGGGGGCAGGAGGAAGTAGGCTGCTGGTTAACTAGGATCTGCAGCTTATCCGTTAGGTAGGGAAATGGGCAGACTAGGTGGGCCAAGCGGTCCTTGTCTGCCGTCAAATTCTATGTTTCTATGTAACTGCCCTGAAGACCCCCTGGAAAATAAGGTTAGCAATGCAACAATACAACCACAACACTGAAACCCAACTAATAATATGCACACTGGCCAGATTAAATGTGAAAAAAGACAATCACGTTTATTTAGGGGCAGTAAACAAGGAAGAGGCGTGAATCTAACAGAGTGATTAGTAAACTGATTTGAATCAGGATTGTCTAGCATGAACCTTAAGTCCCAATTATACAGTTCGACAACCCTGGATACCCAGAATGTCATACAGGCTAGCCTGAAGCGTTGCCCGGGGTGGCCGACATTGCAGCTGTTGTTGGGGCCCTTAGGAAAGGAAAAACAGTTAAACATGCACACAACCGTATTATTTGTAATCCAAGCTGGATGGCTCACTCCATTGCGAGAACCCAATAAAAGAAACAATTAGATGATACCACAATGATTTTAACTTTCATTGCAGGGAGCTACCCTGGTTGTTACTCATGCTACCAGGATCTTGCTGCATGGCAGGCGATATGTAAACCTTGTGGTGATGATCAAGGAGGTCGGGGGAAGCTGGGTGGACACGACTCACCTCCGGGTGGTCGCAACCTGCTCAATGGTGTTGGGCAGGGGGCCAAATCTCCAAGCTGGTCTTTCGCAGAGGTGGTCTCTGGTGCAGAAGTAGATTAGTTATGCTCTTAAAGAGAAAGGCGCGGAGGCTCAATATGGCACTCTCACACAAATAGATAGAAATACTTAGGACAGGACACCAGCCTGACAGTGAGCATTAAGGAGCCCAAGAAAACATTATAGTAGACCCCAGTTTGTAGGGGGTTTACACTAAGATGTTGCAGGACTGAGCGTTGCTGTGGGTGGCCGGTGTTGCAGCTGGCTGGGGCTCTTAATCAAATAAATGCTTATTAATTCTTTGACTTTTGGTTGTAGCCACATTCACCAATGCTTTATACCCAAAAGAAATTGTAATCCCCAGGCCTGATAGCCTTCAAACGCAGTTAAACCACAACAAGAACTTTGGATAACAAATCAGATGACAATTGCTTTGGATTAAATGTTGCAGAGCCAGGGCTCTGTGGTACTCATTACACCAGGACCTCTGATGCTGAGCTGATCTCCAGGCAGATTCCCCTCATGGACGGGCTCTTTGACTGATGGCTGCAGCTGCAGAGCTCTTCTTTTTGGACCAGGGCAAGGATACAGGGACCAGGGCTTTCATGACTTACCCCCACGTCACAGCGTTGCTCCCAAGAATGGCCACAACCCACGATGATCTTCTCCACAAGAGCTGACTCCCTAAACTGTTTCTCCAGCAGCTTGTCTTTCAGGATCAACAACAGTTCTTTCAGCATCATTATTCGGCATCACCAGTAAGAATTCTGGTACAGTTCTTGATGGGCCACCCATCTTACCCATTTGAACACTGCAGTCCTGAAGTTGTAAACTGGCACTACTCTCTTGTATGTCTCCCTCTTGTAGCCACGGATAGAGAGACAAGTCCGGTGGTCCCAGGATCTGATTGCAGGCCACACACTCTGGTAAAACCAGGTTTTGTCCACACACAACTTTTAGGGTCTTTCTGGACTTTGACCCCCTCTTTGTCTGGTTGTTCAGCTCAGAGAAGACACTTCTTTTGTCCCTCAGGAGACTTATGATCGATCTGCATTCCGGTAGTCCCAACAATCCTCACAAGAACTTAGGCTGAGGAGAAGCAAAGCAGGCCTCTCCCCACATTGCCCGAGCTGAAACATAGAGCCTCCTCACAGTACAGAAGCTCGAGCCAGACAGAACAGTTCAGTCATTTCTCTCAGCTGAAGGAAAACAGAATGTTGCAATCCGATTGGCTGTCCAGGCTGTTAGTCACAGTCCCAGCGCTCTGACTGGGCAAAAATGGACAACAAGGATAAAGTCCACAGTTTCTTCCCAGCAGTCACAGTTCAAGTACCCATTAGGACCCCTGAAGTTCCGACTGGTCCAAAGTGGGGTCATAGTATCAACATGGCGACTAGCTACTTGGAAGGTAAACAGTCCCAAAATCAAAGTTCATTTAAATCATGACAGTTTGAATTTAGACATAAACATGCACAGCATTGAATAGGGCTGCATATGTGTCATCAAGCAACTACACAATTGAACTTATCAGGGTGCTGCCTGGCCAGTCACGGGCTTTGGAATTCCTAGACCCAGCACAGGCTATTCACTGCAGTGGCAGGGCTGGGCATCTTAAAGTGACAGCGCGGTGACATCAACTTGCACACTCACGCAGGAACCAGGATTATAGCAATACTATACACTGGACTGTATTTACAGTACTGGACTTGGCCAGGCTCTCAAAGGCAGAGCAGCAGCTGGAACCCTTTCTGCAAAAGAACATTGCAAGGTCCAGGGCGATAAATAAGGTAAGCCCATCATTTGGGGGTGGGTTACAAAAGAAAGGAAGACATGTTAGCACAGCATATTTGTTGACCCCTGTTTAAGAAGCTGGGGAGCGGACTTGATGAACCTAGTGTCCCTTCCAACCTTAAAATATTATATTACGATGTATGTTACTATCAAACAAGATCTGAGTCCTCTACTGTTGGTCAGCTCATGCTATTTAATCCTTTGCTCAAGTCACAGTCTATTGCGACATCATAATTATTTTCACAACAACAAACCGTGATGTCACAAACAGAGGGTTGTGAGTTCAGCGAATGACTAAGCTGCAGAAGGAGATGCATTCTGAGGGAACAAGGATCCCTCTGCTATGAAAATGACCCTAGTAATGAACAACGAAAGGAAGAGAATGCAGATATTAAAATATAAGCTGACTTGTGTCTAAATGTTTCCAAATTTTCCAAATGATAAACTCATTTAAAAGTGGAAGAATGGAATACTTAAAGAGAGACAGGTAAACTGTTCTTGATGGCAGGGGCAACAGAGGGAAGGCTCCACTGCCAACAGGTGAAAGGATAACAGACAGCACAGAACCCAGAAGAGATCAGCCTTTGAGGAGCGGAGCATGCTGGGGGGTTTGCATAGAGAGATGAGACTGGTGAGGTAATTTGGACCAAGGCCAACAAGGATGTTAAAAAACTAGAAGGGCAGTTTTAAACTAGGGTTGCTCAGATACTGTGAAATCCATTCCATTAGAATCCATCAGTTTACCAGAAAATCTGATCCTGACTCCAAGTTCATTCCAATGCCAATTAAGGCATCAAACTTGGTTTGAACTCAGAATCTGATTTCTGGTATTGCATCTGATTCCCTGGTTAAAACTATACACCATAAACTTAATTATTTATTAGCTTTTGGTGACCAGGTAAGTACGTTAGGCATAAAACCTACCTATTTTCAAGCGCGACCAGGGAGAGTACAGAATACAATGATACAAATTAAACAATGAGCAAAACAGTAGAAAATAATTAATAAAAAGCCTGTAGCCAAGTCATGTTTTGATAAAAAAAAGACCTCCCCAACTTACCTGCTGCTATACACTTGTAGAGGAGATGGAAGCTGTAGGGTCAGCTTCTTAGGATGACTGCAGTGCTCTATCCATGCATCACAGTTCATCAGGGCAGGGCATCCAACTTCGTGTTTGTTTCTGATGGTAAAATATACATTCATTGGTTCTTTTTCAACCCCGAGACCCTCCTGATTCCTGTGACCATCCCAGCTGGCAGCACTCGGTAAGTTAATGAGTCCAATGAAGGTCAAATCCCATCAGTTCATTACGTGTGTGCACTACAGTGTAGAGCCCCCTCCTGACAACCTGCGACCACACAAACACTGGACACTACTATGGGTGGCAGCCAGAAAGAGATACATTTATTGCTCAGGTTACCCCCCGCCCACCAGCTGCTGCCTGCTAGCCCTGTGCCTTCGCCAGCAGCACCCCTGTAAATAAATAACACAATGAACACAATGAACACACAACTTAAGCAATCACTCTGCCCAATCCAGCTGGTGGCGACATGGCCACCACTCTCCCAATGTGACGGGAGAAAACTGAGGTGGCCAACTGCAACAAAACCCTGAGTTGAGCCTTTAAAAAACAACTGACACCATCTGGCCAAAAGAGCTACATTTCAGAATTAGAATAAGCATACCCCCAGTAAATCTCATACCAACAAGCATTTGTCAATGCCGAATGTTTGCTTGCTGGCATTAGCAGTGGTAGTGTAGAAGTTACAGAGCTGCGTAATAGGAATGGCAGTGAAGTATTGAACTGAAGTCAACCCCACCACCACCCTGCAGAGAGTGACAGGTTCGTTTGGGTCGTCAGGCATAACGGCCACACCATTTCACCACACCCCACCCTGCAGAGACTGACAAGTGTCACGGTGTTCCTTGTGGTCTTTGGCCCTTATGCGCACCCCATTTCATTAGGAAATATGATCAGATGGGTGCGATACAGGAGAATGGGGTGAAGTTTGGGGCCGAAGAGTCCAAGGCACACCTCGATGCCTCTCACTGACTGCAGGGTGTGGAATGGTATGAGCATCACAGGCAAGAATCCCAAGTCACACCCCTGATGCCTGTCATTCTCTATAGGGTTGGGCATTATAGTTGAAAACCCTAATACCTCAGGCATTCATTGGTATTTTCACTCCAAATTTTCAACATGTTTGTTTTGTGACCCCACCTCATGAACAGGGGGAATATCACTTTGTTAGCCGAAAGCTGCTTATGCACAGTGACTACGGCATTTAGACATTATGGCAAAAACATTCGAACAGGATGTAAAAATGACAGCTGTACTCTTTCATGGGAGGTGTAAAATGGCTATGTTGCAAATCTGTAGTAAAAATATTTAAAAAAATGGTGACGTCACGAGCGTACATAGAAACTGTGCAACGCACATCCGTAATATAATTAGGTTGGGGATTTTTTACAGCAGATTGTCAACTCAGGCATTTTGGAGTCTCCGATCATGAACAGTGTTACTGTGATTTTCTTTATCTGTGCCGAACAATGATTTCCCACAGTGTCCACGCATCTCTGCACTGAAAGTGTGAAAACACACTTCAGCCATGTTGTGAAAAATGACAGCTGTACTGTTCATAAGGAAGTGTGGAAAAATGTCACTGGTGAAAATCTGGACTGAAAATATTACAAAGTCATGAACTAACGAGGGTGCATGGAAACTGCGCAATGCTCACTCGTTACACAGTCATTTTATGGACTTTTGTCACCAAATTTTCAACATAGCCATTTTAAGACCTCTGCTCATGAACAGTGTAACTGTGATTTTCTTAATCTGTCCTAAACATTGCTTTCGCACACCAACAGCACCATTGTGCGCTACATGTGTGAAAACACATTTTGGGCGACATATGAAAAATTGCAGCTATACTGTTCATAAGGAAGTTTAATAAAATGGCAATGTTGAAAATCTGGAGTGAAAATATTAAATTTGCAAACTTACGAGCATTCATAGGAACTGTGCAATGCACGCTCGTAAAAGTCATTTTTAGGAATTTTTTCACCAAATTTTCAACATAGCCATTTTAAGACCTCTGCTCATGAACAGTGTCACCATGATTTTCTTAATTGTCCTGTACATTGATTTTGCACACCGACTACGCCATTGTGCGCTACATGGGCGGAAACACGTTTTGGGTGAGATGTGAAAAATGACAGCTGTACTACTCATAAGAAGGTGTGGTAAAATGGCAATGTTGAAAATCTGGAGTGAAAATATTGAAAATTTGCGAACTAACGAGCGTGCATAGGAACTGTACAATGCATGCTCGTAAAACAGTCATTTTTTGGAATTTTTTCACCAAATTTTCAACATAGCCATTTTAAGACCTTTGCTCATGAACAGTGTCACTGTGATTTTCTTAATTTATCCCATACATTGATTTTGCACACCGACTGTGCCATTGTGCGCTACGTGGGTGGAAACATGTTTTGGGTGAGATGTGAAAAATGACAGCTGTACTACTCATAAGAAGGTGTGGCAAAATGGCAATGTTGGAATTCTGGAGTCAAAATATTAAAAATTTGTGAACTTACGAGCATGCATAGGAACTGTACAACGCACGCTCGTAAAACAGTCATTTTTTGGAATTTTTTCACCAAATTTTCAACATAGCCATTTTAACACCTCATCTCATGAACAGTGTCACTGTGATTTTCTTAATTTGTCCCGTAAATTGATCTCGCACACCGACTGCTCCATTGTGCGCTATATGGGCGGAAACACGCTTTGGGTGAGATGTGAAAAATGGCAGCTGTACTGCTCATAAGAAGGTGTGGTAAAATGGCAGTGTTGAAAATCTGGAGTGAAAATATTGAAAATTCATCGACCTTACGAGCGTAAGGGAACTTACACAATGCACGCTCGTGAAACAGTCATTTTTAGACTTTTTCACCAAATTATCAACATAGCCATTTTAAGACATCTGCTCTGAACAGTGTCACTGTGATTTTCTTAATTTGTCCCGAGACATTAATTTAGCACACCGACTGCGCCATTGTGCGCTACATGGGCGGAAACACATTTTGGGTGAGATGTGAAAAATGACAACTGTACTACTCATAAGAAGGTGTGGTAAAATGGCAATGTTGAAAATCTGGAGTGAAAATATTGAAAATTTGTGAACTAACGAGCGTGCATAGGAACTGTACAATGCATGCTCATAAAACAGTCATTTTTTGGAATTTTTTTCACCAAATTTTCAACATAGCCATTTTAAGACCTTTGCTCATGAACAGTGTCACTGTGATTTTCTTAATTTATCCCGTACATTGATTTTGCACACCGACTGTGCCATTGTGCGCTATGTGGGTGGAAACATGTTTTGGGTGAGATGTGAAAAATGACAGCTGTACTACTCATAAGAAGGTGTGGCAAAATGGCAATGTTGGAATTCTGGAGTCAAAATATTAAAAATTTGTGAACTTACGAGCGTGCATAGGAACTGTACAACGCACGCTCGTAAAACAGTCATTTTTTGGAATTTTTTCACCAAATTTTCAACATAGCCATTTTAACACCTCATCTCATGAACAGTGTCACTGTGATTTTCTTTAATTTGTCCCAGAATTGATCTCAAGACACCGACTGCGCCATTGTGCGCTACATGGGCGGAAACACGCTTTGGGTGAGATGAAATGGCAGCTGTACTGCTCATAAGAAGGTGTGGTAAAATGGCAGTGTTGAAAATCTGGAGTGAAAATATTGAAAATTATTTACTCTTATGAGCGTAGCGAGGAACTACGCAATGCACGCCTATAAAACAGCATTTTAGGGCTTTTTCACCAAATTATCAACATAGCCATTTTAAGACATCTGCTCATGAACAGTGTCACTGTGATTTTCTTAATTTGTCCTAGACATTAATTACAACACCGACCGCGCCATTGTGCGCTACATGGGCGGAAACACATTTTGGGTGAGATGAAAAATGACAGCTGTACTACTCATAAGAAGGTGTGTAAAATGGCATGTTGGAAAATCTGGAGGGAAATATTGAAAATTCACGAACTTACGAGCCCGCGAGGAACTGCGCAACGACGCCAGAAACATGTCATTTTTGATTCTGGTACCAAATTTCCATTTGTTTTGGGATCTCTTTCTTATGAATACGTCATTATTATGGCATATGTCAGGCCTGGGGTGATTTCCACGAGTGATTGCGTAAATCACCCTTCGGGCCTGAATAACACCATGACAGTGACTATCATTCATGAGAAGGGGTCCCAAAACCCCATGTTGAAAATTTGGTGCAAAATTCCAAAAATGCCTGAGATATGCAACAAAGTTGAAACCCCCTATCTAGCCCATTATACAGCTTACTGGCATTTCCTCAGTTCGCGGTCGGCTTTGAAGAGTGCAGACGTGTTCCTGGTCTACCTAAGATCATCGCGCCGAGGTCCGGAGGTAAGTATGGGGTGAGGGGGGGTGTGGGGAGGCTGGGTGCGCAGTGGGTGGGTACGGGTTGTGGAGGGGAGGGAGATTGACGTTGGACCGTTTTTCTTCTGGTACAAAAAAACGGATGACGTGGACATTGGCCATGCTGGGTGGGCTTCAGCATGGCACAAGAATGGTTGTGGGGCGGCGTTCAGCTTGACGGGGATTGGGCACCCGCCAGCCAGTGATAGATTGCCACGCTGGGGTGGGCCCTGGCATGGCACTTTATTACCGGGGAGGACAGTGGAGCCGACGGGAGATTGGGCACCCGTCGGCTATTATTAGCTGCCATGCTGGGGTGGGCAACCAGCATGGCATTTGGAAGCCTTTGGGAGTGGGGGAACACAGCACAGCCGATGGGGATTAGGCATCTGCCGGCTGTACAGTGCGTGCGAGGGGGGGCACGCACGCCTGTGTGGGCGCGCTTGTGTGTGTGTGTGGGGGGGAGTTGCGCATGAGCAGGCGATATCTTATCGCTGCTCACTCAAGCGTGGCTCCCCCTTTCAATTGTATGCCACTGCATTTTGGAGCGTGTCATAGACAGCTCCATCATGCATTGGCTTACAGGGGCCGCGCCTGCCAGCACACTGACTGAATTGGAGGAGGAGGTGACACACCTCCGAAATCTCTGATGATGGCACTATGTTTCTTGCACATGCATGCAAGCAAACATAAAAACAAGATTTCTACATTACTTCACTTTAAAGTTATGAGCCGTTTTGTAACCCTGATTTCACTACCTGTTCAAAACAGCCTGTGTCAGTGAAGAGCTGCTGCTGCTGATGTCATCTCAGGACCTCACAGTCTACTATTCCCTGTTAGCAAGCTTATAGGACCTGTTTCTCCAAAGTTATAAAGGTCATGTGCAATGGTTTTCACGAGTAAAACAGGCAGCGCCAGTCCGTAAACATTGCTTAAAAACTATGTGTGTTTCAGGTTTTGTAACAAAGATGACAATATTTTGTTTATGTGCCTTTTTGTTGTGGTCCTTTTTTCCAGGGTTGCTGGATACTGGATCATAGCACACTGTTGTGAGGTCTGCACATTGACTAAGTTGCTGATGTGGTGAAAGGCAGAGATCATTCATTCACACCTAGCATTTCATTGAAGCAATTTCTAAGAAAGGCACTTTACAACAATTATTCCATCTCCTTGTCAATGGGGTTGGGAGAGGAAATACTGTTCTGAAAACTTACTAGGAGTTTTTAAATTAGCCAGAACAATGTGTTCTCCAAGGGTTAGTGTCTCCAAATGTTTAGGGATTTCTGATACCATGACAAGAATGGACCCCATTCTTTAGCCAGGACATATTCAAAACTCAAGAAATTAGTACTGTATTAGTCTTTGACGTTTGCTGAGAGCGCTCTTCTCAGCACATGCAACATCCCCAAGATGGCTTCCTTTTGAAGTTCATAAGGTGTCACAAGTATTAGTAGCATATTTAAATGTGCCTGAAAGTTCTTTTTGATTAGTCCCATTCCTCCAAGCACTATTAGAACAATTTGTGTGTGCTTATTCCACACTAGTTTGGTTTCCAACTGCAAATCTTGGTATTTCCTGATTTTGTGTCTCTCTCTACGCAGGACACTGTAGTCACTAGGGGTGGCTATTTCAATCAGCAATGTTACCTTTTTTCTTTTTTTTTTTGTATTACAATATTGGGCTTTCTCGCTTCCACTTTCTTGGCTGTTGGTATTGGGTGATCCCATGTGATCATTACTTCTTCATTCTCTGTGATTCTTTGTGGTTCATGTTTCCAGTGTCTCTCTGCTACCTGTATGTTATAGTGTCCCCTGTTAGACTCTTGATTTACATTCAGGCTTATCTATGTTCTACTCTAAATTAAATAGATCATTTTACCAGAGCTAACACTTCCACCCCTAGTAGGAAATAGCACATATAAGGCCCCTATTAAAGCATATTGTAAAGCAGACACTGACAAACAGCAGTGAAGTTACCAACATTACAATACTAGCAGTACAGTAACCTCTCGCTATAACAAACTAAAAGGGAGCCATAATTTGTATTTGTTGTAGCTCCCTATTCGTTACGAAGAGGGATGCTACTATGCACTACTACCAGCCGGTGCATATGTCACCCGCACACATAGAACACTTTCCATATACCTTATGCACTGCACTGTCAGCAAAATAAAGCTAAAATCAAAAACTACCCACATCGTAACTGCTAGCTGAGACTCCAAGTTAAAGACAGCACCAATAACAGGAACGGCAGCTCAGAGCTTCCATGCCGTTTACAAACATGCCCCCTCCTCCCAATTCACAGACTCATCACTCCAGACATCTGTACACAGACTAGTACACCAGGCAATAATTAAAGCAAAAAAGAAGCAGATAGGCAAAAAGAAAAAAACAACAACAACAAAACACCTCTCTCCAAATTCCAGATCTTTTTTGATGCTCTTCCTGCTTTGATAATCACCCCCATCTGACTCACATATCGCAGCTCCAGCTCCACCACATCTGACTTCCTCAGTATGATTCAGAACCTACTGTGTATAAAATAAATTCAGCACTGGACAACATAAATTTACTAAGTAAAGATGAGAGTTTGGTGGGGGGTGGAGGGGGAGCGTGTTTGTAAAGTGTGTGGAATCTCTGAGCCGCCATCCATGTTACAGGTGCTGTCTCAGCTAGCAGTTAAGATGTGGATATTTTTTTACTTTTAGTTTTTAACTCTGTTTTCCCGATAGTACAGTGTTTAACGCATATGGACAGTGTTTGATGTGCGCAGGTGACATGTGCACTAGCTGACTTTCAGCGTGGATAGGAATTCTGAAGAACAGAAGTACTGAAACATCAGGAGCCACATGAAGCATTCGTTATAGCTGAGTTTTTGCTATAGCAGGGTTTGCTATAGCAAGGGGCTACTGTTCAACTTCCTAACAGGCACAGTAGAGTAGCACTCCAGATGGCTTCCGCAGCCTGGAGGCATACTGACTCAGCATCCAGCAACCCTTGAGAAATGGACCACACCAAAAGGCATTATAAAATACAATTGTGTCAACCTTGTTACAAAACCTGAAACACATATAGTTCTTATAGCAATGTTTTCTGAATGGTGCTGCTTGTTTTACTTTAAACAGCTATTGCACATTATCTTCAGTTCAGTTCAGTTTATTGATTGACAAGACAGAATTGTCATACAAAATATTGCAAAATACATTTTAGCATACATATAACATTTTACGTTGTTAAAATCCAAAGAGGTGTAATTATCAATAAATATACAGGGAAATTGAGTAGTACAATTAAATAGGTATTTCTACCAGTAAACTCATTCAGATGTTTACAATATAGAGAGTAAAGTATGGGTCAGGGTGTGTAACGAGATTTAACACACACCCGAGTTGTGGGATGCTACATAAACCCCAAGGGCGAAGCCCGAGGGGTTTGTGAAAAGCATCCCACAACGAGTGTGTGTGCAAAATCGAGTTTGACACACATCCGACCCATATTTTATTTTATATAATTGCTGGGTTTCCCTTTTTCACCTCAGCAATTATGTAAAATAAAAAGCTTCCAGTGCATCCGCCATGTGGCTTCTCAGGTGCCAATTTGAATCGACATATTTTAAAACATTTTGTTTTTGTCCTGGTTTGTGAAGTTTTCACTGCATGGGGGTGGGGGAGAATTTACCACTGAGTTCTTCTTCTGGTGGTGGTGGTGCTGTTTTGGGAGAGATGGAAGCAGTCAGTGGTCTTGGGTGGTGGCTCTGCTGCATGAGGATGTGCACAGCAAGGGCAACCGTGCAAGTGTTTGCTGTTATAAACACTCCTTTATAACGGCAGCTTACGCCACAGTTTCCCTTTGGGAAAAAGGGGAAGCTGGTTATTATTAAACTATTGCACATCTCTACATCTAAGATTTAGTAACAAATATAAGCGCCACCCTTATAGTAACCTATTTCTTATTTATAATATGCAGTTTCCTATGTTCTGTCTTTTTACAGAACAATGCAACACTTTCTAATATATCAGTATTTTTGGAGTTCAATAAATGCATTCACTTGATATTTAAGTTCCATGTCTAAAGTTGATAATACACTACCCAAGTACAGATCTCTTTCTTGAACATAAAGGGGACATAAAATCAATAGATGCAATAGGTTGTCTTCCCCAAGTTGGCACTTGCAAATTTGTGTAATATGTTTTAATCATAGAACCCTCTCACATGATCTTTAAAACTTTGGAGAAACGGGTCCTATAAGCTTGCTGACAGGGAATACTAGACTGTGAGGTCCTGCGATGACATCGGCAGCAGCTCTTCACTGACACAGGCTGTTTTAAACAGGTAGTGCAATCAGGGTTACAAAATAGCTCATAACTTTAAAATGAAGTAATGTAGAAATCTATTTTTTTGGTATGATATTTACTGGGGGTATACTTATAGTAATTCTGCAATGTTGCACTTCTCGCATCAGAGGCTCTTTAAGCTTGATACTGAGTAAGATATATGCTGGTAATGCTTACCCAGGTTTTTTCCAGTCCTTCCCTCAGTGTCTCAAGTTACACAGGGAAAGTGATAATGGCCTGGCCACAGTGGAGTCCAGGTTGTGAGCTGGGGCCTTTCCAGGGTGGTATATGTAATGTCATTGTCTAAATATCTATCTTGTCTGTTTTTCTATTTTTTAACCAGCGAATAGTCACCAAGGGTGAAGGGAGACTACAGCAAGTATCATGTCTAGGTGGGAAAACTCTGAAGAATTATTACATCCCCACCAGTGTAGCCACTTGGTCACTAAAGGTAAAAGAGGGTGGAAAACAACAGGAGGGGAAAGGAAATGTCTTTTTTGCACCTCAGACTAGTCACACTAAACTGTGTGACCTACCAGCTAGGGGAAGTTTACTAGATGTTGGATGCAGAATCAGATTCTGAAATCAATTATCTGCATCCATCAGTGTGTTTAGGATTTTGGATTTTCAGACAAGATTTCTGAAAATCTGAAATCTTAAAACCAGAACGGAATCTGAAGATTCTGAATTTCACATCCAGAATCTGAGCAACCCTCTTTTAAACTGCATCTAGAAAAAGATAATGAGCTAGTATAAGTCATGAAGAACTGTGGACATGTGGTCACTTTTTTTTGTGGTATCGGTAATAATGAGGGCAGCAGCATTTTTAGAAATGTTGGAATTTGGAAAGATGAGACTTAAATAGCCCACAGAGGAGTGAGTTTTCATTGTCAAGACAAGAGGAGATAAGGCATGAATCAAGATTTCTGCAACACAGTGTTCCAGGAATTGACAGATACAAGCATATTTTGGAGATGACGATAGGAGGTTTTGAAGGTATGAGAGGAGATTAAAAAAGATCAGTATAAAAAAAAGAATCACATTAACAGACATAATACATTTTATACTAAAGGAGTAAGTATTTATTTTTCCATAATCTGTTTGTGCACCTTGGCTGAGGCAGGCTTGGGCTCCCATCTGCCCTGCCTCACTGCCTCCCACTGTCCACCATCTCC
This sequence comes from Neoceratodus forsteri, assembly GCA_016271365.2. Classification (NCBI taxonomy): domain Eukaryota; kingdom Metazoa; phylum Chordata; order Ceratodontiformes; family Ceratodontidae; genus Neoceratodus; species Neoceratodus forsteri. The sequence continues at coordinate 1,161,897,308 of CM028130.1, forward strand.
CTAGGTTTACCTGTCAGCAGGTACCCCCATGGATTGCCCCATGTGGCAGGGTCAGAAGGGGAGAGCCATCCTCTCCCCCTTGGTCTGAATCCAGCCTGCCGGTAGGTCCTGATGGTCGGGCAGATGGAGGAGCAGTGTGTAGAGCATCATTTATGTCTGCCTCATCAAACCTTTTTCCACCAGTTATCTCCCCGTCCCTTCCCCTAGCTATGGTGTAACCAGGGTAACACATGCACAAAGAGATGCACATGTGTCCCAGGACTGCGGCTCCCTCCACCTCCCCTGGCTTACGTCTGCCACTCAAACGTCCTATGGGCTACCACCAGGCCTCCACCTGGTGGCAGCCAATAGCTGAGATGGCCCACCACAGAGCTGTTAGACAGCCACTCAGTCATCTTCCAGCTCTTACCCCCGCTGACCCCTGGTGAACCGAGCTTGTTCCCAAACTTAGGTGGCCGTCATGGCAAGAGGTACAGCTCTCTGTGTCACTGGGCTGGCCCTGGAGCAAGCATTTTAAAAAAATCCATTGTATATAACGGTTTGCAGACTTGGATGCATGCATGTATGTATGGTCTTACTTGTGCAGCACGTATCTGTTGTTGCTATATTACATTTTGTTGCCCAGGAAGGAAATTAGATGATACAGTATGTAAACTGCCATGCCCCATCCCCTGCCATATCATGGAACACACCACATTACACCAGTGCATACCCAACATACATGCAGATATCAGTCTACAGGAATATCAGTTTTCTATTCACTACGGGTTCGATCAGGTCCAGCAAAGAACTCTCCTCCAGGTGAGCATCACAGTCCAGCTGGCACCCCGCTGACTGTTTGAGCTCTGTTTCCCCTTTTCACTTTAGCTCACCACAGGACCACCAGCAGATGGGTCCCTTACAGCCATAAAAGACATAAGTGATAGTCCAGTGTCAGTCACCCAGCACATGCAGACACCTCATCTCTCTTCCCCCAATAGGTTTCCATCACCAGCCCCAAAACATCTCCCCATCCCCAGCCCCTCAACATGGCGCCATCCCCAGCCCACAACATGTCCCTCTCCCCAGCCCTCTCAACATGTCTCCCCATCCAATTCTCCCTCAACATGTCCCTCTACCCTGCCCTAAAATGTCCCTATTCCTTGGTCTCCCAATATTTCTTTCCACCCCTGCCCTAACAAGGCCGCATCCCTTGCCCCCCAATATGTCTCCTCATCCCCTTCCCCAACATGTTTCCTATCCCCTATAACCTCCCCAATATGTCTTCCATTTCCAGACACCATACTAGATTTACCCATGAGGCTTGTTGAGCATTCACCTGTTGATCTGCTCCTCTATGGGGTGCCATTTGTAATATGTTACCCACAGTACTGCATTTTGTCCACACTGTAAAGTGATTCAGTTTTCATTTTGTTCACAGAAGACCATTTTTGTATTTTTATTGTGTTAACAAAAATTAAAATGTAAATAATTTTGTGGTCAAAATGATTTTATGGTGTTACTTTTTGCTGCTAGAAGGATTTGGACAAAATGACCCCCATTTGACAAATACAAGACTGAATAGACTGTGTCCACTGTACAAAGTAAGGATGGTGAAAAAATGCATTCTATTAACAAAATGAAGTCAGGGGTTTGATAAATGCAGTTTGTTTACAGAATGACATTAAAGGTTTGACAAAAATAATTCTCTCCATATAACAGTTTTTTGAGTCATGAATCATTTATTATACTCTGATCAAACAATCATAATATCTCTTCATAATTTGTTTCCTAGTTATGGCCTTTCCAGTGTGTTCCCTTACATTGTGAAGGGAAGTTCTAATGTTATCATAATAAAACAGATGGGGTCTGTTACTGTCAGGTAGGATGGCAGTATAGAAAGTGTGAAGGTAAAGCAGCCACAAATTGAAACCACCAGTACCTTGGTTAGAAAAAAGTATAACTATCTGAAGGTCAGAAACCAGCACCGACTGCAAGCCTGATGAAAACAGTTATTTTCTATCATTTCTCCTTATGTGCCACACAATACACAGATACAGTACGTGAGGGTCTATTTATTAGGTGCAAAAAGTTCATTCCAGATTCACTTGTACAGTGCATACAAAAACTAAAAACCCACACTTAGGATAAAATCACACCAGTCCATTTGACAAGGTACACCATCTGGCATTGTGGCTGAACTCCCCCCCCCCCCACCACCTCCACATGTCTGACATCACCGGATGAGTATCGAGCAATCAACTTTTTCTGAAAGGCTGTATAGCCTAGAGGTTAGAGTAATGAGCTGTGAATGAGCTTGATAAATCCTGGAGATCTGGGTTTGATTCCCACAACCTCCATTTGCATACTGCGTGACTATAAGCAAGTCACTTAACCTCCCCCATGCTGCCAACCCACCCCTGAAAACAGGCATTGTGTGCCTAGTGGGCCTTACCTGGTTACCAAAGAATAAAAAAGAAATAAGCAACCATACAGTTGACATAAGGTGTTTAAGTAAGTAATAAGCCACGACAGAGTGTGTGTTAAAGGATTTTAATGCATGCCCCAGGGGTGTGCTATGGCATGAGGCCAAAGGCCAAGTGTCCTTACACCCCTGAGAAGTGCATTACAATCCTTTAATGCACACCCTGGAGTGGCTGATCACACTTATAAAATGGACCACCATCATAAAAGAATTAGTTTGATTTACTCTGATAGGGATTAAAACATATTTTCTATTTTCAAGAGTGTACAATACATTACCTCTAAAAAAATCAAAAAATTGAAAAAGTAGTTCCTATTAATGCATAAAATAGCATATCTCAGCAATAGGTTAGCTATTGCAGTACTTCATAGTTAAAGTATTTATTAGTAAAGTTGGCTGAAAATAAATATTTTCTATGTGACGTAAATTTTATGATATAAATGCACTGTAATATCTGTACATTTATAAAACATAAGCAGTGTTTAAAACTTAATTTTCATTACATTGTAGTTATATAGTTTCATAGAAGGTAACCTTCTCTTTATTTTTGCTTTTCAATTATGTGTTATGGTCCAGTGTCATAAAGGAAAACTGTTATAGGATTGAGGTGAAAGGTTAATAAGAAAAAAAAAAAAACTTTAAACCTGCCAAGTTGCCTATTTTTTGGTGGGGAAGGAGGTACATTTCATCTGAACACACCTCTATATGATTCCAATGTATGTGCTTTTATAAACATCAGCAATGTATTTGAGCAGTTTGAGTCTGCCTCTGCCTATGTACAGTGTGTTTTCCCACCTTTTCTCTTTGTTTATAAAGTATTACTGTATTGCCTACTTTCTTCATCCTGTTTTTGTTTTTTTCTCTGTGTTTCCCCCACATTCAAGATATAGAATGTTTTTCATAGGATGTTTACCATGGAATACAGGGATTCAAAATTCTGCTCTGTTCCACTGGTAGAATGTTACTCTCCTAACATACTATACACACAGACAACAAAGGCCTGCTTTGGAGCTACAGACTCAATTATCTCACTGTCAGGGTAAGCAGAAGAGATTTCCCTGATGAGCAGGTAAAGACAGAAGGGTGATTTTTCACTGTTAGTAAAGAAACAGTTGTAATGAAAACTATAAACAATACTTAATGTTTCTAATTTGTTTATGTGTGTAAGGAGAGTGTGATGATCAGGGAAACAACATTTAATTAATTTGTTTGATTTTTTATTTAAGGTAGTTTTATTTTTAGGGCTCAGTTGAAGGTTTTTACAGTATAAATGTAGCAGCCATGTTTGTCATGGAAGACCAGTTCTGGTTGCAGGAGGACTGATGGAAGACAGTTCTGGCTGCAGGAGGACTGATTTGTTCATTGTGTGATATGGTTTAGGACCAGGATGACTGTGCGTATAAAGAGATTTAATGTACAGTCAGCTGATGTCTCTTGGCCAATGAGATTTCTAGATTTTTTCTTGCCATTTTATAAAGCTTTTTAATTTAATAGGAAAATACTTCAATAAACTAAGAACTACTACTCAAACTGTGTCTTCAGTCAACAGCATGCTATGTATGTACTCATGGAGAAAAGGCAAATAATCTTGCACTAGCATATACTGTATGCACTTCCTTACCCCTCCCAATCTGAAGTCTTCCCATCATGTGGCTCCCTGTTGACAAAAGTGCTGATACAAAATGTGTCATGTCATGTCATGTCCGGGACCAGCTACAGAGGTCAATTAATGTAACACTGAAATGGCATCTCTGGTCACATGGGTGTGGAGAGGCAGATCCACAGAATGAACACAGATCTCTTGCATAGTGTTATGCATTAACTCTGGACAATATTGGTGGTCTTACTCTCCTGTTTTACTTAGGTGAACACCAACTTTGAGCCATGTCCTCATACAGTGCACTTTTTAATATTGGGTTTTATGAGGTTAGTTACTTTTATATTAATTTCTTAGCACTGGTATGGCTTGAGCAAGGAACAGTTCAGAAAATAGAACTCAGTAAAGCTTTTTACTCATACTGTATGTACAATACAACCCTAGGAGCTAGGGCTCAGTTATGAGACAATCTATAAAACTACATTCAGACTCACAACTTTAAAAAGTTTCACAAGTACAAATCAAAAGAAAGCAAAGGACCTTACCCAGACCTGCAGTCAGGGTACATTAAATACTGTTTAATGCTCAGTACTAATCAAACTCTGATACCATAAGACATATCTTGTCAATACATTAAGGATAGGGGACATGGCTAGCAACCAAAGAGGCAGGATGCACTTGGGCAGTGGTCTGTATCTCCACACGATGTTAATTGTTTATTATAGCGTAATAGTGCTATGAAACTTATTTATTTTACTCACATCTAAGAGAATTTGGTGTACTGAACAAAACACCTTTTCAGAGCAAATAGCTGTGGTGAAATCCAGACAGATGCTGTCACAGGATGGTGGAAAAGGGAAGCCACCAGACAGTAAGGCCAAACCTTCCAACAGTGAAGTATTTCAGGCGGTCAAAAATTTAGATAAATGTATCCGCGATCTGGACAAAAAAGTTGATCAATCAATCAATATTTCATTTTTAAAAAGCGCTTTTCCTGAAGACCAAAGTGCTTATACATATCTAATAAAACAAACTAAAATAATCACAGCTATAATGGGTTAAAAATACATATCAGCAAACTAAACTTATCAAAATTCTGGGAAAGCAAGTTGAAATAAATGAGTTTTTAATGCAGATTTAAAACTCTCCACACCCTGGGAACCTCTAGCAATCCCTCATCGGCAGAGTGGAGTGGACAGAGGGGGCGGTAGGGATGAAGAAGATCTTGCAGATAACGCAGATCCTGTTCAAGTAGGGCCTTATAGGTCAGTAAGGTGACCTTGAAGGTGATCTGCCACTGAACAGGCAGCCAGTGCAGGCCACGGAGCACAGGCATGACATGGCAAGATCGAGGTAAACTGGTCAGCAGCCTGGCAGCCACATTCTGCACCAGCTGCAGGTGGTGGATATCAATCCCTGGAAGCCCTAGGTGAAGGGCATTGCAGTAGTCAAGGCAGGAGGTCACAAAGGTGTGGACCAATGTCAGCAGATCATGGCGCGTGACAATGTGTTTAATCCAGGTGATATTCTTTAGGTGGTAAAAAGAGGCCTTGACAACAGAAGACACCTGAGATTTAAGTGTCAACCCATCGTCAAAAATAATGCCCAGATTTTCCACCCTATCAGAGGTCACCAACTAGCTGCCACCAAGCCAAAGGCCAGAAGGCTGACCAGCCGAGAGCCCCTCTACCCAATGACCAGGATCTACAACCAACATCTCAATCCTGTCAGGGTTTAACCTCAGCCAGTTGGCACTCATCCAGTCCTGGATCTTGGAGAGGCAGTTGTTAAAAGTTGAGACAGCTCCACTCTGTTCGGGCACAAAGGACATGCACAGTTGAGTATCATCTGCACAGCAGTGAAAACTCAGACTGTACCACCTTATAATGTCTCCCAATGGCAGCATATACACCGCAAACAACATGGGTGGCAACACAGAGCCCTACATCTCCCCACAGAGCAGGGGGAATGGAGCCAAGGAACAAATCCCCGACACCACTGTCTGAGTCCTGCCCATGAGGAAAGAGTGGAACCACCTGAGGATTGACAGTCCACAAATCAGCTGCAGGTACTCCAGTAGCACTCCATGGTCCACGGTGTTGAATGCTGCAGAGAGATCAAGAAGAACCAATATGGAGCAGCTCTTCTGACCTCTCACTATCAGGAGATCATTGACCTCTCGCTATCTGGAGATCATTAAGTACCTGAACCAGTGCCATCTCGGTGCTATGTCTCTTCCTAAATCCAAACTGAAGAGGATCACAGACATCATGGATGGTAAGATGATCCTCTAGTTGCAGTGCAACCACCTTCTCAATAACCTTACCCACAAGGGGAAGGTTAGAGACAGGCTTGTAGTTGGCAAGACAGTCAGGTTTGAGAGAAGATGTCTTAAGGAGAGGTGTCACCACTGCCTCCTTCAGGGTGTCCGGAAACACACCTGTCTCTAATGAATACCAGACTATCTCAGCCAGGACTGGACCAATAACCTCAACACACCCCACTAGGAGGAAAGTTGGGCCCAGGTCCAGACTACAGTAGGTCAGCCGCATACCCTGGATGATTTTCACGATGTCCATGATTGCCAGCCGGTCAAAGTCAGTCCAGACAAATTGGATGCTTGCAACCTCCCACTGACCACTGCCATGCCTATTGGAATGTGCTGTACAGATCTCAGACCTGATGCTGTCAATCTTATCTACGAAGAATCGAGCAAAATCCTCACACTTATTCTGTGAAAAGACTCCCTGAGACTGCAGACAGGCTGGATTGCGCAGTCTGTCAACAGTTCAGAAGAGCTGAACTGGTTGATTTCACGTAGCGGCAATCTCCCTGGACAGGAACTCTGCCTTCATACAGGAGACAGTTGATTGGCAGTCTGTATAATGGTTCATCAATCTAAGTCTCTCAGCCTCAAGGCCCAATTTCTGTCATCACTGTTCCAGCCTTTGCCCCACTCCCCTCAACTCCCTCAAGGACCAAACCAAGGGGACCAAGGGCAAAGAGTAAGGGGGCGAACATGAACAGGAGCTATGGAATCCAGGGCCATGGTCACTGCCCTATTATGGGCCAATAACAGATTGTCTGGTTCTGAGCTTGCACTCTGTATACTCAATAGGTCCAGGACTGCTGCAAGATCATCTGAGGACAAACCCCATATGGGGCGGTACCAGACCATCTCCATAGGGGCAGGTCTATGGGGGGCCTGGAAAATGAACCTTAGTGTGGTGATCAGACCATCCAACCAGCTCCACCACCAAGTCGGAGACCTCAATCCCCAACAGGAAAACCAAATCCAATGAGTGACCATGGCTATGGGTCACAGAGGTACTTACCTGTGTAAAGCCCAACAAAATCATTAGTTGGAGGAAGCCCTGACCAAATTGTGTGAGTTCATCATTGACCCAGGCATTGAAGTCCCCCAGAACCATCAGTCTGGGGGACTCCAACACCATATCGACTACAAAGTCCGTGACTTCCTGCAGGAATTGCTTCTTGCCCCCGGGTGGATGGCAGACAAGAAGAATCCTGCAACCTACACCTGCACCTGAGATGCATTTGAAGGATTTGTTCTCCCCCACTGGCACATCTACCAGGCCCAGTTCTGATCAAAAACAATGGCTACACCCCCAACCCCATGATCCACCCTCAGGCAATGTATCACCGAGAATCCAGCCAGAGTCACAGACTTCAAAACTGGACCAGCACTATTATCCAGCCAGGTCTCAGTGATGCAGGCCAGGTCAGATGTCCCAATGAGATTAGCAATCACTGCTGTCTTGTTTTTAATAGACCTGGCATTGCATGATACCATCCAAGTAGGATGGGATACCAGGGCAGGCCATGTTTTTTACCCACCCAATGAGGAGCCCTTGGGTATGGGAACCAGGCAGGGAAGATCCCTCTCCTGGATCCATTTCATCCCTGGGCAACTTCTGGTCCCCACAACCCCAATTCACCCAGCCTGCCCCAAACTCCCCCAGGTCCAGGGCCCCTACCCCTCTGCCTCCTCCCAACTATCCCCAAGGCACTACACCACCTATAAACCTCGGCAGACAGTGGTGGACAATTAAAAGGGTGGAGGTCCTGGAGCCTGGAGGGAGAGTAGCACCTGACTGCATGAGACTTCTGCCAACACATAACTAGTTATTACTCACAAGCAGCAATCAGACACAACAAATTATGCACAAGCAATATACTGAATAAAAACAAATAAATTCCCCTCAATGCCTCCAAAACAAAATCCGATCATGAACAACAAATATCAAAACAAACATAAAGCAAAACTTAAACCAAATAAACTGAATAAAATAGGTCACTATCTGACCACTCACTGCAGCACTCTCACTGCCACAGTTTTACTATTTTAAAATATTGAATGAAATAAGAACATAATGAGGCCCTCTCACAGCCCCCCAAATCAAATACGTATTTACTCAGAACCAGTGTCAGCCCAGATTGATAAATTTGCATTCAATATATCCAGGGGAGAAATCCAACAAATGGAGTCACTGTATTGAGTCACTTAACTATCCACCACTAACACGGGAGACCCCATGTTTACTCTGGGCAGGAGATCCCAGCAAGTACATCACCAAAAGAGAGATAGCAGTAAACTCTAAGAAAATAAGGATCTTGGTAGCAATGTCAAAGTCCAACCCCAAAGTGGACACCCAGCTCGAGCATCCCCCCAAGTTGGAGCCACTGGTGAGCATCCAACCTCTCTCAGATGCCCCTCAATGACCCCAAGGTAACCAGAAAAAATGCTAACCCTCTGGACAGCATCACCTGATCCCCCCAAGGGCAACAACCCAAATCAGGCACTCACCTTGAGGCAAGCCGACCAGGCTCACCTTCTCCACTCAAAGAGTGGAACGAATCCTCTCAGGGTATGCACAATCTCCAGCTCAATGTACTCAATGACCCAGCTGATCTTCAAGCTCTCTGATAACACCAGTTCCTATCATGGGTAACATCCACCGAGCCCAGATCCGATGACAACACCAGCCAGTCCAACACAAGACAGCATCCTCCAGCAGGGAAGAACCACACCAGAAAACTCCTCCAACTTCTCCAACAAATGAACAGCAGGGAAAACCATGATTTCTCCCACAGGATGTGCAAAAAAGGCTGGTAAAAATCCAGAGAGTACCACAGGTAATAACAGATGTAACTCGCGTTATTCGACATCAGGCAGTAAACTCTACTGAAACAGAAATGTAAGATGAAAAAATAAAACCGCTAGCATATAGAGGTACTAGCACTGGTGTCCAACAAATAAAACTGAATACACACAGGACACTGAGACACAATACAATTATCTAATCTAACTCACTTGGCATCCCTGAACTATTGCTGACTAAAAAATCTACTAAAAACGGATTAGCAAAATCGAAATAACAGTAAAGAATTACTTAAATTAGGCTGCTACAGACAGCTGGCCCAGCATTGCTGCCATCTTGGATTCCCTTGGAGTGCAATGTGCAGGCAATGATACCTTCTAGGAAGAAGTAGGCTGTCGGTTAACTAGGATCTGCAGCTTATCCAATAGATAGGGAAATGGGCAGACTAGGTGTGTCAAGCGGTCCTTATCTGCTGTCAAAGTCTATGTTCCTATGTTTCATTGCTAGAGTCACTGTAGTAAATATCAAACTAGACAAGATTTCCTAGACTGCCCAACAAGCGCAGTCCACCAAAGAGAACTCTATGGTGACGAGAACAGGAGTGGTACAAGAAAATAAAATATTGTACATGAGACTGGAACAACTTGAAAATGGTGATAGACAAGTGAACATTCATCTACAGGGCATTCCAGAGGGAAAAGAAGACAACCCACTTGAGTTTGCTATTGTCCCTTCTGGAACTAGATCTGCAAGGGTAACTACTGAAAATCTATTGGACTACCCCTAGCAGAAAATCCATCAATATGGGTTCACCACAGGCTTTCCTTATCATCACAGCAGGCCCACACATTTGGGACTTAATACTGTGTGTTGCTAAAATCAAGCTTCAGCTTAATTTGGATGATAGGACCAAGGTGTTCTGCTTTCCGGATTTATCTTACACTGCCCATCAAAGGAGAAAGTTCTGTGTCAAATAAGAAAATCTTCTGAATCAGTGAGGGATGACCAGTGACACACACTCTTCTCTTTCCAGTAAAACTAAGACTTGTGTAATTGGGTACAACATTTTTATTTATTGACCTAATCGAGCCTGGCAAGAAACGAAAAAATTAAAGAGCACTTCGATAGAGCTCAAACTGATTTAGATCAAGAAGAGGGGTAGTCTTGAACAGTAATGATGTTTGATATGTTGTGCCTTTTGGAAAGACTGAACAGAATGCATATTATTCCCATTCTGTCTAAATTTATAACTTCTAACTGTTGGAGTGTCAGTACGGCTGTGGAGCAGGCTAATGATACTTCAAACATAGCACAGAGGTAAGGGAATGTGCCATTACCCAACCTATATGGCTGATTCATCTAATTGTTTTTATGTGCCTGTGGGAGGTGGTGAGATTAGTTCTTAGTAGCATTGCCCACTCGGAGCAAGATGTTTGTGAGCATATGGTAGAATGAAAAGACACTACAGTATGTGTGCCTCAGCATTCTCCCATGCACAAAGTTTGCTGCATTGTCTTCATCGGTTACTGCTTCTTCCTTTGGAGGTTGTGCTCCTACTGGTCCATTGTACTGATCTGTAACAAGTACCAGGTGTGTTTGTTCTCAGTAAGTTCTTTATGATCTGGCTATACCTGAATGTTTACATCTGTTTAGCATTGTTGCATTAACAGATTTTCTATGTATTGCTAAAATAAGCTTTTTTCTTATTCTTTGAGTTCGAAGCACAGTTCCTGTTTCCTGATTGACAGGTTTATGTACAGCACAGCACCAACCTCATCCCTCTCCAAACTTGACATCTTACTAAACTCATTCTGTCATTTTGCCACCGCCTCCCCCTCACTTACTCATCATTGCCCCCTCTACACCACTCTCTCCCTGGCCCCGATCTTCCATAGGAGAACCATCCATACTGCCTCCCTCATAGCTAAATACTGGTTGGGCTCCCTGCCCCCCTACCTCACCTCCCGTCTTGCACCAGCCAACTCCCTAGGCTACTCCCTCCTCCACAAGGACACACGCACTTTCAACCTCCCTTGTCCTCACACTGCCTCCAGTCAAGCCACCTTTTCATACCATCTTCCCTTCCTATGGAACAACCTCCCACACATCTTTTGCCAGGCCTCCTCCCTCCCAGCAGTTAAGCAACTCCTCAGGTTCCTCCCATCCCCTCCTTGCCAAATATGTGCTTTGGGACCCACCCCTACATGGGACAAATTCCAACACTAGGAAGCCTCAGTTGGTCAAATATTGCCTACGTTTATCTCAAACTATTACTAATTCCTGCATCTCTGCTGTACAACTCCTACACTTGTTTATACCATACTGCAATGCAAATGTTTTTATCAGAAGCTCTAGATGTTGTACCTACTGTCTGTAACCAAGAATTGTTGTGCAATCTGTCTGTAACAATGAAATTGTTGTACATATTTTTCTGGATAACTTCTATGTACACCTCTGTACCCAGGTCGCACCTGGAAACGAGTCTCGGCTCAGTGTGCCTTTCCTGGTCACCAAATTTTAAATAAATAAAATAAGAGTGCCACCTTTATTACTTGATTTTGATTATAGCATGCATAGGCACCTACATGGACTTTTGAATTTCACTGCTTGATGCTTCAAGAGTGCTTTTCACGCGGGACATTTTTGGTATAAATATCACCGATTTCTAGTCCATGGTCATGCCAAGAATTCCACAATACTGGATTTATTGGAACATTGTTTACCTTATGTTTTAGGTTATTCTGAATATGATGTAGCAAAATGAGCTAAGGGACATATCCTTTGCATGCAAGTTGATTTCTTTGTTCTTTACTATGCCTTGGAACCAAGTATGATTTTGTACCTACCATTGAATAATTACAAAAACAATAAAGTAAATAAAAAAAAAATCAAGAATAATGTAGGACCTGCAACACAAAATCAGACCAATGGCCTACCCAGTTCATCCCCTGCCCTTATGGCAATTGAAACTAAGAAAGTTCCAGATTCAACTGACAATTTTACCTTCTCTGTGATTGTTCAAATCTGCTATCCAGTGATATACTGCTCCAGTATTTGTCAATAACTAAACTGATTGGTAGATGTTTGAGGAAATAAGTTTATAAGGATAGTGGTTATCAGCTGTACTCCATTTACAGGCAGTGGTCTGATTGCTGAATTGCTGTCCATCATGAAATGCTGGAAAGTGAGTTGCCAAAAATAAAATGTTTTAATTCTTTTCATAAAGCAATCAAATATATACACGGAGGTGTGAATGTTTAAATCACTGTTGGGCCTCTGTCCCTTTAATACAAAACTGCATCAAATTTGTCAGGTAAGCGAGAGAGAGAGCATTCATACAGAAACCTAACCAATAGCTGAGAAGTTGTTTGCCCTTGACTACAGTTTGTGACAAGTTGGTACTTCCACGAACATTGACAGCCTTCTGAAAGAGTAGCCACATGAGGGGATTTGTCTCCCCAGGTGTACAGAAAGCTACAACTCTGTATAGGCTGGCATAGTGGTGATGTTCCTTGGTCACCAGAGTGGTCACCAGTTCAGGAGTTGTTTGCTCTACAACAACATACTTGCCCCAGTTGATGTTCTATTCCCAGTACAGTATGGAGGGCTGATTCATGCCATTGTCCCTATCTTTTGGGTGCTGCTGCTTCTGCTGGCATGTTGCCAGTATGGCATTGTACAATCCAGTTGCATCATTGGGTTTGGCAGGTTTATGTGGTAGAGTCAAGGGGAGCAGCTTTGCTGGATAGCACCTGCCCATGTCTGCTATAGGCACCTTTTTGCACTGACCAATACACCTTTACGCATAATTACACATGTGTCTTTGACATGCCCCTGAGTGGTACATGCCAGAATGAACAGAATGGTTTATACCCCACACACATACAGTTCATACTGCCCTTATATCATTTTCCTGGGTGATGCTACATCTTTGTCAGTAGTGCCCAATATGTCTTATTTTGTGGTCTTCCCCCTGCAGACTTCTCCATAACTTTAGAAGTGCATAGGTGAGGGTCATCATCTTTCTGTCAAGGAAGGTGAATGGCACACTACCTTTGGGTCAACAGGCAGCCCATGTGGTATACAAATATGGATTGGAACTGAGGTTTATAGTGGAACATTGATACCCTGTGGGTGCAAAAGTGACTGACAGTGGGTTATAATGTCTGATCCTTCAGGCTGAGGGCATTATTGCCACAGGAAGTTTCTTCTTCAATAGGAGGAATGGTAGCTTTCTGCTATTAGCTGAGAACTTCTGTCCATATTTGCTTTATAAAATCTCTAACTTGAGTGTGGGTTTCTTTTTTTGTTTGAGTGCAGCTTTGTGCTTTGAGCTGGAGACAACAGTAGCTGTTAACAAGCAGCTGCACTGCAGCAACTATTAATTAGCAGTACAGCTTTTAAAGATCAGCAGACAGGTTAAGGAATGCATTGCTCATGCTCAGAAGACTATTGACTGGTTTGGTGGCAATAGTTCAGAGACTTTTGACTGCTGTCATGACAACAGGGCAATAATATACAAAGATTTTATTTATTTATTTGATAATTGATTACCGGGAAAGGCACACTGAGCTGAAGCTCGTTTCCAGGTGCAACACAGGGAAAGGGTGATGGGAGCAAACAGTGTAACAATACAGTACTTTACATGATGCAGATAAAGTACAGACAGTTAGCAGCAAGAATACATAACTGGTACAAACATGGAACAGGATGAAGTGCAAACTATGTTGTACAAGCACAAGTGCAAGTTGGAAATTGAAAAGTCAGTCAAAACAGGTGCAGGTGAGTGGATTAAGGAGTTCCAGCTGATGCCTGAGGAACCCTATGGAGGTGGAGTGATGAATGGAATGAGGGAGCTGGTTCCAGAGTAATGGCAAACGATAAGAGAAGGCAGATAGTCCAGCAGAGGAACGGAGGTGATGAGTGGAGAAGGTTCGCTGGTCCCTTGAGCAGAGGGAGCATGAAGCTGGAGGGACTGGAGAGAAGAGTGAGGTGAGATAGGATGGCAGGGAGCCAAATCAGTACTTGGAAATGAAGAAAACATTTTGTAACTGGTGATGTGAAGGTAGGGGAAGGGTGGAAAGGGAGGACAAGAGGGTGCGGTGGTGCATATGTGGAGGGGAGTTGGTCACAAAGAGACAGAAGGCACTGCAGGAGGTGTCCAGTTTGCCTAGGGAAGTGGAGGGGGCTGTACCATAGACCATGTCAGCATTGTCAAAGACCAGGAGCACCATTTTGGTGACCAGCTCATGGTGTATGGCAGGGATAGACAGTCTTTGCTACGGTACAAGGCACCAAGCTTAGGGTGGAGTTTCACATGGATAGCATCGATGTGGACAGAAAAGTCAAACTTACTGTCAAGCCACACGCCGAAGTATTTGAAGGATGGGGACCATTTCAAGAGGGGAGCCATCCGGCGTGGAGAAGATGGAGAAAACTGGTGGTCTCAAGAGCCTGGCCAATTTTTGGATGGAACCAAAGGTCACAGATACTGTTTTATTAGTGTTGACCTTGAGGTGGTTGTAATAGAACCAATGCAGAACATTGCTGAAGTCCTGTTGGAGAAGGCTTTCCACTAAAGCCATATAAGGACCGGAGGCGAAGATGACTGTGTCATCTGCATACATGTCTATATGTGAGTGACACAGGTGGCAGGGAGATCATTCAAGAAAATGGAGAACAGAATGGGGCCTAAGATAAAACTTTGTGGGACTTCAGCCTAGATAGGGAGGGGAGGGGAAAACAACCTGAGCTGACTGCTTGTGGCCTGTTAGGTAGGACCAGAACAAGTCAGTAGTGGGAGCTGAGAGGCCAGCTGAGCTCAGCTTATCCAGGAGGAGTGAATGGGACACCAAGTCAAAGGCTTAGCCAGCTGGCCCAGTGGCATGGAGGGCTGAGGCATCAATTGCCTTACCTACTGCCATGCCGCTGACCCGTGTTCTGGAACAACCATGAGTCGCCAGCGGTCACCGGGGTGGGAGAGGATCAAATGTCTGATGACTGCTCTCCTCTTCCAGTGGGGTGACCAGTAGCTCAGCCCTTGACTGCCATTGGATGGAGGCCCTCTGGTGGTGCAGGTGCGAGCAGCTTGAAGGGAGAGGCCACAATCCCGAAGGGCGTGCACACCTCCATGCACATGTCCCGATGTATTGTCACAGCAGGGGGAACTAGGAGAGAAAACAACAGATTGGTGTGGACTACATGACGCCCCGGCCGCTTACCTCCACCCTACACCATCAGCCAATCACCCTGTCCAGTCAGGATGTGTGTCTTCGGGTGGGGGAAGGATGGGCCTACCCTTCCCAGCCCCACTACAGGAGACAGTCCATGGGGGATCCCATGCACGGTGGTCCAGTATAGCAGGTGCTGGGCGAGGGGAGATGGGGATGGGGCTGAGAGCACGCCCACACCACCCGCAAAAGAAAAATCTACATGGAAAAAAAAGAAAAAGAAAAAAAGGGCTTTGGCCAGATCAATGCAAATGGCAGCTGTATTTATTTTTATTTATTTATTTAGTTTTTGTTAACCGGGTAGGTACACTAGACAAGTTTTATGCCTATTTTCAGGAATGACCCGGGAGAGTACAATAGGGTATAACAGGTACAACAATACAGCAATAGAGTATAACAAGTACATCAATGCCCTGACTCATCCCAGAAAGGACAGAGTCAGTGACAGCAGCAGGGAAGAGATGGTGGAATGATGCTTCCGGAAGCCAAACAGAAAGGATGAGAGGAAACTGGAGGAAGTGAGGTAGTCAAGAAGTCTAGAGTATACTAGCTTCTCTTGCAGTTTAGCAAGGAAGGGGAGGAGGGAAATAGTGCGGTCGTTTCCAGGAGAGGAGGGGTCCCCCCTTTGTGAAGCAGAAAAACTTTGTCAACTTTCCAGGGCTGAGTAACAGAGTTGAGGGAGACTGGGAGGTTAAGCAGCTGAGTCAGTTGAAGAGCAATTGCAGGAGAGGAGAGGAGATGTAGAGGAGTTTAGGATAAATCCCATCAGGACTGGACTTACACTTATTAAAGGAGGAGAGAGCAAGCAGTGTTTCATGAGTGGTGTCTGATGGGAGGAAAGTGGAAAACCAGTGTGGAATGGAGGGGAGAGGAAGTGAAGAGGTAGAGCCAGTACCAGTGGGAGAGACAAGGAAACAAGTGATGAAAAATTAATTGAAGTGAACAGAACAGAAAAAGGGTCAGATAATCGTGAGCCATTAACCCTGAGGACAGGGGAGCAGACTGGGTTTGGGCTTTAAAAAGTGCATGGATTATTTTCCAGAATTTGGCTGGGGAGTTAGAGTTACTCTGGAGATTGAACTTGAAATAATTTGATTTTACAGCCCAGAGAGCCTTGGTGCATTTGTTTCCCAGGGCAGAGGTAGTAGAGAAGATCAGGAAGGGGGAGGAATAATTTGTACCTGTCGTGCGAGGTCACAGGACTTCCACAGATTGATAATTTCAGAGGAGATCAAGGAGAGTTGGGATTGTTTAATCCTGGATTTTCTGAGAGGGTTATTGACTGGAGTGAAAATGCTGACCCAAAGGATTAACTATTAACTTGTCAATGGTTATATTTCCTGAAGTCAAAGAACGGAGCAGTGATCATGGTGGGACAGGGGCTCTGATGCCCACAGCCTGTACCTCCTGAGCACCACCAACCATAGGATACCGGGAAACAGGAAAATGGAGCTAGAAGCTCCAAAAAAGGCTTCCGGGAAGGAACCAATCAGGACACAAGCCACACCTCCAACTCGATGCTCCAACCAATTCCGGGCATTGCCTGGGTTTGAGAAAGTAGGAAGGGCTTTTTAAATAGCCCAGCCAGCAAGTCCACTTGTCAGAAGAGCGGAGCAGTAATCGTGGTTGGAAAGGGACTCTGACGCCCACAGCCCACACCTCCTGAGTGTCACTGACCCCAGAACACCAGGGCAACAAGGAAAAGCAGAGCTAGAAGCTCCGAAAAAAAGACTCCTGGGAAGGAGCCAATCAGGACACAAGCTATGCACTCCAAACAATCCCGGGTGCTGCCTGGGTTTGAGGAAGTAGGAAGGGCTCTATTAAAGGGCTGGACCACCAAGCGCCCCCCCCCCACACTGTGGACCCCTGCACGAAGAACCCATGTGAAAAGGACAACAGAGTCTGCCCACCAGAGTCAGCCCAGTGAGGCAGCCAGACACGCTGCACCTCAGCAGAGAGTAAGTAGACCAGGAAAGGAGTGAAATAGGTGTCCAATGTCAGCAGGCAGCCAAGGAGGAAGCAAGGAAGCAGGAGATCTAACTGACAACAAAGGTAAGAGTCCTGTTCAACTGCATGGGAGCGAGGTAAGTCATGGGAAGTCTAAAAGTTGGGTATAAGTGAAACGCCCTTTCTAGGGTAGGTGTACAAACGGGTGTAAAGAAGTACAAAGGGGTTCACTTCCATTGTAGCACATACACTGCATGGGAGTGTGGTAAGTCATAGGTAATCTAAAATTGGGGATAGGTGAAAAACCCTGTCTAGGGTAGCATTACAAATAGATTTTCAAACAAAAAAGAGGGAGAGAGGGAGGGGAGACACTAGCCAGAAGCAAGACTAGGGGAAGCACAAGTGCTGTTAAAGCAGAAGGGGAGAAAGAAGGAACATTAACACTACAGGGTACTACTAGCTGAGAAGGATAATACGGTAAACTCTAAGCAGGGGAATAGGGACCAAGAATTTCCAGGGGAGACAGAATAAGAAATTATGCTGGGAGTGGTGCAGTGCAGTGGCTGTGGGGTGGCAGTCTTCAGGAAGACCTTTTGAAGACTGCAGTGTGGTCCCATCTATAGGCACCTCTCTGGGCTGAGAAGGAGGTTGCTAGACTCCAGGCCGAGTTGGCTAGGACTTGGGGAACCACCAAGTCTGCCACTACTACCACAAAGGATGCCAAGGAGGAGGAGTGGCTGGACTACAGTGGGCTCAAAAAGACTGAGGTCAGAGACACATTCCCTATATGGTACCACTACACAACTCCTCCGCCACTCTGGCAGGCCAGAACTATCCCATGAAGACACCCGCAGTAGTGACCATGGAGGATGTGGGGTCCTCCATAGTGGAGACCCCAAGAAGGGTGGAGGAAGCAACTCCTAGTGGGGGACTCCATTGTGAGGGGGATAGATTTGGGGACAGGAAGATAGGGGAGAGGGAGGTTAGGTGCCTACCCGGCACCACTCTCGGAGAGATGGGAAGCGGATCCTAAGGATCTCTAGGGCAGCAGGACGGGAGGAAGAGCTGAATGTTATTCTCCACATAGGGACTAATGACCTGGCTAGGGATAAGGCTAGGATAGTATAGAAGGAGTTCAGGGAGTTGGGAAGGGGTCTTAGGCAGGTAGCACACTCAGTAACCTTTTCTGAGGTGCTGCCTGTCTACGTCAGGAGGAGGATAGAGTACTCTGTACTGGGAGCTTCAACACATGGTTGAAGGAGTGGTGCAGAGAGGAGGGGTTAAGCTACATTGGGGACTGGGGTCCCACCTGGAGGGATAAGGGCCTATACAGGAAGATGGCCTGCATCTATCCAGGAGGGGAACCTCAATCATCAGTGAATGGTTTAAATGTTACATTGGTGAGCATTTAAACTAGCCAAGGAGGGGGTGACAGAAAGAAACAGGGATAAATAAACTGCCCCCCACACACACATGCACACACACACACAAGCTGAAGTAGTAAGTAGGGAGAACCCTTAGGGAGAGAAATGCCCAAGGGTACCCAGCAATGAAAAAAAAGCAAAGTGATAGAGGTGAAGAGAGATGGGAATGAGAGTGGGGGGGGAGAGAGAAAGCAAAAGCGAAAGTGGGGGGTTGACAAGAAGGGTGGTAGCAGAATCTGGAAGGCCATGTGTGCAAAAGTTCGAAGTCTGGGAAATAAAATCGCAGCCCTAGAGGCCATTATCGTGGAGACTAACCTGGACATTGTCACCATTACTGAGTCATGGTGCAATGAGAACCATGACTGGGATATAGCCATACCAGGCTATATTCAGTTCAGGAAGGACAGGGTGGGAAAGAAAGGGGGAGAAGTGACTCTCTATTTGAGGGATACCATAAAAGTAATAGAGATACAGGGACTACAGGGAGGGTCGGAAGCACTGTGGGTCACCCTGGAAATGGGGAATGGAGACGCTGTTCACAATGACGTGATCTACAGATGTCTAGCATGGGAGGAGTTGGAGAAGGTTTGTGTTGAAACCATCAAAAGATGGCAAATAAGGGGGAGGTGCTGCTGGTGGGGGACTTCAGTCTTCCGGATGTAGACTGCAGCATCCCAGCTACAGCTTCAGCTAGGAGCAGGGACATCCTGGACTCTCTGCAGGGGGTGTTCCTCAGGCAACTATTAAAAGAGCCCACTCTTAAGGGGCAATAATGGACCTTGTATTCACCAATGGGGACAGTGTGCAGACGTCACAGTGGGTGGCCACCTGGAGACCAGTGATCACCATACAGTGTGGTTCAAGATAAGTACTGTGGCAGACTCGAACCACACAAAGGCAAGGGTCCTGGACTTCAGGAGGGCTGATTTTAAAAAGATGGAGGAATGACTCAGGGATGCCCTGGCAGAGGGGGAGGACTTGGGTGGAATGGAGGAACACTGGGCAAAGCTAAAAGGGGGGATAGTGAAGGCAACAAATCTCTACGTTAGGCAAATAAGCAAATGCAAGAGGAAAAAGAGACAGCTATGGTTCTCAAAAGAGGTGGCCAGAAAGGTAAGGGCTAAAAAATTAGCATTCAGGAGGTATAAGGAAACACAGAGGGAGGAGCATATGGAGGTATATCAGGAGAAACAGAGAGAGAGGTTGGGAAAGCTATTAGGAGTGCAAAGGCACAAATGGAGAAGAAATTAGCCCAGGCAGTAAAAAAAGGGGACAAGACTTTTTCAGGTACTGTATATAAGCAAATAAAGAAAGACCGGGGAGGGATAGTAAGGCTTAGGAGGGAAGGGGGAATGTATGCAGGGAGACCAGGAAAAACCAGACATACTGAAGAAATACTTTTGCTCAGTGTTCATGGAGGAAGGGGAAGGCAAGGAGCCTCAGACAGTGCCAGAGGCATCGGAGGAAGGGAGGTGGACAGTAGTCCATTTACAGAGGAGAGAGTCCTGATGAAACTTGCAAATCTGAAAGTGGGCAAGGCAATGGGGCCAGACAGGATACATCCAAGGATACTGAGAGAGCTCAGAGATGTGCTTGCTGCATCTCTGACAGCCCTGTTGAACCACTCACTGGAGGCAGGAGTGACTCTGGAGGACTGGAGGAGGGCAGATGTAATCCCACTTCACAAAAGTGGAAGCAGGGAGGAGGTTGGCATTTATAGGCCAGTCATCCTGACTATGGTGGTAGGGAAAATAATGACATCACTGCTGAAGGAAAGGGTTGTGGAATATCTTGAATCCAGTGGTTTACAAGACCCAAGGCAGCATGGATTCATTAAGGGGAGGTCATGTAAAACAAATCTGATAAATTTCTTTGATTGGCTGACCAGGGAATTAGATCAGGGTGAAGCAGTGGATGAGGCCTACCTAGATTTCAGTAAGGCCTTCAACACCATTCCACATAGGAGACTCGTAAACAGTCTAGGAATGGGCATGAAGGCGGTAAACTGGGAAAGGAATTGGTTAGGGGACAGGAGACAGAGGGCGGTAGCAAATGGACAGCCTAGGAGTGGGTCTGAAGGTGGTAAACTGGGTAAGGAATTGGTTAGGGGACAGGAGACAGAGTGTGGCAGCAAATGGAGTTCACTTCAAGGAAGGGAAGGTGACCAGTGAGGTGCCACAGGGATCAGTATTGAGAGTGGTCCTCTTTAATGTCTTTATTAGTGACATTGCAGAGGGGCTAGAAGAGAAGGTACTATATGCCTCTTTGCTGATGACACTAAAATCTGCAAAAGGTAGACACTTCAGGGGTGGAAAGAATGAAGAGAGATCTAAGAAAGCTAGGGGAGTGGTCAAGGATGTGGAAGTTAAGTTTTAATGTGAAGAATGCAAAATCTTGCACTTGGGGCACAGAAACCCAGGGGTGGAGTACATAATGGGGGTAGTGGTATTAACAACCACCAAACAGGAAAGAGACCTGGGGGTTATCATATCTGATGACCTAAAAGGTGGCCAGACAGTGTGACAATGTAGTGGGGAGAGCCAGTGGGTTGCTAGGGTGTATAGAGAGAGGTATCGCCAGTAGAAAGAGAGAGGTGGTGTTACCACTGTATGGAACACTGGTGAGACCTCACCTAGAGTACTGTGTCCAGTTCTGGTAACTACATCTCCAACAGGACATACTGTAGACAGAGTGGAGGTGGTCCAGAGGGGGAGTGACTAAAATGGTGCAGAGTCTGTATCAAAAGCCCTATGAGGAGAGACTAAAGGACCTCAGTATGTACATCCTGGAGGAAAGGAGAGAGAGGGGATATGATAGAGACTTTCAAATACCTCACCAGTATTAATAAGGTTCAAGAGGGAAGCATTTTTCAGAAAAAAAGATGCTCTAGAACAAGGGGTCATACTATGAAGCTGGAGGGGCTTAGACTCAAGGGAGACATGAGGAAGTACCTTTTCACAGAAAAAGTGGTGGATGCTTGAAACAACCTCCCAGCGGAGGTGGTGAAGGCAAAAACAGTAACTGAATTCAAGAACGCATGGGACAGGCATAAGGGAACCTTAGTGATGGGGGGGTAAGCAGGAGATCAAGTAGGGTCTGCAGTGTTGCAAGGTAGGGAAAATGGACCAAGTGGTCCTTATCTGCGGTCAAATTCTGTGTTTCTATGTTTCAATGGCTGAAGGCCATTTGACTACTGGAAGTCAATAGTTCATTGTTAGGGGGTCAATATTTTTAACACTATATCTCAAAACAAGAGGTCAATAAGGGAATAATGCACAACAGGGTTGGTGTCATGCTTGGATAATGTCCCGCCTCAGGTGGTTGGGCACGAGACCGCAAGCTGAGTGCATCCAACACCTGAGAAGGGATGTTATCCCAGCAGGACACTCACCCCGGAGTGCATTATTTCTATTATACAATGGCTTTACATTTAGATTAAAAAAAAAGTTAATAAAATAGTGTTTGAATTTTATTTTTCGCAGTTTTTTATTGTGGAAGGATATTGGTTTCAAAAATAGTTCCTTATAGTGTTTGTCCATTAGGTGGCGCTGTTAATCTGTCTGTGTGTTAATGCAGTGGCTGTCTAATGGCTGCCTCTGCCCCCCCCCGTCTTTGAGGAGTCACGTTCGGTTCAAGTTTTCACTTTTTACTGCTTCTCCTGTTATTGTTCGGTAGAATAAATGTTTGTGCCAGGAGATGTGTTACAAGTGCTGCCAGCTGCCCGCTGCCGAGGATGCGAAAGAAGAATTGCTGAATGGTGAGCAAGCATAATTACAATGGTCACCTGGTGACTGTTGAAAGACGCCATAGCTGACTCACTCGCTCGGCTCAGTTTTCAGTCACAGGGATTGCAGTATTGTTTTACTGTTTTGGGGATCTTTTTACTCAAAGTAGGAACAGACTTAAATTGCTTGTTGTGGAACAGACTTAAGTAGGAAGTGAAAGTGAAACTGCTGGTGGTGTCCTCGAGGAGGGCAGTGAGTAAGGAGGGGGGACTGCTATGGAGCCGATCGCAAAGACGGCTTTCACTTGGCTACGTCTTTGCTGTTTTTTATTTATTTTTATTTTTTTTAAGACAAGGCACCTTTGTTTGCGGGAATAAGTGTGAAGCCAATCAGAAACATGGCTTTCACTTTGGTTGTGGGAGCAGGGAGCACTGAAGCAGATGGTGGGGACAGCTGTGGAGTGATATTTTTTTTTTTAATTAATGCGGTCATAATTGTGCTGAGACTAGAGCTGGGATGTTATACTGGGATAACATCCCAGGTCTAGCCCCAGACTGATCAGTCAGGGACCAGCATTCTTTCTTACCATTGTATAATATATGCTTTAATAAACCTTGTTTGACATTTAACCAACATTGCTGCCCCTTGCAAACACAATTCGATAATTAAACCCTGCACATTAATCACTGCCTGTGCCAACAATATAATTTTAAACTATTTTTAGTTAAGTATTACTCAACTTACCTTTGTTAAGATTGTTTGTTGCCATATTGGTCTTTGTACAAAAAGATGAATAAAGTGGGTGATTTGATACCTTTTTATTGGACAAACAAGAGATTTACAGAATATTAAACTTTCGAACTACGGTACTCAGAGCTCTATATCAGTAAATGGCAGACTATACAAAGAATCAGCTTTAAGTGCATAGGGTAGAATTGGTAAAAAAAAAATTTTACACATGGATGTGACAGTTCTGTTGATACAGAAGAAGGATAACTGGATATTATTTAGAGACAAAAAAAGTCTTTGAAATTCTAGCTGGGTATAAATCAGATCATCCCTATGGATGGATGGAATGTGACAGCAAAAGGCCTACAAATTGTCAATAGCTTAATTACCTCACTGAAAATGGATAACAAAATGTGTGTGTGTGTGTGTGTGCGCGCGCTGAAGTACTTAAGTGTGTATAAATCAAGAAGTATGAACCCAGTACACATAACATATGATCAAACATATAAATAGAACCATGTTAATGTTTAAAGGCACACCAAATATATATAACAAATATAAGATATATATATATATATATATATATATATATATATATATATAGTATGCACAGGAAATGCTCATGTGCTATACCTGAGACAAGAAAAAGGTAGTTGTCAGTTTAAATTCTGTAATGGGTCATAAAACTAAGGTTAATATTCATTTCATGATTAAAGAGCCCCTGACAGCATTAGGAAAACCTTGAAAAAAGTAAGATTTAGTTCAATACCAAACTATTTTCTTTATTTCATATATTTTCAGTAATCAATTCCCCGTGTTCTTTATTAATGAAAACAGTTGCATGAAAACAAGATCCAGCACAGTAAAGGTGGCTAACAGGCAACTAGTGTGCAAATAAGGCAAAAAAGAGACCATAGCTTGTCTGTAGGGGAGAAATGGCCTCAAGGCACCTTGAGAAAGCCCACAGTCACATGGGTGAAATGTTGGCTGCTGCTGGTGGGGAGAGTTTGCTTGAGCATTTTATTGTTAATAAAAGCCATTCAACTATACAGATAAATTATGGCCTTTTTTTTTTGCCTTATTTGCACACTAGTTCTCCTAAACAAGTTGATGAGGCTTTATACCTTGAGAGAGCATGCTGCTAATAATTTTATATAATTCTAAATACTGGCTTCATTTTAATTTGGGAGCCCTGGTCACGTCAGAAGCCACGTTCTGACCAGGAAGAGAGACGTAGTAGTTCAGTGCATGAGTAGATGAACTACACCGTCTGAGATTTCAATCTTTTTTAAATAACATGTTTATTTTGGCACTTTATTTACCTTAAGGGAGCTTAATAAGCAGAGGGAAGACGCTTAACCCGTAAATATAAACTATTTGCTTTGAGGGAGATACGAATGGGTTGCTGACCTCGGGTTTAGACTTCCGGGTCAACACTCAATGTTTAAGCAATGCATACTGCGAGCGGGGCGATCTAATTCTCCTAAACAAGTTGATGGGAGATACGAGCGGGGTGCTGACCTCGGGTTTAGACTTCTGGGTCAACGTTAGATATTTAAGCACCGCATACTGCCAGTGGGGCGAGCAGAGTGGGGCATGCATATTCACGTGCTGAGACGGGCGCAGAGACACGCGTGTCAGCAGTGTCCGCTGGAAACACTGGGAAGCAGGGTGACCTAATCTTGGAATTGTAGTGACTAGTTGTGTGGAAGGGTTATACTTAAACAAATATTTTTATTAGGTAGTGTTAATCATCGCAGTGATCTGTTTTAGGTATGTCACAAGTAAGAGCTAAACGAGGAAAGGCCAAGAAATCATGTACGAGTTGTAATATGTTTACTGAGCCGCCAATTAATAAAGAATTCATCTGTGATAAATGTTTGATGATAACATCCTTACAGGAGGAAATTATGCTCCTGACAAGTAAATTGGAAATAAAAAAAGAAATCCTGACAAGTAGATTAGAAACAAAAAAAGAAATTAGTATACTAAAGGATTATATAGACACTGTCACTAAGACTGTATTAGAACCTACAGATACTTTTGATGGCAACATCATTGAAGTAATAATGAGGGATGGCATTTTAGAGGACTCTGAACACTGTGTACATGTATTAAGTGACAATGATGCCTTAATTACCACCACCCAAACTTGGATTGATAATTGCCCTTCAATTCCACCCTTACCATTACACAATAAATATGAACCCCTTACACATGAAATCCTTTTGTCTGAAGAAATTGGGAATACGGCTCAATTGGACAGGCAGAATGCATTAGATACAAAAAGGGCACAGTTTAGAGATATTGTGGTTATTGGTGATTCAATTATAAGGGGGCTTGATTCTATGGTGTGTTATGGGCGTAAAGCTAGTACCACAGTTAGCACCCTTCCTGGGGCTAAAATGGGTGACATTCCGGACTTACTTGTTGGACTCCTAGAGGGAACTACTACCCCTTTAGTGATATTACATCTGGGAATAAACGATGTCACAGTAACTAATATTACTTTAATCCAGTCTAATTTGATGGCGATAGAAAGATCAGACAGGTTAAGGGTGAAATAATAATTTCAGGGATTTTACCAACATTTGGATATCATGCATATAAAAATGAATCCATAAAAGAAATCAATCAATGGTTACGTTGTTATTGTGCAAAGGAAAAATTATGCTACATGGATAATATCCTGACTTTTAGCAAGAAATCTTTATTTAGAGAAGACAGGCTCAATTTAAGTTATGCAGGCACCAGAATCCTAAGTAAAAGAATAAATGAGGTCATTCGGTTTCATTTAAACTGGTTGGGGGGGGAGTGCGATTAGAAGGAATAAATCCTTCCAATCATACTACTAATGTTTCAGTTTCTCCATGTTGGATGGGTGCCCTTATAAACGCTAGAAGCCTTACAAATAAATTTGAGGAATTTAAAATTCTTCTCTCTATACAGCATATTCAGATTGCTCTGATTACTGAAACCAGGTGGGATGCTAATGACACATGGGCTTATTCTGTGGAAAGCTGTATACTAAATTCTAAATCCAGGGAACATAGAAAGGGGGGAGTGGCCACTTTCATTCATGAGTCTATTAACAGTGAAGAAGTTATAAAGGAGGATTTGAAACTTGAATCCCTATGGGTTAAATCATTACCATCCGATGGGTCTAAAATTCTTTTGGGAGTAATATACCGTCCACCTTCCAGCTCGTTAACCCAGGATTTAGACTTAATTAAACAAATTAATATCCTTGACCCTATGGACAATATTATAATCATGGGAGATCTGAATTTATCAAATATAGAGTGGATATCGTGGCAAGGTATCTCTAAACTAGGAAAATTCTTCTTAGATGTTTTTGATCAGTTAGGCTTTAAACAATTAGTAGTTGATAATACTAGGGGCAACAACATTTTGGATATCATATTGACTAATATGGGGGATTGTTTATCAGATGTATGTGTTAATCCTTCCTTGGGAAACAGTGACCATAGTATGGTGTTGTTTAACATTATAAAACCTTATGTTAATGAAACTGCCTTAACGACTAGACTAAATTTTGGAAAAGCTAACTTTAACAAATTTAGGCAAGAGTTTTCGAACTGGGATTGGGGTAAAGATTTCCTATTTCCTTGGTATTACTGTTAATGAAATGTGGAAACTACTATTGGTATATTTAAGGACTCTTACAGCTAAACATATACCTATCAGTAATAAATACAATAATGGCAAAATAAAACCACAATGGTTCGCCCCTATATTAAAAAGCTGATTAACAAAAAAAACAGAATTTATAAAAAATACAGAAAGGACCTACCTTTGACTAATCAGTTGGCGCTTAAAAACATTTCATCCAGAATTAAAACATCCATTTGAAAAGCAAAAGCTGAATTTGAATTATCCCTAGCCTCTAAAATTAAGGATAATAAAAAAGCATTTTATTCATATATAAATAGTGGGAGGAGAAATTCACATACTATAGGTCCCTTTAAGGACGATTTGGATCAGGTTGTATCAATTAAAGGAATGGTTGATATTCAAAACAAATATTTTTGTCCGGTATTTAATATCAAACCCTTAATACAGGAAGAATGTCATGAACTTCCTATTCCCGGAGCTTTGTTAATTGATCCTAGTGTGGTATTAGATAAACTCAAGTCTCTCGATACCAACAAATCTTCAGGCCCAGACCATATTCATCCAAGGGTTATACGAGAATTAGCTGATCTACTGGCTGCACCACTTACCTTTATCTTTCAGTCATCTATAGATAAAGGAGAAGTCCCAAATGACTGGAAGGATGCCACAGTAATACCAATTTTGAAGAAAGGCTCAAAAACATTACCATCTAACTTTAGACCAGTAAGTTTGACATCACTTATGGGTAAAATATTAGAAGGTATATTGAAGGATAGGATATTGGTTTCATTATATGAAAAAGCCTGATGGACACATCACAGCATGGCTTTACCAGGTCGAGATCTTGTCAGACCAACCTTTCAACCTTCTATGAGAATGTTAACAGAGAACTTGACTTGGGTAATTCGGTCGACATTGTTTTTATGGACTTCTCAAAGGCTTTCGACAAATTACCACACAGAGAGTTGTTGACTGTTCTAGAGAAGTTTGAGATAGAGACTAATGTGATATGTTGGATAAGGGATTGGTTGAGTGATAGGAGACAGAGGGTGGTGGTCAAGGGTACCTATTCAGAATGGGCCCCCGTGACTAGTGGAGTTCCTCAGGGCTCGGTATTAGGGCCCTGTTTATTTAATGCATATATTTCAATGTTAAAAATAAACATCCCTAATGTTTGGTTGTCTAAATTTGCAGATGATTGCAGATTAGGAGCCATTGTCAATAACTCATCCGATGTGCTAGTTTTACAATCAGCTATTAGTAAAATAGCTTCATGGCCTGAATCAAATAGGTTACAATTAAATCTAGCAAAATGTAAAATTATGCACTTGGGTAAAAAAAATCTAAATGCAACCTATAAAATTGGACATGTTACTTTGATGGATACTATTCAAGAAAAAGACTTGGGAATATATATATTACCCCTGATTTTAAATTTAGTCAACATTGCTCATTCCAGATAAGAAAGGCAAACCAGAACTTAAACAGTATACTCAGACATATATCCAGTAGGAAAACCAAAGTGTTAATACCATTATTTAACTCCCTGGTTAGGCCCCACCTGCAATACTGTGTTCAGGTGTGGTCACCATACAGGATAGAAGACATTAATAGGCTCGAAGGCATCCAAAGAAGAATGACAAAAGCTGTAACTGGATTAGTTAATAAATCATATAGGGAAAGGGTGGAACTCTTGGGAATGTACTCTCTATCTTATCGAAGATTCAGAGGAGACGTGTATGTTTTATAGAATTTTACGAGATCCCAAACTGCAGGAGGACTTGGGTATAAAATTTAATAACGATTAAGTACAAGGAAGCATCCTATACAGCTCTTCCAGACTAGGTGGAATTAAAATTATAGAAACAATGGTTCACCCAAAGGGTTGTGACATCCTGGAATGATTTATCTAAGTCAATTATAGATAGCCCTGACATGGAAACCTTCGAAACTAGATTAGACATTGAATTCAAAAATAGGACCTATGAATTCTGATTACTTAACACGGATTAAGGCAAGCTATAAGGATGTATAGTCCATAATTACTTGAATATTTTCCTATGATTCCTAGCTGCCTGTTAGCCACCTTTACTGTGCTGGATTAGATGTTTCTTTGGATGTGTTCCTGGCATGGACTCCCTAAGCTGCTTGTCCTTGTGCTCTCCAATGAAAACAAGATCCCAATCCTCTAGACAATAAGGCCCTGTCCACACTGGGGATCTTAAAACGTTACAGACACCCTGTAACATTTTAAAATTGGAGAACATGGTTCGCATCCACACTGGTAACGTTACTGAACTGTGTTTCAAACCAGTGTTTAAACCCTGATACAATCAGGGTTTTAGCATGGTTTGAAAAATGGTTTAAGTGAGAAACATTTTCACTTGCCAGTGTGTGTCATGGTGTCTGATCCGTGTTCCCTGTGGTGATCCTCTTGGCACTCATGATGCAGCATTTGATCTGCCCTGGCAAGCGAGCCAACAGCATATTAAAACATGCTTTCATTTCGTGAGATGTGGACGGGCACAGAACCGTGTTAAGACACGGTCCTGACTAGTGTGGGTTCGGCAGCACGGAATGCCCCGTAATGGTTTAAAAACCGTTAACAAATTTTAATTGACGTGTGGACAGGGCCTAACTATTCTGGCTGTTTCTCTACACATGACATCAGAATCGCCTGTTTATGACATCAGAAGTATCGGCACAGCAACATATTTTGATGTCATAAACAGAATTATGATGTCCAGTGTAGGCAGGCAGCAAGAGCTAAAAGGGCAGCAATACTGTATTCATGCAAATACCCTTAGTAGTAAGGAAATAAGGGTGATAATTACAGAACAAGATACAAAATTTAAGTTACAGTTATGCCTGAATATTACATTTTTTCAAAGTTGTCTCAACTGTGTCAGGAGCTCTTTAAATGTATTTCCTGGTTCTCAAAAGACACTTTAGAAATACACAAGAAAAGTGGACTAATGTGGTAAGATTTATTTTTCTTAGCAATACTTTTAATTTTTTGTCTCGGAGAAATATCCAGTTATCCTTCTGTATCAACAGAACCATCACATCCATGTTTAAAAGTTGTTTTAACCAATTCTACCCTATGTACTTAAAGTGGGTTCTTTGTATAGTCTGCCATTTTTTGATGAAGAGCTCTGTGTAGTTCAAAAGCTTAAAATTCTGTAAATCTCTTACTCGTCCTATAAACAATATCAAATCACCCACTTTGCTCAACTTACCTTTGTGATCTGGACACTTCTTAAATACCCCAAATCCCCATCCACCACACAAATAAAGCAAAATAACAATTCTGACTTGAAAAATGCTTTCATTCACATTCTTCAGTTACAGCACCCAATCCAAAGACCTTAAAGTGTGACAGAGCAGTGGGTAGGGCCAGTAGGAGCTGGGGTGCATAGGAAGAGGTATCACCAGGAGGAGGAGGGAGGTGGTGTTACTACTGTATTGGTCACTGGTGAGACCTTGACTGGACTGTTGTGTCCAGTTCTGGAAGCCACATCTCAGAAAGGACATAGACAGGGTGGAGGCAGTCCAGTAGAGGGTAACTAAAATAGTGCAGGGGTTACATCAAAAGCTCTATGAGGAGAGACTGAGGGATCTCAGTGTAGCCCAGGTGCCATATGCTCGTGGGCTACTACCCCTGCCTGTTGACCCTCCAACAGGTTAAGGGGCCTGTGTCCTGCTACGGTGGTGGTCGGGGGTTCTATCCCAAAATTATTATACCCAGAGTAAGTTATAAGTAGGGTTGTCAGAACTAGTTCAGCAAAGATTCAAACCCTTCTCAAACCCTGGTGTTCAAGTTCTAATTTAGAACTCAAACACTAGAGGGTTCACAAAAGGGTTCGAGTTATTATTTTTTTCCCCAGTTACATGGATGTGGCTAATTAAACAGTGCCGGATTTATTATTACACACCCTATGCTTGTCTGCATAAGGCCCGGGATTTTGTGTCAAACAGCAAATCAGCTGCCTGTGTGCGGCATGCACATGTCTGGTTGTTGGGGTTTACATGCGTGCGTGCCCAGTTGCTACACTGGCACCAATCGCCATCGAGATTTGTGGTGTTAATATGAGGCTGCATCCCATTCCAATTGTGGAGACCAGTGAAAAAGCAAGTTCACTTCAGTGGCTGATCAGCAATTCCAAGTATTTAGGCGGGCAGTGAGTTGGCGTCGGGCTGAAACTTATTTTGTGGCAGATAGTGTGAGGTGAGCTGAACATTGCCTGTGAGCAAGATTAGGCAGCAAATCATAGTGACGGTAACTGTCGCAGCAGCAGCCGAGCAGAGCAGTTGAAAGTTTGGTAAGCCAGTCATTAGACTGAGTGGCCATGCAGTCCCTGTAAAGAATCCTAAGGACTTGAGCAGGTCTCCTGCTCTGATGAATAACATGACTTATACAGGGTATTTTAATTTGTTAGAAATAAAGATGACATTTTTCAAATCAGATGCGTGGTATTTATTTTTATTTGTGCTGTGCAACTAAACAACTTTAGGCATGGGGAAAGGTTAGCACAGGAGTAGCATGTACCAGCCTAGCTAGCATCATAAGTTTATTTATTTATTTAGCTTTTGTTGACCAGGTAAGTACACAAGCAAAACATATGCCTATTTTCAGGTATGACCCAGGACAGTGCAGGAGAATAAAGAACATACAGAGTACAAATTGAAGCAAGTGAGGCAGATACACTGAAGTCAGGAGAAACATAACATACATAATGGCTCAGATTACAGCAGTGGACACCGTCAAATGTGAACATGTAACAGCACAGAGTTTCTATAGCAATATGCCTAGCAAAAAATATACAGAATACATACAATTTACACAGGGCCCCACCCAGGCAGGCAGGCAGCAACAGTAGGGCCGGAGCCAAGTACAGGAGATAATGTGCTTGAGTACTTAGGCAGTATCAATGAAATAGCACATTTGTGAGTGGCTTACAGTAACCCCCCCCCCCACAAAAAAAAGATGAACATTTGTGAACCAGTCTACTTGGAATGTGGAAAAGAGTTTGACATGCCCAAATATACAGCACAACTTTGCCTCACCAGTACCATTTTCTTAAAAGGACCAAGACTTATATTAATAGCATGTGGCAGTGAACTTATTTTTAACAAGCATTTGTCAATGCCGAACGTTCGCTTGCAGGTATTTGCAGTGGTGTTTGGCATGTATGGTGCTTTACCCTAATGCCCTGTGCGATTGCTGGTATTTGCACAATAAATAGTCAGCATGATCTTTTTGTTACCCCCCATTGTGCGCTACATAGGCGGAAACACGTTTTGGGCAGGATGTGAAAAATGACAGCTGTACTGCTCATAAGGAAGTGTAGTAAAATGGCAATGTTGAAAATCTGGAGTGGAAATATTGAAAATTCGCAAACCTACGAGCGTGCGTGGTAACTGTGCAATGCACGCTTGTAAAACAGTCATTTTTAGGAATTTTTTCACCAAATTTTCAACATTGCCATTTTAAACTCTCTGTCATGAACAGTGTCACTGTGATTTTCTTACTGTGTCCCATACATTGATTTCATGACCGACTGCGCCATTGTGCACTACATGGGGGAAAGATGTTTAGAGCAGGATGTGAAAAATGACAGCTGTACTACTCATAAGGAGGTGTGGTAAAATGGCAATATTGAAAATCTGGAGTGAAATATTGGAAATTATGAAACTTCTGATGCGTGGGAACTACAGCATACATTCGTAAAACAGTTATTTGTAGGAATTTTTTGCCAAATTTTCAACATAGCCATTTTAAGATCTCTGCTCATGAACAGTGACACTGTGATTTTCTTAATGTGTCCCATACACTGAGTTCGCACACCGACTGTGCCATTGTGCTCCATGTGGGCGGAAACATGTTTTGGGCAAGATGTGAAAAATGACAGCTGCAGTGCTCATAAGGAGGTGTGGTAAAATGGCAATGTTGAAAATCTGGAGTGAAAATATTGAAAATTCGCAAACTTACGAGCGTACGTAGGAACTGCGCAACGCAGACTCATAAAACAGTCATTTTTAGGAATTTTTTCACCAAATTTTCAGCACAGCCATTTTAAGACCTCTGCTCATGATCAGTGTCACTGTGATTTTCTTAATGTGTCCCATACATTGAGTTCGCACACCGACTGCGCCATTGTGCGCTACATGGGCAGAAACACATTTTGGGCAGGATGTGAAAAATGACAGCTGTACTGCTCATGAGGAGGTGTGGTAAAATGGCAATGTTGAAAATCTGGAGTGCAAATATTGAAAATTCACAAACATATAAGCGTGCGTAGGAACTGCGCAACGCACGCTCGTAAAACAGTCATTTTTAGGAATTTTTTCACCAAATTTTCAACATAGCCATTTTAAGACCTCTGCTCATGAACAGTGTCACTGTGATTTTCTTAATGTGTTCCATACATTGATTTCGCACACCGACTGCGCCATTGTGCACTAGATGAGCGGAAAGACATTTTGGGTGAGATGTGAAAAATAACAGCTATACAACTCATAAGAAGGTGTGATAAAATGGCAATGTTGAAAATCTGGAGTGAAAATATTGAAAATTCGCGAACTTACGAGCCTGCGTAGGAACTGCGCAACGCACACTCGTAAAACAGTCATTTTTTGGAATTTTTGCACCAAATTTTCAACATGGGGTTTTTGGGACCCCTTCTCATGAATGATGTCACTGTCATGGCATTATTCAAGGCCAAAGGGTGATTTCACACAGTGACTGTGCAGCACCTGCGAAATCACCCTTCGGGCCTGAATACGCCATGAGCAGTGACATATTCATGAAAGAAGTCACTATGTGGAAATGTCAAAACAAAAACTGATATGCAATAAAGTTGAAACCCCTGTGTAGCCCATGATACAGCTTACGGCATTTCCTCAGTCTGTGGGTCGGCTTTGAAGAGTGCAGAGCGTGTTCCGGTCCACTGAAGAGCGTCACGCCCGAGTCGGAGGTAAGTATGGGTGGGGTGTGGGGAGACTGGTGTGCAGTGGGTGGGTGCGGGTTGTGGGAGGGGTTGGGAGAGCGCGCTGGACCATTTTGTTTTGCGGGAAAAAAAAAAAGCGACATGGGACATTTGCCATGCTGGGGTGGGCTCCCAGCGTGGCAGAAGATGTGTGTGGGGGGCCGAGGAGCCGACGGAGGATTGGGCACCCCCGTCGGCAAAACAAACCAACACTCCCAGTGTGGGCTCCCAGCATGGCAGGAAAGCTTTGGGGGGGCGGTGTGACGCGCGCAGGGGAGGAGCGCGTGACGGAGGGGATGGCAGCGGCACTCAGTATGGCAATGGTGTTTTCCTTTGAAGCAGAGGAACACCACTGTCATACTGAGCTCCTGCACCCATTGGTGCAGGACCACCACGCCTGCTCAAGGGAGTAGTGCATTGGATGGGAGAGGCACACCTCCAAGTGTGCTACTCTCCCAAAACGTTCCTTGCGCATGCGCGCAAGTGAACATAATAAAAAGCATGTGGCAGTGTACTTATTTTTAATAAAAAGTATAGTGACCGGCTTTTCCTGTCATGAGAGAGATATTCTGTCATTATTGAGATGAAGAGAGGGAGAGAGCTGTGACCACGCATGAAAAAGTTCCTGCCCACATGGAGAATGTGAAATAAACTTGGGCAGTAAGTTAGTATTTTATGATGCCTGAGAAAGCTAAACTTTGTTCAAACACAGACCTTCATTTCCACATACTTCATGTTTCATCATATGTCCCACTATAATTGCCTTGCCATGTTTCACATTTTCGCAGTTGAGTTTTAGAATCCCACATTTCAGTGACAAAACAAAAGGTTGAGAGGTAATGCTGCTTGGTGGGGACAGCTTACAGGTTATGTATGTCCATCTGATTGTCAATAACTCTCTCCATACTCACTCTGACTGTCAGCTGCCTAGAGACCATTTCTCCTGATGGTCCTTTTCCCCTTCTCTCTATGAGCCTGCTAAACAAAAATGGGAGACTTGTATTTAAGTACTGAAAGTTTGTGTGACACCACGGGGGTGGGTTTGCAACACTGTTGGAGACATTGCAGACATGTGCTCTGCTCTTCGTTTGGTAACTTTTGGCACCTTTTGTTACTATTGGAAGTAAACGTTGCAGAGCGGAGGCAGGCAGGCACTGGCAGGGCATTTTTTTCTGTGTGGTAGAAATTACAGAAAGGAAAAGGGGATCAAAAGGAGCAACCAGTCAATGGCGTTAAGTGGCAAGGTGGTTTGTTGGGAAGGAAGTTGGGGAGTAGGCAAGGCAGGCAGGGACTGCTGGTGGAACTAACTGGGAGCCTTGGGGGTCTCTGTGTAAAGGTCATCATCCTGCTGTGTGCACTTTGCTGCACTGTACCCAGTGTGTGACTCCTACGTGGTGTACTGGACAGCCCATCGTCCTGCTGTGTGGCCTTTGACTGCAGTGTACCCTAGCCCAGTGTGTGATGGCATGCAGCCCAGCTTCCACCTGTGTGGTATCTTTAAATACATGCAAACAGAAAGAAAACTAGGGGCTCTGGGATTCACTAGCCGAGCTCCAACACGGTGCTCACAAACAGAGACAAGACTAGAACAAATGTCAGGGGCCAGAGTACCCAGCACAAAATAACGTGGCACATCCCAAATGAACCAACCACAGTAGTTTGTAAAGAATGACTGGGAGCTTACCTTAAGTGCACACACTCTTTTATTGTGCAAACTCAAGTGGTGGACAAATAATTATGTACAGGAAGGTATCTCTGCCAAAACGTCAGCATGTTGTGCGTCACCTGTGATGTGTGCACACTCTGTCCTACAGGCTGCCAGTAACCACATCGGTAACATTGCCATGGTGTCAGTGGGTATTTTGTTTTGTGTTTAGCTGCATAGTGACTTCACCGTTTTAACTTGCTTTTGCACTTTACAGCTTCATGTGCACAATTTTTTGTCCGCCACTTGAGTCTGCACAATAAAAGAATATGTACGCTTAAGTTAAGCTTCCATTCATTCTTTATAAACTATTGTGGCTGGTTCTTTTGGTTTGTGCCCATTATTATGTGCAGGGCACTCTGGCCTCTGACATTTGTTCTAATCTTTAAATACATGTCAGAAATGTTTCAATGTTGGGAGGAGAGACAGAAAATCCCAGTACATATATATATATATATATATATATATATATAAAATATTAGAGACAAGAAACTCAGTTTAATGCATCAGTTAGGGTTGTTCCACAGTGACAAAAGTGAGGAAATTTGGTGTTAGGGTTGAAAACCCCTTGGACCACACAGCACCCCAACACGGCATCATGGTGCGCCATGGGGTCGTCAGTCCCAACTCACACCCCATCACACATGTAAAGAATCTGAGTGTAGGAAAATGGGGTGAGAGTTAGACCGACGACCCCATGGCGCACCACAATGCCGGTTGTGGGGGTGGGCTGTGGGGGGTCCAAGGGGGGTTTTCAACCCTAACACTGAATTTCCTCGTGTTTTGTCACTGTGGAACAACCCTAACTGATGCATTAAACAGAGTTTTTTTGCCACTAATTTCCCTTCTTTTTTAGAATGATGATGAGAAATAGTGAATGTAATGTGGCAGCGGGAGCGCAGGGCCCGACGTCACGTGATGTCTTGTAACATAGTAACAGGAACAGCAACGCAAACAGAAGCACCAACAGTGGTGCACATGGTAATGCAAATGTAAATAGTAAAAGAAACGTTAATAGAAATGCAAGTGCAAAGTGACGCCAAAGTGAACAGTGACGCAAACGGACATTGAAGCACATACAAGAACACAACTGGTAATGCGAACAGTGATGGCAGCAGTATTTAAAATGGAAATGTTAAGTGTCACAGCAAAAAGAACGCAAAGGGGAACAGAAACGGAAACACGAACGCAAGTGCACACGTAAACACAAACCATAATGTGCACAGGCACGGTACCGGAATTGTAAATGCAAATGGTAAAGATAACAAGAAGAAGAATGCCAAAGGAAACAGAAATGGAAACAGGAACAGAAGCGCGTACAGAAACGCAAACCGAAACGTGCACGGGCACAGTATCACAATTGTAAACGCAAATGGTAATGGTAACAGCAACAATAACAGCAAAGCAAACAGAAATGCAAAAGGAAACGCAAGCACATATGGAAACGCAAACCGTAATGTGCACGGGCACAGTAAAGAAATTGCAAATGCAAATGGTAACAGTAACAGCAAGGAAGACGCAAAATGAAAGAGAAACGGAAACGCAAATGAAAGGGCTGCCATAAACAGAAATGACAATGCGCACAGTGATGCAAACAGAAATGCAAAGAGAAACAGTAGTGTAAATGCAAATGGCAACAGTAACGAAAACACAAGTGCAAATGACAACACAAAGGGTAACGCACACGGTGGTGTACATGGGGACGTAAACACAAACGGGGACAGAAACGCAAGTTGAATCAGTAACTGCATCAGTAACGGAAGCGCAAACCCTGTTTTCCGAACAGGTGCATAGAGAAACACAGCGTGTACAACGAATGTATGCATTGTAATGGGCATCGAAGCTGAAAATGAGCATTGGAAGTACTTAATTGCTAATATCTCAGCAACCGCACGATGTAGAAAAAAAATGTAAATTTCACAAAAATCATGATTTTCCTGGCTTGGATTTTGCTATTACATAGCCCATGGAATTTACAACAAAAAATCTGTATCTTGCATCGTTTTTGGGATACGAGCCCCAAAAGGCATGGCGTACGCCACCATGTTAGTCTATGGGAAAAAACACCAACTTCGGAGTACCGTAACTTTGCAGCCATGCAATATTTTATCACCAAACCACAAAAAGGCACATCTGTGAGATGTTGGCTGCGTTCCCTCCAAATTTCAGGCCAAAAGACCTAACCATTTTTTTGCAGCAAGGTGGCAAAGAACTCCTGTCATTTTGGCCATAGTGTTGCAAAGTACTTTCATGATTTGCGAAAGCTTTCGAACAGATTTGCAAAAGTATCATGAGCACAAAAGTACTTTGCGAAAGTACTTTTTCCAGAATGTTGAAAAACATTTCTGGGGTGTTTAACCCCAGAATAAAGACATGACTAGCATCCTCAGGCTAGGTGAACTAGGTGAACACAAAAAGAATTGTGTCCCTAGATGGTACCAATTTTAAATGCCAAGCATTTTTCTGATCACCAGCTGAAAACAAAATGGTGGATTTGCAAAAGTACTAGGGCCATTTGCGACAGTAAAAAGTGCATTTGCGAAAGTGTCGAACTTTTTGTTAACTTTTCCCATTGACTTATAATGGGAACTTGTTTTTTGAATAACTTTTGAACCATTCAATATTTTTTCATGAAATCTTCAAAAGGCACATCGGGCACCCCGGCTGCATGTTCCCTGAAGTTTTTGGACAGCTCACTCAAACCGTACGACCTGTAAGCACGAGCAAAGAATTCACCATATAGCATAAACGCGCATGCAGAGCACGCTTAATAACTCCGCAGCCGTATATCCGACCAGTATAAAACTTGGCAGATCCTAAGGTGTATGGTTCTTGATCAGGCATTCCAAATTTCAGGTAAATCCATTCAACAGTTACAAAGTTATTAAGGTGTAAAGTTTGACCCTTTAACCTTAAAAGGGCTCCTCAACCCTAACTATGGTAGCACTACTATGCAACCATATATATATATATATATATATATATATATATATATATATATATATATATATATATATATGTGTGTGTGTCACTGTGTTGTGTGACTCCATCTCCTACATGGTGTACTTGACAGCCCATCATCCTGTTGTGTGCCCTTTGACTGCACTCTACCCTACCCAGTGTGTGAGCATGTGCAGCCCAGATCCCATTTCTCTGGTATTTGTTAATACATGCCAGAAATAGTTTCTGGGAGGACTTTGGGAGGAACAGATTTCATCTTTTCCTCAGTTTCATGTGTATTTCACTGTTATCTTCATTATTGGCAGCACAATTAAAAATAGGATTCGAGTTCTAAAAAGTTCTAAAAAAGATAAGAACCCTAGAACTTTTCCAAAAGTTCTAGACTAGAACTAGAACCCAGAACTTCAAAGGGTTCTGACATGAGTCAGGTGACTGGTTGGCACAGCCCCCTTCGATGCTGCACCTACCCAACTCCCCTACCAACCACCCCACACACTGGATGCCCAACAGTTTCCCAGTACCAATAACCTTAAACACTTGGTGATTGACAGTCACAAAATACCCCTCATACAGCAATTCTGGACAACAAATCACAGCTTTTTTGGGGGGAAAGGGGTTAGGAAAGGGAGTACCGGGACCAGAGATAGCTGTGGAAGGAAAGCTTGTTAGTATGAATCAGCAAGATAGTAACAACAGGACCCGTAGGCCAAACCACCCTAGTTGCCCACCCCCACTGGTACCAGTGCTATAATTAAACAGTCTCTCTGGGTACCCAAAAGGTGCAGGCCTGGACAGTGCCACAGGTTGGCTGGCTGTTGAGGCCCTAAAAGTTTGAAAAGTTATATTTAATTTAAACTGAACACTCCCATTGGATTCCAGGGCAGACCCCTGTGTACTTACGGTTTGAAGATTCTCAGAAGTCTCCGACTCAAAGGGCTCCACTAGTCCAAGAGTGGTGGGCTCATTTCTCGGAGGGCACAATATAGGGCAGCAGAAAGATGTCTTGAGGCCTTGATCTTGATTGAAGGTCTAGCAGCTTGTTACCTTGATTGAAGATCTGGCCACTTGTCACCTTCAGCCTCTTCTGGCCTATTGCAGAGCACCAACACAGATCCCAACAAACCTTAGAAGGCCCAGACCCGGGAGTGGCTCCGCAGCCCGGCTCCCCAATGGATCTCAGGTGCCCTAGCACCCCAGCAAGTGCCGGTGACCCCCTGAGGCTAGCAGGCCCCACTTGAGAGGGGTTAGCAGGTTCCCTCACTGGCTCCTGAGAGTGCCCCCAAAACTGGTAGAGATCACTCTTGTCCTGCACCAACACAGCAATTCCAAGGGCAGCCAGGCAACTTTTTTACTTTCTTCCCACAGTGCTGCTGAGCCACTGTTTTCCACATTTTACACAACAGTTCCACTTCACAATGGGATATACAGCAGTAGCAGGAAGTATGAGGCATGTAAACACCTTCTCACCTTTGCTCTCACAGTCCCTTAATTTCAGACCAGCTTCCAAAGCAGCTTTAGTTGGCACACAGCTCTCAGCAATTTGTCCAGCTCTCAGACAACTTCCACACAGCCTGGCTTATGCCCAGTTCCAGAAACTTTCAGACTCTCCAAGCAGCTTCTCAGAGTCCCAGTCTTTCCCAAAAGGAACAGTATAGTCCAAAGTACCTGGAGCATTCTCACACCAGCTCAGTCCCTCTCCAAGACAGGATTCATTTTTCTCTATCAGCATCAATTCCAAGCTTAAGTCCTGTGACAGGCCTCAGTAAAACTCAGCTTTCTCAGCACAGATCCTTCCTGACTTAATAGAAGCCTGGCCAAGACTACCCCAAACTCTCAAAGTCCCTGGGATTTCTCCCCAACAATCCTGCTGTTTCATTGGCCGCCCATCATTATCAATCACATTTAATTGCCCTTTGAAAGTTCTGATTGGTGGTGTCTCTTGGCACCACAATAAAGTTCACTCCTTCTCCCAGAAGCCCTCAGTCACACTTTGGGTGCCTAGACATCTGATTGGCTGCCCAATAGGGGTCAGAGTATCATCAGCATGGCTGCCCCCAAATATTCCATGCAGTCCCCTCATTTCAATGTGTCCCTGCAGCCAATATATTTACATTTATTTACAGTTTCTCCAGTATATAGTGGGGGCTTCTGTCCCCTGACAAATGACTGCACAATCATTTAAATATAGTCCCCCGAGAGCCCGTCGCTGGCTCCTGTTTCCACTGCCCCCAGGAGCTGTGATCAGAGCTCATTAATATTCATGAGCCCCTTCTGAATATTAATAATCCCCCCTCACTTTTCCCAAACTCTGGAGCTGCTCCTAGCCCACTTCTCCCAGGTGTCTGACCCCTGTTTAGGTGGGCAAGGGGGTCGAAAACACCAGGGAAGTGAAAGAATGGCCACAGAAACAACTACAAAACGAAGCAGATCACAGCGCTACTGCACATGCACAAACCAGCAATCCTCATGAAAACACCTCCAAAGTCACCGGTCCCGCTGATGAAACACCCGGGCCCCACAGCCCATTTTCAGGTGGAAACCAATGTGGTAGCCCCAGAAAACATAAAGTAAGTCCCATAGGGAGGGGGTTACACTAGCATATGTAACCCCTGGGCGGTGCCACCCCCCAGTGTTACACCCCTGCCTACTACCCTGAACATAGGCTAAGGGGGTTGGGTTCGCTAACTTATAACATTTTTTAAAACCTTTGCGCAGTGCCTCCACTCAGTGTGCTTTACGTGGGTGAGATGGTACTGGGTGTAGCCCCCTCAGCTGGTTCACCACCCATGGTGACCAGTTACCTTCCCTAGACATGCCCCAATACACAGTTCCCCACATTTCCACATTTTGAATTAAAGGCTCTCTCTCTAATAATAT
The DNA here is from genome assembly GCA_016271365.2 of Neoceratodus forsteri. Classification (NCBI taxonomy): domain Eukaryota; kingdom Metazoa; phylum Chordata; order Ceratodontiformes; family Ceratodontidae; genus Neoceratodus; species Neoceratodus forsteri. The sequence goes on from CM028130.1 coordinate 1,161,938,715, forward strand.
GCTCACACAGGATTTCAAACAACAACAACAAGATATTTATTTCGGGGGAATAAAGGAGCTAGGAAAGGGAAACAGGAGGAGTAGAGGTTATCTTACCGTATTTATACTTGTACAGAGATCATTTTGGATTTTGCTGGTGAACCCTCCAGCTGGGTGGCTACATATTAACAGGTAGACAAAAAATCATATTTTACCATTCGACTTAAGACATCCAGAGCCCTGGCTAACTAGCTGCTGATAAATCAGATGTTAACCACAATTATTAATAATACCCACACTGGTATCAGTCCCAGATATAGCAGAAACCCCACAATCTCATACCATACTGGTTAAACAGATACCACAGTCCAAGATGTTGCAGGCCTGATGGAGCTGCAGCTGGCTGAGGTGACCGGCTATTAATATGAGGGTGGGGGCAACTTGGAAACAGATTTGTGTAAAGCAGCAAATTACTATTTACAACCACAGCAGGGATTGCCCTGCACTTTAGCAGACAAAGCAGGGATTGCCCTGTACTCACAGACAAATCAGGGATTGCCCTGCACTCACAGACTTCTGAACATTCCTGAACAAACTATATGGATCTTGCATCCAGAACATTCAGCACAATATTTGAAAGTCCCATCCACAGCAATACTGGTGATACTTTTGTCAAACATCCTATATGCAATTCAAATACGGTCACATCCAGTACTTTATATACCAAAAGGCATCCATCCATCCAGAGTACATTGGCAATGACACTTTCATCAAGCATCCCATATACTTTAGTCACAAGCAGCTGCAGTCCAGGAGATGCTGGCTGTGACTTCCAGCTCACTGCACAATTTATATGTACACAAAACACTACCAGGCAGGCAGCTGGTCACCTCAGAAGATTGAGCCTGGCTACCGAGGCATTCTTCTCTAACTCAAACGTGGATTCAGATCGAACCCTGCTAGGGAATCACACTCCCAGCACAGCACACAGTTCACAACATGGGGAATTACTCAGCGCTCAGTCCCCACAAGCACTCACACATTTATATGTAAAGGTCATTTACTGTACCAGACGCAGGAATCCCTGACAGGCCGATGGCAATTCTGCACACTTTCGGTCTTCTTCAGGTTAAGTCTGGTCCCAAAATTACTTCTCTTCTTCTCTCACTCTGAAGCTCAGAATGCTGTCTGAATAATTACTCACTAATGAATGCAGGTCAACTTTGCCAGCCTCTACGCGCTTCCGTGTACAGATCTACTACGCACAATGGCTGCCGAACACTCAGGGCAGTTCCCCTCAGCTTCCAACTTCAAACACAGTTCTCTTCTGCCCCAAACCTCAGGGCACTTTAGCATCAAGGTTCGTCTTCAGAATCTCTGTCTGAAAATCAAGGTTTCCACTTCAGAATCTCTGTCTGAAAATCAAGGTTTCCACTTCAGAAACTCTGTCTGAATATCAAGGTTTCCACTTCAGAATCTCTGTCTGAACACTTGGTTGCCCACTATCTAGGCCACAATGACTGATTACCTTTTTCACCCATGTTCAGATACTTGATCCAAGAAAACACAGTCCTTTTCTCTCCCCTCAGGAGAGCCGACGAACAACAGGCCTTTTTCAGGCCTCCCGCGAGGTCCCAGCTGCCCATGGGCAGCAGCCTGAGCTGCTCACTCTTCCAGCTCCATGCTCAGACTGACTCTCCCAGCAGACAGTCCGGGCATTTCTTCAAATCAAAGGTTGCAGTTGGCTGATTCTCCTTGTCAGTCACAACAGGCTCCTCTATTGGCAAAAAAGACGCACGGTCCAAACTACATTTTCCAGAGGCTCTCTCCATACAAGCCCCTTGTGGCTGGCTCCATTTGAGAGTCCAAGTGCTGAGTTGCCAGCAGGCTCCATTTTAAGGCCTCCCATGTGGACCTATTCAGCAGTTCAGATCCGAAATGGAGGGCTAAGCACAGAGTCCCAGCTGCAAGAAATGCAGGTTAGACAAACTGTACTGTCATTATCACTCTAACAAATTCCCAGTAGATAATTACATCTTTTGAAAGTGCTCCCCCTGCGCATATACTGACTGCAGAATGGAGCGATCTGCACAGTGGCCCAGGCGGGACTCGAGCAAGGAAACACACAGTCCCCCCAGTTCAAATTAATTATACTGCAGATTGGCAGCTCTTAAAGCGACAGTACATGGAGACATTAGGGACTCTCACTAAATTATTTTAAATCGAAAGGCTTTTTAGTGACCCCCATTTGTAGGGCGGGTTACACATATACACCCTGGAAGGGGGGGCATGATAGAGACCTACAAGTACCTCACGGGGGTGAACAGGGCAAAGGATGGGAGTCAGTTTTAAATGAGAAAGTGCACCTGGACAAGAGGGCATGCAATGAAGCAGGAAGGAGAGAAATTTAAAAGGGATGTGAGGAAGTACTACTTCACTGAAAGAGTGATGGACACCTGGAAAAGGCTGCCAGCTGAGGTGGTGGGAATGGAAACAGTGGTGGGCTACAAACATGCATGAGACAGACATAAGGGAATATTGGTTAACAGGTGGGGGGGGTCAACAGAGATCAGGTAGTGTCTGTGGTGACAGAACAGGCAGGGAAAATCTGGGCAGACTGGATGGGCCATCACTTTTGGGGCAGGATATGGTAAACATTTTCATTTTTTTGGCTTTGTTTGCAAGCATGCCCATTTCCTGCATAATAACAGCTCCATTTGTAGCGAGAATGCTGCTGTCCCCAACACTCGGCTACAATATGAAACTACATTCGGACACACTCCTGACCCCAGCCCTTTAGCACTGTGTAAGGAGCGAAAGCAGTGCTTTTAGCAGGCAGACTGCATCTTCAAACTTGCAGCTTTTACTTTTTGCAGCATGAGCTGCTTGCGATCCCTTTGTCAGTAAGAGTGCACAATGAAGGTGTGTGTGTGTGTGTGTGTGTGTGTGTGTGTGTGTGTGCTCAGTGGCTAATAGTTTTTAAATGGTCGACCATTGCTACAAACTATTGCCATGGTTAGGCAGGGCAATAGCACCACTTATTTCTGGGCATGTGACCAGGTTTTCACCAATCACAAGTGAGAATTGCTACCCAAGGTTTAACAACATAAAATATGGTTGGTCATGTAACAGTGTTTTAGCCAATCAGATCGCAAGTTACTATCCACGCAGGATTTAATAAACATGTTTATTAAAGCATATAGCCAATTTAGCTTCTCACATAAGATGCATAGAATCATAGAATCATAGAAGCTTGATGGAAGAAAAGGACCATACTGGCTCATCTAGTCTGCCTTTTTTTTCCTCTACACCTCCCCGTCCCTGCCAGACCCTGCCACCCCCCCGATACTCAGCCCCATATGCTTGTCCCATGCCCACTTAAATTCTTCCACCGATTTAGCCCCCACCACTCTGTCTGGTAGTCTGTTCCAGGACTCCACCACCCTCTCCATGAAGAAACACCCTCTAACATTGCCCCTGTATCTTTTTCCTTGCAGTCTGAGGTTGTGCCCTCTAGTTTTGACCCCCTCCTTCCTCTTAAGTAAACCCTCTTCTCCCACTTTATTGAGCCCCTTTACATATTTAAAAGTTTCAATCATGTCTCCCCTTTCCCTCCTTGTCTCCAGCGTGTACAGATACAGCTCCTTACGCTTCTGCTCATATGACTTTCCCTGCATACCCTGCACCATCTTGGCTGCCCTTTTCTGAACCCTCTTCAGTGCATTTATATCCTTGTGGAGATGTGGCCTCCAGAACTGAACCCCATACTCCAGGTGCAGCCTCACCATGGCTTTGTAAAGAGGCATTATTACCTCCCTCTTCAGTTTGCAGTAGTGGGTCCAAGGATCTCTTCATGAAATGAATCTGCTAGAAAATTGAAACATTTCTACAACTGAGGTAATGTATAAGGATTACTCATTTGTTCCGTTTGGACAGAACTGAGAGATTTAGAAAGCTGCCAAGCATGCGATGTGTCAAAAGTGCAGCACGCTACACAAAAGAAAACCACAAAATACCTTTAGTTTCATTAACTTGGTTTATTTCAAAGGGCATATTGGTTTTACGTATTGCATGTACTTTGTAGGCTGTCATTTGCTTTAGCAATACGTGGCTTTCGGCCACTAACAATAATGTGAACTGAACCGATTGGAGGGAAAGCAGGAGTGGAAAGAGAGGGTCAGAGAAAGGACACTGGAAGATACAGAAGTAGAAAGAAGAATGGCAGATGGTGAAAGGGGATAAAAAAACATGAAAGGAGTGAAGAGACTGTGATCAAGAACTGGCTTTTGGTGGTCAAAACGTCCTGTACTCTCAAAATCACTCACACACATACAATTGGTGGTCAGAAGATTCCTACCCTCAAAGTCACACACACACACACAATTGATGAGTTTAGAAAACAATAAATTACCAGCAATTTACTTTTATCCACACTCACGGAAAACTTTGGTACCACCCAACAATGGTTCCTTGCCAAAGACTCTTGGTAAATGCCCAGAAGAGTAAGGCCATGATGTCCAGATCAAAACATGATGAGCTAGGTGGGCTGGAGAAACTACCTCTCTTGTATCCTGTCCCCCAACAGCTCATCCCATGAGTTATTGACTACCTTCAAATATCTGGGAGTCACCCTCGACCCCTCCCTGACTTTCTCTGATCACATCGAACTCACAGTCCAGTGTGTAAACCAGAGTCTAGAAGTTGGTTACCGGCTCGAGGATTTTATGACCCCTGAAGTCAGACTCATCATTACCCAGGGCACCCAACTCCCCTTGCTGGACTACTGCTCTCCCATCTACATACAAACCTCATCCTCCTGCCTGTCCAGACTTAATATATCCTACAACGGCATCTGTAGGTTTGCCTTGATGGCCCTTACTCTACTCTATGCATCACTGTTCCCTCTACCAGGCCGTAGGATGGCTCCCCCCCTCCAGCCCACTGGGACTACCTCCTAGGCTGTCTCATTGACAGATCCATCAGAGAAAAAGAGCAGTCACCTCTCTCTCCCCTACTCAGACCAAAGCCCTGTCACTGAGACCTCAGAACCTCCTCCAGCCTACTATAATGATGCCTACAAGTTACTATGTGTACGGGCCAGAAGGCCTGCTCCTCAGCTGCCCCGAATAGTTGGAACAGCCTATCTTCTACACTACAGACCCTGGGATCATACCCCTTATTTAAATCCCACTATAAGACTTCCCTCACTGCTACCATCACCTGTAAGTGTCCCTACAATATAAACTGACCCTGTCCAAGGGTGAAGCATCTACTCTCCCATCTTGTCTTGCTGTGACAACGGGGTGCCACAGTGACTCTGGAAATTGTTGTTATTATTATGATAGTTGATTTTGGAAATTGTTGTTATTACTGATATATGTTCATTATGGCCCTGTCCACACTGCCTTCTTGGTAACGTTACAGAGTGGCTAAACCATTACAGGGTTTTGTTAAAACGGTTTGCGTCCACATCTGTAACGTTACCGCTACCGTTTTTGGATCGGAACTCAAGACCTGTTCGGAGGTAGTCTTGAGATCTAAATGAGAACCATTATACAATTGGTAATGGTTTGCTTACCAGTGCGAACACTCGTCTGGCTTGTGAAACAGTTCTCCTTGCTACCAGAATACCGTAGAATGTGAAATACCATTCTTAAAACCGGTAGCAAACCTGGATAATTTTCATAAATGTGGACGCAATAGCACCAGCTCATAATGTTTTCAAAAACGTTACAGTCACAGTATGGATGCAACATAACGGTAAGGGCAGTAACATTTTTGAGAACGTTACAGCACACCATGTTGTAGTGTGGACAGGGTCTATAACTGCTTGCATTAAGGTCACTTTAACCCAATTTCCTCAGTTCTGTACCTTTTCTTTTGTATCACTTAATGTATTGCAACTACTTATTGTACCCTGTATCCTTTGTACCTGTTTTCTTTTTACCTTGTTTGTGCCATCTTTATGGCCCAGGTCACACCTGAAAATGGACCCTGGGATCAGTGTACCCACCCAGTTAACAAATAAATGAATAAAAATTAATAAATAAAATGTACTCTATCCTGTTTATTGTGAACAGGAAGTCAACCTCTCAAAAATACATCTGTTATAATACATGGATTCTTATCCCACCATCATCATTGTTAAAATCTTGCTCAAATCAATTATAGCCTGTGTGGCAAAGACTTTATACAAATTTCCTTTTCTGTTCTTTTTTCTTCGACTCATAAAAAACCTATTATATGGGGAAATGCTGGTCGACTGGAAGCCTGCTGGCCATTGTTCTTCCTGATAACTGGCCTCCTTTTCATAAGGTACTCAGTCCTGAGATGTGGCCCAGCTTGGAATAAAACCATCAGTAGAAAGGGGCTTTTGAAAACAAAAGCTAGTAAAATGCCCTCCTGGAGTGAGCTAGTAAGTAATCCCAGAACCGGTCAAAAAGGGCTGGGTCTGAAGGGAAGTGTTAAAATGGTAGATAATTAAAGGGTTAACCACAGATATCCCGTGTAGTACACATACTGCATGTAAGATATGTCCTTCAGGTACCACACATGGACGACTCTTGAACTCTGGGAGTCAAGAGTGGAGTGATACAGTTACATTCTTGGCAATTGGCTAATGCTTTATATTCTGCAATGCTGAAAGAGAGAAGAGAGACTTTCAGAGATTCAAGGAGAAAGTCTAGACTCAAAGAAGAGAGAGTCAGAATCAAGAATGTGACACCAGTACATAACAAACTGCGTCCAGAGCCAACACGGCTGCAGCAACACTCACTGAGCTCTTGATGGAACTGTCCGCCATGCTCAAGATGACCACTGGCGTTCAGAACGCATGCGTGAGCAGTTGTACATGTGCGATTTTACTTCTGCAGGTGCAGTGAAGTTGTGCATGCTCACTAAGCTCCGGCAGCCATCTTGACCACAGCAGACTGTTCAGCCATGAGCTCAGTGCGCCTGTGTGATTTCACCACAGCTGTGGAAGTGAAGTCATGCATGCACAACTGCTTGCGCATGCCAACTGTGCCTAGGCAACCATCTTGACTACAGCAGGCGACGGCAACAAAAGTAGTGTGCCCATGAAGGGGGGTTAGTGGAGTGTTGTGGAGTTGCGGAATGATCATGCTGCAACTCCAGATTTGTTCTTTGGGCAGACCCAGTAGGTCATTTTTAAGGTGCTCGCAAGATGGCTGCAGACTCTGCCCACTGCAACCATAAAAAGTGGCCTAACTCAAGAGAAAGAAATGGTGTGTGCAAAGATAACATCCTTCAAAGTCTTAGGGTAAGAACCTGGAATTTAAGTTAGTTCAATTAGTGTTTTCTATTTGTACTTTTGTATTAAAACCTGTTTATTTTGAGTGTGTGTGTGTGTGTTTATATTCCCCATTAGTTTGCAGTATATATTTCTGAGACTGCAGTGTTTTCATAAAGAGAAATAATTAATTTAGTGAGCTATTCTGTTGATCCATAGAAACACAGAAACATAGAAAGTGTTGGCAGAAAAGACCTTTGGTCCATCCAGTCTGCCCTGTTACACCCGATCCTACCCCAGGACTTATTCCCTAGTCAGATTTTTCGCTCTTGCCTCCCCCTTTGCCCTTGCCCTACTGCCACCCCTCCCTTAAGTACCCATTAAAGGGACTGTCCACCCCCTTAAGGTTTCAAATTTTCCCAGGTTCAAACAACACATGTGATGATTGCTCAGATTCTGTAGAGATTGCTGATACATCAGGTTGTTTGATTCTGATTTTTTTTCCTTTATTATATTCCTTGATCAACTCTCACTGCATTTGTCCTGGATTTGGGAGCATCCCTACACAGTCTAGACACTCAAGATGCAGTGAGTGGAGAGGAGACTATTTCATCTAGAATGATTATACTATTTGGGGGCATTTATCGTGCTAATATAATAAGGGTAGATTAATGATTCAAAACAAAACAAGGTTGAGTATAATTACACCGTTTGCATGCATTCCATTTCTACAAAGAAAGGATGGAGATAAAACAACCAGCAACATCAATGAATTTTAGAGAAGGTAAGCAACTGTAAAATGAGGGATTCCAACTAGAAATATTATGATGCATAAGGGTTGACAGTGTCCCTTAAAGCCTTTTACTCAGTTGCAGTCATGATTGAAACCATTGATGATTCTTACACCTAACATCACTGTCAAATGGTTGTTCCATAAGTCAGTCACTCTCTCTTTAAAATAAAACGTTCTCACATCCCTCCTGAATCTCACGCCAACCAGCTTCCACTCATGTCCCCATGTTTCTGATTCACCATACCTACTGAATATTTCCTCCCAGTCTACCTTGTTCTTTCCTTTCAGGAATTTAAAGTTCTCCATCATATCATCCGTCTCCCTTCCGGTCTCCAGCAAGTTCATTTTCAGATCCTTAAGCCGATCCTCTTAGGATATGCCCTGTTGGCCCTGAATTATTTTGGTTACCATATGCTGCAGGATCTGCTGCCTGCATTTGTCTTTTCTTAGCTGGAGACTCCAGAACTGGGCAAAGTATTCCAGATATGGCCTCACCAGTTGTCTATAAAGAGGTAGTAACTCCTTCCTTTTGCTGTTGGAGCCTATCCCAATACACCCCAACATTCTAGCTGCCTTGCGGTCAGTCTTGCTGCATTGGCTAGATTGTTTTACGGAGTCACTTATGATGACTCCCAGGTCCCTTTGCTCAGGTGTAGTGTGCAGCTTAATCCGTCCCATCCAGTATTCCATCCAATCCACCTTTGAGAGCAGTACCAAGTTAAAAGCAAACTTGATTCTCATGCAGAGTAATAGGTTACCTAGAGTGACTTGGGGGGATTCTATGTCCCAACTGGTTTTGTACTATGTAAGCAGGAGTCTGTGGTGGAATGAGAAGGGATCATCCCCAACTGAGTCATGACCAGGTTGGTGGAAGTGCTGATAAAGTAAGCAAGTCAGTCCGGTATGAACACCCAGGGTGCCTTAGGTGATTTTGTGGCAAACTGGTAGCAGCAGGTTGAATTGTTCATTCTGCTTCCCAAACTGATGCCAAACACTTGACATCCAGCAGTGTAGTGTATGCATGAAAAGATAAGCAACTACCAAACACACGGAGAAATGGAGTGACAGTTAAGGTGGCCTGTTCAGTTGCGGAGCAAAAAAGTAAGCAATCAGACTTTATTTCTAAAGCTCCCATCCCCAGAGGCTCTTGGAGCTGAACAGTGGCATACATCAAGTAAGCAATAAGACATGACGGGGTGTGCATTACAGTGTGATAACCGCACTCCTAGGGGCATAGTTAGGCACGAGGCCGAAGGCCGAGTGCCGTTCGTCCCTAGGAGTGCGGTTATCACACCGTAATGCACAACCCCAGAGTCTCTTATTGTGCTTATAAAATGTCCCTTTATTTTTAGAAGCAGTTTTTTTTATTTTTAAACACATTTTTAAATAAGTAAAAATGTAATTGAATCTGTGCTTTTAACATAAAATAGTCCTTCCGCCTATTGGTGCTAGATTAAAGTAATGTTATAAAGTGTGTACCTCCCTGCCCACTTAAGCTTCATATTCCCCTGGCAGCCACAACAATTACAAATTCTGTTTTCCTCATTCTGATTATGACACATAGCCCCCTTATTTTATTTCATTCTCCTCACTCTGTAGAAAAAACTAAAAGGAAGCCATAACAGAGGCTTCTCAGTTCCCCAGTGCTGCAAGCATGAGTGTGGTTCAAAACTGTCACGCTCACTGACAGCATCAAAAACTGCTTGCTGTGTCCTAAAAGATAAACAGCAGCGTGAGTTATTTACCACCTTTTCTCTTTGTTTATTATAAAATCAGCAACAGATGAAAATAATAGGCTCATAGATTCATAGGAAGGAGACAGAGTCCAGTGGTGGTAAGCCTTATTGGGACTCGCCACTAAGTTAGTGGTATTGTCTAATATGAGCATTACCCATAAAGTTCTCTAAAGAGTGCTTGAAGGAATCCATAGTGTCGCTTAGCACAACCAATTCCAGTAAGGCGTTCCACTTCTCGACAACTCTCTAGTTCAACCACCTTCCTCTCTCCGTTGTTTTGTAAAACTCACCCTAGTTGTAAACTATGGATTCTAGTGAATCTGTTACTAGTTTTCTTTATTAAACCCATGTTCTCCCATAAATCTTCATTGTAAAATGCCTTATAAACGTAACAAAGATCCCCTCTTATTCTACGATAATTTAGGGAGTACAGACCAAGTTCAGAGAGCCTCTCTCCATATGATTTATTTATGCAACAGGGGTCAGGATAAAAACTGTAGAATAAAACCATTTATCTTCGCTACTATGGTAATAAATTTATTTATCCACATAGTAACTACATCATCACCAATTTATTCACACAGTAACTACATCACTAGCTCATTTATCTACACAGTTCTCTTCAGAATTCATTTAGAATGTTCAGCCTCAGAAGCAGTACTAACCATATTTAAATGTCAATAACTTAAAAACGAAAAAGATAACATGGTACTGTGAGCACGAAAATTGTTCAGCACAAAATTATCTACAAAATGAATAATGTTTCATTTATATAAACCCTGTATATTGTATATAGTTAGCAAGAAAATAGAAGAAAATGTAATTTTTTGTTCACTTTTTTGACAAACAAATATAAATAACTTTAAAACAAAAAATGATAGCATGGTACTGTGAGTATGAAAAATGTTCAGCTCAAAAATATCTACAAAATGAGTGGTGTTTCATTTATAGATACCATTTTGTTTTTTTATAATTAGCAAAAAACAGCATAAAATTCAATTTTCTTTTCTCTTTTTGACAAATTATTTACACCTACCAAAATCAAAATGTTCACACAACATCTAAACCTGTTGCATAAATGGAATATGCAGTAGTTCAGTGTGTGATAATGCATTTATTTTGTACAGTTTCCAGTGACCTCTCGTAACTGTCACTCATGCCTTCGGCACTCGTGAGGTTACTTGAGGTCACTGGAAACTGTACAAGATCAATGCATTATCACACACTGAACCGCTGCATATCCCTTATTTATTGTTTTTTTATACTCTTTGTTGCCTTGTGTTGTACCCTCTCAATCAATTTCATTGCACCTATATTTTGAGGTGCACAGAAGGGAGAACAATACTCTAGAATAGGCCTCACCAGGATTGAGTAAAGGGGGACAACCACCTTTGTATCCCTACTCCTGATATTCCTAAATGTGCAACCCATGATCTTATTTCTTATTTTGATCACTTCCCTGGCCTGGTTGTCAAAGTTTAATGTATTTGAGACAATCACTCTGGGGTCTCTTTCAGTGGTTGTACCTTCTAATATTTTGTTATTCAATTTATACTCTGCCATGATATTACTTAGACCAAAGTGTATAACCCTGCATTTCTCCACTTTGAAAAACATTTTATGTTTATTAGCCCACTGTTCCAGTCTGATTAATTCCCTGTGCAAGAGCTCTGCTGCTTCTTGATTGTTTATAATGGTCCCTATTTTTGAGTCGTCTGTGTATTTGCACAGCCAGAAGGCCTCAGATGTTTACATTGATGATGTAAATAAGTTGAACAGAATGGGACCCAAAATTGATCTTAGGGGCACTCCACTTGTAATATGTCCCCAACATGATTGATAGCCCAGAATACATACTCTTTGACGTCTGTCGCGCAGCCAAGCCTCTACCGAGGCCACAATTAAGGGGTGAACTTTTAATTCAACTTACTTGTTCACCAGTTCTTGGTGTGGGACTCAGTCAAATGCCTTTGAGTAATCAAGGTAATTCATGTCGACTGGCAAGCCTTTATCTAGCGCACAACTGACAGGCTCAAAGAATTTTAACAAATTAGACAGACAGGATCTTCCAGGAACAAAACCATATTGGGTAAGATCTACCAGCCCTTCTTGTGCAATCTGATGTTCAATGATATCTTTACTAAAACCTTCCATAATTTTCCCCAGTGTTGATATAAGGCTAATGGGCTGATAATTGCCCACTGCCTGCCTACTTCCTTTTTTAAATATAGCACATTAATTAATGAAACCAAAAAAACTAGAACAATATGAAACTAAATGTAACCAGTATGACTGGTATAACGAAAAAGCCTCCTTAAATAGGTGGGACTTCAGACCCCTCTTAAAGGCCTCCAATGAGAGGGCCTCCCTCAGAGACCTTGGGAGAGAGATCCACAGTGTTGTGCCTGCTTGTGAAAAAGCCCATTGCCCAGATGACTTCAGCCAAACCCTGGAAACTGCTAGGAGATTCTCCTCAGAGAACTGGAGAGGACAGAGGGGTCGGTAAGGAGAAAGTAGGTCTCGCAGGTAGCTAGGCCCCAGACCATGTAGGGTTTTATAGGTCAATAATCTGATCTTAAAAGTGATCCACCACCTCACCGACAGACATTGCAGATCATGTAAGACCAGTGTTATATGGCAGGATCTAGGAAAGCCCGCCAACAATCTGTCCACTGCATTCTGCACTAGCTGCAGGTGACGCAGGGCTCTGCCATTTAGCCCAAGGTACAGGGCATTGCAGTAGTTAAGTCTGGATGTCACAAAGGCATGTACTAGTGAGGGCAGGTTGTCAGATGGGATAAAAGATTTAATCCGGGTGATATTCTTCAGGTGGTAAAACCCACTTTGGATAATGGCCAACACTTGAGCCTCCAGTGTCAGATCACTCTCAAGGATCATGCCCAGATTTTTCACCTTAGCAGAAGCAGTCAACTGGGAGGCATCATGTACAAGACCAGTAACCTCCCTTGCCCTCCTGGCTTCCCATCAACATCCAGGCTCAGTCACTAATACTTCTGTCTTATCTGGGTTAAGCTTCAATCAGTTGGAGGACATCGAGTCCTAGACCTCAGTCAGGCAAGCATTAAATACAGAGACCACCCCTGTAGTCCCAGTGCAAAAGACATATACAGCTGGGTGTCATCTGCATAGCAGTGAAAACTCATACTGCGCTATTTAATGATATCTCCCAGGGGCAGCATGTATACCATGAACAAGATGGGTAACAGGATTGAGCCCTGCAGAACTCCACAGGATAGGAGTTTTGGGCAGGAAGAATAAATTCCCATCATCACCCTTTGCATCTTGCCTGTGAGAAAGGACTTAAACCAGCTGATGACTGTACTGGTGAGTCCACAACATTCCCTAAGGCAATCCAATAACACCCCATGATTCACAGTATCAAATGCCATGGAGAAATTGAGGCGAGCAAGAATAGACCATTCATCTCTGTCTCTTGACCTAAGGATATTATTTTGCACCTTGACAAGTGAAGTCTCCCAGAGCAGGATAAACAAATAGGGATGCTTTATACACTGCTTTTTTTGTTCTGTTTTTCTTTGTAAGTGTAATATGGTGAGTAAGCACTATGCCTAGAACATATAAGAGGTTTACAGTGGTACAACTGCAGGATTTGTGCCAAAGGAGAGGGCTCCCTTACAAGGAACAGATGATGTCAGACCTCATAGAGACCCTAAAGAAAAGTGATTAGGAAAAAGATGAGACTGTGGTCACAGAGGTGACTGGCCAGAGTTGTGAGACCAAAGTTAGTGAGAGTAAACAGAAACCAGAACCAGTGTGACTGAGCAACCAGACCAGATTGAAATGATAAGACTCAAGCTTGCCCTGGTAAAGGCAAAGGCAGATGTAGAGCTTCTTGCCAGTGGAAGTGGTGGAGGTAGAAACTGTAGTGGGCTTCAAGCAGGTGTGGGATAGATATTGGGGAATATTAGTAAATAGGCAGGTAGGAGGGAGGATATCTGAAGACCAGTTAGGGTCTGCAGAGACATTTTAGGCAGGGACCATCTGGGCAGACTGGGTGGTCCAAATCAGTCCTTTTCTACTGAAAAATTCTATGTCTCTATGTTTATAAGAGCTGCAGAAGGAAAATAATGGAAGCAGTTCTGCAAAAGGCAAAGCTGGAGGCAGGGGAATGAGAAAAACAGTGCCAGCACCAGATCTAGATGTGAAACGAGTAAGGGAAAGAGCACCAGCGTATGATCCTCAGGTGAGAGAAGCAGGAGAGTGCCAACATGAAATCTAGATGCAGCAGAATAGAGAGAAACAGCATGGGAGCAACAGTGAGAATGTGAACATGAGCGAGAGAGAGAGAGATAGGGAGATTCACCAAAACATAAGCACTGGCAAGGGATGTACTCACCAAGAAGCCAAAATAGATCTAAAATGGTTCCATAGCCGGGATCCATAGTACTAAAGGGAATGATCTTTACCTGTTTCTGAAGTCTTTTGAAAGATTGTCTAGCAAATTAAATTGGACAGGGCTTCTTGGGCAGCACACCTCATACCATGAATCACAGGGTTAAGCCTTAGAAGCATTCACCAGAATGGACACTGCAGATTGCATGGACTACGCGAAAGTGAAAAATGTTTTACTGAAACATTTTGATTTGATTTTGATTTTGTCAGTCTCACGTCAGTGGTGGGGAAATTAATAGAAATCCTGCTAAAGGAAAAGCTGGTAGAATATCTTGAATCCAGTGGACTGCTAGACCACAGACAGCATGGATTCACAGAGGGAGATCATGCCAGAGGAATCTGTTTGAGTTCTTCAACTGGGTGGCCTGGGAAATAGATAAGGGGAGGGCAGTGGATGTGTCCTGTGTGGACTTAAGCAAGGCCTTTGACACTGCGCTGTACAGGAGACTGATTGAGAAATATCAGTCTAGAGATGTATACCAAGTGGTGAATTAGGTTAGAAACTGGTTATGAGATAGGTGTCAGAGGGTGGTGGTTAACAGCACTCACGCTAATGAAGGGAGAGTGACCAGCAGGTTACAGCAGGGCTCAGTACTGGGACCGGTCCTCTTCAATGTCTTCATGAGTGACATTGCAGAAGAACTGATGTATGCCTTTTTGCAGATGGTACCAACATCTGTAATAGGGCGGACACTCAGGAGGGGATGGAGAGAATGGGGTGGGATCTTGAGAAACTCAAGGAGTGGTCAAGAGCATGGCAGTTGAGGTTCAATGCCAAAACATTCAAAATCATGCTCCTAGGGCATAGGAATCCAGGAGCTGAGTACAGGATGAGGAAAATATACTGACAGTCACTAAGCAGGAAAGGGACTTTGGAGCTATTGTAACTGATGACCTCAAAATGGCAGGGCAGTGTGATAAAGCAGTGTGTAGGACTATTGGGATGCTGGGGTGCATAGAAAGGGGTATCTCCAGCAGGAGGAGGGAGGGAGGTGGTGTTGCCACTGTATCTTTCACTTGTGAGGCCCCACCTGTAATACTGTGTTCAGTTCTGGAGGCTGCACCTGAGAAAGGACATAGACAGTATGGAGGCAGTTCAGAGGAGGGTAACTAAAATGGTGCAGGGGTTGCACCAAAAACGTTATGAAGAGAGACTGAGGGATCTCCACATGTACACCCTGGAAGAAAGGAGAGCGAGATACAACATAAAAGTGATCTACAAGTACCTTACAATGATGAACAAGGTGCAGAAGGGGAGTGTTTTTCAAATAAGAAACAGCACCTAGACCAGGGGGCATGCAATGAAGCTGGAGGAGAGAAGTTTAAGAGAGATGTGTGGAAGTACTACTTAAGTGAAAGGGCGGTAGATGCCTGGAACAGATAGCCAGCAGAAGTGGTGCAGGTGAAAAGAGTGGGGGGCTTCAAGCATGTGTGGGATAGTCATAGGGGAATATTCATAAATAGGCAGGGAGGGTCTCCAGAGATCAGTTAGGGTTTATGGAAATGGACTAGGTAGGGAACATCTGGGCAGACTAGATGGGCCAAGCAGTCCTTTTCTGCCAATAAATTCTATGTTTCTATGTTGATTCCTGAATTCCGGGGCATATAGGCACACATTTAGAGGGCTAAAGAAAGCACAGTTCCACAGAAATGTATGTTCAGTTGTGCAATGTTTTAGAAAGATGGTTGGAGGATGCTAAAGCAGTATTTGCAAAATAAATGAAGGTGTGTTTTTGAAGGAGCAATTTCTCTGGACTGTGCCCAATAAATTCAGAGTGTAGCTTTTGCATCAAACTCTCAGCACTTCAAAGGAAACCGCTGAAAAAACTACTCAGTTTGCATCGAGCAGGCCACACATCCAGTGCAAACTCACTGGAGAAGGGACATCAGATTGTTTTAAGAGCAAACAAGAAAAGCAGCTCTGCTCCATAGTGTGCCATGCTCAAAAAGGAAAAGACTAGCAGCACAAAGAAAGCTGGCTCCACAGGTCAGATATTGTGTAGAAAAAATATTTTATTTATTCACATCAGTTTAAATTCCAAAGCATTTCATTTCATTCCTGTAGCTGTGACAAAAAGTGCAAGAAGGAGAAGCAGAGCTGACAATAAAGCCTAGTGGTTAGAGTAATGAGCTACAAATGAGCTTGTTATATCCAGCAGATCTGGATTTAATTCCCACAACCTCCACTTGCATACTGTGTGACCCGGAGCAAGTCACTTAACCTCCCCAGTGCTCCTGGGTTGTACCTGAAAACAGGCCTTGTACCTTGTGGGCCTTACCTGGTTACCAAAGAATAAAAAAATAAAAGAGTGCTCAAACAAGCAGTTATGTGACCCTGAACTATTTTACACATCAGTGCTTTATCAGGGAGTGATCATGAATTAGTAACTGAACCCTTTATATTATCTAGTTAAAGTGCCAGTGGTATTAAAAATGCTTGTTCTTTCTATATATTTATGAACACTCTTAGACAAGCGGTAATTACCATACCTTAATTTTTAGCTGACTCCAGTAACAGGTCCAGAGGTTTAAATCCATCTTTTGATGTCAGCCAAGTGGCTCCTGCAACAGAACTCAACCCAGCTTCCAAATGGCACAAGCTTGTCTACGGATGCAGCTTTGTAAAGGCAAAAGTGGCTGAGTTGTCAGCAGCAATTCCAGAAGCTGTGACACCTCCCGATGAGATAAATCTGAAAGAATTGGTAGTTACTGCATGGGTGTAATGAAGGAATCTAATGTGCAGCTGGGGAAGAGAAGTCTTCAGCTGTGGCCATAATCAGGAGTGACTGGGCAGTGTCATTTGGAGCATGAAGTATCTGGTTTGTGAGGGCAGAGGTAATGTAGACGCAGTAGTGATAAAGATATATGGGCTGCTGGCATTAATCAGGAGTGATTGGTCAGTGTTGTGTGGAGCAGGAGGTAGCTGGTTTGTGAGGGCAGAGGTGGGTGCAGTAGCGATGGGGTATAGTGGCTGCAGACATGGGTACTGGAGGAGCAGGTTTGGAAGCATGGCCAGTGTGAAAGGAATACCTGCTGTCAAAGGTCCATCTGAGGAGGCCCCCCCAAGAAGAATATACTATCAGCTCTGCCCTCGCCAAAAGCAGCATCCAAAAGTCAGCGGACAGACGAAGCAGCCCACTCACCAATACAGAACAACTCTTGTGCCTGGGGCATAGCAGTACAGAAGAGGGGAGAGTCTATGACCCCGTCCTTTAATCCCAACCAGAGACCAACACTACAGACTTGACAACCACTGGACTTGGTCATTGGCTACAGAGGGGCAAGGAGGGTAGTAGTGTCTGAATGTCAGTAGCCACAAGAGACAACCCACCCGCAGCTGATACAGAACAGCTTTTGCTCCTGGATGGACACAGTGGGACAGAAGAGAGGAGATTCTGAGACCCAAGCCCAGAGTCATAACGAAACAACAGCCATAGCTTGCAGATTCAGGTTGAGCAATGGACTTGCTACAAAAAAACTATGGCAGGAGTAAGCAGACAGATCTGGGATGCGCTCTGGACCCAGCCCACTACCACAAAAAATCATCAGTGAAACACAAAAACCCAGAATCACCAGCTGAAATAGCGTTGGTATCATTCTTTATCAGAAAAGTAGATCAGGTAGAAGAAAGAGGAGAAGGAGTAGGGTCTGCTAGGAGAAAGCCGAGGAGAAGTAGTCTAGATACACAGACAGACTGGGAAAAAAGAGTAGGGATTCAATGCATATTAATAATGTGATAAACCTTCACTTGAGGACACATAACACGATTCGTGTCAGATCCGATGGTGCACTTCCAAGACCCTGCTATCTCTCTCTCACCCTCCGCTGGAAATACATCAGCACTGCTCTCACTGTGCTGCCATAAAAAGAGCTCACCTGTTGATCACACCCAGGGTAGGATTTGGTAAACATTTTCACTTTTCGCAAAATTGCCTTTTCTGATATGCTAACAGTTCAGTATGAGCCGAGAATGCTGCTGTCCTAAAGCTCAATAATGGACTCAGTGCTCGGCTACAATATGAAACTACAATCAGACTCACTCCCGCCCCAGCCCCTTTAGCACTATGTAGGAGGGTTTTACTGTGATGTAGAGGCGGGCTGCAGGAAGGCAACCTGCAGAGAAGCGGCGTCAGGGCGGCGAAAACAATTTGCAACCTGACAACCTCGAGCATGGAAAAAATGGCGCCAGGGACTAAAAATACTTGCTTTCTGTGGGGGGCTGTGCCTCCACACCCCCGCAGGGTTCACCCCCCACTCCTACTTAAGGACTGCAACCCAGGGAGGGGCATTTTGGGGGGGGTGCGAAAGTAAAAAAAAAAGGTCTTGGGCGGGCGCAAGAAAAGCACAGTAGTGCCCGGACCCAGACCAGAACCCAGAACCAAGGCCAACCCCTGACACCACGGCGCAGTTCGGCAGCCGACCACTGTGCTACCCCCTACATCCCCTCCACCCCCTCCCAGGCCACGCTCACCCCCCCTGTGCGCATGTACACGTAGTGACATCCTGTCGCTAGGGTTGCCCACCCGTCACATCCGGTCACCCTCCCTGCCCCCTCGCCTTTCGGGCTTTCGACCATATCACGTCACCATTTCGGATGGTGCCGTGATTCAGGCGCCCACCTCACGTGCTACCTGTAAGGAGCAAAGTTACCATACCAAGCAAGAAGACTGTCTCTCTGAGTTTGCAGTACCTGGAAAATGTTTTACTTTTTACTTTTTGTGGTTTAAGCCCCTCACGCTCTCTTTATCAGTAAAAAAATTCAAAGAACCTGCATGTAATGTCACCAGGCAATAGTTTATAAACTATTTCCCATTGCTATGCACTATTGCCTGTTGCCAAGGTTAGGCAGGACAGTAGCTCCATCCTAAGTTCTGGTCATGTGACCCATGGGGGTAGGAATGCATACCCCAAGCAAGCCATGACTTACAAATTGACTGGAGGGGGCTGACATTCTGGGCCCGGACTATTGACTTTGTTTACTCCTATTGTCTGATAGCCACCTTTATTGGTGTTATAAAAAGGATGTTGTTCTCTGTTTGAAATAAAGATAAAGCTGAATGCATAAAGTTAAGTACAGCTGCATTATCTGCTCTTATTGTGCAGTTCCCGAAGTACAATATGGGATGTACAAGGGGTCTGGTTACAAATACATGCAAGTCTACAGTTGGCAGGGCAAAGAGGCACCAAAGGGTTCTGGCCTACACATTTTATTTTCCTTGCTACACTACTGATGTGACCAGGTTTTGACCAATCACAGGTGAGAATTGCAGTTCAAGCTTAAATAACACATAACTATGTTTGGTCACATGACTGTATTCTAATAAATCAGATTGCAAGTTGCTATCCAAGCAGTGTTTAATAAATATACTTATGAAGCATGGATGGAGTGATCCAGTTTAGGTTCTCACATAAGATGCAAGGATTTGCCCAAAGGTCCCCTGATAACACAAATCTGCTAACAACTAAACCATTTCCATAATTAACTCATCTATTCTTTTTCAGACAAAACAAAGAGATTACAGAAACCTGCTAAGCATGTGATGTCACAAATGCAGTACATTGCACAAAAGAAACCCACAAATAACTTGAGTTTCATTAACTTGGTTTATTTCAAGAGGCATATTGGTTTTCCCTATTGCATGTACTTTGCAGGCTGTTATTTGCTTTAGCAATACATGGCTTTCAGCCACTAACAATAATGTCAACTGAACTGATTGGAGGGAGAGCAGCAGTGGAGAGAGAGGGCAGAGAAAGGACACTGGGAGACACAGAAATAGAAAGATGAAGAATGGCAGATGATAAAGGGGGATAAAAAAACAGAGCTAGAAAGATTTAAGCAACTAACCAAAAACTGGGTTTTGGAAATCAAAATATCACACACACACACACACACACACACACACACACATATATACTGATGAGTTCAGAAAACAACAAACTACCTGCAATATACTCTTCTATGCTGCTTAACTGTGAACAGGAAGTCAAACTCTCAAAATTACATTTGTATAATGCATGGATTCTTGTCTCAGCACCCTGATTACTAAAACCACTTATAGCATATGTGGCAGCTGTGACACACAGAATTTATAAACAGATCATTTTCTGTGTTTTGTTTGCTTTCATTGTTAAAATACCCACTATGTGGGAAAATACTGGTTTACTGGAAGTCTGCTGGTCACGGTTCTGCTTGATAACTGACCTCCTTTTCATAATCCTAATGATTCTGAGATCTAGCCCAGCTTGGAATGGGATCATCAGTAGAGAGGGACTTTTGAAAATGACCTCCTGGGTCAGTGAGCAAGCAAGCAAGCCCAGAACCACTCACGACTGACTGGGTCAAAAGGGAACTGTTAAAATGCCAGATAATATAATGGTTGTCCACAGATGCACACATACTATATGTAGGACAGCATGCCCCTCAGGTAACATTCAGGGTCAACCCTTGAATTCAGGGAATCAAGAGTAGAGGAGACAATTGCATTCTGTATAGTAGGGTAATGCTCTATATCATGAAGGCTGAAAGAGAGGAAAAACAGACTTTCACAGATTCAGTGAGAGAGAGTTAAGACTCACAGAAGAGAGAGCCAAAATCCAGAATGT
This sequence comes from Neoceratodus forsteri, assembly GCA_016271365.2. Classification (NCBI taxonomy): domain Eukaryota; kingdom Metazoa; phylum Chordata; order Ceratodontiformes; family Ceratodontidae; genus Neoceratodus; species Neoceratodus forsteri. The sequence continues at coordinate 1,161,959,509 of CM028130.1, forward strand.
GATGCCAAAACATGAAGAATGTTCTCTGATACAGGACACAAAAATGTGCACAGAGACAAAGTTCTAAAAGCTTACAGTAAGAACTTGGAATTTACGTCAGTTCAATTAGGAATGGGTAAAAGGGTTGGCCAGCTGTGTAAGAATCCATGTTGCCTGGACGCAGTAACTCTAAAAACAATAGTTCAGGCTCAGATTTTTCCACTGTTTGATAATGCAGACATTCTCCATGATTACACTTTAAGTGACAAGCTGCACAAGTTAGAGGTATTGTATAATCATCTTGCTAGACTGATCAAGGACACTCATCATTGTGAGCTTTATTCTAGGTTGGTCTGGATTTCCCTGCCGGACAGAAGGAAGCTACCCAAGTATTTGTTAGCATACAAAAAATGTTCTGGGATTGTCCCAGAGGAGAGTTGATCCCTCTTTGAGAAACTCATGTTTATGGGAAATGGTGGTTCCAAGGACACAAACTAAAATATCTATGCATTTTTTTAGCCAGTTCATGCTTACTTTATGGAACCAACTTCCGTTGAATTCAGACCTCCTTCAGCTGCAACTTTAAAACATTGTTTTTTTTGCACCATATTTCAGTACAGGATGTTTGTCATTGCATTGTGCAATCTGTTTGATTATTTGTTAAGGAATGTGTGAAATCTAAATATTGTAGTAATTCTGTATACATATTGGGCTGGATATTCAAACTGCGCCATTCTGTGGCGCAAGCCCTTGCGATGCTCAAAAAAGTTGCGCAGGGGTGTGGCCGGGGCGATATTCAACGGAGTTGCGCTATTGAGCAACTCCTATGAATATCGCCCCCGCCACAGCCACTGTGCATGGTGCAGTGGAACTTGCACCACCGCAAGTGGTCAGAGTGGAGTATTCAGACGCGGTGGCGCAGTTCCATTGCGCCATCACGCAATCTGCGATATTCAGAGTGACATGCAAATGGGGCCATAATTTATGCAAGGTGCACGGGGCCATTTGCATCTAATTTACAGCCCCATTTGCATGCCATTAGAATGTGGTGCGATCCCGACGACTTGCGCCTGGCGCCTGCCAGGCAGCAGCCGTCGGGACCGACGCCTGCAACCCGATCGCGCATAAAGTAATCTCCCCCACCAGCCCAAATGCCGCATAATGTAACAAACCCCTCCCGACTCAGCCCCGATCATGAAGAACTCACCCTCAGATTAGCCTCGATCATGGCAGATACACTTCATTTCGACATCGCCGATCGCACGCAGAACACACTTCACCCCCCACTGGCTCGATCATGGGCATATCGCCAACCTCTGTTAACTGTCATCCCCTGGTGATTCTAGTGTCCCCCCACCACCACGAGCCCCACCATCCACCCTGTCAGCGGCGGCAGCAGCACTTCCACCGCCTGCCGCCCCTCGCCTGTCAGCTGACTGACAGCTCGAGGGCTGCACGCCATTGGTTCAGAGCAAGAGCTATCGGGTGTAGCTATCGATAGCTAGAGGAGTCAGATATGTGAATGAATGAATTCATTCACATATCTGACTGCCTTCAGAGCCAGAGTATGCACGCCCATTGGCTCTTGCTCTGAACCAATGGGCGGCAGCCTACCGCCAGCTGTCAGTCGGTGGGCGGATGCGGCAGGTGGTGGTGCTGCCACCCGCCGCTGACAGTGGGGAGCGGGATGGGGCTGCGGGTGGTGTGGGTGGGGCCACTAGATCACCAGGGATTTTGGACTTTGGGGGGTTTGACCTTATGCCCATGATCAAGCTTCGCATGTCCACTGGACCACCAGGGATACTGGTCTTTGGGGGTTGACGTTATGCCCGTGATGGGGCTAGTGGGGTGGAGAGTGTGTTCTGCCCACGATCGGGCTAGTCGGGGGTGGGTGAGTTCTGCCCGCCGATCGGGCTGGGGGTTGTGGACATCTGCCCGATCGGGCCAGAATGGGGGGGGGTTGTTGCATTTTATGCCCAGAATCGGGCTGCTGCAGGGGGAATACTCGCTGCCCACGATCGAGCTATGGGGGTTACTATTATGCCCGGCGATCGGGCTGCAGGAGGCACAGGAACAGGAGGCCACCCACAGGTGGCAGCTGCTGTGTTGCGCCCCCTGCACGTGCAGCTCACCTGTGGGTGGCCCTCGACTTAACTTTTTTGGCTTAAAGTTGTGGAGGCGTAGGGGTTGCGCCTGCACAACTCTGCACGGCCTGGCTTAACATCACACTGCGCCCTTTATGCATGGTTCCTCCCCCTTCGGTTGCACATGCCTTCATTATCATTGCGCTGTTGCTCAGCATGTTTTCGGTGGCGCAACTGCCTCCTGCTGAATATCGCAGAATGGCGCAATTTCGGACTTGCGCGAGCGCAACCCTATTGCGCTTGGCTCAACTCTTTTGAATATCCAGGCCATTGTCTGTAATTGTATGTTATTTGATTCACATGGGTCACCATTGTAAATGGGCTATGCTCAGTGATTATAACCATAAATAAATGAAATGAAACTTAGTGTTTTTCAATTTGTACTTTTGTGTTTAAAACCTGTTTATTTTGTTTTTCTGCGTGTGTTTATATTCCCCATTAGTTTGCAATATATTCTGTTATTTTGTGGTAAATATATACTATATTTCTGAGACTGCAGTGTTTGAATAAGTGAAAGTAATCTATTTATGGGGCCAATATGCTGATCCACCTTTGACAGTAATACCAACTTAAAAGTAAACCAGATCTAATACAGAGTAGGGATAAGGTTACCTGGAGTGACTGGGAGTGTCCTATGTCCCAACTGGCCTTGTGCTATGTGAGCAGGAGCCTGTAGTGGAATGAGAAGGGAGCAGCCCCAAGTGAGTCATGACCAGATTGGTGGAAGTGTTGACAGAGTAAGCAAGCCAGTCTGGTATGACCAGCCAAGGTGCCTTAGCTGATTTTGTGGCAAACAGGTAACATCAGATGGAACTGAATGTTTTGCTTACCAAACTAATGCCAAACATGTGACGTCTGACAGAGTAGTGTGTGCATGAAAAAGTAAGCAACTACATAGCATGTCTAGAAATGGATTGACAGTAAACATTACCTGTTCAATTGCAGAGCAGGATATACAAAGGGGGATACTTTATACACTGCTGCTTTGTACTGTTTCTCTTAGAAGTGTAATATTGTGAGCAGACACTATGCCTGGAATATAGAAGATGTTTATAGTGGCACAGCTACAGGATTTGTGCCAAAGAAGAAGTCTCCCTTATGAGGAACAGATGGTGTCTAGTGTCAGTGTCAGTGACTCAGCTCAGCCAGTTGCACACACAACTCTGAGGCTGGAAGAGCAGAAGGTTGTGGGTTCTAGTTCCAATCCAGGAAGTTGGGATAAAATCCCAGTACTGACACTGTAATGCAGCATGAGTGGGGTGCTGCACTCCTGAGGTGCTATCTTTTGGATTAGATGTTAAACCAACCCATCTGCTTGTTCTGGTGTTGTTCAGGTGGACATTAAAATCCTATGGCACTTCACAAAAGGAGGAGGGGAATTTCCCTGGTGCCCTGGCCAAATTTCCCCCATTCACTAAAAATACCATCGACAGCTTAATTTGGTTCAATTTCAGTTGATTTACATCTGTATCTCCCCCACCACCACCACCACCACTGGGCCGAGGCTGAAAACAGGAAGAGTTGCCTAGTTCTCCTTTCCCAGTCAACAAAAACTAAATAAATGTCAAAAATTTTTTTGATAGAAATGTTTCTACCCTGGCTACATTCTTTGGTCAGGAATGTACCCTGGTCCCAGAGATGTACCTCATTTGGACCTGTGTCTCCAGGCCTCCCCTGCCATGATTACATGCCAGCTACCTCCCACAACTCTGTCCTCCATGGTAGGGGTTCCAGGGAGGACCATCCAATTCCCTACCTGACGCAGTCCATCATGTGGACCAAGACCCAGTGTCAGCAGGCACTAGGACCCAGAAGAGCCAGGAGTCCAGGCCATCATTCAGAGGACTGTGAGTTTCACTTTCCTTCATCTGGCATCTGCCACCTCCCCAAAGTGAGCGCAGCTTCTGTTAGATTTGTGTGCACACAGCACATCCACTAGAGTGGGAGGAAGCTCCCTGGCCTAGCCACAGGGCTCACTGCTGTGCCAAAGCTCACCATCAACCATCCTAAGCTGAAGCACTCTACCATGTGGGAGTTATCTCAGCTTGGTCTGCCTCGTCACATGACCACCAGGGTTCACTCTTGAAACAGAGTCATCTGTTTGGCAGCACACTGCACTGCGCTGGGCCATCAGGGTGGCCAATGAATGTCAGACTTCATACAGACCCTCATGAAATGTGATCAGGAGAATGGTGAGACTGTAGTCACAAAGGAGACTGGCCAGGGTTGTGTGACTGACGTCCGTGAAAGTGAGCCAAAAACCAGAACCAGGGTGGCTGAGCAACCAGAGCAGACTGAAAATATGAGACTGTAGCTTACTCTGGTAAAGGTAAAGGCAGATGTAGAGCTGCAAAAGGCAGAGGTGGAGGCAGATCTGCAAAGGCAAAGCTGGAGGCAGAGGAGTGAGAGACAAAGTGCCAACACCGGATCCAGATGTGAGAGAAGTGAGAGAACAAGCACCAGCATGAGATCCAGCTGTATGGTTGGGAGCAAGAAAAAGAGTTCCAGCATGAGATCTAGATGCAGCAGGAGAAAGAGAACAAAAGCACCAGGCGATACAGAGAATGTGAACACTTGAGAAGGAAATGTGAACATGAGAGAGAAGTGGTGATTACATAGAAACACAGAATTTGAAGGCAGAAGAACAAAGGTTCATTGAGTCTGTCTTTATTATACTACCTCATCCCACTGACCTACTGCTCTGGAAGGCTGTATCACTCTCCCCTCACCTACTATCCCACCCCTCAAACTTATGCTGCCTCTTTGGAGACTATGAATCCTTTTCCCTGTCCCAGCCATCTTTAGGGGTTCCACTACTCTTTCAGTGAAGTAGAACATCCTCAAGTTTCTCCTGAATTCCACAAATCAACATAAAACATACAATAAGTACTGGCATTGGAGGTACCCATCAAGAAGCCAACACAATTCTAACTCAGCCCTGGTCCCCCCTCCTAATTACTCAAGGTATTAGTGTTTTCCACCTCAATGCTAGGAGCCTCCTCCCTAAACTGGATCTCCTCACTGTATGGGTCTCTCATTATTCTCCAGACATCCTCTGTATCACAGAATACTGGCTCTCTTTCAGGATTCCTGGCTCCAGCTTGCCTATTCCAGACTATCACCTCTCTAAGCAGAACAGGGGTAAACAAGGGGGTTGGGTTGCCCTATATGTCCACCAGAGACTGTCCTGCACCATCACTCTCAGGGAGGCTGCACCCTCCTCCCATGAGTTTCTGCTAGCCACGATTTTCCTTCCCTCATCACTACCCATTTTTATTGGTGTTTTCTAAGCCTCACAAAGAATTTCTACCTCTTCTCTGGTGGACTCACTCTCCACTCTCTCCTCACACTCTTCTGCCGGTGAGCTCATACTCCTGGGTGACTTCAACATTAATTGGCTTTCCCCAATCTCCAGACTGACCACCCACAGGACTGAGTCCCTTACCCTTTCAGAACTCCTCACAGAACCCACCCAATTCAATCCCCAGTCATCAAACCATACCCTCTTGGATTGGGTTCTTGCCTCACACCCCCACCGCACTGTTACATCAGGTATATTGCAGATGCCTTCAGTGACCACTGCATGATATTCTGTGTCAGGAAAATCCATCTCCCTTCCTCCTTCCCAAAGTACATCTGGGCCAGGTCCCATCAGTCACTGAACAAAGAAGATCTACTGGGTGACCTGTCTGCAACTGACTGGTCCGCCACGCTCACCGCTCCAGACGTTGTTAGGCCCTCCCCCTGTTACACTCAGTATTTACTTCTGTCCAGGACTAGCATGTCCCCATCATGGAATTGATGGTTAAATCCTCGTACCACCCCTGGATCACCTTTGATCTCATTGACTGGTACAAGACCCATGACCAAGCCTGAGTCAGGTATAAATTATCCTGATCCCTATTCACTCCCTTTTTGACCCCCTCGGCCCAGTCCTCTTCCTCTGTCCTCATTGTTAAAAGCTCATCAATGTCTGACCCTGCCTCTGTTGCTGTTCACTTCAGTGAGTTTTTTACCACTTGTGCTCTTCCTTCCTTCCCTCCCATCTCCTAGCTTCTCACCTCTCCCCCCCCCTCCCTCCTCCTTACCTCACCTTTCCCTGAGTTTGATTCCCCCATCACTCCCCAAGAAACCCTACTCTCCCTTTCTTCATTCAACCCTTCCAAATCTAGCCCAGAGGGCTTGGACCCTAAACATCTCCACCTGTCAGCTCCTACCATAGCCTTCTCCCTTATTCACCTCCTAAATCTCTCCTTCTCCCTTTGCACTATCCCTCAGTCTTGGAAGATTGCCAAGGTTCTCCCCTCCACAAAGACAGTGATCCTTCCGCTTCTGATAACTTCTACACTATCACCCTCTTCCCGTCTCTTGGAAAGCTTCAGGAGAAACTAGAATACTCACAACTTGCAGACTTCCTCAACTCCTCTAACTTCTTCTCCTCATTCCAGTCTGGCTTTAGGAAGGATCATTCTACCATCTTCTCCCTACTTAGGGTCACTGACTCCATCCTCCCAGGAATAGAGTAGGAGCACATCACAGTGGCCATTTTCATCAATCTGGTCAAAGCCTTTGATTCACTGTCCCACTCACTCCTCCTGAATAAGATGAGCTCAGCCGGCCTCTCAGCCCCCGCTGTCAACAGGTTCCATTTCTACCGCTCAGACTGTCAACAGTCAGTGCAGGTTGGAGGCGTAATTTCATCACCCCTCCCTATCATGGCCAGGGTACCAAAGGGCTTCATTCTGGGTCCAACCCTCTTCTCCATCTTCCTAAACTATCTCCTCTCTGCCTGTGCCAACTCACATATTCACATGTATGCAGATTGCACCGTTCTCTACACCTCCAGTCCCTTGACTGCATTTCTGGAAGTCTCGCTCCAGCAAGATTTTCACAATGTTCTGTGCTGGTTTCAGTCCAGCCAACTTCAGTTTAACATGAAAAAAACTATGTCTATGATCTTTGGTACCAGCCAGAAGCTGGGCCTTCTCGCCCCTTCCCATCTTCTACACACTGGCTGGCACACTGCTTAATGTAGTCCCAACTTTCAAGTACCTCAGTGTGAGGTTAATTATACAATGGCAAGAAATTTCCAGGACTCTAATTGGTAGTGATGCTATTACACAATAACATCACTGTATGGATTTCGCAGATGACGACCACTTATATTTTTCAGAAATAAAGATATATTGCCACACTAAAAATCTACTAAAATGTTTTTAAAATAATTTTTTTTTTTGTATAACATTGAGCCATTGTATAATTGCAATACGGCACTCCAAGGTCTGTGTTACTGTGTAATAACGTCACTCCTGGGGTGGTGGAAGCACTCGGCTTCACCTCATGCTTCAACCCACTCCAGGAGTGACGTTATTACATGATAACACACACCTTGTCATGCATTATTGCTTAAATAGCAGACTTGCCTTCTCCACATTGATGCCATACATGCCAAACTCTGCCCCATACTCAGTGCTCTGTACTGCAGTATGGACTGCCTTTCTCTCTAGGTACACTGGGAGCTGGTTATCATATTGGTTCTCCCTGTTTTTGACTATGCAGATGTGATTTTTGGCACCACCCCTCCACCTCCCTTGTCAGACAGGACACCCTCTGCAACACCTTCTGCTGCTTTGCTACCAACTCACCCTCTTGTGCCCACCACTGTTCTCTTTACTCCTTCGTAGCCATCCTCCCTCTCCCCTCATGTCTCCAGTCCCACTGTGCTTCCCTTATCTCTAAATACTGATTTGGGTCACTCCCCTCATACCTTCAGTATCTCATCTCCTCTCCCCATCCTTGTCTCCTTCTACTTTCTGCACTCAAGGGACCAGCACACCTTCTTCCTTCCCCACCCACACTCTTCAGCCAAGAAATCTGCTTTCTCATACCGTCTCCCCTCCCTCTGGAAAAAGGCTACCCTCCTCTATCCATCTGTCCCCCTACCTTCCCTCCATTAGACGCCAGCTAAAATTCCTCCCTACCATTCCTGCCAACCTTCTTCCTGAACACTTCCTTACCCTTGCCTGCCTTTTGACCACCACATACCTCTCCCTCCTCCCTAACCTCATAGTTCTGTTAACCTTGTTTAGTTTATCAATCTGTTTTGACTCATTCTTTCAGCACCAGCTCAGCCTCCCATCACTCTGGCGCTATGCACTTTCTGAGTTTACCCAATTTGCACAGAAGACTTGTATGCTAATTTATTTGCCCTTCATATACAGTGTTTTGCCAGTTTGTCTGTACTGCAATCAATGTAAGCTTTTTATGTCATTGTCATTGTAACCACATCACCAGACTGACTGTATTTTGTTTGTAATTGTGCTTTTTCCTTCCCCTTTCCTCTGAGTCTCATCTGGAAATGAGCATCGGCTCAATATGCCTCTCCCAGTTAACAATTTTTAAATAAATAAGTACATTTTAGTGACAGAATCAAAATAACAGAATAAGACAGTTTTCCTGTAGCATCCTAGAGGTGTTGGTTAGCAGCAGTTCTCTGTTCCACCCAGTAAATTAGTTTAGAAGCTCCAGGGAACAAATTGATTATTTTGTGTCATGTCATATAATATCCAAGGATGCCATCTGTCTTCAAATTGTGGTAGTTTCCCCATAACTGGTATGTCAGTTTCTCTCAGGTATAAATAGTGTCACAATATGTTGCCAATATGACAGGACTGGCAGGGTGGGCTGTAACCAAAGTCAGGTTATGGGCGTGTTCGCAGCCAACATAAAAACATAAAGCAATGAGCAAGACCAGGGTCTCTGTCCTTCCATCGGGATGGCTAGGAGGAATGTGACAGGATGTAGAACCTGTGGGTCCATGGAAATGAGTGGCAGGTGATCCTTTAACTGTTCCCAGAAATCCTGCAATACAGGGCAGAACAATAAGATACGAGTCTGCTCAGGTCCCGTTTCCCCACACCATCTCCAACAGGAACCAAAATGGTCCCCCATGTATTTAACCTGATTCCTAGGGGCAATAAAATATCACTGTCTGCACTTCCAGGCAAATTCCCACTAGCTAACTGAAGCTATGGCTTGAAGAGGCAGAAGGGAATATTTAACCCATTGTTCATAGGTATAAGACATATTGAATTCTTGGTTCCATTCATCTAGTATATACCTAGTACCCCTATACAGATGACTAATTAAGTTGCCAACGTCCCCCTGTGAAAGATCCATAAATATGGGAAGAAGGAGTGGACGGGAGTCTGGAAGTTTGGGAGAACATTGCGGATTATGTAGGAGGTACGTACAAATTCTCACCCTCAGGCACCAAGCATGTAGTTTTTGCTAATTCTATCTGGTGATACTCTCTAACCTATCATTTGGGATATCTAATGTCCTCAACTCTGAAAGCTACCCTGCTACTAGCTTCAGAATTATCATTTACCATGCCAGCAGATATAACGTACCCTACCTTTTGTTGTTATTTTGTACTCATTGTAACCTGTAATCTGTTCTGAGTTTGTTTACTTTGTGATTTGTTTTTCTGTTCTCCATTCCCAATACCCCAGGTCACACCTGGAAATGAGCCTTGGCTGAGTGTGCCTTTCCTGATTACCAGTTTTTAAATAAATAAGTTAAAATAAGCTGAGCTAACTACTGGCTTGCATGAGTCACTAAAACAGTTTTAGGGAGTTAACTATTGGCTGAAGTGAGCTGGTGCAAGCCAACACCAGGACACCACTGGTAGTGGACTACACAATCATACTAGGAGTACTAGGAATACATAGGGTGCTACAGGCCCATAGACCCATAAGGCCCCTACACTTACATATTGCTTGAGACACCTGTGTTATTTAACAAGTATCTATCAAGCCTATTTTTAAACGTGTTCTTATTAGTACTGAGCACTATATTTAAAGGTAATTTATTCCAGGGTTTCACTACCCTTTGTGAAAAGTAGAATGCTCTTTTTTTGTGTTACATTTTTGTTTCACCAACTGAAGTGGATGGCCTCTAGTACTTGTCACAAATTTGCTCAGCAGGTCAGCCCTCTACTCCCAAACTGCCAACCTCTGAGCATAGGATCTGTGGACAGTGAACAGAACAAGGTAACCCTCTTGTCTGTTTTGTGGGTTTGAGTCACCTTAGTCTCAAGTTCCGGAGGGATTCAAACTGATAACCTCTTGTTAGCATACCCAATTATCAGACTTAGATAATTCTGTCTTCAGGGAGCCAGATATCTTTGCCTACAGGCTCCTAATCAGGTATTACAAAATGAACCCTTAGAACTCTATGCAAGACCTTAAATAACTTTATCCATTTCCCAGTTTGGTATCACAATAAGCTCATACACAGTGTCAACTATAACCTTCAAAGCTTCACTTATATAGAAAAAGAAATTTCAAGGCACACCAGGCAGTTTCCGTTTCTAAAATATATATCTTTACTTTAAAATAGATAAAATAGGAAAACAGTAAAATACAGGACAAAATGTCCCAACACATACAGCCTTAAAAACAAAACAGGTTTAAAGTGCAAATTCCTATAACTAATAACACTCAGACTGAACTTAGCTAATGCATTCTTACTTTCTTAATCTTTCAGTGCTTTGATGTTCCTCCTCCTCCTCTCAGTCAGAAATATGAATGTGTGTCTCTGTAAGGTCTGCTCAGTTGGTTTAAAAAACAGTCTTGAGCCGGCCTTCTCTCTGAGGTCACCTAACTCCACCTTGGTGTAACAAAATCGACATTTTATAACATGTGATGGCCTACTAAGATATTTAAAAAAATAATAGATGACATAATAAATTGCCTCCCTTTATGTAACTAGTCAAAACCAGTATGTGATCTGTTTCCCCTGGACATCAACAGTCTCTTTGATGTAAGTCACTGTATATTCCATGCAAATGTGTATTAGACTCCTTAATTTTGTCTGGGACCTGGTATCTAGACATCAAAGGTCTCTTTGATGAAATGAGATGGCTTCCTGGGACGATGGTCCAAACAACATGCATAGCAGATCAAAGGCTTTCCCTGAGGGTGTCATGAATGGCTAATTTTATTTCCTGAGATCAAAGCAAATTGACAAGGTAATTGCATTTCAGATCTTTGTAGTTTAAAATACCTCCTGTCCTTTGAACTTATCCCTTGGGGGTTTTGTGTCAACTTCAGCAAGACAGCATTCTCTCTTGACACAGTCCATCACCCATTTTTTTATATTTACAAAAAATGATACAGGAATCAGAACCAGCTGTCCAAGTGTGACAATACTGACTAGCAATTGTTTGTATTCCAAGCCACAATCAATTAATAAGTTGACATCGTCAATTATATCCCAAACAAATAATAGGTCACCCCTAAGATGCCTTTGCTCTAAAGACATTAAATTTAATTCATGTAATCTATTTTCATAGGATATATGTTTGGTGAAAAAGAAAGATTTTGTAATTCTTTTTTGTACCCTTTCTATCCTATTAATATATTTACGTAAATAAGGGGACCAAAGCTGGGATGCATAATCCAAATGTGGACATACAAATGTACAAAAAAGAGGAAAAAGGACCTTGGAATTTCTGGATATTATATTTCTTTTAATTGAGTACCAGATTGTGTTTGCTTTATTAATACTATTTGTGATTTGAATGTCAAAATTAAAATTGCAGTCTATCATAACACCAAGATCTTTCTCATGTGCTTTATTCATTATTGGCTCCTTATACAAGAAATAGTGATGTTTTATATTCTTTTTCCCAAAATGCAAAACTGAACACAAACAGGTACAGTGGAGCCAGCCATAAGGCAACACAGTAACTTGCAGAAAATGAAATGTTACAAAAAACTGCATGACAAAAAGGGCTTAATTACCATTGAATTGCACCATTCCTAGCAAAACATACTTCAGCATTTGGCAGGAATACTGCCTTGTACTCTGTTGAATCCTGGCTGGGGCCTCTGTATCTAGAGGCTATAGGCTGTTGGTTAACTAGGATCTGCAGCTTATCCTGTAGGTAGGGAAATGGGCAGACTAGGTGGGCCAAGCGGTCCTTATCTGCCGTCAAAGTCTATGTTTCTCTGTTTCTATGTAGAGGCTGAGGCCATGTCCTCCATGGAGAAAGGGAAGGGGGCTTACAAACAAAACTAATAGCATAGTCAAGCATTTAAATCCATGTTTAATGCTGAGTCCAGCAGAGAGCCCAGTCAGTGGAGCAGGGCCCGAGACTGCTGAGCATCATTCTGTGAGGTGCCAGTATTTTCTCCTCTGAGTTTTCCCTTCTCTTGAGATAGTGGTACAATGTGTCTCCAAAATTTAAAATGCACACAACCAGAGTGCGCAGAGATGCCATGCTTCCCCCTCCTCCTTTGCCATGCCACATTGGGCCTGGCCACCTGGGGTCACCATGATGAACTCACACAATAGACAATGGGCAGTGACTCACCCCAGAACACAAGAGCCTACTGGGATGCACAGATATTTTCCACCCCAGCCCTCTGACAGCCTGGGCTCAGCCCCATACTTGGGTCACCAGAATCACAAGCTACAGCATTGCTACTGCGGCAGTGGCCTGGCTCAGATTAAGTGCATTCTGCAATTGCAGTTGTGATTACTATTTCAGATGATGACCAACCAAGGAGGTGAGTAGAGGTTTGTGCCAACACCATCTGTGGGAGTCAGGGCCAGGGCTAGAGTGCACCACTTAGAATGAATGCCCAGTTGTCATACTTTACCTTTGGGGAGTCAGGGGCAGAAATACACCACCAGAGTTGGACTCCTGATGGCTATAATGAACTTTTTTTTGGGGGGGGCAGCAGAAGTGTGGCACTGGGGATGGACTCCTGGTGACTGTAATGAACTTTGGGGGAGTACCACAAATGCACCACTGGGGAGGGTCTTCTGGCAGCTATAATGAACCTTAGGGGGGGTAGCAGAAACACACCACTGAGGATGGACTCCTGGTTGCTGTAATGAACTTTTGGGTTGTAGCAGAAACCCACCACTGCAGATGGACTTCTGGTGACTGCAATGAACTTTAGGGGAGTAGCATTAATATACTACTGGGGATCCTTCTGATGACTGTAATGAACTTAAGGGGGGGTTACCAGAAATGTGCCATTGTAAATGCTTCTAGGGACTGTAATGAACCTGGAGGGAGGCAGCAATTTGCCACGAGGGATGGAGTCTCAGTGGCTTTAACTAACATTGGGGGTAACCAAAACACATCACTGGGGATGGACTCCTGGTGGCTGTAATGAACTTTGTGGGAGGGCAACAGAAGCAGGTCACCAGAAGTGGGTCTTTGGTAACCAGGTAAGGTTCACTGTGTCCCTATAAACCATATCATGTGTGACCCTGAGTTAAATATTACCACCAGTGCTCCTATTTGCTCCCTGAAAACAGACCTTCAAGGCCTGTTTTCAGGGGTGAACTGGGAGCACTGGTGAGGTTAAGTGACTTGCTCAAGATCACACAGTGTGCAAGTGGAGGCTGTGGGAATCAAACCCAGATCTGCTGGATGTACCAAGCTCACTAACAGCTTGTTACTCTAACTTCTAGGCTATACTGCCAGCCCAAAAAGGCAGAAATCTGTTCTTGGTTGGAATCCAACCTCTACTCTTTGCTTATAATGCCAAGGCGTATCCAATGCACTACTCCAGCCCATTATGGGATGTTGGTACAAATGCAAAAACACTGTCGGGGCAAATATATTTGTATACAACAACAAGGTGGTCGAAAACACAGTTGTGTGCTGTGCAAGAACACAAACAGCTTATAAAAATGCCATGAAAAATGATGAGCATGAGTAGCCAGTGGCTCCCAAAATTGTTGATAAGTTTTTAATAAATTTTAAATTGTTACTGCTTTTCTGTTATAGGCGGACAAGAAAAAGCGTCTAAAAAATTTATTTTGATATTTTAACCACCCCTCTCCCCACACACAGACACACACTAACTTAAAAACTACTGAATTTTTACCACATTTGGCAGGTTCTGAAACCCTGCCACAAAAAGTATGCATGCCAATTTTAGGCTTCCAGGACGGGAGTACTTTTCAGAGGAGAAGGTTCATGAGAACAAGGAGGCATGCAATGAAGCGGAGGGGGGGATTTAGAAGGAATGTGAAGAAGTACTTCACTGAAAGAGTGATGGGTGCCTGGAACGGTCTTCCAGTGGAGGTGGTGGGTGCAAAAGCAATGATGGGCTCCAAGCATGCATGGGATAGGCACAAAGGAATCTTGGTAGGAAAGTCGGGAGTAACTGGAGATCAGGTAAGGTCTGCGGTGACAGTATATGGCAGGGAAAAATGTGCAGACTGAGTGGGCCATGCAGTCATTACCTGCCAACAAATTCTGTTTCTAAATCACAGACGAGTTCTAATTGGCCACAAATAGTAACTTAATATAGAAATGCTTACTCAACCTATACTATAGTGAACTGCTGCTCCGCTACTGTATATAATGTTGTGATCTTATCAGGGTTCAGCATTGAAACCAACAATCATTGCATTACAGTCAAACCTTGATACACTTCACTAGGATGGGATAGGATGGTGACCTTATCCAGTGTGGAACCTTAACCTGTGGGGAACATTACCCAATGTGGAACATTATCCAGTATAGGACCTTATCATGTGGGGGACATTATCCAGTGTGGAACCTTATCCACTGTGGGGCTTTATCCAGTATGGAACTTATCCAATGAGGGACATTATCAAGTATGGAACTTTATCCACTGTTAGACATTATCCAGTGTGGAACCTGATTCACTATGCAACTCTGTCCAATGTGAAACCTTATCCACTGTGGGACATTATCCAGTATGGAACTTTACCCACTGTGGGACATTATCTATTGTGGAACCTTATTCACTGTGGGACATTGTCCAGTGGGAAACCTTATCCACTCTGGGCCATTATCCAGTATGGAACTTTATCCACTGTGGGACATTATCCATTGTGGAACCTTATTCAATGTGGGACATTGTCCGATGTGAAGCCTTCTCCACTGTGGGACATTGTCAAGTGTGAAAACCCATCCCTTGTGGGACATTGTCTAGTCTGATAATACAAAATGAATGAAGCTCTGCACTCATGGGTAAACAATTTTCAAAGTAAATCTCCCCCATTAGAAGGCCTGCTGAAGGGCTGAGGTGCTAGGGGCTACTGGTTGTTCTCCAGGCACTTTTGCCAACAAACTTTGCATTGCTTTGAAAATTATTTAACCATGACTGCAGAGCTTCACTCATTTTGTATTATAAGCCTGCTGCTTTGCTCTAGCACCGCCGTGTCCTGTGTGCACCTTCCTAGATACTGTTGTCCAGTCAGAAACTTTTTTTGGTCTTTTTTTTTTTCTTGCTCCTCCAAACCTCCCAGTCAGCCACTCCTTCGGGCCACCAAGGACCACCACTGCACCACGCCCCATCACAGTCTGTTGACCCCTTTCTGCCATGACCCACAGGTAGCCCAATGTAACCCTTTATTGGGAGGGCCCCCCATTGGGCAGATGGAGGAGAAGTGCCCACAGGCACAGACACGTATCCTGGGCACGGCAGGGTCATCTCAAACACTTCTGGGCTACATTGCCAATGGGGACTGGCAGCTGTCATTTGGTGAACCGGGGGCAGACTTTCCACTTTTCTGCCTGACCCACCCTTCCCCCTCCCACAACAGGCCAGCCACAGTGGCAACCCAGGGGTGAGAGCATTTGGCGGCATGTCGAGGCACCACACCACCAAGAACTCCACCCCAAGCCACCTCCAGGTGCTGAAGGCCCACCCACCCCCCGGGAGGGAAGCATCCAAAGGACACTTTAAACTACCACCCCACCAGACTCCACTCCTGACACCCAGGCTTGGAGCGTGAAACCGGATCGCCAGTATGCCGAGCAAATACCTTCGCTCAGCACCACTGAGCCAGCATCAGTCTGGAACTTTATCCACTGTGGGACATGATCCAGTGTGGAACATTAGCCACTGTGGGACATGATCCAGTGTGGAACATTACCCACTGTGGGACATTACCCAGTGTGGAACCTTATTCACTGTGGGACATTATCCAGTGTGGAACCTTACCCACTGTGGAACATTATCCAGTGTGGAACCTTACCCACTGTGGGACATTTAAGGAATAATCCACAATAGGGTGTGGGTTGGGCTGGGATTTACCCATGGCTGGTGTGGTTTGGTCATGAGGGTGCAGGCCAAGCAACCAACCATGCCAGCTGTGCATAAATCCCAGCCCAACCCCATTGTGGGTTATGCTGATTATACAATTAGAAAAAAAAAGAACCACAGCAAAAAGTTTTAATAAAAATTTTATGTTTTCTTATTTTATGCTTAAAACAGAAAAAGAAAGGTCAATACACAGCATAAAATAGTCCCTAATGAGAAGTGGCATAAAATGCATTTAGGCTATGGAGGACATCACCATAGTAACTGTAAATACCAGAAGAAATGTAATGGGCTGAGTGACTGATCATTGAGGTAATTTAGCAGATCTGTCATTTTTTAGTCAATTTCACTTTAATTGATTGACTTCCCGGATCTGTGTCTTTGAAACATACAATTTGATATTGTTTTCACTAGGCATTGGTAGGTACTAAAATATCTGACTTCCAAGACTACCTGTGGGTATGTTGAAACTGCCCAAAATTACCCTAAAAATACTCAAATGAAAAAAAGAGTAGTTGATTCAGGTCGGGTAGTTACTACCCAGTTCATTCTATTACCTTAGTACCCGACCCTGATCATAATAAAAACCATGTGAAAGACTGCTGTTGACTATTACACTGTATGTTAGGTGCCCTGAGCCATTATACCCATGGTAGGCAGTGCTGAGGCAGGTACAAGAGGTGCAGCTGCTCTTAGTGAGCCTGCTGCTGTTTCCAAAAATTATGCTCATGGTGGGCATTGTTCAGGCAGGTACAAGAGGCACAGCTGCTGTGAGTGAGCCTGCTGCTGTTTCCAAAAAGTAATACCCATGATGAGCATTGCTCAGGTAGGTATGAGAAGTGCAGCTGCTCCGAGTGAGGCTGCTGCTGTTTCCAAAAATTATACCCATGGAGGGCATCAAAGTTACATAATATAAAACTGATGATTGACAAAAGAAAACTGAGAGTTGTGTGGCACATGTGGCTGGCATGGTGGCCGTGGTGATGGTTCTATTTGTTTTGTACACAACCTAGCCATCATATTCAGTATCACTGTTTGCAGGCTGTTGTTCATGTTCAGGGTTGGAATCACATAATTCAGTGTTTGGAATAATTGGGGAAACTGTCAGCATTCCTTTTGAGAAATGTAAGCCATTACACATTTACAGGACTTAGCAGTGTTCTTTGGTCAGTGACTATTCCTCCAGCTGCACTAAATATGCATTCTGAATATATGCTTGAAGGTGGACATCTGAGGATCATTGTTACAAGATTTGCTAGATCTGGCCATTTTGTTCTCTTTTGTTTCCAGTACAGTGATGGATCTTCCTCAAGACCAATCACAGTATAGTCGGCAAAATACTCCAGGATCATTGTGCTGTGTGAGATGGTTACCAGTCTAGCAGATGAACCAGCTGCATTTTCTTTATAGGATACTAGTCCATGTTGTTGCAGGTGACTCAGAAGTGATTTGCCTTTCTGACCCTTAACATAGGATGCCTGAGAAGTAGCTGTAGATGTCCTTTCCCTTGCTGATGACATTGGTGATTGTGAAGAATTTATAGATGTGCTATTGTGTGCACCAGAGGCTCATTCTGATGGTTCAGTAGGGTTTGACTTATGTACATCAGTTAATGGTGTTGGTGGGACAATGTCACATTTGGTTAGCAGAAAATCTCTCTACTACTCAATGTCACCCCCTGCAGGAAGGATAGCTTCAGTGTTCCCCTTAAAGCGGGTATCTAGCAATGTAGCCAACACATAGGTGTCGTTCTTAAAGCTGGCATTTATTCTCTGATCTGTCGACAGTCTGAGACTTAAGTCATCTGCCAGCATAATAACAGTGGTGTCTTCTTTTGACTGAAAGTCTTTCTTTATGTCATCAAGGAAAATGTGAAGAAATCTTTTCTGAGGAAGAACTTGATTCAGAGTTGCACTGCCTGCACTGACACCATACAGTATATGGCAGCCTCAAATGACTCCAATAAAGTGACCAAAGATTCAAGTACAGTTCAGCTGCTGGGATTGAGCATGATGTCTACTTTACCTATTTGATTCCTCATGGTGTAGTCATGTACAGCTTTTTTTCTGTTCAAGAAGCCTTTCCAGAATGTAAAATGTTGAATTCCAGTGGATTGGAACTTCCTGCTTTAATGTATGCAGTGGTAAGTTGTTTGATCTCTGCAGCCCTTCAAGATTTTTGTGCTTTCACAGAGTTGCTAAAATACCTACATATTTTCTTAGCAAGACCTAACAGGTTTTCAACATTTCTGTTTCCATTTAAGAAACTATGGGTGAGAAGATTTAAACAATGTGCAACACAAGGTATGTGTTGGTAGCTGCCATCTCTAACAGCTTTGGCTATGTTGGCACCATTATCTGACACTATGAACCCTGGAGAAAAGAAATACGGAGTAAACCATTTCTGGAATTGATGTTCCAGCTCCTGCAAAATATTCACAGCAGTGTGGTTTTCCCTCAAAAGTGGTGATACATAATACAGCCTGCTTCCTACTGCTTGCGATAATGTGGGGATTATTACTTTCTGACTAAAAACTTGCCCAATGAGCTGTAACAGTCATGTAGTCAATTGTTTGGTTACTGGTGCATGTATCTGTGGTTATGTGAACCTGCTTCACCTCAGAGAGTTTCAGCTGCTTAATGACTTCAGTACACACCAAGTCATACAACTGTGGAAAAGCCTTTGTTTGAGAAAGAGCAGCTGGTTCATTCCAGTGGGGTGTCAAACAGATGAGGCATACTGATGAGTCCTGGTAGGATGAAACACGTGTCTATGTCATCTGTTAGCACCCTTTGCAAACTGTGTGAGAGGCCTTTTGGCACCATGCAATTCTGCTTAAAGTTGAACCAGCATAAAATTCTGTGGTGATTTGCATATGCAGCCCATGATGCTTTGCATTGTGTGAGCATGTGTGATTTTGTATTTTCTTGAAACTTGGCTTCCCAGCCAAATGCCCTTTGGGGTAACCATTGCCTCAGTGTTTGAGCACAGAGGTTTTTTGTCTTTTAAATAGTTTTTTGTTTTCATGGGGTTCCCCAGAACATAACACAGACAGACCATCTTAGGGTAGCTGGTTCATTCCACTGGGGTTTCAAACAGACAAGGCATACTGGTGAGTCCTGGTAGGACGAAACACGTGTCTATGTCATCTGTTCGCACCCTTTGTAAACTATGTGAGAGGCCTTTCAGCACCATGCAATTCTGCTTAAAGTTGAACCAGCATAATATTCTGTGGTGATTTGCATATACAGCCCATGATGCTTTGTATTGTGTGGGCATGTGTGATTTTGTGTTTTGTTTGAGAAATATGCACGACAAGGAACGCATGGTTCATTCTGGTTCATGAACTTGAGCAAACCTTTTTGGGCAACAAAAGCAAAAGGGAGTTGACAATTGCCTTGGCCAACAGCTCTGCAATGGCTCTGGTTAACAGCTGGCATGTTGGATGCTTGTGGGTAAATTCTGATGTCCTCGCGACACTTTCTTTTAATGTTAGTTGACCAGTTGACCAGAATCACAATATTTATATATATGTGTGTATATATATATATATATATATATATGTTATTCTTCCTGTTGCGGCTCTGAGCAGGCAAGCTGCAGTCCTTGCTCAGAGAATCTCAGTTTACAATGTTGACTTCAGAGCTTCATTTAGCCTGCCTCGTTGCCCCATTTTCTGTTTTACTCCTCTGTTAATCCTGGGACCCCAGATGGTGGTTGAACATGCACGTGGAGGCACCAGTGATGGCCCCTTCCTCCCACCTGGCCTAATGCCTGGTTTCCATTGTGACTTGACACTGCCACCTAGCCTCCACCGGGTGGCACCCAAGAGCCAGGAAAACCCACTTCCCTTCCTGGGAGAGGAAATCTGCCTTGTGGCTGCTCAATTCAGCTCCTTGCCCCCCCCAGCTGACCCCCAATGATTCAGGCTTGTTCCTGAACCCGGGTCACCGGCATGGGAGGAGGTAAGATGCCCAGCATTTCAGCCCTCTGGGCCTCTGGGCCGACTCTGATATTTTTTATTTTTTGGGGTATGTAAGTTTCATGCCTTTTTCATATGGAGTACTACTTAGGGATTTTACAGTACTTGGTGGTGTCAAAAGAAAACAATCTATGTTTGTCTGGGAAGACTGCTAGGACACATTATATGATTCAATGTCAGTTCCTGCTTCCAGTTCATTGTCACTATGGTCACCGCCACCACAACCACGACTACCGCCCATACCAACCACACTGCCCCTTGTCCTGCCCCACTAAGTTGGGTGTTTTGCCTTTGCATGTCGTATCATTACTGATGTTCCAAAATTTGCAGTTTTCCACCATGACTGACGCTCTTTTGCACAGAATGCATACAGCTTGAGAGTTCTCTGCAGGGTCAATATAAAATAAATTCCACACCAAAGTTTTACCTTTTTTGCTTTGTGCCATGGTGCCTGGCGTTATTTCTTGTACAGTCAAGGAGGCCTGGGGGAAACCCTACACTGCCATTTCCTTGTTGAGATGAATTGTTCTCCTTCTTGATCATCTTCTTATTCTCACGTTTAGCAGATGATTTTTTTTCTGCACTTGTCTCTCATGCCTTACAGTGGCATCCTCTCCCACCCCCCTCATCAAAACTACAGACCTCATCACCACAAGATTCAGAAGAACTGGAAGTGTTATCATCATCATGTGGGACATAGCCTGGGCTGTCCCATTTCCAGTCCCCGCTATCACCACCATCTCTATCTGCATTCGCTGCATCAGCATCTGAGCTTATATCTGAGGAGGATGCCTCCTTGCATGCTGCTTCAGCAGCTGGAAGTATCCTGGCACATGGGGCAAAACATTCAGTACCTCTATGAGTAACTCCAGCCAGTTCTTTCAGAAACGTTACTATCATTTCATTGCTAACATGCATTTTAAGTTCAGCAGGACATTTAGTGTCAGTCCTGGTGATGTTATTATTATTGTCGCTATGTTCTTCATTAGTTGTATGATTCATATTGTCCATATCATTAACAGCTGAACATGCAACAGCACTGTGTTTCCTTTTAGTAGACTTAGACTGAGAAATATGAGACACAGTAGACACCGCTGTGAAAGGAATAGATATTGTTCTCACAGATCACATAGACTTTTATGAGCAAAGAAGGCCGAGGACCCTATATAATGCTCTCCCCTTTTTTAAGGGGAGGAGCCTGATGTGTAGGAGGCAAAATAGTTGTCCAGCTTGCCTTTAAAATCAGACATATGCTTAGTGCCTACCACTTCCAAAGGAAGACCATTTCAGATCTCAACCACCCTTTGATTTAACCAGTGTACCTTGCGAGTGGTCTTACATATCTCCCCTTTTAGTTGCAGGACATGGGCTCTGCTATTGTAATTTTGTTCTTTAAAGCTCTAGGCCCAGACAGTCCCACAGGTCATTTATGCTAAATGCAGAGAAAAGCAGACATAAGTCTCCACTGAGTCTCCTGTATTCCAAGGAATATAAACACAGAGACTGCAATCTGTCCTAGCAAGTTAAATCTCCTTAAGTCCAGATATGTTTACACCTCTGTCACTTGTGTTCTGTCATCCAACCAGGAATTAATCCATGCCACAATATTGGTCTGTATACCTAATTTTGCTAATGCTTCTATCAGCTCATAGTGAGGCACAATATCAAACGCCTTACTGTAGTCTAATTATATAACATCTACCAATTTACCTCTATCCAATTCCCTACTAACCATGTTATAAAATTGTAATAAGTTGGTCTGACATGACCTACCCTTGACAAAGCCATGCTGTAAATTATCAGACACATTCCCTGATAAATATTTCAATTTTTTCTTTAATTATGCCCTCCATAACCTTGCCAATATTTGACATCAGGCTAATGGGGTGGTAGTTGCACACCTGAATATTACCTTTTTTTAAAACAGAGATTATCATTGTCTGCTTATAACTATCTACCACAGAACCTGCATTCAGGGAAGTCTGGAAGAGAAAGATAATCGGTTCTGCCAATACGTTGGCACATTCTTTTATTACCCTTGGATGGACTCCATCACTAACTGTTGCAGAAACACACAGTGTAGCTATGTCACCATAATAAATGACAGGGCTTGGGGCACCTAACAAACAGTGTGATACAGCCTAAATGGCTTTCACTATGCTGCAGAGAGACACAAAGTATAGCTATGTCACAGTAATATATGACAGGGCTTGGGGCACTTAACAAACAGTGTGATATGGCCTAAAATGCTTTCATTATGCTGCAGAAAGACACACAGTATAGATATGTCACAGTAATAAATGACAGGGCTCAGCCAGGGGCACCTAACAAACAGTGTAATCCACAGTCATACAAGGCTTTCGCTATGATGCAAAGACACACAGTGTAGTTGACTAATACAGTAACAATTTAATGACAGGGCTAAGGGGCACCTAACAAACAGTAATATTCTTTCGAACCAGCTGCCTGTGCCTTGCCTTTGCCTTCTGTGTTTTTGTGTTCCCCACTTGCTCCTTCTCTGTTCTGTCCCCAGCACCACACCATCCACCTCCTTAACTGAGGCTGACCCGATAGTTACGCCCTCCCTGAGATCATTTCAGTCCCCAGCACTGACCCCCACTTCTTTTGCTCCTTCATGGAGGTTTTATTTTTACTTTATGATTTTTTTTATACAACTTTTAGTTAAATGATTGCTGAAGTTTAAATGTAGACTGTAGAGCGAGCGCCCGACTACAAACACAGAGCTGCTTCCACTCCAGACTGCTGCCGGCTGCTATCTGTGCAATATAGACTTACAACAGATGGAGCACAGACACCACTGACCTATCAGATTGTGTCATGTGCTCCTATTCTTGCTGTAAGCTCGAGAAGGATCCCACAGACTGCCTTCTAGTGCCTATTTCCAGCCTGGAAGTCCTGGCAGGAGTCCCAGAACCCCACAGGCTGCCCTAGGCTGCCCTGTAATGTCTGTTTCCAATTACCCATTACCCGTGTCAAAACTACCCAATCCAAGAAGTACACTTATGTTGGGTAAGGTAGTACATTACCCAAACTACCCTACCGAGATAAAAAATCGCCAATACCCGAACTACCCGACCCCACTACCCGTCAGATAGTCCATACCTAGTTTTCACTAATGGCTTCTGATTTTTCAGAACAGCATGGTTAGCAGGAGAAAAAAATGGCAGCTCTGTGAGAGTGTGTTGGAATGCTAAGCATTCTGCATAGAATGATTTTACCTTTTTTTTTACGTGCAGTCGCCTGGTACTTTATGCGGTGGTTATGCAAAAATTACCCAATGACATAAAGTAGCAGCTAACCAAACAGATTTTTTAGACCTCATTGTATAATTAAGCAATAATACACAACAGGGAGTGTGTTGTTGTGAGATTTATACACGCCTCGGGTGTGGTGTGGCACGAAGCCGCAAGCCAAGTACCGTAACCCATCCAAGGCATGTTTAAATTCTCACAACACACCCCCTGGAGTGCATTATTGCAATTATAACATGAAATACAAGACAAAATGTATTTTACATTGAGAATAAATCAATATTTTATTCATTTAAAAAAAATACAGTTTTGTTCGCCCACCTATGGCAAAATAGTCCCATCATTGTGAAATACAAGGTCTTCATATAAAACCTTATATTTTATAAAATTAATACATACATTGATTTGTTCTTGATAGAAAACACATTTTTTTTATTTCATTTTATAATCGCATCTGTGTCAGTGTTTCTAGAGCCTGGTAAAATATGTAGTCTTTAACCCAAGTTAATGCTGATTTCTAGCGAGTGATGGGGAAACATTCTGAGGAGGTGGATTCATGGCAGGAGGGCTCTGTATGTTTATTTGAATGCCTGCCACATTCCCTAAATGGATGCTATGACACTGTGATTGAAGGTGGAGTTACCGTTCCTTCAGATGCCTCCTATGTCATAACATTAAACAGGTACACATTGTAAAGAGGACCTTTGGCCCTAAGGTGACTGGAGCGGTACTTCAAATGTCCTATATAAATAAACATTTTACTACTACTACCTAAATTTTAGACACCACCCTGTTGTCAGTATGTTGTACTGTGGCCCTGTGTCAGGGAGGAGTCAGTCCCTGGTCATCACTTGCACAGACACCAATGTCGGATGATACAGCCGGAAGAGGAAAAGTGGCTTCACTAATCTCTGAGCTGCTTGTTTGTTGAATACCTGCTGGTGGGATTTATGTTGTGAAGTTTAATGGTTGATGTGCAATCAATGAATAAAGTCAGTCGCTGTCAGTCCCATTGGAGGTCCTGTCACAAAAACTATCTACAAACGCATCTAAAGAGCCGTGGAGAAGGCTGAAATAGGTACGTTCCTTTTTTTAATGTTTTTTGGCACTGTGTTTCTCTTTGTGGGTATAGGGGTATTTATGGTTAGCAAACTACTGTCTTGGAGCATTACCAGCTAGCTTAAAGCAAATGGCCATTTTCCAAGTTGCAAACATTCGGCACTTGATACCTATTTGTCCAGATATTATCAGGTCAGCAGTGGTCAGCTGGGACTTTATCCATGAGTTTGTTGTGGGATTTACACATGGCTAAAGCCTCAGTCTGACAAATCAGATTGCAGAATTTTACATGTCCATTTTATAATATCCAGTGTAGAACATTATCCACTGTGTGACATTATCCAGTGTGAATCTGTTCTTGGACATTATTCAGTGTGGAACCTTACCCACTGTGGGACATTATCCAGTATGGAATTTTATCCACTCTTAGACATTATCCAGTGTGAACCCTTATCCACTCTTGGACATTATCCAGTATGGAACTTAATCCTCTGTGAGACATTATCCAGTGTGGAGCCTTATCCACCCCTGGATAATATCCAATGTGAACTTAATCCACTGTGGGACATTATACAGTGTAGAACCGTATCCACTCTTGGACATTATCCAGTGTAGGACCTTATCCTGTGTGGAACATTATCCAACATGGGACATTACCCAGTGGGGGACAGTATCCAATGTGGAACATTATCCACTGTGGGACATTACCCACTGTGGGACATTATCCAGTGTGGGACCTCACCCAATGTGAGTCATTATCCAGTGTGGGACATTATCCAGTGTGGAACATTACCCAGTGTGGGACATTACTCAGTATGGGACATTACCCAGTGTGGGACAGTACCCATAGTGGCACATTATCCAGTGTGGGATATTATCAAGTGTGGGACATTACACAGTGTTTCACAATATCCACTGTGGGACATTATCAAGCATGGGACATTACCCACTGTGGGACATTATCTGGTGTGGAACCTTATCCACTCTTGGACATTATCCAGTGTGGAATTTTATCCACTCTGGGACATTAGCCAGTGTAGAATCTTACCCACTGTGGGACATTATCCACTGTGGAACCTTATCCACTCTTGGACATTATCCAGTGTGGAATTTTATCCACTCTGGGACATTAGCCAGTGTAGAATATTATACACTGTGGGACATTATACAGTGCTGAAATGTACCCACTGTAGGACATTATCCATTGTGGAACCTTATCCAGTCTTGGACATTATCCATTGTAGGGCCTTATCCAATGTGGATTAGAAAATGGGCACGTGTGAGCTGGCCTGTTAGTGCAGCGGTTGGATTTTTGCTCATGAAGCAGGCAACCCAGGTTCGGGAATGGGCCCGAGTCACTGGAGGGCTGGCGGGGAAAAGGATAGAGCATCCCATGGACTGCTCTCCTTCTCCGGGGGGAGGGTGGGGAAGTGCCTTGTGCTAGACGGACCCCTGGCGGAGGCGGAGTCATACAGCCACCACGCCGTGATGTACTGGAGGCGGGTGGACGCTGGACATCATTGCATGTCCCTGCCTCCCAGAGGAAAACTGAAAAGGGAGGGGTGGGTCCTCCATCTAAATGAAGCCTTCCCCAGACTTCAATTAGCCATCGTCACCAGCAGTACTCGCAATTAGATACTGGATCCATGACACTGGAATTAGGGGAACCAGTGCCTCAGCCCCACCCTCTGGGGGGCAAGCTGGGGGTGACTTGGAGACATGCTGGCAATTGATGGTTTGTGGAAGCCCGGGGGCTGTGACCAGAGCAGAATGCCAACAGAGGACCTGCCAGGAAAAAGAGAAAAAAAAGAATATGGGCAAGTGTGAATCTTAATCCTGACTGGCTAAAAAAGTCAACCAGCCAGTCTGATATGAGACAACAGAGACCAGGAAATAACTAATCCCAGCCTCTGTTACCTCATCTAGTTCTAAAGTTAATGGGCCAGTGGAACACCCAAAAAAGCAACTACCACCATGTTTGTTGTCTCGCTTAATGGTGGTACAGACCGTCAGCTGATCTCCTCATTTCTCTCTACAACAGCATCCACATCACACAATGTAATAGAAAAGCAGAAATCAGACAGTAGCAGCCGAAATGAACCTGGGCTGCAAAATCCTCAAGGCTGTTCAGCGACAGTGAGACCACTAGCTCAGCTACCATAACTGTGTATGACAGCAGTGTTTTTTTCTTCAATTTCTGTACCACAGATAGATTTCCATCTGTGGTACAGAGATAGAAGAAAGTATCACTCGTCTCACATGCAAATAGAGCTACAGAACTCTGTCATGTTGAACTCAATGATTAACAACAAATGGATTTTTTTTCAAATCAAGCGCGACCCTATTCCTCGTCCAAATTCAATAATATGCCAGCTGATCACCATTGCATCTAGTATCCCCCACTCTCTATACTAACAATGCACTCACTTCCATAGTGACCATTGTTCAGACCTCTCTAATGCTACCTCTCGGTATGGTTACAGTTAGACCCTGCCACATACAATTTTGAGCTGGACCAAGGACAATGAATTTGCTGGGCTAAACCATCTGTGCAGAATTCTTACCTTTGTCTGCTGATAAGGTAAGGAAACTGACAGCAACACAGAGCACTGGCGAGTGTGTCTTTTGGGGGGTCGCAATCAACAACTGACCAGGAGGGTAGAGTAAGATAGTAGAAAAAATGTAGAATGAATGAATATAAACAAAAAAAAGTACAACAAAAGTGTTTTAAGCCCCGAGAGTGTGTGTGTGTGTGTGTGTGTGTGTGTGTGTGTCTTGGGAGGGGACACGACAGCCAGATCAAAAGTAAGAACTACAGCAAACGGATTTTTTTTTCAAATCAAGCGCGACCCTATTCCTCTTCCAAATTCAATAATATGCCAGCTGATCACCGTTGCATCTAGCATCCCCCACTCTCTATACTAACAATGCACTCACTTCCATAGTGACCATTGTTCAGACCGCTCTAATGCTACCTCTCGGTATGGTTACAGTTAAACCCTGCCACATACAATTTTGAGCTGGACTGAGGACAATGAATTTGCTGGGCTAAACCATCTGTACAGAATTCTTACTTTTGCCTGTTAATAAGGTACGGAAACTGACAGCAACACAGAGCATTGGCGAGTGTGTCTTTTTGGGGGAGTCACAATCAACAACCGACCGGGAGGGTAGAGTAAGATAGTAGAAAAAATGTAGAATGAATGAATATAAACAAAAAAAAGTACAACAAAAGTGTTTTAAGCCCCGAGAGAGTGTGTGTGTGTGTGTGTGTGTGTGTGTGTGTGTGTGTGTGTGTGTCTGGGGGGGGACATGACAGCCAGATCAAAAGTAAGAACTACAGGGGCTACAGTGGGACAGAAATCCTAGGTAAAACAAAAAACTAAAAAAAACAGCATTTTAATGCAGGTGGAGGAACTATTTTATTACAAAATAAATCAAACAACTAAGAGTTTTCACATTTAAACATAAACAAATGTTTTTTTGCCAAATATATAATACAGTGGCCCATTTTCTAAGTGCAATAATACCCTCCAGGGTGGGCAGTATGGGCTATACCAGACTTTCCAGAGGCTATAAGGCCCTCCAGCTGCTATGTCGGGCCTCATTATGCCCACGGGAGGTTCAGTACAGCCCACTACCGCTCAACCAGTTGGATATTATTGCTTACACATTATCCAGTGTGGGACATTATCCAGTGGGGGACAGTCTCCAGTGTGGAACCTTATCCACTGTGGGACATTACCCATTATGGAACATTATACAATGTGGGACATTATCCAGTGTGGAACATCACCCAGTGTGGGACAGATTTATGTGATAACGGTGATCGCGGAAAGGAAATTGCCGTTAGGGTGAATGTACATTGGTGAAAATCCATTTCGCTGTTGTAAACTCCTAGTGCATGGCAAAAGGGTGCCAGGCACTTGTTAAAATTTTGTTTATGTGGGGGGTCGTGCCCGCCTCCCCCTCCCATGGGGGGCTTTGCCCCCCTCACCCCCCTACTAAAGGATTCTGAACTCCAGGGAGGTGCAAATCCGGGGGAAAAAAATTGTCAGCTGGGCATGCAACAAAACGAACGTGCACGCAAAAATGAACCTGGCACTCTCAAATCCCTAGCCTGCCACCCACCCACCATGCCACATGGCCAGCTCAGCAACCCACCAAAGCACTACTCCTCACAAACCCTCACTCCCCTTCTGCCCATCACATGGCGTGCTCGCCCCCCCCCCCGTGTGCACGTATACATACAGAGACAGGATGTCGTTATACCCGTATTCACACCCCTGTCCAGTAGCCCTGAGAAGAGGCGTCACTATTGAGTTGCCCTTTTTGTAAGCACTCAATAGCAGTCATCCTTCTCACAGGATACCGCGTGGGACATTACCCAGGGTTGGACATTACCCAGTGTGTGACAGTACCCAGAGTGGGATATTATCTAGTGTGGGACATTGCTCATTGTGAGACAATAACCAGTATGGCACATTATCCAATGTGAGACATTATCAAGTGTCGGACATTATCCACTGTGGGACATTATCCAGTGTAGAAACTTACCTGCTTTTGGACATTATCCAGTGTGGAACATTCTCCAATGTGGGACATTATCCGGTTGGGGACAGTATCCAGTGTGGAACCTTATCCACTGTGGGACATTACCCAGTATGGAATATTAAACAGTGTGGAACGTTATCCAGTGTGGAACCTTACCCATTTCAGGACATTAACCAGTATAGGAAATTCTCCAGTATGGAACATTATCCAATGTGGGACATTATCAAGTGTCGGACATTATTCACTGTGGGACATTATCCAGTGTAGAAACTTACCTGCTCTTGGACATTATCCAGTGTGGAACATTATCCAATGTGGGACATTATCTGGTGGGGAACAGTATCCAGTGTGGAACCTTATCCACTGTGGGACATTACCCAGTATGGAACATTATACAGTGTGGAACATTATCCAGTGTGGAACCTTACCCATTCTAGGACATTAACCAGTGTGGGGAATTCTCCAGTGTGGAACATTATCCAGTGTGGGACATTATCAAGATGGGACATTACCCAGTGTGGGACATTATCAGGTGTGGGACATTATTTAACAAAGGAAAAATGCATGACAGGGTGTGGGTTGTGCTGGGATAACATCATGCCTGGGGTGGTTGGGGCATCCAGCATCCCAGTAGTGACGTTATTCTAGCATGACACACACCCTGGAGTGCATTATTCCTATTATACAATGGCTAATGTTCAAGTAGGAAAAAAAAGACAAATAAGTATTTTTGTAACCGTATTTTACTTGTTTTTTCCGTGTATAGGTGCATTTATACAAAAAGAAGTTCCTTTCTTTGTATATCCAATATGTGGCACTTTCTGTACAGTATATGGATTTTTTCTTTTGTGTTGTATCTGCTTCCTAGTCCCACCTGTGTTTCCTTTCATTTGGGTATGCCCCACACACACACCCAAGTATATTCTGTTTGCAGTTTTCGCTGTACAGTTGGCACCGTATTTAAATGCTGTACCAGGAAAGTATCACAGTGGATACGTTTCTAAGCAGCATTTGTAGCTCCCAACCCGTTAGCCTCCTCCCAGCCTCCCTCGGTCGCCAGTCTCAAGTGGATGTCTGCTAACCTGGTCTGATAAGTGCCAAGCTAAAGGAAAGGAGGTGGTAGGATTAATGTGTTTTTATTGTTTTTTATGATAAACATGTCAAAATATCAAAAAAAAATAATGCGAGCTGAACATGAGCAAGGAGAACAGCAGTGCGCTAACAGTCCACAGACTCAGTTTCCTAGCTCCCGCTCACTGGCTCCGTCGGGGAGTGCGGCATTCATATACTGTCCATAGATGTAGTTATTTTGTGTTTTGGGGGCCAACTGTGCATTCACAGACTGCTGTGAAGAGGGCTGCTGATCAAGGTAGTCAGCCAACATGGGGTAACCTGTAATATTGGGCGAGCGGCAAGCAGTTAGCAGAGGAAGTCGCTTTCTGTGGTGGCATGTTCTTACAGGCAGGAATCAGGAGGCTGATCATGCTGATGGTAGTGGACTGATTCTTTCACAATTTATGTGGTCTTCAGTGTGCTGGGACTATATCCATGATGCTATCCAGGATAACATCATGGGTGTGATGTTATGCCAGGATAACATCACAGGTGAAGTCATAGATTGGCCAGTCAGAATCCAGGAGTCTTTCTTGCCATTGTATATTGTGGAACATTTTTCCACATTACCCAGTGTGGAACATTATCTAGTGTGGGACATTACCCAGTGTGGGGCATTACCTAGTGTGGAACGTTAACAAGTGTGGGACATTACCCAGTGTGGAACATTATCAAGTGTGGGACAATACCCAGTGTGGGACATTATCTGATGTGGGACATTATTTAGTGTGGGACATTACCCAGTGTGGAACATTATCTAGTGAGGGACATTACCTAGTGTGGGAATTACCTAGTGTGGAACATTAACAAGTGTGGGATATTACCCAGTGTGGGACATTTTCCGGTGTGGGACATTATTTAGTGTGGGACATTAGCCAATGTGGAACATTATCTAGTGTGGGGCATTACCCGGTGTCGGACATTACCTAGTGTGGAACATTATCAAGTGTGGGACATTACCCGGTGTGGGACATTATTTAGGGTGGGACATTACCCAGTGTGGAACAGTATCTAGTGTGGGACATTACCCAGTGTGGGGCATTACCTAGTGTGGAACATTATCAAGTGTGAGACATTATCCAGTGTGGGACATTATTTGCTGTGGGATATTACCCAGTGTGGGACATTATCTAGTGTGGAACATTACCCAGTGTGGGGCATTACCTAGTGTGGAACATTATCAAATGTGGGACATTACCTAGTGTGGGATATTATCCAGCACAGTAAATTACCCAGTGTGAGACATTATCCAGTGTGGGACATTATCAAGTGTAGGACATTATCAAGTGTGGGACATTATTCAGTGTGAAACCTTATCCACAGTGGGGCATTATGCAATATGGAACTGTATCCACTATGGGACATTATCCAGTGTGGAACCTTACCCACTGTGGGACATTCTCCAAAGTGGAACCTTATCCACTCTTGGACATTATCAAATTATCCTACAGGAGATTGCAGGTTTCACTGTTGATATGGTGTTAGGATTCCCCAGCTGGTCAATTCTGGGGGATTTCAATGCCTGGGTCGACGATGAACTCTCGCACTTTGGTCAAGACCTCCTCCAACTTATGACTATGTTAGGCCTCACAAAGGTTGTTTCCTCCACAATGTGCATTGGTGGTCATTCATTGGATTTAGTGTTCTTCCTGGGGATGGAGATCTCTGATTTGATGGTGGAAACAGTCAGTTGGTCTGACTATCACACCATAAGGTTCAGTTTTGGGACTCCTCCCAAAGGGTCTGCCCCTACGGAGATGGTCTAGTACTGCCCTTTGAGGGGTTTTACCCCAGATGGCCTAATGGCGGTGCTGGACCTATCAGGCTTATCGAGTGAATGCTTGGATCTGGGGGACCTTGTGCTTGCCTATAACAGGGTGGTAACAGGTGCCCTGGATTCTATTTCTCCTGCTCGTGTTCGACCACTCACCCTTCGCCCAAGATCCCCATGGTTTGATGGGGCCTTGAAGGAGTTGAGGAGAGTGAGTGGAAGACTAAAGAGGGCTTGGTGGAAGTTGGGCCTGGAGGTTGACAAGTTTAGACTGATGGATTATTATGCTGTCTATCAATCAACAATCACCCGTAAGAAGGCAGAATTCCTATCCAGGGAGATTGCCGCTGTGCTGAATTGACCAGCTCAGCTCTTCCAGATTGTGGACAGATTGTGCAATCCAACCTGTCTCCGGTATGGTGGAGCATTGTCACAAGAGAGATGTGATGAGTTTGCTCAATTCTTTGCAGATAAGGTTGTCACCATCAGGTCTGACATCCATCTAGCCCCCTCTAAGGGGTGCGGCGGAGGTCAGCGGGAGGTTGCAAGCATCCAGCCTGTCTGGTCTGACTTTGGCCGACCAACTGTCATGGACGTTGTGAGGATCATTCAGAACTTGTGGCCAACCAGCTGTAGTTTGGATCCAGGCCCAAAGTGCCTCCTTATGGGGTGCATGGAGAAAATTGGCCCAGTCCTCGCTGAGATGGTCTGGCAATCATTGGAGAGGGGGATCTTTCCAGATCCCCTCAAGGAAGCGGTCGTTCAACTGCTCCTGAAAAGCCCTCCCTTGATCCAGATAGTCTCACTAACTACAGACTGGTCTCTAACCTGCCCTTTGTGGGTAAGGTTATTGAGAAGGTGGTTTTGCAGCTGCTGGATGATCATCTGTCTATCTACAATGTCTATAATTCTCTCCAGCTGGGATTTAGGAAGAGGCATAGTACTGAGACAGCCCTTGTTCGAGTGCTTAATGATCTCCTAATAGCGAGAGATCGGAAGACCCGTTCCATCTTGGTCCTCCTTGATCTCTCCTCGGCATTTGACACTGTGGACCATGGTGTGCTATTGGAGCACATGTGGCTCATCTGCAGATTGTCTGGTACTGTCCTTAGATGGTTTTGATTTTACCTCTAGGGTAGGACACAGAGAGTGGTCTCTGGAATTTATTCCTCTGATCCTCTCCCCCTATCATGTGGTGTGCCACAGGGCTCCATTTTGGCACCCATGTTGTTCATGGTGTATATGCTGCCATTGGGGGACATTATTAGGTGGTACAGGCTGAGTTTTCACTGCTATGTGGATGATACTCAGCTGTACTGTCCTTTGTGCCCGAGCAGGGAGATGTTCTTATGGTGTTTAACAACTGCATAGCCGAGATCCAAGACTGGATGAGTTCTAGTTGGCTGAGTTTGAACCCTGATAATACTGAGGTGTTGGTGGTAGACCCTGATTATCATAGGGTGGGTGTGTTAGCAGTACAAACTTCTGGTCTTTGGCTTGGGGGTGTCTAGCTAACCACCTCAGTCCGAGTGTGGAACCTGGGTGTTATTTTTGATGATGGCTTGACCTTGAAATCACAGGTGTCAGCCATTGTCAAGACCTCTTTTTGTCATCTAAGGAATACTGCCCGGATTTAAAAATGAATTGGATAAAAATATCCAGAGTACTTGATTAAATAGCCCACAAGGTCTGGGGAGGTAAACTTGATGGGTCACATGGCCATCTCTTAATTTAAAAAAAAGTGTAAACCACGTAAACACTTGGTTCCTTCTGATGACCTTCCTACTTTGGTTCACGCCTTCATGACCACTCACCTTGACTACTGCAACGCTCTGTACCTAGGGCTCCCGGGGGTTGATGTTCATCACCTGCAGCTGGTGAAGAATGGGCCTGCCAGGCTATTGACTGGTACATCTAGGACCAGTCATATAATGCCTGTGCTCCATGGACTGCATTGTCTGCCAGTGCAATGGCGTATCACCTTCAAGGTCGGTTTGTTGAGCTATAAAGCCCTACACGACCAGGGACCCCGCTACCTTCAAGATCTCCTTTCCCCCCTACTGCCCCTCCAGACTGCTTCGGTCCACCAATGAGGGATTGCTAGAGATTCCCAGGGTGTGATTACAAACAACTGGGGCCCGTTCTTTTGCTTATATGACCCTGACCCTGTGGAATTCTCTACCTCGTCGGATAAGGGACTGCCTGAATGTCCAAAGCTTTAAAAAAGAACGTACCTGTTCAGCCTGGCATTTACAGATGAAGATTAATATAGTGTCGCCAAAGTTATGGTTTAGATTAATTTGATTATTGTTTTAAAATTCATGGTTTTAAATGTTTTATTGGAGAATGATAATTTATGTACAGGCGCCTTGGTTTAAGAAAGGCGCCTTTTAAAGAAATAAAGTTTGATTTGATTTGATTTGATTTGACTTGAAACCTTATCCACTGTGGGATATTATCCAGTATGGAACTTTATCCGCTGTGGGACCTTATCCAGCATGGAACTTTACCCACTGCGGGATATTATCCAGTGTGGAACCTTATCCAGTATGGAACATTGTGTTGGGTTGACCATCCATGGCACTCCAGACATTACATCATGGGTTTTAGCCCACCTGATAGGCTAGTGATGCACATGACCTAGGATCAGATTTCTAGTACTTCCAGGTCCTAGAAGCCCCTGCTCTCCAGTTCAAATAGTGCATCTGATCAGTCTACAAGCACTCCAGGATTCCCGGTTGTTCTACATTAAGAAGGTAGACCTGATTCTTTAGGAGAATTGTTTGTTTTTTGCCTAGGTATTGGTTAAATAATCATCTTTTGGAGCCTGCCTAAAGATTGGGATGTTTGTCCTTTGGAGTAGACAATTATAGAGAAAAATCATTGGAGACTGCAGCTCCTCAGTAGAACCCTTTTCCTTGTGCTCCTACAATTGGAAAGGAGACTGTTTATTGTTGATCACACTGGAACTATTGATAGAGCATTTGTTATTACAACAAACTGCGCTGCCAGCTAAGAATTTGTTTTTTGTTTGTTACTTAAATACTTGCTGGTTAAGAATTAATTTTTGGTCAACTAAGTTTTCTGTATCTCCCTGGCGAGCCTAGCCAGGTGGCAACGGCCATCTCTGGGGATCACGTTGTGCACTGTGTGGTGCAGCAACTTTGTTTTACAATTTCTACCGTGGCTTGTTATGCAGTTTATGCTAAGAGAGAATTGCACACAGAGAGCAGATGTGTGTGCCAGACCCAGCAAATGGCCTAGTTCCCAAGCACGCCAACATTGCGCCACTGAATCTGCGAGCGGCCTCCTCCTCCCCCCCCCCGCCTCCTTGCTTCATGCCAAAAGCCTATGGACAGCATTAGAGCTCCAAATGTGGCTGATTCCAGGTAACCCCACAAGATTCCATCTCCTACTGGTGGCGCATTGCCCTTCATTCAGACTTGTGCAGACTAGGTTGTTTGCACCTCGCACTGCTACATGTTCCCGGATGGGATGGCCACCCGCATGGGCTTACTACCGAGGCCTACACCCTGGCGTCCTCCTGCTTTTAGTGTCGGAAGACAGTAGCAGGGGAAGGAAAAACAAAAAAGGGGGGTTCTTCTCAAGACAAAAAGAGGGAACAGATGTTTTTCATCGGGGGACCAATATTAAATTATCAATCGAATGGGACTTTTTTTCATCTGGAAGGCCTTCAACAGTGTCAGTGGCTCAGTAACAGTGTCAGTGGCTCAGTAGGTAGCACACTCGCCTCTGAGGCCGGGAGATCAGAGGGCTGTGGGTTCAGCTCCCACATCTGGCACTCGGGTTAATATCCCAGTACTGACACTGTAATGCAGCATGAGAGGGATGCTGCATTTCTGAGGTGCCGTCTTTCAGATAAGACGTTAAACCGAGGTCCCATCTGCCTGGATTGGTGGTAGTTCAGGTGGATGTTAAAGATCCCATGGCACTTATCGAAAAGAGTAGGGGAATTTCCCTGGTGTCCTGGCCAAATTTCCCTCATTCACTAAAAATACCACCAACAGCTTAATCTGGTTCAAGATCAGTTGGCATTCATCTGTATCCCCCTTCCTCGTGTCGTGCCTGAAAATAGGCAGGATTTGTCTAGTGCACTTACCCGGTGAACAAAAGCTAAATAAATAAAATAAATAAATGCAAAGGGGTCTCTTACAGGCCCATAAGGGGAACACAGCCGAACTTCCTTTGGATCAGTGACACTGTGTCACAGCACAGGAGTTTCCACTGTTCTCCCCTCCCAAGCGAAGTCCGGTGGCACTGTGCTGGGGATGAACTCCCCACTTATTTTAAACATAATTCTGGATATTCTAGATGTTCTTCTGGTTAGCCCCGCTAGGCCTAGGCACCTCTCTCAGTGACTGGGCCTAAGCGGGTGTAGTCATTTTCTGCAGTCCTTCCCCCCTCCACTTGATTACCACCACATGGGTCTCTCTCTATAGCGACCCACTGGCGAGTGTGAGTGGCCCTACAAACTCAGGGGCAAAATTTCCTATGCACTGCAAGCATCCTCATGGCTGTCATGTCACCCAGGGGGACCTTTGTTTCACAGCACACAGTGGAAGGCGCAGCAGGCCACGGAGAGCCTGATTCTCTACGGTTATGTAAGAGGAGGGGCACGAGGCAAGAGTCACAGGTCAACCACCACTTAATGAGGACAGCACTGATTACCGGCATGATTGTGCTCCCATTAAAGTCATATTGTGTGAGCAGGCAGACAGAACCTACCACTCAGGGCATCCAATCTTGTAGGCCCATTGTAACTCGTTCCTAATACTCCATCCCCCCTTTTTCTCTCCCTCTCCGTCAGATGGTGAAAGCAAAGGAATGTTCTTCATGCAGTTCTACCTTGATGCCCCACAATACGGGCCCACAATGCCCTGCCTGCCTACACGATGACGATGACCTGTTGCTGGAGCAATCTCCAGTTATGGGCTCCGACAATCCAGGGACCAGCGGGTCTAGCTGGATGGACCCAGGAGCAGTCTTCCTCCAAAATCAGCAGGCCACGGTGGCCATGATAGCCAATAGAACTTTATGCTGAAGATCATGGAAAGATTGAAGTCTCTGACACAGCTCAAGGTACCACCCACACCTAGGCCACAGCCAGGCCCTGAGAATCCAGGAGGGGTCACGGGGAACCGTACGGACCCGATTGAGCTGCCCCCGTACAAGCCAGTCCCCGATACAGGGGACGACGATGGAAACAAGGAACTTCCTGACGATGAGGAGGAAGCAGAGTCAGACGACAGGGAGATGGAGTCACAGTCAGTACCATCCCTCACATCTAAGCTGTGCTCATTTGACCTGATCCCAGGCCTTATGAGGATAGTTAAGACCACCATAGGGTTTTAGATCGAGTAAGGCCAAGCCAAATCGAAACTCGACCCCATGATCCAACAGAAGATGACCACTAAGGAGACTTTCCCCGTATGCCCGTCAATTGATGACATCTTTAGCAAGGAGTGGGAATCCATGGAGCCTGGTAGGATGTCAGACAAAAGGAACCTGAATCGCATGTATCTGGTCCAGGAGGACAAGGCAAGCACTTGGTGCACTGCCCCCATGATTGACCCACAAGTTGCGGCACTCAGCAAAAAGACAGTGCTGCCATGTGGCACCATATCACTAAAGGAACCCACAGATAAAAAGGTGGAGGATATGTTAAAGAAACTGTTTGAGATTGAGGGAACGGATGCCAAAGCATCCACTATCGCCATCTACACTGCATGTGCCCAAATTCAGTGGCTTGAAGAGCTGCTTGAGCAAGCAAACCCCAAGACCCAAGAGGCTGAACTGTTGGACTGCACCTTTGACGCTGCTAAGTATTTGGCGGACATGGCAGTGGACACTCTGAAACTCAATGCAAGGGCCACGGCCCTCAAGAACCATGGCAGAAAAGCATTGTGGCTTAAGCTATGGGAAGCCAACAACGAGCCCAAGGCACTATTGCAAAACGTACCAATGAACGGAAACATGTCTTCGGGGAGGGACTTCAAGAATTTCTAAAGCAAAAGGAGGAAGACAAGGACCTTCTCAAGAATAAGAACAGACCGACCTACCTACCCTCAGATAGACGGAGGTTTTAAGGGGGGAACAAGTTCCAGCAGTCATGCAGGGACAACTATTACCAGAACAATTCCTTTCAAGGCAGGGGAACACAAGGTGGACACCGTAATTCCCTTAACTTCAGCTACCAGACCTCCTCCTTCAAGGGTCGTGGCACCAGATTCAGAGGAAGAGGAAGAGGGAACAGAGGCAAGCAGCAATGACTACATGCATCCATTTCGCTGAACTCCATCCATGCCGGGCCTTTACCTGCCTGTGTGCAAGAGATTAATGCTTTTTCAACACAAGTGGCACAGCACAACTTCAGACAGATGGGTTCTTGAGGTAGTGTCCGGGGGTATTCCATAGAACTGTCCCACTTCCCAGTCACACACAGGTTCTTAAGCTCCCCCATCAGAAAAAAGAAGGCATCCGCACATCAGGTCCAACAAATCCTACACGACCTGATGCACAACAGGGCCATCCAGGTTGTCCCCACTCACAAGCAGGAACAGGGAGTTTATTCCATCTTCTTCCTCATACCCAAAAAGACTGGGGAACTTTGTCCCATTCTGGACCTCAAACACCTCAATCAGCATGTAGTCACCCGGAGTTTCAAGATGGAAACACTGAAGTCGACTTTCCACAGCATTCAGGTAGGTGACTATCTCACCTCTATAGATCTGAAGGACATGTACCTTCATATCCCAATCAGGTCAAATCACAGGCAGTACTTCCGGTCTCACATTCTCGGTCAGCATTTCCAGTATCAGGCTCTTCCCTTCGGTCCTACCTCAGCACCAAGGGTGTTTACCATGGTATCTGTGGTGTTGGTCACCAGACTACGAGAACAGGGAGTGGACATTATTCCCTACCTGGAAGACTGGCTGATCCGGGCTCGTTACAGGGAACAGTCACAAAAGGCCACCCAGATGGCACTATGGATGCTCGAGAAACATTGCTGGGTTGTGAACCAAGCCAAAAGTCAACTGACACCCACACAGCGGCTAGAATACCTGGGGACAGAAATCAACACCTCCCGGGGTGGGCCAAGCCATCCCAGAAGAGGGTGGAAAACTTGACATCCTTGACCCGCCGGCTAAAAGTCTGCCAGTCACTGACCATCGGCCAGATAGCTCATTTACTAGGATGCATGGCATCATGCATCGACCTGGTTCCTTGGGCAAGGTGGCACATGAGACCCCTACAGAATTACATGTTGACACAGGGGTCTCCAAATGAACAGAATCTACAGGTCAGAGTCCCGCTGACAGGCACGGTGAGATGGTCCCTAGTCTGGTGGACAGCGAGTCCCCACCTCACACAAGGGGTACCACTAGAAGCGACTTACAACTCCTCCATCAAGACAGACACAAGCTTCCTATAGATGGGGAGCATGCATGAACACCTTGTCGGCCCAAGGCTGATGGACAGCCTCAGAGGCCAAACTGTCCATCAATGTACTAGAGATGAGGGCCATTTACCATGCCCTCAGATCTTTCAGGTCGTCCATATCCGGTCAGTCTCTCTTAATCCGCTCCAACAACCAAGCCACAGTGGCTTACATCTCCAAACAGTGGGGCACCAGCAACAGAGCTATTCAGCGAGAGGTGATGAGGGTGTTGGACTGGGCCCAGACCAACCTCATGCACATCGGCGCAGTCCACCTAGCGGGAAAACTCAATGTACAAGTGGATTGGCTCAGCAGACAGCAGGTGCACCCAGGCGAGTGGCACCTCCACCCCAGCCTATTTCAACTGATACGGGAAGCATGGGGCCCCATTTCAATGGATCTCATGGCAACAGCAGAGAATGCTCAAGTGGGCAGATTCTTCTCAAGGTACAGAGAGCATCACTCACAGGGGATTAATGCTCTGTCCCAGACTTGGTCCCGGGATCAGGCGTACATTTTTCCCCCCATTCCCCTACTGCCACAAGTCCTGACCAAAATCTGCCAATCCCGAAAAACCATTATCCTAGTGGCACCTTATTGGCCATGGAGAGCCTGGTTCTCAGTGGTAGTAGCCATGGCACTCAACAAATGCAGACTACCATACCAGCTGGATATGCTGACACAGGGACCTGTAGTCCACCCTGCACCAGGGAACCTCAAGCTAATGGCCTGGCTCCTGAGAGGCAGCGATTACTGAGAACTGGTTACCACAAATCAGTCATCTCCACAGTGTTGCAGTCCAGAAGGTCCTCCACCACTTCCACCAACAGTAGGCAGTGGTCAATGTTTGCGACATGGTGCAGGGACAAGAGTAAGAACCCAGAACTAGCAGACATGTCTACCATCCTTCTGTACCTGCAGCAAGGAATGGACAAGGGGTTATCCCAATCATCACTCCGGGTACAGCTGTCGGCCATCGGCATGGCCATTGGGTCCATAGGCCAACATAGCCCCAGAGCTCACCCTGATGCAGTGCGCTTCCTCAAGCAGTAGAAGTACTACACCCCAAGGTCAGGCCCTTGATCACACCCTGGGACCTAGCCTTAGTCCTGGACTCCCTCAGCACAGCTTCATTCAAGCCATTGCATGAGGTAGATCTATTCAGCGAGGATCTCAAGACCTGTTTCCTTGTGGCCATCTGCTCCGCTCGGAAGATAGGTAGGCTGGGGGCCCTGTCATGCAGAGAGCCTAACACCATCTTTACCCCACAAGGGGTACACCTACAGACAGTCCCATCTTTTCAACCTAAGATTGCATCAACATTTCATAGAGAACAATCCATAGAATTACCAACCTTCCCCAAGAATTCACAGCCAGGGGACAGGTAGATTCCTCATCACCTAGATGTGGGGGCCACATTAGCCACATACATCACTAGAACACAACACATACGCAAGACAGAAAGATTATTCTTTGTGTCAAAAGGGCAGTGACAGGGGAGAGCAGCATCCAAAACCACTATCGCTGGTTGGCTCAAGAGAACCATTCAGGAGGCTTACAAGGCAAAGCAACTTACACCACCGGAGGGTATCAGGGCTCATTCTACCAGAGAAATATCCACCTCTTGGGCAGAATGGGTTAATGTGTCTATGGAGGACATTTGCAAAGTGGCAACCTGGACTTCCATCCACACCTTTGCCAGACACTATAGATTGGACCATTTATGCAGATTACAGACTCCTTTCACCACTCAGGTTTTCACAGCAGCCACTTCTTCCTCTCACTCTTAGTCCACTCTGATCCACCCTAGGGTACAGTACTGCTGCTTATCTACCCATGATGTAACGTCTGGATTTCCATGGATGTTCAACCCAACACAATGGGTGTTTACTCACCTGGCAAAGGTGATTATATTGGTTGACATCCATGGCACTCCAAGGCCCTCCTGACAGAGTAACCAGAGTGACAAGGAATATGATCATGTGAATATAATAAAAAGCAAGAGGGGTCTTTTTTTACGGATATCATTAAGGACATCCAGGATGTCCATCGTCGGCCACTTTAGATGGTCGAGTACTAGAGTTGTAACAATAGGTAAATAAAATTGGCCATCGGCCATGTTCAGAAGTCGGCTCAAAGTGCGTAATTGGTTCAAATTTCTCTTCTTGTGATGTTACTAACCTTATATTTCAGCTGTGGAAGATTTGAACTGGAGAGCAGGGGCTTCTGGGACCTGGGAGTACTAGAAATCTGATCCTAGGTCATGTGCATCACTAGCCTATCAGGTGGGCTAAAACCCATGATGTAATGTCTGGAGTGCCATGGATGTCAACCAACACAATCACCTTTACCAGGTGAGTAAACACCCATTATCCAGTGTGGGACATTATCCAGCGGGGCACAGTATCCAGTGTGGAGCATTATCCACTGCAGGACATTACCCAGTATGGAACATTATCCGCTGTGGAATGTTATACACTGTGAGACATTATCCAGTGTGGGACCTTACCCAATGTGGGACATTCTCAAGAGTGGGGCATTACCCACTGTGGGACATTATCCAGTGTGGAACATTATGCAGTGGGGGACAGTATCCAGTGTGGAACCTTATCCACTGTGGGACATTACCCATTATGGAACATTATACAGTGTGGGACATTATCTAGTGTGGAACATTATCTGCTCTTGAATATTATCCAGTGTGGGACATTATGCAGTGGGGGGCAGTATCCAGTGTGGAACCTTATCGACTGTGGAACTTTACCCAGTATGGAACATTATCCAGTGTGGAACATTATCCAGTGTGTGACCATACCAAATGTGGGACATTATTCAGTGTGGGACATTGTCCAGTGTGGAATATTATCCAGTGAGGAACCTTATCCATTGTGGGACCTCATACAGTGTGAGACATTATCCAGTGTGGCTGTCACATTTACTGTATGTGCGACTTCAAGGGAACTTACAAAATGAGCTGAAGAATGTTCTCAACAAGTAAGATCCAGAACCAGCAGTCCAATATGTTTCACTCCAGACATCAAAACCTGCCCATCCTGCTCTGTATCTCTGTCCTGTTGCCAGTAACTCCATCTGCATGCAAAGCACGTGTCTTGACAGTCTAGCTGAGGTCAGTAAGAGTTAGACTGTTGACTGTACTCATTTGACTTCACTGCGGGTTGCAAAGTGCTGGGATTGTATTACACACCTGGCTGATGTCTGCAGTGCAGTAGATACAGGATATCTCTTCCCTGAGAGTTATGTTGTCAGAAAAAATAATAATGTTTCTATATATAAACCCAGTGATGACAACCTTTCTGCCCCTTGCCATTCACTTACGTACAGACAGGCTGAGCAAAAGTTAAATTTATTCAGCTTGAGTGCAAATTCAAATCTGACATTTTTTTTTTATTATTTATTTCATTTTTGATTACTGGGTAAGTGCACTAGACTTAAAATGCCTATTTTCAGGCATGACCTGGGAGAGTACAAAAGAGAACATTCAAAGAAAATACAAGTACAATATGGTATAGAAAAGTGTAGTACAAACTCATCATGATTAGATCAGAAATCATCACAGGAAATAACAACATCAGTGTTGTGTTCAAATAGGATACCAGATGGCTCCTGAAAATTTGTGGAAAAGAAAAACCTTACAGACATGGCAATGCTGGTACCAACCACAGAGCTTCTAGTGTGAATTGAACCCTGCTGGTACTACCCACAAACTTGTTACTGTCTTCTACTCACTGACAGTACTGACTGTAGACCTGTTACTGTAAACTGGACCCTAATTCCACTGAAAATTACTGTAAAGTGGATCCTGCTGGTATCACCCAGGGACCTGTCACTGTAAAATGGACCCCACTGGTACCATCCAATGTCCCGTTATTGTGAAATGGACCATACTGGTACCACCCAAAAATTAATGTGAACAGAAGCCTGCTAGTGCAACCCAAAGACCTGTTACTGTGAAAAGGACCCTGTTGGTAAAAAATGCAGATCTGTTACTGTGAACTAAACCTGCCAGTACCAGTTATACACCTACCAATATGAACTGGACATTAACAGTACAAGCAACACATCTATCACTGTGAATAGAACCAGACATACCATAGTTCACCTTTTTGAAGCTGCCCCTAAATAAAAGCAGTACCAGAAATAATGACTATTAATAGAAGCTGCCCCTAATTTGTAGCTGCAGTTTCTAAAGGAGGCGGTTTTAAAACAGTGCTATAATCAGCCCTTCCTACTCTCAGATAGCCTACTATGCCTCCCTTCAGTACTCTGCACTCAGATTACATGGCATTATGTGTCAGTCTTCTATGTTGTAGTAGGAGACTGGCAGAATTTAGTGACCAATAAAGGAAGTAAAGTAGGCATTCTCCAGCAGTATTTTCCGGTCTGTACGACTGTGA
Organism: Neoceratodus forsteri; assembly: GCA_016271365.2. Classification (NCBI taxonomy): domain Eukaryota; kingdom Metazoa; phylum Chordata; order Ceratodontiformes; family Ceratodontidae; genus Neoceratodus; species Neoceratodus forsteri. Next base: position 1,162,003,365 of record CM028130.1, read on the forward strand.
ACACTGATAGTACAATAGCACATATACTGGTATTTCTTCCCTATTTTTTGTCTGGGTGTCAAGTTATAATAGCGTGGTAATAAGGGTGAATGCATTACAATGACTGCAAAACAGCAATGTGGATATGAGCAACTGGGGCATTAGAGCACTGGTGCATTTCAGCGTTGCCTGCGTGATCCCTCAGGTGTGGTGGTTAGTGCAGCAACGAGGATGGTTATACTGAGGTAGGGGAGTGGGGGGGCAAAGCCCCCTACATGGGGTGTGCGGGGGACAAAGTCCCCCGACATAAATTACTGAAGTGAACAGGTTGCTTTGGGTCGATTTCATTGGTGTCCCTTGGAATATGCAGTAAGAAGAGGTAGGAACTGTGTGCAGGGCTGGAGTGTGGTACCCTGGTGTGTTAGATTAGTTTACTCTGTGCAGCCCTCCCAGTCTGTGGCACATTGTATTGTGCTCCACAAGTGTTTCCCCTGATCTGAGATTTGGATGTGCTTCCTGTTTTATTTTTTATTTTGGGGGGGTTCACCATTTTGACTCATCGCCATTGTGCTGCGTTCCGATATGGTCGGTGCTATTGTGCATTCCCCGTTATTGCATTCGCTATTTTTTATTCACTGTTATTACCTAGTACCCTTCTGTCTGTACTGTGGAAAATGTAAAGACTGTACCAGGGAAAGGTGGAAAGAGCACAGTAAGTGTCCAGTGAAGGAGAGCCGATTTGCTCCACAGTCTGCATTCTCTGGTTGGCATTTCCTAGTCAGAGTGGACCACATGGTAATGGCAATAACAGTACTGTATTACTATGGCAAATCAGTTCAAGTCAACACTGTTCTGCCTTGTTTTGTTTTACGCTACCCTTCTCTGTCCATTAAGTCACAGTACCTTGCTAATTCACAAAGTTGTCCAACTCACAAGAAAAACAGGTTACTCACCTGTAACGGTAGTTCTAGGAGTGGGATATGTTGTTCATCCACACTGTTTGGCATGTCCCTTTCCCCTTTAAATCTTGCCAGATGATCTGAAAGCTGGCTCCTCCCATCCACCTGGGTGGTATATTCCTCGGCTCCATCCTTTGACACCAGATCTTGCCCGCTGGAAGCAGAGGGTTGTGCATCGCAGCCGGGGAGGTCAGGTGGGTCAGTGTGGATGAACAACATATACCACTCCTAGAACTACTGTTACAGGTGAGTAATCTGTTTTTCTAGGGATGTGGATCTGTTGTTCTATCCACACTGTTTGGCAGACTCCTAGCAGTTCTCTGGGAGGAGGGAGGCAAGGCGCACACCCCCTACTTAGGGAACAGAGATTGGAGAACTGAGGCCCCAGAACCAGCATCCCGGTGTGACTCTAAGTCAAGTGGTAATGGGAAATGAAGGTGTTTGCTGACTTCCAGGTAGCAGCCCTGCATATATCCTGAATAGGGACGTCCCTAGAAGCAGCCACAGATGCAGTGGTATGGCGGGTGGAATGAGCCCTTAGCCCTACAGGAGGTTCCCTAACCGTCAACCTATAGCAAAGATCAATGCAAGATGTAATCCATCTGCCAAACGTCTGCTTCGCTGCGGGTTTGCCAGGTGTGGCTTCAGCGTAGATGACAAACAGCTGGCAAACCTCTCCCCGAACTTCAGCCGTATGCTCCTTGCAATAAGAGAGCACTCATCTCAGGTCCAAAGTATGGAGCCTGTACTTGGCTCCGAGGTGTAATTGGGGTAGTACACTGGCAGAGTCATCACCTTGTTCAGGTGAAACTCTGACACAACCTTCGGGAGGAACTTGGGTTGGGGCATAGAACAATCTTGTCCCTGTGGAAGACCAGATAGGGAGACTTGACAGAGAGCGGCTGTAGCTCCCCAATCCTTCTGGCTGACATGATAGCCACCAAGAAGGTGGCCTTCCATGACAGGCGTGACATCTCACACCTGTGCATCGGTTCAAATGGCTTGCCCATGAGATGTACCAGTACCAGCAGTAGATTCCATGGTGGTGGTGGTTCACACACTGGAAGGGAAATATGGTTGAGGCCTTTAAAGAAACACCAGACCACCTTCTCCTGTGCCACTGTCTGCTGACCAGCCCATGCTCAGTAAGCACAGATGGCTGCCAGGTGCACTTTAAAGGTTGTAGACTGAAGACCCCTTTTGGAGAGAGACCAAAGGTAGTCTAGGATGCTAGTCATCGAACAAGATGAAGGGTCCAGGCCCTTGTCCTGACACCATATGGAGAATCTCTTCCATTTGAAGTCATAGCACCTCCTGGTTGACTCCATCCTAGATGCCTCAACTACATTGAGTATATCATCAGTGATACCCAAAGCCTGGAACTCTAGCCACTCAGGAACCAGGCTGTCAGGTGCAAGGATTGAAGGTCCAAGTGGAATACCTTCCTCTGGTTGATGGAAAGCAGGTCCGGGCATGCTGGAAGATGCCTCAGGAGCCTGATGCTGAGACTTAAGAGATCTGGATACCAGAACTGGCGGGGCCAGTCTGGGGAGACCAGGATCAGATGTGCCTTGTCCCTCCTGACATTGAGGAGCACTTTGTGGATCAAGGGAAGTAGAGGGAAGGCATAGAAGAGGCCTGGGGTCCACAGCCTCGAGAAGACATCCCCCTGCAATGAGTCCTGCTAAGGGGGGGGGCATGGAACAGCCTCAGCTTTGTGTTCTCCCTGGAGGTGAACTGGTCCACCTGAGGGGTGCCCCACTGGGAGAACTGGCTATGCACTACCTCTGGATGGAGAGACCACTCCTGGAACACCTCGCCCACACAGCTGAGGGCATCCCCCAACTGATTTGAGGCTCCTGCCACATGGATGGATAGGAGATCTGCCCCCAGTCAGCTCACGAGGATCCAGATGTGAAGCACTTCCCTGCACAGAGGCTGGGAGTGCGTGCTACCCTGTTTGATGAGATAGTATATGGTCGTGGTGTTGTCCATCTGGACTTGATCCACTTGACCCTGAAGGAATGGAGTGAATGCAGCCAGTCCCAGCCGAACTGCTCGGAGCTCCAGCAGGTTGATATGGCATCAGGATTCTTCAGGGGTCTGGAGCCTGTGGACTCTGTGGTTCCCCATGTGGGCACCCCAGCCCATGAGAGAGGCATCAGTCATCAAGATGACCATCGGCTCAGGGCAGACAAATGGGATCCATCCCTGCAGATGTTCCAAGACAGTCCACCATTGGAGAGCATCCCACATCTTCTGGGTCACAGTGACCAGCTGGTCAAAATGACCTAAACACTGAGACCACTGGCTGGCCAGCTCACATTGAAGTGGGTGCATATGCCACCGGGGCCATCAGACCATGGAGGTGCAGACCGCCATGTAACCCAGAAGTCACAGGAAGTCCTGGGCAGGGCGCAATTGCCCAACCAGAAATGATCAGGCAAAGAAGGATTGAACCTCCGCCCTGTCTGCTGGGAGCCTGGCTCTGGCTCAGCAAGAGTCAAGCTCTGCCCTGATGAAGCAGATCATCTGCGAAGACATGAGTTCTGACTTGGTCTTGTTGATCAAGAAGCCAAGACTGAGGCAGGTTTGGAGCGTCAGATCCCTGGAACTCTCCACCTCCAGTCTGGAGGAACCTGCTGTGAGCCAGTCGTCGAGATAGGGGTAAACTCTGACCCCTTAATGCCGAAGATGGGCCGCTACCACTGCTATGCATTTGGTGAAGACCCTGGGGGCTGATGACAGGCTGAATGGCTTGGCTTGAAACTTGTAGAGGGTTTTCTCCACCCTGAAGTGGAGAAACCTTCAGTGTGACGGACGGACTGGGATGTGAAAGAACGCATCCTGCAGATCCAGGAAGCAGAACCACATGTTCTGCTTTAGAGATGGTATGATCTGAGACAGAGTTACGATCCTGAAGGTGCAAGACCTGAGAAACTGGTTCAGGTCATGCAGATCTAGAATGGGGCACAAGTCCCCTCATCCATTTTGGGATCAGGAAGTACCTGGAAATGAACCCTGGGTTGACAGGGGGATCCACGACTCGGGCTACTACCTACTTGTGAAGGAGTTGAGCAATGTCGTCTCAGACAGCCAATTGAGTGAGCATGGATACCTTCTCCTCCCATGGGATGTGGGCTCAGCTTGGCGGGTACTGCTCGAAATCCAGAGGCAACCCCTGGCCAACCACTTCCAACACCCACTTGTCCATTGTGACAGCAGACCAGGCAGAAAGGAAGTGGCAGAGCCGGACCCCCATGGGAGGACCCGGAGTGGTCATGATGGGCATGGGGTGGCCACCCTCATCCCATTACTGTGCAGGCTTGAAGGAGAAGGATCCAGCAGAGGGACTTATGGGACACTGGAGCCCCTGGCTTGGGCCAAGGGCACCAAGACTGAGCCTGCTGCTGCTGCCCAGATTGGTACTGGGTTTGCTTGGCTGCAGGGGCAGAAGGGTAAAAGGGCTTTCTCTTCTGTTTTTTAGAACCCTGAGGTTCCCTCTGGGCAGAAGCAACGGAGTCCAAGGTGGCATTGGACTTCTCATGCGCTGGAGGCAACCTTCAACTCCTGGGCTGAACAAGTTGGTACACAGGAAGGGAATGTCTGCCAGTTTGTGCTGAGTGTCTGTTGTAAAGGTCGAGACTCTCAGCCAGGCCCTGCAGCGTATGGCGACTGCGGCTGCCACCAAACAAACACAAGAATCCCCGATGTCCAGAGCCATCTGGAGTTGCTGTTTAGCAACAACCTGACCCTCATCACGGACCTGCTTGACAGTAGTCTGATGGTCTGTGGGGAGATGAGGGAGCACCTCATCCAGAGAGCCCAGGAGGGTAAGGGAGAAGTGTGCCATGATGACAGCCAAACTCACCTCATGGAGACCAAGCGAAGAGACATCATAGTCCTTTCTGGATGAATGGTCCAATGTTTTGGACTCTTTGTCAGGATGTCTATCAGTGTCTCCTGAATTGCCTAAACACCGAAATACAGACTCGGTCACCAACCCCTCGGCCGAGGGGTGCTGTGTGAACCCTGAAGAGGAGCCAATGGGAACTGCATACTTGCAGGCCATCCGAGCTGAAGGTGCAGTGCAGGAGGCTGGGTGCTGCCAAAGCTCCAAGGCCTTGGCCGACTATGGCTTCGGCCACTGGGAAGGCCTCAGTTGGAGAATTCCCTTTTCTCAGAATATCTGTTAGGGGATATTCAGCCCATTTTTCAACAAGCTCCAGTTTCATCCCCGTGGATTCAGAGATGAGACAGAGGATGCCCAGGAAAGATGTGGGACCTTCCTCCATTGAGAGACTCATTGAATCGTTGTCGCAAGGATGCGAATTCAAGTCAGAGTCCTTGGACTCTGAGGAGTCCGGATAGAGCGGCCGACCACCAGAGTCACTTTCAACCCACTGCAGATGGTCGGGAGTGAGGGTGACAGACAGCCTATGCAGGAGGCCCTTAATGGGCTGATACTCCTTGGAAGGAACCCCTGAGGGAGGCTGCTTAGGTGGCTGCTCCACTAGGATCAGTGGAGGGGCTGGTTTTGGTCAAGCCAGGAGGGTCTTCACCAGCTCCGTAGCCAAAGGGGCGGTGTCGACCAGTTCCAGAGGAGTCGGCGTTGGCCTAGAGGGTGACAGCCATGTGATGGCCGGAGTGGAAGCCGGGGTTGACTTCGGACCAGCCAACACCAACTGTTGCCACATAAGGTCCTCGTAGCATCAACGTAGCTTGCGTTGAAGCCTCTCCTCATGCAAGGAGGATGAGGATGAATAGCGGCATCGCCGCTTCTTGGAACTCTGCTTGTGAGACTTCCTCATCCTGTCGGTCGATTGTGTCCGAGATCTCAACCTCAACTGTTGGGGGGACCGACGGGGCTGCTTGGAAGGAACCGGGGAGAACTGTGGCTCCTCCAGGTCAGGGACAGAGACCACTGGGGAATTCCCAGCAGGCTGTGTCTCCTCTTCAGTAGGTCCCATCAGGACTGAAGTCCTAAACAAAGAATTGTCGGACTCATCAGTTGATAATGGGTCAACGGGGTCGATGACAATTTCAACCTTCCAACCAGGCCGACGTCCCTCATCTTAGCCAGCTGGCCTGATGGGGACACCATGAAGCCAGTGGCCGAGGTCGCAATTTTGACTGAAGTCAAAGCAGGAGACTCCTGGGACCGAGATCTCTCTCTGTCCCAAGAGTGACATCAATGAGATGAATCCTCTCTCGACTCCTTATCCTTTTTACAGGAGTGGGATATATGTGAGCCGGACGGGCCCTCCCCTTTTGTCGAGAGATACTGGGACAACTCCTTGAAGGAGTCTGAGAAGGAAGAGCCCAGTATGAGCGGGACGAAGACTGAAGCTGAAGAGGATTGCTCAGCGGCACCAGGCACCTTCTCCTCGAAAGCCTTCATTTGCTCGAGTTGTTCGGTGGACCCCACGGCCGCGGAGACCATACAATGGGTATCTTTTGATTAGACCAGCGGGTGCCATTTTTCCGGTCAACCGAGCTGCAAACATGTGAGGCAGTCATTCAACTCTGCTGGATGGAACACACGACAAAAGTCTCAGGGCTCGGTATCATGGTCATGGCCCAGGCAGTAAACGCATATGGCTTGTGGGTCAGTACGAGACATCTTCTGCCCGCAAGGACACCGGCAGAACCCGGCAAGGACTTGTCCTCCACTGCGGTCACTATCGTAAATTGATGTGGAGAAACTCTAACGAGTTTAATTTTCTGTAATTCATCCGAAGGTTTATGCGCCAGGGTCTACTCAATGCAGGATCGGTAAGGAGGGAACCCGAATCTTACAGCGGAAAGGAAGATCTGGTGTCAAGGGGCAGAGCCTCGGGATATACCACCCGAGTGGGTGTAAGGAGCTAGTTTTCAGACCATCCGGCAAGACTTAAGGGGGAAAGGGCATGCCAGTGTGGCTAGAACAACATATTCACATCCCTAGAATGTCTGATTTTTCGTTTGGTTTACCCAATGTACCTGTAACCCCTAGGTGGTGCTATCCCAAGGGCTACTACCCCTGCCTGCTTGGTTAGTTGCAGGTTAAGGGGCCTAGGTTCTGATACGGGTGCCTCCACCCAGAGGTCAGGGTTGGTACTGGTCAAGCTGACCATGGCACAGCCCTCCGGGACACTGTAACCCCCCTTTTCTCCTTCTAGTGACCTGAATAGTACACAATAATCACTTTTACAATGACCCTTCTTCACCAGGCAATTACCCACACTGTTTGCACTTACCACCAGGGCTGATTCCTCTAGCTTGACCCTGGGGACCCCCTGCAAAACAAGGTTAAGCACAGCAAATAACAGTACAATACTCTTGGCACAAACTGGAACCACAGTCAGGTTAAATGCAAACAATGTTAAATCTGATTTATTCAGGGGTCTTGAACAAGGAAGTGGCGTAATCAGGTTGATTTGCTTAAAAGCTATATTAATCAGACAGTTATGCACGCAGTTCAGAGTTCCTACACAGTCACACACTCTGGGTACCCAGGTAGGAAAATGGTGGGCTAGCCAGGAATGTTGCAACTGGTTGGGGCCCCTGTGATGGAAGAAAGCAACATGCACAACACACACTAATTGTAATCCAGAGCCAGAGGGCTCAGTTCATGAAAGAAAAGGCAACAAGACAATCAGATGACAACACTTTTAGATTTAACTGTTGTTGCAGGGAGCTACCCTGATGTTTACTCACGATACCCAATACTGGACACAGGCAGGACGGAATCGAGACTGCAGACTGTTGAGCTGATGTGCCCGGAGAAGCAGGGCCCACACGAATCACCAAGGCATCATGCCTGTTCAAGGCATTGAGCAGGTGGCTGATCCCCAGGCTGGTCTCTCATTGATGACTTTCTATGCGTAGCAGGTATTCTGGCTAGGCCAGTGTAGCAGGGCCCAGGCAAACGGAAATGGATATGGATTCAGTCCATGGCACTGGATACAGCCTCCAGCAAGAAAAACACAGTTCAGACACACAGTGGGGAACCAAATCATGACCCACTATAAGCACGCAGCACATTCACATGTAAGGAAATTCCACTGTACCAGGCAAATGGCTTTCCGGTCATAATTACAGAGTCTCTGCACAATTCAGGAGTTCAGAGGTAGCTGGAAGTCCTGACAGGCCAATTGCATTCAGCAAATCTTTGGTCTTCTTCAGATTAAAGCCTGGTCACAATTCAGTGGCTTAATTCACTCTCCAAGTTCGGATTCAGTCCAAAAAAAAACCAAAGTTCCCTCTCAGGAACAACAGGCAGGCATGCATGCAAAACTCAGGCCTTTCTGCAGTTCTTTTGAGCGAATCCACTATGGATTGCTGCTCAAACTATCTTGAGCTGTTACTTCTTCAATTCCCAACTCAGATCTAACTGAAACTGCAAGGGTAGCATCCATGAAGAGTGCTAAATCAATGGCGTGGTAGGGGTGGACGCTACTGAAAGAGCACCTACCTAAACGGCGACCACCTAATGTAGCAGAATGGCAGTTAAACAGCGACTGTAGCTGCAGCTCTGTAAGGATGAGACCCGGAGCGGCTACAGTCCATCGTGCGAGTGCACAAAGCCCCTGTGGCATGGAAGCAAGACCTGGGTGCGGGCAGCAGGAAAGGTGAAACCCTGCTAACAGAGGCATGGAAAGGCTTGTGCAGCTGGCAGCAAGGGGCATGTCAGACAGTACCCGACATAGGGCCACACACAACACAATGACAAAGACCACTGTCCCCCTAGCCCAGCAGACCACCACAGCAGAGCCCCCCCCCCCATCAGCAGGCCCATGGGAGCCTCCACCATGACCAGGCGACATTCCACACCCATGCTGCTTTGCTACAGATGTCCCCTCACATAAGCCACATGCCCCTCCTGTCCAACAGTCACACATCTGTGGTGGCACCAGTGCCCAAGAGCAGCCATTGGGGGGGGTGTTGTTGGCAAGGCCACCGGGATGCAGCAGCAACAGCTGCTGCAACATGGGGAAGGGGGAAGATTCCAGACAGTATATACCAATAATGGGCAGGGTGGGAAGGAGCACCATGCACACTGCCCGTGCCCACACAGCCATCCATTGTGTGCCAGTCCCCCCCCCCCACTGTGTGCTGCAGGACACAGCCCTGACATGGCATGCCTGCTCCGTGCATGGGAGGTTCTGTGCTGTTGGCATCTGCCCCTGGTGTCCCATACCTCTGCCCGTGCTGTCCATGTCAGCACCCCCTCCCACAGAGATACAGAAACAGAGGTGACCTGTATGTGCAGCATATACTATTCCTCACCATCCTCCGGTTACCCACTGCATGGTGCCATGTGCTGCTTGCACCATCCCATCGCCCGCCACAGGGCGCTCTTGTCTCGGCACACAGGTACACAGGCTCTCTTTCCGTCATCCCAGTGGGTACGCCCATTGCATGTCGTCTTGTAGCACACATGCTCGGTGCGATGCGTCCTTGCAGCCTCTGCCTCCTGCCTGCGCTCTCTTCACTGCTCGCCCTAGTTCCCCCATTGCCCTTTCTGTGTTCTGCTTTCTGCATTAGCCCATTGGGGACTCGCTTAAACAGCGGCGCCCTTATCACATAAAACCACTGCAAGCAGTGTGGGACTTTCCCCAAGATCCAAAAGGTTTGGTTGGCTGATCTGTCTGTCAGTCACAACAAGGGCTCCCCCTCCAGGTTATTTTAGGCGCCAAAAGCCCAAAACTACAATTCCTACAAGTTTTGGCCCCACCAAGCCCCTGTAGGCAGGCTTCATTTTACAGTCCCAAATGTACTGATTGGCCCATTCTACAGTCCAGGACCAAGATGATGGAAACAAACAGAACTGCACATGCTGCAAAGAAGGCAGGTTAGAACAAACTGCAATATTAGTACTACTTTAACAAATGATCAGCAAACAAGTACATCTTCTAACAGAACTCCCTCTCAGATTAATTATGACTGCAATCCAGGCAGCTCTTAAAGAGGCAGTACACAGAGGCTATACAGGCACTCTCTGGCAATCACATTTAAACTGCTAAAACGCAGGACACCAGCCTGGCAGTGAGCATTTAGGCAAGCTCAAGGAAGACTTTTCGGGAACCCACATTTGTAGAGGGTTACATACCGTAAGTGAGCACACATAAAATTATTTAAAACTGTAATTTTCTTACTTAGCCAACTTGCTCCCTGGTGAGAGAATCAGGGAACTGGAAAATTGGGAAGAGAGAGAGAGAGCGCTGAAAACACGAAATGGCAAAGTCAAAAGAACATAAGAGAGCGAATCGAGGAATGGGGGAAGAGAACACAGAATGACACAGTATGAAGGACAACATTCCATTCATTGTTAATCAGAGCAACGACTGTTTAGAAGCCACAGCCAAAAACTGGAAAATGTAATAAAAGTCATAACTTCTAAATGGTGAAATACAGTAGACCGCTTACTTTGAAGGGCCTACCTGTAGGCAGTCTGCAGATCTATAACATTGAACTGGAGTCTGGACCAGGTACCATTCATTGTTCAGTTACTGTAAAATAAATTCTTTCTACCAACTAAGGATTTGTTCATATAATCTGAAGTCCAGTTGCTACCAATAACAGACATTTTACTGTGAACAGGAAACTGATCATACCAGCTACAGTAGATACAGTACCTGTTACTGTGAGCAGGACCCAGTAAGAACTAATTTTAGACGTTACTGTGAAGTGTGAACTAAAGTTCAGCTGTTAATTGTACATCCTTAAGAGCCACAGTATTTGTTATTGGAAAATAGATCATTATAAGTTAGCAATAAGCCATAGTATAGCATGCTTTTATAGAGAAGTAATGCATGCCCTGGGTGAACTGGAATGCACAAGGCCAACAGCCAAGTGACTTTCAATGCACCTGGGAAGTGCATCAATTCTCAAGAAACCCATGCCCTGGAGTGGGTTATTGTATTTATAAAATGGCATTTTTTATGGATTTTTTTTCCTTTAGTCAGGTTGTTGCTAGGTAGAATATGAAAGTTTGGTAACAGAGCCCAGGTGCCTTTGAATTAACCCAGGAAGTGCATTTATTCTGAAGAAACCCATGCCTTGTTGGGGGTTTTTGTGTTTAAAAAGGAAACCTTTTTTATTTAAAAGGAATAAGGTTTTATTTTCATTTAGTTAGGCTGTTGCTTGTGTAACCTTGGCACCGTTATACCAAGGGCTACTACCCCTGCCTGCTTCACTGACTGCAGGTTGAAGGGCCTGGGTTTGGATTCAACAGATACTATGGCTTTCCTAGCAGCAGTAGAACTGTAATTATGGTGCCTCCATCCAGCGTGATTAAGAGGGTAAATTGTAGAACTAGTACAGCCCTCTGGGAAGCTATGCCTACCCACAACCCCAGCTAGTGTCCCAACACACAGACTGGCAGTATACACTGTATTCAGACTGTAATAACACATCTAATGGGTAGCACTATTAATATGCTCGCTGGTTTCACACTTACCAACAGGGTCTGGACTTCTGGCATGCACCCTGTGTCCCCTGCAAAAGAACAGTTAACCAACAACCACAGTGCAGCTTTATCTTTCCCCCACACTTTACTATGCAGTAATAATATGCTTTCAGACCCAGTTAACAGGCAAAACAAATCGGATTTACTTAGGGGACTGAACACAAGGAGGGGGCAATAATTTAAGTTAACTATTGTATTACTGTAATTAAATAAATAACAAACAATATTCATTAGATCTGTCCTTGAATTAATCAGTTTCTCAAGCTACTGGGTACTCAGGATATAATAAGGTGCAGGCCTAAAGTTTAGCTGTGGGTAGGCCGGCGTTGCAGCTGGCAGCCTTTGATAGAGAGAAGGATGTTATTAGACAGATAAAATACTTGCAAACAGAATATTTGTAATCCGAGGCTGGATGGCCTGTAACCACAATTAAAACCCAACAAGGAATTATAAGGCAATCAGATGACACCATACAGTTATCTGGTTGTTGTAGGGGGCTATGCTGATTGTACTCACTGCACCCAGAGCGATTGGACAAAAGGATGAAGACACCCTGGATCTGCTGGTTTGCCAGGATGATGGTGGGGACCAGGGCTGGCATGACTCACTTCCACTTCACGGCCCTTCCCTGTAGGTGGCCACAACCTGTGACTTGCTTCTTCGCAGGGGCTGACTCCCCGAGGCTGGTCTCTGGCCAGCAGGCATTGAATCTGGTGCAGGAACAGTCTTTAGGGCAGCAGCAGCTGGCACAGGCCCAGAACATAAAATTCGTCTTGGTATTCAGTTTGAAAACTCACTCAACTTGCGATTTGCACACTGGCTTAACTTTGTAAGGAAACAAACAGGAACAACTGGTAACAGGTCTCCCCTTTTTCTGAACGTGGCAGGAGACAAACACAACATCCACTGTCTCCAAATGGCACTGGAGTCCTTAACTCGAGAAATCCTCTCACAGTTCCCTTTCTGAGCCACTTCTGGCAAAGAGCACATATTTGGCAAAGCGTTCTCTTTCCCTCAGCCTGGCAGCTGAACACTTGATCCCTTTTCTGCTTCTAGGCAGTCTAGAGTTCAGCAGGGAGGCAAAAGCAGGCCTTTCCCATGCAGTTCTGCTGCTGAGCCACAGGCTGCTTCTCTCTCTGTGGCTCAAGCAGGAATCCCCCCTCAGAATACAGTTCCAAAAACTGAAAAGCAGAGTTTATCTCATTTTATTGGCTGTCCAAGCTGTTAATTATAGTTCCCGTCTTTTAATTGGTTCAAATTTTTATGTGCCAAACATTGTCCCTGCTTTTCTCCCAAAAGTCTCTAGCAAATTCCCAAGAATCTGTGTGGTAAATCTGGCTTTCCCATTGGCTGCTAGGCTGCAAAGATGGCTGCTGTTAGTAAAGTTTTTAAGCAGTTTACACAGTCTCCCACAATTAAAGTTCTGGAGCAGCCAGCAAAAATACTTTTTGTTCACATAAACCCCTCAGTCATAGAGCCCGAGCTGCGCCCTTTCAATCGAGCCCACTCTTAAACATTTATGTACATTATTTCTCCTGTCGCTGCCGCCGAAACACAGACCTCCTATGCAGCAGGCAACATTCTCATTAATATGCATGAGGGCTCATGCATATTCATTAGCCCTCGATTGTGCCCCATTTTCAAACTTTATTTTATTTAAATCTTTGAGGGTTCTCAATGCCCTCCCTGAGGTCAACGGTCCCCAATTAGGTGAGCAGGGACACCAGGACTGCTGAAATACTTTCTGTTTCGACACAATAAACCGGCAGTTGGCAAATCAAAGCACAATTGTCATCTTTTCAGGAAAACGCAGGGGACTCGTGATTAGAGTTTTAAGCCCAAAACTGGGCTGAACAAAGTAGTGGGGCTGCTTGGAGGGTTAGGGGTACACTGATAGACTTGGGACAGGTGGTGAAGTACTAGGGGAGAACAGGGATGACAGGAGACAAGCGGGAGAAATGGGAGCTTTAAGGTAAGCCCCATTTGGGGCTGTTACACTCTCCCATGCCTAGGAAAGCTTGGCGTCCATGCCAAGTCTATGATAAATGAGTAATTATAATAATACCACCTTACTATGTACAAGATTTACTATTTACAATGTTAGGCTTAATATATAACACATTTACACAGTATAGCAAGCTATTACTTTAAATGGCATTCTTTTCATACGTTTTGCATAGTTCAGTTACTGACAACCTATCATGACATTTTACATGTAAACACCACACCTTTTGCATTTGGATAATCATAAGAAATTACATTTGTACTTTGGCTTTAACCCTTAGACATTACTTTTTGTTATACCATAAACCAGCATATACTTTAGATAACCCTTTTTACCTTGTATCTATAACCCTTTCTATACTGGGTGGAGGTTTTTTATTTTGATTTGGGAGGAGGCAGTGAATTGGGCAGAGTGGGCAGTGATATACACTCCCTTGTGGACATCATTCATTGGCAGATCAGAAGGTACTCCAGGTGTATCATAATTAAGCAAACCACAGGGTTTACTGCTCTTCTGACCATCTAAACATAGAGGGCATTGGCACTTGGCTTTCAACATTAACATTCAGGTTCATGACTCCTGGTTTATTGTCCACCAATAAACCAGCTTCTGAAGAAAGAGGCACCACTGCACTTTCTTGAAAATCAGAACTTGAAATAGGCTCAGCATTTGGCACATTATCGCTGCTGTTTGATTCTCTAGACTCATCCTGGTCGGAATGAGGTATTTCCACAAAATGGGTATCATCCACAACACAGCTGTCAGTTTCAGGAACAGCAACACTCTTCAGAACAAAACAGTTCACTTAGCTCATTTAATTCAGTAACACTGGCAGGCTCACTTGCAGGTTCACTATGAGTTTTTCCAGGTTCAGGATCACTTCGTTCAGATAACTCCACCATACACAGGGAATTTGCACTTTCAGAAATCACACTGTGCACCACACCTCGCACCATGCCAGCGACCCACATTCGGGAATGAGCGCAGGCCTCTGGGGGTCGGCAGGGAAGAGATGGATTAAGCATCTGACGGACTGCTCTCTATCTCCGGGATGGAGGGTGACTAGTGGTTGGCATGCACCTCACCCCTAGCAGAGGCTGGGGCTCAGCAGCACACCACCTTAAGAACGTGGGGTGGGTGCATGACAGATGCTTGGTAGGCCATGGACGGGAGTGTGCGCTAGCCCACTGCAGGCATCACTACATGACGTGCTCTGGCATGGGGAGTAAACTAGGAGGAAAAAACCCTGGTGGACGGTTGTTGCAGCTTGATGGCTGTCCCTTGTGCTTCATCTCCGGAGGTAACACCCATGAACTGGATCTGGAATCAGCAGGTGAGTAAGGGAGCTCCCTGCTGCCCCACCACAGGGGGTAAGCCATGGGAGTTACAGGGGGTGAGGGCCTGAAGGAGCAGAGCGATGGGATGGCAGCTGGATGAGGGGCCAACCAGGCCAGGGAGTAAAAAGAGATAGCAAAAAGAAGAAAAACAGAAATCACACTGTGGGCATCACTGTGTGGAGGTTTACATACAATGGACAGGTCAGGATTATCAAAGGCCACGTGGCTAGTAGGTACATGACTAGAAGTAGAGGGAAGGGTTCCCTGAAACAATTGGGCAAGTTCAGGTGATGGGTAATAAGCAGTACGGAATTCTCTTTCATCATCTTCAGAGTTAGAGTCATTGTCAGCAGTAGCATTCTTGGCTAAGGGCTCTGGCTGTTGGGCAGTAGGAGGCAGATTAAGTTGCTTGTTACAGGTAGCAGATTTAGTGACAGGGCCTGTTGGAGCTGCGGTTTGGGACACTGTGCCCCAAACTATTTGCCCAATAGATAAAAGATGATTTCTGTGAATGGTTTTGACAGTATGAGGATCTCCTTCTGGACGTACTCTGTACACAGGCAAATTATGTATTTTGCTGATCACAAGATAGGGGATATGGCTCCAGCGGTCAGCTATTTTACATTTACCTTGAAGTCCAAAGTTTCTCATTAGTACCCGGTCACCTGGTTGGAGTTCTTGGACCTTGACACATTTATCATGGCTAGCTTTGTTGGCTCAGATTTCTTTTTGCAGCCATGGTATTCACAAGCTGGTATGCATGGTTCAACTGTGCCTTTAACTTTTTAATGTACTGGAGGTAGTTTTCAGATTGGGCACCATCAGGAGAGACACCAAAGCACACAACCATTGGGAGACGGGCTTCTCTTCCAAACATAAGGTGGTATGGTGAAAATACAGTAGCGTTGTTTTTTGTACAACTGTAGGCTTGTACTAAAGCACTTATTTGCTGACTCTACTTGGGCTTGTCTTTTGGATGCAGGGTACCCGACATATCTAATAAAGTGCGGTGAAAGCTCTCCAGTTGCAGATCTTCTTGTGGATGATAGGGGTTACTTCTGGCTTTTCTGACACCCCAGATAGATAGTAGTTCTTTAATGAGTCTGCTCTCGAAATCTCGGCCCTGGTCCGAATGATTGCACTGTGCAGCGCCATAGTGCACAAAGAACTTCTCCAAAAGAACTTGTGCTACAGTCGAGGCCTTCTGGTCTTTAGTAGGACAGACCAGAGCATACCTCATAAAATGATCACTTACTACCAACACATTTGCAGTGTTTTTAGAATCTGACTCTAAGCTAATAAAATCAATGCAGACAAGCTCCAATGGGGCACTTGTTGTTATATTGACAAATGGAGCCGTTCTCTGAGACTGGGCTTTTCTCTGAAGACACCTGCTGCAAGTTTTAATGTACTGTTCAATATCTACGCCTATCTTAGGCCAATAAAAGCAAGATTGGGTCGGGTCCAAAGTTCTTTCACTTCCCAAATGCCCCATGTTATCATGCAAAGCCTTTAGCACAACACCTTTGAACATAGTGGGCAGCATTAGCTGCTTCTTGACAATCTCTCCTTGACTGTCAGTCAGTTTCCTGCACAATAGCTGCTCACACAGTCTGAGTTTAGGCCCGTCTCAGTAAAAAAGCAGTTTTAGGATCATTGATCTCATTTTAGCGACATCTTCGACCCTTTTCAAGGCATTAACCACTTGTCTTATCATTGGATCATAGTGCTGTTCTCTTTGAATGTCAGCTGGGGTTATCTGGGGTGAAGAGCTTAAAGGGACACATTCATGCCTAGTGGTCACCACAGTCTGAAAGCCCACAAAAAGCTCTTTCGAACAAGGTATTGAGCTCATCTGTAGCAGCTGGAAGCACCCCAGAGATACAGATGACCGAGTCTATTCAGTATTAATACTATAGTACGGCCATTTTTAGAACACTGTGATGTCACTGATGAACAAGCTGTACCTAACTCCCCTGACTTAAGCACAGCTTGTTCGTCACTGACACCACAAGATTCTAAAAATGGCTGTAATCTAGCACTAATACCGAACAGACTCAGTCATTTAAATCTCAGGACTACTTCCAGCTACAGATGAGCCCAATACTTCCTTTTAAGAACGTTTCGTGGGCTTTCAGACTGTGATGCCCATTAGGCATTAATGTGTCCCTTTAAGTCCAGACCTGCAAAATTACAATAAGCCACTGGAATGAAAGTATCTGGAGGCCCCAAGTAATCTGCCAGGCAATTAACAGTTTCTGAGGATGGAGATTCATCTCTATCAAATTTGTGACATAGGGCTTTTACTGATTGTTCTGGGATATGGATCCACTGCTGATTTGAGGCAGGTCTTCATGACAGAGCATTGGCATCAAGGTGATTTAAGCCTGGGTAGTATTCTACTGCATAATCATATGTTGACAGAGCTGAAAGTCATTGGTGTCTATAGCATCTAGTTTAGCAGATGTTTGGACATACCTGTACATCAACAGGTTGTTGTTGGTCTTGACCAGGATCTTTGCACCGTACAGATATTCATGAAATTGCCCTACTAGTGCCCACTTGAGAGTGAGAAATTCTAGTTTAGTGGACAGGATAGTTTTTCTCTGAAGGTGTCAGGCTCCTACTAGTAAAAGCCACTGGGTGCAATCCCTCAGTGTACTCTTGGTAAAGTACGGCCCTCAGATCACTCAGGCTGGCATTAGTATATAACACGTAAGGTTTTGAAGGATCAGCATAAGCAAGTACAGGAGTGTGAGTCAATAGATAAGCAATTTCTTCAAATGCTGTGTTGCAATCGTGAGTCCATCTTTGACCAAATAGTTTATGGGGTCTGAAATGTGTCTTTAGAGTCTCTTTGTCAGAACCTTTTTTGAACTTTTTGTGAGTAGGTGGGTATCCTTGAGTTAGGTTCAGCAATGGGTGTACTACCTTGGTGTAGTCTTTGACAAAACAGTGATACTAGCCACAGAATCCAAGAAATCTTTGATGTCCTTTCAAGTTGTTAGGCTTTGGCCAGCTGGTTAATGTTTACACCTTGCTGGGGTCTGTTTGTGTACCCTCGGGGGACACAATGTGGCCTACATATTTCACAGAGCTTTGAAATAATTGACATTTGTCTACAGATAGTTTCAGACCAATCTCCTCAAGTCGGTTGAGCACTTTAAACAGGTGAGCCTCATGCTCTTCAAGAGCCTTTCCAAAATCAACAACATCATCAAGGTACACCAGGCATTCAATTAAGTTCATGTCACACACAGCACACTCCATAAGTCTCTAAAATGTGGCTGGTGCATCCAAAATTCCTTGTGGCATATGGAGAAACTCAAAGAATTCTAAGGGACACATAAATGTCGTTTTATCCCCATCTTCTTGAGCCATTGGGGTCTGGTAGTTTCCACTGTGGAGATTGAGGACGGAAAACCACTTACTCTCATTTAAACAGTCCAGCACATCCTGTATGTATGGCATGGTATATTGATCGGGGACAGTTCTTTTATTAAGGGTTTGGTAGTCTGCACACATTCAGACAGAGCCATTTTTTTCTGTACTACAACAACTGGAGAGGCATATGGGCTCTGTGATTCCTGTATTATGCCACCTGCTAACATCTCTTACAAGTGACACTGCACATTGTCGATGTCGACAGGAGCCAGGCATCTGGACCTTTCCCTGAAGGCTCTCTCATCATGCAGTCATATGGGATGTTCAGCCCCAGTTACACAGACAACATCCCACTCCTTGAGGGAGCATACTTTGGTTCGCCAGACCAGCTTCTTGCTAATTCTGGCCCTCCAGCTGTTTGGGATGGGAGACTGTCCAAAGTCAAACATGTCAGGTGACTCCTCACACTGTTCCCTCATCTGGCACTTAGATGGCAGGACAGCAGTGTCAGCACAATAATCTTTTGTCAGAGTGCAATCTCGGTTCACCTTGATATCTCGGTCTGTAACAATCTTGGTTTGGACCACCACTCTTCTGGTGTAAGCATGGGCACTGACAGGAGATATACTGGGCTTAACCAACAATCCTTAAGGCAATTTCCCCTCTTCTGGGGCATCCAGCATCAGTATTTTATTGGTCACATATTTCTGCAACCGCACTTCTCCACTGACACTGCACTCAGCATTTGGAGGGAGAATAATAGCAGAGGAATCTTTCTTCCAAACAATTCCCACAGGTTCATCCTTGTCACACTCTTTGGGTTGCATTTGCATCTCATAGGCTCTTTTGATTATGACATGAACATGTAATGCATTTCCAGTCTTCTTCTTCTGTATCTCATGACATAGCTGGGCAAGGCAATCGAACAGATGCACATTCGTACCAATTAGCAGTGGGATACCGTTGTACAGTCCAGAGGGAGGACATACCAGGGCTAGTGTCTCCACTGGATCGCCTACTCCTGCTACAGAGGATGGAAAGGAAAGCCACACACTTAGGTAACTGAGATATGGATACGATTTATCACTCAACACCCATACATGCGGTCCATCGAAGGGTTGTTGTGGGTGGTCAGATAAATGCTAATCAAACCAGTCTTTAAAGATTACTGTAACTTGGGACCCACTATCTAGAACAGCTAGAGGAGGGATTCCATCCACATGCACAGTAGTTTCCATAGAAGGACCCAACAATTCTGACCAGTCAGGAGAAGTATTTGTAGGAACTTGAACAAATGACTTTGCCACAAAAGACTTGGATGAAGGCTTGGCAGAAAGTTTGGGATTGTTTTGTTTGACTTGGTTTAACAACTTAGTGTTCACCTTTCTTAAAGCTTCATGTGACTGGCATGTTCTTTTTGGTCTTCCCCCAAGTGATAGAAGAAGATGCCACACTTAGGATTTGGTGAATGAGGAGGCTCTTCAGTTAGTTTGCCACTAGAGAATTTCCCAGGCTTGGGTTCTTCTTATTGCCTATAGGGATACTCATACCCACCAGGTCTCTTCCAGGTTGCGCTTTGATTGGAAGATTGAGCAAGATCACTTACTAGGGATCTCAACTCTCTCATCTCCCTCAACATGTCATTGTTAGCCTCCTCTCTAGGGACTCAAACACTAGCACTGTTTGCAGAGGATGAACCCTCACTGCACACTTCAGCAGCATGGGTGCGGGCATTCTGGCCTTTAACCATCTCTATAGCACTTTGAGCATTTACTTTTAGCATTCTCAGTTCTTCTAGCAAATCTTTCATCTGTTGTGAATCAGTAACAGTCTCTTTATGCTCCATTGGTCTCACATCACACCCTTGAACTTTAATTTACAGCGTTCTGGTCAATGGCATGGCCAACAGCTGTGGAGGTGGGACAGGATTCCCAGCGTTCCGCTTCTTTCTGTTTGGCTTTCTGGACTTTCCTTATTAATACTCAGTAGGAGATGGGGTTGTCTCTCTTCTCTTTCAAACGCAACTTAAGGATCAGTATAGCAGACTGGCACACAGCTTCAAGTATATGTTCCAGTCACATTCGGTTCAGATCCTGGGAGGACCACGCCTCCCCTGTGGAACACTAGCTGCAAAGCTCTCTCTACTGGATCCAGAAAAGCAGATAAGGGCTCTCCCTGCCACTGGTGAGTAAGTTTAAATTTCAACAAAAGGTCCACAACAGATTCCATGCTCCTAAACACATCTTCCAAAGTGAGCAAATACTTTTAGGTGGGTGCATTTGGGTCTGTGGCTCGGAAGACCTGAATGGCATCCAAGGCCAGGCCCTAGAGGCTTTCTATAATTCTCTTCCTTTTTTCAACCTTGCTGCACTGACATTCTTACACAAGGAGTGAGATGTAGTCCATTCATGTTTCCAGATCATCCTCCCCATTAGGTGTGGGGAGGGTGCAGGAGAACACTTGCAGTCTGCGGTAAGAGTCATGACTGACTGGAGGTACATAAACAGGTACTGGTACTGGTGCAGGCACAGGGGCTGGTGCAGATGCAGATGCAGATGCAGGGGCTGGTACAGATGCAGGCCCTGGGGCCCTGGGGAGGGGTACCTTGAGAGGTTTCAAACAGCGTCTTTAAGTCCTTGAGCGCTGGGCCCCCTGCCTGTAACAGTTTGGTGATCTTGTCTTTGAGCCCTTCAGCTTTGGGGGACTCTGCAGACCTAGGCATTGCACTGTACATATGTGTGACCTTCCACACTACCCTGGACTCGTCAGACATAATCTCAAGTGGCACTCTAGAGAGATCTATTGGAGGACTACTGTACATTCCACTAGGGCCATTAAACTTTGAGTAGCCCAGTTGATATGGCGGGCCTTTACCACAGCTTTATCAAGGCATTTGACTTTACCTAAGGCTTCCTCAAGTGTAGCTTTTTTAGTGCTCAAGGGAACGTCCAGTAGCATTATGGCATTTTGGGATTCAACCTCCTCTGCCTCACACCAATCAAGCAAATATTGCACAGACATTTTGTCAGCAGAAATTTCAACACTACAGTAAGGTCAGTAACCTTCTCCATTTTAATACCAATTTCAAGGTGGGGTACAACTGGAAATTTGGTGATTTGGCCACTAGGGGACGATAATCCCAGTGGTGCCTCAAAAGATATAACCCTGGTGCCATTATATCAAGGGCTGCTACCCACCCGGTTGCTTCTCTGACTGCAGGCTGAGGGACCTGGGTTCAGATTCAATAGATACTGTGGCTTTACTAGCAGCAGTAGAACTGTAATTATGGTGCCTCGACCCAGAGTGATTAAGTGGGTAAACTGTAGAACTTGCAAAGTCCTCTGGGAAGCTATACCTACCCACAACCCCATCCAGTGGCCCAACACACAGACTGGCAGTATACACTGTACTCAGACTGCAATAACACATCTAATGGCTATCACTATTAATATGCTCGCTGGTTTCACACTTACCAACAGGGTCTGGACTTCTGGCATACACCCTGTGTCCCCTGCAAAAGAACAGATAACTGGAAAT
The DNA here is from genome assembly GCA_016271365.2 of Neoceratodus forsteri. Classification (NCBI taxonomy): domain Eukaryota; kingdom Metazoa; phylum Chordata; order Ceratodontiformes; family Ceratodontidae; genus Neoceratodus; species Neoceratodus forsteri. The sequence goes on from CM028130.1 coordinate 1,162,025,019, forward strand.
CACAGTGCAGCTTTATCTTTCCCCTACTCTTTACCATGCAGCAATAATATGCTTTCAGACCCAGTTAGTAGGCAAAACAAATCAGATTTATTTAGGGGACTGAAGACAAGGAGGGGCGAGAATTTAGGTTAACTATTGTATTACTGTAATTAAGCAAATAACAATCAATATTCATTAGATCTGTCCCTGAATTAATCAGTTTCTCAAGCCTAATCTGGATTTGTTTACATTAGTGCTACTACATTGGAGCCAGTATAAGGAAAGGGAGGTAAAGAAAAAACTAATTTGGATCTCAAAAGCCTAATAGGGTAGTTTTGGTTTGGGGGATGGGGTGCTTGGAGGACATTTGTACTCCTTTAAATACTAAAGTAAATTTACTGAAGCCAGGTCATGTTACATATACCTAAGATACAGTGCATCTGTAACCAGCTCCTGTTAGTCCTGTCACACAGTCATTAGATATTCATGCACATCAGTGACCTGATCTTCCTAGATACCCTGAAATAAAAACATACGGTCAACTGTAGCCAGATCCTGTTACACACGCTCCTTACACAATAACATACAGTACATCTGTAGCCTGGTCCTGTCACACACTCAGTACAGTAGATATTCATACATAACTGTGACACATTCCTAGACACCCATGAAATATCAAAATCTGATCAGAGCCAAAATGACTTCTAATGCATTAACATGCTAAAAGATATCTGACATAGTGCATAGTCCCATCAGGCCTCGACATGCACATCAACTTGTGAGGGAAGGCTCCCCAGCCTGTTACAAGGAGCTGTCTATGTGCTGGAACACTGCTCTGCTCCTTCCTAGGCTGGAGACAGTGCCACACATCACAGCACCTTCCCCCAATCCTCGGCCCATTCAACCGAATGTCTGGGCATGCATCCAAACTCAGGTCACTGGTACAAGAAGGCAATGTGGTCCCCACTGGAATAACAGCCATCCCTTCAAACAACATTTGGATGGGCCTCGCAGTCCTTATCTGCTTTTAGTTTATATGTTTCTATGTTTGTAACATCACTTCATAAATTTTGACCCAAATTTTCAACATTGTCTTTTTATGCCCTCACCCCTTCTGAACATGACAGGTGTCATTTATAAAATAATGGACAAATGACATTTTACACTACTAGTGCAAAAACACATCTTGGCCAGGATTTAAAAAATGACACCCATCACATTCATGAGGTGGTGTGAAAAAATGGCTGTGTTGAAAATTTGCCGTCAAAATACTGATAATTACCAAAGTTATGAGCAAGTGTTGAAAATGTACAACTTACCTTCATAACTTTATTTTTTTTTAAATATTCTGACACCAAATTTTCTTTTTTTTTATTTACTACACTTCCTCTTCTCTGCCTGGCTGACCTTGCCTACCCTCTCTCTCCCAGTCTTGTCACCTATTTTCCCTGGAACTTACCTCTGATCAGATCATTTCCTCACAGTTTAGCCCATGTGGTGGAGTCCCCCAGGTTCCCCAAGCCCGGGGGAGTAAGAGCTGGGTTGTGAATGGCAGCCCAGTGAGTGGTGTGGAAATGGAGAGAGAGGTAGTGTCATGCTGCTTCAGGTCAAGGAGGCTTTTTCTTCCCTGTAGGTCCCCTCTGCAAGTGCCTCATGGGCTTGGACTAGGTGGATATCTGCATGCAAGTGTACAGGAGGTGTTCTGCCCACCCATCATGGCTCCATTGCACTGGCAACTTTTGTGACTCAGGTGGGAGTGTTGTAGTGGAGCACAGAGTCCTCCCTCCTTCCCTGGAGAGGAGAGCATCCTCTGGGGCATTTGATCTTTCTCCCACGCAGGGGGCCTCCCATGACCTGGGCTCACTTCCAAACTCGGGTCACTTGCGTCATTTGAAGTAGCACTACCACTGCACCGATGGGCCAGCTTTGTCACCAAATTTTCGACATAGTCGTCTACCGACCCCTGTGCTCTGCTGATGCTGACCTGCTGGTTGTTCCATCTTCACGGTCGAAAAGATCTGGTGATAGGGCTTTTGGGGTTGCCGCTCCACTCCTTTGGAACTCACTTCCGCCTCAGATTAAGGTAGCCAGCTCGGTGGAGACCTTCAAAGCCTCTCTTAAAACGTATCTGTTTGAGAAGGTTTTTGATTGAATCTGATTTTATGCAGAGTTTGTTTTAGTTATTTATAGTTTCTTATTTATTGTTTTATGTAAAGCGCTCAGAGCCTTTGGATTGGGCGCTATATAAAATAAAGTTGCCTTGCCTACCTCATGAACTCAGTAGGTGGAAGTTTTCAAATCCCCACTGAAACATCATTTCATGCCAAAAGTGCAAAAAATATTTTGGCTAGGATTTGAAAACCGACACCTGTCATGTTCATGAGATGATGTGAAAAATGGCTATGTTGAAAATTTGGGGTCAAAATATTGAAAATTGCTAAAGTTATTAGTAAGTGTTGCAGAATTTCAATGTACCTTCATAAGTTTATTGTTTTTTTTTTAAATATTTTGACCCCAAATTTTCAACATACTCTTCTTATGATCCCACCTCATGAACCTGGTAGGTGAAAAGCTTCAAATCTTACTCAAAAGGTGATTTTATGGAGCAAAAGTGAAATCACCTTTAGGCCCGGTTCAAAATATTTCACCTACCTTGTTCATGAGGTGGGGTCCCAAAAAGGCCTTGTTTAAAATTTGGGATAAAATATTAAAAATTGACCACGTTATTAATAAAGTTCAAAACGGAATTGAAATACACTAACTGCACTTACTTGATTTCCCCAGTTTGGCTTTGAAGAGTGAAGATGTGGGTCCAGTCCAGAGAGGATTATGATGTTGCACCCCAGGTAGGTAAGTATAGGTTGGGGGGGTGGGGAGTGGAGGGTGCTAAGTGGGGGGTGTCAGGGTGGGATGCCAGGACAACGGTGCAAGACAATGAGGGACCATTTTCTTTATTTCAGGTTTAAAGGAAAAGAAAAAAAAATACATCAAGGGATGGTATTCTTTATTGCAGGTGCTTACTGACACTGGGGAGTGGGCACCTCAGAGCTGGCTTAATATTTCGGGGCCCAGGGGGTGGGCACCCTGGTGTCTCTGACTGTTGGGCTGGGGATGGTCTCAGGGGTGCTGGAGATACAGAGATGAGAGTGTGCGGACTGGGATGGGAGGTTAAAAATGATAGGCCACACCACTGTTTCAGAGAAGAAGAGGCAGTGAAACTAAAAAGTGCAAGGGGGGGAGAGACAGAAGGAGACAGAGGCAGAACTATGGCTTCAGACAACAAAAGGCAGCGAAAGAAAAAAATGTGATGGGGAAGGGGGAGACAGAAGGAGAAAGAAGAAGGAAGAGACAGAGGGAGAAAGTGGACTGATTCCTCCAGACTGCATGGGCTTCAACTCCACTTACTGGGGGGAGCACACAGCCCAAGGTAAACACTAAGAAGTCTGTGTCCATTACCTTAGACACCAACCCAAAACTGGCATGGCTTTCACCTTCCACTGTCTTCTCCACTTTGGACGGCACCCATATTAACATTGTCCCCACTTTTAAATACCTTGGGGTTTGGCTTGATAGCAAGCTCGATTTCTCGGCCCACATTGATGCCATCCATAGCAAACTTCACCCAAAGCTTGGCACCTTGTACTGTAACAAGGGCTACCTCTCCCTCCAGGTCCATGGGAGCTGGTTACTAAAATGATCCTCCTGGTGTTCAACTATGCAGATGTGATGTACAGCGCATATTCCCCCCCTTTCCCTAGCCAGACTGGACACCCTCTGCAATGCCATTTGTCATTTTGCCACCAACTCCCAACCACACATTAACCATTGTTCTCTTTATTCATCCCTTTCCATCCTCCCTCTACCTCAACATCGCCTGTCTCACTACACCTCATTTATTGGCAAATACTGGTTTGGCTCCCTCCCCTCTTATCTTTCTTCGCTACTCTCCTTCGCTGTCTCCTCCACTTACTCTCTGCTCAACAGAGACTCCAGAACCTTCACCATTCCTCACCCGCATTCATGTGCTGGGCAAGCTGCCTTCTTTTACCACTTCCCCTCCCTCTGGAATTAGTTCCCTTTTTCCCCTTTGTCTATCCCCATCCCTCCATGTCTCTAGACTCTTGTTAAGATCTATTCCTGCCCCTCCATTCCTGTCAGTCCTCTCGTGAATCCTTCTCCACTCTCTCCTCACAGCCTCCCCTGCTCCCCCACCTACATCCTATTACTCACTTACCTGGGCCTGCTGTGTTCTCAGATCCCTGCCTGCTCTTCAGTATGTTAGTACTCCATTTTGTTACTCTCTAGCAAACATTGTTCACTGTAACTATGTATGCTACTACTAAACATGTTTCTATGCATTGCTCTGACCTATCACTCAGTTTTTGGTTTTTACTGCCTTAGAAATTTATAGTTTTGCATGCTGCACTTTGTATGCTAACAACTGCTCTTTATTATATGTGCCTCCACTTTCCCCTCCCCGGATTGCAGTTGGAAATGAGCCTTTTCTCAGTGTGCCTTTCCTGGTTATCAGATTTTAAATAAATAAATCTGTAGCCTACCTTGTAAATACTAATGTACATCTGTAGCCAGATCCTGCTACATGCTAATGAAATACTAATTTACATCTGTAGTCTGGTCCTGTTACATACTAATTTCTATCTGTTGCCTGATCCTGTTACATACTTTATAAATACAAATGTACTGTACATCTGTAGCCAGTTTCTGTTACATGCACATTAAATACTAATGTACATCTGTAACCAGAACCTGTTACATGCTAATGAAATACTAATTTACATCTGTAGTCTGGTCCTGTTACATACTAATTTACAAATACTAATTTCTATCTGTTGCCTGATCATGTTACATACCTTGTAAATACAAATGTACTGTACATCTGTAGCCAGTTTCTGTTACATACACATTAAATACTAATGTACATCTGCAGCCAGGTTCTATTATATGCTCATGAAATAATTTACATCTGTAACATGGTCCTCTTACATACTTTGTAACATCTAATGTACATCTATAGCCAGATGTACATTAGTATTTGATGAGTATGTAACAGGACTAGGCTACAGATTTACAGGTCTTGTTATATATTCATGAAATATTAATGGACATCTATAGCCTGATCCAGTTACATGTTCATTAAATACAAATCTACATCTATTTTCAGGTCCTGTTACATGTTCATTAAATATTAATATACATCTTTAGCCAGGTTCTGTTACATGCTCTTAAAACACTGTTATAGCTATAGCCTGGTCTTGATAAATCCTCATTAAATACTAATGTACTTCTGTAGCCAGATCCTGTTAGATGCCCATTAAATGCTAATAGATATATGCAGCTAGGTTCTGCTACGTGCACTTGAAAAATTAATTAACATCTGTAGCTTGGTCCTGTTACATATTCATTAAACACTAATGTACATCTGTAGCTTGGTCCTGTTACATATTCATTAAACATTAATGTACATCTGTAGCCAGGTCCTGTTGCATGCTCATTAAATACTTATGTACATCTATAACCAGGTCCTGTTACATGAACATTAACACTAATTTACATCTGTAGCCAGGTCCTGTTGCATACTCACTAAATTCTAATGTGCATCTGTAAACAGGTCCTATTACATGCTCATTAAATACTAATTTACATCTGTAGCCAGGCCCTGTTAATTAGTCATAAAATATTAATTTACATGTGTAGCCCAGTCCTGTTGCATACTCATAAAAAACATAAAAATGTCACTTAACCACCCAGTGCTCACAAGTCGCCCCTGAAAACAGGCACTTGTGCCTAGTGGGCCTTACTCGGTTACCAAAGACTAAAATAAAAAAAAAAACTGTACATCTATAGCCCAGTCTTGGTAGATACTCATCAAACTCTATTACACATCTTTAGCCAGGTCCTGTTACATGTTCATTAAATACTAATGCACATCTGTAGCCAGGTCCTGCTACTTGTTCATGATATACCAATTTACGTCTGTAGCCAGGTCCTGTTACATGTTCCTTAAATGTTAATGTACTTTTGCATACTAGTAAAATTCTAATTTAAATCTGTAGCCTAGTCCTGTTACATACTCATCAAATACTAATGTACATCTGTAGCCATGTCCTGTTACATGATCATGAAATATTACTTTACATCTGTATCGAGGTCCTGTTACATGTTCATTAAATTCTAATGTATATCCATAGCCAATTCCTGTTACATGCTCCTTAAATAAGCATGCACATCTGTAGCCAGGTCCTGTTACATGTTAATGAAATACAAATTTATATTTGAAGCCTGGTCCTGTTACATATTCCTTAACACTAATGTACAGCTGTAGCCAAGTCCTGTTATATGCAAATTAAATACTAATGTACATCTATAGCCAGGTTCTGTTACATATGAATTAAATACTAATGTACTGTATGTCTGTAGCCAGGTCCTGTTACATGTGAATTAAATACTAATTTACATCTGTAGCCAGGTCCTGTTACATGTTAATAAAAGACACATTTATATTTGAAGCCTGGTCCTGTTACATATTCGGTAACACTAATGTACAGCTGTAGCCAAGTCCTGTTATATGCAAATTAAATACTAATGTACGTCTATAGCCAGGTACTGTTACATATGAATTAAATACTAATGTACTGTATGTCTGTATCCAGTTCCTGTTACATGTGAATTAAATACTAATTTACATCTGTAGCCAGGTCCTGTTACATGTTAATGAAATACAAATTTATATTTGAAGTCTGGTCCTGTTACATATTCGTTAACACTAATGTACAGCTGTAGCCAAGTCCTGTTATATATGAATTAAATACTAATGTACGTCTATAGCCAGGTCCTGTTACATATGAATTAAATACTAATGTACTGTATGTCTGTAGCCAGGTCCTGTTACATGTGAATTAAATACTAATGTACTGTATGTCTGTAGCCGGGTCCTGTTACATATGAATTAAATACTAATGTACATCTATAGCCAGGTCCTGTTACATATGAATTAAAAACGAATGTACTGTATGTCTGTAGCCAGGTCCTGTTACATATGAATTAAATACTAATGTACATCTATAGCCAGGTCCTGTTACATATGAATTAAAAATGAATGTACTGTATGTCTGTAGCCAGGTCCTGTTACATGTGAATTAAATACTAATTTACATCTGTAGCGAGGTCCTGTTACATGTTAATAAAAGACACATTTATATTTGAAGCCTGGTCCTGTTACATATTCGGTAACACTAATGTACAGCTGTAGCCAAGTCCTGTTATATGCAAATTAAATACTAATGTACGTCTATAGCCAGGTACTGTTACATATGAATTAAATACTAATGTACTGTATGTCTGTAGCCAGGTCCTGTTACATGTGAATTAAATACTAATGTACTGTATGTCTGTAGCCAGGTCCTGTTACATGTGAATTAAATACTAATTTATATCTTTAGCCAGGTCCTGTTACATGCAAATTAAATACAAATGTATGTCTATAGCCAGGTCCTGTTACATGTGAATTAAATACTAATTTACCGTATGTCTGTAGCCAGGTCCTGCTACATGTGAATTAAATACTAATTTACATATTTAGCGAGGTCCTGTTACATGCAAATTAAATACAAATGTACATCTACAGCCAGGTCCTGTTATGTGTGACTTAAATACTAATTTTCATATGCAGCCAGGCCCTGTTACATGCTCATGAACTACTGATTTACACTTGTAGCCTAGTCCTGTTACATACTTTGCAAATACTAATGTGCATCTGTAACCAGGTCCTGTTACATGTGAATTAAATACTAATGTACATCTGCAGCCAGGTCCTGTTAAGTGCTAATGAAATACTGATTTACACTTGTAGCCTGGCCTGTTACATACTTTGTAAATACTAATGAGCATCCATTACTATGTCCTGTTACATGCTCACTAAATACTAATAGACATCTGTGCCCTGATCCTGTTATATGCCATACCTTGAAGAGCCAGACGTTAACTCAAACCTAGTTTCCACCATCACCCCCATCTATACCCACTCACATAGTACCTCCCCAGCCCTGATGCCCCTTCCACCACCTACATTTAATCTCTATTCTCAAACCTCTCCCATCCTGCACCTATCACCATTGACCATCCGAGCGCTCTCCCTCATTGTCCCCTATAGTAGAACCAGTCCTACCCATCCTGGGACCAAAATCACATACCCATCAACCTATCAAACTAGGACTAAAAGGAAAAAAAGCCTTCTCTTTCTTGATTTACTGCTTAAAGAAAATGCTTTTGCTGCTCCTTCTCTGCTCAGGCAATGTTGAGTTAAACCCAGGTCCCCCATTGCAAATTGCTTCACCATCAGAATTTGCTGAAGCCCCTGGACTAAAGATGATATTGGCCAACATGCTAAGCCTGACCAAAAAATTTGTTCAACTTCAGGCATGGGTTGAGCATACAAACGCTGATCTTATCATTATCATCGAATCATGGCTGAAAAAAAACCCAATACTGATCCTCAGATCTCTCTCCCAGACTATAAACTATTCAGGGCAGACAGAGAAACGGGGGGGGGGCATCTATGCCAAAACTAAGTACACAGTTAGTGATATATCAGGCACAACTAAACCTCAAGAATTTGAGATTGTATCGCTGAAGCTTCACCTTTCTTCTACAGAATGCATTACCATCGTAGGTGGCTACAGACCACCATCTGGTGGTACTGAATTCCCGTAAAGTTTTGAAATCCATAACCACTGATGCCAACATCAAAACAATAATCCTAGGAGACTTCAATATGGATTGGCTTTCTACGAAATCAAGCTGTCTTAAATCCATTTGTGACAAGCTTGGCCTTATTCAGCTAGTTACTGAACCCACTAGAAATAATACCTCTAATATGGCCAATAGCTCCCTCCTAGATATTATCTTAACTACTCATCCTTACAAAATGGCACATACGGCAGTCTTCCATAATGATATGAGTGACCACGGTGTTGTTGTGTGCATAAGGTCGCAATCTAAAAATCACAATCAGCCCAAACTTAAAACTAAATGGTCGCTCCATAAGTTCAACGTGGCAACTTTTCTTTCCGATCTGGGGAAATCCAGATGGCAAGACCTATACCTAGCCAAAACCACCGATGAAGCAGTTGCTGTCCTTAATGATAACCTTACCACCCTGATAAATAAGCATGCCCCCCCCTTATTAAGGTAAGAGTACGTAAATTCTCTCACCCATGGTTCACCCCAGACCTCAAAGCAGCACTCATCAATAGAGACAAGCTTTGGACCAAGGCAAGGCGCTCAAAGAGCCCTGTCGACTGGCAGGCCTTTAGAACGGTTAGAAAAGCCTGTGTAAAGAACATTTGTGCGGCTAAAGACAACTTTTACATATCCACCGTAGAGCAGGTCAACGGCAACCCCCACAAAATCTGGAAGACACTGAAATCCATCGAAGGCCATTCAGTTGTTCCTGCTATCCCTACTAAGATTGTAACCAAAGACAGGGTGCTGGAAAACAAATCTCTTATCCTCAAAGAACTCAACTCACATATTGTCACCACTGGACTAGCTTTTGACACCTCTCCTTATGCTAGTCAGTCAAGTAGCTGTGCTGGCTCCACCCCCAAGACCAGTACTCCACCCCATCCCTTTCAACTGAGGCTGTTTAACTATAAGGAGGTTGAAGACTCTCTCCTTAGCCTCGATATCAGGAAAGGTGCTGGAGACAATGGACTCGAACCCTTCTTCCTTAGGCTAGGTTACGCCCACCTCACTGCCCCTATCTTACATATATTCAACTTCTCCATTACTTCCACCTCTGTCCCGGCCTGCTGGAAATCACCCACATTCTTCCACTCTTTAAATCAGGGGACCCGTGCAATCTAAATAACTACAGGCCATATCTATTTTGCCTATCTTCTCTAAAGTCTTGGAAAAGCTGATATATAACCAACTTAAACACCATCTGGAAATGTTTTCTCTCCTCAACCCAGCACAATCTGGCTTCAGGTCTAAACACAGCACCATCTCAGCACTCACCAAAGTCACTAAAGATTGGGTTACTGCTGTGGACTCCAGAAAGATAACTGGCGCAGTCTTTCTAGACCTCAGTAAAGCGTTCAATACCATTGATCATCATCTTTTAAATACCCGCCTTACCAAACTAGGAGCCACCCCATCTACAGCACAGTGATTCACCAGTTACCTGTCTGGAAGGATTCAAAAAGTCAAAGCTGATGGCCTTCTCTCAGCCCCCCTCTCAATAGCCAGGGGTGTCCCTCAAGGTTCCATTCTAGGACCGATCCTTTTTTCCCTCTATATCAATGACCTCAATGCACAAATAAATAATTCCAGCCTGCACTTCTTCACTGATGACACTGTATTGTATTCCGTAGGTACATCAGTGTCAGAAGTTAGTGAAACGTTGAAAACTGACTTTGCCCAGCTCGAAAGCAACCTCATAAAAGCTAAGCTTCTCCTAAATACCAAAAAAAACAAGGCCACGATTTTCTCACATAACACCTCCCCTGGTTCTCCCCCTTCTCCCCCAAAAGATTTTATCGTCACCTCCCTGGGAGAACCACTGGAGGTCATACATAAATTTAGATATCTTGGCATCTGGCTAGATAACAAGTTCTCATTTCATGAACATATCGAGGAGTTAGCCAAGAGGCTCAAAGCACAGTTGGGATTCTTCTTCAGGAATAAGACTCTCTTCCCTCTTGCGACCAGGACCAGGTTTGTCCAGGCTACGTTCCTACCACTGCTTGACTATGGAGACTTAATCTATACCTCCTCTGCTGTCACTAACCTAAGCAAGCTGGACGTTCTTTACCATCGTGCCCTTAGATTCATCACTAGTTCCCCTTACCATACCCATCACTGTGATCTCTACATAGCTGTTGGTTGGACCTCACTCACCACCAGACGCTGGATCCATGCTGGAATCTGGACCCTTAAGATACTCCACAATAAACTACCAAGTTATTTAACATCTCTTATCCATATCACCCACAGTGCATATTCCTTTAGGAAAATAGACTACATCCTACTAGCTGTGCCTAGGACCCGTACTACGTTTGGCCGTCGAGCTATCTCGTATGCACTTCCTACTATCTGGAATCTTCTCCAATCCATACTGAAACTAACTAGCCTCATCTCTATTAACTTCTACAAATCTCTAGAAGCTTCTAAAATGAAAGATATTTGCAACTGCCATTAAGCTTACCCCTATCCCTTGACAATCAATTGTATGCCGAATGGCCTGTCCTTTTCTTGGCTGGAACACAAAAACTGCCATAATTGCATATGGCCTATATTTGCTAAATGCCAAGACCCCTTCATACCTACTCTCATTCCCCTCAATCCCAGCTCTCCTAACTATCTCTTTCTCCTGCCCACTCTTTCTACACCCTCCCTCCCTCCTGCCAGTCCTCTACCCTCCCCCTCCTTCTTTCTTATCCTCACTTCCCCTTGCGTTTATTTCCATCTTAAATTCCCATACCTGTGCTATGTGTGTATTTAGTCCCTAGTGATAGCTTGTTCCGAAGAAACAACTTCTTAACTAAACCAAGTGCTGCTAGGTGGCACCCTATCATGAAATGTCTTTTTGTAATCAATGTATGCACTTTAATCAGTTACTTTAGCTAATGAATACTCTTTGTAATTTTCTTATGACGTTGTATATGTCCCAGGACCTCCTGGTGAATGAGCTTGCTCAATGGAGTTTTTTCCTGCAATAAACTTGAACTTGAACTTGATATGTTCATTTAATACTAGTTTATATCTATAGCCAGGTCCTGTTACATGCGCATGAAATGTTAATTTGCATCTGTAGGCTAGTCCTGTTGCATACTCAAAAAAAACTAATGTACATCTGTAGCCAGGTCCTGTTACATGCTCATTAAATACTAATGTGCATCTGTAGCCACATACTGTTACATACTCACGAAATACTAATGTACATCTGTAATCTGGTCCTGTTACATATGTATTATAAATTAATGTATATATGTGGCCAGGACCTGTTGCATACTCATCTAAAACTAAGGTACTTCTGTAGCCAGGTCCTGTTACATGCTCATGAAATACTAATTTAAATGTGTAGCCTGGTCCTGTTACATACTTATTAAAGATTACTGCATATCTGTAGCCAGGTCCTGTTACATCCTCATTAAATACTAATATACATGTGAAGCCTGGTCCTGATACAAGACCCTGAGATAGTGATGAACAGTACATCTCTAGCCAGGTCCAGTTACATACTCAGTAAATACTAATGTGCATCTGTTTTCTTGTCCTCTTACTATCCCCCAAACAAAAAGAATTAACAGTACATCTCTAGCCAGGTCCAGTTACATACTCATTTAATACTAAGGTGCGACTGTAGCTAGACCTTGTTACATACTCATTGAAAATTATTGTAAAATTGGTAGGAAAAATGCTGTGTCCTGATTGTTGAGGAGTTACCCCCAGGGGTGCATTTATAGGGCAACAATCCTGCAGGTGCAGTGGCGGAGAAGAAAGATGGGCGCAGTGCAGGTTATGGTGCAGACTTTACCCCATACAGTGCCTCAACTCCCCGGCTGGGCCCCCTCCAATTTTTTCTTTACCTGTTTACAGGCAGCGCAGCGGAACATAAATAAACAAATAAAAAAATCCCAACACAACTAATGCTGCTGCAGTGCAGCTAGCCTGCATGCAAACAGTAAGTCACAAGTTTGTTGTGCTGCTTGGGGAGTCGGGACTTGGGAGGGACCGGGTCAACTCAGCAAGAAGAAGCAGTGACTTTCTTGACTCACACTCACAGTCTCCTCCAAGCTCCACTCTGGAGAGATCTAAAGTTAGAACACATTTTACACAAACACAACAGCCTAGTGCATTAACAACATTATTAGGGCAAGGCAGAAGGGCCACGCGCAGTAGGGGCAGCAGGGCAAGAAAGAAAAGAACAAAGAAGCAATTTAAACTTGTGGGTTGCGGCAGCTGAGTCCAGCTGAGTTCCCAGTCTCTGCCTCCGTACGCAGCAACAACCAACAGCAAGCATTGATTCACACGGCGGTCCGATGCCGGTCCTGTCATTAAGATAGAGAACTAAGTACTTAACTTAAGCAGCAGAGCAGCAGCAGATCAGAAGGATGAGCTGAGGTCGCAGTGCAAGAGGAGCAGGCAGCTAGGGGACTTGACTCGGAACAGCTCTCTGTGAGTGTGTCATCTGTGAGACTGTGGGGGTTGGTGTCCGACTGGAGATGGATGATTCTTCAGGACAGGACAGGTCACTGCATCTGCAGTACTCTGCTGGGGCTGATGAGTAGTAAGTGTTTGTGTATACTGGGCTGGATGGGTTGAAATAGAATTTATTTGTTGGGACTGTCAGTCTGTCACTGGGAGCCGGCTGGTGGGAGGTCGGGGTTGGGTCGAGACCGAGTCTGAGGATTGGAGGGGTGAGAGGTCGGTTGGTGCGATCGGGGGCTGGGGCACTGCTGCTAATGCTGAGCTGACACTTGGCTGAAGCTGACCTGCTGTGATGTCAATTTGCTGTGGCCAGGGGGGGTCAGGGATGGGCACGGAGGGAGTCGGAACCGTATAGGGAGGGACGGCAACAAGCACAAGCAGGCAGGCAGGACTTTTAGCCAAGGAGGGATAGTCAGAACCGCAGCAGCTAGCTGCTTGGTCTGGTGGGTCGGGTGTCATGAGTCTCTATTCTGCTGCCACCTGCAGTACATTGTCGGGATGCGCAGCGCACACAGGTCGGGCGCGGCAGCCACTGACAGCTCAGTCAGTGAGCAAGCTGTGACTGTCTGTTTTGAAAAGTGTACTGTAAAGTGAATATTTTATTGGGCCCCTAAGTGTGTCGGGCCCCTGTGCCACTGCACCAGCTGCACCGGCTATTCCTCCGCCACTGTGCGGGAGGCACTTTTCTGACAATCAGAACTCAATGTATGCCACACATCCATGCTTTCCAGAAACTCTGTTTTTTAATGTTCTGGCAGCCATGTTAGGTAGGGTAACACGCATTTCTTGCCGGAACCATCTAACTAACAATTCCACACATCATGTGCAATAAACAGCCCCACCTTACAAGTAGAAAACAAATATGGCATATTGAGAAAAGCATTTTATAAAAACTAACCTACTAAAAGAAGCTGTAATGATTTTGTGTTTCTAGGCCTCTGATCCATGGCCTAAAGTTGATGGCACTCTCCACTGTCGCAGTCAGGCTGCCTTGCAGCTGTCCTGTGGCTGTCCTCCAACCCACTGCTGCTGATATCACCTCCTATCCCCCTTGACATACTCACAGATTATGCTTTTTTTCACTGCTATAAAAGTCTCCTTACTGTAGCCAGCACCTGAGCAAGCACGCCTGATGTATTTGGTGCACCTACCAAAGACAGAGCAGCAAAACGCAAGTGACCATTTGTAACTGCCAATTAATCCGTGTGGAGCAGAGCTGGTGGCTTTCTCCTTTCACTTTTTCATTTTAAAATGGATGGCATTTAATTTTAGTGCTGTAAAGCACACTTCAGTTATTATCACAACTGACAGTGGGGGGGGGGGTACAATACTAAGAAGTAAAACATTGGACTCCCATACCAAGCATACTCTAGTGGCATGACTTACCCTCTACACTGACAACACTGCTGTCTACTCACAAAACATGGACTACTTTTTCCTGAACCCCCCACCAAAAAAAACATTATTCTAAGGTTTTTTTTAACAAATTTGTACTTCTGTTTTACATATTTCTTAATTGAAACCCATTTTATAAGTGCAGTAAGCCACATCAGGGTGTGAGTTGTGTGTCTGATAAATGCACGCCCTAGATGCTGAAGGCACTTGGCACAAGTGCCTAATGCCTTACTACGCTCTTTGGGTTGTGTGTTTATCCAGCAACAACCCACAGCCCATTGTGGTGTATTGCTTACATGTACATCTGAAGTCAGATCCTGTTACATACTAGCTAAACCTTTATATACCATATATCTGCAAACATGTCATGTTATATACTCATTGGCCCAGATATTCTAAGGGGTTGCGTCTTGCGCAACCCCCTCAATGAGCCCTGGCACAATATTCAAAGGGGCAAGTTGCGCTGTGCAAATCCCAATGTGCCGGGGTGCATTGGTAATGTATGTGACACAGATGCAGGGGGCATGCCCATGCATATGCGGCACATCCCGATATTCAGCGGCGCATATGCTGGCACAACCCTGATGTGCGTCGCATACGGGGTGCAATGTTGAGCTGGTAAAAAGGAGGAACAACCCATGGCTACCCACAGGTGGGATACTGCATTGCAGGGTGCAACACAGCACCCGCCAGCCATGGGTGGCCACCCGCACTGCAGGGACACCGTCCACAAGCATCCACACCCTCCCTGGTGGTCCAGTGGATCCCCCCCCGTCATGCACAATCGCAGGCATCTGTATGCTATTATTGCACCCAGTGTGCTAGTGGTCTCCCCCTCCCTCCCATGTGGCCCGATCGCGGGAATGTGATATATATAGTAAACCTGGTGGCTCAGTGGATCGCCCTGTTATCCCACCCACTGAGGACCCAGCCACCCAGCTCCCCTCCTCCGTCTTCGGCGGCAGCATCCCGCCCGCATACCACCCTGGCCGCCTGCCGAATGACAGCATACAATATGTGCTGTATGCCTATTGGTCCACACTGTGGACCAATGGGCATACAAACCATACTGTGCTACACAGGCACGGTTATGTGAATGGCTTCATTCACATAAACGTGCGCAATAGTTACAGTATGGTCTGTATGCCCATTGGTCCACAGTGTGGACCAACAGGCATACAGCACATACTGTATGCTGCCATTTGGCAGGTGGCTAGGTGGTATGTGGGCGGGGTGCTGCCGCCCGCCGATGACAGGTGGGGGAGCTGGGTGGCTGGGTCCTCAGTGGGTTGGATGGGAGGTGGGATCCACTGGGCTACCAGGTTTACTATATATATCACATGTCTGTGATCAGGCAGAATGGGGGGAACACTACACCAACAGGTTTAGGGCTTTGGGAAACTACTGCCCGCGATCAGGCCACATGGGAGGGAGGGGGGACCACTAGCACACTGGGTGCTATAATAGGATACGGATGCCTGTGATTGGGCATGTCAGATGGAGGGGGACACCACTGGACCACCAGGTATCCTTTTCTGCTACGGAAGCCCAAGTTTGGGTATACAGGTGTGGGGGCACTAGCGCACTAGGGACCCAGCGCCTGCTGCAGGCAGCTCCACAGGGCGCCAGATGGATTTCACTGGGCTGCCCTGCACAACACATGCAAATGGCCCCATTTGCACCATGCATATTTTATAGCCCCATTTGCATGCCCTCTTCTGAATATCACGGGTGCTGCACCCAGCGCAACTGCATTTGCGCTGGTGCATACCAGGTGATTCCTATCAGCGGCTTGCACCAGCACATTGTCACTGCGCCGTGCGCATTCTGTGCTATATTCAACGGTGCTGCTCCATGGCACATCACCGTTGAATATCACCTGGTTCTGGCCCGGTGCATCCCAGATGTGCTGCGCCCATGCTTCCGCCATTGTCAGGCACTGTCTGAATATCCAGGCCATTAACCATTAAAGTACCATAAAATTCAGTAGTGTATTTATCTAATTCTGGACACTTTATTGTGGCTAAATACACCTCTTGCCCCCGAATACAGTCAGTTGGGTTGGAAATACATTGGTTGTAGTAGTTTAAGTTTTGCTGTATTGGTGAACATTCAGATTATAGGGGCGCGGTAGCTCCCCTATAGTTAGGGTTGAGTAGGGTGTTCAATGTTAAACCCCTAACTGTGTACCTTATTAGCTTTGACAGCATTTGACAAAATCAACTGAGATTTTGCATGCATTGTCTAGTAGGTAAGATTTAAATCTGTGGAAAGTTTTGTGATGGGAGCTTGTGTGGTTTCTAAGATCCGCATAAGTCATTCTTCTGTAGATGTCTAGTTTTTTTCTTCCTATACTTAACATGGAATTCTTTTTGCTCGCACCTACAGCATACACAGAATGGAATTTTTTCTTCTAATTTTCAGAGTATAGGTGTGCTGTCCTGAGGTAATGCCTTTGAAAGGTTTTGTGAAAAAATATTAAATGACTCCAAAGTTATAAGGCTTTAAAGTTTTGTATTTTTCTATTCTGAGCATGCTCAGTAGGGTTCTTGGGATAACAGTCTGATACAACACCAAAATTTCTGTGTTACAAGGCTGTTTTTGGTTTCTCACCACTTGCTTCTCACAGCATGAAACATTTTTTTGTGCTGTGACAGACACCATATTTTTTCTTTTCTCGACGAACTAATAAGCATGGAAACTACATAAAAATGGCATCATTTTAAAAAACGAACACCAGGACCTAGCTAAATTGGATCTATTTAGCTAGATTCTGATGTTTGCTTCTTAAATTAATGGCCTGAAATACCTTTTCTGGGCACCCCAAAATCCTGGGTGCACAGCTTAGAGAGAGGCGCCATTGACCTGCGTTCTCTGTATGAGAACAGTGGGACTTTCTTGAGCTCTGCAGCCACAGCGGTACCGCCTGCTGATGGCTGCTCTGACAGTATTAAGCCACCATTTTCCTGGTGTCTAGTGGCACCCCCCACCCTCCCATCATGGTCCCCTTATGTATGTAATGTTTCCCTGGTGTCTGCTTGTGCCCCCTACCCTCTAATCGCCATCCTCTTATTTAATATAATGTTTCCCCAGTGTCTAGTGGCACCCCTTCATGCTCTGATCACTGTCCTTTTACTATTATACTGTTTTCCTAGTGTCTAGTTGTGCCTCCCACCCTCTGCTCTACATCTCCTTACTATTATGCTGTTTCCCTGGTGTCTAGTGGTGCCCAACACCCTCCAATTGCCATCCTTTAATGTACTATAATGCTTCCCTGGTGTCTAGTGGCACTCCCCACCCTCTGATCACCATCCTCTTAGTATTATACTGTTTCCCCTGGCATCTAGTGGTGCCCAACACCCTCCAATTGCCATCCTTTTATGTATTATAATGCTTCCCTGGTGTCTAGTGGTACTCCCCACCCTCTGATCACCATCCTCTTACTATTATACTGTTTCCTTGGTGTCTACAGGTGCCCAACACCCTCCAATTGCCATCCCCTTAGTAGAGTGGTGCCCCACACTCTCTGATCACCATCTCCTTAGTATTATAATGTTTCCCTGGTGTCTAGTGGTGCCCCCCACACTCTGATCATCATACCATATTGTATGTTGTTTCCCAGATGTTTCGAGTCACCTCCCACCCTCCAATCGCCATCCCAGAAATGTCAGCTGTAATAAAGAAAACTGTCCCTTGATTGTTTTTTAAACCTCTAAAAAAGTCCCTCATCAATCTGACCCCCCCACCCCAACCTTCCACTGAGCACCCACCACCCTGCACCTTGCACACACCCTCAATCACCTGAACATGTCTGAGGGCAAAGATCCACTCTCCAGCTAAAGACACATCCTGCTGCTGGAACTGCCAACTGCATTATGAGAAACTAAGCTAAGTGCAGCGCAATGTATTTCAACTGGGTTTTTAACTTTTATGCATAACTTTGTTACTTTTGCATATTTTGACCCCAAATTTTCAGCATAGCCTTTTTGAGATCCCACCCTGGAAAATTGTGGGTCAAAATATGTAAAAATGGAAAAGTTATGTGCATACCTTCAAATTTTTCTATGCTCACTTGTAACTTTGGTAATTTTAAATATTTTGACCCAAAATTTTTAACATAGCCATTTTTTCACACCACCTAACAAACATGACAGCTGTTATTTTTCAGCACCTGACCAAAATGTGTTTTTGCACCTGTGGTGCGGAATGATGTTTTGGTGGTGCTGAAAGACGTTTTGGTGGGGATTTTAAAATGTTCAACTACTTGGTTCATGAGGTGGGATGATGAGAAGGCTATGCTGAAAATTTGGTGTACATATATGGTAAAATGTCTAGGTTATGAGTGAACATTGCAGTATTTCAACGTTCACTCATAACTTCATTATTTTAAATATTTTGACCCCACCCTTTCAACACAACCATTTTCAATACCACCTCATAAACGTGACATGTGTCATTTTTTTTAAATCCTGGACAAGACTTGTTTTCAGACTTCTGGTGCAAAATGACATTTCATCCAATATATTATAAATGGTAAATGTCATGTTTATAAGGTGAATCACAAAATGAGTATCTTGAAAATTTGGGTCAAAATTAAAAAAAATATATAATGTTTAAAAAACTTTGTGTGTAGTGCCAGTCTTGACCCCAGTGGGTATGCTTTGTGATCCTGTGCCAGTGAGATGAGTTCAATGGTGAGATGTGACCCAGCTGGATGGGATGAGGGTGGGCGAATGGTGCTGTTATGTGACACCACTCCAGCCAGGGAATGAAAGGTGTAGGGTCGTCCGCAGAGGCCCAGCTACCATATAGTGAAGACAACTGTCCTCTTGGCATAGACCCTGCACCTCTTCCCCCTTAGGTGGCAGAGGGCCCTATGCTTTGGCTGACAGATGCACTCTTTAGCCTGTGCATCTGTAGCTACAGCCACACAGATGTGCAGGGATAACAGGGCCTTGGACTTCTGCAGCCCACCACACAGCCACATGAATTCTTCACATCTGTCACTGTACACAACTGCAGGACCCACAAGGGCCCTGCACTTCTGTAGATGGATGGAGTCTTCTCTTGGCACAGGGCATCTGCACCTGTTCACACAAGTCCTGAAGGTGACCTGCGTGAATGAGGAAACAATTCCACTCTCTCAAAAAGAAAGTAAATTCCTTGCAAAAAACTGTGTTAATGCACTATTTAGGGTAATGTAACACCACAAAAGTAGGGAAATGTGACATTAGGATTTCCAAACTTAACTACCCACCCCCATCCCCCAAGTAGCAAAAGGAAAAAAACATAAGGGTTTTAGGTCTCCAGAGTCTTGGCTAATCAGTGATGGGATCTTCCTTGGGGTTGTCAACCCTAATGCCCACCCTGTTCCCTGAGCAAACAACATCACACACAATCTTCTTTCTTCAGAAAGAAACCTACAAAAAATTGTGTTGGCAACATCAAATGAGAGATCATTCTCTGCCTTTGAAGAGTGTATCACTATGAGGCACTGGTTTGGAGCTGTTCCTTGTGCTTCAGACTACAGTCTATGGGCTGGGGGGAGGGGGATCATTAGGGTTGACAACCTCAAGGAAGACCCCCACCATGATTCATCAAGACTCCGGAGACCCAAAACCCTAATGTTATTTTTCCTTTTGTTGCTTGGGGAGCGGGGGTGGGGAGTTTGGGTTTGAAACCCTGATGCCACATTTCCCTACTTTTGTGGCATTATTTTACCCGAAACTGGTGCATTAACAATGTGGGTTTTTTTTATAATAAAAATATATATAGATCCTTAAAAAATGTTCTTGAAGCAGTCCTCAGTCTCTGTTTTCTCCTGTTCTGTTATATTATTTTCATCTATTGTAGTGATTATTTATTTTGTCTCTTGTTCATTCTTCATTCTTTTAGCTAGTGATTTACCAGCTTGTTCACTATATAACCGCAAATTTATTTTGATTTCTGTCTAGTCTGGTTTTATTCATAGTACTTCAGTATCTGAAATCCAATTCTTTAAATGTTCTCAAGTTTTTGTTGTAATCACCCATTCTTATCAAGGTTTCAAGTTGTTTGACTTTTTCTTCAATTTCTTTGTTTTCTTATTTATTCAGGATGCTTTTGATATTATTACACCAGTGTTGTTTTAAAAGCATCCCACACCAATAACATTACTATCTTGTGATGCATTATCTAACCATAGGTTGCGGACTACCTCTTTAAGTGTTTCTACAAATTTCTGATACAAATTTCTGATCTCTAGAAAGATTAGTATTGTATTTCCATAATGGAGTCATAAACTTTTCCAAGTCCAATACCATTTAAAATGGTTAACATTAGAATTATGTAGGCAAACTAAAGATCCTATGTACCCAACTAAATTTAGACAGTTAAGGAACAAGTGCAAGAAACAAACCTTACTGGACAAATCCAGGTATTTTTGTGATAAGCAAACTGTGGCTATTAAAAATTCTAAAATTTTTGAGATGGGGTAAATGAACATTTTGACACTAGAGCTAGGCAGTTGATTAAATCTCTAGGTATTTATGTTTTTTTTTTTTGTGTGTGTGTTTTGACCCTGTAAAGGTAACTGATCACTGTAATGGGTATTTTACAAATGCAGTTGAAAAGATAGCCACTATCTTACCAAATATCCAACCCACATCTAGTAAAGATGAGAAAGGTGCATTTGTATTCGACAATTATTTTATTTTCAAATGATATCAGTTCATACATGCTTGAAATACTTAAAAAAGTTATAATTCATGACCAAGGTGGGTACTGATGGAACTGATATGAAGTTACTTAGAATAGCATTAGAAGAACTTACAGTTCCAATAACAAAAATATTTAATTTTTCATTGTGTAGTCAGAAAGTTTCAATATTTATGGAAACATGTGTATGTTACTCCTGTCCAAAAAAGTGGTTCAGTGCAAGATGTTATTAATTATCGGCCCATTTCCATCCTTTCCCCACTAAGGCCTTTGAAAGAATATTATATGATCAGACTATTAAATATCTAAACAAACATAATTTGCAGACCAAAGAACAACATGGTTTTAAAAATTCACATAGTACTATTACAGCGCCTGCTGAATTTACCAATAAAATTCATAAGGCCTTGGATAATGATGACAGGCTTGAGGTAATTTACATTGAATTGTCAAAAGTGTTTAACTTAGTAAACCACAATTTGTTATTGAGAAAACTGAGATATTTAAGTTTTTCAACATCAGCCGTGAGTTGATATGGCAGTTATTTGGGCGATAGATGTCAAAAAGTAAAAATGCAAGGTGATTTTCCAGCTGTTCTTCCAGTAAATCTTGATGTCCCATGAGGATTCATTTTTGGTCTGTTATTATGTAGTTTATTTTTGAATGATCTCCCTGGTACTGCTGAACCAACTCAAATTCTGCTATATGAAGACGATAGTGTATTGTTTTCCAAGGATAAAAAGCTTGTTACTGTAAATGATATATTACAAAGGGGCTTTGACAATATTCAAAGATGGTTCAAGGGAATGAAGTTATGTCTGAACGAAAAAAACTAAATGCATACAGCTTTACAGCAAAAGGATTATTGCAATGAAATAGTCTTTACAACTTAAGACCCTTATAATGATCAATTGTTGGAACAAGTAGATTCTTATCAATGTGTAGGAGTTACACTTAATTCTAATTTATCTTATTTACAGTATATAGATGCCTTAATTAAATCTATAAATATGAAACTAGGGCCAGATATTCAAAACTTTGAACTGGGTGCAAACCATTTGCACTTGGTTTGCATCGGGTTTGCATGGGTCTGCTATATTCAAAAGGCCAAATAGCACGGGCAAACTGCATTAGCACCGGGCAAAAGTATAATGTATGCAAGGGGCAAAAAGAGGGTACATATACATGAATAAAGGCACAGTGCTATATTCAGTGCATTAGCACTGCGCAAAGTGTTTTTGCGTGACTTAGCGTGACACTTTGCGCTGTGCAAATTACCGCCCAGGAAAAGGTAGTCTTAACTCTGGGCAAACTAGCTTTGTGAGACTTTATGGCTTTGTGCAGCTTTGCACAACTTTGCGTGACATAGAACCATGGTTTATGGAACTCTGTAATTCACAAGTGTGAATTTTGGGAGTTTGCAATGGTCTGCCAGTGGTCATTTATTGACCCTAACCAGTAAATATTAAACATAGAAAGAAACCAGACATTGAAGAAACATGCTGCACATGGATGGCATCTCCTATGTTGCCATCATCTGCCATCAGTCCCAGCCATGCCAGGCATTAAGTGGTGACCCAGTGCTCAATGGACACCAAGGTGGTGCATCCATACAGCACAGACCTGCAGACCACCCTTCGGTGGACACCAACAGAATCCAGCACAGACATGCAGCACTGAGGATGTGGAGGGTGTTGAAGGGAGGGTGTACAGGTGGCCAGGCTGCACATCATACTGGGTGCTGCCACAAGGCTGGGACAATCCAAGCAGTACAAATGGTCCAGCATAGGGAATCCCCAATACCAGTGTGCCTGTCTGATGGTATGTGCCCCCCCAGCCACATACCGCACATCTGTACAGATGCCACAGCACACACAGCCATCCATGTATATGTCACTGTGAGTATCCCCATGCCATTGGTGCAGCATCTGTGGGTCACACAACAGCATAACAGTAATGTCCACTGTCAGTACACACCTGCAAGATGGGCCTGTCACTGTGCAAAGTGCAGCAATCATTGATGCTCTACACCATAAGACTTTGCTGTGTCCCCCACACTACTGGCCCCCTTGTTACTGTAGTGTCTGCTATGCACTGTAGCAGGGGCTACATTGTGAATATTGCATGGAGCACCGACACCTGTGCCTGTGCTGTGTAGTCCTCTGTGGCACAATATTTATTTATTTATTGACATTTCAGAAAACCTGTGAGCAGAAGTTCTTTACATAGGTACCACGTCAGGAATAACACAGACAGGATAACAATTAAAGCATAGTTACATTTCATATGTTAGCAGGTAAAGATACATCATGTGAGCTAGTATCAGACAGCATTGGTTCACTAGGAGCAAGGACAGATTGTGGTGGAGGCAGGGATAAAGGGTACAGAGACAACTGGGGAAACAACAATGGAGACAATGGAAGTGCAATTCACAGAGAAGTCGGAGGCAGAGTACAATGTATGCCTGAGTCAAGACATTTTACTAGCTTGATAAGGACAAAGAAGAGTAGGGAGGGTGGAGAGAGTGAAGGGTGGGAGAGGGAAGGGCTATCCTAAGGAGGGCAAGGTATGGCACAAAGGCGATAGGTGGAGAGAAGAGGGGAGGGGATGAGTAAGTGCATATAAAGAAGGCTGGGGTGCAGGAGGGGAAGTGCTTGAGGTATGGAATATTCTATGCAGTTCTGTACAAATGTAGCTTGCAGTTACCACCATGCATTTCCAAACTGACCTACAGGTGGAGCTGTGGGCAGACCCAGTCAGCCCCTTTACTTCCAGACTGACCTACAGGTGGAGCTGTGGAATCCTGCAATAGCGCTGGGCAAACTGCATGCAAATCAGGGCATAATGAGATGCTAATCTGGATGTTTGCCCACAGACTGCCTAAATAGGCTCATTTGCATGTCACTTTAGAATATAGCAAAATTTTGCCCAGGGCAAACATGATAGTACTGTGCAAACATCTTAGTGCCTTGCAAAACCTTTACAAATGCATCTGCACAGCACAAATGATTCAGAAACATGGTACATTTCTGCAGAATTTCACATGCGCTGGTGCTTGCAGCTTTAATGAATCCACTCCTTTGCTAGCACACACATTGGCCACATAGTTTACCTTTACCTTCCTTCATGTTGCTGTGCACTGGGCTGCTGTTGTAGTTTGCACTTCCCTGGCTGCTCTATTCAGAACTGTCTTTTTCCCAAGCTATTTTTGCACTGCACTCCCAGTCCAGTTTGCCCAACTTCCTTAGCACACTATATTCAGCAGGTTTAGCACCGGGGCTATCCATTTTGAATATAACAGACTATTGGTTCTGGGCTAATTTAGCATGCCGGGCAGCGTTAATTTAGCCCCGGGGCCAAGTTTTGAATATCTGGCCCCAGGTGTTCTTTTTCAGAATAAATCAAATTTCACCACAGAAAGTCACAAACAAATTATCTTGACCCAGGTTATTTCAATAATAGAGTATGGGTTAGTGGTATATTCCTCTGCTGGTAAAATTACATTGCATAGAGTTGCTATGATCATCACGTAGGCTAGCTTTGAGACTACCACGCTGTGGAAAAAAATATAGGTCAAGATTCTTTCTATAATACATTAAGCTGCCTCTGGAAAATGCATTACCTTATTAAATCACCAGTACTGATTTTTACTTGTGATTACACACACTTGAAGTCATATTTGAACATGCTATATCCATGCACTTATGACTTGGTTGAGTAAGTTTTTGTAAATGAGTTTGTGGATGTTATCGTTTTATGTATGGTCACCCATGAAAACAGGCACATTTTGTCCATAGGCCTTCATTTTAAATGAAATACATGAAATATTTCAAGAAACTAGGTTATTGTCTGAAACACGAGTGGGATGAATGGTGCATTGATTATTCTCACTATCATGTTTTTTTTAACTAAAAAATAATCCAGGCTTGCTGATGTTTTAAATCTCAGTGAATAGTGCATAAACTCTGTTTTCATAGGGGCAACTCTTCAGTAATCAATCAACATGTTACTGGATATCAAATTATTCATTATATATATATATAGAATAATGTACGGGGTGGTGTGTGTAATGAGATTTTACACACACCCGAGGGGTTGGATGCCATATAAACCCTGAGGCGAATCTCGAAGGGTTTATCCTGGCATCAACCTGAGTGTATGTAAAATTCAAGTTTACACACAACCCCGTATTTTATTTTATATAATTGCTGGGTTTTGCTTTCTCACCACAGCCAATTATATAAAATAAATGGTCTGATGCAGCTGCGGTCTGGATGACGTTTAGCAGAGTCCGCGGTCGCTTTGCAGCAGTTTAGTTTTTCTTGTTTTTTTGTTCCCTTTACTGTGTGATTTTTGTCAGGAAGGTTTGTTTTAAGTAGTTACTTACCACCTAGGGATAGTGGCAGCGGTGCGGTTTCGACCGAGGAGGCAATCTGGTGGTGAGCGGTGAAAACCCGGAAGAGCTGTAGGTTGGGCATGCGCATAGCGAGGGAAACCGTGCACGTGTTTGCTGTTATAAACGCTCCTTTATAATGGCAAATTACGCCACGGTTTCCCTATAGGAAAAAGCCTAAGCCAGTTATTATTCTAGGTTTATATTTTTTCCCAATCCTTTATAGGGGATGATCTAGCTAACTGTGCATCTCCTAAACAGTTCAAGTCTCATCCTAAAATAAAATTGTTCTTCTCCCCAATTGCTCAAAGTCTACTGGTGTTTAACATGAGCTATTCCCCTCCTCCCATGCACACCTCGAGTGTTAATAATAATTACAGTTCCCCAAGCAGTATCAATACATTATTTCAAGAATCAACAATAGCTCTACAGACTGAGATGCTTTAAACTCCTGAGAAAAAGAACCAGAATGTTAAAACAAATAGTATATAGATATAAGATTAGATTAACATTTGAGTCCGTCTTTGTTGAAGATCTTTATAAGCTTTTTCTTTGTTATTATAAAATAAAATCTGATTGTTCAAAAATACTTTAAGTTTCAAAGGATAAATTACTATAGCGTTGATTTTTGCTTGCCACAAAATTTATTGAATTTCAGTATATTGTTTTCCCTGTTTCCAGAGATCAGAAAAGAAATCATGGCATATCAAAATCAATAGTTCCCTTAAGCTGAAGCCTCTATTGACAGATTACAATTGTGACAGAAATTGCTTTTGTAATGTTGGTCTTGTCCTTGCCATTCATTTGTTTAATAATCACTGGTCTCATTCTACAGTTGTCTTTATCCATTGTTTTAGAACCAGGCCAGTGGGCTCTATCTATTTCTGGCTTATCTTTTCTGTGCCTAACAGAGTTTTGAAAAGTTCTTTTAATATGTCCATAAGGTCATCTGATTTTTCTCAATTCTCCATAATTCCTAAAAAAATCTTAATGTTATTTCTTCAAGAACAAATTTCAAGGTTATCTTGTTTAGCTTTAAGCCACCCTTGTTCTCTCTTTAGCCTCTGTTTCTTTTTCTAAAGGATTTATCTTATTCTCCAATTCACGTCTCCTTTGTTCTAGTTCATTTAACATTTTAGTCTCACCGTCTACGTTAATTTCCAGCTTTTCAAGTGTAGCATGCAAGTGCAATATATTTTCTGGAAGGTGTTTTATAGCTTCAAACTCTTTTTGAATACTTTATGTAACTGAAATTACTGAATGGCCTATTTTGGTGGCTGGCCATCCTGTGTATTTACTGTAATTCAGAATCAGGTGAGGGCCCAGCTTCTTCCTGTATGTCTTGACTAGTTATTCATTTCCCAACCTATGCAGAACTTTGAGGAACTTCCCCAAACCAAGTCAAAAACTCCTGGTTGTCTAATCCTAATTCAGATTTTTCATTTAACAACTTAGCTTCCCCTCCCTGAGTAGTTTTTTTTTTTTCCTTTTTAAAATTTTTTTTTCTTTTCACCCAGAGATTTGATTTTGGTGCCATAACTGGTCACTTATCTGTTATCTGTTTCTGAAATTTTAGAGTAGTCTGTTTACAGATTGATTTAGGTTTCTTAATATCATATTTGTCTGTATTAGTTAGAAAATCTGGTTTCAGTTGACGTGCCTATTGTTCTTGATGTTATACTCAGCTAACATACTGACATACTAATTGCCAGCAGATTAGGCCTTATTGTCTATCAAGTCTGCTCGAACCTCAGATCCCATGTTGGGAACCAGGGCCCTCCCCTCCTTGTGTACCTGATACATCCCCATTCTGTATCTGTCCCACCTTCTTTTGAAGCCCTCCACCATGGAAATCTGAACCAGCTCTCCAGGCAATGTGTTCCAAGGATCCACCACCCTCTTAGTGAAAAACCTCCTCTTCCCCCCCTCATCCTTCCACCTTCCAACTTCAAACCATGTCCTCTGGTGATACCTCCCTCCTTAATCTAAAGATTCCCTCCGTGTTTACCCAATTTATTCCCTTGAGGTACTTGAAGACCTCAGTCATATCTCCCCGTCTCTCCTCTCATCGAATGAAAACAGGCCAAGCTCCTTAAGTCTGTCCTCATACATCAAATTCCCCAGTCCTCATATCATCTTGGTAGCCCTCATCTGTACCCAATCCAGGAGTTATATGTCCTTCTTCAAGTGTGGTTTCTGTACTGTACACAGTACTCAAGGTGTGGTCTAACCAGTCCATTGTACAGCGGCAGTATCACTTCCCTGCTCCTTGAGGTGATCCCCCTTATGAAGCATCCCAACATCCTGTTTGCTTTGCTAGCCGCTCTCCTGCACTGCTCAGAGTTATTCATACATGCATCCACCATGACCCCTAGGTCTTTTTTCCCTGTTGAAGCCTCCAGCGCCTCTCTTCCCAAGGTGTACTGTGTTTAGGGTTCCCCCACCCAAGATGTAACACCTTGCACTTGGTGGTATTGAAATTTAATTTCCAGGTGTAAGTCCACCTTTCCAGGGTATCCAGGTCCCCTTGCAGGGCCAACCTCCCCATTTCCCCTTCTACTACTGCTCCCAACTTGGAGTCATCAGCGAAGAGACTCATGTCACACCCTATACCCACCCTGATGTCAGATATGTATGCATTAAACAGGATAGGACCCAGGACCGAACCCTGCGGCACCCCACTACCTACCCCTTTAGGGTTCAAGAGCTCCCCACTGCCCACTACTCTCTGTGTGCATCAGTCTAGCCAGTTTCCTATTCATCTGACCATCAATGGGCCCACACCCATCCCCGTCAGTTTCTCCACCAGACCATTGTGGGGGACTGAGTCAAATGCCTTGCTGAAGTCTAAGAATATTACATCCACAGGCTTTCCCATGTCCAGTTCTGATGCTACCCATTCGTAGAACTCCACAAGGTTGGTTTGACATGATCTACCCATCACAAACCCATGTTGCTGACAATCCAGACCTCCCACCTCCTCCAAGAACACCCCCAATCATTCCTTCAGTATACTCTCCATTAATTTGAGGTCAAACTGATGGGTCTATAGTTACCTGGTGCTTCCCTTGACCCCCCTTTATGGATTGGCACCACATGTGCCTCTCACCAATCCCTAGGTACCCTCCCTGTCTCAAGCGACCTGTTGAAGAGCTCCACCAGGGGTGCGGCCAGTACGTCCGCCGATTCCCATAGTACTCTCTGATGAATGCCATCTGGCCCAGGAGATTTATCTTTCCTTAGGGCCTTTAGGGCTTGCCACACCTGTTTAGTGGAGATAGCATCATCCGTCCCCCCCCCCACCTTACTGGCCTTTTTATCCTTATCCTGATGTGACACCCCTGGGGTACCTCTCCCTCCCTTATGCTCCATTTCTGTTGCTCCCCCAGTCCCACACACTACCACTTCTATCCTCATCATGCCTTGCTTTGCAAATATCCCCTCCCCCTCCCTAGTGAACATCGAGGCGAAGTACTCATTTAATACCTCCACCTGGTCCCTTGCCTATTCCACCCACCCACCTTCTGATCTCAATCTGCCGAGCTGGCCCTTAGTTTTTCTCCACCTCCCAATGTACCAAAAAAAATCCCTTTTCCCCCCTCTCCATATCTCCCATGCCAGCCATTGCTCTTTACTGGACTTTTCCCCCTGCACCATCTGGGTGACTTTTCTAGATGCAAGATGGTATGTTTCCATTTCCCTATCCCCTCTCGTTGTTTTGTATCTTTTGTAGGCAGCCTTCTTTTCTCTGGTCACTACCTGAACTTCACTGGACCATCAGCACGGTTTATGTGACCTTGCTCCCTTATGCTTCACCTTAGCACTGGTCCTGACTGCCTCATGAAGTCCCCAATTTATGACCTCCCATCTCTTTTCCACATCTGTCATTGCTGTAATCCCCTTCAAGTGATCCTTGAGAATATTTTCCATGCCCATAAAGTCTGTCCCCCTGAAGTCCACGGCCAGTGTCCTAGTTCTCTCCCCCCCTCCCCCCATGCTTATTTGAATCCAGACAATATCGTGGTCGCTCCTAGTCAGGGGTTCCTCTACAACCAGGTCTCTTACCAGATCCCCATCTGCCAGAACCACATCCAGGACATGCCCCTTCCTCGAGGGCTCCATCATGTGCTGTGTTAAGAACACATCCTGCAACTGTCCTTCAGCCTCTGCTCCTTGGCCACCTTAGAGGACATGGTTCCCCAATTTGTACCTGGCACATTTAGGTCCCCCATCAACACCACTCCCCCCCCTTTTAGGTCCGCACTGGGCAATAATGTTGTGCAGCAAACCATCCTCCAGAACATCACCCATCCCGGGGGGCCTATATACTACACCCAGCTTAACCTTACCTCCTGCCGGGATTCGTAAGGTGACCCATAAGGCCTCCATGTTTCCCTCTGCCTCTTCTACCCTAGCAATTTCTATGCCATTTCTAATGAACATAGCCACTCCACCCCCTCTGCCCTCCTTTCTATCCTTCCTAAGCATAGTGTACCCCCTCACATTTAGGTCCCAATCATGGTTCTTGTTGGCCCATGTTTCCATGACCACTGCCACATCCACCCCCCCCCCCCAGAACAGCATGGCCTGAAGCTCTGGAAACTTGTTTCCCAAGCTCCTGGCATTTACTAACACCACCCCCCACCCCTTATCCCTGATCCCTTTGTCGAACCCCACCTGGGTTCTTATACTTCAACCTCCTCTGCTCCTCCTGAAACCTCCTCCCCAGTCTGTTTCCCCCTCCCTCCCCTTGGGTTTGAGGCTACTCCCCTCATCTCGAGGAGAGGGTTTCAGGCCAGACCCTCCCTTATCCCTTCCCCCTCACAAGTTTAAACCCCACCTTTCATGAATGTAGTCTGCCACCCCCTGTTTAAGGACTTCCTTCCCTAACGGGGCAAGATGAAGCCTATCCTTGGCATATAGTCTCTTATCCTCCCAAACTCCTTTCCAGTTCCCTAACACCCCCAACCCACTTTCTTCACCCCACTTCCTGAGCCAGTCCTTAACCTCTGTGATCTTCTTTTTGTTCTCCACTGAGGCCCTAGGTACAGGCAATATTTCTGAAAAGGAAATGTTGCATCCATTATCCTGACAGACTCTGGCAAGTTCTCAGAACCTTGCTTGGATTTCCAAAATGCTATGTCCCTCTATATTGTTAGTCCCCAAATGCACCAGGAAATCCGGTTTCCCACTACAATCCCTAACCATTTCGTACACCATGAACTTTGCTGTGCACCATCAACCCACAGATACTCACTACCTTCACCTGGCTATGGCATCCCCCCGTCCCTTCCATTGGATACCCCTAATCATCAAGTCTTCCAATAACAGAACCTTAACTCCGCCATCATCCTTAAGGTTACCTCCACTATGTGCTCTCAACCCCCCTTCCCCGTTATCTGTGACCTCAATTCCATGGGAGTCTTCCTGCCTTATTATGAGAGACCCCCTTGTCACCCTCCCTTTCTGCCTCCCTTATTATTTTGCCCACTTAACTCAGACCCCCCTGAATGGGTGTCTCCTTTAACCCTCTCTTATCTGAGCCATTTATCCTGGCCTTGATAATTTCTCCTTCCCCCATACCATCTCCCTCACCCCTTATAATAGTAGACCTACCTCCAGAGGCCCTCTGTGGGTCCTTTCACCTAGGGCCCCATTCTTGGTACAAACCCCCCCTCCTGAAGTGAGGTCCCTTCCCAGCCTCCTTGTCTTCCAGTTTCTCTCCAGCCATGCTCTCCCCCATCCTGTCTGCAGTATGTTGCATCTCCCCATCTGCTTAACATTTAAGTTTCCCCTTCTCCCCCTAGGACTATTTCCATCCTTTCCATTGCCAACTTGTGAGGCCCTATGGGTATCCGACTCCCTCCCCCCATTCTCTGTATCAATTTCCTCATTACCACCTACCCCTTCCTCCCCCCCAGGTTGCTTAGTAGCTCAAATTTATTGTAACACTCTATGCCAGCCTCCATCAAGTGACCTGAGTTTCCTCTGACTGCCCCTCTATGCTGCCCCTCTATCTCCCCTCTTGCCTTGTCCTCCTTAGGAGCTCCCTTCCCACTGTCTGCTCTTCTAGACTTCCCCACAACAGCCCCTCCTGATGCTTCCCCCTCCACTCTCCTTATATTCGGAACGTTTACCCTATAAGTTTTCCCCTTCATGTCAATACCCCTGTCTAAGGGTCCTCTATACCTACTATTCTCCCTCCTGCTTGCTGTAACATGATCTCCTCTAATTTCTGAACATTGCCCCAGCCTCCCTTCCACCCCATCCATCTGCCGCCCATACCCACTCCCCTTATCCTTGGTCACTCCCCCCAACTCCCCCAGCTTACTCCTTAACCAATATACTTCACTCCTGATCTGAGATAACTGTCTACAGAGTGGGCAGCCTCCATCTCTCCAGACCCAGTTGAGAATTATTGCCACCCCATAGCCTGTGCAGACTACAACCCTTCCAAAGATGCCTGCCATGGTGGAAAGAGGCCACCCTGTTTGTCCCTCTCTATTTATAATGGGCACATCCCCCTTTTCCCAGTCCTTTCCCCCTGGAATACTAACCCTCCCTCCCCTCCAGGTGGCCTTACTGGAGTGTACTAGATCAGTTATATTCACTTCCAGCAAACAGCCCTGCTCTAAATAGACACTTAAACTCTAACTGATGAGACAGGGTAAACAGGCTCTAAATAA
Organism: Neoceratodus forsteri; assembly: GCA_016271365.2. Taxonomy (NCBI): domain Eukaryota; kingdom Metazoa; phylum Chordata; order Ceratodontiformes; family Ceratodontidae; genus Neoceratodus; species Neoceratodus forsteri. Next base: position 1,162,057,401 of record CM028130.1, read on the forward strand.
ACACTTAAATTCTAACTGAAGATACAGAATAAACAGTATAATCATATAGTATATCATATAGTATATCTTAGCTCTGTTTCACCCCCCCGCTGCCTGTAATATCACAGCCCCACTTGCATCTCCATGATTTTCCTTACTCGCCCCAGAATGATAGTTTTATTAAGGTAGAAGTCCTGAGTTGTCCACCTCCAGAGAACCCCTCCCCTTACCAGCCCATAAAGGCTATTTAAAAGTGTGGTGGTGTGATGTGGGAGGGAGAAAATATATGTTCATATGGTCAGTCCCAGAGCTCCGATGAGCTCCCTCTCGCTGCTCGATCCCTCTCTCACTCTCCGGTGCCGCTGCAGGCCACCCATTAAATAGGGCAGCAAGCCTGCAGTGTTTTGGTGCTGAAAATACAATTTAAAAGTTTAGTCCCAGTCCCTGAGCTCCGATGAGCTCCCTCTTGCTGCTCGATTCCTCTCTCGCTCTTTTTTGCATTTTTTCTATAGGAAGTTTTATTTGAAGCCTTTCCTTTATGGTTTGCACTGCCTTCCTCTTCATCAACTTTAAACTGCTCTTTATCCTTTTTAGGGCTGTGGGTAGAGTCTACAGCCATTTTGCGAGAGCTCTGTAGCTCTGAAAATGGCCGATCGCAGAACCCCTTCCGTTGGACTTTTGGAAGTATCCTTCCGAAAGCCCAATGGAGTTTAAACCCCTCTGCCATGATCAGTCTACAGAATAACAGCTGCACTATTTCAGCTGTTACATCCGCATTCTGATGTGTCAACTGTGCATGCACATGATACATGCACATGCGCACAGTCGTGCGCATGTGCAGTCATGTGGGTGCTACCATGTTGTGAATGGCAAAATGCCATTCAGTATTTTCTGTGCCCCCCCACAAGTCAAAACAAAACAAAACAAAAAGTCATGACCACATCTCATGTGGCACACTGGGAGCCTACCCCAGTGTGCAGAAGTTTTGTTTACTGCAAATTAAAAACAATCCTCTTTGTCGTTTTATTTTTCCTGTGGAAACTGAAACGGTCCCTCGCCGACGCTGCAGTCCCTCCCCTCCCCACCCTCCCACTGAGCACCCACCTCCCCAACACCCCCTTACCCCATTCTTACCTCTGGAGGTCAGCACTGTCATCTTCTCTGGGCCGGGACAGATCTGCACTCTTCAAAGCCCAACCACGAACTGAAGAATTAAAGGTAAGCGTGCTATACAGCCATTCAATGGGGTTTTCAAGTTATGCTGATATCTCTTTTTGGAATTTTTGCCCAAAATTTTCAACATGGGGTTCTTGGGACCCCACCTCATGAAAGCTGTCACTGTCATTTTGTTATTCGGTCCCAAAAGGTGATTTCACGGTCACTGTGTGGAATCACCTTTCGGGACTGATTTACAAAATGACAGCACCACTGTTCATGAGGTGGGGTCCCAAAAACTCCATGTTTATAGATCTGTGAAAAAATTCCAAAATGAATGTGCTACGATGCATTGCAGTTTCTATGCGCTCTAACGCACAATTTTTAATATTTTCACACCATATTTTAACATTGCCATTTTTGCACACCTTCTTCAAAACAGTACAGCTGTCATTTTCCACAACCTGCCCAAACCATGTTTTTGCACCTGTGGCACAGAATAGCATGTTTGCTCTGTGCAATCATTTTTTGGGACAACTGAACAAAATTACACTGGCACTGTTCATGAGGAGGGGTCAAAAAAAGTTCATGTTGAAAATTTGGTGCAACACCTCCAAAAAGTAGCCAAGTTATGCACCGGGTCATAATGTCATCCGCTTTATAGCGTACGGCATTATGTATGAATCCAGGTTTGTGCTCTACCTTGAGTTGGACCCCGCTCAGAGTTGGAATCCTTGAGGGGGCTGGGGGCACAGCCCCCTGTAATGGGGGTTGTGGGGGATGGAGCCCCCCACAGAACAATAAATAAAACATAATTGCACAACGCAATTCCACTGCACAGCATTCTGCCATGTGACATTATGACCCTGTGCCACCAAGTTACACCTGGGTGTTGAATAATTTCTACTCACATGTGTAACTTTCATGACTTAGTAGCTCTTCATAGCCCTATCGGCTCTGGCTAGACTTGTTTTTCTTGCTGCATTAGGTAGGAGTGGCAATATACAAAATTTGCTTACTTGCCAGAACCTTATTCAAAAGTTTAATGAACTACTCAAGAAACTGAGATCTTGATTTTTTTTTGAGGGGGGAGATTATGCAAACTCCTTATGTCCTATTTCTTCTCTTTATATGAAGTCTGCCCTCTTATAACACTCTTACAGCAGTTACATTCTTATTCAGCACTTTCTATTTTTTTCCCTTAGCATTTGGTAATGCTTGAATGGTACTAAAGACACTTTGCTTCATGACTCCTGCTTTAGATGGTATGCTTTCAACCACATGGGTACAGACCTCTTTTAAGTTGCTTCTTATGCTCTGTTTCTTAGTTGTAAGATTTTAAGTTCTTGCACATCATAAGTAGCTCTTTACATTAGTTGCTCACAGTTTTCTTTTACTGCCATGTTAGCAGAGGATTGGTATACTTATCCAAGGATCTCTCTCCGGTTTACTATTCACCAGCTGCCTCAAGCTTCAGTTGGCCTTCGATAGTGTCAGTAGGCCATACATTGCCAAGATGATCCAATGTCCTGTTAAATACTTATTAAATACTTACATCCCTAGCCTGATATAGCTACACACCTCCAAAATATTAATGTACAATAAATCTGCAACTGGATCCTGTTACACACTTGTTTAATACCCATACATATCTGTAACCAGGGCCTGTTACACACTTATTAAATACTCATGCGCATCTGTAGCCAGAGCCTGATACACACTCAAAAATCAGCCCTCTGGCACCACAGCACTGAGTGAGGCACCCAGAAATGGTCTGAGCATCCCTTAATGTACTGCACTGGTAGATCATAAAACTAGATCTCTAGCACAAATGTGCAGGGTGTGGAACCCAGTATCCACTCAGCAGTACTCTGTACATCCCTTAATGAAACACACGTAACACTTCAAAAACTATGAAATTAGCCCTCTGTCACCACATTGCAAAGTGAGGCACCCAGAACTGGTCTGAACATCCCTTAATGTACTACATTAGTAGTTCAAAAAATAGTTCTCTAGCACAAATGTGCCCCATCACCCACTTATTAGAAAATGGCAACAATTAATTCTTAAACCTGATTGGCTGAGACAGGCTCCAAGCTGGACATTTATTTTTCAATAGATGCCCAGCTAAAAATAAGAGCCAATCTAAGTGCCTCTTTACAGAGTAACATTCTCCAATGGGCCATTTTCTACGCACAATAATTCCCTCCAGGGTGGGTATTACTGAGAAATACCAGACCTTCCAGGGGCTATAAGGCCCTCCGCCTGTGGCGTCAGGCCTCATTACACCACTGGGCTGTCCGGTATTTCCCAATAATGCCCACCCTGTTGGGTATTATTGCTTACGTAGAAATATGTACTGCCCCTAGTGTAACACATATAACATTTTGTAAACTGTGCAAAAATTAGCCCTCTGGTACTACAGTGTAAGGTGAGGAACCCAGACCTGATCTGACCATTCCTTAATGTATTGCATTAATACCTGAAAAGACAAACTCTGTCCAGAGCCGATAAGGCTGCAGCCAAGCAATTTGGGGTAAAAATACTGAATATTAGTTTTTGAAAATTTAACAACAAATTTTCAACATAGCTTTGTTATGACCCTGCCTTGTGAAGAAGGCCAGAGAAAATGTTCAACTCATGGCCTAAAGATGATTTTGTGCAGGGACTGCAATATCAACTTTCAGGATGCAGAAATATATTTGGGGCAGGAGTTGAAAAATGGCAGCTGTCACATTCATGAGGTGCTGTAAAGAAATGGCTATGCTGTAAATTTTAGGTCAAAATATTTAAAATTACTAAAGTTCTGAGCCTGCATTCACAAAATTTAATGTAGGCTCACAACTTTATTGGTTTTTAATATTTGTACACCATATTTTCTACATAGCCTTCTTATTACCCCACCTCATGAACAAGGACAGAAAATTGTTCAACTCCTGCCCAAAAAGTGATTTCATGCAGGGGCCATGAAATCACCTTTTGGGTTGTAAAAAACATTTTGATCAGGATTTGAAAAATGACAGTTGTCACATTCATGAGGTGCTGTAAATATATGTCTATGTTGTAAATTTGGGGTAAAAATATTGAAAATTATCAAAGTTACGAGCCTGCATTCACAAAATTCAATGTAGGCGCCTAACTTTATTTTTTTCTTTGATATTTTTACACCAGATTTTCAACATAGCCTTCCTATGACCCCACCTCATTAACAAGAGCCAAGAAAATTTTTGAACTCCTGCCTGAAAGGTGATTTCTCACAGGGGCCGTGAAATCATCTTTTGGAATGTAAAAAAAACCCATTTTGGCCAGGATTTGAAAAATGACAGCTGTCGCATTCATGAGGTGCTGTGAAGATATGGCTATGTTGTAAATTTGGGGTAGACATATTGGAAATTACCAAAGTTACTAGCCTGCATTCGCAAAAGTCAATGTAGGCTCATAACTTTATTGTTTTGTTAATGTTTTTACACCAAATTTTCAACATAGCCTTCTTATGGCTCCACCTCATGAAAAATAGAAGATAAAATTTTGACTCCTGCCCAAAACACATTTTCTGGAGCTGGAAGGACACTACTTTCTTCAACTGCGAGCTGTGTGAGAAATTCTGTATTGCACTTGATATCTGCAACAAACGTGCACTTTTGCTTAATTCTGTGGGAGGTGAAACTAACCACCCTTGGTAATTGCTTTTTATTCACATTTATTTAGTGTTTAACCAAGAAGGGGCCTGTAAACTCTGTTTATCTTGTTAGTAACTTCAGAAGGATTTAAATACTACATTTGGGTAGGTCTTTGAGGTAGCTAGATTGTCTACTAGGATTTGCTGACAGTTAAACTATTTTTAAATGAATTACAGTTGGCTGAGGATTTGAAAAGAAACTTGCAAACTCTGCTTATCTTGGAAGTAACCTCATAAGTGTTTGAATACTGCATTCTGGTTGTCCCTTGGGGTAGCTGGATTGACTGCTAGGATTTTGGGACAGAAACTATTTTAAATAATTTACTGGTGCGTAGGAGTTTGTGATAGTTAAACTCTTTTTAACAGAGTTACTGGGGTTAAGGGTGGTCACAGAAAAACCTGCAGTGTGAAACAGGAAAGACAGTCTTTCAAGCAACAGAGGGTGGTGGATCTAGGTTTACGTTTGTTTGATACAATTCTTAAGATTTTCAGTGCAGGAAGAGTTTAAAGCACAGCTGACTTATTTTGGGGCTGACAGCTCTCGAGCACAAACCACCAGGCCTGTTTTGGGGCTGGGAAGGTTTACCTGTGTCTGACTTGGATGTGTGGATTTTTCTCTGTTTGATTAGCAGGGTATTTCTCTATCAAATTGTTGTGTAGGGCATCTTGCTGACAGGAAGACACTCGTTGCAGCAGTGGGTCAGAGATTTTAGCTGATTGTTTTGCGAGGACACAGTTTAGGCCCAACCCACCCCTGGAAATAGTTCCTTTATACCTGGGGTTCTGACATCATTTCCTCAAGAGTGCAAGGTGCATGTCACTGTCATATCCTCTCTAGCACACTGCACTGACAATATAAGCATACACATTGTATATTATAAATATATATTTCTATACTACAAACCAATCACACACACAAAAAAAGAAACAAATGTGGGGAGTAGTGCAATGTAATGGCTGTGGGGCAGCAGTCTTCCAGGAGTCTTTCAGGAGACTGAGATGCTGCCCTATTTGCAGACAACTCTCTGCCCTGAGGGAGGAAGTTGCCCATCTTCAGGCCACACTAGACAGTAGTACGGGGACCTTCCCCCAGGCCACACTGGACAGTAGGAAGGGAACCTCCCCCATCCAGGAAGCACCACAGCCACCACCACTACCTTAGAGATTGTGAAGAAAACACAGCAGTTGGACCACAGTGGGCTCAGGAAGGGTGAGGATGGTGGAACAGAGGCACACCCAGTCAGTTCCACTCCACAATCCATACACCATTCTGGGGGAGCATAGCTCCCCTATGGATGCACCCACAGAGGAGACTAAGGAGGCTGAGGATAGCTGTCACAAGGGAGGCCCACAGGAAGGAGGCAGAGGACACCACAAGGAAAGGAAGCAGTTCCTGGTGGGGGACTCAATTATTAGGGGGACAGAACTGGGAGGAGCTGGGAAAACTGAAGTAAGGTGCCTGCCTGGTGCCATGGCTTGGAGGGACAGGAAGTGCATCCTCAGGATCAGGACAACAGCTGCAAGGGATTCTGAGCTGGATGTAATTGTCCACCTAGGGACAAATGACTTGGCTCATCATGAGGTTACAGCAGTACAGGAGGACATTGCAGAGTTGGGGAGGGGCCTAAGACAAGTAGCACACACAGTATCCTTCTCAGAGGTGCTGCCTGTCAAAGGCATGGGTGAGGTGAGGGTAATTGGCACCATGCAGTTTAATGAATGGTTGAAAAATGGTGCGGAGCACAGGGGTTTGGCTTCACTGGGGACTGGGGTTCCACCTGGAGGGACAACAGCCTATACTGGCAGGATGGTCTGCATCCGTCCAGGAAGGGAACAAGTCTTTTGAGCAATCAGTTTAAATGCTTCATTGGCAAGCTTTTAAACTAGTCAAAGGGGGAGGCACTGACAAGCAGCAGAAAAATCCCAGCCTCTCCCTACAAAATAGGGTACTAAATGAGAAAAAGACCAAGGTAGAACGGTTAGTGGGGGATGCTGCAACAGAAGGTAAAGCCATCAAAAAATGGAGAGCAATGAGTACCAATGCCCGTAGTCTAGGTAACAAGCTTCCTGAATTAGTGGCCTTGATGGAGGAGGAACACCTGGATATCGTGGCAGTCACAGAAACATGGTACACACAAAACCATGACTGGGACGTAAACATACCAGGATACACCATCTACAGGAGGGACAGGGAGGGTAAAAGAGGAGGAGGGGTAGTTCTTTACATAAAGGAAGGAATAAAAGTAACAGAACAAAAGGGTAAACAGGGCGGAGAAGAAGCACTGTGGGTAAATTTGGAGACAGGCAATGGCACCACAATTCGCACAGGGGTTGTATACAGACCCCCTTCTCAGGGGGAGGAAATGGACAAGGAAATGATAGAAAGTATACTTAGAATGGCAGAAAAAGGGGAGATACTGCTGATGGGTGATCTGAATATGCCAGATGTTAACTGGAGTGCAGTTGCAGCTGCCACTTCGAAGAGTGCGGTTATTCTAGATGCCCTACAGGGGGCATGCCTTAGACAACTAGTACTGGAGCCCACTCGAGAGGGAGCAATATTAGACTTGATACTCTCAAATGGAGATGGAGAGAGGATCACAGATGTAGAAGTGGGTAGCCATCTGGGAACTAGCGACCATCGAACAGTATGGTTCACAATAAACACAGTAATAGAGTCAAGCCATACAAAGACAAAAGTACTGGACTTTAGGAGGCTGACTTTGCCATAATGGGTGAGTGCCTAAGGAATGCACTAGCAAATGGGCAGGAAGGAGGGGTGGAAGAACAATGGGGAATAATAAAACTGCCATCACAGAGGTAGCAAGTCTTGTGTGAAGCAAATAAACAAACAAGACGATGTAAGAAACCACTATGGTTCTCAAAGGAAGTGGCAGTGAAGGTTCAAGAGAAAAAAAGCATTCAGGAAGTACAAGGAATTGCAGAAGGAGCAGGACAGAGAACTGTATCAGTTAAAGCAAAGGAGGCTGGGAAGGCAGTCAGAACAGCAAAGGCCCAAACCAAGGAAAAGATAGCCAACTCAGTTAAGAAGGATAAAACCTTTATAGGTACATCAGGGAGTGAAGGAAGACCAAGGGAGGGATAGTGAGGCTTAATAAAGGGAGGGAGGGTGGGCAGAGGAGACTGTGAAAAGGCAGAGATACTAAACAAATATTTTTGCTCAGTATTCTGAAGGAAGAGGAGATACATAAAACAAACAGTAGTAACACTCTGGATACAGAAGTTGATTCCGGCTCAGTTACAGAAGAAAGGGTTCTGAAAGAACTCTTAAAACTGAAGGTGAACAAAGCAAGGGCGCCGGATGGGATTCATGCCAGAATTCTAAAAGAACTAAGGGTAGAACTAGTGACACCACTGACTACCCTTTTAACAAATCATGGGAGGATGGGTGGTACCGAGGACTGGAGGAGGGCAGATGTGATTCCCTTCACAAAAGTGGGAGCAAGGCAGAAGCAGGAAACTATAGACCTGTTAGTTTAACCTCAGTGATAGGAAAATGATGGAATCACTTCTAAAGGAAAGAATTGTCAAGTATCTAGAGGCCAGAGGGCACAGGACCCTAGGCAGCATGGATTGACAGCGGGAAGGTCATGCTGAGCCGAATCTGATAGATTTCTTTGACTGGGTGACCAAAGTAGTAGATCAGGGAGGGCTGTGGACATGGCCTACCTAGACTTTAGCAAGGCATTTGACACAGTCCCACACAAAAGATTAATATATAAGTTAGCCAGCCTGGGAGTGGGTCCCAAGATGACAGCCTGGGTAAAGAATTGGCTGGAGAATAGGACACAGAGAGTTATAGTAAATGGAGTCCCTCAGAAGAAAAGAGGATTACTAGTGGGGTGCACTTGGGGTTCAGTATTAGGACCGGTCCCTTCTTCAATGTCTTTATAAGCAACATTGCAGAAGGACTGGAAGGTAAGTATGTCTCTTTGCAGATGACACTAAGATCTGCAACAGAGTTGATGCACAGGGTGGGGTGGAAAGGATGAGAAGGGACTTGGCAAGGTTAGAGGAATGGTCAAATGTATGGCAGCTTAGATTCAATGCTAGAAGTGCAGTAATGCACCTGGGAAACAAAACCCAGGGAAGAGTACACAATGGGGGTGAGATACTAACAACAACAAGAATGGAAAGGACCTGGGGTAGTCATATCAGATGACCTAAAGATGGGCAAGCAATGTGAGAGGGCAGCAAGGAGGGCTGGGGGATACTGGGATGCATAGGGAGAGGCATCACCAGTAGAAAACAGGAAGTTATTATCTCTCTGTACAGACAGCTGGTGAGACCCCATCTGGAGTCAGTGTGCAGTTCTGGAGACCCAATCTCCAAAGACATAGACAGGATGGAAGCTGTCCAGAGGAGGGCAACTAAAATGGTGCAGAGTCTGCACGGAAGTCATATGAAGAGAGACTTAAGGAGCTTAATATGTATAGCCTCGAGGAAAGGAGGGAGAGGGGGACATGATAGAAACTTTCAAGTACCTCAGGAATCAACAAAGTCCAAGAGGTAGCATCTTTCAAAAAGAGGTGTGCAAGAACAAGAGGACAATTTGAAGATAGAGGCGGCTCAGAGGTAATTTAAGGAAGTATTTCTTCACAGAGGGTTGTGGATGCATGGAGCGGCCTTCCGGAGGAGGTTGTGGAGTCAAAATCAGTGAGGAATTCAAGCATGCATGGGATAGTCATAAGGCAATTCTGGGGGGTTGGGGTAGGAAGAAGTAGGCTGCTGGTTAACTAGGATCTGCAGCTTATCCAGTAGGTAGGGAAATGGGCAGACTGGGTGGGCCAAGCGGTCCTTATCTGCCGTCAAATTCTATGTTTCTATGTAAAAGGTGATTTCACGCAGGTACTGCAAAATCACCTTTCAGGACATATTTGCCTGATGTCAGTCCAATTGTTCATGAGGCAGGGTCCCAAAAAATGCATGTTGAAAATTTGGGCCAAAAATATGCAAACATGCCCAAGTTGTGCCACTAAGTTCAAAACCCCATTGAAATACATTGAACTGCATACCTGTTTCTTCAGTTTGCAGTCCGGCATTGAAGAGTGAAGATGTGTCTGAGGTCCAGAGAGGATTATAGCGTTGGATCCCCAATGGGTAAGTAAGGGCTTGGGGGGTACAGAGTGGTGGGTACTGAGTGGGAGAATCAGGTAGAGGGGTTAGGAATGGCCACAAAAGGCATCGATGGATGTTTTTCTTTTTACAGGTGAAAAACAAAATCACGTCTGAGGATTCCTGATAGTGACACTGGGGGATTGGGCACAAACCAGTGTCACTGTTATGTTTCTGGGGGTGGGCTGGGGTGGTGGGTGCTGAGATGGAGGGCCAGGTGGAGGAAGAAAAAACATATATTAAAAAAAAGATCATGGCAGAACATGATCGTGACACTGGGGGATTGGGCACCCCCAGTGTCATTGTTATGTTTCTGGGGGTGGGCTGGGGTGGTGGGTGCTGAGATGGAGGGCCAGGTGGAGGAAGAAAAAACATACATTAAAAAAAAGAGCAAGGCAGAACATGATCGTGACACTGGGAGATTGGGCACCCCAGTGTCATTGTTATGTTCTGGGGGAGCTGGGGTGGTGGGTGCTGAGATGGAGGGCCAGGTGGAGGAAGAAAAACATATATTAAAAAGATCATGGCAGAACATGATCGTGACACTGGGAGATTGGGCACACGGTGTCATTGTTTATGTTCTGGGGGGTGGGGGGTGTTGAGAGGAGGGTTGGGTGGGGGATATGTTAATTAAAGAAAAGGGAAATTGGCAGTCATGACAGAACACAGCACAGTCCCCCATAACCAAGATAGCCGCCAAACTGTACTGGGCATGATACAGTTTGGTGGCCATCTTGGACATGGTAGAGTGTGTCATGTTCCACCGTGACTGCTGACAGACTAAAAATGTAGTGCAGTGTGACTGTCAATGGAGACAGTGAGCGGCATGCTTCACAGATGCAAAGGTGACTGTGTTGCAACTCCAGCATGTTGTTTGGTCAGAAGGAATGTGCTGACTGCTTTTTTGATAGAAAGAGGTCTTCAGGGCTACGCCCACTGCAATCCTAACTAGCGCTCTGACACAAAAGTTCAAGGCAAAGAACCTGCCATCTACCCAGTATTAGTTTGTAAATCTCCTACTGTAACACACATAACACTTTGAGAATTATGCAGAACTGGTCTGAATGTCCCTTAGTGTACTGCACTAGTAGCTGTATTAGCCCTCTAGCACAAAAGTGCAGGCTAAGAACCAGTTGCCCACCCAGAAATAGTCTGTGTGTCCCCTAATAACACTTGGTAAACTGCAAAAACAGTCCTCAGTCCTCTGGCACCACAGAGCAGGGAGAGGTACTCAGAACTGATCTGAGTGTTCCTTAATCTACTGCCCTACACTAGTTGCAAATAACATTAGCCTTCTAACCCAAAAGTGCAGATGAGGAACCAACTGCTGACCCAGTAGTAATTTACTGCCCAAACCTTAGCATTAAAAAATAACCAAAACTGGAAATTTGTGGATAGGACAAAATAAAACAAAACAAAATTTGGACTAGAAAACAAACATAAAGCACCCTAGGGTGTTACAGTGTCACTCCTGTGGTGGGTAAACCAGTGCAGCTAGCACACTGCTATTTTTCTTCCCTCCACAACTCTAACCATGGCCCTGCCTGCTTGTAGTGTGCTTTCTCTTTTTGAAGCAATTAGCTAAGTCCCCACAATGCACTCAAAAATCTTACACAATAATCTGTATCTACAGTGAACACTTCAAAGTGCTTTTGATTTTGTTTTTGATTTAAAAAAAATTTTTTTTCCACTGGTTTCTTTTCTTTCTCCTTCTCTCTTGCTCTGGAGCCTTTCCTGTCCTCTCCCTTTAGAAACTACTGCTTGAGGTAGCCAGCACTGCATACAAGGAAGTTATGTTCCCAAGCATGCCCTGACAGCCAGGGATGTCATACAGTAGGTGCCAAACTGCACGAGGGGGATGTGCTTCCTCCCTGCTTTTGCTTTTTTTGTGGTTTGCTTTCTAATTAATTTTTTTTTTCTCTTTTTTTAATTTTAAATAGAAATGAATTGTTGAGCCACAATTTGGCCTCTGCATTTGGTTTGACTTGAAATAAACACCCCCCCCCCATTTGTGGGAGGATAATTTTTCTTAATAAATCTTTTGCCCATCCCTATCTTCTGCTCCAATCTTTACTTTGGATCCCCAATCTCTCTCTCTCTCTCTCTCTCTCTCTCTCCCTCTCTCTCTCTCTCATTGAAGATCAGTTTCTGCCACTGTTCTCCCTACCCTACATGCCCCAGTCAAATGCCCTCCCCTGGCCTTGTGCCCATGTCCCTAGCCCAATGGTTCTCAAGCTTCAGATCCTGGTGGCCTCACTCCTTATTTTTTCACCTCAACCCCTGATATAAAAAACCTTTTTTCACACAACACAATAATCAAGTCCCTGATGTATTTTTCACTTGAAATGTATCCCCCATGTTTTTTAAAGTTAAGAAATTGTCCATTCCATTACCATTGTAATTAGAGCTCTAACGATCTCTGTGTTCACAGAAAATTGTGCTGGTGGCCACATATGGCCGTTGTGGTCTCATTGAAAAGAAAATATTTCTCATGGCAGTACAGTTCTTTCTTCTCAGGGATACATCAACGAGTCTTTCAAATGACATCAGTCTGCAAAGGTGTGCTGCCCCAGAGATGGAACTGTATGCTAATTATGGAATGTAGAATACTAATTCAGACTCTGCACTGTGGTCATGCTCCCCCTGCTGTTCTAATGTCAGATTTGTTTCTATAGCCAGGGCAGTAGTGACCACTAAAACTATTTAAATGGCTACTAAAACATTTCCAAAATTTTCCTTAAAATGTTTGAAAAATGCAGCCAAATTAAATCAAACATGTAGCATTAAAATAATCATTTTTTTTTTAGAAATTGTTGGGAAATTGCAATAAGTAATGCTCAAGCAACTGTAAGCTTAGAACTGATTCTTGTGTGAACTTATTTGCAGTTTCTAGAAGGGGAGGCAGGGTCAGGGTTGTAAAGCTCATTGCTGGATCCCTAAGAAGAAACAACATTACCACAGTAATTCTTTCTTCAAACAATAAATATCCCTTAATGTGATGCCATACAAATGGTAGACATTAACAGTACATTGGGAGGATCGGTCTACAACCTATTTAGGAAAAAGGTTCTGCCAGACAGCAGTTCCAAAATTGGCATCCCTTCTGGACTGTATATCCACGTGGTAGTGCTTTGTGAAGGTGTGCACTGTTTTCCAGATAGCTGCTTTACAAATTTCTTAAAGGGGATGCCGGGGGTTAACTTGTCAGCTTTTTAGAACAGAACTATACGCAGGAGACTATCCAATGAGAGAAAGAGTTTTCCTAGCTGCTGGCTTACCTTTGCCAACCTCTTCATAGGTAACAAAAAGTTGTGTACTCTGGGACCTTCCATCCCTTGTCTGGTCCATCTAGTGACATAGTGCCCTTTTTACATCCAGACAGTACAATGTTTGCCTATCTGTACTGGAATGTTCAGGGTAGAGAAGCGTGACATCTACCAGGAGCATAAATAAACTACAAGCTCTCTGTACAGATCCAAACTACCTAATCTTCCACAGGGATGAGGTAGTCTACAGAAATTGAACCAATGGGAAATTTCTACCTAAAGTGGTAAGTTAGTTACACTTCTCTATCCTGAACATTCCAGTACTGGTGAGCAAAAATTGTACTGTCTGGATGTAAAAAGGGCACTAGGTCACTAGTCCACCCACCTCCAGCTTCACAACATGTCCCCTTGTTCTTGAGCATCTTTTTTTCTAAAAAAAAAAAAGATTTCCTCTTGCACCTTATTTATACCCATGAAATATCTGAAAGTCTCTATCATATCCCTCCTTTCCCTTATTTTCCCTAGGGTGTACATATTGAGGTCCTTTAGTCTTTCCTCATATGGTCTATGGTGCAGACCCTGCACCATTTTTGTTGCACTCCTCTGGACCGCCTCTACTCTGTCTATGTCCTTCCGGAGATGTGGTCTCCAGAACTGGACACAGTACTCTATGTTAGTGGTCTCACCATTGATTTATACAGTGGTATCAGCACCTCCCTCTTTCTGCTGGTGATACCCCCTTCCTAGGTACCCTAGCATCTCACTGGCTCTCACCACAGCCTTGTCACACTGTTTGGCCACCTTTAGGTCATCAGATGTGATTACCCCCCAGGGCTCTTTCCTGTTTGGTGGTCATCAGTACCACTCCCCCATCTTGTACTCCGCCCCTGAGTTTCTATGCCCTGAATGCATGATTTTGAACATTTTTGCAATGAAACTTAGTTGCCACATTCTTGATCACTCCTCAAGCTTTCCTAGATCCTGTTCATTTTTCACACACAAACACATATACACCTCCCCGGAGTGTCTACCCTATTGCATATTTTAGTGTCATCAGCAAAAGGCACACCTTCCCTTCTAGTCCCTCTGCAATGTCACTAATAAATACATTAAAAAGGACTGGTCCCAGTACTGATCCTTTTGGTACCCCATTAGTCACCATCCCTTCCTCGGAGTGAACTCCGTTTACCACCACCCTCTGACGCCTATCCCCCAACCAATTCCTTACACAGTTTACCACTTTTGACCCCACTCCCAGGCTGCCCAGCTTGTTTATTAGTTTCCTATGTGGAATGGTATTGAAGGACTTACTGAAATCTAGGTAGGCCACATCCACCGCTCCACCCTGATCTACTTCCCTGGTCACTCAGTCAAAGAAATCTATAAGATTAGTTTGACATGACCTCCCCCCTGTTGAATCCATGCTGCCTCGGATCCTGTAAGTTGCTGGTATCAAGACATTCCACAGTCCTTTCCTTCAGCAGTGATTCCATTAATTTCCCCACTACTGAGGTCAGGCTGACTGGCATATAATTTCCAGCTTCCTCCCTGCTACCACTTTTGTGAAGTGGGACTACATCTGCTCTCCTCCAGTCCTCCAGGACCACTCCCATCTACAGTGAGTCATTGAACAGGACTGTCAGAGGTGCAGCCAGCACCTCTCTGAGCTCCATCAATATCCTTGGATGTATCCCGTCTGGCCCCATTGCCTTGTACACTTTCAGATTTTCAAGTCCATTCAGGACTCTCTCCACTGTTAATGAACTAGTGTCCACCTCCCTTCCCTCAATGCTCCTGTCACTTAACTGTGGTCCCTTACCTTCCCCTTCCTCCATGAACACTGAACAAATATATTTGTTCAGGATGCCTGTTTTTTCCTGGTTCCCCTCCACACACTACTTCAGTTCCCTCCTTAGCCTTACAATCCCTCCCCTGGTTTTTCCCCTTTCACTTACATACTGTATCTGAAAAATGTATTATCCCCTTTCTTTACTACCTGTGCTACCTACCTTGTTTCTGTTTATGCTTTTGCTCTCCTGACTGCTTTCCCTGCCTCCCTCTGTATCACATGATACACCTCCCTATCCTCCTCCCTCTGTGTCTCCATATACAATATTTCCTGAATGCCAACTTTTTTGCTCTTACTTTCCCGGCCACCTCCTTTGAGAACCATAGTGGTCTCTTTTTCCTCTTACTTTTGCTTTCTTGCCTGATGCAGAACTTTGCTGCCTTCCCTATGACCCCTTTTAATGTTGCACACCGTTCCTCTGCTTCACCCATGTCCTCCCCCACCCCGTCAGAGCATCCCTGAGGCATTCCCCCATCTTTGTAAAGTTGGCCCTCCTGAAGTCCAAGACCCTTGCCTTAGTGTGGTTCAATTCTGGCTCAGTAGTTATATTCAGGGCCCCTAGAATTCTGCGGCCACAGAATTTTGCGCAGAACTTGCAATCTACTGCAGAACTTCTGCGGTGCCACAGAATTCACTCTTCTTGGTAATTTTTTATTAATATTTCTGTTTATACATAGAATCTGGTTCCCTTCCCCTCTTTTTATATCCAACCCCCCATATGTTAAGAATGTGATGTTATCATTGCTATAACATCATACATTAGCTTACGAAATGGCTGCATTCTGCAACAGAAATGAACAGTCACTTATCTACCACAGCTCCCACTGCCAGAGATGGTGGCACAGCACATCATGCATGGTAATATTTGCTCAACCTGTACTACCACCTAATACAGTTTTCAGTCTTACAGTACATTGTTGCACTAGGGCCAACTTAAACACAACCTTGTCAATAGCACAGACCTGTTAAATCCATACCTCACTTTGTACAAACCTATTTGTGCCTTTAAGGTATAGAGACGCTATCTGAAATGAATAACTGGTAAAATAAATTTAACTGTCTAAATTTTTAAGAAAAATGAAGTAATTATGCCCAGAAAAGTGAAATATAATAATGTATAGACCTGTTGAAAGAATAGACCTGCTAAATAAATAATTGCACTGTACGCATTTTTGCCAGGGTTATTGATTACATATTGTCATTGGTTGATAGAATCACCTAAAAGTTATTGAGAAATGTTGTGTGCAAGGACAGCTGTTGGGCCAGAGGGTAACATGCTGTGTTTCCGTGCCAGCAACTCAGGTTCAGAGATTAGCTCTGAGAGCTGGCTGGGCAGCACAAGGATTGGTGGAACACATCACTGCTCAGAGCCTGGGAAGGTATGGTGCAGTGTTCTGTCACATGGTGAACACATTGTGATGGGCCAGATAGCTCTATCTCACAACTGATTCACATGCATGTCATGGCCTGATGGTGTTACGCAGTGTGTCAGGGAAAGAAGGTTGACATGAAAAATGAGTTTTGCAATAACTCCTCTATTCCATTTCCAATGGGACCTGTATGAATGAGGATGCAAGTTCATGGAAATTAAAAAAAAATAAATGCACACACACACATACAGTATCTCTGTCTCTCTCACCACACACACACACACACACACGCATATTTGTATGTATGTTACAGATTGCAGATAAATATGTAAGTGATACACAGTGGGAACCTCATGAATGGTGTAGAAAGCACATACAAATATGTAAGTGATTGACAGTGGAAACCTCATTAGTGGGATAGATAGCATACATATAGAAATACCTTATTTATCACATAAGATTCCCTCTGCATATGTCATTTATGCAATAGGCTAGGACCTTAAGGGAGAGACATTTGTTTTGCTTTTTTAGGCATAAAATCATTTTTATAAGTCTGTTATTTTTTGAACTAGTCTTACTGTGCTTTCCACCATCCTGATTGCTATAACTACTGCCATGAAAGTGAAGTCAGGATGACAAGCTGACACTGTGATGTGGTAGTTTGTTAGTGCCACAGAACTTCCGCAGAAATTACAAACCACCACCGCAGAAGTTCTGTGGCAAATGGTAGTCTTGCCGAAGAACTTGGTCCCACTGTGCCGTAGAAAAGTAGGGGCCCTGGTTATATTGAACCACACCGTGCGGTGATCACTGGAACTCAGGTTATCACCCACCTCGATGTCTTCAATGCTGTCCCTGTTGGTGAATACCAGGTCCTGCACTGCTCCCTCATGAGTGAGCTCCCTTACTAGCTGCCTGAGGAATGCCCCCTGTAGGGAATCCAGGATGTCCCTGCTCCTTGCTGAAGCTGCAGCTGGCATGCTCCAATCCACACCCTGCAGATTGAAGTTTCCCACCAGCAGCACCTCCCCCCTGGTCACCATCTTTTGGATGGCTTCCACCAGCACCTTATCCATCTCCCTCCCTGTGCTGGAGGTTTTTAGATTATGACAGTGTGAATAACAGTTCTGTTTCCTATCTCTAGGGTAACCCACAGTGCCTCTGCCCTTCCCTGTATTCCCTGTGTATCTGTAGCTTTAATGCTGTCCCTTACATAAAGAGCAACTCCTCCCCCTTTCTTACTCTCCATGCCCTTCCTGAACAGAGTTTAGCCTGGTGTAGCTATATCCCAGTCATGGTTCTCACTCCACCATGATTCGATGGAGGCGACAATGTCCAGGTCAGCCTCTGCCATAATGGCCACAAGGGCCAGGATTTTCTTTCCCAGACTTCAAGCATTTGTGCAAATGGCCTTCCAAATTCTTCTGTCACCCTTCTTTTCAGTCCCCCTTTTTCGTTTTGCCTACTTTCCTTATCTCTTCTACCTTCATTCCGACCCCTGCTAATTTCTACCATTCTGCTTGTCCTGCTCTTAGAAACCCTTGGGGATTTCCCTCCTGTGGAGTTTTACTTATTGACTACTTCAGCTTGTGGGGGTGGACAGTTAATGTCTCCCTGATTCCTTCCACCATACCCCTCAGCTAGTTTAAATGCTTGCCAATGCAGCATTTAAACTGTCCACTGAGGACTGTGGCTCCCCTCTAGATGGATGCAGGACATCTCCCCTGTATAGGCCTTTATCCCTCCAGATGGGACCCCAGTCCCTAATGTAGCCAAAACCCTCCTCTCTGCACCAATCCTTCAATCACTGGTTGAAGCTCTTGGTATGGAGTACCCTATCCTCCCCCATATCATAGATCAACAACACCTCAGAAAATGCCACTGAGTGTGCTACCTGCCTAAGACTCTTCACCAATTCCCTGAACTCCTCCTGCATCCTCTTAACTTCATCCATTGCCAGGTCATTGGTCCCTAGGTGGACACTGACATCAAGCTCTCCCTCCCATTCTGCTGCCCAAGTGATCTCCAGGATCCGCTTCCTATCCCTTCAAGCCTTGGCGCCAGGTGGGCACCTAACCTCCCTCTTCTCATCCCTCCATGTCCCCAAATCTATCTCCCTAACAACTGAGTCCCCCACCAGGAGTTGCTTCTTCCTTCTCTGGAGTCCTTTATCACCTTTGGGCATCCCATATAGAGGAACCTCACATCCTTCCTGGTCACTACTGCAGGTTCCTCCATGTTAGAGTCCTGCCCTACTGGAGCAGCATATGAGTTGTGTAGTGGAACCATTTGGGTGATGTGCCCCTGGCCCACCACCCTCACCTTTCCCTAGCCCACCATAGACCAGCCACCCCTCCTCTGTAGCAACCTTTGAGGCAGTGGTAGCAGACTTGGTGTTCCCTGGGTGTGGGAGGAGGCATCCCGAATCCTAGACAACTCAGCCTGGAGATGAGCATCCTCCACATTCAGCCCAGAGAGGTGCACGCAGATAGGGCAGCACTGCAGTCTCCAGTAAGTCTCCCTGAAAACTGCTGCCTGCATCCACTGCACAGCACCACTCCCAGCATAGCTATTGTTTACCTTATCTGTTTTTGTTTTGCTCGCTCTAGTCCCTTTTTTAACTCTACCCTAGATGAGGTGTTTCACCAGTTCTCACCTTTCACACCCTTTTGCTTACCTTAACCCTTTTTTATCCTTACTCTAGATAGTGTATTCCCACCTATCCTGTCACCCATCCCAGCAGTGATTGTTACACAGTAGTGAATGGGTTCCTTCCCTTAGTCGTCCGGCAGAGTACTCCACTTCTCTGCTTCCTTCAGCTGATGCCTGCCGATGCCTACAATGCCATTCACCTGTTCCACTCCTTTGCTGTTCCACTAACTGGGGCACGAACGTGCTGGACACGTTACAGTGTAAGTACTTTTATAATGCTCTTGTAAGACAGCACTAAGCCTCTGTCAGCTCCACCCCCCAATTACACATCTGATTCAAAGGGTTTCCTGAATCTACTCACCCCAAGATTGAGTTCTAGAGCTAGTTTCCCCCACACCACCTATTACAATTTAAAACCCAAGTTTCAAGGTAATCCAGTCACTGCCTATCAAGATTCAAAGTGCCCCAACCACAGCTTACAGATTGTTTCTCCCCACTTACCCTGTTACTTTCAAAAGGAAGAGAAGTATAAATAAATATTAATATACTTTTAAGGTAAAGCTAGGTGCTTTCGCTCCACTGTCAACAAACTCATTAACCCAAATAAGCTGCCTGCCTTTGGATCGGGGAGGGGGGGTTGTTATATACACTGATTTTGGGCCATAGTGTCCAGTTTTCTTGAAGCCTTTTCAGAAGGATGTGTGGAGAGTGGCACCTTGTATTTTTCACAAGCAGCTATCTGCACCACTCCTTCATGATTAGAGTGGGCATACAGGTATTTCACCCTCCGTCTATTCAACTGATACTTTTTTCCAACTTTTTATCAATGTCAAAAGCTGAACTGGGTGTTGACATGACTTTTGATATGGCATTATGTAGGGATTTGTGGATGGGGATTGGTAGTCTCCTTGTGGAAGCTAGCCCCATCATGTCCATGTATTCTACTTCCTCTTCATCTTCCTCTGTTTTGTGAGGGGAGATGGATGTTGAAGGTGTTCACAATCTGATGAACATGAAATAAGAGGTGTAATCATCTGTAGACCCAGGAGGGGAACCAAACTCTTGGTCAGGTGGTTCTGTAAGTTTACCTTTCACCTCCTTCTCTTTATAGTACTCATCTCCCTCCTCTACAGGCAAGTGGTGTGGAACCACAACCGGGGGGGGGGGCAGGAACATTGAATTTAGGTTCATAGGTGAATACGAGATCGAGGGACTAGCCCATTGTGACCTCGCCACCCTTAACTTGGGTGGAAATAGTATTTATATTCCCCCATATATATATATATCCAATTTGTTTTTAAATTGCTCTAGGTTTGTGCTTTACACTACCTCCCGAGGTAAGGAATTCCATATTGGAACTATCCTTTGTGTAAAAAAGTTGTTTCTTTTAACAGTCCTATTTGTATTTGTCCCTAACTTCATTTTATGTGATCGAGTATTACTTATGGAAGGGTACCAATCCAAACATAATGTTACAAATAAGGCCACATCTCTTGTGGTTTTGTAGATTAGACATAGGTCTCCTCTTTTCAAGTGATATTCCAGAGAAAAAATATTCCGTTTTTTTAATCTATCTTCGTATGACAAAGGATTTAAATTTTTAATATGTCTTGTAAACCTTCTCTGTACTTTTTCCATGGCGCTCTTGTCCTTCATTAGTGTAGGAGCACAGAAGGAGGAGCAGTAGTCAAAATTGGATCTGATTATACTGCTATATATAGGTAGGTATTAATACTTCTTGCTCCCTACTTTTTACATTTTTTACAATACAGTTTATTAATTGATGGCATATTTTAACTGTTTTATTTGTATGTTCAGAGAATTTTAAATTATTTGTAATGTAGACACCCTAATCTTTTTCAGAGGTTTCCTTACTTAATGGTACATTATTTATGAAGTACTCAAACATTGTATTATTTTTTCCAAAATGGATTATTTTGCATTTAGGTATATTAATGGTTAATTTATTGCTATTAGCCCAGTTGGATATACTATTCAAATTAGCCTGTAATTTTTTTGCAGATGTAATATCATGTACAATGCCACCCAATTTGGCATTGTCTGCATATTTATTTAGCCATACTCCATCTGTAGTGGTCATACTTGAAATAAGAATGTTAAATAAAATCAGCCCCAACACTGAGCCTTAAGGGACTCCGCTAGTAATCTCACTCCAGGAGGATTTATATCCCCGTATGCAGACCTGCTGGTGTCTATCTGTTAGCCATGATAAAAATCCATATTATAATGTGTTTGTGAAACTTCATATTAACCAAACATTCTATTAAGATTTTGTGAGACACCAAGTTGAAAGCCTTTTCATAATCCAAGAAAATGACATCTACAGGGAGGCTCAAATCCAGTGCTTCACTGATGGGTTCAAAAAAATTAATTAGATTACTATGACAAGATCTACCCAATAAAAATCCATGTTGTGTTATATCTGACTGTCCATGTTTCAATATGTGCATGCTTATTTCATTGGAGAGAAGTTTCTCCATAACTTTGCCTATGCAAGATGTTAGACTGATTGGTCTGTACTGTTTCACGTTCTGCTTGGAACCACCCTTACGAATGAGGATCACCAGAACTTCCTTCCATTCTTTTAATACTACTCCTTGAGAAATAGATACATTAAACAATACAGTGAGAGCACCAGCTAGCTCATATGCAACTTCTTTTAGGAAAGTAAAAGGGACATTATCAGGACCAACTGATGGTGATGATTTAAAAGACTTGATTGCTGAATATGTTTCTGCAACAGTAAATACAATATCAGGATCCACAGAGTCACAAACCAGTTTTCTCAGAGGTTCTTTATTTTTAAAGATGCTGGCAAAATAATGATTAAACTCATTTGCCATTTTCTGTTCATTTGAGACTAAGTTGTCATTTATTTGTAAAGGTCCCTCCTTACAGACAGTAGTATTTAAGGAACCAATATAATTAAAGAAACATTGTTTGTTACCTTTTTAGTCAGTTGCCAGATTATATTCAATTTGTTTCTTTGCTTCCCTAATTGCTGATTTTGGTTTTTTTTTAGCTTTTTGTTTAAACCTGTTCCAGTTAGATTCGGTCCTTTGTTTCTTATATTTATTAAATGCCTTTTTTTTGCCCTTACAAGTCTTTTAATCCCTATGGAATACCAGAGTGGAAGTCTCCTGTTATTTTTATATTTTTTTCTTTCTGGAACCCAATTTAGGATGCAGTGGTCTATTTTTTCTTTAATTTTGGCCCATATCTCTACTTCTATAAGTTTATTTAAATCTTTTTGCCAGTTCCAGTTTGGTAAATAGGCTTTAACTGCCTCATAGTTGGCTCTATCAAAGTTCCTGATTTTGGTTATTCCCTTAGTATCCAATTTATAATAATTTATGGACCATAATATCATACAATGGTCGCTGTCTCCTAATGGTTCCAAGATACATAGTGTTTCTGTCTGTTCATTAGTATTTGTGAGGATGAGGTCCAGGATGTTAATCTGTCTTGTGGGTTCATGTACTAACTGATCCAAGCCTAAGTATATTATGGTTTCAAGAAATGTTGTTTCCTGATGGCTATCCCCCTCTAAAGTATCCCAATCAATTCCAGGAACATTAAAATCACCCATTAAGACAATATTGTCCAATTGGTTAATATTCTGCAAATAATCTAGAAATGAAACATTTTTATTTATATCTAAGGATGGTGGATGATAGCAGAGACTAAATATCATGGGATTTGAATTATATTTTGCTTTAACCCATATAATCTCAATACCAGTCGGGGCTGGGATGTCAGTATTTACTTCTGCACAATCGATACAATCTTTAATATAAAGAGCCACTCCCCCACCTCTTGAGGAGGTTCTATTCTTTTTAAACAGTGTATAACCTTGAATTTCATGACCCCACTGCTCATCTGTGAACCATGTTTCTGTTACCCCACATACGTCAATGTTTTGTGTATATAGTATACTCTGAAGTTCATTTATTTTATTTAATAGGCTTCTGGCATTCAATAATAATACTTTTAGTTTTGAGTCTTGAGATGGAAAATGTTGTTCCTGGTGACTGGTGGGTTTGTTTAGTACTAGTATCTTGTTACTATCAAGTACAGTGGTGGTTATGTACTTGCCTTGATTACATGAGATCCCTCCCCCCCCCTTAGTTAGTTTAAAGAGGAGACTATCTGTGCACTAATACTGATTTCCCATATCCTGAAAAGCCTGCAAAAACTGTCATACCTTAGTCATGTCCTCCGCTGAGGACATTTGATTCTGTTTCACAGCCTTCTTTTTCTTCACAGGAGGAGTGGCAATACCATGGTTTTCCTTTTGTTTTTTCTTAGCAGGCACTGGTTCCAGCATCTGCTTTGAGGCTGTTTCCTTGGTATTTTTGCCATCACTGGAATTAGGGATCCCCTCCATCAGGCACCCTGATGCCTTTTCCATCTTTTCCAAGCCTTTCTGATGGCTGAGCAGGTTTATCTTTCTTATCTGTCCCCTTTGACAGGGACTGCTGCTTATGAGAAGAACCCTCTGATGTGTGCTTTCTAACATCACTAGTAACTTCCTCTCCTTTGTTGTGTTTCAGTGAAAATGAAGGCATCCTGACAAGCCATAAGTTCCTCTCTTTAAGCCCTTTTCTTTTGGGTTTTAGGGCAAAACTTTTTACAAAGTTCACGATTAATAAAACTGTGATCTAGAACCAGACACTTTAGACTAAGCTCATGTTAGTCTGCCTTTGCCAGAAGCTGATAACTCTTTAATACAAGTTTTAAAACCTGCAGGTCCTGTTCTCTTTTCAAGTCTATTAGTCATGACAAACAGTGATAGGACCTGTAAAACTCAATATTTGGTTTCCAAACACAAAAGCAGTAAAATTAAAAAACAACAACTTTTAATTAGGAAATACCTAAACCACTATTAAAATGAATAAAAATGCAAGCGATTTAGAGTTTTTACACAAAATGTGGTCAATTCCCTCAGGCAGGAACCACATTGTGATGTAGCCTCCTTTGGTTCCTGGGAACTGATTGGGAACTAGAGAACTGCTAAAAATGTATAAAATTATTAACTAAATACCTTAACTAATGCATTTATTGAAAACTAAATTTTTTAACACATAGAGGATAATGTATGGTCTTTGGTTAATAACCATGCTGTAAACACTTCTAAAGGTTGCAATGACATCATAGTAAACCTCGAGAGCGCAGCTCGATAGGTTTTTGATGTCATGGCCACCTGAAGAAGTGTTTTCAGGATGGTTGTTAACCAAAGACCATACATTATATTCTATAGTGTATGGACTACAGTACCAAGATTGTGTAATCGCAGGCTGAATTACTTTATTGTACTTTACGGAACACTGATTGTTGTGAGCATTCCATTTTGTTATACCATTGATATGACATATTCAAGAACGGTTAACAACAGAGTGATGTCATGGCACCTGAAAACAGGCACTTGGTTGTCTAGTGTGCTCACCTGGTTAACAAAAGCAAATAAATAAATAAATAATGATAGCATAACAAGGTTGTAATCTGCTTGATTTCAGTTAAAAATGAGGGCTCCCCATATATTATATATAGAATAATGGATGGGGAGGTGGTTGTAACGAGAATGTTAGACACCCCCAAGGTGTGGGATGCCGTATAAACCCCGAGAGTGAAGCTTGAGGGGTTTGTACAGGCATCCCACACCAAGGAGGTGTCTAACATTCAAGTTTCACACACCTCCCCAGCTTTTATTTTATATCATTGCCGGGGAACACTTTTTTTGCCTCATCAATTATATAAAATACATTTGAAATTAACTTACCGCCGTGTCCAACTGGCGGCGAACTGCAGTGTACTGTGTGCTAAAGAGGACCAGAAGAGCACTTTGTGCACATGCCCACACACATTATAACCTGCAGGTTATAACAGAAAATTATAACCCCATTCCCCTATGGAAAAAAGCAGTCCCCAGTTATTGTAAAGTAATACTGTTATTATTAAAGTAAATAAATTGAAGATCAAATGGTCGGCAATGACTTTGAAGCAACTGCTGTCTTCAAGCAGAGAAAGAAATCTGGCATTAGAACAGCAGGGGGAGCATGACTGCTGTACACAGTTTGAACTAGTATTCTACATTCCAGAATTCGCATGCAGGTCTGTCTCCGGGCAGTACACTGCTGTCCACTGATGCCATTTGTAAGTGAAGTGCCCCCCCCCCAATTTGGGGGCTTACCTTATGGCCATTTCTCCCATTTCTGCTCCTCCTGTAGAGCGCCTCCTGGTATGCCTGCCACTTCTCCCCACTTCATTGCCATGTGACCCAAGTCCTTTGGTGCCTTTGGTTCCTGCAAAACAGCCCCAATTTTAGCCCATCTTGGTCTTAAATCCTTTTTCGTGAGCCGCCGGCATTTCTCTGGTGCCACAGGTGCTCAAGCATGTGGAAAGCTGTGCCTTAGATCTCCCAACCACCAACTTTGCAGTCTTTCAGGAGAGTGTTCGGTGATCCCAATCCCTGCATTAGGCGGAGTGTGGACCTGTGACTTCAGCAAGGGCCAGGAGAGCTCTCCTTTCAATTTAAATAAAGAGTTTGGGTGAAACATTAGGATTGGGACTCATGAATATTAATGAGCAGAGGCCCGATCCTTCATACATATTCATGAGGATTCTGTCTGCCTTCAGGACACTGACTATTTTTAGCGGCTGCTGCAGGGATAAAATGTAAATAAATAAAATAGCAGCAGCTGCCAAGGACACTAAAGGGGATATTGTGGAAGGGGAAAATACTTAAACAAATATTTTTTTATTCTGGCTGCACCAGTAATGTTGGGACTCAAATACACAGCCTGCTGCTGCCTGGGGGCACTTAATTTCGGCAGCAGTGACAGGTAAACAGACTGAAGCAAACTGTTAAAGCTGAGCAGCACTTAACAGGGCACACAAGTAGCTACTGAACTGTGGGGCAGATGGGCAAATTAAACAATTATTCTGGCTGCACCAGGACTTTTATTTGGGACTGTGTAAATCTGCTACAGGGACTGTGTGTTCAGCAGCCATTTGTAAGCAGCAACAGCCAATTGGAAAACGAAAATGTCAAGCCAGGACTTGTGGAATTTTTGCCAAAGCTCATGGGACATTACAAAGTGTTTATGGGGAAACTGCAGGGACCTAAATTCAGGCACCCAAACAGGTAGCCTGTAGTGCATCAAGGAAGGTTAATGAATAATTCATTTCTTGGATTGATGAGTACTTCAGCCAGTCATAGCAGAAGCAGCAAATAGCTACAGCCAGTAGGGAGCCTCACAGCAGCCCCATGAAAGACAGTGTTTTCTGGCTGTTCAAGCAGATTTGAGCAGGAGCCCCCACAGGAGTGGGGGCACAGGCCCCCAGCAAGGTAAAATAGGCCTAGCGATCCAGTGCAAGTTACTGCACAGGGGAGAGGGGCTTTTCCTCTGCTAAAACAGGAACATGTGGGTACCTAAAGCAGAATTTGCTAGCCTGAGATTTGCCAGAAAATGTTCTCCAGGGGCTAGTTTTAGACTTTCCATGTTTGGGAAAAAAGTTGTTCCAGCAACCTGTTGCCAAGCCAGCTGTGAGAGAGCTGAATCTGCCTCATCAGTTACAGTGTTGATATCTTCAGGATCCTCAGATGAAGAAAAGCCATTCCTGTGAAGATTTCTGAGTGAGCAAAATTGCATCTGCTAAGTGCAACTTAAGGAAAAGCTTACAGGGGCAGTGAATCCCATATAGAACTAATTGTGAGTGTCTGTTTGTCTGCACTCTGCGTCTGATCCATGCATAGAGAGGGTGGACCCCTATCTATTGAGTGACCGTGGATGGTCCAGTGTGTGTGTGTGTGTGTGTGTGTGTGTGTGTGTGTGTGTGTGTGTGTGTATATATATATTTATATATGAATGTGTCTGATTGCTGAGTGCCTTCAGGACTGTAAGGAGAGTACTCAAAGTTAGGGCCCTTGCTCGCTTTGCCTGGGAGGTCCAGTATTTTGTTTGTGGGAGCTGCAAGAGCTGGCAAAAAATCACAAAAGACTGCATATTTGAGCTAGAAAAGTTACAGAAACTGTTTGCTGCCATGTGCAAGTTTGTATTAAAACATCCCAGGGAGCTACTGTAAACCTTTATTGCCAAGAGCAAGGTTTGCGTTCGAAAGAGACTACTGCATCTGTTGTTAGCCAGCAAAGTCTGGAAGATGGTAATGGGCTTTGCCATAGCCCGGTCAAGCTTCAAACTTCTTAAATGGTAGCGAGCCTAGCCTTAAGTTCAGTCTATTGTGAAAATGAAAGTTGTGCCTTAAGCTCTGGCTCTACCCAGCAAGGAAAGTGAAAAGATGTCCTCGGAATGGACAAATGTGATGAACGTATAAATGTGCTGAATGTGAACTTGAGAAATATAAATGTGCTGAATGTAATCTAACTGATCTATTCATACCGAAAGTGTTTTCAGCCTAGAACAGGGGCCCAGGCTTTAGAAGTTAAAGTGTTGTTTCCATCTTCAAGCTTTAAAATCCTTGCAGTCAGTTTAGGCATGCCTGGCCATTGGCTTGCCTGCAGTTTAACCTCCGGGGATAGTGCCTACTTGCTGAGCACTCAATCTCAACCTGCCTGTGCCTACGAAGATGCCTACTGTAATTAATGCAGGGCCCTCCCTGCACCAACAAGAGAGACTTGTAAACAGTTTTAAAGTGTTTGATCTTCCAAGCATAATCTTTAATTCCCTTAAGGGCTCCAACTAGCCGGCCAACACAGCTGCACCATCTATCAGGCTTGCACCATTTAAGAACTGTAATTACTGGGGGCCCAGGTTGGAGGGATTGCGGGGTCTCATACCAATTATGGGGTACTGGTACCAGTGTGGGCATTGGTAAATATGTTCTACCATTAATACAGCACAGCTAGATAGTCAGAGACCTGGCTATTCCAGAGGTTGGTCGGGAAACTGTAATTGATACCTGATTTAAATTGCAACCTGCTATTCTTGAACCAAACCAAATCAAAACTAATCAAACCCACTGTGAAACATGTAAATAGTATAACCTCGGATTCCAGCTTTACCCTTCCTAACACTCCCCATGTAAATAAATTTCTTGTTTGTTTTGCAGATACCTGTGTTGTGAGCATATTATTAGTATCCAGTCATTAAATGGTAAAATGTACTGAACATGGGGTTTTGAATATTGGGTCATACCTGGAGTGACTTTATGGTAATGTGGGTGGGTACAGCATCCAAGAGGGTTGTACCAGGTTAAAGCTAGCCCGCTTAAAGCTAAACTCTGGGTGGAGGCACAGCGCAATGTATTATCTTTGGGTAAGAACCAGTTTAGAGTTAATTTGGGGAACTCAGGCCCCTCAGCCTTGCTCTGGCCTGATAAGGCAGGGGTAGTAGCCCTTGGAATAGCGCCGCCTAAGGGTTACATAAGGCATCTCAGTGATGGATTCATATTGTTTGAAACACTGCTCTAGCCTACTCACTTCCTTCTTCCATCTTCCACAGCTTCTTTGCCTCCTCAGGGGACCTCAACTGCCACTTAAGCCCAGCAATATATCTCTGAGAGTATTGACCAGCTTGCAGTATCTGTAGATGTTTCCCCTCTCCTGCTTTCAATAGAGTGGATGGTGTACACAGCACAGCCTGGAAACATTACAGATGCACCCCCCCCCCGTGTCCTAGACCCTGCTTCCCACCTACAACACCAAAGACCTCTATTTGCCAGCCTTAGTCCATGTGCCCCACAAGTACAGCCAGTTGCCATTCTAGGCTGGAAGCATGCCTTTCCAGTGCAGCAACCTATTCTAATTGGCAGAAAATGTACTCCCCCCCCCCCCGGTGTTGAGTAGTAGCTTTTCCTCTCTAGACAGGAGATATTAAAGTCAGTCTTTCTTGCGAGTGCATATTCTGGGTAGTACATGACCAGAACAATTCTTATATGCCTAAACATAGCCACAGAAGAAAGGCAGCGGCATAAACCCTTTTCTGACTCCCAGAGAACCACTATGCGCTACTAATAGTGCCCTGTATCTCACTTCCTTCACAGTTCACAACTCACATCCCCCGGTATGTTTATTCCTGAATACTGTCTCGACCCGGCAGCTTACGAGGTGGCAAATCTTTAATTATGGGTGCTAATGGGCTCTTCTGGACACTCAGTTCACAGTCCCAAAATTAGCCATGGCACATTAATTTATATCAGGAATCCTGTGCTGAGGGAGAGCATTGCACCTTAATCTCTTCCAGGTCCCAAGAACTAATTGGAGCTACTGATCATTTGGTACTTTTAGGATCACGAAGACAGTCTTCACATCTGGATGAACTCTTGAAGGGGAAACTCCGCACAGGCCCCTTATTGTATATTAGTTGTTCTCTCTCTCTCTCTCTCTCTGTCTCTCTTCTCTCTCTCTCTCTGTTTCTGTCTCTCTCCTCCCTCCCTCCCTCCCTCTCCAGGCATACTGGGGACCAGACTCAACAGAACACCTGTGCCTACATACCCAGACTCAGAACCCGTATTACCACCCTCTAAGTCTGGCACGCCTACCCAGTCAGTCACAGATGGCATCGTTGGCCGGGTTAAACCCATTGGGGTTCTAAGCTCCATGAACTCCTCCGCCTTCATTTTCATACCATTCTCATACTTCCTCCTCAGAATGTACCATTTCTAGGTCTGGTCCTGTAAATGGAGAATTTGGATGTTACTAACACAGCCCCACATTTGGGGGAGATAAAATATATTAATATGTCCCAACAGTGGAACACTTAAACTGTCTGATGACTAGAGCACAAACTGTTAACAAAGGGACCATTCTGATGACTTAGTGGTGGAGATGTTCAACTTACACTTGGGGACCATGGTTTCAAGACCTGACACCATGATTCCAAATGGCAGTAGCAGGACAGTGGAGCTGTCCCAGAATTCTTGCTCAAATCTGAGGAGGATTCCCTACTGTTCCCTTGAGACAGCTATTCCTGGTTGCCCAAGGGAATGGGGAGGCATTCTGTGCTGAACAGTGCCTTGTTGCACCCCACTTCTTGATGTTGGGGATTAGATGAAGCCCACTAGTGGGAAGGTGCTGATGCTCCAACATCAGGTTCTGCTTCTGTCTAAAATGTCATGGCTGATGGAGGGCAGATACTGTGACACCAATGGCATAACCTCTCACCTCATTGAGTTATAACATCCCCTTCACTGTGGTCTGATGCCATTCAATACTAATTTCAGTAGGTTCAATGGTAGGGTGGCATCATGAATAACTAGGGAACCTGCCCTAGCAATATCTCCACAGGCATAAACTGCACCCAAATGGGAAGGCCTCAGTCTTGGTGGGATCCCATTTATGACAGGGAGACAGTGCACTGCAGCAGTGGTTGGGTTGCAGAGGTGAAAATGAAAATTCGAATAAATAGGGTTGGAGATACAAGAGTTAAATTCTGCTTCAGCCACTCTGCTCACTGTGTGACCTTCAACAGGCCAACTGTGCTTCTGTGATCGCAGCTGTATAACTGGGCAGAAGTGGAACCATCTGAGCACAAGATGTTGCATTTCAAACGTTGGCTGCCCTACACACTGAGAATAAAATATTTTTTTTGGAAGGAAATTGTAAATAGCATATTTCTCTAATTTTGTTAGTTCAGATGTGACCTTCCTTTCTAAGTAGCAACAACCACAGCCTGATTCGCTGATAGCACACTGAGATTGTCTATGTTTATGTGTCCTATAGCTGCAGGAAACACAAGTGTAATGAGACATATGGTCTCTGCCTCTTTTCTAGCCAAATGGAGTGAGCATCATAAAGCCACGTCAGACCAGCAAACCTGCTGTAAAGTGTTCAGACTCACACATCAAAAACCCTTGCCTGTTTGGATATCTTCACTCCTGGTACTGTAAGCAACCCCTGCCCACTCAGATGGCATACTGGCCAGTGCTCTCCCTGTTTTGTAAGACTCATATTTGGACACAAGTGGAAAGTATACAGGGATAGATAGATAGATAGATAGATAGATAGATAGATAGATAGATAGATAGATAGATAGATAGACAGACAGACAGACAGACAGACAGACAGATAGATAGATAGATAGATAGATAGATAGATAGACAGACAGACAGACAGACAGACTGACTGTATCCCTCATCTACTCCCCTTCCCCTACATCCCTCCACCACACACCCCCTCTCCTGTCATGCTTTTCTTTAACGTACTGCACTTGTTTACTTAATAACCCGGCACTTATTATTGTTCACATTTTCTACATATTATGCACAACTCTGTTTTAACACTGTTTGCAACACCTGCCTTGCAACTGTATGTTAATGTTGATCTTCTAACTTGAATGTAACTTGAACATGACTCTTCCCCCTCCCCCACCTTACCCCTCCCTCTCCTTTCCCTCACCGCCCCCCTTTCTTTTCTTTTTTCTTTTACATAAGCACTTGTTTACTTATTAACCAGACACTTATTATTGACCATTCTTTCTACCTATTATGTGCAACACTGTTGTGCCACTGCTTGTAACAGCTGCCTTAGAACTGTATGTTAATGTTGATTTTGTAACTTGAATGTTTAATGTTTCACTCCTATTGTACCACTTCCCCCCAGGCTGCACTGGGAGATGAGTGACTTGTTGCTCAGTGTGCCTTCCTGGTAAAACATTTCAATAAAGAAATAAATAAATAAAAAAACAGACAGACAGAGTGTTAACTAGAAGACAGATAGTTAATTGATAGAAAACAGAGTGATAATAATTGAGAGAAAATAATTATATAGAAGATAGATTGTTACAGTAGATAGTAATATAACTGTTAGATACTGTAGATAGGTAGATAGACAGACAGAGACAGGCAGGCAGACAGACAGACAGAGTGATAACTAGAAGACAAACAGTTAATAGATAGAAGATAGAGTGATAGTAATTGAGAGATAAATAATTATATAGACGATAGATTGCTAGCTTGATAGCACTATAACAGATAGATAGATAGATAGATAGATAGATAGATAGATAGATATAGATAGACAGACAGGCAGACAGATGGACAGACAGTGATAACTAGAAGACATAGTTAATTGATAGATAGAAGATAGAGTGATAGATAGTAACTAAGAGAAAGATAGTTATACAGAAGATAGATTGCTAGCTAGATAGTAATACAACAGTAGATAGATAGATAGATAGATAGATAGATAGATAGATAGACAGACAGACAGACAGACAGACAGACAGACATGCAGCCAAACTCTCTCTTCACTCAGCTCGAGGCTGGTTACTAGAGGGCTCTCAAAGGGTTTGGCCTGTCCTGTCCTTGAGAGTTGTGCTGTTGTTGGATTTTGCTTGAGAGACTGGAGGCAGGATTTTCAAAGCTCAGTGCAGGGCTTGCAACAAGCCCTGCTTCATGGCAATTAGGTTCTGGCAGTGCACCAAATCCATTCGCCACAACTGCTCCTGATTTTACAATCTCTGGCTCAGGTGCAACAGTTTCCACTATTTACAGTAGCTTGTGCCACATATCTGGCACAAGCTCCATAAAAATGGTCCTCGGGATTCTCGCAAGCTAGACCAGAGAAAATTGGTCTAGCTTGCGGTAATTGCTGCATGGGTTAGAAAATCCTGATTGCTGGCAGATGAATGCCACCAGCTTTGTGCACCATATATATATGGCATACCCAGGGCTTGTGGCATTCACAAATGTTGGAAAATCCTGCTCAGGAAGTCTGTGTGTTTGTTCTGTGAGTGGTCCTACTCAGCCAGAAGCAGGAGACTCCAGCTTGGATATTCATGGTCCTGCCCTTCCCAAAGGACAATAAGAGGGGAAGGCAAGCTGCAGCAGGGAGTCTAGTAAGAGGGTCCTACGGAATCAGAGAACAGTCACAGAGTCCAGTGCACCAGCTGTGACCAGCCCAGGGATAGTGGTAGAGTCCCTGAGTCAGGGTGCACTGGTCCCCCTCTGGCAAGGTCTCCAGAGACCCAGAACCCTATGTGGGTTCCAGAGGGAAGGACACCCTCATGTCTCCAGCTGGTTGGAGGCAGACAACAGGAGCCTCACCTTGAGAAGCCAGGAGATTGCAACCAGCATGACATGCTAGAGAGTTATAGTGGGTCACCCCTCAAGGGAAGTCGGCATGATCTGTTAGGAACCCCTCCCACAACAAAGATGCTTGAGAGAGCACAGTTGTAAGTAAGCCTTGTATTAGAGATGCTCTGTAGAAATAAAAAAGCCTAGGTAAAATATATAACCCCCTGGCAGGGGGCTGAATTAAATGGGTTGTTAGAAAAAAGGTGCCTAACAAGGGCTGGAGCCAGTAAGTCCCTGAGATGGGGACAGCAAAGGGAGCCCATTCTTTGGACCACTGGAGTCATCAGTGATGTAGCAGGAGGGAGGCATGCATGGCAGGACCAATGAGTTTGAAATAAAATGTGATTCATAGTGTCATTTGCAGTGTTAATTGATGCCACTGACCGACACATTACCATGCACTGGCATAGTTGCCTCAGGGTGGTGCTCATCATGCTGGGGAAGAGGCCACTACGCACTAGTGGGAGCACCAAGGCTCCAAATGCCCTAAACTCTATGCGAGACACAATAACAACCTTTATAGCAGAGGGAGGTAATCTAAGAGTTTATGTTATAAGTAAACAGCACTGTTGCGCTGTCTCTTGGCTTATCACGAGTGTCGTCTCATGCCTTCTTAGGGTACAAGAACCACAAGGAGGCATGAGAGTATGCTCTTGATAAGCCAAGAGACATCTCAAAAGTCCCAGTAACCTTTTATAAATCATGCAACTTATGCCTAATAATCCTGTGACTTGTCTTACAAACACAGCTAGCTATGTCTGCTTGGTTATTTCAGGGGTTTTCAACACCCCAACTACTGTCAGCAGTGCACATGTACTTCCATGGCTGTGATCCTCATCATCTTCATGGATTACCAAGCTGTGGCATTTGAAATTATGGGAAAAGTAAGTGTCTACTTGTCTAAAGCTGATAACTACACGAGCCGCTAAGAGGGGGAAAAAATCACATAATCAAAGTTTTCTAAAGCCAGTAACTACACAAGCCACCATCGACAGACTAAAGGCATTTATTTATTTTTTTATTAAATCATACATGTTTTATTACAGTTACTGCAGAATGTAGACCCCAGATCCAGCCATGGTAGGACATCAATTTAAATTTACATGAGGGAAGTGTTCCGATATAAACTTTAGTGGCATTGGTATATGCAGCATTCAACTATGGCAGCTTAAACTTGCATATCTTTTCATTTACGGCTCTTACTTTTCAAATGGTAAAAATGGTTAAAAAATTATCTGATGAAGGAATTTTTTAAAATGGTATCACTAGGCACACAGTCGTCCATAAATAATGGTCACGTGTGTGGGGGGTAGAAATGCAGCGAATTGAAAATCCATCTGCGAAGTGGACACGAAGTCGTCACTTCACATTGGCACTTCACTACGTGGAGTGCCCCATAGGAAAGGCTCACGTCACCTTGGTATTATTACTTCACATTGTCATTCCGCTTTAAACGCGAAGTAAGGTGGAGTGAAAATAATATTGGCAGCACCCCACCCACACAGTCACCAGAATTAATGTGCATCCCCAAAGTGCTACTGTCTTGTGTCCAGAAAACTCCCCAGTGCTGACGAAGTGAAATGAGAGTATAACAAGAAATGTAAAGTCTCCCAGAGTTAATGGCGCACTCAGTCATGTGGGCAGTGGTCACACACAGAGTCACTAGAATTAATGTGCATCCCCAAAATGCTACTGTCTTGTGTCCAGAAAATTCCCCAGTGCTGATGAAATGCTGCTGTCTTGTGTCAAGAAAATTCCCCAGTGCTGACGAAGTGACATGAGAGTGTAACAAGAAGTGCAGTCGCCCAGAATTAATGGTGCACTGTAAAAGCACAGACAGATTAAGATTGTGCTGCACGCTCAAGGAATGCATATGAAAAGGCACAACACC
This sequence comes from Neoceratodus forsteri, assembly GCA_016271365.2. Lineage (NCBI taxonomy): Eukaryota > Metazoa > Chordata > Ceratodontiformes > Ceratodontidae > Neoceratodus > Neoceratodus forsteri. The sequence continues at coordinate 1,162,092,433 of CM028130.1, forward strand.
TAACTTGTGCACACAAGTCACAAATCCAAATCTGGAAAGGAATACATTTTTCCAGTTGGAGGATTAGTGCACGGCAGTAACAATCCACTACAAGTAAAGATACCACAAAGCAGTATAAAAAATTCATGCAGGTGTGGTGGATAGCAGGTTCACACTGCTGCAATTACTCTGTGGCACAATAAAAGGTGTCTGATTTAATGGCATGCATCGCACACACTCACACGCACACACTACAAGTAATGCGTAGCAAATTGAAAACCTTTAGTAATATAACCAAATGTTTTAAACTGACAAACTATACACTGCTGCACCACAACAATCAGCTAAAAAATTTAAAGAATTACTGAAAATATTACTGTGTGTACATTAACACAGTTGTACAAGAAAAATATAACCAAAACAGAGAGATTGCCTTTTTCTACCAGTTAATGTACCTACACTACAAATACGCCGCCCCAAAGCACACTTCACAGTACACACTACCCAGGCCAAAACTGAGGCTGTGCAGAACAATCTAGAGCCCATGTGACCTGCAATCCCATTAATCACTGCAGAATTTCATTTGGAGCTCAATTACAAGGCTAAGTGAGGTGAATTACATTGATTTTAATGTACTTCGCCTTAAAATTGGTAGAGAAGTGGTTTGAGGAAGGCGGAATAACACAAAGTCATTGATTTCAATGGACTTTGCGTTCCTCGTATGAGCGCAGTACTCCACTTCACATTGTGTAGTACTCCGTGGATTCCGCGTTACTCCGTAAATCACTTCGCTGAGCAAATTTGGGCCACTTCACCCACCACTACTTACAGTACTGTAACTCACATGCTGTACAGGAAGGAACACGAATGCCTATGGCTGTACTTCCCTGATGAGCTGTAGCACAAAACTCCCCAACTTAAAAACACGTATTAATGAGTACAATGGTGGGGTGGTGAAGCCTGGAGACATACTACAAAACAAGCTTACAATACATCCAAGTAACTAGTAAAAAAATGTATGTTGTGATTTGTGATGTAATCGTGAATCATGATTTGTGACTGCATTTGTTACCGTGATGATGAAGAACGTGATTCGGTGTCAACGGTGTGAGATAACCAATATGGAACTGTACTGGGAACGTAAATGCCTATGGTTGTACTTCCCCAATGAGCGGTAGCACAAAACTCCCTGACTTAAAAACACGTATTAATGAGTACAATGGTGGGGTGGTGAAGCCTGGAGAGATACTACAAAACAGGCTTACAATACATTCAATTAACTAGTAAAAAAAATGAATGTTGTGATTCGGGACGTGATCGTGAATCATGATTTGTGACTACATTTGTGACCGTGACGATGAAGAACGTGATTTGTATCACGAGTGACTCGTGATGATGGTCCTGACTTTAAAACACATACTAATGAGTACAATGTTCATGCAGAATTATGCACCGCACCTGTCCAGTACTCTGAAGGGAAGCCAAAGAAACAACTGTGACTTAAGTTACAGATGGAGATTGGGTCCTAAAGAGGTGCAAGTGCACAGACAGATTAAGATTGCGCTGGCACTGAAGAGATGCAGATGCAAAGGCACACCACCTAACCAGTGCTCACCATCAGAAATTTAAATCTGAAAAAGAATACCTTTGCCGGTTGGGGTGGGCCACGGGGTGGGGGGGAGTGTACTGTACTGCTGCAGTAACAGCCACTAGTACTAGTACTAGTACCAGTACCAGTACCAGTACCAGTACCAGTAAAGATACCACAAAGAACTACAAAAATCATACAGCTGCAGTGGATAGCAAGTTCACATTGCTGAAATTACTTTGTGGCACAATAAAAGATGTCTGATTTGATGACACACGTCACACACACATACTCACACACACACTAAGTAATGCGTAGCAAATTGAAAACTTTGGTAATGTAACCACATATTTTAAACAAACTAAAATTATGCATTGCTACATCACAACAATCAGCAAAAAAATGGCAAGAATTATTGAAAATATTGTGTGTACATTAATACAGTTATTCAAGAAAAATATCACCAAATCAGAAAGAACTCTTTTTCTCCAAGTTAATCTACCTACACCACAGATACGCCCCTCCCCCAAAGCATACTTCCACTGTCTCTCAGTACACAGACTGAATGTTGTACATTAACATTCAAAATCCACACACAAACAATAAACGCTCAATGATATGAGCACAGGAGGGTTTCCTACAATCGATGAATTAAAGTTTCGCAATAAAAAAGACTCAAAAAGGCTTTTTTAACAGCTTTTAGAAGGTTTGAATCGCAGCGAGCTGTCAGAGCAGACTGTCTCCTACAGCTTCCTACACACAAGGTCCTGAACTGAGGCTGTGCAGAACAATCTAGAGCCCATGTGACCTGAAATGCCATGAATCACTGCAAAATTCGCCTTTGGAGCTTAAAAACAAGGCGAAGTGAGGTGAAGTACATTGTTTTCAATGTACTTCACCTTAAGAATTGGTGGCGTAGTGGTTTGGGAATGCAGAGTAATGCAAAGTCATTGTTTTCAATGGACTTTGCGTTACCCTATATCACAAAGTACTCCGCGTCATGTTGCGGAGCACTCTGCAAATTTGCCTTCATTCCATGAATCACTTCGCAGAGCGAACTGGGGCCACTTCACCTGTCTCTAGTGGGGGGGGGGGGTGTATGTAGGTTAGTTACATGTTAGTGATAAATCGCTCTGTCACTACAATTTGCTTATACTGTACACTTATCGATGGCTAAATTGGGACTGCGCGTACTTTTGAAAATAAACTTTGCCAGAATGTGAAATCTTCATTAAATTCTTAAAAAGAAGGAGTCTGATGCATGTGAAGACCTCGGTGCTGTTTAAGAGGTCTTCACGTGCAGCACTGTCTCTCGTTGACTCCGATGTAAAGTAAATGCACATGATTTATAAATGGTTACAGTGACATGGCACTAAGTGAGAGGCATGGTAGGCCCTTCATTTAAATACAACAGCAAGGAACAGCATAATAAAACACATCCAGCTTGATCCCAGCTATAGATTGGAACTCCATTTTTGTGTCTTGTCTCGAGTTAATGGTACCCCATGTGTGCATAGGTGCCGTGGGCTCAGCACCCCAGATCGGAAGTAACAAAAGGTAATGGTATAGGTACGGTTTTTCAGGGGTGCAACCATTGCTAACAAACTCTGGTCAGAGCCAATATGGCTGTGAAAAACTTTTGGAATGCTTTTACACATTATTTCTAATGAATTTGCACAATGCAGATCTGCTGAGAGGCAGTTTCAATGTGATCTTCCTTTTACACATATTTACAATGTGTTTTCTTAGAATATGCCTGCTGATTGCTATATATGTAGCCTGGATAGTTCACAGAAGACATGGCATCTTATTTTCAGAGGGGCTCTACATCTACATAATATTATGCTGCATTGCGTAAAATCAGAACATGCTGAAAACAATAATCTTCCTGGACATAAAGTCTCCACCACTCATTCACACTAATGGGAACTATGCCGGGGGCGCTAGGACCCAGCAGGATCCAAAAATCTTCAGGAGGGCTGGTGCTGAGGTAGGACTGCATATGTGCGGTGCCATGAGACTGGCTCGCACCATATAGGCTATCTCGGCATCGACCTTCCAACCACATCAGTTCCCTTTTTCCCACCAAGTGCATTCCAGTGACAACAACACTCACCCGCTGGGAGTCAAATCTTCACATCTTTACAACAGCAGCTATAGTCGTTCAGCATTTGTTAGTTTTTATTTATTCTGGTAAATTCAGTTTAAAAAAAAAGTAAATCTTCGTAAACGAAGAAGTCTTCAGCCCACCTTCAATGGAGTAGACCATGCATGGGGCTGGTGACGGTAGGGAGACTTCACATGAAAGCTGTGTTTTCAGCAGGGCTGGGTCTGGTCCACCACCCTCTACAGAGGGGAGATCTGACTACAGGCAGTCCAGAACTCGGGGGGATAGGCAGTCCTCCCAAATGCACAAAAAGAAGCGGTCCCATTCTCAAGCTTCGTCGAGGACTCGGCACCACTCGACCTCGAGTTCTTCTTCAATCTCCCAGTCGAAAAAGAAATGGTACCGCTCGAGGTTGCCCTCTGGTATGTCTGCACATCAGTCATCGGTGGCAAGGGGAAGGGGTTCGACTCTGACTCCTCCGGGGTCCCCTATGGCCTCTGTTCCTGGTGACCAGCATCCTTGACTCTGGAGTCCCTCCCCAACCCCTGGAGGGTCTTCTGGTGAGCAGTTTCATCACTGGGCTGCTCTTATGGAGCAATGGGTTCGGTGGTTGTCCCACCTGCCCGAGCCAGCGAGTCTGTCTCCGTGGTCTTCAGGCCTAATGGTTTTGAACCGGTGGGCAGGGCGATTGGGACTTCCTAGTCATGCAGAGCCTTCTTCAGTGCCGTCAACACCACACTCTGGTGCTTTTTTCCCTCATATGGCTGTGGCACAAGGGCCAGCATGGGTGCCATTTTCTCCTACTGATTTTCTCAGATCTTCTTCCCTGAAGCCAGGGATGAGGTTGGGCACCTCTGGTTCTGTGGTGCCTGGGGCTGTGCCGACTTCGACATTTGTCGTGGCAGAGCCATGCCTGGTGCCACTCTCTAGGCCCGGCGGCATCTTCTCTTTCTGCACCACACCCTGTGCCAGCACCGTCTGCACATTTGGCATCACCCTGGAGTGCCAGGGTTTTCTACTCCGATTCGAAGAGCTCCTCCTCCTCTTTTCCTCCTTTTTCTATCTATACTATCCCTCTGGGACTAGTAGGGGATGATATTGAGCCTGATCTTGATCTTCAATTAGAGGATGATTTTGATGATGATTCTTCTCTCAGAGTGGCAAATAAACCATCTCCTTCACTGGAGCTTCTGGTTGGGGACCTTTCCTTTAAGTCTCTGTTAAAGAACATCAATTCCACTCTCTCTTTCCAGACTTCAGAGATTGATCCATGGAAAATGTTGCGTCTGCAGTATCTGCACGTTCCGGATATTCCTGTGGAATTAACTCCTTCGGTGCAGCCCTTCTTTGAGACATTCTCACAAATGGTGTGGGATAATCCGGCACTTATTCCTTCCATGGCTAAGTCCATAGACAGGAAGTATGCCCCCCAAGGATCAACAAATCTTGGCCTCTCAAGCCTTTGCTGATGCCATAGTTGTCTTGGCAGAGAATGACAAAGCTGTCCATCCTCAGGAATCTATGGCACATCTAGTAAACAAGGAATCTCATAAGACTGACACCTTGGGGAAGCGAGTTTTCACTGCCTCTACCCTGAGTATGCACATTGCTAGCTACCGGGGTTATTTCTCTCAGTATGAGTATACCCTCTGGCATTCACTCAAAGCCACTGTGGAAGCTCTTCCAGAATCTGACATTAGCTCAGAGCTTCTCCAGACCATTACTAGAGGCATTGAGCCCAACAACCAGCAATTAAAAGCTGCTATGGATGCCTTTGACACTGCTTCCTGGGCAGCAGTAGCTGGGATTTGCACCCAACACCACTTGTGGTTATGAACATCAGGATTCACAAATGATGCCCAATAGAGAGTTATGAGTTTACCATTTGATGGAACTTATCTGTTTGGCCCTCAAGTCAAGCAGGCACTAGAGGCCACACAGAAAACCAAAACTGCTATCAAAACGGCCAGGCTGGCATCTGCTGCCCCTCAACGGGGTGGCAACCGGTGGCCATTTCATAACCGTCAGTCCTTTTGTGGCAAAGGCAGAGGGAGCTTCAACAAGAATTAAGCCCCCCAGCCACTAAAGAAAATGCAGCAGAAGGCACAGGGCCCAAAAGCGCCTAGTGCCATCCTCTGAGATTCTGGCCCAAGTCCCACCTCAGCTGTCCGAAGGGGACTCTTTCTTGGAAGTAGGAGGGCATCTGACTCGGTTTTACAACCAGTGGAAGTCAGTCACATCAGACAAATGGGTGCTCAGAATAATCCGCGAGGGTTACTCTCTAAATCTTTCAGAAATACCTCCGGATCATCCACCCAAACAACAGCCCAAGCTGTCTGTCTCTCAGTCAGACCTTCTTGCTTCTGAGATTCAAGGCCTTCTGAACAACAGGGCAGTAGAAATAGTTCCATTGGATCAATGGAATACAGATTTCTACTCCTATTACTTCCTAGTTCCAAAGAAAACAGATGGCATGCATTCTATTCTCGATCTAAGGAAGTTAAACAAATTCCTTTACAAATAGAAATTCAAGATTATATCGCTCGGCACTCTGTTACCTCTGATTCATCAAAATGATTAGCTGGCCTCCTTGGACATGCAGGATGCCTACCAACATGTTCTCATACACCCAAACCATCATAAGTATCTCAGATTTGTGGCATTGGGTCAGCACTACCAATTCACAGTCCTGCCCTTTGGGTTATCCTCGACGCCTCGAGTCTTTACAAAATGCTTTGCAGTTCTCACAGCTCATCTCAAGAAACTTGGAATTCAAGTATTCCCATATCTGAACAACTGGCAACTAACAAGCCCTTCCAAACAAGAGACTCAGGAAGCCGTGGCTACAGTTTCCAAGTTCCTCACATCCATGGGAGTTCTGTTGAATTTGGGAAAATCACAGCTACAGCTCTCCCAATGGCTCCTCTTCATAGGAGCCCTTCTGGACACCTCCAACACAAAAGCCTTTCTTCCAGAGAACAGAAGGAATGACATCCTTCAGATGGACTGCTTCATTAGAGAAAACAACTCAGTTCAAGCCCTCTCGATGCAGCAGATACTGGGTCTCTTGGCATCCTCGGTGTTCACTGTGCCTCTGGCTCATCTTCACATGAGAACTACTCAGTGGATGCTCAGTACTCGTGGTCCCCGACCACACATCCCCAGTCCTTTCACATCAAGGTGATGGAACCTTTAAAATGGTCACTCACCTGGTGGACTCAAGAGGATAACCTTCAGATAGGGTTTCCTTTTGCCCCACTGGAATCTTGGATCTCCATCACCATGGATGCATCCCTTCTCAGATGGGGAGCTCACTGTCAAGATCTCCACACACATGGTCGATGGAATCAGGACGAGTCTCAACTCCACATAAATATCTTAGAAATGAGAGCTGTCTTGTATGTAGTACGAGCTTTGAAGGACATCCTCTGCCACAAGATCATTGCCCTTCAAATGGACAACAAAGCAGTGATGTACTACATCAACAAACAAAGTGGAGCACACTCTTACCCCTTGTGCAGGAAAGCAATGAGAGTGTGGGAGTGGTGCCTGGAGCACAAAGCCCTGATCCAAGCAATTTACCTCCCAGGAGTGCAGAACAATCTAGCAGATCATCTCAGCAGAATGGAAACAGATCCTCATGAGTGGTCTCTCAACACAAGCGTAGTGCAATCGCTTCTCGAAAAGTGGGGAACACCAGACCTGGACCTTTTTGCATCCCCACTCAATGCAAAACTGCCTCTATTCTGCTCCAGAAATCCAGAACCTGGTGCTTTCTGTCAGGACACATTCAGACTGTGGTGGACAAAACGCTTTCTGTATGCATTTCCTCCTCTTCCCTTAGTTCAGAGGGTACTGCTCAAGCTAGATGCTCAGGGGACAGAATGGTCCTTATTGCCCCATTCTGGCCTCGTCAGATCTGGTTTCCATTAATCAACAGATTATTGGAAACTTCACCAAGATGACTTCCACTTCAAACTAACCTGCTGTCCCAGGGCCCAGTGATTCATCCCAACCTAAGATCCCTTCACCTCCACGCTTGGCTCCTGAAGAAATAGAAGTGGGTAGGTTTAACATTTCTCACAGGGTCTTAGACATTCTCCTAGTGGCATGCAAGCCAGCTACTAGGAAAACTTACACAGCAAAGTGGAAGAGGTTCTCCATCTGGTGTGCAAAGTCCTCCCTGGACCCTTTCTCCTGCCCACCTATCAAAGTCCTGGAGTATCTTCTGGACTTGTCAAATACAGGACTGCAATGCTCTACTATTAAGGTTTACTTCTGTGCAATCTCAGCATACCACGAACCCATACACTCCATGTCCCTGGCTCAGTTACCTTTGGTCAAGAGATTCCTTAAAGGTATAATTCACAGTAGGCCGCCAGTCAGATGACCAGTAGCTGCCTGGGACATTAACCTTGTGCTAGACATTCTCACCCGTAAACCTTTCTAGCCCCTACCAACTTGTAAGCTGAAGTTCCTGACCCGGAAGACAGCCTTCCTTACAACCATTACCTCTGCTCACAGAGTGTCTGAAATACATGCATTAGTTACAGACCCCCCGTATACTGTATTTCGTAAAGGCAAGGTGGTTCTTCGAACTCACCCTAAGTTTTTCCCTAAAGTAGTCTTGGAATTCCTCCTGAGCCAGCCCTTGGTTCTTCCGACCTACTTCGCAAACTTCCAGAATGAGGAAGATTGCACCCTACATTCTCTGAATGTTAAAAGAGTTCTGTGGTTCTACTTAGACAGAACTAAAGAGATCTGCAAATCTAAACAACTTTTTGTCTCTTTCAGCATGGCCTGGCTGGGTCAGCCTGTTGCTATCAGATGTATTTCGGCATGGCTGGTGGCATGTCTTCACCAATGTTACTCCATGGCACAGGTGAAACTGGAAGGCAGAGTATACGCTCATTCTACCAGGGCAGTCGCAGCATCCCTGGCAGAAATTCGAAACGTGCCCATTGCAGACATCTGCAATGCAGCTACTTGAAGCTCTGTGCACACTTTTTATTTATCTATTTATTTAGTTTTTGTTGACCGGGTAAGTGCAGTAGGCAAATCCTGCCTATTTTCAGGCATGACCCAGGGGAAGGGGATACAGATGAATGCCAACTGACCTTGAACCAGATTAAGCTGTTGGTGGTATTTTTAGTGAAGCATTACGCTTTGGATGTCCATGCCAGTCAGCATCAAACCTTTAGCAGGGCAATCCTTAATGGACTCCTGTCCTAAGTGAGCTCCTCTCTCCTGCTGCCCTTCTCGAGGGATTATCTGGCTCAGTACTCTCCCATTAGTGTGAATGAGTGGTGGAGACTTTATGTCCAGGAAGATAAGAAAATAACGTTAATTCTTGATCTTCTTGGATGAAGTCTCCACCACTCATTCACACATCCACCCTCCATCCCCAGAGCTCACTTATCTGTTTTTATCTTCACTCACTCGATGGCCAGGCTGTGAACACTCAGTTGTGTTGACCCTTCTTATATGGGTCATTCGGACTATCATATGTCCAACATAGGTTAGTTTCACTAGGTTAGTTTACGCTGCACCTCCTCAGTAAAAAAGGTACTGAGGAGGTTGATGGGTCAACGCTGAGATAGCCTATATGGCGCAAGCCAGTCTCGTGGCACCGCACATGCACAGTCCTACCTCAGTGCCATCCCTCCTGAATATTTTTGGCTTCCACTGGGTCCTAGCACCTCTGGTGTAGTTCCCATTAGTGTGAATGAGTGGTGGAGACTTTGTCCAAGAAGATCAAGAATTTCGGAAGGTACGTAATTTTCGTTTTTACATCTGGACTAGGCTACCCTGAATAAATACATTATAAAATTGGTAAAATCATGACCATACTGAAAACAAGATATTGCATCTAATCTGGGACATCCTGAGTAAATACAGTGCAAAAATGTGTAAAATGAAGATCCATATGACAATGAGATGTAGCATCTCCCCTGCACTATTCAGGATACAAAATATAGGATAAGAAATATTTAAAGGAAATCTACTGTAAACTGAACTTCACTGTGTTCACTGACATAAACAAATAGTTTTTTTATTGTTTTATAACTTATTATATTGCAGTATTTATTTATAATGTTGTGGACATGAGGATGGTGTGTGTGTGTGTGTGTGTGTGTGTGTGTGTGTGTGTGTGTGTGTGTGTGTGTGTGTGTGTGTGTTTGCTGTAGCTCAATATATTTTTTTTCCCAAAAAGCATAGTAAAAAATGCCTGCTTATTGCTATATATTTAGCCTGGATAGTTCACAGAAGATCTGGCATATGTCTGAAACAGTTGTTGTCAGATAGTGTCTTAAGAGGTTAAAAAACAGTGTAAATCTTTCTAGATTTGTTGCTGGGAAAAGGTGACATTTATGAGGTATGACTGTTTCTTGAAAGACAATACCTATCCAACTGTAGCTAGTAGCAAGAAAATGTTTAAATGCTAAGTATTTAAATGTGCAAGTTGCTGCATTTCAAAGGGAGTAAACAAATCTCCAGTTTAATAAGCAACCAATATTTAACATGCTGTTTCAGTTTCCTAATGGCCATCTGATAAGCAGCTTGGAGTTCTGTCTCCATTATTCTAAACAGAAAGAAAGGAGTATTTTATTTCAAGTGGCATAGTGATTTGTAGGTGTGGAAGGATACATTGAAAACTTCAAAAATGTGTTCAACAGTACTCCATTTTCCCAGCCACAGACAGCAAGATAGCTATAGGCTCTGCCCACAGCTATAAACAATTGGAGGGTTGGAACTCAAGACATGGCTGAGCAGGGATTTTTGTGCCAGCATCAGTGTGATTGGCTATTTATTGGAGGACACAAGCTAAGCTTAACAACACAATTTTTTAAATCTTACCTTTATAACCCTTGGCTTGGTTCCTCTTCTCCTACCACCACAAAGGATTTCCAAAACTCCAGGTCCAAGCAGCAGCAAAATGCTTCTTTGGTTAGGCAAGTGTAGTAGTCTTCTGTAGGAGGAGACAGGATCATTGGCCCTCTGTCTCAGTCTGTCTCAGTGCTCAGCTGAAGCAGAAGGAGGAAGAGGACAATGATAGACAATAGAGGGATCCAGCGAGCCTTGACTAGGCCAGGGATCCCTCAATTTCTTGAACCTAAACAGTGGTTCAGAAATCCTCCATGAACTATAGCTCAGCTGATACAACAAGGAATCCAGCGAGCCTTGACTAGGCCAGGGACCCCTCAATTTCTTGAACCTAAACAGTGGTTCAGAAATCCTCCATGAGCTACAGCTCAGCTGATACTGCAAGGGATCCAGCGAGCCTTGACTAGGCCAGGGACCCCTCAATTTTTTGAACCTAAACAGTGGTTCGAAAATCCTCCGTGAGCTACAGCTCAGCTAATACTGCAAGGGATCCAGCGAGCCTTGACTAGGCCAGGGACCCCTCAATTTCTTGAACCTAAACAGTGGTTCAGAAATCCTCCATGAGCTACAGCTCAGCTGATGCTACAGGAGATCCAGCGAGCCTTGACTAGGCCAGGGACCCCTCAATTTCTTGAACCTAAACAATGGTTCAGAAATCCTCCATGAGCTACAGCTCAGCTGATACTGCAAGGTACAAGCCCTGACTTTTGGATTTGGTACCAGTGGAAGCTGATTTCCAAGTGGCCCACACTATCTCCTGCTGAACACATCTCTGACTACTGTATCTCACTCTGTCTGTCTAGTTGAAGTTATGTGCCAGGGTTTAATAATTTGTTTAATCCTTACAGTCATTTTAAGTTCTGAGTTGAAATTAGAAGTGAATTTTGAGCCTTGACTGTGTAAATCCTTCTCCTGCTCTCTGGCCTGCACTCTGTGTCTACCCTAACCCCCAAAACAGTCTGCTGTGCTCTGTCCCTGTCCAGTTCTTTTGTTCTCTTTTTTCTGATGTAACAAGCCTCATCTTCCGGCCTTTAAAAACTCTGTTTTTCTGCTTTATTTCAGGGATACTTTTTTTTTTTTTTTTTTACTTTTCCATTAGCAGATTATATCCTCTCACCACTAGAGGGCTATATCTCTGGTAGCAGTGACATTTTCTGTGTCTACTCCTCTGTTAGCAGGTCTTATGCAGCTGCCACTAGGAGCTCCTATCCTATCTGGCACATCACACACTCTGTTCCCCCGATTTTATCAGCTCAAATGTATCAACCCCAACTGCCGCAGCCCACTCCTCAGACTTATCACCTTACTTCTTCTGCTCTCCGGGAACGTCAACCCAACCCTGGTCCTGGGTCTTCTACCCCCCCACCCTGCTGGGTGTGGCCTCTGCATTGCCTCAATGAACATCTGCAGTCTCCCAAAGAAAACTGCTGCACTGCAGTGCTGGGTCGCACAACACAGGCCCGACATCATTGCCATTGTGGAGACCTGGTTCTCTGCATCAACCCCTGACTCAGCTGTCTCCCTCCCTGGTTTCACCCTGTTCCGAGAGGATCAAGTTGGTAAGCATGGTGGCGGATGTGCAGTCTACTTGCGTGACTCCCTCCTTAGCCATGCTCTCCCTGTCCCCAAGCTCGGCCATGGTGCCCAAGCCATCACCTTAAAAATCTCCCCTGACCTGGGCAGGGGCCCTTTCTATCTTACCACTACGTACATACATACATACCCCCAAGGGCCCAAGGACCAGAAATCCACTCCCTTACTGACTGTCTCTCTACCCTGCCCCACAAAGCTGAGCAGCTGTCCTAGGTGACTACAATGTCAACTGGCTAGGCTCCACTGCTGCAAACATAAAGGACTCCTTCACTGCCCTTGACTTAGCTCAATTAGTCACTCTTCCTAACAGATTTAACCAGTCAAGTGGCACCAGCTCCTTCCTTGACATATTACTTTCCAACTGCCCCCACAAAATCAAGACTGTTAATGTCCTAGCTAACTCCCTCAGCGATCATTCTCCTATCCTCTGTTTCTGGTCCTCCCTCACGCAAAAACTCATGCGCGAAGTCACCTCCCACCACCTCTTTCACCCAGGGAGCCTCAGTAAACTGAAGCAGTACCTAGTCCAACTTGACTGGTCCCCAATCTCACTCACGACTGATATAGACACTGCGCTAGCCTACCTCACCAAAGCCTTCTGCAAGCCTGTGACCTCTTTGCCCCCTTTACCAGTACCGCTCCAGAAGACATAATGCCGCCTAGATTTCCTCTTCCCTTATTCAACAACTGAGGCAGTTAGACAACCTCTGGCATGTCGTGGTCAAGTCAGGCAGGACAGTGGACAGACAGGCCTATAATGCCGCTCGTAACCAATGCACCTGGGCCATAAGGCAAGCGAAGTCCAAATACTACCAAACCACTCCTGGCCACCTCCTGGGGCTCTGCACGTGTGTTCTGGGATAATATTAAGGAGCTCAATGGAAAAACTCACTCCCCTCCATCTCAGATATCTGTCAATGGCATTATTACCACTGACGCCCCACATATTGCTGACTGCCTCAACACAGCTTTCTCTGACCTAAATGCAGTCCTTCCTGTCCACTTTTTTGACCCTATTCCTACCTCAACCCCCCACTCTGAATCACTCCCCATTTCTCCTCCACACCATATCTCTCCATGAAGCCAAACCACTCCTACTAAAAGCCCTCTCCAGCCACAACCCCAGCGGTGACCCCATTGACTCCAGGATTCTCTGTCTAACTCTAGATGTCATGCTAGCCCTTCTCACTGACCTGTTAAACCAGTCTCTGTGCCTCAGTCTATTCCTGAGTGCCTAGAAATCAGCTGAAATTACCCCAGTTCATAAGAATGGAGATCGCACATTACCAAATAACTACAGACCGATCTCCATCTTCCCCCCACTCTCTAAAGCCCTGGAAAAAATAGTATCCACCCAACTCATGGAATATCTAACCAAGTACAGCATACTATGTCCAGAACAGCATGGCTTCTGCCCTGGACACAGCACCACCACAGCCCTCCTAGAGTTCTCACAGCAAATACACTCTGCACTTGACTCTGGGGACGTTGCTGGGGCAGTGTTCATTGACCTATCTAAGGTCTTTGACACTGTGTGTCACCCCCCCATTGCTTGACTCATTCCATCAGCTAGGCTTCTCATCTGGCCCCCTTGCCTGGTTCTCCAGTTACCTCCATGCCAGATCCCAATGGGTCAAGATAAATGGTACCCTATCAGCTGCCCTACCTGTTCACTCAGGTGTCCCCCAGGGTTCCATCCTGGGCCCTACATTATTCAGTCTCTTTGTAAACACCCTTCCTAGCTCCTGCTTGGGCAGTATGCTCCTATATGCCAATGATGCAGTTTTTATCATCTCCCATCCTGACCCTATCACCCTCCAGAACTCTCTGCAACTCACCTTCAGCCAAGCTGAAAAATGGTTCCTCGACTATCATCTAGTTCTGAATCTCAAGAAGACAAAATCTATGCTTTTTGCACACTGCCAGAGTAACTCCAGAAATGCCCCCCTTCTCATCCTCCCCAGCACCCTACACCCCCATGAACAGGTGTCTGCATACAAATATTTGGGCATCACCTTTGACTCGGCTCTCTCTTTCCACTGTCATCTTAATTCCCTGTCCACTGCCGTAAACACCTGGATTGGACTCCTCTACCGCCACAAAGACTGCCTCCCTCAGAATGCCCTCCAGCTGGCTATCACCACCTCCATCCTGTCACTGGTTGACTACGGGCTCCCTATCTATGCAGCTGCTGACCCCACCACCCTCACCAAAGTCCAGCCCTCGATCAACAAGGCTTGCAGGCTCCTGACCAGTGACCCCAGCAGAACGCGCACATGCCAGTTCTACTCCTCCTTGAACTTACTCACCTTTGATGAGCGCCTGCACTACCACACCTGTATACTGGCAAACAACTCACTACCTGGACTCCCCCCCAAGGGTTGCTGTATCCCTAAAATTGGCCTCCCACTCAGTCGCCACCTGAAGCGCAACCAAAGCCACCTTCCAGGTCCTAAGAGTCAGGACCTCTCTCACCCAAAGATCATTCCACCACAGAGCCCCCTCTTGGTACAACTCCCTCCCCACTCATATCACAAACATCCCCAAAATCGGCCCCTTCAAAATCTCCCTCCGAAACCACCTCACTGACACTCAGAGCTGTAAATGCCCCTGACTGGCCCATATCTAGAGCTCCACCTGGCCCAATTTACAGACAACATTCTTCCGGACTGCCTTCTCCCCCAGCAACCACCCCTCCCCCACAGGTATTGCTCCCTAGAACCCCTAGCGGTACCTTATTATTTATATACTAGACTAATTGTAACTAATTGAAGCCTTTGTACACCTTTGTATTACTGTAATTGCTTTGTGTGTTCTTTTATTGTATCTCACCTGTAATGTTCTCCATTGTTGTACTCCACCACCAATTGTTGTCTACCCTCCCTGCAACGAGGTGCCTTTGTAAATGAGTCTTTGACTCAAAGGTTGTAAATCTGAATTATGAAATAAATAAATAAAAAATAAATTCAGTGAGTGGCCACCAGTGATATGTTTGTGCTTCTGCAACTGTATGCAATCTTTTGGCTTGTCTCTTACTCTGGTTTTCCACCCTCAGTAGAGGTGCCAGGAGAACTATCTTGAGGCTAAAGGAAAAGTTTGTAGCTAGAAAGCCACACCAGGGGCAGATCAATAGAGATGGTGGAGGGAAGGGAGGAGGTATTTCAAGCACTTAGGTAGGGAGCTGTTAAACTGTGGGAAATTTATAGCCGGGGGAAGGAGAGTGGCCGCCCCCATTGAACCACAGAATTAATCTTTTAATTCAATGGATGTCCACCAGTGATGTGTTTGATCTTATGTACCTATATGTGATCTTTTGGCTTGTCTATTCCTCTGGTTTTCTGTAGAGGTGCCAGGAGAATTGTCTTGAGGCTAAACAAAAAGTCTGTAACTACTAAGCCAAAAGTACAAGGTGAGATGCAATGGAACCCATCTCCTCTAACTCATGGAATAGACCTAATAACATGGACGAGTGGAAAAAAACAGGTGGAGGAAACCTCTGAGGAATCAAGGTTACTGAATTAGCCTTCACTCCAGGCTTAGAATTAAGAGGCTAGCTGTTGATAAGCTTGGTGGAGTTCTGAATTTGGATCTCTGATATAGGTTTCAAAGCAGGAAGATGTCCAGCAACCCATGACTTTGATTATGTGAGCTAGAGTTCTTTCAGGATGCTGAGGTGGCTGCTCCAATTCTGAATGAATGGCCAGAGAAGAAAGAGACATTAAGATCCAGGCAACAAGTAGTGTTTTGACATGGAGGATGAGTCAGAAAGTAATCATGATGGAGCAGGTCTCAGTACACAAAAGAGGATGAACAGAATCAGGATATCTGTCTGTGGATTGCAGCAAACTGAAGACTTGAATAGGGCATCACATTGAGTTTGTTGCAGAATAAGAGACATGGGGCCAGACTCACAAAACTTTGCTTGGGCGCAAACTGGGTTTTGCCCAGAGATGGTATACTAGATACATAATCAAAATGGGGAAGAAGTGATCCAATGACAATCATTGTCCAAGTCTCTAAAGTAAAATAAGATTTAGATTTATAAAGTAACCACATTCTCTGATTAATCTTTTTAGTGATAGATGGAACCTGAGGAGAAAAAGTTAAACATGGGTCCAGGAGTACGCCATTGTATCTAAAATGTGACACTTGTTCCAACAAAAGACCCTTATCATCAAGCACTACTAACTTTGGATTGTCCTCCAGCATTGATGGCATACCAAAAAGCATGATTTTCATTTTACTTGAGTTTAGAACCATGGCATTAGAAGTCAACCAGGAACAAAAATCCCCAAAATCCTTATCAAAAGTATTGGAAAGTTCCAACGCTGATTTAGACTGGGCAAAAAATATAAGATCATCCATGCACAGTAAAGAGTCACTATGTTTGCAGACCTGTGGTAACTGATTGACAAAATAGAAAACAATAAAGGGCCCAATATGGGCCCTTGAGGCACCCCACAATGAAGGGAGGACACATCCAAGACAGCTGAGTCCACTTGAACATATTGGCATCTGTTGCTCAGATAGTTACCAACCCAATAATCAGCTGCTTGAGAAAACCCAAGATTATGCAATTTAAAGCAAGTAAGATTATGGTCAGTCAAATCGAAAGCCTTGGTCAGGTCCACGAAAACCGCCCCGTCATACAACCTTTCTCAAAACCATGCAAGACAGTGTCCGTGAACCCAACCAAGGCAGTCCCTGTTCCGTGAAGCTCCCAGAAACTGTGTTGTTGCCAAGTCAGCAAATCATAAGACCCCAGGTAGTCATTAATCTGCTTGGCCACTAGTTTTTCAAGTAACTTACTAAGTGGGTTCAAAATTGAAATAGGTCTGTAGTCATCTAAAGTGGCTGCATTACTTTTTTTTAAGGATTGGAACCACTCTTGCTTTCTTCCATTTGGTAGGGAATACTCTGGTAACCAATGACATATTAAATATATAGCATACATGATTGATAATAAGTGTGATAGCCAACTTTAAAAAAAAAAAACTTCTAACCTTCCCCCACAGTCACTAACTCTATCTGGAATAGAGTGCAAGACTTTTAGAACTTCATGTTGGGCAACATCATTAAATAGAAACCTAGGTCTATCCACCAAAAGCTCAATTGATTTAGGATTAATATCAGCAAGCTGGGGGAGCAGCTCCTATAACTGGACAAATTAGAGTATTTGCTGTTAAACAATTTAACAATTTCAGGCAAATCAACAATTTCGATATTATCTACAGCAACTTTATGAATATCAGCTTTGGGCTTTGGAGACAACAATGAATTTATATTGTCCCAAAAACTCTTTGGGTAAGCCCAACTGGCTTTAAAACATTCCCTATAATAATCTTTTTTGCTTTCCTTACTTCTGATGACACCAGGTTTCTAAGCCTATAATAAAGATTCATTTATGCAATACTGGGAGACATTTTAAATTTCAACCAGGCCAAATCTCTGTCCTTGATCAAATTCTTAATAATAGATGAAAACCACCCAGTAGGAGAACCTCAGCAGTGGAGAGTACACAAAGGGAAAAAAGTTTCCTGAATTGGAAATAATTGTTTGCAGAAAAAATCCAATGCAGCATCAACATCTGGAATACATTCGAGAAAAGACCAGTCAATGGCACCTAGAGAAGAATATAATTAATCCTCTTAAATGATCTAACTTGGACCAAACAGGGGGGAGGTTTCAGATGTTGAAAATTCAATACACGGTACGTTGCCAAATGGTCACTAACAGAATCAGCCAAAACATCAGAATTAGCTATTTTGCCTTCTATGTTAGTTAATATCCAATCAAGTATGGAGTGATTCAATGTAGTGGGATTTAATCAAGTTGGTTCCCCAATACATTAAATCAGACCATCAGAAAAGAGAAAAGATTCAAGTCCCAAGGTGTCTCTGACTAACCAGTTTAAATTCATATCCCCAACAACAGCAACATTGCCATGCTTGAAATAAGGGACACTGGTGTCTAAAAAAAGGTCAAGCCTCCCTGACCACACTGAGGAGGGTTGTATAAACAGCACACAGTAAGTTTTTTCTTTCCCCCAAAACAAACTGCAACAACAACCAATCAGGTGCACAATCAACTTCACTACTGGACATAAGGGGATATACTTGCAGATGGTCCTTAAAATAAACCAAAACACTGCCTCCCTTTTTCTTGCCTTTCCGGCTGGCTCTGACTAACTTATACCCCTTAATGCAACATACATTATCTGAAACCCCAGGTTTCAGCCAAGTTTCAGAAAGAGCAACAACATCAGGCTGGTAAACACTAATCAGCTGTTCGACTTAAGCCATCTTAGGAATCAGGCTGCAAACATTTAGATGGATCATTTTAAAGCCATGGCCGATAGCACAGGAGACTATGTTCATATGGGTGATTTCAATCTTCCTACTATTAACTGGACAACATTAGAAAGAACTGATCCCTGTGAAAACACATTCCTTGATTTTACAATCCAAAATAATCTAGAACAGCTTGTAACAGAAGCTACTAGGGAAAACAATATATTAGACCTATTTCTAACAAATATAGAGAAGGGGATTCTAGCACCTAAAGTAACTGTACCACTTGGAGACAGCGACCACAGAATGATAGACATGGAGCTTGAGTTGACATACTAACATACTATTTGCCAGCAGATTAGGCCTTACGGTCTATCGAGTCTGCTCGAACCTTAGTTCCTTAGTTGGGTGCCAAGACCCTTCCATCCCTTGTGCTCCAGAAACCCCTATCATCCATCCCCACCCCCCGGGACAGGCCATCATCTGATACATCCAATTTCTGTGTCTGTCCCGCCCTCTCTTGAAGCCCTTCACTGTGGATCTCTGAATCAGCTCACCAGGCAGTGCATTCCAAGGGTCCACCACCCACTCAGTGAAAAACCTCCTCCTCTTTCCCCCCCTCACCCTTCCACCTTCCAACTTCAAACCATGCTCTCTGGTGATACCTCCCTGCTTTGGTCTAAAGATCCCCTCCATGTTTACCCTATTTATTCCCTTGAGGTACTCGAAGACCTCAATCATGTTCCCCCTGTCTCTCCTCTCCTCCAATGTAAACAGGCAGAGCTCCTCAAGTCTGTCCTCATACGTCAAATCCCCTAGCCCTCGTATTATCTTTGTTGCCCTCCTCTGTACCCTCTCCAGGAGCTGTATGTTCCTCTTCAAGTCTGATCTCCAGTACTGTACACAGTACTCGAGGTGTGGTCTAACCAGTCCATTGTACAGTGGCAGAATCACTTCCTTGCTCCTAGAGGTGATCCCCCTTACGATGCATCCCAACATCCTGTTTGCCTTGCTAGCTGCTCTCCTGCACTGCTCAGAGTTATTCATACATGCATACACCATGACCCCTAGGTCTTTTTCCCCTATTGAGGCCTCCAGCGCCTCCCCTCCCAGGGTGTACCTGTGTTTAGGGTTTCCCCGACCAAGATGCAACACCTTGCACTTGGTGATATTGAAATTTAATTTCCATGTGTGAGCCCAGCTTTCCAGAGTGTCCAGATCCCCTTGCAGGGCCAACCTCCCCTCTTCTCCCTCAACTACTGCTCCCATCTTGGAGTCATCCACGAAGAGACTCATTTCACACCCTATACCCTCCCTGATGTCCGATATATATGCATTAAACAGGATCGGACCCAGGACCGAGCCCTGCGGTACCCCACTACCAACCTCTCTAGGGTTCAAGAGCTCTCCACAGATCACTACTCTCTGAGTGTGTCCAGCTAGCCAGTTTTCAATCCATCTGACCATCAAAGGGCCTACTCCTAACCCCATCAGTTTCTCCACCAGACCATTGTGGGGACAGAGTCAAGCATGCTGAAGTCCAAGAATAATACATCCACAGGCTTACCCCTGTCCAGTTCTGATGTTACCCATTCATAGAACTCCACAAGGTTGGTTTGACATGATCTACCTGGCACAAACCCATGTTGCCGACTAACCAGATCTCCCACCTCCTCAAAGTACACCCCCAATCGTTCCTTTAGTATACTCTCCATTAATTTTCCCACCACTGAGGTCAAACTGATGGGTCTATAGTTACCTGGTACTTCCCTCAACCCCCCCTTTATGGATTGGTACCACATGTGCCTCTCGCCAATCCCTAGGTACCCTCCCTGTCTCAAGTGACCTGCTGAAAAGTTCCGCTGGGGTGCAGCCAGTATGTCCGCCAATTCCCATAGTACTCTCGAATGAATGCCATCCAGCCCAGGAGATTTGTCTTTCTTTAGGACTTTGAGGGCTAACCACACCCTTTTGGTGGAGATAGCATAAACAATAAGTGTACAAAAGGAAAGACAAAAATGAAAGACTTCTCTAAAACAGACTACTGAAAAATGAGGGAATTTCTATCAAAATGGAACTGGAAAGAAGACCTTACTAACCACAGTTTAGAAAATGTCTGGAACAAAATTAACAATAAGATAAAACTTTGTATGGAGACATGAGTACCTCAAAGGAATAAATATATGAACAAACTGAAGGGTTCCACCATGGTGGAACAACACCATTAAAAGAAATATCAAGAAAAAAAAAGAAACTAGATCAAAAATACAGAAAAAATTCATCAGACATTAACTGGATCAAATACAAAAAACCTGTTAATAAAAAATATGATAAGAAAAGCTAAAAAAACTTAGAAACAAAATTGGTAACCTTAGTCAATTATAAACAATTTTGTAATTATGTGGGCTTTATGAAGGGGAACCAAAAAGGGGCAGGCCCAACTGAAACATCAGATGGTGTTATCACCGATGAAACAGATATTGCCATAATACTAAACAAATACTTCTTGTGTATATACTGGATGAACCAAAAGAAGATATTAGTAAACTCAGTGCAATAAATTCAGATGACTTTGCCCCTTTCTCAACTAATGATGTTTTATAAATCATAAGATCCCTCAAACAAAACTCCTCAACAGGACCAGATGGTATTACCCCCAGATTTCTTAAAGAATTAGCATATAAACTAGTAGGCCCAATTATATCTGCTCAATACATAACTTAAAGAAGGCAGAACCTTACCATAGAGGAGAGAAGCTGTAGTACACCTATATATAAAAATGGAGCTAGGACAGATGTAGCCAACTATAGACCCATCAGCTTGACCTCAGTCATTTGTAAATTAATGGAGAGACTTCTACAACAGTGTATAATTAATCACGTTAATCAGGAAGGGCTGGTAGATATCTCAACATGGTTTATTCCCTGGCAGTTCTTGCCTTACTAATCTGTTGAATTTCTTTGAACCAGTGAGCGCCGCTTTGGATAAGGGTATACAGTAGACATTCTATTTCTGGACTATTTGAAGGCATTCAATACTGTATCTCATAAAATTCTGATAGAACAACTAACCAAAATTAACCTACATCCAAATATTATAAACTGGATTATTTCCTGCTTGGAAAATTGAAAGCAAAGAGTAGCAATAAAAGGTCACCTCTCTACATGGAGACATGTGTCTAGTGGAGTGCCCCAGGGGTCGGTATTGGGACCTACTTTATTTAACATTATGGTCTCAACCATGCAAACCTCAGGTTCTGCATAGATGTGCAAATATACAGATGACTGCAAGATTGGAGGTCTGGTTAGAAACCCTTTGGAAAGAAAGCAATTTCAGAATGATATCGATCACCTAGCACAATGAGCAAAGGATAATAAAATGAATTTCAATGAGAAAAAAATGTAAAATAATGCATTTGGGACATACAAATCCTAAGATAACATGCAAACTCAACAACTCCATTCTTCAAGCAACTACCGAGGAAAAAGACCTGGAAGTATTAATCACTGATGACTTCTCAGTCAACAGGCATACTAAAGTCACTGTTAAAAAATGTTATAGAATATTAGGTTGCATCTTGAATAACATTAAGAGCAGAGAATCAAATGTTATTATTCCACTGTACTCCAGTTTGGTTAGACCACATCTTGAATACTGTTCACAATTCTGTGCATCTCATACCATAAGAGGCAAAAAAATAGTAGGAGTACAGCAAAAGGTGACCAAGAAAATCAAAAATGTAAACAACCTAAGTTATAAAAACAGACTAAACAAGCATTTGTCAATGCCAAATGTTGATTGTGTTGGTCCATTGAGCTCACTCACTGCTCCTGTGTCACTTGCTCATTCTGTTTCTCCTGGTGCTGCAGGCTGCCCTTTTGTACTGGGCTCCTGCCTGCATTGGTGCCTTTTCCTGCCCACAAAGAAATCCACAGCAGTCCTGACAGAGCTCAGTTGAGCTCTGTCACCCCCCCAAGTCGCTCGATCCTAATCTGTCCCAAACACTGCGACTGCGGTATTCTGTGCCAGAAGTGCAGAAACACATTTTGGCCAGGATGTGAAAAATGACAGCTGTACTGTTCATAAGGAGGTGTGAACAAATGCCAGAGCTGAAAATCTGGTGTGAAAATATTACTAATTTGCGAACTTACAAGGGTGCATGGAAACTGCGCAACACACGCTCGTAACACAGTCATTTTATGGAGTTTCATCACAAAAATTTCAACATAGGCATTTTAGCACCTCTGCTCATGAACAGTGTCAGTGTGATTTTCTTAATGTGTCCTGAACACTGATTTCCCATACTGAACCGCGCTATAGTGCACCAGAAGAGCGAAAACACATTTCAGCCAGGATGTGAAAAATGACAGCTGCACTGTTCATAAGGAGGTGTGGAAAAATGACAATGTTGAAAATCTGGAGTGAAAATATTGTAAAGTTGCAAAGGTACGAGTATGCGTGGAAACTGTGCAATGCACATTCATAACACACTCATTCTACGGAGTTTCGTCAACAAACTTTCAATATAGGCATTTTAGGACCTCTGCTAATGAAAAGTCACTGTCATTTTCATAATGTGTCTCAAACATGGATTTCCCACAGTGACCACGCTATTCTGCGCCGGAACTGTGAAAACACATTTCATCCAGGATGTGAAAAATGACAGCTGTACTGTTCATAAGGAGGTGCACAAGAATGGCGATGTTAAAAATCTGGAGTGAAAATATTATTAATTCACGAAGTTACGAGCGTGTGTGCAAACTGCGCAATGCACGCTTGTAACATAGTCATTTTATGGGGTATCATCACTAAATTTTCAGCATAGGCATTTTAGGACCTCTTCTCATGAACAGTGTCACTGTCATTTTCTTAATCTCTCCTGAAACTGATTTCCTACAGTGACCGTGCTATTCTGTGCCAGAAGTGCAAAAACACATTTCAGCTAGGATGTGGAAAATGACAGCTGTACCGTTCACAAGGAGGTCTGAAAAATGCCAATGTTGAAAATCTGGTGTGAAAATATTACAGATTCACAAAGTTACGAGTGTGCGTAGCCACTGCACAACGCACGCTTGTAAAACAGTCATTTTTAGGATATTTCCCACCAAATTTGCAGCATAGGCTTTTTGAGAGCCCAGCTCATGAACACTGGCATAGTCATTTCATTAATCAGTCCCGACAGGGGATTCCATTCAGTGACAGCAAAATCACCTTTCTGGGCCAAATAATGCCATGACAGTGCCAGAATTCATGAGGAGGGAGGCCCAAAAAACCCCATGTTGAAAATCTGGTGCCAAAATTCCAAAAAAATGCCTGAGATATGCATCAAAGTTGAAAAAACCTATTTATTCCATTATACAGCTTACTGGCATTTCCCCAGTTCGTGGTCAGCTTTGAAGAGTGCAGGCGTGTTCCCGGTCTACGAAGATGGTGCGTTCAGATGTATGTATGGGGTGGGGGTGTGGGGAGGCAGGGTGTGCAGTGGGTGGGTGTGGGTTGTGGGAGGGGCAGGGAGACCACGGTACTGTTCCTTTTTCCACAGAGGGAAAAAAAACATTGTGTGACCATTTTGTTTTATAGGGGCATGTGGCATGCTGGGGTAGGCTCCCAGCATGCCAATGGAGTCTTTTTTGGGGGGGCAGCTGCAGCTGATGGGGGATTGGGCACCCCGTCGGCACACAATAAGCGGGAGGGGTGACATTACGCCAACGTGGATTGGGTACCCCGTTGCCACACAACAAAAGTGTGGGGGGTTACATAATGGCGACAGGAAGTGTGCTCCCCCTTCGGCAACATCAACCTTGGGGCACTAAAGCCGACAGGGATTGGGGCCCCCATCGGCAAACAGACATGGTGGGGAGGCACATGCTGCCGAAGGGGATTGGGCATGCCCTCAGCAGGGGAGGCTTAATATTGTTTGTGAACACGGTGGCAAGCCACCGCCATGTTCACAAACAGTATCACTGTAACAAGGTTCCACCCAGCAATGACAGGTCGCTTCCTTATTGCAGTGAATGGCTTATGCTGCAATGACAAGGCAGCCCCTGATTGCAGTGGCTGAAACCTTACAAGGTTGTGGCACGCTGGCTGAACTAGCAGCATGCCACAGCATTGGGGAAAGCGGGCCAAGCCTTTAAAGGCTGTGGGGGCATTGGCCACAACAGTGCCGCGCCTCCACAACCTGCTTCTTGAAAGTTGCCGCAATACGTTTCTTTCTCATGCGTGCAATCAACATCAAAATCTAGGATTATACTCCATAAAATATAGACAAATCAGAAGTGATCATTGTCATCCAGGATAAATCTGTCATGGCAACAATAGGACTAGTGGAGCAGAAAGCTAATAAAAAACCTAGGTCTCATGAACATAAACCAAAGGTAGAAATAAATGCAACAAACAGAAGCAAATTCTACACTCAAAGAATAATTAATATTTGGAATACCTTGCCACATCACATAGTCAAGAGTGACAATATGTCAACATTCAAAAATAGACTAGATAAGTATATGAGAGATATAAAATAGGCCTACCACCTTAAGGAGCAAAAGGTGGTGAGTATTAAAAGGCTCTGACCTACGGAACTTGTACTCAACTATGAACCTATAAGCCAGACTGTGCCAGCAGCTGTTCTTGAGCAGTCAGTATTTTGAAGTCAGAGTTTGAGCTGAGAGTTCTACAGCAAGTGATGCTTTGCCCAGAGATCACTTGCTCAAGTGAAGGACCCTCATTTGCTGTTTTTTGCTTTAGTAAAGTAACCAATGGCTGGTTTCCTGGGAAGTGGTGGCTACTAGATCCTGTGACGCGCCGAGGTGGTGAAGATTTTTCACAGAAAAGAGGAATGGGACTGAAGGTTCAGTGAGTACTTTGGGGCAACCCCTAAAAGACTGTAAGAGCTAACAGCACTGCCCAAATTGTAGAGACTGTGTGTATACAAGTTAAAGATATGGATTTGTGTGAGATATGAGGATTTCAAGTTTCTGTACAAGTGTCATGAGGGGTACAAAATGTGTGAAAGTAAAATATTCAAATAGGGTTGACTGGTGCCTTGTCAGATACAGGTACTCAGGATCCTGGCACAAAATCTGAGTAGTAGGATGTCTCTTGTAGCCCCTGTGTGGCTAGAGAATCCTGTATCCTAAAGTAATGGCAGAGAAAGTCTAGCTTGGCCAGAGTGAGCTACTGTAACCCCTCATTCCAGGGTTCAAGTAGCTCGAACTGGTTACCCAGAGGAATGGCTTTTAGGTGTTAAGTTCAGTCACCTAGTGCTTTTCATAACTCCATGACTCCTGAAATAGGGCTGGACATGTGTGGAAAATGTTCTTTTCATAAGTTCATGACTCCTGAAATAGGGCTAGACGTGTACGGAAGATGTTCTTTTTGTAACGCCATGACACCTGAAATAGGGCTGGACATCTGTGGGAAATGTTTGTGAAAGAAGTCAGTTTGCCTGCAAGAGGTTGGAAATGTTTTTGCCTGTTGCAAAAAGTGCCATCTGTAATTTACAGTTGCAAGCGCTGGGGGCACCACCATTTCTTGTTAACTCTATGTCAGGAATAAAAGCCATACAGTAATATACCAAATGCCTGGTTGCAGACAATCCATCTTTGTTGCTTGTGTGATGTTTTGGGGCACCACAGATAGGAAACACACCACAGCCCTGGTACCTCTCTCCCCGAACTGGATAAAATAAAAATGTTTTTTGTACTCTACCCCTCCCCAACCTCTGAGATGCCCAAGCCTGGTGTTTGCCCTAATGCCAGGAGTAATACCTATTTTCTGCCAACTTGTGGTTTGTTGCCTTCTCTGAGTAATGAGCTGGGGGATCAACCTTACATCGGAACATAGTATTGTATGTTTGCCGAGAGCGATTTGGTGCCTGAGGCTAATGACAGCAGGCTAAAATGATGACTTACCACTGAGATCAAACTTTAAATAGTGAGCAGCAAGGTGTTATAATTCTGCTAGATTGTGGGGTAAGGATAAACTAGTGACACAGTAAGAGGATCCTTTAGAAAAAGTTGATTTAGTTCAAAATAGAAAAATTATTATTTAGGTGCT
The DNA here is from genome assembly GCA_016271365.2 of Neoceratodus forsteri. Lineage (NCBI taxonomy): Eukaryota > Metazoa > Chordata > Ceratodontiformes > Ceratodontidae > Neoceratodus > Neoceratodus forsteri. Next base: position 1,162,118,933 of record CM028130.1, read on the forward strand.
CATTTTTTATAGTCTGTAACCATTATATTTTGTTTAGCGACCAGGCAATTTACTTAATTGACTCTCTTCCTCCTACTGTGTGTTATTTTTGCTAAACGGGATTTTATTGCAGCAAGTCACTTATTTGTTCTTGTTTATCACCAGTGGATCACGTAGTCGAACTCGAACAGTAACTGAGGCCCTAATCATACAATCGCGTCATCCCTTCTGACACGCGCAGATACACTCTGCACATGTCCCTTTGAAGATGCTTTGAGAACTGCTGTTCGCTTCCCACAATGCCATGCACACTCTACCTGCAGAATCCATGATGGCAACTCAAATGTCGGTCACTGTTCGCTCTTGTGAGCAGAGGGGGCTGCAGTTGTCATCCTTCTGACCTGCCCACCATGAGCAGCACCAGCATCTGCATGGCGCCCTGCTGCTTTGCCGACAACTTTGTCATCAGTGTGCTGGACACCAAGAGCGGACTGGAGCTGGATGAGTTCTCAGGTTAGTCTTTAGCTTGCTGCTGCTGACTTTGTAGTGGGGGTGTTTGTTAATAATAAAGTGGGAGTCATCTCCACCCCCCCACTGGCAATGTTGGTAGGGGCCCCGGCATTGAGCTTTGCATGGGGCCCCCACAGAGAAAATGCTGCCACTGGGTATGTCTTTCATGCACTGTCACCTTGTTCCCTCAAGAGTACCAGGATGGAATAAGCTGATCATGGTCACCCTGTGTATATCAAGTAGAGACTGTTCATTCCCACTGTAACTGACTACGTGGTCCACGGTCAAACTTGACTCTCATTCCAAGCTCAGCTGACTCCATGCCTCCAGCCCAGGAAAACCCCACCAACTGCCTACAAACCACCTCCCCCCAATAATGCTCACTCACGTGCACTCTTCCCTCCTCATGCCATGACTGTTCATGGGCTCCAAGAAGCATTGCCCTTCCAGGTGCTGTTCCCACAAGTGGTGAACATGTGCACCTCCTGCTTCTGGCAGTAGCTGCTGGACCCTACTTGCGCACATAGTTGCGCCGGGGGGAAAAAATTAGGGATTCAAAAACGTAAGTCACAGCAGTCAGAGCCAGCTTGTTGGCATAGGCGTGGTTTCTAGTAGGATATGTCGATATGGACAGGGACCCGGAGTCCCCACTGTAAGTGCTGTAGTCAAAAAAAGAAGGTTGGGGACGTGACACAGGCCAACCTGTTTGTCTACAAGGTGTCTATCTCTGTGAGTTGTCAGCTTTTGAAAGAAGTTCCAGTGCTGGAATGTAAAGTACCCAGGTCAGTAATAATGATGCAATGTTTGTTTTCTAATCTTCCCACCAGGCTTCTAAGAGAAGCATTCATGTGTGTTGCAGATATGTTGTGAAATGTCCGAAGTAACTTGGCAGCCTTACAGTAGCCTTTTGAGTTCTCCCTCTTCAGAAAATCATTTATTTTCCTTATTTCACTAATATCTGCACTGCAGTTTGCAAATTTTGATTTACTGTCAACCTTTTTCTATGCATTCTGCACATACACACTGTACATCCCCTGGCGGCAGATTGTACCAAAAGCTGAAGTGGGGGTCAAAATTGTACAAGCCGGGGGGGGGGGCTATGCAACATCTCAGCTGAGGGCACTGGTGAAACAATTACCTTCCTGAGTATATTTCAGTCATCCCTTATAGTCTTTTCAATCACAAATAAGCCATACAGTTATACATTGTTAACAGTGAACAATCCATGATTTTATCACATACATTTATGGAATATTCACAATAACCTAATCAGAAAAGCTTGATGAAGCATAACATTTTATGAGCAGAAAAGAAGCCCAAATAACTACAGTGCAACTCACGAAGCGGTAAAATAAAATGCAATAATTTTCTTTTTTTCATAAAGTATACATTATATTGCAGTGATTTTTAGCTCAAATACAAAAAGTTTTAAAAGCAGCCTGCTGCCAACCTGTCTGCCCAGCAGTAGGGCTACTGCTCACGATGCTGGTGATCTGTGTTTGGGCATGAGCCTGGATCATATGGGGCTGGTCATGTCTATAAGGTGAATCCTAAAACAAGTATCTTCAAAAGTTGGGGTCAAAATTAAAAAAAAAAATGTTTAACAGCCTTTGTGTGTAGTGCCTATCTGTACCAAACAGCTGCAAGGCACTACCTGCAAGCAAACATTCGACTTTGACAAATGCTTGTTAGAACCTTGTGATATCTCTGAACTCAGGCTGTGGCTAGCACATTATAATCCAGCATAGAAGGTGACTGTAGCTCTAAAACTAAACATATTTCTTGCTGCAAAAATCACAAAAAAAGCAGAGCAATAAGATTCCATTCATATAGCCTTGAGTTCAATTTTTACAATTTTTTTGCTGATTCCTAAAAAGACCCTATCTGGATACATTGACTTTATGCATTACCTGTTTATCAATTTTCCATCTATTGATTCCATAGTCATCTGTATTAGGGAGAGCCAGTAGTGCTATTCGCACCTGTTTGTACTGGTTCAACATAGTCAGTAATCTGTTCTGTTGTGTACATCTGTATCACGTCTCTCCCCAGCCTGCTGTTTCTCCCATATCTCAATTAAAGCCTAGGCCTGGTGATTGCTATCTTTTGTTTTTTGACCTAATGTTCATTCATTATCTCAGCTACTATATTGAAAAATGAATGGCTACTGCATCTCACCTCTCGATCACAATGTACCTTGCCCTTCTCTACCTTATCCCCTGCCCTCCGCTCCCTTTCCCCTACCTCCTCCTCCTCCCTCCCCTATTCTGCCTATCCCCTGTCCATTTCATTCACTCTCCATCCATCCAGCCCTCACTCTTCCCTCTTACCCTCCTCCCTTCCTATCCACCCTAGTTTTCTCTCTTCCCCCCTCCTTTAACAAAGAGTTTCTCCACCACACCCTCTTCTCCCCCCCCACCAGGAGTGGAAATCCCACTCCATCCTCTTGCTGCTTTTCTTACTCCCTCTTCTTTCTATTGACATGTGGTCTAATCCTGGACCTTCCCCTCCTTCCTTCTCTGCCTCCCCTACTGCCAAAGGTCTGAGCATATTTCACTTCCACACTTGAAGCCTCCTTCCAAAACTCGACCTCCTGTCGGTCTCGATCACATAACATTCTCCTCACATCCTCTGTATCTCAGAACCCTGGCTCTCCTCCAGGATTTCAGACTCTAGCCTGTCCCTTCCTGACTAGCATATCTTCAGGCAGGACAGAGGAATACGTGGGAGAGGGGAAGCTGCTATTTATGGTCATCTGAGCCTCTCTTGCACCTTGGCCATCAGAGAAAGTTGCATCTTCCTCCCACAAATATTTCTCTGTCAGGCTATCATTCCCTCCTCTGCGCCCATCTTCATTGGGGTTTTCTATGCCTCACCTAGAATATCCTTGTCTTCCCTGGTTGATTCTCTGTGTATCATCACCTTTCATTCCTTCGCTGGTGAACTCATCCTGCTGGGAGACTTCAGTGTCAATTGGCTGTCTCCAGCCTCCAGGCCAAACATTCATAAGGTTGAGTCCCTTTATTGCACCCAGACTATCAATGAACCCACTCAGCTCAGCCCCCACTCTCACAATCATTCCCTCCTGGACTGGGTTCTACTCACACCCCCATTGAATTGCTGTAGCAGCTATCTTGCCAGATGCTTTCAGTGACCACTACGTGGCATTCTGCATCAGGAAGATCTGGCATCCACCCTCCTCCTTTAAATACATATGGACTAGGCCCTTCTGGTCGCTCAACAGCGCAGCTCTCTTAAGTGACCTTGTTGCTGCAGATTGGATAGCCATACCCTTTACCATTGATATTGATATTGACGTTGCCCTCTCTCTGTTTAACTCAAATTCTCCTCTGTCTAGGACAAGAATGCCCCGCTCTGAAAATCCAGGGTTAAATCCCACCACTACCCCCACATCACTTCTGAAATCATTGATCAGTGCAAGTCCCGAGATCTCACTTTGGCATGTTACAAATTATCTCACTCCCTTCCTGACCTCCACTTATATAGGACTAGCAGAAACTCCTGCAAAAAGGCTATCCAGGCTGCAAAATCACAACATTTCAAGGCCAGCCTTCAAAACAACCATAGCACCCCCTCAATGTTCTGGAAGGTAATTCACTCCCTCTTTGATCCTCTCACCCAGTCTGTCCTTCTGTCCTTCTGGTAAATGGTTCACCTGTATCTGACTCCTCCTCCTCCTCTGTTGCTGCTAACTTCAATAAGTTTTTTACCACCTGTGCTCTCCCTTCAACTCACTCCCCAGCCTCCACTGCTCCACCTCATGTTCCCTTTCCTTCTTCTGATATCTTCTCCCAGGGTTTCCTTTTCTACTCTGTTGCTCCCCAGGAAATCCTGACTGCCCTTTACTCCCTCAACCTGTACAAATCCAGCCCTAATGGTCTGGATCCTACACTATCTCTTATCTCTGTTCCTGCCATTGCATCTCCTCTAACTCATCTACTCAACCTCAATGCTGTCCCTCAGTCCTGGAAGTTAGCCAAAGTTCTTCCACTCCACAAAGGGGGGGGGAGCTCCCTCCCTCCCTGGGTAACTTCTGGCCAATCTCCCTACTCACTTCTCCTGCTAAACTGCAAGAGAAGCTTGTCTTCACAAGACTCTCTGATTTCCTACCCTCCACCTATTTCCTCACAATGTTCCAGTGTAGCTTCTGGAAGCATCACTCCACCATCTCCTCCTTCTTGTATGTAACTGATCCTGTCTTTTCAAGGATGGCTCAGGAGTACATCATAGTTACCACTTCATTGATCTGGCAAAGACCTTTGTCTTGGGGTCCCGCCCACTTCTTCCTGGATAATCTGTGCTCTGCCATCCTCTCAGCCCTTGTGGTTCACTGGTTCTATTCTTACCTCATGGGCCTCTACAGTCAGTAAAGGTTGGTAGCACCCTGTCACCTCCAGTTCCCATCCAGGCAGGGGTCCCACAGGGCTCTGTCTTGGGTCCCATTCTCTTCTCCATTTTCCTTAATGATCTTCCCTTGGCCTATGCCATCTCACATATTCATGTGTGTAATTGGTACTATAATTGGTGAAAGACAGAAAAAGGCTATTGCCCATCAGGTCTGTCTCCTGCATTAGTGGGGCCACTTTGTGCCATTTAAGGAGAGTAAGTAGTTATCTAATTTTGTTCTGAATGAGGGAACTGTGTCAGATTGTATTATTCCATTAGGTAATGCATTCCACTTTTTTCCTGCTCTTTGGGTAAAGATTCTTTATGCTGTCATTTTTTCTTTGTTTGCTCCATTTTAATCTGTTTTTGTAGTATCTTAGGTCAAAATCCTTTAAATGATACTCTATTCCCAAACTTCCCATAAGTTCTTGGTCTTCGGTTATTTTAAACAGTTATACCATATTTCCCTTGCTCTCCTACTCTCAAGAGTAAAGTTTCCCAATTTATTCAATTTTTCTTTGTATGAGTGGTCTCTTAACTTATTTGCTCATCTTAGTTGTTGTATGCTGTACTTTATATCATCTATGTCCCTTCTGAGGTATGGATTCCACAGCAGAGTACAATAATCAAGGTGTGATCTTACATAGGCTCTGTATAGGAGCATGATGCAGTGCTCATGCCTGCTTATAAATGATTTCCTAATGCACCCTAGTAGTCTGTTGGCTGCCATAACCTCGTTACAGTGCTTGCCAAATTTCAGGTCTTAATTGATTAGTCTCCCCAGATCTTTTTTTGGTATCCACTGCCCTTCAGGTTTTTCCATTTAGTTGGTATTTGTGAATGTTATTTCCCACTTCCAGATGCATGACAGGACACACTTGTCACTATTAAAAGACATACCATTATGTATGACTCATTGCTCAATAAGTGTTAGATCCTTCCCTGTTCTGACCGTATGCTCTATTATATTGACCAAGCGCCTCACAACTTGGTATCATTGGCAAATTTAACTAGCCAACATACATAATGTAAATAGTGCTGGAACTCGCACCGACCCTGGGGGATCCCACTGGTGACCTCGCCTAACTCTGATAATGTACCTCTTATCCTCACCCTTTGCATTCTTTTATGCAACCAGTTAGATATTCATGTTCTAATGTTATTATCCATATCCATGTTTTTAACTTTTTCAGTCAGTGTATTATGTGGCACTTTATCAAATGCTTTTCAGAAGTCAAGATAGATTATGTCAATGGGAATGTTAGAGTTTTTTTCTTTATTGACCTTTTCTTTTCTTTTTTTTTTTTGCATCATTTGTTTATTGCCCTTGTGCCCGCTCAGCCACTCCTTCAGGCTCTGTCAAGGAACACCCCCCCCCCCGCATCCCCTCTGAACCTCCCGGCACCACTCCCAGCCTCATATTGCAGCCAATCTAGGGTAACCCGATGTACCCCTTTCGGCGGATGGATTCTTCCCTTCCAGGGAGAAAGTGCCTTCCTGGCATACCTATCTTGGCCCTGGATGCTGAGGTTGTTCCTGGCTGTCCAAGGGCTCCATGGCTGTGAGGGTCCAGACGGCCATCATCTGGTTGATTAGGACACCATTTTTTGTAGTTTTCCTGGCTTCCCCAAGCATGACGTCACATCTGTAGTGCTCCCAGTCTCTACCAGGGGCCGCTACAGAGTGAGGCAAACTCCCTAGCCCACTCCAGGAAAGGAGAGCAGTCCTCCAGATGCTCAATCCTCTCCTCCCCCTGCCGACCCCCAGCACTCGAGTCCATTCTCGAACCCAGATCACCAGCATGGTGCACAGTAAGGCACCAGTGCCTCAGCCCTCTATGCCACCAGGCCAGCTATTGACCTTTTCATAGAAAAAAACAAAGCATCAGTAGTGCAAAGCCATACTGGCTTTTATTAGTTTTATAAATAAGCAATAAGGCATGACAAGGTGTGTGTTATTGTGTAATAATGTCACTCCTGGGGTGGGTTGAAGCACGAGGCAAGCCGGTGGCTTCCTCACCCAGGAGTGATGTTAACACAATAACACCTGGAGAATGTATATTATAATTATCTAATTGCTTGATGTTATAGAAAACAAAAATTAAAATAAAAATGTTTTTAATAGATTTTTAGTGAGGCAGTGTATCTTTGCTTTTCAAAAAAAAAGTAGCTCATAACAATCATCCAAAAAATCAATGCAGTGATGTTATTGTGTAATAACATCACTGTCTCAGGCACACATTGATCAATCAGAGTCCAGGAAATGTTCTTGCCATTGTATAATTCATATTAATGTTACAGTCCAATGTTTCCCTTATTATAGTTTCCATCAGCTTTCCCAGGACTGATGTTAGGCTGATCAGCCTGTAGTTTGAAAAATGTGTCCTGTCACCCATCTTAAAAATGCTGTCACCCTTCTGAAACATAGGGACAACTACTGCTGTTTTTCAGTCATTCAGCACTTCTCCTGTCAAAAGATTCATTAAATAGAGTAGTTATTGGTTCCACTAACCAGTCACCAATTTCCCTTAAAAGTTTTGGATGTAACGTGCTGGGCCAGCTGCTTTATCGATCTTAATTTTTTTCTATTAATTTCTTTACCTCTGTTTATGCTTTGTTAGGTAATCTAGAGGCAGATGGTAACTCTTGCCTTCCAGTGTTTACATGCCAATTAGCAGAGTTGCTATAATTTGTAAATACGGAACAGATGTATTTATGAAAGACGTCTGCTAATAATTTTGGATCTTTTATTTCTTGTTTGTCTTGTAATTATCGATCCTATTGTTCAGTTGATTTCTCTGTTATTGTTAACATAGGCATAGCAAGACTTCCAGTGAACTTTTGTATGTGCTTTTCGGAATTCTACTTTCTTCTTTTCTTTTCTTACCATGTATTTGCCTTTCTTCAGTTCCTTGCCATATCTACCTATCTATGTTAGTTTGCTCCTTTTTCATGGCATTATACGCAAATCTCTTCCTTCGTAATTGCTTTTTAATCTTGAGTGCACACCATTGTGGACTTTTTCCTCTATTGTTATGTAATGGATTGTCTGTATTTTATTTTTAACTATTATCCAGAATTGTTCCACCCTTGTAGTCTTGCAAGATTGCCTCCAATCCCAGTTGTGTAATTTTTTCCTGATTTGTTTAAAATCTTCCTTGTTGTAATTCTTTGTAATTGTGTGCCCTTTTTCCTTTAGTATTTCATTTTGAAAGGAGAACTAGGTCCAGTTGTGATTGCTATTCCATAATGTTTCTAGTACCTGTATACTTCTGATACCTTCAGTTTTATCTGTAATAACCAGATCTAAAACATTATTCCCTCTTGTAAGGTCATTAACATGGTAAGTAAGTACCGTAAGTAACATTTTATTTATGAATCACCCTATCCCTGATGCTCAAGGCACTTTACATTATACAAAATTACAAATAAAATAACAGTCACTTAGAGCAACCCATCAGATGCAACAACATTTTACACTAAGGTGGCACCAGTTTCCCATGCAACAGATTACAGGCAACCCTCACTTTAGAATAGGGGGAAGACCTATCTCTTCCTCTTTCTGGGCACCATTAAAAGAGCTCCGACTTGTAGATTTTTTCCACCAAGGGAAGGTAGTTGTATTCTCTCACTTTCGATCCGTTACAAAGTGCGGACACGCATATATTTAAATTTACCAAGTTAAACAAGCAATCCTCGCTTTTGCTAGATATGCAGCTGACCAAATGGTAGTGGATCCAGTAGTGCAAGAGTTAATCAAGTAGCATCAAACCCCACTCTGTCTCTGGGGTTGATAAAAACTTCAAGCACTAGATCCAAAACTGCCTAAGGGAGTATGCTATACTTGGGCGCAGGAGCTAGATCTGACACAGGATACCAAAACATGGAGGAGAGTATGGCGAAACTGTTATAGATTCATCAAACAGGATAGGCTCCGCATGATGCAATTTAACATAATACATAACATATATTACACACCAGTAAGATTGCATAAATGTGGACTTATCCCTACACCTTTGTGTGGAAGATGCCATGTGGAGAAAGGCACATTGTTCCATATGTTATGGTCCTGCCCAAAGTCAGGTCCCTCTGGCACAGTGTGAGGAAAGGTTAGATCCTCTTCTCGAGCTGCAGTCGTTGTTTACCCAGAAGCTTGTTTAATGCACCTGTTTCCACCTAATACTACATTGCGGCAAAAGGCCTATATCGCTATAGTGGCAGCTAACGTTAAATTGATAATTCTTAGACACTGGCAGGATCGACTAACACCCTTAGTGACAGAATGGCATAGAAAATGCTATTGTCATTACAGTTAGAAAAACATATTGCTTACATGAGGCACAGAGCGAGGATTATGTTACTTTATGGGACCGCTGGATGCCGCATTGGCAATCTGAAACCCTAAGAGGCTGTAGCCTCCTTAGTCTGTTTAACCAAATGCCTCCTTTCTCTCCTTTGATTAATAGGAAACAGTACTCGGTTAGCATTATTGGATTTTGTACTTGGCAGGGGGATGGGAGGGCTAGTTGGGGGGGGAGCAGGTGAGTAAAGTTTTCCTTCCTTTTTTTTTTTTTTCTTTTTTTTTTTTTTTAGAGGGATTTAGAGGAATAGAGATGAAAAGAATGAGCAGATGATATCCATTCATGTACTAATGCAGCACGCTGACGATGTATGTGCTTATGCTCAAATAAAATATATTTAATTAAAAAATAAATAAATAAATAAAATAACAATGAATCACAGTTCAATGCCAGGCAATGACAATAAGATAGAAAAGGTCAGTTAAGATCATTCACCAGTGTAAGACAGTTCCCAAAAGCTTCTTTAAAGTGATGTGCTTTCAGATCCCACTTATAGGCCTCCAGCGAGGAGGCCTCCCTCAAGGACCTAGGAAGTGAATTCCACAGGGCTTGTGCAGCCACTGCAGATGTGCTGTCACCAGATGTTTTTAGCTGAGCCCTGGGAACTGCTAGGAGGCCTTCCTCAGAAGACCAGAGCGAGCACTGAGGGTGGTATGGAGTCAGGAGATCAGTCAGGTAGCTTTTGCCCAGATCATATTGGACTTTATAGGTGAGAAAACCCACCTTGAAGGAGATTCTTCACCTCACTGACAGCCAGTACAGATCATGCAGTACCAGGATCACATAACACAACCCCAGAAGGCCAGTCAGTAACGTGGCCGCCACGTTCTACACTAGCTGCAGGTGACATAGGACTCCTCCACTAACCCCAAGGTAAAGAGCATTATGGTAGTTAAGTCTAGATGTCACAAATGCATTCACTACTGAGATCAGGTCTTCCAGTGGGATAAGGGCTTTAATCCAGGCGATATTCCTGGAAGACCAGAGTTTGCCGGAAGAGTGGAGTGAAAGCACCTAGCTTTACCTTAAAGGTATATTAATATTTATTTATACTTCTCTTCCTTTTGAAAGTAGCAGGGTAAGTGGGAAGAAAAGATCTGTAAGCAGTGATTGGGGCACTTTGAAACTTGGTAGGCAGTGACAGGGTAACCTTGAAGCTTGGGTTTTAAATTGTAATAGTTGGTGTGGGGGAAACTAGGCCAGGAACTTAATCTTGAGGTGAGTAGATTCAGGAAGCCCTGTGAATCAGGTGTTTAACTGGGGGTGGAGCTGAGAGAGGCTCAATGCCTTCTAAAAATGAATTCCTACAGGGTGTTTGGCTAACAGTAGCAAAGGGACATAAGGGGAAGAGGGGACACAACACACAAGCGCACACGTGCATGCACACACACACACACACACACACACACAGATGATACTGCCCTCTCTCCAACCCACCCATCCACCCACCCAGGGCTAGCTCCACTTTTATAGGCTCTAGGGGGTGATTGACAGCAGATTGATACTTCCTGTGGAAGCAGGAAGGAAGTGTTCACTGGAACACGTAGAAACAGCTATAAGGTTCAAAGGCAATTAAGCAAGGGTTTTTCTCTACTGAAGAAAAGTTGAGAAGGGAGGAGAGAAAGAGGAAGAGAGAAAGAAAAAATACCCTAAAGCAGGAAGGACACTTAAAGACAGGATGGGAGTGGTGCAGTGCAGCGGCTGTGAAGCAGCAGTCTTCATGGAGACTTTCTGGAGGCTGTGATGCTGTCCCATCTGCAGGCACGTCTGTGGGCTGAGGGCAGAGGTTGCTTGTCTCCTGGCTGAGTTGGCCAGGATTCAGGGGACCTCCTCCTCCTCCCCCCCTCCCAGGGACCACCAAGTCTGCACCTGCTGCCTCAACAGTTGCCAAGGAAGAAGAGCGGCTGGATGACGGTGGGCTCAGGAAGAGTAAGGGCAGTGGAGAAGAGACACATCCCTCCTATGGTTCCACTACAAAACTCATATGCTGCTCTGGCAGGGTGGGACTGTCCCAGAGAGGCACCCGCAGTGATAACCAAGGAGGATGTGAGGGTCCTCCATGGACGAGACCTGGAGGGGGCCGAGGACCCAGAGGAGGAGGAAGCAACTCCTGGAGGGGAATTCTATCATCAGGGGGATAGACTTGGGGCCAGGAGGGGAAGGGGTGAAGAAGGTCAAGTGCCTACTCGGCGTTACGGTTTGGAGGGATGGACAGCACAGCCTAAGGATCGCTGGGGCAGCAGAATGGGAGGATGAGCTAGACATCATTGTCCACCTGGGAATGAATGACCTGGCAAGTGGTGAGGCTAGGGTAGTGTAGGAGCAGTTCAGAGAGTTGGGGAAGTATCTTAGACAGGTGGCATGCTCGGTAACCTTTTCAGAGGTGTTACGCATTGAGGGCAAGGGGGAGAACAGGGTACTCCATACCAAGAGATTCAATGCATGGCTGAAGGACTGGTGCAGAGCAGAGGGATTTGGCTTCACTAGGGACTGTGGTTCCATCGGGAGGGATGCAGGCCAGTACAGGGTGATGGCCTGCATCTATCCAGAGGGGAATTAATTTTTCATCAGCAAGCATTTACACTAGCCGGGGAATAAGCTGGGTGAAGCAAACAGCCTCTCCCCAACAAAGTGATGCAGATGGTAGAGAGAACCCTAAAGTTGAGAAATTGCCAAAAATAACTAAAACCAAGATAGGTAAAAATGAAGAGAAAATGCAGAATGGGAGTAAGGACGAGAGGGGTATGGAGGAAAGACATGGGATAGGAAGGGAGTTTTTAGGAGAGGAGGCAGTAAAAATTGGAAGGCCATGCGCACAAATGCCTACAGTCTGGGAAACAGACCTAGTGGCTCTGATGGCTGAGGCAGACCTGGACATTGTCGCTGTTAGCAAGACATGGTTCACAGGGAACCATGACTGGGATATGGCAATACCAGGTTACAGTCTATTCTGGAGGGACAGGGTGGGGAAAAAAGGGAGGAGGGGGAGTGGCTATCTATGTCAGGGAAGGAATTAAGGCAGCTGAGGTACAGGGAATGCAGGGAGAGGCAGAGGCACTGTGGTTCACTCTGGAGATAGGAAATGGCACTACGATTCACACTGGTGTGATCTACAGATCTTGCGCTCAAGGGGAAGAGCTGGGCAGGGTACTTGTAGAAGCCATCCACAAAATGACAGCTAAAGGGGAGGTGCTGCTGGTAGAAGACTTCAGTCTGCTGGATGTGGATTGGAGCAACCAGGCTGCAGCCTCAGCCAGGAACAGAGACATCCTGGAAGCCTTGCAGGGGAAATGCCTAAGACAGCTAGTGACAGAGCCCACCCAAGAGGGAGCAACTTCGGACCAGATACTCACCAATGAGAACAGAATTACAGATGTAAATGTTGGGAACCATTGAGGATCAAATGATCATAGTATGGTGCAGTTCAATATAAGAACTGCAGAAGAGTCAAACCACTTGTAAAACAAGGGCCCTGGATTTCAGACGGGCCGACTTTGCACAGATAGGAGAATGTCTTAGGAAATCACTGGCAGGGAATTAGAAAAGAGGGGGTGCAGAAACAATGGGAGAATCCTAATACAACCATAGTGGAGGCAACAAGCCATTGCATTAGGTAAGTAAGCAAAACAAAGAAAAAGAAAAAAACGCCACGGTTCTCAAAGGAAGTGGGCAAGAAGGTAAGGGCAAAAAGGGTGGCATTCAGGAGGTACAAGGAAACACAGAGAGAAGAAGACGGGGAACTGTACCTAGAAAAGCAGAGGGAGGCAGGAAAAGTAGTCAGGAGTGCAAAGGCACAAACAGAAGGAAAAATAGCCCAGTCAATAACAAAATGGGGCAAGGACGTTTTCAGGTACGTTAGTGAAATAAAAAAGACTAAGGGTGGGATTGTGAAACTAAAAAGGGAAGGAGGGAGGTGTGCAGAGAGGGCCAAGAAAAAGAAGATATCATGTACAACTTAGAACCAAAGTTAGGTGATGGAAGCACCATTGGGAGGGAGGTGCACACCAGTCCATCTAAGGAGGAGACAGTCTTAAAGGAACTTGCTAATCTGAAAGTGGACAAGGCAATGAAGTCGGACGGGATACATCACAGAGTATTAAGAGAATTCAAGGAGGTGCTGGCAGCACCACTGATAGCCCATTTCAACAGTTTGCTGGAAACAAGTATGGTACCAAAGGACTGGAGGAGGGCAAATGTAGTCCATCTCCACAAAAGTGGAAGAATGGGAGAAGGCTGATAATTACAGGCCAGTCAGCCTGACCTCAGTGGTGGGGAATCTAAAAGAAAGGTTTGTGATATATCTCGAATCCAGCAGAGCACAGGATCCAAGGCAGCATGGATTCACAGTAGGAAGATCCGTGTCAAAACAAATCTGATAGATTTCTTTGACTGGGTGACTAGGGAGGTGGATCAGAGAGGGGCGGTAGATGAGGCCTACCTGGATTTCAGCAAGGCCTTCAACGCTGTCCCACACAGGAAGCTAGTAAATAAGCTGAGCAGCCTGGGAGTGGGTCCCAGGGTGGTAAACTGGGTTAAAAAGTGTCTGACTGATAGCACACAGAGGGTGATGGTGAATGGAGTTCAATTCAAAGAGAGGGGGATGACTAGCAGGGACCCGCAGTGCTTGGACCAGTCCTCTTTAAAGAGTCACTGACAGCATTAGCAACACTTTGAAAGAAGTAAGATTTATATTCAGATCCATCCCATTTTCTTTAGTACTTCTTATATTTTCAGTATTTAATTTCCTATTTTCTTTATTACCGAAACAGCTGTGTGAAAACAAGATCCCTGTTCCCTAGACTCGGTCTACTCTGGCTGCTTCTCTACACATGACATCACAATCTCCTGTTTATGATATCATAATTTTTTTCCACAGCAATAAATTTTGATGTCATACACAGAATTATGATGTCAGGTGTAGGCAGGCAGCCAGAGCTCAAAGAGTAGAGATATTGTATTGATGCAAATACCCCTAGAATAAGGAAATAAGGGTGAGAATTACAGAATAAAATACAAAATATCAGCAACAATTATGTCTGAATATTACATTTTGTCAAAGTTGTCTCAATTGTGTCAGGAGCTGTTTAATGTCTTCATAAGTGACATTGTATCTCTTTGCAGATAACACGAAGATCTGCAACAGGGTTGACACTCCAGGAGGGGTAGTGAAAATGAGAAGGGACCAGCCAGCCTGGTGGCACTGAGGGTTGAGGCGCTGGAGGCCACAGCTTGCATCACGCTGGTGACCAGTGTTCGAGAACGGGCACTGGTCACCAGGAGTCGGCAGGGTTGGCAAAGGATCGAGCATCCAGAGGACTGCTCTCTTTCCCTCGGGAGGGGGAACATCAGTTTGTCAATGTGTGGTTGCCCCCTGGTGGTAGCTGGGGGGGAGCTCCATTGGTGCTGCACTCGCAAGGGGCTGGAGGAGGCTGACACCTGGAGGAGCGCGTACAGAAGCATGTGCACTCCATCTCATAGTGTAATTGCATGCCTCCTCCTCCAGCAGGGGAACTACACCCAAAAAAAAATCCCCATTGGCAGCATGAAGGCTGCTCGCCAGTGTTGCCACGGTCCCTTGCAAGTCAGCTCCCTCCCAGGCGCTAACAGGAGGTACAAACTCTGTACGGGACCTGGGCTGCTGCCAGCCCAGCTGGCTAGATGGTGGGGGGAGGAACCAAAGTCACAACCTCCCCCAGCCGTGGAGAATAAAGAAATAAAAACAAAATAAGAAGGGACCTGAGCAAGCTTGAGGAGTGGTCAAGGGTGTGGCAGCTAGGATTCAATGCAAAGAAGTGAAAGATCATGCACTTGGGGGACAGAGGTGGAGTACATGATGGGGAAGGGACTGATGGCCAGCAAACAAGAAAGGGACCTGTGAGTAATCATACTGTATCTGATGATCTAAAGGTTAACAAACAATATGAGAAGGCTGTGACAAGAGCCAGTGAAATGCTGGGGTGCATATGAAGAGGTATCTCCAGCAGAAGGAAGGAGGTGGTGATGCTACTGCATATAACATTGGTGAGACCTCATCTAGAGTACTGTGTCCAGTTCTGGAGGCTGCATCTCCAAAAGGACAGAGACAGAGCAGAAGCGGTTCAGAGAAAGGTGACAAAAATGGTGCAGGGACTGCACCAAAAGTCATATGAAGGGAGACTGGAGGATCTCAATATGTATTCCCTGGAGGAGAAGAGAGAGAGGGGGATATAATAGAGACTTTCAAATACCTCAAGGTGTAAATAAGGTACAAGAGGATAGCATCTTTAAAAAAAAAGATGTTCAAAAACAAGGGGCCATGATATGAAAATAGAGGGGGATAGACTTAGAGATAACGTGAGAAAGTATTTTTTAATGGAAAGGGTGGTGGATCCATGGAACAGCCTCCCGGCAGAGGTTGTGGGGCAAAACTGATAGGGGAATTCAAAAATGCATGGAACAGACATAAAGGAACTCTAGCAATAGGAAAGAGAGAGTAAGTCATAGATCATTTAGGATTTCCCGTATATGAAAAAGGTAGGGAAAATGGGCAGACTAGGTGAGGCAAGCAGTCCTTATCTGCTGTCAAATTCTATGTTTCTATTCCTCAAATCATAATGATAATAACCACTCCAGACAGCGGAAGACACCTGAGTCTTGAATGTCACTCTGTCATCAAAGCTAATGCCCAGGTTTTTACTCTTGTGGTAGCCATCAGCCAGGTCAAGTCCAGCATCAAGGCAGGACTAACCCCAGAGGCTTCCACTTCCCACAAGTTAACAGGCTCAATCACTAGTACCTCCATTTTGTCTGGATTGAGCCTTAGCCAGCTGGGGAACAACCAGTCCTGGATCTTGGCCAGGCACACATTTAGTATCTCCATGGCGCCATCAATATCGGGTGTAAAAGACATACACAGCTGAGTGTCGTCTGCATAGCAATGGAAGCCCACACTGTAACATTGAATGAGGTTGCCCAGGGGCAGCATGTGCACTGAAGACAACATGGGTGAGAGGACTGAGCCCTGGGAGACTACACATGACAGGTGGCACAGGTGAGAGGAGAACCTCCCCAACACAACTCTATGCATCCTGCCAGTGAGAAAGGACTCAGACCAGTTGACGACAGTACCAGTGAGCCCACAGAAACCCCCTAAGGTGATTGAGCAACACACCATTGTCTACAGTGTTAAAAGCAGAAGAGAGGTTGAGGAGAATGAGAATGGACCACTCTCATCTATCTCTAGCCTTGAGGAGGTCATTGTGCACCCACACTAGTGCCGTTTCAGCACTGTACCTTGACCTAATACCAAAGTGAAGGGTTTCAAAAATGTAGAAAGCAGCGAGGTGGGCCTCGAGCTGCAGTACCACAATTTTCTCGGTAACCTTGCCCGAAAAGGGCAGGTTAGAGATAGGTCTGTAATTTGTCAATATGTCAGGGTCGAGAAATGTTTTTTTCAGGAGGGGCCTCACCAGTGCCTCTTTCAAAGCACTGGGAAAAAGTCCCTCAGAAAGCAAATACCAGACAGTCAAGATGAACACTGGGCAAATGGACTCCACACATCTCACAAGAAGACGCATTGGACTCAGGTTCAGTTCATAGAACGTGGGTCGCAGCAGCAAAATTAACTTGCATACTTCCTCCACCTCCACTGGCCTAAACTCACTCTAGACAACCAGGATGTGATTTGAAACATCTGATTGACCATTGTGGGGTAATGCAAACCCCATTGGATGAATACTGGACCTGATGGAGGACCCTCTGTCAGAGAAGAACATAGCAATCTCTACGCACTTAGCCACAGATGCTGCAACTTTAGGCTGTAGGCAGGCTGGATAAAGCAGCCTGTCAGCAGTCATAGAGAGCTGGGCCAGTCTGTTGTTCCCTGCAGTTATCTGCTTGGACAGGAACTCTGCCTTCTTATGGGAGATAGTCCTTTGATGCTCAGTGTAGTGAGCTTTCAAAGCCAGCCTGTCCTCCTCTATTCGAAAATTTAGCTAGCGCCGCTCCAACCTCTGACCCCTAGTATTCACCTTCTTGAGAGCCCCATCAAACCATGGAGGTCTCAAGTGAAAGGACCTGGGTTGTATACGGACCAGTGCGGCAGAGTCGTGCTGAGGTCACAGCCTTATTATAGGCTATGACCACTTCACCCACTCCTGAAACACAAGCTTTCACCTCAGAGAGGTCCATTATTGCCGATAATCCCTCTGGGGACAATACCCTCAAAGGGCAATAACGGACCATCTCCACAGGGGAGGGATCACTAGGGGGAAGCCCCAAATGAGAACCTCACCATACAATGATCCAACAAAACAATCAGATCAATCCTGAGATCATCACTCTCAAGCCCCAGTGATAATATTACATCCAAGGCGTGGCCATGGCAGTGAGTCACCGAAGCAAAACTTGTGCAAGGCCCAATGACTTCATTATCTGGAGGAAGTCTTGTCCAAACTGCGAAAATTTGCCATCAACCAAGGATTCTGCAGCCTGCACCCAGACCCACCCCGCACAGCCATGCATTCAAACGATGAAGTAGTTCCCACTGGGTGCACAGAGAAGTTCAAGTCTGTTCTAAAACAGATGGCTACACCCCCGCCCCTGTGGTCCCCTCTTGGGCAGTGCACTATGGAGAAACTGGCCAAGACTGGGCTGACTTTGGACTGAAATAAACAGCTTAAGCTGGGCAGCGATCTCAAGGACACACAACTGTGGGGCAAATGGGCAAATATAATAATTATTTGGGCTGCCCCAGGACTTTATTTGGGACTGTGTTAAATCTGTTATAGGGACTGTGTGTTTAGCAGCCATTACAGAGCAGCAACAGCCAATCGAAGAGCTGGGAATTTTGAGCCAGGACTTGTGGGACATTTAGCAAAGCTCATGGTAAAATATCAAGTGTTTATGGGGAACTGCAGGGACCTAAATTCAGGTGCCAAAACAAAAAGCCAATTGTACATCGAAGAAGCGTTATGAATAATTCATTTTTGTGATTGACAATCCTTTCAACCAATAATAGCAAGAGCAGCAAATAGCTTCAGCCAATAGGGAGCCTCAGGAGGGCCCCATAAAAGACAGTGTTTCAGGCAAATTTTGAAATTCGAGCAGGAGCCTCTCACAGGGGTGGGGGCTCAGGCCCTCAGCAAACCAAATGGGCCTAGTGATCCAGTGCAAGACCCTTCACAGGGGAGAGGGGTTTCTTCTTTCTTGCCAGACAATAAATCAGTGGCTGCCTAAAGCAAAACCTGCTAGCCTGGGGGCTGCCAGAAAATGTCCTCCAGGGGCTAGCCAAAATCCTTGCCACTTTTAGGGAAAATGTGGGTCCTGTAACTTGATGCCAAGCCAGCTGTGAGAGAGCTGAATCTGCCTCAGCACTGAGAGTGCTGATGTCTTCAGGAACCTCAGATGAAGGAAAGCCATTTCTGTGAGGATGCCTGAGTGAGTAAACTTTATCTGCAAGAATAGAAAAGCTTAATGGGTCAGAAAAGCCCTAGGAAACTGGAACTGTTAATTTGTCTGAACCCTGCATCTGATTGGTTTTCAGAGAGTGTGGACCCTTGTTGGTTAAGTGACTGTGAATGGTCCAGTATATAGAAATGTGTTTGAAATGAAAGAGCCCAAGTGAGCTAATGTTAAATTGCAAGTTAAATTACAAGTGCCCAGTGAGCTGTTGTGGAACTGTTATTGCCAAAAGCACAGTTTGTTTCAAGAAAAATATAAATGTGCTAGAAGAAGTAGAAAATTGTCCTTGGTCTGGACGATGTTCTAAATAAACATATGTGCTGAATGTGAATTTGGGAACTACAAATGTGCTAGCTTGGTGCCCTGTTCAGGAACCATAGTTGTAATCCTACTATGGGTAGGTGAGAACTTGTTCAGAAGATGATACTGCCCATTTTCGACTACTGTGATGTAGTCTGGTGCTACCACTAAGTCCTCCCTAGCCAGACTGGACACCCTCTTCAATTCCTTCTGCTGCTTTGCCCTGGATGCCCCCCTTCGCACCCATCACTGCGATCTTTATCGTGTCCTATCCTGCCCCTCTCTTACAAACAGGCGACTCTCCCACTGTGCTAAATTCACCTCCAAGCACTGGTTGGGTGAGCTCCCTTCCTAGCTCACCTCCTCCTTTATAACACCCCCGCCACCCTCCCATTCCCTTAGATCAACCGACTCCCATACCCTGGTTGTCCCATGCAGATCCACCCAAATCGGGCAATCCAGTTACTCTCACCACCTCCCAAAAATTTGGATTTCCCTCTCCCTCAAATCCAACACTCATCCTCCGCCTACTCCATCAGCTTTGCCCTTAATAATTACCTTGCACCTAGCTGCTCCTGCCATGTCCCTCCCTAATTCCCTCCTCTAAGCCCTGCACAAACCCCTACCCCTCTACCATTCACCTTCATTTTACCCTGTGCACACCCAACCCCAAAATTTCTAGCTCTCCTCCCCTTTCCCCAAATTGCTGCCCCTTACTGGCCCTCTTGATCTCTCATAGAATGTTAAAGACCCCGAATGCTCTTCATGGGTTCCTCTCCTAACCCCCCAAGAGGCTTGTATCTCTCATCTACTCCCTTCCCCCACCATCCTAAAGGGGTCTCTCTGGGACACTGCCCCCATATCCCAGTATCTCTGGTACCCCTAGTCCCCTCGCAGGGTTCTTTGCATCCTGAGGGGGTCCTCCAGGGACATGTCTCTTCCCCCTCCCGTCATCTTACCCCTCCCTCCCCTTTCTCCCTTTTCTTTCAAGTAAGCACTTATTTACTTATTAACCCAGCACTTATTATTGTCCTCTATTTCTGCATATTATGCACAACACTGTTGTAACAGTTTGTAACACCTGCCTTACAACTGTATGTTAATGTTGATCTTGTAACTTGAATGTTTAATGTCTCATTTCTATTGTACCCCTTCCCCCCAGGTTGCATCGGGAGATGAGTGACTTGTCACTCAGTGTGCCTTCCTGGTGAAACATTTAAATAAATAAATAGAAGAAGTGAAGAGAAGTCCTTGGTTTGAACACACTTTTTAAAGAGATTAATATGCTGAATGCAAACTTAAGAAATATAAATGTGCTAGAAGAAGTGGAAATATGTCCTCAGTTTGGACAATTGTTCTAGAGAGATAAATGTGCTGAATGTGAACTTGAAATATAAATGTGCTAGAAGAAGTAAAGAGATGTCCTCGTTTGGACAATTGTTCTAGAAAGATAAATGTGCTGAATGTGAACTTGAAATATAAATGTGCTAGAAGAAGTAAAGAGATGTCCTTGGTTTGGACAATTGTTCTAGAGAGATAAATGTGCTGAATGTGAACTTGAAATATAAATGTGCTAGAAGAAGTAAAGATATCCTCGGTTTGGACAATTGTTCTAGAGAGATAAATGTGCTGGATATAAAATGAAGAAATATAAATGTGCTAAATGTTACACCACAAGTGTTTTTCAGCCTAAAAGTTTTGTTTCCATCGTTAAGTTTAAAATCCTTGCAGTCAGTTTAGGCGGTACTGGCTGTTGGCTTGCATGCAGTTTAACCTGCAGGAATTATGCCCGCTTGCTAAGAGCACTTAATTTTAACCTGCTTACAGAGAATCCTTCTGTGAGTAAATGCAGGGCCTCTTCTGCACCATCCAAAGAGATTGTGAATAGTTTTTAAAGTTTTATTTCTAGTCTAAGCCTTTATTTTCCTTACTAGCTGGCCAATGTACAGCTGCACCACCTATCAGGCCTGCATCATTTATGGACTATGGTTACTGATACCCAGGTTGAGGTTGGGGTTGCGGAGTCTCATACCAAATGTTGGGGACTGGTGCCAGTGTGGGTAATAATGATAACTGTGTTAACTGATTTATTGCAGCCAGTTAGATAGCCAGGGCTCAGGTTATTCACAGAGGTTGGTGGGGTTACTGTAACTGATATGTGATTTAAAATGCAACTGTTTAACCTTAATTCAAACCAAACCAATCACGTTAAATGAAACTACTGTATATAGCATGATCTGTATTCCCTTTTTCACCCATCCGAACCCTCCTCATGTAAATAAACTTTGTTATTGTTGTTTTGCAGATACCTATGTCACGAGCATATTATTAGCATCCAGCTACTAAATGGTAAAAATGTATAAAATGTGGGGAAATGTTATTGGGTCATGTCTGGGGTGGTTTTATGGTGTTGTGGGTGGGTACAGCATCCCAAAGGGTTGTATCAGGTTAAAGTTAGCCCACTTAAAGCTATACTATGGGTGGAGGCACTGCGCAAATGTAAAATCTTGGATAAGAACTAGTTTAAAGTTAATCTTAGGAAACCAGGCCCCTTCTAACCTTGTTGTGACCAGGCAAGGCAGGGGTAGTAGCCCTAGGAGTAGCGCCATCTAGGAGTTACACATACCTTGTTACACATCTTCGGTACATTGGACCCGGAACAGAAAAGAAACTGGAGACAGCACATCCCCAAGTTGGTGCATGCCTACAGTTACCAGAAACGATACTACAGATGCTTCACCTTACCTGTTAATGTTTGGTCAAGAGACCAGTTTGCTAACTGACTTAGCTTTCAGAGTGTCTGGTAATGGAACCTCCAAAGATTCCTACTTTGAATACACAAAACACCTAAAAAGCAATTGAAAAACACCTATCAGCTGACTGCTGAAGCTGCCGGTTAAGTCAGTGCCATCAATAAACTCACATATGACCAGAAAGTGTGAAACCAAGTGTTACAAGTTGTAGGCAGAGTTCTCCTCAGAAATCTGGGACTTCAAGGAAAGCACAAGCCAGCTGACTGCTAGTCTTCCGAACTGTATGTTGTCCTCAAAAAGTTAATCGATTTACCTGTGTATCATAACCATCAAGAATGTGGCAGGGGTATCGTCAAAACTGTTCACCGAAACCACCTTCTGCCTATTGATCAGCTCGGGCCCATACCAGAGGTAGTACCAGAGCCTGGGCCAAGATCTGCTAGAACTAGAAACTCTATTCAAGCTAGAAAAATGATGGCAGCAACCATTTTTGATCCAGTAGTGGACAATGAAACATATATACAGCCTGAATCAACAGACAATGCAAATATTGAGGAGGAAAAGGAAATATACTGTCATCAACCTCCTGCTGAAGTCCCCAGAGAAGTAGTGACTCATATGGACTGGCTACAAGCAATTAGTGAAGAGATAGACTTCTTGTATGGTGTAAACTCTAATACAAAAACCATTAGAGGCAAGTGCCACCTCAGTCGGAGATCAAGAGGCACCCTTTGCAGACATGGATGTAGAGGTCTTAGTGGAGCACTGGTCAACAAAGACTGATAGGATCCCTGTTATTCCAGGCCAGGCCCCTGTGCTGGATACAGTGCCCAGAGTATGTAGCGCACACCCTATTCCTATGGAAGAAGCAATAGTCCTCCACAACTCTAGTAGAGCGGTTAAGCCCCCTATGAAATTAACTTACGACCATTCCAGTGCCTCCACTGAAACCCCTACACAAGTGGTGCACAAGTACATGGTGCCCTTTGTTTATTCCCTGTCCCTTGTTCACCACTACTACACCGTGTTGCATGTTGGGGTTGGCAGCCATACTAATAAGGTGTATAACTGGGGTAAAACTGATGTAAATTGTACTGCAAATATGTTTGTATGTGTTTAAGCTGAAACTCACAGTGAGGAATTTGATGTCTAGTAAGATTATGTCATGTTTGAAATGCTTGATAGTTAGGAACTGAGTTAGAAGTGTTCCTTTTTTTTTATCACAACATTATTTGTCACCACCTCCATGGACCTGGCAGGGGCTACCCCAGAGGTACATTCTCCAGCACACCGGGGCCGTCATGGGTCCTGCCGGGTCCCAGTATTTTTCTCCGTTTTTTCCCCCACACCCATACCTGTGCAATGGGCACAGCAGCTGTCTCCACCTCTGTGGAGGCAGCCAAGCACCCTAGGTGGGGCCAAACCCCTCTTGTTGTGCTGATGCGTGCAGCACAAACTCCTCTCCCTGAGGAAGGTGAACAGTTCTCCGGATGCTCAATCCTTACCTCCCCCAGCCGACCCCCAAATGTCCCAAGCCTCTTCCCAAATCCGGGTCGCCTGCATGGCACGAGGTGTGGCATCCAGCACCTCAACCCTCAGCGCCACTAGGCCAGCAAGTTAGAAGTGTTCCTAAAGAAAAATGTGTGTTTAATTTTAATGGCTTGTCAAGGATGTCAAGGTTTTGGGGGGAGAGCATGTAAGCCCCCAACCCTTGTTGGGCTTACCTGAAGGGACTACGGCCACACTGAGTCATCGTTCTGCCTCCAGTCCCCATGGCTGTTGAAATTAGAACCAGAGGGCTTCTCAGTGGTCCCTGGTGTGATCCAGACCAGTGTGCCCTCTGGAGCACCACGGCTTCAGCCACAGGCATTTTTCTGTTCCTCAGCCCCATCAGATATGGGGAGCATAGATCCTAACCTGTTTCCATGCCTCTGGGTATTTGGGACATGTTGTTCAGTCTGTGGGGTGGCCATGAAGTGGTGGACCGAAACTGTAAATAAAAATATGGAAGCCATGTGTCCATATGCGCATGTGCAGCTGAAAGGGCAACTAAATTTAAAGGAGATGTGGCTCCATGGTTATAAGTGCCAAAAAGGGCACAAAAGGGGAGAATGTGTATCGGGAGCCCCAGTTGGCTATAGGGGGCTCCCATAATCTAAGTAAAGTGTGCCCTTGCTCCCATGGGGCAAGCGGAGCCAGGACAAATGGTTGTCAGCCCCTGAAAGGGCTTTTATTTAGTATTATGAGGCTAAGTTTACTGGCAGCTTAAAATAAATAAATATGGCAACCCCCATGGGACTTTAACAGTAAGGGGGCTGCTGGGATAATGTTAGGCAGCATTCTGTGTGCCTGGGAATTGGATAGCCAATCAGAAGGGGAGCTGGCAAAAGTAATAAAAGGGACTGTTTTCCCAACAAAGGGGAGCATTCCTGAGGGAGCCCGAGTGACAGCAGAGCAGGAGAGACTGCTGTGGGCTACTTAGCCCAGTAGGCTGTCATTTGCCCATCAGCCTTGCTGGCCCAAGGATTGAATAAGCTGCAGAGTGCTGTATGACAGCAAATAGCAACTGGGAAAGAACTGAACTGTGAGAGATTTGCCCAAAGTAAGATTTGAACCTGCTGTTGCAAGTTTTAAGTTTTGTGAGTTGCATCCTGGAAAAATAGACTGTTATTCTGCAGCCTGCAAATAGAGAAGTTGCAGTCTGAAGCTACAGACTGTCACATTGCCACCTGGAAAGACTTGTAGCCTGAAAAAATAGAGACTGAGCTCACTGTGATCCCCCCCTCAGAGGGGCAAGAGTTTCTGAGGCTGCGTTATTGCTTCTAACTGAGAAGTTGTGCATGCTGGGGCTAGAGACTGAGCCAAAGCTCTGCTGCTTTACCACAACAGAGAAAAGTGTGTGCCAAGCGACAAGTCTGGGGAATAAGCTGCCTGCACTGTCTTCCAGACCAATGGAGAAGAGGACCAGTGAGGAAAATGTTGAAAGGCCTGCCTGGTGAATACCACATACCACCTCAGAGGCAAAGATTTGAAAGGCCAGGTAGGTGAAGATAAGCATTCATCAGCTCTTCTTCCAGCTGCTGTTCGTCAGCAACCTGCTGCTGTAGTGCACCACCAACAGCTCCTGATATCAGGGCGATACCGCTGAAGCAAGTCTGCAAACCCCCATTGAATCTACAAACTGTGAGTACATCTGAGCTGCAGCTCACGGTAGTTCTTATTTAGCTAGAGAGCTGGTCAGGAAAAGGGGGTTACATCCTGGGCAGGACTGCACTAAGTTTAAAGCTGCACTTGGGCACTAAAGTTAAAGTTTACATCTGTTTAAAATGTATTGGGCCCCAACAAAAGTTCATTCTCCAAGTTAAAGACTGTTTAAGCCCAAAAATCCCCCACCTCTTGGAACCATCACCCCAATGTGGTACCCACCACAACCTACTGACTGATTTTTACATCTATTTGGAGGAAAGAGGGGTGCACCCGCAGGTGGGAGGTGTGGGAGACAGTGAGAGGTATATTTGATGTTGCCATTTATTATTTTTGTGCTATTTTCTCCCCTGTTCACCTCCTCTCTATAATAAAATAAAAAGTTTGTTTTTGGTACAATTTAGTATTGCTGGTTATTGGAAAGTGTATACATTTACTGTGTGGGGAAGGTACTGTGGGGGCAGTTACTGTATTTTCCTGGGGGGTGGTAACCTGCACTTTATCCACGGGTATCTGATATCACTACCCCAGGTGGAGGCACTGCGTCCTTTCTTCTCCTGTCCACTTGTGAATCCAGGCTGGCACGCCGAAGGGCCCCGGAAGCAGCCCATGTGAGACAGGGCTGCTACAGACAGCTGTCATCCCCCAAAATTGGTTGAATCGATACCCTATGGGTAGTTCTTACATCTAAAAAGGAACTTGATCTGAACTAGTGGACTTTAAAGAAAAAGCAGGCAAGCTAAAAGAGGGATTCATGGAAAGGGGGTATGACAGCTTGTTACTGGATACAACACTAGAAAAAGCCAAAATAAATGAGAGAAAAGATCTCCCCACCCCATGAAAAAAAAAAGGGGCTGGACTCCCAAACGCATGGCTCCCAACGATGTAGGAATTGCAACATGTACACATATGCAAATCAGGCTAGGGAATTTACACATCCAGTAGAGAACATCAAAATGGAGGTAAGGAAGTTCATCTCTTCGTGAGCACTTTGTGTAGTGTGCTTTTTGGTGTTCCTGTGGAATGGTCTACATTGGACAAAACATCTACCAGTTAAAAACATGAATACAAGATCATGTAAGGTGCATTATCACCAATAAGGGAATACCAGTAAGCATACACGTCAAGGATAAACATGACTCAGACCCAGAAACCTTGACATTTATGAGGCTGGAGTGGATAGCATTTAGATGCACTACAGCAAAAAGAGTTTCTGTGGATTTACAATATAAGAGTTTTGAAGCCTAGGGGTCTCAAATGGGGGAGTTTAACTGGAAACTGTATTTGTAAAAGATAAATATGGTTTAGCTAAGTCTATCTTTGTACAGATAGGCTATCCAGTGAAAGTTAAATAATGAATTTTTACTTTTTTTTCAGATAATGTAACAGTTTGCATGAAAAAATTCTCTTTTTTTCTCTGTCAAAAACCTGTCAGACGGAATGAAGGAAGTTGATTCCTGGAGCTTTGAAATTTATTTATTTCTTATACTGTGTGAATTTGATGCTAACACAGTTAAAAAATGTATCATGGTATTTCTCTTATCAGTACTGAGAATAATTTATAACGTATATTTTAATTAGAGAACAGTGTGCTGTTATGTGTTTAAACTGTGTACTACTGGCCTTTTCTAACTCCCCCCCCCCAAAACACACACACTCACACAATCTGTTCCTCACCACTTCCACTGCAGCTCATCCCAGCCTCCCCTCCCATTCAGCCCTCCTTTTCCATCTACCTACCCATAAAGGCTACCAGCAATAAATTGCATTGACCTGGATCATTAGCTGCTAAGTCGAACAATATTAATAATACTGAACATGTCACATGAACAAAAATTGGATAAGATATGTGTTTTTGTAATTTGATGTGTGGCTACATAGCTGCACTGTTAGCAGTGAAATATTGTATTATTTTCAGAGCATTACTTTTTTTTTATCTCAACTGTCAGTGTGTGCACTCCAGCCCACATAGCACATGGGCTTTACAGTGGTTTAATACCTGTATTATTAAGCAGGCATTATCTAGATTGATAATTTCAAATCAAAACCCCAATGGGCTTCATAAGATATGCCTTGATCTACAGACCCCACCTCCCTGATGGCACTCTCTGAGCAAAGCGCTGGGGTGTATGAGACCATGCGGCATTTGGCGTTGGTATCCTGACTACTACTTAGAGTTACCATTGTTGCTACTATACACTATACAGTAGGTGCTCAGTGAGAGTTCAGTTGGCAACCAGCCATGGAGGTGAGAGGTGGGAGGTGGACTGTGCTGGTCACAGGCTGTGTTTCGGTGTAAGGGTTGTAGCAGGGAGGTGGGCACTCCCTGCTAAGGTGGTGGTGGGGGTCCACTAGATCACCATGGAAAGGGGGTTATTATTAAGTCTGAATACTGATAACATTGGGGATCAGGAAGGGAGGCACTAGACCACCATGGAAAGGGGGTTATTATTAAGTCTGAATACTGGCAACATCAGGGATGGGGGGCACTAGACTATCAAGAATGGCTCTTTTCATAATTATTAATACAGGGGACATCGGGGCTGGGGAGAGGGGGGCCATGGCACATTGCCGCAAAGGGGTTACCTCTCCCAGGGATGAATTTTCTAAGTACCCTCAGAACAGCCCTGGCTGGTCTGATGGTACTTAGAAATTCTCCCTCTGTGAGAGTTCTGACAATGACACTTTCAGGGATGTGGCAGCTTGCATCTGCCACATGCCCCCTAGCACCAGGTTGCAGCCCATTTGTGGGCGCATGGGCAGCACAAGCCCTGTTTGGGGCAAGCAGCCTGAAGTTGATGCAGGCTGCCATTGTGAATCACTTCCGGTGCACCATTTGGTGCAAGGGGCATTTTGTACCATTCTTTGTGGATCAAGCCCCTTGTGCTGTGCCAGGGGCTTTGAGAATCAAGCCAACAGACTTTTGCACACACTTGCACACACCAGTGTGTGGTCAAGGAGACATATGCATGCATGAAGTTTGTACTGCTCCAGATGTCTGAAGTGCAGTAAAAAAACTTCACCCACAGCCTCTGAGAGTAGTGTGACAGTCACCATTCTCACACCCTCATATCTTTGACATCGCAGTGCATGAAACTGTGGAATGTAATGGGAGCTGGTACCATGGCTGCAAGTCCTGCAGAAGTCTCCAAAAGCCGGTGTCTTCCACAAGTGAAAAGGGTTGCATATCCAATGCCATCATTTCACTTGTCAGCTGTGTGATGTGCTGAGCTGTTGGATGGGATGACTGGTACTTACTTCTGGCCTGGAACGCTTCCACTACTGACACTGACTATGGAT
Organism: Neoceratodus forsteri; assembly: GCA_016271365.2. Taxonomy (NCBI): domain Eukaryota; kingdom Metazoa; phylum Chordata; order Ceratodontiformes; family Ceratodontidae; genus Neoceratodus; species Neoceratodus forsteri. The sequence goes on from CM028130.1 coordinate 1,162,147,187, forward strand.
GGGAGGTGCTCCATGCTTTCCAGATGGTATGCAAATAACAGGGGACTGGTGCCTGGTGGGAATGCTGGGGATGCATGGAAGACTCTTTGATGTTGAGAGGGAAGGAATGGTAGCAGCAGACAAAATAATTGTTTTCAGAGGCAGAACAGTCTGCGGCATTGCCAGTGCCACCAGTGCTGCTGCCTGCATCATCACCAGGAGATGGGTCTGATGAAACCACAGGCACTGATCCAGATGCTTTAAAAACCTGTGGTTGCTTTACTTTTAGGTGGTTCATTAAGGAGGTGATTGTTACATTTGCCAGAGTTTCCCCCTGCTGATAGTCCTACTGCACAATATACACAGTGCCTTTTTCATCTTCTTTTAGGAACATGAAATGCAGCCATACCGTGCTCTTACTGCTCCTGACACCACTCATGCAGCTTGTGTCATCAGTACCACCACTACCATTCTTTTGGCCCCCACTAGCCTTTCTTGTTTGGACCTGCATCTGCAGATTTTTCCCCCTGGCAGCACTGGTGTCCCTGCACCTGCTGTACATTGCTGTTCAGGCTGTGATGGAGCCTGCTGTACAACATGCCGAAGGGTCACTTGCCGAGTTTCTCTCAGGAGGGAGAAACTACTGTATATCCTTCTTTCTTCTGCCAGTGGGACTTTGAGAAGTTGAGTTTTTTTGGCCATCCAACTGTCTTGCTTTACAACTTTCAAGGTACTCCCATGCTCTACCGCATCATCAAAGCTGCTTAGGTTAGCCTCCACAGATGATGTATCAGTGGAAAATTCATCTCCTGGTGGAAAGTACACAGACCTGGATGAGTGTATCTCTTCCTCCTCATCTGCACTAACAATTTTTACAGTACTGGGGACAGGCCGAGAAACAAGAGGTGCCACAATAGGGGTGGACATAGTACTGGATATAGTTGTGCAGCTGGCTGGGGCCACAGTGGTAGTAGTGGCCGGTGTCACCATTAGCAGTACTGGTGGTCACCAAGATTACAGTGGCAGGTGTGGTCTCAATCATAGTGGCTGGAGTGGTCTGGGTCATAGTAGAAGGAATGATCTGGGTCACAGTGGCAGCAGTGGTCTCAGTTACAGTGGCAGAAGGGGTCTCAGTCACAGTGGCAGGAGTGGCTGGCAGGGCCACTGTTACAGCAGAAGCTGGGATGCCAGTAGTCGCAATGGATGGGTGGTGGATCAGAGCAGTGGTGGTTATTAAGGGTGAGGTGACAGTGGAACTGGTGGCAGTGGCAAGGGATGAAGAGGACACAATCACATTGGTAGTACCAGTGGCAGTTAATGATAATGTCCTCCTAGCAGCACTACTAGTAGTTAGAATTGTACTTTCATTTTTTTCTTGTTGTCGGTCAATGCCATTCTGGTGCTGGAGACTGCAGGCTTTGGCAGGGTGAAACATAATTTTGTGCGGCAAATGTGCCCTGAGCATTGGTCTGCAGTACACTCACACTTATTTATTTATTTATTTAGACAGAAGTTTGGAAAACCTTTGAGCCATAGGCTCATTTACAAAGGTACCTTGTCACAGTAAGATAAATGAAAATACACAGTATAACAGTACAACACAGTATAACAGTAACTTTCCTGCTGCTTGCTGCTCTACACATACTGCAGCTTTGCTGGAGCTGCTGGACCAACTATATATTCTAATACTATGCCCTCTGTCTGCATTGTCATATTTCTCACAGGAAGATGTATTAAATATGGAATAATACATAGAGGTATGTGGGTGTGTGTGTGTAACCTGAATTTTAGATACACTTGAGGTGTGGGATGCTACATAAACCCTAAGGGCGAGGCCCAAGGGGTTTATAAAAACATCCCACACTGAAGTTGTGTCTAAATTTCTGGTTTTATACACACACACATATTATATTATTTAATTAATGGCCAGCATTTTTATGTGTATGAGAGAGAGACACACACACCCACACACTCACTCACTGCCTTTTGTCTCTTTTTAGTAGAGAAATTCATTTAGCTTTTTTTTAGTAGTATTATTGTGGTGGGAACGTCAGTGTTATGAAGAGCTGTGGTATGGTTCGCCACGCTCAGTGCTGCCTTTGTGTGCTTTTAGCCTCTCTCTCTCTCTATCTCTCTCTCTCACCACCCCCCGCACCTTCTGCTGCCGCATTTTTACTGGTGGCTTGTATCACCTCTCACTAGAGCGGCGGTTCAGGAAAGTGGCGGGAGATGGTTCCAAAGTCAGTATCAACCAGGTGTGTATGAAAACATTTTTTTAGAGTTCATACCTTTCTTGGGTGTGAGAGAATCCATGAGTGCCACGGAATGCTCACTGTCACTGAAACAGAGCCGCCATTTTGTGTGAGATGGTTGGCCTGTCCACAGAAAGTTAAGTGACCAATGAGGTTTCTGAGGGCGAGTTTGATTGACAGGCATTGATTACAACCTCCTGGTTGTAATCGAAAATATCAACTGGGAGGTTGTAACAGACAAATAAAAGTACTGTTTTCCGTATATAAAAATGCTGCCCATTAATTAAATTTTAATTGTATTATTATGAAATATAATCACCCAAGTCACTGCAGCATTGCTGAGCTGACAAGTCTCACTTTTAGTCAAGCCTGACTAATAAATTCTCAGAAAAAAAATCATTCTTTCTAAAATTTAAAATTTTTTCTTGCGCACAAAGTCACAAACTCTCTCACAAATTTTTTTTTTTTGAAATTTCTTCTTGAGCACAAAGCCACAAACCCAGACAAAATGTCTTGAGTGCACAGATGTGCATAGACACACACACACAAACACACCAAAATGGTAGCTAATCGAAGCAATGGAAGTTAGCCGACTAGTCACACCCTACAGCTATGGTGCAGGCAGTATAGGGTAGTGGTTAAGGGCACTGAGCTGAACCTGGAGACCTGGGTTTGAATACCATCAGCTCTCATTTGCCTACTGTGTGACCCTGAGCAATTCACTTAACTTCCTTGGGCTCCCAGGTCACACCTGGAAACAAGCTCTGGCTTAATGTGCCTTTCCTGGTTAAACAATTTCCCTTTCCCCTTCCACTCCCATTTGCAGTTGTACAAGTGGCTGTGGAGGGACACAAGCACAGGTTCCTCACGGAAGATGTCTGATATTAAATTTTAATTGTATTATTATAAAATATAATCACTCACTCGCTCGCTCACTCACTCACTCACTGCAGCAATGCCAAGCTGGCAAGTCTCACTCAGTAGCCTGACCAGTATTCTCAGGAAAAAAAAAACAATCTTTAAATTTATTTTTGGACACAAAGCCACAAACTTAGAAAATGTCTTGCATACACAGCCAAGCACATACACAGAACAAAAACTGGTTAACTGAAATGGTGTGAGTCAGCCAGTTAGTCCCTCCCTACTACTTACACAGAAACATAGAATTTGATGGCAGATAAGGACCGCTTGGCTCACCCAGTCTGCCCATTTTCCTACCTAATGGATAAGCAGCAGATCCTAGTTAACCAATAGCCTACATTTGCTCAAGTGGCTGTGGAGGGACCAGAGCCCAGTTTCCTTGCAGGACATGTCTGATATTCAATTTATATTATATTATAAAATTTGATCACTCAATCACTGCAGCAATGTTGACCTGACAAGGCTCGTGAGCTAACTTGACTTGTATCCTCAGGAAAAAACAATTATTTTTAAAATTTCTTCTTAGGCACAAAGCCTTAAACTTAGAAAAATGTCTTGAGTGTATGGCCATGCACACACAGAACAAAAAGCAGCTCACTGAAGTGGTAGGAGTTAGCTGACTAGACTCACCCTACCAGCTATGGTGCACTTGCAGTTGCGTAAATGGCCATGGAGGGACCCAAGCCAGGTCGTCACAGGAGGATGTGTCATATTAAATTTAAATTATATTATCATGAAATAAAGACACTCAAGTCACTTCAGTAATGCTGAGCTGACAAGTCTCACTCACTATAGTCAAGCCTGACTACAATCTCAGAAGACAAAAAACATTTTTTAAATTTTTTCTTGGGCATGAAGCCGAGCTGCAAACAACAATAGAAAGAAAGTCACTAACAGCTGTCTGCACTTCAGTTAGACTAATTGACTTGTTCTTTGTTTCAGACAGCAACTAAGTTACAGAAAAAAACTTAAATTTCTAATCAGAATAACCTCCTACAAAACCTTATTCCCTTAAGCTGTTTAGTGTTTAAAACACTACACTGCAGCTTAAAGTCTGGTTCAGTTTTAATGTACAGTATACACACAGGCTGTGTGTGTGTCTACACGCATGTGCATGACGGGGCCTGCCTGTCTCTGTCAGCAAACAGTCCTTCTATTTTTCCTTCCTTCTCACTCTAGCAAAAAGCCTAATTTTCACACTACAGTGTAAACAAACTCTAGCCAGAGCCGATAGGGCTGTGAAAAGCTACCAAGTGACCAAAATTACACATGTGCGTAGGAATTTTTCAATGTCCGTGTGTAACATGGCCATTTTTACCAAGTGCGTAGGAATTATTCAAAGCCCGTGTGTAATGTGACCATTTTTACCAAGTGACCAAAGTTAGACATGTGCGTAAGAATTATTCAACATCTTTGTGCAACGTGGCCATATTTTAGAGATGTTGCACCAAATTTTCAATATGGCCTTTTTGGGAACCCTCCTCATGAAGAGTGCCAGTGTCACTTTGTTCACTTGTTCCAAAAGGTGATTACGCAGAGTGAATAAGTTATTCTGTGCCACAGGGCAAAAACACATTTTGGGCAGGTTGTGGAAAATGACAACTGTACTGTTTTGAAAGAGTTGTGCAAAAATGGCAATGTTAAAAATGTGGAGTGAAAATATTAAAAATTGGAAAAGTTAGGAGCGTGCATAGAAACTGTGCAATGTACACTCATAACACAGTCATTGTTTGGAACTTTTTCATGAAATTTGCAACATGAGCTCTTTGGGACCCCACCCCATGAACAGTGGCACTGTCATTTCGTGAATCGGTCCTAAAAGGTGATTCCATGCAGTGACCGCAAAATCACCTTTTGTGACTGAGTAACAAAATGACAAAGACAGTTTTCATGAGGTGGGGTCCCAAGGACCCCATTTTGAAAATTTGGGGCAAAAATTCCCAAAACTGTCTGATTTATCAACATAAGTTGAAAACCCCATTGAATGGCATTATAACAAGCTTACCTTAGATTCTTCAGTTCACGGCTCAGCTTTGAACAGTGTAGACATGTCCCGGTCCAGAGAAGAAGACAGTACTGACCTCCAGAGGTAAGTATGGGGTAAGAGGGGGTGTGTGGGCAGGTAGGTGCTCAGTGGGAGGGTGGAGATGAGATAAGGGGACCATTTTCCTTTTTACAGGAAAAAAAATGAGTGGAGTAACAACGAGGTACCGTTTTCTTGTTTACAGGAAACAGAAAACATTTGGGCACACTAGGGTGGGCTCCCAGTGTGCCACATGACTGGGGGGGTTATGCAGGATGCCAACATGGGGATTGGGCACTCCAATGTTGGCAGGGGGTGTGGGGAAGAAAAAAAGTAGGCACACTGGGGTGAGCTCCCAGTGTACCATATGAGTTGGGGGGGCACAGACAGATCCTCAGCTCAGCACACTGGAGTGGGCTCCCAGTGTGCCACTTGAGCTGGTGGAGGATGGGGGCACAGAATGCCGTGGAGCTGGTGGCAGCAAATCTTTCAGCGCACTGGGGTGGGCTCCCAGTGTGCCACTTTAGTTGGTGGGGGGGTTGGGGCACAGAATGCCATGGAGCTGTTGGTGGTGCCGCAACTGTGCATGTGTGGTACTCGCACATGCACAGTTGAGGTGAATGGCATTTTACCATTCACATGATGGTGCCAGCTGAACTGTGCATGCACGCGAGTTGTGCATGTGCAGTTCATGCACTGGAATGCACAAGTAACAGCCGAAATAGTGCAGCTGTTATTCTGTAGCAGCAAATCGTGGCGCGGGGGTTCAGGCTCCATTGGGCTTTCGGAAGGATGCTTCCAAAAGTCCAATGGAAGGTTCCACGTTCCGCCATTTTTAGAGCTACAATCCGATCCCAATAGGGCTGTAGGCTCCGCCCACAGCCCTAAAAACTATGCTTTCTAGCTTGGGATTTAGAAAGGGAACAAAAAAATGGCAAGATTTCTGATTTTTGTCTCATTTTAGTAAGTGGATGGAAGTAGATTGTTCTTTCTCAGTGGCTCAGATGTCTGTGTTTCCTGCATGTAGCTTTCATGAGAGCTAGGTCACATGACCTGCCTTTAGTAAGCTTCCAAAGTGGCTCTGTTTGGAGAGGAAGTTGTGGGAGATCTTGAACTCCCAACGAATAGCAAAATGCTGAATAGCCCCAAATAGTGCCAATTATTCTTTTTTCTTCAAGTAACAATTAGCCTAGTGTTCATGGTATTCGGGAAATACTATTCACTACTTGCACACCCCTACTGTTAGTAGAATTGATGTGGCCAGTCTAGGGTAATGAGGATCAACAAAGTCCTGCTTGGCATGCCTTGAGGACTGCCTTATTTATCAAGGGATACAGAAGGAAGGTATACAGGAGGTTCTGGGTCCTAGACCAGGAGAATATGTCCCCCAGCAGAGCACAGACAAGTCTCAATTTCCTCTTGCCCCAGAAGGTGAACCAGTCAACCAGTGTGTCCCCACTGGGGAAACCCCTGGGATTCCACTTCCTGGTGCAGGGACTTCTCATGAGATATCTCTTCTGCATGACAGAGAGCATCCACCAGCTGTTTGTCAACCCCCATAACATGGACACTACAAGGTCTTCTTGCAGAACCTGAAATCAGAGACCACTTCCACAACTCTTCCCAGCACAGTGGCAGGGAATGCATTTCCCCTTGCATGCTGAGGTAGAACATGGTGGTCGTGTTGTCTGTATTGACCCACATGATCTGTTGACCAATGGTGTGAACTCTGTCAGTGCTAAGAGAACTGCATGCAGTTCCAGCTGGTTGGTGTGAAGCCTAGCTTTGCTTGGCAACTAAACACAATGAGCTCTGTGATCTAGCAAGGCAACCCTGACCCACCAAGGATGAATCAGTTGTCAGTGTGAGGGATGGGTCTGCCCAAACAAATGTGAAGCCCTGTGACAGGTCCGGGGGCAGCAGCCACCAAGAAATGGCATCCAGCATCAGGATTGACAGGCTGATTCAGGGTTCCATGTGACTGGGACCACTGGTACACCAATTCTCACTGAATGGGATGCATATGCCAATGGAACCAGCAAACCATTGCCAAAGTAGAGGCCATGAACCCCAGAATGAAAAGACTTTCCTTGTTGTTTGTAGTGGTAGCAAGTGGCATGCTATGCCCTTGCCACATGATATAAAACCACTCATACCCAAGCATCCCTTGAACCCTCTGAATTTTTTGTTGGTCCTGGGTTGCACAGAGACTTTTCCACTCCTACCTCCCCTCCATACCTTACCGCTGAGTGGCTGCCTCCAGGTGTCCCTCAGTTTTCTCCTTGCCTCCTTGATCTGTGGCCTCTCACTACCCCCATCTGCCTCTGCAATTTTTGGGGGGCCTGGTGTGGCTTGTGGTCACTACCTTTTGCCAATTCTTGTAGCTGTTCTGCTCGCTGCATGAACTCACATGCCTGCCTCAACCCAGCATATTCACCCCATTTGAGCAACCAGATGAAAACTCTCCAGTGGCCTTTCCAGCTGCTCCCTAATGCCTGACTGCCCCACTCTTGTAGTTTTGCTGATCCCATATTTCTCCACACCTTGTTCATGCTCCCTACAGTCTGTGGATACTACAACTTCATGCCTCATGCCAGGTTTGCATTCTGCTCCTCATTTTCATTTTTCAACCAGCTACTCAGCAGCATTCTGCCTTCACATTTCACGGCTTGACAGTAATCTTCCATGCTGTCCTACAGTTCAGTCCTCTGCTTTGTCATCAGCCTGGCTAGCACCTTTCTTTTTGGTATTGGTTGATGTGTATCCACCATTTTAATTTTGTTTACCCATATCATCAGTCTCAGTGACACATATTAAGTCTCAGGTATATATCATTCAGTCTCAGTCTATGTTTCAGTTGACATGCCACGTCTCCAGTCAGTCTTTCAGCCTTACCTTCATTTGTTTTTTACCTTTGTACTCAGTGGCCATCAAACTTCACCATCTGCCTCCCACTACAGTCCTGCACTCAGATGCATCCAAGCCCTGACCATAGCTTGATTTCCAGAGATTTCCTGCCTCAGAAGCTGATAGTCTCACTCTGCTCCCTTGAAGTCCACATCTTGAGGGTGGGTCCCTCATCTCATGTGGTCCCTCATTCTCCTTCTGCCCTTTAGGTGAGAATGTCGTATGCTACAGGTGAAACTTTAGCCATACAGATCGACTCAGTGGTACCTTTTGATGTAACATTTGCAAGACTTTGGCTACCAGGGAGTGGGACCTCTAAGTCCAATGAGACTCCTTTAGCTGTGCAGACCACATCTGCAGCACCTTTGAAAGCTATTCTCCCTACAGACACCTAAGAGTCACCTGGTCTTCTCTGATTCCCCTTCCTCTTCCCTTCAGTGGTGAAGATCCATTCAACTACTCAGTGCACTACCTGCCTCTCAATGGCTCAACCTCCTTGCCTTACCCCAAAGGTCTTTTCCACTCAAAGCCTTCACTTGTTGGAGACCAGGCGAGTGCCTTTCAGCAGTTGTTCCTCTTCTCCTTTCCACATTTGTGGGGTGGTCCTTCTTCATGGGGAACCTCCTTTAGCTGCAGAGATAGACTTGTGGCAGCCTCATGGTATTCCCATTAGAGGGATAGAGTGCCTGTCCTTTCAAGAGCTGAGTCTTCACTAATTCTAACCCTAGCCTGGAGGGAAGACAACAAAGGCCTATGATCCACAGAGATGTCCTCCTTTCAAAAAGAGGGGTTTTTCCTCTCCTCCGTGCTGAAGGTCATAAAAATTCGGGAGTTTCTGCAGGAGTTGGAGTCGGTTGGTGGCTCACCAGGTCCAGATCTTACTCTGGTTATGTCTCTCCTCTCTTTGAGAAGAATGTGTTTGTCTGTCTTCCATTGTGCTTTTGGGCCTTCTCCACTAAGATGCTTCAGTTTCAGTTTCAAAGTTTATTTATTCGACAATACAAAGTATTTACGAGGCTAAAACTTTACACATTTGAATCGATTTATAAATAGGTAAAGAGAAAAAAATACTGTTTATACTCTTACTAAACAATGGTATTACACATCACCTCAAAATTGCACTTCAAGTCTTGATAGATGATTTTCAATATTTACAATGACAGGAGCCTTAATAACAGTTTGAAATCATGGTTATGATGCTAAACATTTCCCAACTACCCATCCAAACAGGAATTGAGAAGGCTAATGCCAAAGTAATATACCATAGCCGTAGTTTCCTATTTATGGATGAGCCTCTCTCTATGTTAAACCTTTCTTCAATGTTTCTAATAACCTTCTGGCTCCATATACGAACATACAAAGGAGCCAGAAGAAGAAGGCCTTTTGGTCTATCAAGTCTGCTCGTATTGCAGGGTACACAGCTTGAGCTACTGTCCCTGCCCTCCCTCTCCACACCTACCATCCTCCCTACCCATGATCCTTACCTTCCCCCATGTCTATCCCAGCCTGTCTTAAAGCTGCCCACTGTCTTCAATGAGATCACCTCTTCTGGCAGTGCATTCCAAGTGCCCAGCACCCTCTCTGTGAAGAAGTGCTTCCCAACCTTCCTCCTAAACCTCCCACCCTCCAGCTTAAGACTGTGCCCCCTCGTGTTATGGTTGCCACTCAGCTTAAAGAGACTCTCCTTATCCACCTTATTTATCCCTTTAAAGTACTTGAAGGTCCCAATCATGTCCCCTCTCTCTTCCTGTCTTACATGGAGTACATATTCAGTGCCCTCAACCTCTCCTCATATGCCTTACCCTGCTGACCCACTATCATCTTTGTAGCTCTTCTCTGAACCTTTTCCAGAAGGTTAATGTCCTTTTGGAGGTGTGGGCACAAGTACTGAACCCCATTCTCTAGATGAGGCCTTACCAGGGACCTGTACAAGGGCGTTACAATCTCCTCCCTCCTACTACTGATCTCCCTCGATATGCATCCCAGCATCTTGTTTGCCTTTGCTGCTGCTTTCTTGCACTGCATGGAGTGCTTCAGCTCACTAACGATCATCACTCCCAGGTCTTTCTCCTCCTCTGATGCAGATACTTGTACTCGACCCAGGTAGTACGCTGTCCTAGGATTCTTTTTTTTTTTTTTTTAATTCTTTATGCTTCCTGCACCAGCAACCTGAACTCTCTCCGGCAGGGCACTCAGAAAGGTCTTGTCCCATCCGCCTGAAGCCCCCAGACTCCACCTCCCCTACCGCACCACCTAGCTGACCAACCCCCCCAGCTCTGAATCCCTATGGGACAGGACCGCCGACTCATCTGACACTCTATCTACAATCTAGTGGGGCAACCAGGGAGTGGAGGGAGTGCTTCCTGTGCAGCTGGGAGGCCCAGCATTGGACATGGGGACTGACCACTGGACCTGCCATCACCTATCAGGCGTGCCAGGGATTTTCTCTTGTTCTGTCCCACCCCCTGTAGAGCTCAGTTGTGCAATGATGACCAGCGCCTACCAAGCTCCACTGAGCTCCACCTCCAGTGCCTTACAGCTGCGTCATGTACTTCCTGGCTACCCCCAGCCATTGCCAGGGGTCACTCAGGAGTGACGCTATCCCCACATCCCTCCCTAGGAAGGGACAGCCATCACACAGATGCTTCATCCCTACCCACCCCTGCTGACCCCCGAGTTCCCGGGCTCATTCCCGAACCCAGGTCATTAGGGTGGCGCAAGGTGAGGCATCTGGAGCCTTAACCCTCAGCGCCACTGGACTGGCTTTCCTGGGATTCTTGACTCCAATATGCATAACTTTGTATTTCTTGGCATTGAAGCCAAACTGCCAGATCCTGGACCAACTACCCATCTTTTCCAGATCATCCTGTAGGTCCTGTATCCCTTCAGTTGTGTCCACTCTTCTGCAGAGCTTGGTATCTTCTTGTGAATAGGCACATTTTGCCCTTACTGTCATCCCAATGTCACTGATGAAGACATTGAACAAAACTGGCCCCAGCACCGAGCCCTGTGGGACCCTACTGGTTACCTCTCTGATGCCAGATAACTCTCCCCCGACAACCATGCTCTGGATTCTGTCCCTCAGCCAGTTTTCCACCCATCTGGCCATCTTCTCCCCAACCCCAAGATCCACCAACTTCCTGATCAACCTTTCATGAGGCACAGAGTCAAAGACCTTGCTGAAATCAAGACAGAGGATGTCTACCACTTGGCCCCTGTCTACCGTCTTAGTGACAGAGTCAAAGAAGTCAATCAGATTTGTTTGACATGATCTCCTTCCCATGAACTCATGCTGCCTCTCATCCTGGAGACCATGCTCCTCTTGATGTTCCACCAACCTATCCTATGGTATGGTCTCCATGAGCTTGTCCACAATGGAGTTCAGACTGACTAGTATGTAATTCCCTGGGTCATCCTTGGGACTGCTTTTGTGGAGGAGCACTACATGTGCTGTTCTCCAGTCCTGTGGTACCATGTCTGACTCTAGTGAACTATTAAATAGGTCTGCCAGTGGCCCTGCCAGCTCCTCAGCCAGTTACTTTAGTGCCCTTGGAAGTACTTTGAATTCTTTAAATAAACCAGGGTATCATCAGCCATATCCTAATGTAACCCCCAGGTGGCACTATCCCAAGGGCTACTACCCCTGCCTGCTTGACTACGGACAGGTTGAGAGGCCTAGGTTCTATGACAGGTGCCTCCACCCAGAGGTCAGGGTTTGTAGTGGTTAGACTAGCTCAATCACAGCCCTCTGGGACACCATGACCCCTTTGGTTCCCTCTAGTGGCTCACACAATACACAGGAGTTACTGCCCAATACCCCACATATATACACTGTTCACTCATAAAGCACCACTTACCCTCGAGACAGATTCTGCAGCACGTCTCTGAGGACCCCCTGTAAAATAAGGTTAAACAACATACATAGTGAAATACAATACTGTTTCAATAAGTACCAACACCACAGGCAGTATATAGTATAACAACAACAAATCTGATTTATTTAGGGGACAGTAACACGGGAGGGGGAAATCAGGTTAATTGGTGGCATTTAATCACAGTGCTGTGCACACATACAGGGTCTGAAAAGTCACACTCTAGGTACCCAGGTTGGGGAGGGGGCCTAGCCATGTCCATTGCCCGGGGTTGGCTGGCAGGTGCAAATGGATAGGGCTCTGTAGAAGAAAATATATGCACAACACCCAATTGTAATCCGGAGCCAGATGGCTCAGTCCATGAATCAGTGAAACAACAAGAATTAGATGACACACTTGTGATTGAAAACAGGCGGCAGGGGAATACCCTAATTTGTACTCACAATACCCAAGCTGAGAACCGGATGGTGGATGTTCTCTGGATTGTCAGAAACAATAGGACATGGAGACTAGGTCTTTGTGACTGGACACTACTGCAGTTTATAGCAAATGGATTTAGTCCGAGACAAGCTGGGGTTTGCTTCCAGCTTCAACACACAGTGCACAGCACAGGGGATTGGAAATAGCGATTCCCCACAAGCACTACGCACATTCATATGTAAAAGGAAAGTACTATACCAGGCTGGCTGCACCACGATCCTGATCGCACTTACTGGAAAATACCCGGAAGCACACACAGCAGCTTCAGTTCCTGACAGACTGAGTGCGATTCAGTAATTTCTCCCGTCTTCTACAGGGTGAGCCTGGTTTCCACACTTCTGGTGCTTCTTTCTCCTCACAACTTGGATTCAGTCCAAACTGGCACTCACAACGGCTGCAGGCCAAAACTCAGGGCCTCACACGCACTTCCTGCGTGAAACTATACACTGCAGAAGCACAGAGCTCCTTCTCTCTTCACAGTCACAACTGATCTAATCTTTCCACTCACAGAGCAGGGCATTTCCTTTAGCTCCACACCATTCTGTTGGCTGGTTCGGCTGTCACTCACAATAAGACTCCATCTATTGGTGGAAAAAGGTGCCAAGGTTAAAACTACATTTCCCAGAGTCACTGCCCATACAGTCCCCTTGTGGCTGACTCAAAACTGAGAGTCCAAGTTCCGATTCATCCACAGGCTCCATTTTAGGGTCTCCCTATCATTCTGATTGGTCCAAGTCAGCTATTCAGAACCAAAATGAAAGAGCTACACTGAAACAGTTTGTGCTAAAATGAAGACACGTTAGACAAACTACATTTTCTTAGTCACTCTAAATGATTTCTGGCAAACAGTTATATCTTTCAACAAGGCTCTCTCTGCACATGTAGCAACAGCAGAGACGGAGTGAATTGACAGCAGCTCGGGCGGGATTTAAGCATTAAATACACAGTCCCCCAATACAAACTAATTAAGTCTGCAAGCAGACAGCTCTTAAAGAGACAGTACGTGGAGGCTCAAATAGCACTCACTTGGAACCACATTTAAACAGCTCAGACACCGAACACCACCCAGACTTGGAACATTCATGCAAGCTCCTGGAAGACTTTTGGGAACCCCCATTTGCAGGGGGGTTACACCCTTCCTGGCCTGGAAAAACTTGGTGTCCGTGTCAAGTAAATACCCCCATAAATTTCAATACAACCATATACATTTACGTCAAAATCACATTAGGTTTATACATGTAGTCAGCAGTCAACATATCACCTTACCAGAAACACATTTCTGAAACTTTTCAGTACATAATTTTTTTTTGTAGTATTATACACACATTGTACCATAACTCAGGTTATTACCTCCTGTACATGAAACCTGAAGAGAGGGGGCCCTTCCCTATCAGCTACCTTGGGGCTGGATGGGGCAGGGACAACATATCTAGAGGGCAATGAAAGTAACTTGGAGTTAGCACTGATGTTCAGTTTGGGCAATGAGCTAGGGGACACATACACTCCTTTATGGACAACATTGAGAGGCAAGTCCACAGGCCTCCCAGGGGAATCATAACTGAGTTTCATCACAGGCTTTACAGCTTGGCCAGTCTTTCTAGGGGGAACTGTTACAATCTCTGCACCCTGAGCCTCATTTTCAGCATTGTCCTCACTTGTCAGGGGAGTCTCCATTGGGGTAGAGAGACTAGAACTTGGGGCACTTTCAGCTCCATGAGTTACAATCTCTGAGTCCACAACACTTGGCTCACATGGGGAATTTTCTGACATTGGCAGTGAACTGTTAGGGCACTCAACAAACTCTTATTGTTCTGGTATATCACCAGTCTGTCCCAGTCCATCATTTTCCTCCTCTGAAAACTCAAACAGTTTAACCATACACAATTATTCCATATCATCTGACTTGATGCTTTGCACTTCACTTTCTGGGAGCATTGGCTCCAGGGACAAAGCTGGGGGCTTAGACAACCCAGAAGGCCCAGCTTCATCTCCAGGATTGACTAGGGGATTGCCCCAAAACAATTGACTCAGTTCGTAAGAAGGGTAGTATTCAAAGCCACACTCACTTTCCTCTGACATGGGCTGACAGTCATGTTCAACTGGGACTTGTGGAGGGGAACACTTTAACTCAGCTTCTGTAGGTGCAGGCTTTCTTTATTTTTGCTTAGCAGCAGCTCTAGTCACTGGTCCAGAAGAGGCATTTTCTGGGGGCTCAGACTCCATCAAGATTTGTCCAATGGACAGTAAATTATTTCTATGCATTGTTTTCACATCTTTTGAATTATTCTCAGGCCTTACTTTGTACACAGGCAGATCATCTAGTTTGCCCACTACAATGTGAGGGAGATGGTGCCATCTGTCAGCAATCTTATGTTTGCCATGCAGTCCCAGATTTCTTAGCAATACCCGATCTCCCTCCTGGAGTTCCTGTGCTTTCACCTTTTTATCATACCTTTCTTTGTTGGCCAGATTTCTTTTGGCAGCCATGGCTTGAGCCCATTGGTATGCATGATTTAGCTGGGTTTTAACTTTTGCACATACTGTAAATAGTTGTCAGCTCGAACCCCATCAGGAGAAACTCCAAAACATACATCTACCGGCAGTCGAGCTTCTCTTCCAAACATCAGGCGGTAGGGGAGAACCAGTGGCATCACTTTTGGTGCAGTTGTAGGCATGTACCAGGGTGATAATTTGTTGGCTCCATCTAGGCTTGTCCTTTGGGTGGAGGGTGCCTAGCATATCTAGCAAAGTGCGGTTGAAATGTTCAGGCTGCGGGTCCCCCTGGTGGTGGTAAGGGGTGGTTCTGGACTTTTGCACTCCCCACAGAGAAAGCATGTCTTTGATCAGATGACTCTCAAAGTCTCTCCCTTGATCAGAATGGATTCTTTGTGGAGCCCCATAGTGAACAAAAAAGTTTTCTACAAGTACTTTTGCTGCAATGGATGCCTTCTGATCCTTGGTGGGGAAAGCTTGGGCATATCTCATAAAATGGTCAGTGACCACCAGCATATTACTAATATTTCTTTGATCTGACTCCAAACTCAGAAAATCAATACAGACCAGCTCCATGGGTGCACTGGTGGTGATGTTAACAAGGGGGGCAGCCCTCTGGGGCAGGGCTTTCATCTGTAAACAGCGACTACAAGTTTGAATGTGTTGCTCAACATCAGCCCCCATCTTAAGCCAATAGAATCTGGATCTCACCAAGTCAGGATTCTGTCTATACCATGTGGTTGTGTAAGAACCTCAGTACTGAGTCTCAAAAGGCAGTGGGCAGCACTAGTTGTTGTCTGTCTATTTGTCCCCCTCTGTCTACTGTTTCTCTGTATAACAGTCTATTGATCAGTTTCAACTTAGGACCTTCCTTGTATAACAGTGCAGTTCTCAAATCAGTGGAGTGTAATTTGGACACATTTTTCCCTGCGTAGAGGGCTTCTAAAGCTGATTTGATCATGGGATCTCGGGATTGAGCCTACTGAATACTGTCATTGTCCAGCTGAGGCAGTGCACCAATGTCTATTGCAGAAAAGTGGCAATAAGCAGTGGGTATGCAATTCTCAGAGGGTCCCAAACAATCCACCATACAGTCCACTGCGTCTGTGGACATTTGTTCCTCCCTGTCCAACTTCTGGCAGAGTGCTCAAATATCAGGTTCTGGCAGTCTGACCCAATCATTCCAGGGAACAGGCCTCTGGTAGAGAGCATCAGCATCTATGTGGTTCAGGCCTGCTCTGTATTCAACAGCATAGTCATATGTAGATAATGCAGAAAGCCGCCTATGGCCAGTGGCATCCAACTTAGCTGAAGTCTGCACATAGGTCAAAGGATTATTGTCAGTTTTTACTAGTATCTGAGCCCCATACAAGTACTCATGGAACTGGTCAACAATGGCCCACTTCAAAACTAGGAACTCTAACTTATGTACAGGATAGTTCTTTTTGGATGGGGTCAGGCTTCTACTGGCAAAGGCCACTGGTCTCAGGCCATTCTCATGCTCTTGGTACAATACAGCCCCCAAGCCTTGCAGGCTAGTATCAGTGTGCAAGACATAAGGCTTCGCTAGATCTGCATAGGCAAGGACAGGAGCGTAGGTAAGTTGATATATAATCTCATGAACAGCAGCTTCACACTCAGGTGTCCATCTGGCTCCACATACTTCATCAGGACAGAAATATACTCTCTCAAGCTCAGAAGAAACCGACCACTTATATTTTTTGTTATTAGGAGGGTAACCTTGAGTAAGATTAAGTAAAGGATGAATCACTCTTGAATATTTATTTATTTATTTATTTATTTATCAAGTCTAGGATTACAAATACCTTTGAGCCATGGCTCTTTTACAAAGGTTCCACGTCAGAGAAATACAAATTATGGGGAACATCAAGACAGGCATTACAACAAAGTGGACATTGCAAACAGAGTACAGATTAGTACAGTTAAATACAGTTCAATAGTCCTTGATGAACTGGCGATAGTAACCACAGAATCCCATGAATATTTACAGTTCTTTTAGACTGTGGGACTGTGGCCAGGTGGTCAAGGCCTCAACTTTACTCGGGTCTGTTTCTATTCCCTCGGTGGATACTATGTGTCCCACATGCTTTACAGATGTTTGGAAGAACTGACATTTATCAATGGATAGTTTAAGGCCAAAGTCTTCCAGTCGGTCCAACAACTTGAACAATCTGCTCTCATGTTCCTCCAGTGAGCTGCCAAACACGATAAAATCATCTAGGTATACCAGGCTCTCTAACAAGTTCATGTCCCCCACCGCACGCTCCATCACTCATTGAAAAGTGGCTGGAGCACCTGAAATCCCTTGAGACATCCTCATGAATTCATAGAAACCAAGTGGACAGATAAAGGCTGTCTTTTCACAGTCTTCTGGGGCCATCGGGATCTGATAGTACCCACTGCGAAGATCCAACACTGTGAACCACTTACTACCATTCAGGCAGTCTAAGGCATCCTGAATGCAGGGCAGTGTGTACTGATCAGGAATAGTCCGCCGGTTCAAGGTGCGATAATCCACGCACATCCTTACTGCCCCATTTTTTTTCCTCACTACCACGATAGGTGAAGCATATGGGCTTCTGGATTCTTGTATTACACCAGCAGCAAGCATCTCTTGCAGATGCCGTTTCACATCATCTATGTCAGCAGGTGCCAGCCGTCGAGACCTCTCACAAAATGGCTTTTCATCATGCAGCCGGTTGTGGTGCTCAGCTCCTTGCACACATCCTGCGTCCCATTCTTTAAAAGAAAACACCTGGTCTCTCGGGGCAAGCTTTCTACTGATTTTCATCTTCCATTCGACTGGCAACGGGGAGTCACCAAAATCAAACAAGTCGGGCGTCACTCTGTCATTTTCCCCCGAATACTTGTTACTGGGTAGCACTGCCGTATCTGCACAATGTACATTAGCCAGAGTGCAACCTCTATTTACTCGAATCTGTCTATCAGACACATTATGAACTTGGACCATTACCTGTCTGGCATAAGCATGGGCTCTGGTAGGCAAAATACTTGGCTTGACCAGCAGTCCTTCCAGCAATTTCCCATCGCCTGGTGCGTCCAGTATGAGGATTTTATTCTTGACATCCTTTCTGATACGGACTTCCCCCTGTAAAGTACACTGGGCATCTGGCGCCAGAATTAGAGACTCAGGATCCTTTTTCCAGACAATTCCAACCAGTTCCTCTGAGTCCACTCCTTCAGCATCTCTCTGTGCCTCATAGGCCTTCTTGATCAAGGCCGGAATTTTCAAAGCTCTACCAGTCCTTGACTCTTGTTTCTCATAACACAACTGCACCAACCGTCCAAACATATGTACATTTGTCCCAATTAGTAGAGGAATCCCATCATACAGTCCAGTAGGGGGACACACTAAGGCCAGGGTCTCTACTTGCTCTGCCAATCCAGCCACGGAGGTAGGGAAAGATAGCCAAATTCGGATAAACCCTGAGTAGGGGTAGGCCTTCTCACTTAACCCCCATACATGCAGTCTTTCCAATGGTTGTAAGGGTACATCTGGCAAATGCTTCTGACACCAATCCTAGAACATAATTGTCACTTGGGAGCCACTGTCCAACATAGCTCTGGTGGGCATACCATTCACTTTTACTGTAGCCTCCATTGAAGGGCTCACTATTCTGGACCAGTCTGGAGAGGTGGTAGCAAGGGCCTGGGTAGATGATCTAGCCACAGAAGGTCGTGAGTTAGCATTTTTGGGACCTTCTCTGCGGTCATCTGTGCACCTCTTCACTACTGTTTTGTGCTCCAAAGCTCTCCTTGTAGCTGGCTCACCACTGTCTCTAAGTCTTTCTGAGACCAGCATTCTCTCTTCATGTGTCCATCCTTCCCACAATTATGGCAAAATATGTCTGCTGAAGTTTGGGGTGACCGAGGCATCACATTGGGGGCTGCGGCATTGGTACTATCAATAGAAAACCTTGGTGCCACCTCAGCCAGTGGTGAGTTGGACATTTGGAGAATTCTCTTCAGTTCCCCAACTTCCATAGTCAAGATATCAAGCTTTGAGCTGCTGTCAGCAGGAGATGTCTGGGGGGGGCACCCCCACTGCCATAGCGGATGCAGTCGAGTAAGAGTTAGGGTCTGTACTCGTAGGAGGAGCCTTCATAAAGAGACTATTGATTGCTTCCCTGAACTCCCTCAGCAGTTCATCCCATGGCAGAACATTGGTAGCCATCCCTCTCTAGCTGGGCCCCCCTTGGCTGACATTTGGGTCTCGGGTTCTGTCATGTGATTTTGGTGATTCCAGACCATCAGCGTCTGACCCCGCACCTGGAGCAGGGGATGTAGCAGCTACGACTGCACAGGGCTCTGAAAAACCTTCCTCCTCCTCAACTTCTTGTACCTCCTTCAACACATGGAAAGGCAAGGGACTAGATTTCCTTTGATGCAGTTGCATTTTGAGCAACACCCAGCTAGAGTGCTGGGCAGAGCAGAGTATATGATCCAGTCTTACCCAGTCCACTTCACTAGAGGTCCAACCCCCCTTTTCTAAAAATGGTTTGCAAGATTCCCTCAAATTGATCCATATAGGCCGATAACAATTCCCCCGGCTGTTGTCTAATATCTTTAAGCTTCCATTTCAAGGATTCAACACTAGTGGCGCACCCAAACACATTTTCAAGGGCAATTAGGTACTCTTGGGCTTTGGCGTCAGGGTCAGAGACCCTCAGGGAGCCAAAAGTACGTTGGGCAGGTCCCTGGAGGCTCTCCCCCAGGTGAGCCCTTTTTTTCTGCCTCGCAGCATTGCCAGTCTTGTACCGCAAGGGTAGCAGAGTCTATCCAGGTTTCCAGATCGACCTTCCCATTTGGAGTAGGGCGGATGCCAGAGAATACTTTGAGCTTATGGCAAGAGTCATAACTAATGGCAGGTACAAACATAGGGGCTAGCACTGGCACAGAAGGAGGGGCAATAATGGGTGCTTGAGGGGGAGAGGGTGTTGGGGGAGGAACGCCCCCAGGTGGCAATAATAGTTTCTTTAAATCCTCCACAGTTTTCCCCTCCTCCAGCAACAATTTAGCAAATTTCTCCTCAAAAGTTTCAGACAGTGGGGGGGGTCATTCCCCCCCAGGTCTTTACTGTCCTTAGTTATCACTCTACAAGCAGTGAGGGCTCCCTCTGTGGTAATAGTCTGCGGCACTTTGGAGCTATCTATGGGGTCCTTATACTCTACTAGGGCCATGAAAGTGTGGGTGAGCAAATCAGCATGTCGACCCACCACCACAGGGTTTTGTAAACCTTCCACCTTGGAAAGTACGCCCTGTACAGTGTCCGTATTGATACCCAGGGGGATGTCCAGGATAAGCATAGCATTTTGGGGGTCGATCTCCTCCCCAGTACACCACTCCACCAACCGGTGCACAGCCACTTCTGCCGGGGTACCCATTTATTTTTTTTTAACAGTGGTTCATAAATGTGGCCACTAGAGGAAACAAAATCCCAGCGGTGAGCCTCAAAGATGTAACCCCCAGGTGGCGCTATCCCAAGGGCTACTACCCCTGCCTGCTTGACGACTGACAGGTTGAGAGGCCTAGGTTCTATGGCAGGTGCCTCCACCCAGAGGTCAGGGTTTGTAGTTGTTAGACTAGCTTAATCACAGCCCTCTGGGACACTGTAACCCCATTTGGTTTCCCTCTAGTGGCTCACACTGTACACAGGAGTTACAGCCCTAATACCCCTTGTATACACACTGTTCACTCATAAAACACCACTTACCCTCGAGACTGATTCTGCAGAACGTCTCAGAGGACCCCCTGTAAAATAAGGCTAAACAACATACATAGCGCAATACAATACTGTTTCCATAAGTACCAATACCACAGACAGTATATAGTATAACAACAACAAATCTGATTTATTTAGGGGACAGGAATAGGAGGGAAATCAGGTTAATTGGTGGCATTAAATCACAGTATCACACATACAGGGTCTAAAAAGTCACACTCTGGGTACCCAGGTTGGAGGGCTAGCCAGGTCTGCTGCCTGGGCTGTGCGGCAGGCAGATGAATAGGGCCCTAGAAGAAAAATATATGCACAACACCCAATTGTAATCCAGAGCCAGATGGCTCAGTCCATGAAGCAGTGAAACAACAAGAATTAGATGACACACTTGTGATTGAAAACAGGCTGCAGGGGAATACCCTGATTTGTACTCACAATACCCAAGCTAAGAACTGGATGGTGGATGTTCTCTGGATTGTCGGAAACAACAGGGCATGGAGACAAGGTCCTTGTGACTAGACCCCACTGCAGTTTATAGCAAATGGATTTAGCCCGAGACAAGCTGGGGTTTGCTTCCAGCTTCAACACACAGCACACAGCACAGGGGATTGGAAATAGCTATTCCACACAAGCACTATGCACATTCATATGTAAAAGGAAAGAACTATACCAGGCTGGCTGCTCCTCGATCCCGATCACACTTACTGCAAAATACCCGGAAGCACACACAGCAGCTTCAGTTCCTGACAGACTGAGTGTGATTCAGCAGTTTTTGCAGTCTTCTACAGGGTGAGCCTGGTTTCCACACTTCTGGTACTTCTTTCTCCTCACAACTTGGATTCAGTCCAAACTGGCACTCATAACGGCTGCAGGCCGAAACTCAGGGCCTCACACGCACTTCCTGCGTGAAACTATACACCGCAGAAGCACAGAGCTCCTTCTCTCTTCACAGTCACAACTGATCTAATCTTTCCACTCACAGAACAGGGCATTTCCTTTAGCTCCACACCATTCTGTTGGCTGGTTCGGCTGTCACTCACAATAAGATTCCATCTGTTGGTGGAAAAAGGTGCCAAGGTTAAAACTACATTTCCCAGAGTCACTGCCCATACAATCCCCTTGTGGCTGACTCAAAACTGAGAGTCCAAGTTCCGATTCGTCCACAGGCTCCATTTTAGGGTCTCCCTATCATCCTGATTGGTCCAAGTCAGCTATTCAGAACAAAAATGAAAGAGCTACACTGAAACAGTTTGTGCTGAAATGAAGACACTTTAGACAAACTACATTTTCTCAGTCACTCTAAATGATTTCTGGCAAACAGTTATATCTTTCTACGAGGCTCTCTCTACACATGTAGCGACAGCAGAGTCGGAGCGAATTGACAGCAACTCTGGCGGGATTCGAGCATTAAATACACAGCCTCCCCATACAAACTAATTAAGTCTACAAGGAGACAGCTCTTAAAGAGGCTCAAATAGCACTCACTTGGAACCACATTTAAACAGCTCAGACACCGAACACCACCCAGACTCGGAGCATTTAGGCAAGCTCCTGGAAGACGTTTGAGAACCCTCATTTGCAGGGGTTCCATCAATACACCAGATATAGAGAAAAAGCAAAATGTTCATGTCCTATTTGGCTGATTTTCTGCATGTAACCACTCCCTACAAATTTGGGGTTTTCTGTAATGTTTTCCTGGGCCCCTAATGCCCACTGTCAGGCTGGTGTCCTGTCCCAGTGTAATCCAGTTTATCTGCGTGAGAGTGTTATGCTGAGCCTCCGCGCCTGTCCCTTAAACAGACTAGCTAATCTGTGTTAAGTGAATGGTCTGTGCTGGGTCTGAGCGATTTAGTGCTTGCGGCCAGCCAGACAGTGCTCTGTTTTGCTCCAATCTGCAGTTGCTACTTGTGTAGAGGGAGCTTATGTAGGAACTGTGCTTATTTACTGTTTGTACCTTGTTATATTAGAGATAGAGAATTTTGTCTAACCTGCTTTAATTGCAGCTCGTTCATTTGGATGGGAGCCACCATGTTGGGTCCAGGATTTCCAGTAATTGGACCAACAGAACCGCTGGGTACCTAAAATGAACCCAAACCCCAGTGTTCTGTGGGAAGGAAATTCTGTAGTTTGGTAGTTTTTTCAGTTGGCATGTAAATGAGCCTGGAGGGAGAGCCCGAACTGTGACTGACAGCTCCTTCAGCCAACCAAACCTTTGGATTTACAAAGGAAATGCCCAGTGTGCCACGAGACAGTGGATCAGTTAGAGTTGGAGGTTGAAGTGTAAACAGCTCAAACTTTCAAGCAGCTGCTCCCTGAAAGAAGCATAGGGAAATCAGCAGGAAAGAGACCCAGCTTGCCTCCCTGCCACGTTCTCCTGCTTGAGACTGCCTATAGTAGGGGAGCACAACAATACGCTCCTGACAATTCGCACCCTGATATTTCGCTCCCGACAGTTCATACCCAAGTCAATTCGCTCCATTAGCAACCCGCTCCTGCCTAATACGCTCCCTGACGTGTGTTCAGTTCAGTACCAGAAACGAATGAATCAGCACCAAATTAAATCAGTATCAGCAGCTGACTAAACAAAACGAAAGAAAATAAATGAATAAAACAAATCAGAACTAAAGTATACGCTCCTGTATAACACATTCCTCATTGTGTGTTCAGTACCAGCAGATGAAAACTTAACTAAACAAACCACAAACCCTTAGTTAAAAAACACCCAATGAATGAATCAGCACCAAATTAAATCAGTTCCAGCAGCTAAAAACTAAACGCTCCTGCCTAATATGCTCCATGTCGTGCGTTCTGTTCAGTACAGGGTCGGGGGCATGAGTGTGTGCACTAAATCTGTAAATTATGGTTGGCTCATCATAACTGGTGGTGTGCACTCTGGCATTACAACCTTTTGGTTTCTGGACCGCTTTTTTACACTGCCAGATTGCTTTACCTTGGAATCCGCGCTTGTGATGAGTGTAAAAATTACACTTGTCGACCAGCTTCTTCTTTTGTCTCTCCAAAGTAAGAAAGTGGCAAGCCATAATTGCAGCAGATAAGAACTAAGCAAACCTGATGATAACTGGGTGCGTGAATAAAATTATTTAATTAATTGATGCAAGCTGTAACATTTAAGTTGATCGGGAACATTGAGAACATTGCAATTTTGTAATTACAGTGCTGCAGTAGCTGTCAGATTACTGATCGAAGCTCAAACAATTAAGCAATTGCATAGATGTCTGCTTAGGTTGCATGTAATGCACAGACTTTCACAGCAGGAGCGAATCGGTGAAGGAGCTAGTTAGAACGGGTGCGAGTTTTGCGGGAGCGAGTTGTCAGGAGCAAATCTGGAGGGAGCGAATTGACAGGAGCGAGTTGTCATGTACCCCTATAGTAGAAGTTGGACTTGTCTGATTCCAGTCAGGAACTGCGGCAGAAGAAAAAAAGAAGTTTGTTAGTGCTACTTGCAATTTGGACCAAAGACTTGCTCCTGAAGCAATCTGCCCAGCTTGTGTGCGAGACATACTTGGATCGAAAGGTTTGCTCAGTAAAGCTGCTGAATTGCAACCGTACTATATCAGAACTGTATTCTGAGGTAGCTGTTGAGTTAAATGTGCTGAATGTGTTACATGGGTCGAGACCTGCTTACCTGTGAATGAACAAATCCACAATAGGGAGCGCATAAAAGCGAATAGCACCAAATAAATGTAACATTAAGGTGAAGATTATGAAGAGCGTTTATAGTTGAAAAAACACTCGAATTTTATTGCAATAATCACTAGTCTTCACATATAAATAATAACATCTGGTGCAAAAAACAGAGTGCTGTAACAGACAAACCACCTGTGAATGAACCTGTTAAGCCAGCTGGAGGCTTCACCAGCAAAAGATCACGAACTTTGCGAGGTTGCTCATCCTGCCTGGGCTTTACCAATCCGGCACAGACCGAATATCCTGCATCAGAGACTGTTTCGGAGAGAGACTGGCTTCAGGGATCTAGCCCCTGTGCAACAACAGCTCACAGGTTGCGGCCACCTGGAGGAAAGGCCATGAAGTAGAGGTTTGTCATGTTGGCCCTGCTTCCCCGTGCCCATTAGTCATCACCACAAGGTCTACATATCGCCTGCCTTGCAGCAGATTCCTGGTAGCGTGAGTACAATCAGGGTAACTCCCTGAAACGAGTGTTTAAATCATCATGTGGTACCATGTAATTGTTTCAGATTCTTGTGTTTACAAAGGACTAAGCTAGCCAGCTCGGATTATCAAGGTTTCTCTGAACCCTGTGTAACCAACGAGTCTGAAAGTTGTTTATGCCGTAAAGTGTATGTTGTTTCTATATCTTATGTACTTACTGCATCAAATTGTTGATTATTTCTACTTGTTAATGTTACTACTGTTTGTACCACTGTTGATACTATGTTTAATGTCCATCTACTATGTTTAATGTCTATCATTTGTGGAATGCTTTGATTCCCCGGGTTGCCACTGAAAAAGGGACTGTCTTGTCTCAGTGGGCCTACTCAGTCATCAAAATTCAAATAAAATAAATAAATAAATAAAATTACAAATAATCTGTTTTTTTGCATGTTAACTACCTTTCTTTACACCAAGGGCCCCAACATCAGCTGCAATGCCGGTCACCCACAGGCAAAGCCTCTGGCTAGCCAGACTTACCATCCTGGGTACCTAGTGTTGTGTGACTGTCCACTTGGGACAAAGTTTGCATGCAATCCCTGAACTAAGTCAGATTACAAATCATTTGCCTAGATTCACACCCCTTCCTTGTTCACTGCCCCTAAATAAACCTGATTGTCTTGTTTCACATTTAACCTGGCTAGTGTGCATATTATTAGTAGGGTTACAGTATTAACCCTTAGACTGTCAACAGAATTAGAATATATTGGAGTTCTGGAGTGATATATCAGTCCGCGGCCCTTCAAGAGTTAGTTCAAGTTCAAGTTCAAGTTTATTGCAGGAAAACTCCATTGAGCAAGCTCATTCACAAGGAGGTCCTGTAAAGTTAAGAGTGTACTACTGTATTGCTGACCTTACTTTACAGGGGGTCTCCAGGGACGTTGCTGCAATTCCAGCCCTGGTGGTAAGCGTGAAGGGTGTGTGTGTAATATTGCTGTTTTATACTGACTGTAAATTCACAGCTGTGTTAAATACTGGGCCACTAGGAAGGCGGGTGGGTGGCTATAGCTTCCCAGAGGGCTATAGCAGAGTAGATAGACACCCCTATACCATTTGTCTGGGTGGAGGCACCTTATTAGTGAACCCAGGCCCCTCAACCTGTGCATAGCCATACAAGCAGGGGTAGTAGCCCTCAGACTAGCATCACCTAGGGGTTACATGCACTTTATTACTTCCTTAAGGAACTTAGCCAGTACAGTGGGCTGCCTGATATACATCAAGTGAAGTAATATGTGCAAGCCATCTTCTAGAATATTTGCACAGGGCTGTAAAAACCTCTCTGTGTAAAATTTCCTCCATTTATTGTACAGTGGACAAAATAGTATCACGTGTGAAAGAGTTTCTAAGTATCCTCTACTGCAAGGACATGTATAATTTGGGAGGTCTCTTTCCATCCTGTCATTCCTATTTTCTGTCCAAGTAGTCTGAAGCAGTTCTAATCTGGCCTTAGTTATGATTTTTTTATGTTCAGAATGAATAGGTAAAGTCAGATGAATCTCCAAACAATGTAGTTTTTTATTTAAAGAAAGCCACTGAGCTGCTTCAAGTTGGCCCACTAATTCCAAGACTTCTTGAATAGCTTTATTGAAAAGACTTAGTTTTATCCTTGTTCTATGATTCTGAGAAACTGTAACCTCCTTGAGAAAAAGGAGCCACAAAGACTCAAGATGGACCAAGGCCAGTATATCTATTAAAAAATGAAGCCAGGGAAATGTAACATCCCAGTTCAGCCAATGTACTTTCTCTTTCAAGACCCATAGGGCTGGAGGAGTTACCTCTACATTTATTACTCTGAGCCAATATGAAATTGATCTTAAAGTGGCCAGTGTTTTGATAGATATCCTACCTAATTCTGCATGCACTGCGCAATTAGGGCCGGCTCTTGGAATTCTTAGTAGGGCCTTGTAATATATACATATTGTGTGGTCTTCCACTAATGCCTGTTGTCTGGTGCCTCCCAGACGACTGCCCCATAAAGACTAATAGGGGTCAGTTTCATTTCTGCTGCTCTCAAGGCTGATATAATTGACCATCTTCTGCATTTAAAATTAAATTTGAGAAATCCCCTAGTGTTGGCTTATACCTTGGCTGCTTGGGCATTAAAATGATGAACAGTTTCCTATATAGTATAAAGTATTTCCCAGATAGACATATTTTTTTACTTAATCGATTTTCTTTTTGCCAATAAAACATGTATAGTTTTATTTTGTGCCAAGTGCCATCAACTTGGTCTTGGCTAGATTGATTTTTTATGTTAGACTTGTACATAGTTCCTCTAATTAGCCCAGTTTCCACTGAATTCCAATTTTTGAAAGAGAAAATCGAGTAAGATCATCGGCCTAGGCCAAAAGGGGGCACTGTTTATCCTTTATTTTTGAGGAGTGCATGTAACCAGTGGGTTACCCCAGGGGTCAGGTTGGTGATATTTTTGTGTTATTAGCGCTGTGCGGTGCTTCCATATATAACCCCCTAACTGGGACCTGGGCTCGGGGAGAAAACTGCTGCTCGGTATTTTGGCTAGGTTTGACTTGTAGTCAGGGGCACCCAAGTAACTCTGGACACAGGAAGCAATAACTGAAATGTCCAATACCAGAAGTCGGGATTCTAAAGTGTGGCTTTTATTCACATCTAACAGAATAACAAAGCATAGATGACCCCCCACGGGGCTACACTCCTGGTAATGCAGATTTATGGAGATCAGAACACATCCTCTTTACACTGAAACCCTCAGGTCTCGAAACACTCTGGGCACTCTGCCCTAACTCAACTCTCTTTCAGTTTCCCTGGCTCGGCTCCATTGCCAACCCTTTGGACACTTTCCATACAGCATGGAACATTTACTGGTGGCTTCCTAAACCACATATGAGCACTTCTGGCTCCATCAGGGAATCTTCTTCATCAATCCCACATCTGGGTACTTTCCTCAGGCACTGGCCAAGTACCTGAGAGAAAGCAACAGCTGTCCCAAAGCAAACCCGTAGAAGTGAATTTGGTTACTACTGATGGGGGGGGTCTCCCACCTCTCACTCCCATAATTCATACCCGGCCATTTCTCTGGACTGTAATACCTCATCCTTAAAACACTTTGCTAAGTAGATTCTCTTTAAATATATGCCACATCCACTCTACTGTTTTTCCATCCCATTTGTGCTGAACTTGAACATACTTAAAAAAATGGCTGTGTCCATTACTCTAGACCCCCCCCACACACAGAGTTAGGCAGTCCAATCCCCACATCTTCCAAACTGTACTTGGCTGTCTTTTCCTGACCCCACAGTAACAGTCACTTTAGTTTCATCTTGTCTTAGGTGAAAACACATTGGCCCTTTAGCAGAGTGTACTCACCCCTTGGTTGCAGGTGCCCCAGAAGCATTGTCTCTTCCAAAGAAATCTCGTCCAGAACTTCTGGTGCTTCAGCATGAACTTAAACTCAGGCAGCTTCTTGTTTTCTAGCCAGACCAGGGGGTTTGCCCCTGAAAAACTGACTGATTCCTTCCCCCCATCCCCGCAGGGATGGGGCCCTGAACTACTGAAAGCGGTCTCTATCACTTCACTTGGCTATTCTTGCGTTCCTCTCCAGGTGAGAACACACACCTCTACAAAACGAAATAGCTCTTTGACAGAGCTTAGAACTCTGAGGGCCTGCTTACAGCAGAGCACCTCCTTCCTCTACTACAGACTGCAACAGACTCACTTCAGATTCCCCAACGTTCTACTCTAACCTCCAACTGCAACATTCCAGTATGGCTTATGCAGCTGCAACACAGCAGAGACTGAAAACAGAGCAAGACAGAGTGAAATCCATTTAACTAGAGTTTCACTAGCTTCCTGTCCCTGCCTGACACTAGGTCTTACTAGGGTTCGAGTAACCCCGGGTAACAAGGGGGGGTTACATGCATATTTGGATCTAAACAAATATCAGCTAAATGATTTATATATAAGTTGGAAAGACATGAAGCCAAAAGGCAGCCCTGCTTAACCCCAGTGTTGGATATCAAATGTCTGGATAAGATTCCTCCATTACTATACTGCACAGTAGATACATTATTTGTGTATAGTTGAATTATTGGAATAAGTAATGAATAGTTAATACCAAATTTAATCAAAGTTTGACATAACAGCAATCTGTCCAATGAGTCAAATGCATTGGAACAAATCAATAAAAACAGTAAATGATCTGGTTTTCCTTATCCTAATATATTGTTCAATTGGATGTATAACAAAAATATTGTCTCCTGTCGAGCAGTTTTTCCTGAAGCCTGCCTGAAATGCAGACATGAGATTATCTCTTTGTGATTCAGGTTAGCACTCTATTCAATATTATCCTAGCAAAAATCTTTGTAATGGAGTTAAGAAGGCTAATGGGTCTGTAATTCATAGTGTCCGCAGGGTCCCCCTTTCTTATATATTGAGTCTATTATAGTTTTGGTCTATGAATCTGGAATAAACCTGTTTTTTAAACATTTGCTGAACAAGTTTGTTAAAACCAGAATCCAGATATTCAAATGTGATTGGTATACTTCATTAGAGGATGCCGTCGGGGCCAGGAGTTTTTTTCTTGAACAGGCCATTATGGCATCTTCTACTTCACCTATTAGTACCATAAGGAGCAGAGCAAATTCATCTAGATTTTTTATTTCAGTCCAATTTGATTAGGAGACTTGCTCATTGTAAAAAAAAGTCTTTGGAAATGGGAGACCCATGAACCTTCCAGGATAAATGTGGGAATCGAATAAGAGAAATTACATGACCCCATAGCCACAAGCCTCAAAAACTGTGCACCATCCCCTGAATTCAGAATATCCATCATTGTATCCCGGCATTTTTCCTGAAAGAGCTTTTTCTCTGAATGTAGAGCGAGAGATTATAATATTGCCTTACTTTATTTAGTCTCGCTACATTCTTTCTGGAGGGATTCTTTTTAACCCGTTGTATCAGTCTGGTCAGCTCTTTTTTGGCTTGTCTGCAATTATTGTTGAACCAGATCTCTATAACCGGAGGGGCACTTTTTGTATCTATATAAATAGATTCTTTAATTTGAGAGTATATGGTCCTTAATTCTTCATAAGCTTTCTGGAGAGGAGGTTTCCTTCATTACATATGCAAAACGATTAAGTATATCCTACCTCTAGATCAAGACATCTATATCCTGTATTTTCCAGAACTGAAGACTTCTTTTGTTGTTACTGTATTAAGTACAAGTCCAGAAGAATGGAATTGTGCGGCTGTTCTAGGGGAATCACCTAGGACTTTGATTTTTATGATTAAGGAGGCATGATCACTTTCTGATCACATTAGAATAGTCAGGACTGCAAGCATGTCAAAGCTATCAGGAATTATAATAACATAATCTATTTTATTTCTCCCATAAGGTCCAAAATGAGTGAGATTTCCTACTATATCTCCTATTCTTCTTCCATTTGCCACTTTAAGATTAGTGGCAGTTGGGAACTACGTTATTTTTTTTACCACTTTCGTTTAATATAGGATCTGTATAATTTCTTGTTGGGATATTCACTAGGGGAAGCATGTCACTAAAATTATCTGCATTGTCATTATGGGTGATTCTGGCATTTAGATCACCCACCAAGACAAAAGAAAAGATGCACTGGGATACTGAAAAAGTGTATCTGTGGTGCTTTTTGTTAGGCAGTCCTAGAGTTCTTCATTGTAGAAAGGAGTTACTCTTGGGGGGGGGGGGATATAACCACATATAATATCAGTAAAATTGACATGTTATCAGGGCAAAAAGCATATTGTCATTTTTGCTGAGAATTTTAATCATCTTAATATCTTGTACAATCTTTATATAGATTGGCAGCCCTCTAGAGGCTGTCTCAATTTTTTTCTGTTTAATTGCGGGTGCACTTATTAAGAAATAATCAATTATATTTATATCTTCATAGTCCCATGTTTCCTGTAGGCAAATTAGTTCATGAGATTTAATCAAATGAATCTGGTCATAATCTCCCACTTAATTTACCAACCCTGCAATATTCCATGAGACCAAAGAATAACCCCCTGTTACTGTGGTAATAGGAATAGCATCCACATCATTTTTCTTTAAGTCAGTCAGCCTGATGAGGAGATTTTGGTTATGATAAAGGCTCTGCAATACCACTCCTTGGGCTGAGTATAAATTGTCCCAGCCTACAAAATATATTTCAAATTCCTTCCAACAAGGGGCTTTTTTCCATGATTGCTTCTAGCAATGCTTTTCCCTTTTGATGTACAGTACGTCTGTTTGAGTTTGCCTTATTTCCCCCTTAACTCTATATACTGATATCACTGATCCAAGCTCAGTAGGAATCGTCATGGCATTGTAAAACAGGAAACAGAGTGCTGCTTTTAGTTTCCTTCCATTCTCATCTTTAAGATGGTCAATACCAAAAACTTGAGATTGTTTTTTTATCTCCTTCGAGTTAATTTTCTTGAAGTCCCATTTTAAGGTTTTAATAGTGTTTGTAACCTCTTCACACAGTTCTAGTCTGCTGATCATGTGATTACCTGACCCAAAAAAACAGAATAGTGTGCCATTTTTTGTGCCAAAATTTCTAATCTTAGATTATGCAGGGTATGCATTCTGGCCCAAATTTTGCTCGCATCTTCAATTGTGCCCAAAAGGGCATAGACTGGTTTACTAAATTCTGAATGGTCTCTAAAGATTCCCAGTATTGTTTAACTCTCTTCTTTCAATCCTAATTCAGCTTTAACCAGGTATTTACAGTAACTAATTCATACAAGGATTCTTCATTTTCATTATTTTTAACATAAATCCCTAAAATTCGTAAAACAGCTTCAATCCCCCCCTTCAAATTGATAAGGTGCTCTTTATTTGTCAGCCCATCTCCTTTATTATTTTCCTGTGACATTTATTTATTTGCTATCTGTGTAAATTGTTTATTTATTGTTTATTGACTGAGGGACCCTATTTTTGTGTCCTTGTTTCCCTTTTGTGATAATTGCTTTCCCCTCTTGCTGTCATTTCTCCTCACACCCTTAAGAGCTTCTTCATTATTTAGAGCCTCCCCCAAATCCTGTACCCCTTCATTCATGCCTGTCCCTATTGCTTGTTCCCTTTTCCCCTTTTGCGGCATGCATTCCACCTCAGGGGAGCTTCCCAGTATTACCCTATTTGTGGTCTTAGCCACTCTCTGACTGGCAGATATATCTGTATTTTTGTTCCATATCTCTTTTTCCTGTTCCTTTTCTTACAATTATTCTTTGTTGTTTTTATTTTATTTTTCAACTTGCTCAATCCTTTTATTCCTCCTTTTACTCAAGGATTGTTTTATTTTAGTTATTTTGCTCTCCTGTGGAATATGGATACAGTTTTTTAGAACACTATCAATAAGTACTTGTTCCATGACTGTAGAGGATGGGGGGGGGGGGTGTTTTCTTAAGATGGTGAGTGCATCCTCAAGTCTAGCCCCATTATTTGCCACATCCTCTCTTAAGGTTTCTGTTTCATTCCTGATTATAACTAATTGCTCCATTAGCATCAAGAATGCAACATATTGTGTTTTTTTTTCATAACCTTGATTATATCTGGGCTTAGATAAGAGGGAAAGTAAGTGAGTGAGTCATTGAACATGTGGACATTTTCCTCCTTGCTAAGATGTGTATGCTGGATTTTATCATCACTAATATGGGGAGGGTTGGAGTGAAGGGTATCTTTGTTCCTATATATGTTTATGTGTTTGTTCTGTTGATTATCAAGTTCTTTCTCACCTTGAATTGTATTTTGTAACTATTTGATCACTTCTGTAAGGTCTTCTAATTTTCCTACCTTGCCAGATTTTCTAGAAGTGGAAGGATTTGAAGAACCATTATAACAAACCTCATGAGAAGGGAGTGAGATAAAATTGAGGGAAAAGTTGCTCTCTAAATCTTGTCAAAGAGCTAAATTTGAGCATCTATACCATTCTTCTAAAGGGTCAGTCATATCCTTGTCTAATTCCTGTGAGTGGTGACCATAATAGAGATTTTTGCTCATATCTGTGTTCGTATTCTTTTCTTGTTTCCTTTACATTTGTTTTATCATGCTTGTCTACCTGAAAAAAGCTTTTGCCTTGTCAATTAGGAGCAGAGGTTTTAGCTGAAATATCTTTATCATAACTCTTAGCGTTTACCTTGACAAACATGCTGGTTATTTTAGGCTGATTTTTCCCTCCCTCTTAATAGATTTTTTTCTTTTTCTTTTCTTCCTTGTTATCAGACTTTTTTTCCTGAGACAAAACAGCCTCCACTTCTGCCTCCTCTAACTCCTGTTTTTTTTTTTGTTTGTTTGTTTTTTTTAATCTGGCTCCTTGTGTTAACCATCATAAATTACAATTAGTACAATGTAGATTCTGTGCTAATCAATATTTTACAATTATATCTGAAGTCTCTACACCAATAAAAAAAAAGATTAATATAAATAGTAGCTGCCCAAAAACAGAGTTTAAACTCTGAAGTGCAAAGATGAATATTCCTTTCTAAATGGGCTATAGGCCCAAGAAACAGTAAAAAAATACTTCTTAAAGTCATCCATTGTAATTGGCTTTAGTCTTTTTAGTGCAAATCTGCTAATATATAGAATTGTGCAGTACTAAGATCTAATATTAGTATACAATGACAAGAAATAATGCTGGTGTTTGATTGGTCAGTCTGGGACTGGACCTGTGATGTTATCCCAGTATAACATCATGGATCTAGTCCCAGCACACAGATGACCACATCAAGTGTCTGAATCACTCAACAAGCCAGTTCTCCACTCTGCAGCCCATTACACTGATCATCGCTCGGCACTTGCCTTTAGTGTCCCTGGCTCCTTAATTGTTAAAGTCAACTAAAATCCTCCCTCCCAGCAAATCACCCCAGCACAAAGAATCTACCCATTATTTTTTCTTCTTTTTCCTTTCAGACCCTGGAAAAAAAGAGTGAGTAAGCACCCGACCGCTGTCTGCCAAATGGGAAATAAGCAGCCCCCCCGCTCCCTGTCAGTGTTACTTGTGAGTCTGCCTCTCATTTTCCTGGTATAGTTGCCATGTTTTTTGTACCAAGAGAACAAAAGTAACTGAAATAAATGAAGAAAGCATCACTCCCCACTGCCAAAGTAAAAGAAAATGAAGCCCTTACCACCGCATTTTAAATGACTTCTCACACTAGGCAGCACGGTCATGCAAGCGTGTGCAGACTGCAGTACAATAACTGCCACACTCACTTCTGACACACTGTGCCCAGCTCAAAAAAGGCACCCACTTGGTCTGCTAAAGAGCCCCCCCCCAGAAAAAAAACAACAACAAAACCCAACAGATTTAAGTAAAGCTGCACTGTGAAAAGGCACTATTCAACAATGGAATCACTTGCCATCACGCACCTTCCCTTCATGCTTTGCTTGCTACTGTCTTCTAATCCACCTACTGAATGAGCAGATTTTAATTCAAATACATTTTCTCCCAGTAAACGCCAACAGTGTCTTTCACTCTAACAGGACAACATGAGGAAACATCGGGGGAAAAAGATGCACAGGGCAACACAGTGATAAAAACAGAGCATCCTGAGAGAAAGAGAGAGAGAGAGAGAGAGAGAGAGAGAGAGAGAAGACTAGCAGCAGCATGGGGATACAGGGAAGCCATATAGCTGCTCTGCCACCTGCTGGACAAGAGAGAAGCCTCAGACTCTTTTTTCAAAAGGTATACCTCCCCTAAGAAAAAAAAAATTAAAAATAGCTTTTTTAAACAAATTTTGTTTCCATTTTCCTTTTTTTTTTAACTAAAGGAGCCATTGTATAATAGGAAGAATGCACTCCAGGGTGTGTGTCATGCTGGGATAACGTCACTTCTCAGGTGTTGGATGTATTCAGCCTGTGGCCTTGTCCCCAACCACCTGAGGCATGGTGTTATCCCAGCACGACACACACCCTGTCATGCATTATTCCTTCATTTTATACTCTAGGCAAAAGGAAAAATATATACAGAATCTTTAAAAGTTCACCTAGGGCATCAAACAGATAAATTTAATTAAAAGTTCAGATCATTTCACTCTGTACTTGCACTCTGATCCTTGTTGATAGCAGCAACAATTTCTTTCACTTGTGACATCTAAACAATCTGTCTGTACGGGAAACATTCCCTCAGCAAAGTCCTTGTGAATCCTCTTAGTACACGGTAGTTGAGTTCCCATCTCTTTAGTTTCACCTTCTGGCTTCTTGAAGAAAATTCTTCAGTTTGATAGCAGGGATGGATGGGAATCTCTGGGATATTGGATCGAGCTGGACCCCAGCAGTTCCATGAGGAATTCAGAGAACCCTTATAGGCCTGCAGTGAATACCTTGCCAAAATCAAGTAAAAAGGTTAACTTTACAAAAAATCATTGCTTAGCATTAATGTAACCCTTCTGTTCAAATAGTTATGTAGTAAACAATTTTCTCTACAGTATTCCCTATAAAACATGTATCAGTGTAATTTCAATAACAACTACAACCTAAACTGTGATGTCATGTATACTGTTGTATTCATTAATTTATTTAAAATATAAAGATCTGGGGTCCGATTCCAGGTCAAATGTCACAACTCACAGGCGTATGCAAGTTGCGACATTTGCCGCTACTCCAGGGACCCTTCGCCATATTCCAGAAGTGGCAGGGTCCCAGCGCATATGACTTGTGAGTTGCTGCATACAGAGGCTAATGCCTTGGGCATTGCGTAACAGCCCTGCATGTCACAAGTCGCAGCCCACTGTGGACTGCCCCCCCGGAGTCCCCCCCACCCTGGAACAGCACAGCACACACCAAGGGGCATGGGGGAGCTGGATATGTGGCACAGGGGTCTGGGGGTCTGAGGGCACAGTGGAGAATGGACCCCCGAGGGTCCCAAACAGTCGAGGGTGAGGGACATGGTCATGTTCTTGGGGGCATGAGGAGCACAGCGGGACCCTTTCCGTGGTGCTGTGGAGTGGACATCCATCGGATGGCACAAACATATGCTCCTTAGACAATCTCCGAGATGTCCTAAGTTAATTCTGCCAGTGCAGCTCCTGGAATTGCAGTAGTAGGTTATAGCAGCCACCCTTCTGGAATAGGGTACAATTGCTGCCATAACCCACCCCTGTGCCGTGTCGTTGCAGGTTGCAGCATAGTGGGTGGCATATCCCATGGCTGGCATAGCCCACAGTTAAACATGGCACAAGGCGCCTTTTGGAATAGGGACAGGCGTAACGCATGGTGCAAGTCACGAGTTACGCCATGGGGTTTGGCGTACCTCAGCTTGCACCGGCATATGCCGTCCTGGAATCAGGCCCCCTGCAATTTACAAACAGCATTCCATTGAAAAAAATTCAAGTGTGCCATAAGCAAACAGCATTTACTCCTCAGGCACAAAACTGAATATAAATAAACAGGTTGGCAACCTTACTCACTGTTGTCCTAAATAAAGTTAAAAAACACAAACATAGGAACTGTAATCCAGACTGCTCTCTTGGTGTTGCTTCGAGATGGTGATCTGACTAAAAAATGCCCATGCATGCACTTTATAGAGCAAGATCATGTGCATGTAAGCGCGTGAAAGAAGATAAAATAAAATATATTTATCTAAAAAAATTTAAACTATTGAGAAATGACTATATAATAATAAAGACAAGCTCTTCTATTGATGTTTGATTCAAGATGTGACTTTAGAGTAGCGGCTATCCCCAAATAAAAATAAAATTAGGTAAACCGCTCTGGAAAGACAGCTCCACAGTATGTAACTATATGTAATGTTTACAGTTAACCGAGATAGCAGTAAAGAATAGTTAAAACTTTTTTCATCAGCTTTTAAAATTGCCAACTTTCCTCAATGCAGGGAGAAGTTTTTCAGAACAGGAACACCATCTGTCAGTCATTTCCCTTTGTGCTTGTCTTGTCTTGTGGATGGCCCCCAGCAGGGCTTCCTACTGACCTCTGGCCAGGCGGACTCACATGGCCACCTTGGGACTCCAGGCACCAGCAGGAAGCAGGCAGCAGCTGAAAAAAGAGAACACCGAAATAAGACACACAAGATAAATTGGGAAGGCAGCTAGACCTCAGGGCAAATGTGAGCAAAAAATGCTATCCGTTTAAACACCAGATAATGGTGACATACCTTTTTGTAACCAGAGTAACACTTTCTAGCTACCCTGCTCTTCCACAGCAAGACAGCATGCAGTGGCACAACTCTTCCACTACATGTAGTCAAGCAAAGCAGGTTTCCAGGAACCATGCCTTTGATCCTGGGACATTGTCCTGCAACACATCAAGGGGTTGGAACCCTTTCATCAGGGTTCCTGTGTTCTTATGACATACTGACAGGGTGGTAGTCCACATAGTGGGGACAGAGAGAGAGTGTAACCCATAGTATACAGTAGTACAAGTACCACATACTACTCAGTCTTCAGTCAATTCTAAACCTACTCACCCTGTGAATTAAAAGGTTTTGCCTATAGTTTCGAGGGGCAGCAAGTGACTCACATCATGCACCCCCCCACCACAGTATAAAACTGTGCATGTCCAAGCATCCCATGGATGTCAGAACTTTTTGTTGACACATTTCCCCTCCTTCTGCAGCACCCCTCTCTCCTTGGGGCTGTGCCTTCTTCCCTGAGGTGCCTTGGGACCTGGGACCTCGTCCTGCTACACTTTGAGGGGCTGGAACCCTTTCATCTTGATTACTGTGTCATTATGACACCTCAACAGGGTGGTAGTCCCCACAGTAGGGACAAAGAGTGCATAAGTCAAAAAAACACAGTTGCACAAACACCATATACTACTCAGTCTTCAATCCTAAACCTACTCATAAGATCCCAATGACCCTATGAAACTGTAGAAAGTCCTGGGGCAGGCATAATTTTCCAACCAGAAATAAGAGGGCAAAGGTGGAGAGGTCCTCTGTTCTGTCTGGGAATAGTCAGGCTCCAAGTTGAAGAATGTGCAACTCCATTCCAATTAACTAAATCACCAGCTTAAGCACCAGTTTGGACTTTTTCAGACTGGCAACAAGACCCAAGTCTCAGAACATCCAAATGGTTAGATCTCTGGACCATTCCATGGCCTGTTGGGAATGGCCAGAGAGGTTAGTCATTGAGGTAGGGATGCAACTTGATGCCCAACACTGATGGAAGGCTGCTATGACTGACAGACACCCTGGGTGCTAAGGGAACTCCAAAAGGCATTGTCTGATAAAGGGTGCTGCCCACAGAGAAGTAGAGGAATCCATGGTGCAAAGGATGGATAGGGATATAAAAATTCATGTCCTGGAGGTCCAGGGGACAAAACCATGCTCCCCGCTCCAGAGATGAGATAATCTGGTTTTGAATATCTATAGGAAACTTCCAATTGTGAATCAATTTGCTCAGTGCTCACAGATCGAGAATGGGGCACCAGACCCCCATCTGATCTAGTAGCAAAAAGTAGCATGATATGAACTCCTGTGAAGCTTGGCTGTCTGAGACAGGTTCAATTGCATGATGCTCCATGAGCTGAGTGATTTTGCTTGACAGTGTGGGTAAAGTGGCCTGGGACATCAAGTCTCCAATGGTAATCAG
This sequence comes from Neoceratodus forsteri, assembly GCA_016271365.2. Lineage (NCBI taxonomy): Eukaryota > Metazoa > Chordata > Ceratodontiformes > Ceratodontidae > Neoceratodus > Neoceratodus forsteri. The sequence goes on from CM028130.1 coordinate 1,162,185,608, forward strand.
GGCTGGCAAGGAGACAGTTAAACAAACTGAATTTGCTATTAAGGATGGCGATAATTTAATAAGAAAACCCCCACAACTAGCAGGAATTATTTAATAATTTATCTGGTGATTTAGAACAATACCTGGGTAAAATTAATTCAAACATACCCTGCTCTGATATCCATGTGCTTAGCTCAGAGCCAACATTTTACTTTAAAGCGCTTATCCCTGCTATTGTTAGGGACCATGTGCTTAAGAACGATCCTAAACCAAAAATTGGTTATGGTGACCTATATTTTAGGTTTCTCAAATACGGTATTGATGTTCTTGCACACCCAATAGCTGATTTGTCTAACCTACAGGTTTTTTTCAGATGAATTTCCTAGGGTATGGAAGATGGCCATTATAAAACCCAGTTATAAGAGTGATGGGAGGGATAATAGGTCTAATTATAGGATGAGTTCCCTCCTTCCTCAATGTCAAAAATACTTGAGAGAATAGTTCTCAATCAATCCATGGGATTCCTGGTTAAATATGATTTACTGCCTAAATTTCAACATGGTTTCAAGCCCAAGTACAGTACTGAGACAGCCAAGGAAGGGTTCACTGGCTGCATACAGAGTTTGCTTGATAAAGGGGACTCTGTTGCAGCTATTTTTGTGGACCTCTCCAAGGCCTTCGACCTCGTTAATCATGGTTTGGTTCGCTCTTCACTTTCTGATGTTAATTTTTCTAATGAGGTTACTGATTGGTTTGTCAATTATCTTACTGAAAGAACTCACAAAACTGTTATTGATGGAGCATTATCACAACCCAGAAAAAAACGAGTGTGGATTCTTACAGGGCTCCATCCTTGGTCCCCTTATTTTTTCACTCTATATGAATTTTGCCCCCAAACTTGCCTAAAGTCTCAAATGATTTTATTTGCAGCTGATGCTGACATTTATTACAATAATAGTGATCCAGTAGTCGCTGTTGACGTTGTCCAAAGTGATTTTCTACTTTCTCATAATTTGTTAGTTTCCAAACAAATGATATTGAATGTTAAAAAAACAAAAGTACCTGGTCTTTTCTAGTTCTAGGCCCTTCCATTGATTGTAAATCTAAAAGGGGACATGGTAGAGAAAGCTGACCATTTTAGATACCTCGAGGTTATTTTGCACTCTAGATTAACATTCGAAAATCACATATTAACATTAATTAAATTATTCATCAGAGATTAGGGAAACTGTACAGAATGAAGCAGTTTTTGATCCCACAGTCTAGGGCACAACTTATTCACGGTTTCTTATTAGGAGTACTGGATTGTGGCATTCTTATTTATGCATCTACTAATGAAAAATTCCTTTACAAACTCAAAGTCACGTATAATAGTATATTAAGATTTGAAGCAGGTCTTCCTCATAGGATACATTGTTGTAACCTACTGAGAATGGCCAATCTTCCCTCATTGGAAAACAGAATTAAGATAAAACTCGGTGCCCTGTTATTTAAGGTTTCAAGGGGTCAATTTCCTGCTTCAGTACTGTCCCTCTTCCCTATAGAAACATAGAAACATAGAATTTGACAGCAGATAAGGACCGCTTGGCCCACCCAGACTGCCCATTTCCCTACCTAATGGATAAGCTGCAGATACTAGTTAACCAGCAGCCTACTTCTTCCTACCCCTACCCCCTAGAATTGCCTTATGACTGTCCCATGCATGCTTGAATTCCACCACTGATTTTGACTCCACAACCTCCTCTGGAAGGCCGTTCCATGCATCCACAACCCTCTCTGTGAAAAAATACTTCCTTAAATTACCTTTAAGCCGCCCCCCATCTTCAAATTGTGCCCCCTTGTTCTTGCACACTTCTTTTTTTGAAAGATGCTACCTCTTGGACTTTGTTGATTCCTTGAGGTACTTGAAAGTTTCTATCATGTCCCCCCTCTCCCTCCTTTCCTCGAAGCTATACATATTAAGCTCCTTAAGTCTCTCTTCATATGTCTTCTGGTGCAGACCCTGCACCATTTTAGTTGCCCTCCTCTGGACAGCTTCCATCCTGTCTATGTCTTTGTGGAGATTGGGTCTCCAGAACTGCACACAGTACTCCAGATGGGGTCTCACCAGCTGTCTGTACAGAGGGATAATAACTTCCTGTTTTCTACGGTGATGCCTCTCCCTATGCATCCCAGTATCCCCAGCCCTCCTTGCTGCCCTCTCACATTGCTTGCCCACCTTTTGGTCATCTGATATGACTACCCCCAGGTCCCTTTCCATTTTTGTTGTTGTTAGTATCTCACCCCTCCCATTGTGTACTCTTCCCCTGGGTTTTTGTTTCCCAGGTGCATTACCTTGCACTTCTTAGCATTGAATCTAAGCTGCCATACATTTGACCATTCCTCTACCTTGCCAAATCCCTTCTCATTCTTTCCATCCCACCTTGTGTATCAACTCTGTTGCAGACCTTTGTGTCATCTGCAAAGAGACATACTTTTCCTTCCAGTCCCTATGCAATGTCGCTTATAAAGATATTGAAGAGGACCAGTCCTAATACTGAACCCTGCGGAACCCCACTAGTAACCCCCCTTTCTTCAGAGTGGACTCCAATTACTATTACTCTCTGTGTCCTATTCTCCAGCCAGTTCTTTACCAGGCTATCATCTTGGGACCCACTCCCAGGCTGGCTAACTTGTATATTAATCTTTTGTGTGGGACTGTGTCAAATGCCTTGCTAAAGTCTAGGTAGGTCATGTCCACAGCCCCTCCCTGATCTACTACTTTGGTCACCCAGTCAAAGAAATCTATCAGATTTGTCTGGCATGACCTTCCCGCTGTGAATCCATGCTGCATTGGGTCCTGTGCCCCTCTGGCCTCTAGATACTCGAAAATTCTTCCCTTCAGAAGTGATTCCATCGTTTTCCCTACCACTGAGGTTAAACTAACAGGTCTGTAGTTTCCTGCTTCTGCCTTGCTCCCACTTTTGTGAAGCGGAATCATATCTGCTCTCCTCCAGTCCTCGGGTACCACCCCATTCTCCCATGATTTGTTAAAGAGGGTAGTCAGTGGTGTCACTAGTTCTACCCTTAGTTCTTTTAGAATTCTGGGATGAATCCCATCAGGCCCCATTGCTTTGTCCACCTTCAGTTTTAAGAGTTCTTTCAGAACCCTTTCTTCTGTAAATGGGCTGGTATCAACTTCTGTATCCAGAGTGTTTTTACTGTTAGTTTTAGATACCTCCACCTCTTCCTTTGTAAATACTGAGCAAAAATATTTGTTTAGTATCTCTGCCTTTTCACAGTCACCCTCTGCCTACCCTCCCTCCCCTTTATTAAGCCTCACTATCCCTCCCTTGGTCTCCCTTCGCTCCCTGATGTACCTATAAAAGGTTTTATCCCCCTCCTTAACTGAGTTGGCTATCTTTTCCTCGGTTTGGGCCTTTGCTGTTCTGACTGCCTTCCCAGCTTCCTTTTGCTTTAACTGATACAGTTCTCTGTCCTGCTCCTTCTGTGATTCCTTGTACTTACTGAATGCTTTCTTTTCTCTTGAATCTTCACTGCCACTTCCTTTGAGAACCATAGTGGTTTCTTACATTGTTTCATTTTGTTTATTTGCTTCACACAAGGCTTGTTACCTCTGTGATGGCAGTTTTATTATTCCCCATTGTTCTTCCACCCTCCTTCCTGCCCATTTGCTAGTGCATTCCTTAGGCACTTACCCATTTTAGCAAAGTCACCCTCCTAAGGTCCAGTACTTTGCCTTTGTTGGCTTGACTCTATTGCTGTGTTTATTGTGAACCATACTGTTCGATGGTCGCTAGTTCCCAGATGGCTACCACTTCTACATCTGTGATCTCTCTTCATCTCCATTTGAGAGAACCAGGTCTAAGATTGCTTCCTCTCAGTGGGCTCCAATACTAGTTGTCTAAGGCATGCCCCCTAGAGGGCATCTAGAATAACCCCACTCTTCGAAGTGGCTGCTGCAACTGCACTCCAGTTAACATCTGGCATATTCAGATCACCCATCAGCAATATCTCCCTTTTTCTGCCAAAGTATACTTTCTATCATTTCCTTGTCCATTTCCTCCCCCTGAGAAGGGGGTCTGTATACAACCCCTGTGCAGATTGTGGTGCCATTGCCGGTCTCCAAATTTACCCACAGTGCTTCTTCTCCTCCCTGTTTTCCCTTTTGTTCTGTTGCTTTGATTCCTTCCTTATGTAAAGAGCTCCTCCTCCTCCTCCTCCTTTTTACCCTCCCTGACCCTCCTGTAGATAGTGTATCCTGGTATGTTTATGTCCCAGTCATGGTTTTGTGTGTACCATGTTTCTGTGACTGCCACGATATCCAGATGTTCCTCCTCCATCAAGGCCACTAATTCAGGAAGCTTGTTACTCAGACTATGGGCATTGGTACTCATTGCTCTCCATTTTTTGATGGCTTTACTTTCTGTTGCAGCATCCCCCACTGACCTTTCTACCTCTGTCTTTTTCTCATTTAGTACCCTGTTTCATAGGGAGAGGCTGGGATTTTTCTGTTGCTTATCAGTGCCTCCCCCCTTGACTAGTTTAAAAGCTTGCCAATGAAGCATTTAAACCGATTGCTCAAAAGACTTGTTCCCTTCCTGGACAGATGCAGACCATCCTGCCAGTATAGGCTGGTGTCCCTCCAGGTGGAACCCCAGTCCCCAATGAAGCCAAACCCTGTGCTCCATACCATTTTTCAACCATTTATTAAACTGCATGGTGCAAAGTACCTCGCCTCACTCATGCCATTGACAGGCAGCACCTCTGAGAAGGATACTGTGTGTGCTACTTGTCTGTAGGCCCCTCCCAATTCTACAAAGTCCTTCTGCACTGCTCTAATCTCATGTTGAGCCAAGTCATTTTCCCTAGGTGGACAATGACGTCCAGCTCGAACTCCATGCAGCTGTTCTCGTGATCCTGAGGATGCACTTCCTGTCCCTCAAGCCATGGCACCAGGCAGGCACCTTACTTCAGTTTTCCCTGCTCCCCCCAGTTCTATTCCCCTAATAATTGAGTCCCCCACCAGAAACTGCTTCCTTTCCTTGTGGTGTCCTCTGCCTCCTTCCTGTGGGCCTCCCTTGTGACAGTTATCCTCAGCCTCCTTAGTCTCCTCTGCAGGTGCATCCATAGGGGAGCTATGCTCCCCCAGAATGGTGTATGGATTGTGGAGTGGAACAACTGACTGGGTGTGCCTCTGTTCCACCATCCTCACCCTCCCTGAGCCCACTGTGGTCCAACTGTTGTGCGTTCTTCGCAACATCTGAGATAGTGGTGGTGGCTCTGCTGCTCCCTGGATGGGGGAGGTTCCCTTCCTACCATCCAGTGTGGCCTGGGGAAGGTTCCCTTACTACTGTCCAGTGTGGCCTGAAGACGGGCAACTTTCTCCCTCAGAGCAGAGAGCTGTCTGCAAATAGGGCAGCATCTCAGCCTCCAGAAAGACTCCCAGAAGACTGCTGCCCCACAGCCATTACATTGCACTACTCCCCACATGTTTATCTACTTTTTTTATGTGTGTGTGTTTGTGTGTGTAATTGGTTTGTTATATAGAAATATATATATTATACAATGAGTATGCTTATATTGTCAGTGCAGTGTGTTAGAGAGGATATGACAGTGATATGCACCTTGCACTCTTGATGAAATGTTGTCAGAACCCCAGGTATAAAGGAACTATTTCCAGGGGTGGGTGGGGTGAGGGGTGGGAAGGGTTTGGCCTAAACTGTGCCCTCACAAAACAATCAGCTAAGAGCTCTGACCCACCGCTGCGATGAGTGCCTTCCTGTCAGCAAGATGCCCTACACAACAACTTGACAGAGAAAATACCCTGCTAATCAAACAGAGAAAAATCCAGACATCCAAGTCAGACACAGGTAAACCTCCCCAGCCCCAAAACTGCCTGGTGGTTTGTGCTCTGAAAGTCTTTAATCCCTTTGGGACAAGGTCCCAATGTAAGACTCAGTTCATGATTCCTAAAGTAAAAAAAAACTTGTGGTCACAAATCTTTTTCATTTAGAGCTACTGTACTCTTCAACTCTATTCCAACAGCAATCAGTAATTAGCTAACATTGACCACTTTTTTCCTTCATACTTTTTACCTTGTAGCTCCTGATCTGCATATTCCATCCTGGCATTCCAATCATCCGGCCATTGTCTGGTCCACTACAGCCCCCAATGGAGCCCCCACTGCCAAATACCCCTGTGGCTCTCCCCCAGTGGCAGGGTGACAGAGAGTCCCTCTTATTCCTGCTGACACATGATCCAGCATCGCAGCGGTGCTCCCGATGTCAAGCGTCCGAGGACGGCCATCAAGCCGCCGCAATCGGTCACCATTTTCCTCCTCTAGTAGTGCTTATGTGATTGGGGCGTGCAATCAAATCAAATCAAATCAAACTTTATTTGTAAAAGGCGCCTTTCCAAAATCAAGGTGCATGTACATAACATAATAAAAAATCAATACATAATTAAAACAATAATTAAAATTAATCCAAGGCAGCAACATTAAAAATCATTATATGCAAGGCTAAAAAGAAACATTTTTAATGCCCCCTTAAAGCTTTGGATGGTCAGGCAATCTTGCACCTGACGAGGTAGAGAATTCCACAAGGTTGGGGCTATAAAACTAAAAGATCTGGCCATAGATGTCTTTAAACAAACCCTGGGAATCTCCAGCAATCCCTCATCAGTGGATCAGAGATAGCGGGAGGGACAGTATAGACAAAGGAGATCTTTCAGGTAACCGGGTCCCTGATCATGTAGGGCCTTATAGGTCAGCAAACTGACCTTGAAGGTGATTCGCCAGCATATTGGCAGCCAGTGCAGTCCGCAGAGCACAGGATTTATATGACTGGCCCTAGAAGAACCAGTCAATAGCCTGGCTGCCACATTCTGCACTAGCTGCAAGCAGCGAATATCAACCCCTGGTAGCCCAAGGTAAAGGGCGTTGCAGTAGTCAAGGCGAGAGGTAACGAAGGCGTGGACCAAAGTAGGAAGATCATTGGGAGGTACCAGGTGCTTCACCCGGCGATGTTCCTCAGATGGGAAAAAGAGGCTTTGACAACTGCCGACACCTGAGATTAAAGTGTCAAACAGTCATCAAACACAACGCACAGGTTCCGCACCCGGTCTGAGGTAGTTAGCTGAACACCCCCAAGCCATAAACCCGAAGGTGATCCCGCCAACAAACCCGCCTTCTAGCGACCTGGGTCCACAACCAACACCTCAGTTTTCTCTGGATTCAACCACAGCCAACTCACATTCATCCAATCCTGGATTTCATAGAAACATAGACTTTGACAGCAGATAAGGACCACTTGGCCCACCCAGTCTGCCCATTTCCCTACCTACTGGATAAGCTGCAGATTCTAGTTAACATACAGCCTACTTCCTGCAACCCCCAATTATAATTGCCTTGTGTCTGTCCCATGCATGTTTGAATTCCCCCACTGTTTTAGACCCAAGGACCTCCTCAGGAAGGCTGTTCCATGTATCCACCACTCTCTCCGTGAAAAAACAATTCCTCACATTACCCCTGAGCCTTCCCCCCTCTATCTTTAATTTGTGCCCCCTTCTTCTTACACATTTCTTACTCTGAAAGATGCTACCCTCCTGGACTTTGTTGATTCCCTTGAGGTACTTGAATGTTTCTATCATGTCCCCCTGTCCCTCCTCTCATCAAGAGTATACATATTAAGCTCTCTCAGTCTCTCTTCATATGGCTTCTGCTGCAGACCCTGCACCATTTTGGTTGCCCTCCTCTGGACTGCTTCCATCCTGTCTATGTACTTGCGTAGATAAGGTCTCCAAAACTGCACACAATACTCCAGATGGGGTCTCACCAACTGTCTGTACAGAAGGATAACCACTTCCCTTTTTCTACTTGTGATGCCCTTCCTATGCATCCCAGTATCCCCTAGCTCTCCTTACCGACTTTTCACATTGCTTGCCCACCTTTAGGTCATCTGATATGACTACCCCAGGTCCCTTTCCATTTTGTTGTTGTTAGTACCTCCCTGCTATTGTGTACTCTTCTCCTGGGTTTTTGTTTCCCAGGTGCATTACTTTGCACTTCTTTGCATTGAATCTAAGTTGCCATATGTCTGACCATTCCTCCAACCTTGCCAAGTCCCTTCTCATCTTTCTACCCCCCTGTGTATCAACTCTGTTACAGACCTTTGTGTCATCTGCAAAGAGGCATACCTTTCCCTCCAGACCCTCTGCAATGTCACCTATAAAGATGTTAAAGAGGACTGGACCCAGTACTGAGCCCTGAGGTACTCCACTAGTAACCCCCTTTCTTCGGAATGTGTTCCATTCACTATTACCTTCTGTGTCCTGTTGTGCAGCCAGTTTGCTACCCAGGCTACCACCCTGGGACCCACTCCCAGGCTGGCTAACTTGATTATTAATCTTTTGTGCGGGACTGTCTCGAATGCCTTGCTAAAGTCTAGGTAGACCATATCCACAGCCCCTCCCTGGTCTATTACTTTGGTCACCCAGTTGAGAAAATCAATTAGATTCGTCTGACATGACCTTCCTGCTGTAATCCATGCTGCCTTGGGTCCTGTGCCCTGCTGGCCTCTAGGTACTCAACAATTCTTTCTTTCAGAAGTGATTCCATCATTTTCCCTGCCACTGAGGTCAAACTTACAGGTCTGTGGTTTCCCGCTTCTGCCTTGCTCCCACTTTTGTGAAGGGGAATCACATCTGCCCTCCTCCAGTCCTCAGATACTGCCCCATCCTGCCATGATCTGTTAAAAAGCGTGGTCAGTGATGTCACTAGGTCCTCCCTTAGTTCTTTTAGGATTCTGGGGTGAATCCCGTCAGGCCCCATTGCTTTGTCCACCTTCAGTTTTAAGAGTTCTTTCAGGACTCTTTCTTCTGTGAATGGACTGGTGTCAACCCCCTACCCAGAGTGCTTCTATTGTCTGGTTTAGGTAACTCCTCCTCATCTTTTTGTGAATACTGAGCAAAAGTATTCATTCAGTATCTCTGCCTTTTCATTGTCACCCTCTGCCCACCTCCCTCTCCTTTATTACTCTTCACTATCCTCCTTTAACCTTTCTATGTCCTAATGTACCTATAAAGGTTTTATCCCCTTCTTAACTGAGTTGGCTATTTTTCTTCGGTTTGGGCCTTTGCTAGTCTGACTGCCTTCCCCACTTCTTTCTGCTTTAATTGATACAGTTCCCTGTCATGCTCCTTCTGTGATTCTTATACTTTTTGAATGCAGCCTTTTTCTCCTTAACCTTCCCTGCCACCTTGTTTGAAAACTGTAGTGGTTTTTTACTCCGCTTTGTTTTCTTTATTTTTTTCACACAAAGGCTTGTTTCCTCTATGATGGCAGTTTTGATTTTTCTCCATTGTTCTTCCATCCCTTCTTTTTGGTCATTTACTAGTGCATTTTTCAGGTATTCACCCATTTTGCCAAAGTCAGCTCTTCTAAAGTCCAGTATCTTTGTTTTGTATGGCTTATCTCCATGGTTGTGCTCATTAGAAGCACACTGTGCAGTGGTCGCTTGTTCCCAGATGTCTACTGACTTCTAAATTTGTGATCCTCTCTCCATTTGAGAGTACCAGGTCTAATATTGCTCCCTCCTGAGTGGGTTCCAACACTAGCTGTCTAAGGCCTGCCCCTGCAGGTCATCGAGAATGACCCTGCTCTTGGATGTGGCTGCAGTACCTGTTATCCAGTTAACATCTGGCATATTCAGGTCCCCCATCAACAGTATCTCCCCTTTTTCAGCCATTTTGAGAATGTCCTCTATCATTTTGTTGTCCATTTCCTCCCCTTGAGACGGGGTCTGTATACAACCCCTGTGCGGATTGTTATGCCATTCCCTGTCTCCAAGGTGACCCAGAGTGCCTCTTGTCCTCTCCCTTTACTTTTTAGTTCTGTAGCTTTGATCCCTTCCCTTATGTATAGCACTACTCCACCTCCTCTTTTACCTTCCCTGTCCCTTCTGTAGATTGTGTACCCTGGTATGTTGACATCCCAGTCATGGTTCTCGGTGTACCATGTTTCCATGACCACCACAATATCCAACTGTTCATCTTCCATCAGGGCTACTAGCTCAGGAAGCTTGTTTCCCAGACTACGGGCATTGGTACTGATTGCCCTCCATTTAATGTTGGCTTTATCCTTTTTTCCCCCATCCCTGCTCTTACTGTCCTTGTCTATTTTTCCATTTACCACTGTCCTGCCCTGTGTTGAGCTCTGTACCTCAGCGTTTACCTTACTACCTGCCATGTTTTGTGGGGGGAGTCTTGAAATTTCCTGCCTTTTATCAGCGCCAAGGAAGCATTTAAACCTATCACCTAGGAGCTTGGTTCCCTTCGTGGACAGATGCAGACCATCATGCCAGTATAGACCTTTATCTCTCCAGGTGGCCCCCCAGTCCCCAATGAAGCCAAAGCCCTGTGTTCTGCACCAGTTTTGCAATCATTCATTAAACTGCATGGTGTGCAGTACCCTAGCCTCACTCCTGCCATGGACTGGTAGCACCTCTGAGAAGGTTACCATGCTTGCTACCCATCTGAGGCCCCTCCCCAACTCCACAAATTCATTCTGCACTGCACTGATCCCATGCCTAGCTAGGTCATTTGCCCCAAGGTAGACTATGATATCTAGTTCCCTCTCCTGTGATGCTGCTTCTGCAATCCTGAGGATTCGCTTCCTGTCCCTCCAAGCCATGGCACCAGGCAGGCACCTTACTTCCTTCTCCTCTCCCTTTCCCAGGTTTACCCCCCTAACAACAGAGTCCCCTATCAGAAGCTGTTTCCTTCCCCTGTGGTGTCCCTTGCCATCCTTTTGTGGGTCTCCCTAGTGGATGTCCTCAGCATTCTTCTGGGTCTCCACTGAGGGTGCCATCATAGAGGAACCTTGCTCTGCCAGAATGGCATATGATTTGTGTAGAGGTACAACTAGGGGGCTTCACCTCTGGTCCACCACCCGCACTCTCCCAGAACCCACTGTGGTCCAACTGCTCTTCATACTTGGCAACCTCTGAGGCAGTGGTTGTGGCAGTGGTGCTCTTTGGAAGGGATGCCTCCTTAGTCCTTGCTAGTTCAGCCTGGAGGTGGGCAACCTCCTCCCTCAGAGCTGACAGTTGCCTGCAAATAGGACATCAACGCAGTTTCCAGAATGTCTCCCGGAAAACTGCTGCCCCACAGCCAGTGCATTGCACCACTCCCCACATGTCCCTCTCCCTTATAATATACAATATATATATTTTTTTATTATTATTTGTGTTGTGTACCTACCCTTTTTGCACTGTGCTGGGTTATTAAGGATATGACAGTTCTGCCCCAAGACCTGTTGAGGAAGTGATGTCAGAACTGTGGCTATAAAGGAAATGCCATGCCTGGGGGGATGGGTGTGGGGTAGAGTGGGTGAGTGGGTAGTCCACAGCCACTGGTGACTGTTAGAAACAATCAAATACACAACTGCTCCACCACCCTGGTGAGTATTGCCCTTTATAGTACTTCAACTAACACCACAATTTACTAGACCACGTCTCCTGCACAAATCACTCTACTTAGTTCAGGAATAAAAATTAACTCACTCCTCAGCCAGCAGGACACTTTTAAAATGTTGCAAAAATATCCTTCCAAATCCTAGGTCTCAACCCCAACAATCAAGCAAATTCAGTTGTATCTCACTCCCTCTGGTTATAAAATTACTACACTTTTAATGGAATCCTGCAATTCTCTGCTTAATGCCAATAAGGAAAAAATGAAACTTTTTGTAGAAAGCGTAGCTCCCTTTCTTTACAAGTATTATGCCTTACCAGGTTTCCAGGTCCTAAATGGAGTTATAGTTTGTTCTTTGCAGTGTAGCAAGGTTCTCAGCTTCCACAGACAAATCAAAGTCAGACTGACTGGCTTCTAACTGTGAAGGATGCCTAAGACAGCAGTGATGAAACCCCACCCAGAGCCAATTGATTGACTAGTGACACCTGTGATGTAAGCAGACCTTTCAATGTAGGCAGACTGCTATGTCTGATTTCAATACACAAAATCTTTCAGTGAAACCAGGGATAAAACTTAATTTCTCAGCCAGCCGGACACTTTTAAAATGTTGCAAAAATATCCTTCCAAATCCTAGGTCTCAACCCCAACAATCAAGCAAATCCAGTTGTATCTCACTCCCTCTGAGTCGGTGAGACAGTTGTTAAAGACCAAAATGACAGCATCTTGGCCGGGCACAAAGGACATGTACAGTTGAGTATCATCTGCATAACAGTGAAAACTCAAACCGTACTGCCTAATAAATTGCTCCCAATGGCAGCATGTACACCACAAACAACATGGACACCAAAATGGAGCCTTGCGGCACCCCCACAGGATAGGGGGAATGATGCCGAGGAAATAATTCCAGACACCACCCTCTGAGTCCTACCCTCAAGGAAAGATCGAAACCAACTAAGGACTGTGCCAGACAGCCCACAGATAAACCGCAAGCACTCCAATAGCACGCCATGGTCCACGGTGTCAAATGCTGCAGAGAGATCAAGAAGGACCAAGATGGAACGGGTCCTTCAATCTCTCGCTATTAGGAGGTCATTTAGTACCCGGACAAGAGCTGTCTCGGTACTATGCCTCTTCCTAAATCTGGACTGGAGAGAATCACAGACATTGTGGCTGGTCAAATGATCATCCAGCTGTGATGCGACCACCTTCTCAATAACCTTACCCACAAAGGGCAGGTTAGAGACAGGTCTGTAGTTAGCCAGACATTCCGGGTCCAAGAAGGACTTCTTAAGAAGGGGTTGAACCACGGCCTCCTTCAGAGGATTTGGAAAAATCCTCCTCTCCAAAGACCTCCAGACTATCTCAGCAAGGACCGGACCGATTTTATCCACACAGCCCACTAAGAGACGTGTGGGGCCTGGGTCCAAACCACAGTTGGTCAGATGCAATGACTGGATGACCATCACAATGTCACTGATTGTGGGAAGACTAAAGTCAAACCACACAAACTGGGTGTCCGACATTTCCTGCCAACCATAACAGCTCTCATTAGGGAGGGTCAAGCGGATATCAGACTTGATTGTAGCAACCTTATCTGAAAAGAACTGAGCAAACTCCTCACACCATTCTTGAGAAAAAGCTCTTTTGGGCTGAAGACAGATTGGATTGCATAATCTGTCCACAGTCCAGAAAAGCTGATCTGGTCGATTTTGTGCAGCAGCAATCTCTCTGGACAGGAATTCTGCCTTCTTATGAGAAATTGCTGATTGATAGACCACATAATGGTCTATCAAACTAAGTTTGTCACAATCCAGGCCCAACTTCTGCCAGCACCTCTCTAACCTTCGTCTGACTCTCCTCAGCTCCCTCAGAGTCTCATCAAACCAGGAAGACCTGGGGCGAAGAGTGAGAGGATGAACGCGAACATGATCAATGGAATCCAGGGCCCCTACTACTGCCTTATTATAGGCAAGTATCAGGTCCCCTGGATCCATGCAATCACTTGGTAAACCCGATAGGTCCAGTACCATGATCAGACCCTCTGGGGAAACACCCCTCAAAGGGCAGTACCGGACCATCTCCATAGGGGCTGGCCTACTAGAGGCGGCCTCAAAACTGAACCCAATGGTATGATGGTCAGACCACCCAACTGGTTCCACCACCAAATTGGATATCTCCATCCCCAGTAGGAACACCAAGTCCAATGAGTGACCTCCAATATGGGTCGAGGAGGAAATAACCTGTGTGAAGCCCAGTGAAATCATTAACTGGCGGAAGTCCTGACCAAACTGTGAGAGTTCATCATCGACCCAAGCATTGAAATCCCCCAGAACCAACCATCTGGGGGATCCCAATGTCAGGTTGACAATGAAGTCTGCGATTTCCCGCAGGAAAACATTCCCGTCACCTGGTGGACGGTAGACGAGAAGTATCCTGCACCCCACACCCTCGCCCATGATACATTCAAGGGAGTTGGTAGTTCCCACTGCACCTCCATTAGGCCCAGTTCCAATCTAAAACAGATAGCAACACCCCCGGCCCTATGATCCATCCTAGGGCAGTGTATCACCAAATACCCGACCAGAATTGCTGCTGCCAAAACTGGGCCAGCATTCTCATCCAGCCAGGTTTCGGTGATGCATGCCAGGTCAGGTGATCCAACAAAATCCGCTATAATAGCGGTTTTGTTTTTAATAGACCTGGCATTGAATAACACCAGACGAGTAGGATGAGAATCCGAGGATGACCATGCTACCTGCAGACTACAAGCAGAACCCTTGGGTATGGGAACCAGACAGGAAGGACCCCTTTCCTGGACCCATTTCACCCCAGGGCATCTCCTTGTCCCCACTATCCCTATCCGCCCACTCCTTTCCATTCCCTCTCCAGGCCCAACCCTCGTCCTCTTCCTCCTCTTTCTAACAATCCCCAGAGCCCTACACCGTCTGTACACCTCTGGCGATAGGAGAGGACAAAAAAAAGGACAAAGGTCCCCGAGCCTGGAGGGGGAATAATACCCGACCATCCTTATGCCTTCCCGACACATCCTTACCACACTAAGCGAATACCAGCAAGTAAACAACCCCAAAATACAGATTTAACCCACACCCAAACATACAATACTCAAATACTCTAACAAACATCCACAAAAACTAAACAAATACAATACCCTATATAAAAATTTAGCAGCACAATATAAAAGTCCGAGTTAGGAAACAATCACAGTCAAATAGGTCTCACAGTTACATAGAAACATAGAATCTGATGGCAGATAAGGACCGCTTGGCCCACCTAGTCTGCCCATTTTCCTACCTAACAGATAAGCTGCAGATCCTAGTTAACCAACAGCCTAATTCCTTCTACCCCCCACTAGGACTGCCTTATGTCTGTCCCATGCATTCTTGAATTCCCCCACTGTTCTTGACTCCACGACCTCCTCAAGGAGGCTGTTCCATGCATCCACAACCTTCTCTGTGAAAAAATACTTCCTCATGTTACCTCTGAGCCGTACCCCCTCTATCTTCAAATTGTGCCCCCTTGTTCTTGCACATCTCTTTTTCTGAAAGATGCTACCCTCTTGGACTTTGTTGATTCCCTCGAGGTACTTGAACGTTTCTATCATGTGCCCTCTCTCCCTTCTTTCCTCAAGGGTATACATATTAAGCTCCTTTAGTCTTTCTTCGTATGTCTTCAGTTTTTCAGTTATTTTGGTCTGAAGAGCTCCCACCTCTTAAGACATGACCAGAGAGGATGGCCAGATTCAACTCTCACTTTAATCTGACCAACCAACCAGAGCTTAATGGAAAACAAAAACTTTTTTGTAAGGCACTCTCACTGCCAATGTATATCCAATAGATCGTAAGGACAGACAGTTCCAATTCTCAGTTTTTTTTTCTTTTTTAAAGCAAGAATCCCATCTGTTAATGCATAACATGAAGTCAAAACAAATTCAGCTCACCCAGATCAGTCCACGACTCCACAGAGAATCCTTTATAGATCCAAGTCCAGTATATAGATCTTTTTAGGAACTTCCAGTTAAAAGCTGATTCCACACCACATCGACATGTACCTAACCCCCCCTCCCACACAGCTGCCTCCACAGCTATTGAGGCAGGCACAGACAGTGACCGGAGTGCCAGACAAAATTGATTTAAGCAAAAGACCCCCCAGCACAAACCCGAGGGGTAGCCATCTCCTTTCCCGCCGAGCCCGCGACTACAGTTCCCAGGCTAAGCCAGGCAGTTAGTTGACCTCCCCGGGCCACTTAGGAAACAAATTAGCCCCTGCCCACCTTCCAGCAACCCACGAGCCCAAGCTTCCTGCCCGACTCGGCAGAAACTCGAAGGCCACTCTCCCCAGGTAGGGCAAGGGAATCCCTGCTCACAATCCTCACTACTCACAGTTTCCACAAAAACGATGCTGTTCCTGCTCAGATTCAGCCACAAGGATACTCCGGCCCTCCTCAAAATCCCCAGATATTCCAGAAGATCTACGTCTCCAAACTAGGGAACTTCCCCACTCACAGCTCTTCCGTAACAGAGGTCGGTACCACTCTGTTTCAGTCTGACCACCAAGCAGCTTGTGCAAAATCTGATTCTCCTTGAGCCTGCTGCTGTAGTTCCTTCCTCCAGGACATCAACTCTCTGCTCTGAGTCTCTTCCTTTGCTCCTTGAGTCTCCTGTAGTCATACACCAACACTCCAGGCAGGTAAGGGAGCCGACAAATTGAACAGACCTCCAGGTTTTACTGTAAACATCCAGTGCAACATCTTGGGCACTGGATAAAACAGAAAAAAGTATGCTTAAAAAAGGTTTCCTGACTCCATTTAAGCTCCCACAAAACCCTCTCTAAGCCTGATGTGCCACTCAGTCCTCACTAACTCACTTAATTTTCCCTAACTTACTGCCAAAATTAATTATACTAACTAAAAAACAAAAGAAAACTGAAAACGACTTATTACAAAATAAAATAAAATAAAAACAAAACTGGTGCTATAGCTTGTTGTGGACTAGCCCAGTGTGGCCGCCGTCTTGAGCAATGATGACAAGGAGGGGAGCACGCACACGTCCGCATGCACTCCCCCCCGGTGCCGTGCCCCAACTCACCCCCTGCTTGTAGCGTCAGTGTAGTGTCCCGCAAGCCTCCGCTAGGGGCACCAATGCACCGACCACTGAAACCCCTCCTCGAGAGAGCTGGCTGACAATCCCTCTCCGCCCCAGCTAACCCCTGGTGACCGGAGTCCATTTCTGAACCCGGGTCACCAGCGTGGAGCGAGGTGTGGCGTCCAGCACCTCAACCCTCAGTGCCACCAGGCCGGCTAACATTGACCACTTTTAAATCATAACTTAGGGTTTGGCTGGAAAGTTTTGCTACATGTCCTTCTACCAGTTGTTCTTCTAGGAACTAGCTTTCAGCCAGTATTGTCTTATTGTGTAATATGTCTTGTATTAATAGTTTTGTGTTGTGTGATTATGTTTAAATGTATTACTTGCCACTTGTGAAAATGGGCAGTAATGCTCATCAAGTTATCAAGTACAAAAAATGAAAAATGAAAATGAAAGTGTCTTGAATTCCTGAGACAACCCCAAACCCACTACCAGTAATATCCACTAGTCTGACATAGTGTTTGACCACAGGAGTAGGAAATGGAAGGGTCAGTCCCTGACCAGGAGCTGCAGCAGGGTTCAGGACAGTAAGGGGATGGTGCCCACCTCAGCCTGTCACATTTTTCTCTTTGTGGCAGACCCAGAGGCGTGGCTTCCCGCTGCACCACCAGCACTCCCTCTTGCCAGAGGACTAGCAGGATGGAACTGCTGCCTGTGTTGCTGCTGGGGTTGCTATTGCTGCTGTGCAGGTGTACCCCAAAAACAGCCTTGTGGATGGACCAGTGAACTGTTGTTAAGTGTGTGTCCAGAGTCACCTTCTCAAGCCATGTGTGATGATCCTCTACCCCCAACCCAAACTGATCTATGTCTAGAAAGGACAGATCCAGCCTGTTATGCTGGATCTCAGGGATAAACATTGGCAAAGGCAGCTAGGCCGCTGGCAACAGAATCCTCCATAGCAACCACTCGAGCTGACACTTCGGCTGAGTCCAATACCACCTTCAGCTGGTGCTTAGATAAGAAAGCCCTAGATTACGGATATCCCACAGTTCTAACTTGCTCAATTCTGGCAGCAGTTCAAGGATGTCAGGGAATCTCTCAAAGAACTCATAGCTAAATCTGGCCATCAAAGCCACATAGCTGGCCTGGTGAATGCCCAGAAATGCAACTGCATACATCTTGCATTCCGTTGGGCCTTGCTTCTTGGACTCCTTCTCCATTAGCTTGTCTGAATTGTACGGCACTTTCACCTCACTATGCCCACTATTGCCATGCTATACTCTCCCATTAGCCACAGTCCCAAGTTCTGCAGAGGGAATCAAAGGTAACAAGGATGAACTTGACATCGCCTGCCAACATTTTCTGGTGATGTCATCAAGATAGATAACATGACTGTGATCTTGACTGTCAACAGCGCAGTTGACGTAGTGCTGGTTCCTGTGCCCCTGGAGACCAAACTGATCTGGAGACTGGAAGGACCAAGTTCTGCACCAGAGTCATAATGACTAGTGGAGGCTGTACCAGAGGGGGTACTCAGTCGGCTCCCCCTTTCATCGAGGCTCAGGCAGCATAAGCATTTGAGGAAGGCATAAAGTCTTGCCCTAACTCTACTCCACATTGACTCAGTCAGCGTGACTCACTGACTCATTGGCTGGCCCCAGGTCAGTCTGCTGTTTGAATGGGACTTCTGCTGGCAGTAATGGGTTGCACCAGTGGATCCACCTTTAATGGAGGAAATTGCTGTCATGAAATCCTTGATTTTGGGGAGCATGAGCAGTTCCATAACCAACAACACTTCCTATGCTGAGACAGAGAGAGAGAGAGAGAGAGAGAGAGAGCAGCCAAATCTTCCTTAAATCAATGAGGTTATTTTCTAGACTACACTGAATTGAATTATTACTTTTTGGACCTGTGTAAGTAACTAGTGTTGATTCTGTTTTTGGGGTTGACTTTTCTTTGTTTAACTTTAATTTGCCAGGGAGGAAGTGTAGCTGGGAGATATTTGCAGTCATTTGTGACTAGACCTGTTACTTAACCTCTGTGAAACAGGTGTCTACTAAGGGGAGGAGCTGAAAGGGGCCTAGTTGAACTGTGGATTTAAAACAGGAGTTGTTTGTGGTCTCTGTCTGCTGAGACAGAAAGAGAGAGAGAGAGAAAGCAGCCAAAGCTTCCTTAAATCAAGGAGGTTATTTCCTTAAAGGCACAGCACACTGAATATGGGGTAGAGACACTCACAAGCATGCACACACTAAAACAAGAACAACAATAAAAAGCATCTGTAACAGGAAGGGACACAGACATGTGGGAAGTGGTGCAATACACTGGCTGTGGAGCAGCAGTCTTCCGGGAGACATTCTGGAGACTGCATTGCTGCCCTATTTGCAGGCAACTCTTTGATCTGAGGGAGGAGGCTGTTCATCTCTATGCTGACCTGGCAAGGATTCAGGAAACCTGCTCCCCCACCCAGGCCACTGCCACTACCTCAGAGGTTGCCAAGAAAGAGGAGTGGTTGGACCATGGTGGGCTCAAGGAGGGTGAGAGTGGTGGAACAGAGGTGCATCCCTCCAATTGTGCCTCTTCACAATTCATTTACCACTCTGGTGGAGCATGGTTCCTCTATGAAGGCACCCACAGTGGATACCAAGGAGGATGCTGGGAACCTCCACAATGGAGACCCACAGGAGGGTGGCACAGGACCCTACAGAGGAAGGAAACAACTTTTGGTGGGGGACTCAATTGTTGGGGGTTAGAACTGCGGGAGGGAGGGGAAAGGGAGGTAAGGTGCCTGCCCGGTGCCATGGCTTGGAGGGACAGGAAAAGAATCCTCAGGATCGTGGGAGCAGCTGCAAGGGTGAGTGAGCTGGATGTCATTATCCACCTAGGTACAAATGACCTGGCTGAGAATGGGATCAGAGTAGTGCAACTGGAGTTTATGGAGTTGGGGAGGGGCCTTAGACAAGTAGCACACATGGTAACTTTCTCTGAAGTGCTACCTGTCTATGGCATGGATGAGGCTAGGGTACTCTGCACCATGGGATTCAATGACTGGTTGAAAAACTGGTGCAGAGCTCAGGGATTTGGCTTCATTGGGGACTGGGGCTCCACCTGGAGGGATGCAGGCCTATACAGGTGTGATGGTCTGTATCTATCCAGGAGGGGAACCAGGATCCTAGGTGATAGGTTTAAATGCTTCATTGGCAAGCATTTAAACTAGCCAAGGGGGGAGGCACTGAAAAGGAGAAGGGAAATCCTAGCCTCCCAAAAAAAATCAGGGTAGTTAGTGAGGTAAACACCAAGATAGAGCAGTTGATAGGGAGAAGGGCAGGGGCAAATGGAGAAAAAGACAAAGGCAGTAAGGACAGGGATGGGGAAAAAGAAAAATGGCATAAAAAATGGAGGGTAATGAGTACCAATGCCCGTAGTCTAGGTAAAAAGCTCCCCGAAATGGTGGCCTTGATGGAAGAGGGATGCCTGGATATCATGGCAGTCACAGGAACATGGTACACAGAGAACCATGACTGGGATGTCAACATACCAGGGTACACAATTTACAGGAGAGACAGGGAGGGAAGAAGAGGAGGAGGAATAGCTCTCTATGTAAGGGAAGCTATCAAAGCAACAGAACTAAAGGATAAACAGGGAGGAGAGGAGACACTGTGGGTCACCATGTTGACTGGAAATGGCTCCACAATCTGCACAGGGGTTGTATACAGACCCCATCTCAGGGGGAGGAAATGGACAAGGAATTGATAGAAGGCATCCTTGGGATGGCAGAGAAAGGGGAGATATTGCTGAAGGGGGACCTGAATATTCAAGATGTTAACTGGAGCGCCTTTGCTGCAGCCACATCCAAGAGCAGAGCCATTCTCGATGCCCTACAGGGGGCATGCCTCAGACAGCTAGTTTTGGAACCCACTCAGGAGGGAGCAGTCTTAGACCTGGTACTCTCAAATGGGAATGGAGAGAGGATCTTCGATCTTGAAGTGGGTAGCCATCTGGGAACAAGAGACCACCAAACAGTGTGGTTCATGATAAACTTAGCTGTAGAGTCAAGCTATGTCAAAGTGAAGGTACTGGACTTCAGAAGGGCTGATTTTGTCAAAATGGGAGAGTGCCTCAGAAAAGTACTAGCAAACAGGCAAGAAGGTGGGGTGGAGCAACAATGGGGAAACATCAAAACCACCATCAGAGAGGCAACAATCCTTTGTGTGAAGCAAATAAACAAATCAAAATCAAAGAAAAAAACACTATGGTTCTCAAAAGAAGTGTTAGGAAAGGTAAGGGAGAAAAAGATAGCATTCAAGAAGTATAAGGAAACACAGACGGAGCAGGACAGAGAACTGTACCAGCTAAAGCAGAAGGAAGGGGGAAAGGCAATCAGAATAGCAAAGGTCCGAACCGAGGAAAAGATAGCCAACTCGGTTAAGAAGGGGGATAAAACCTATTATAGGTACATTAGGGAGCAAAGAAAGACTAAGGCAGGGACACTGAGGATGAAGAAAGAGGAAGGTGGTTGGGCAGAGAGCGACAGTGAAAAAGCAGGGATACTGAATGAATACTTCTGCTCAGTATTCACAATGGAAAAGCAGGGGGAGATACCTAATCCAGTCAATAGAAGCACTCTGGATAGGGGGGTTGATATTAGTCCTTTCAAAGAAGAAAGGGTTCTGAAAGAATTCTTTAAACTGAAGGTGAATAAAGCAATGGGGCCTGATGGGAATCACCCCAGAATTCTAAAAGAACTAAGGGAAGAACTAGTAACACCACTGACTACCCTTTTTAATAAATCATGGGAGGATGGGGTGGTACCTGAGGACTGGAGGAGAGTGGATGTGATTCCCCTTCACAAAGGTGGGAGCAAGAAAGAGGCAGAAAACTACAGACCTGTCAGTTAGACCTCAGTGGTAGGGAAGATGATGGAATCACTTCTGAAGGAAAGAATTGTTGAGTACCTAGAGGCCAGTGGGGCACAGGACCCAAAGCAGCATGGACTCACAGCAGGAATGTCATGTCAGACAAATCTAACTGATGTCTTTGACTGGGTGACCAAAGTAGTAGACCAGGGAGGGGCTGTGGACATGGCCTACCTAGACTTTAGCAAGGCATTTGACACAGTCCTGCACAAAAGATTAATAAACAAATTAGCCAGCTTGGGAGTGTGTCCCAGGATGGTGGCCTGGGTAAAACACTGGCTGGACAACAGGACACAGCAGGTAATAGTAAATGGAGTCCACAGTGAAGAAAGGAAGGGGTTACTAGTAGGGTACCGCAGGGTTCAGTACTAGGGCCAGTCCTTTTTAATGTCTTTATAAGTGCCATTGCGGAGGGACTGGAAGGAAAAGCATGTCTCTTTGCAGATGACACAAAGATCTGCAACAGGGTTGATACACAAGGTGGGGTGAAAGGATGAAAAGGGACTTGGCAAGGTTGGAGGAATGGTCAAATGTATGGCAGCTTAGATTCAATGCAAAGTAGTGCAGAGTAATGCACCTGGGAAACAAAAACTCAGGGGAAGAGTACACAGTGGGGGGTGAGATACTGACAATGACAAAAATGAAAAGAGACCTGGGGGTAGTCATATCAGATGACCTAAAGGTGGGCCAGCAATGTGAGAAGGCAGTAAGGAGAGCTGGGGGTATACTGGGATGCATAGGGAGAGGCATCATCAGTAGAAAACAGGAAGTTGTTGGCCCTTTGTACAGACAGTTGGTAAGACCACATCTGGAGTACTGTGTACAGTCCTGGAGACCCCATCTCCTTAAAGACATAGACAGGGTGGAGGCTGTCCAGAGGAAGGCAACCAAAATGGTGCAGGGTCTGCACCAGAAGACATATGAAGAAAGACTAAAGGAGCTTAAGATGTATAACCTCAAGGAAAGGAGGGAGAGGGAGGACATGATAGAAACTTTCAAATACCTCAATGGAATCAACAAAGTCCAACAGGGGAGCATCTTTCAGGAAAAGAGATGTGCAAGAACAAGGGGGCACAATTTGAAGATAGAGGGGGGATGGCTCAGAGGTAATGTGAGGAAGTATTTCTTCACAGAGAAGGTTGTAGATGCATGGAATAGCCTTCCTGAGGAGGTCGTAGAGTCAAAAACAGTGGGGGAATTCAAGAATGCATGGGACAGACATAAGGCAATTCTTCTAGTGGGTGGTAGGAGGAAGTACGCTGTTGGTTAACTAGGATCTGCAGCTTATCCATTAGGTAGGGAAATGGGCAGACTAGGTGGGCCAAGTGGTCCTTGTCTGCCATCAAATTCTATGTTTCTATGTTTCTATCAGTAGGGAGGTGACTTGTCCCCAAATAAGTTGTGATTTAATGAAACATTTTGAAATTCCTTTTTTTTATCCCAAGAAGTGACTGGCTCAACAGTGTACTCCTCAGCCAACAAGAGTTCCAGGCTGGAGACATCCCTCATGGCCACCGCTTCTTCCTCACAAGTGCGAAACTGCACTTGCGAACCCACTGCTGTGGATGGATTCCTCTACTGGGGCCTACCCTTGAACTGAGCCTGGTGCTTGTTGATTGATGAGGGGTACATTGCTAGGTACACTACACAGCGTGCCATGTCATATGATGGGCCTGGGTAATAGAGACATGTGTTGTGACCATCAGTGACAGACATCTCCAGGTGACACACAATGCATCACTTGAAACCTGGCTTTAGCTTGATATCCATGTCCAATTCATAGTCTAAAACAGTAGAACAGAAGTGCAACCATTAGTCTAGCCAACAGAAATTGAAAAAGTTGAACATTTTTCACTTGAAATGAAAGATTTCCTCAAGCAGAAGCTGTGAGGAAGGAGACTTGTTCATTCCAGCTGAAGAAAGGATCTGAGTATAACAGGGGGAGTCGAAGAACCACATGATTGGGTGGAAGGAGAAGGAGTCAAGCCTGAAGTCTGACATGCTCAGTGGATGACTGCCTAAGTGTGGATGTGAACTGAATCTTAGCAGTTAAGGTCAGAACCACTCACCTTTGGTTTGGGGCTGTCTTACCCTAAAACTATGCAAAACTACACCTACAATCATAGGTGGGGTCTCAGAGTATTAAGAAACACCACCTCCTATAGCAGTAAAAAAAATGCTATGATGTCAAAAATAGGAGCACTAGGAGGTCAACTGGGAACAGTTAAATGCTTTTTAGATATGTTATAAATCTTGGGAGGGAAAACTAAAAAGAAAGAAAATATACATTCTATAATAAATGTATTCTCTAGTTATTCCAAGCCTGTTCTCCTCCTTCTACTATCTCCAGGCACCTGTTGCTGGTTGCTCCTTCTGACTGCACCCATCCACAGCCCCTGCCTTCAGGTCACCCCTCCCAACATACCTGTCCCTGGCCCCTGCCTCCTGGTCTCCCCTCCTGATCACACCTGTTCTCTGCCCCTGCCTCCAGGTCCCCCCAGCTGACAGTATCTGTACCCAGCCTCTGCCTCCAAGTCCCAATCCTGATTGCATCCATTTTCACCACCCACCTTCAAGCCACCATCCTGGCTATACATGCCCCAGCCCCAAATATCTGTTTCTATATACGTAGCTTTTTTGTTTTACTTTAATTGTTTATTGAAAAATATAGAGGTACATACCTAGGATAGCATTATCAATCATTATGTAACAGGTATAGATTCTTAATGACAATTTATTATCACAGGGTGCTGCAAATGTCAGTTCTGTAATGTGATAAATGTACTGTACAAAGGATATAAATTTGTGCAGTCTCAGTATTGGCCTATATCAAAAACACAATCAATACATTTAGAAAGGCAGAGGAAAAGATCAAGTGATGGCATCTGCTTGAATATCTATTCTAAGATCAGGTTGATGCATAAGGGAGTGGAAAATCAAGGTTGAAAAATTCTAATTAGTAATATCAGATAGAGTATCCGGCCAGCCAGTCCCCATCTCAGTCCAAGCCAGAGTTCACCAGGAGTTCAAGGGATCATCTCTGGCCTGCGAGAGCCCTGTATGCATATCTTATAGTGGCTCTGCCCTAGCTACTAAACTGCCACGTGTTTATTTCACTGTCATTACCTTTTTTACACCATTAACTGAACTTTTACTGTATACAAGTATGGTCTATTTTATCTTTCTGTATTTTGTATTCTATGCACCCTTAACAGGTCACAACCTGCAGACACATCCTAAGATTAAGTACACCTGCCCATACTGTTTAAATGCATATATTTGTACTAGCTGACACAAAGTGCTTCTAAAAGTACATACTGAAGTGGATACCTGTTCTTTAACTCTGAGGGAGCAATTTACTATTAAGAATGAGTTTTTTTCCAGGCTGCACGATGGCCCAGTGGGTAGTATGTTGTGCTCCCACTCCAACAGGCTGGGTTTGGGAGCAGACCAGAAGCTACATCAGGCAGCTTAGGGGGCTTGGATAGCTATACTGCACGGCAGCACTCCCAGTTGGGGAGGGTTGGCATTTGGTTCCGCCACCGCAGTGACCACTGTAGTGAGTCAGGGAACGGTCTTCTTCACAGGGACATCACTGCATCGGTGCAAGGCCTTATGGAACATGTACAGCATCAATGGGAGGTGGGCAGGTCCCTGGGGGTGGAAAGAAAAAACAATAAAAACATCATGTTCCTCGGCTGCCTGTACAATGGCTGCAGGTACTCTCAGGCCCAGTTCCATGTGGATCTCCAGTGTATGCTAATACCCACTGCTGAGATCACTGCAAACCAAAGGTGAGCAGTTCTGATACCCTACAAATGTAAGTGAGACCACTCTCACAAGATAATACTGATCATGGCAGTCATATTAATATACTGTTGATCAAGTTTGATGAATTATAATGTATACATTTTTCTTTAAAACCTTACCCGAACATTCACGTTTTCGGGGCAGCTGCACGTGAGACACTCCACAGAATACGAGTGTCTCATGCAGCGAGAAACATAGCACTCAGATTGTTCAGGAGCACTTCCTCAATCTGTAATGGTCGGACAGTGGGGGAGTGGCTGAGAAGACAGAGAAGCCCTGGACAAGTCTGAGGGTCAGGCAAAGGTGGTAGATTGGGGGAAAAGCTCTATGGCAAAAATGGAACAAGATTTTGCTGTTTCCATTCATCTCACACACACACACATGGAAACAGATGCACACACACACGCACACACACACACACACACACACACACACGTATACCCGCATATGTACAGTACGTGTGTGTCTGAAGGAGGACAATGAGTATGTTTAACTTTCTCCCCTAACCTAGCCAGGTTCCCTTACCCTCTTTCCAGATCATTCCACTACTCCAATCTTTTCTCAGACTACAGACTTGCTAGGGTAGTCTTTTGAGCTACAGAACCAAATTTCTGGTTGTAACCCCCCTGCAAATGGGGGTTCCCAAAAGACTTCCAGGAGCTTGCTTGAATGCTCCAAGCCTAAATGGTGTTTGGCATTTAAGCCATTTATCTGTGAGTGCTTTCAGAGCCTCTGGTACTGTCTCTTTAAGAGATGTCTGCTTGCAGACATAATTAGTTTGTATGGGGGGGACTGTGTGTTTCTCTGCTTGAGTCCCACCGAGCTGCTGTCAATTCGCTCCTTTTGCAGTCGCTAGGAGTGCAAAGGAGCCTATCTGAAAGATGTAACTGTTTGCCAGAAATCATTTAGAGTAATAATGAAAATACAGTTTGTCTAACCTGCTTTTCTTTGCAATCAGAACTGTGTTTGCCTAGTTCCCCATTCTAGTTTTGAACTGCTGAACTGGACCAATCAGTGTGGGTTAAGGAGCTCTAAAATGGTGCCTGTGCCGAATCAGAACTTGGACTCGTAATCTGAGCCAGCCACAAGAGGATTGTATGGGCAGTGACTCTGGGAAATGTAGTTTGGACTTTGGCGCCTTTTTGCACCAACAGGGGGAGTCTATTGTGAGTGACAGCCAATCCAGCCAAGAACTGGGAGGAACTCAAAGGAAGTGCCCGGTTTTGTCTACTGGAGTTTCAGTTTAGCTCTGGCAGTGAAGAGGG
The DNA here is from genome assembly GCA_016271365.2 of Neoceratodus forsteri. Lineage (NCBI taxonomy): Eukaryota > Metazoa > Chordata > Ceratodontiformes > Ceratodontidae > Neoceratodus > Neoceratodus forsteri. The sequence goes on from CM028130.1 coordinate 1,162,212,152, forward strand.
GAAGGAGCCCTGTGCTCCTTCGGTGCGCAGTTTTAGTCGGGAAACGTGTGTAAGGCCCCAAGTTTCGGTCTGCAGCTTGTGCAAGTGCTTGTTTGGACTGAATCCGACCTGTGAAGAGAATGAAGGAGATCTGAAGAGTAGAAACCAGGCTCACCCTGTAGAAGACTGGAGAAATTGCTGAATTGCGCTCGGTCTGTCAGGGACTGAATCTGCTGTGTGTTCTCCAGGGTATTGTGCAGTAATTGCAATCAGGATAGAGAAGCAGCCTGCCTGGTATAGTACTTTCTTTTTCCATATAAATGTGTGTAGTGCTTGTGGGGACTCGTGTTTCAAATCCCCTGTACAGTGAATTGAGTGCATGAAGCTGGAAGTAAACCCCAGCTTAATCCAGACTACATCCATTTGCTCTGAACTGCCGTGGGGTCCAGTCACAAGGACCTTGTCTACATGGTCTGCTCCTCCTGGCAATCCAGGACAATCTGCCTTCCATTCAAGTTTCAGCATTGAATTTGTGAGTACAAATCAGGGTAGCTCCCTGCCATCATCTAATTGCAAGTGTTCCATCTGATTACTTTTCCTTTCTTTCTCCACGAACTGAGCCTACTGGCTCCGGATTACAATTTGGGTATTGTGCATGCATTTTCCATCTTCAGGTCCCCAACCAGCTGCACCAAATAGGTTAGCCTCTTATTGCCTGGGTACCCAGTAAGAGTGACATTTGGGATTCTGAAATATGTGCACAGTACTGTGATTATTAATGCGTTTAAACTAATTAACCTGATTTCCCGCTGTCCTTGTTATATCCCCCTAAATAAATCATATCTGTTTGTTTCAGCAAAGTTACACTGCCTAAGGTATTCGTTTATGTTAAAGTATTGTACTGTGGTTTTTGCACTGTATCATCTTGTTTTACAGGGAGTTCCCGACAGTCCCGCTGACCGAACCAGTCCTGGGGGTAAGTGTATATGGTAAAGGTAATTCTGATATATTGTGTGGGCCACTAGTGGGAAGAAATGGGTGTCGCAGTGTCCCAGAGGGCTGTGACCAAATTAGTTTAACTATTGCAAACCCTGACCTCTGGGTGGAGGCACTCGCCATTAGACCTAGGCCTCTCAACCTGTTAGTAGTTAGGCAGGCAGGGGTAGTAGCCCTTGGGAAAGCACCACCTAGGGGTTACATCTTGGAGGCACTGCTGGGATTAGCGTCCTCTGGTGGCCAAGTGAGGAAAAATACCTTAACATGTTTGATTTGAGGGAAAAAATGGAAGGGAGTACCACGCCCAGATTAAAAAATGACCGTCATACGTTGATGGTGCGCAAAATGATGAGGTGGAGTGAAACTGAAGGGCTAGATCCCCAAAAGGCTATCCTGTTGCTGGATGTCCCCTTAGGGACCAGTGATGCTGACATTGTATCCACTGTGGAACAAATAAAGGGCATGGGCAAGGTTGAAGTAATGGGACAGAATACTGAATTATTAGGGCAGGCTATGATGGTACTGATTTCGTGTAACTCCCCAGTGGACCCCGAGAGGGTACCCCCTGTCATGATGCCCCAAGGTGCCCAGACGGGATGGAGGGTCATTCATTTACATAGTGGTCCGGCCACCCCGGGTGGGTCTCCCAGTGTAGATGGGTTCAAAGAGAAATTACTCAAACTGCTAGCCTCTGAAGGGCGCACTGCTAAAGAGTTGGTAAAGGTGTTAGACCTCTCAGGTGACCACACGCCCCTGCATTCCCCAGGTACATCCCCAGTAGCTTCCTCCCCTGTCGTAGTTCCCCCGATCCAGTTGGACTCTTACTGCAAGCTCAAAGTGTTCTCTGGCATCTGCCCTACTGCTAATGGGGAGGTCGATCTGGAGACCTGGATAGACTCTGCTACTCTTGCAGTACAAGACTGGCAATGCACCGAGGCAGAATAAAGGGCCCACCTGGGGGAGAGCCTCCAGAGACCCGCCCAACATACTTTTTGCTCCCTGAGGGTTTCTGACCCTGATGCCAAAGCCCAAGAGTACCTAATTGCCCTTGAGGATGTGTTTGGGGGCACCGCTAGTGTTGAGGCCTTGAAATGGAAGCTTAAGGATGTTAGACAACAGCCGGGGGAATTGTTATCTACCTACATGGATTGATTAGAGGGGATCTTACAGACCATTTTTCGGAAAGGGGGCTGACCTCTAGTGAAGTGGACCGGGTAAGGCTGGATCATATACTCAGCTCTGCCCGGCACTCCAGCTGGGTGTTACTCAAATTGCAACTGCATCAAAGGAAATCCAGTCCCTTGCCTTTCCATGTGTTGATGAGGGAGGTACAGGAAGCTGAGGAGGAGGAAGGTTTGTCAGAACCCTGCGCAGTTGTTGCTGCTACCTCCCCTGCTCCAGGTGTAGGGTCAGATGCTGATGGCCCGGAATCATCGAAATCTCATGACTCAATCCAAGGTTCCCATGTTAGCCAAGGGTCGGTCCAGTCAGAGAGGGACAGTTACAGATCTCCCACCGTGGGGTGAACTACTGAGAGAGTTTAGGGAAATAAAAAACAGTCTCTTTATGAAGGCCGCCCCTGCAAGTACAGGCCCCGACCCTGATCCGACTGCATCTGCAATGGGGGTGGGGGTACCCGCCCATGTATCTCCTGCTGACAACAGCTCCAAACTCAACTTCTTGATCATGGAAGTGGAGAAACTGACGAGATGTCTCCAAATGCTTATCATGCCACAGACAGAGATGGCACCAAGGTTTCCAGTTAGTAGTACCCCCACCCTGGTTCCCAGTGTGGTGCCTCGGCCAGCTCAAACTCCAGAAAGTATGTTTTGCTATAATTGTGGGAAGGATGGGCACATGAAGAGAGAATGCCGGTCCCCAAAAGACACAGACAAAGTTGTATATAGGCTACAAGGAGAGCTGTGGAGAACAAATCAGTGGTTAAGAGGTGCACAAAATGATCCCAGTGAGGGCCCCAAAAATGCTAACTCACGTCCCTTTGTGGCAAGGTCAGTTGCCCAGGCCCCCGCTACCGCCTCTCCAGACTGGTCCAGAATAGTGGGTCCCTCCATGGAGACCACTGTAAAGGTGAATGGAGTGTCTACCAGAGCTGTATTAGACAGTGGCTCCCAAGTGACAATTATGTTCCAGGATTGGTATCAGAAGCATTTGTCAGATGTACCCTTACAACCATTAGAAGGACTGCATGTATGGGGGTTAAGTGAGAAGGCCTACCCCTATTCCGGGTATATCCGAATTTGGCTGTCTTTCCCCACCTCTGTGGCTGGAGTGGCCGAACAAGTAGAGACCCTAGCCTTAGTGTGTCCCCCCACTGGACTGTATGATGGTGTCCCTTTGTTGATTGGCACAAATGCTCATATGTTTGGACGGCTGGCACAGTTGTGTTATGAAAAACAGGGGTCAAGGACTAGTAGAGCTTTAAGAATTCTGGCTTTAATTAAGAAGGCCTATGAGGCACAGAAAGATGCTGACAAAGTAGAACCAGAGGGACCGGTCAGAATTGTCTGGAAGAAGGATCCTGAGTCTCTGATCCTGGCGCCAAATGCCCAGTGCACCTTACAGGGAGATGTCCGTATCAGGAAAGATGTTAAGATAAAATATTAATGTTGGATGCACCAGGCGATGGAAAATTGCCGGAGGGACTGCTGATCAAGCCTAGTATTTTGCCTGCTAGAGCCCATGCTTATGCCAGAAGGGTAATGGTTCAAGTTCATAATGTGTCTGACAGAGAGATTCGAGTAAATAGAGGTTGCACCCTGGCTAATGTGCATTGTGCAGACACTGCAGTGCTACCCAGCAGCAAGAGTTCGGGGAAGAATGACAGAGTAACGCCTGACTTGTTTGATTTCGGTGACTCCCCCGTTGCCAGCTGAATGGAAAGTGAGGATCAGTGAGAAGCTTGCCCAGAGAGACCAGGTGTTTTCTTTAAAGGAATGGGACATAGGATGCATGCAAGGAGCTGAGCACCATATCCGGCTGCATGATGAAAGACCATTTCATGAGAGGTCTCGACGCCTGGCAGCTGCTGACATAGATGATGTGAGACGGCATCTGCAAGAGATGTTAGCTTCTGGTGTAATACAAGAATCCAGAAGCCCCTATGCTTCCCCCATTGTGGTAGTGAGAAAAAAGAATGGGACAGTAAGGATGTGCATGGATTATCGCACCTTAAACTGGTGGACTATCCCTGATCAGTACACAATGCCCCCGCATTCAGGATGCTTTGGACTGCCTAAAAGGGAGCAAGTGGTTCTCTGTGCTGGATCTCCACAGTGGGTACTACCAGATCCCAATGGCCCCAGAGGACCACGAGAAGATAGCCTTTATCTGTCCGCTTGGCTTCTATGAATTCATGAGGATGCCTCAAGGGATTTCAGGCACTCCAGCCACTTTTCAATGATTGATGGAGCGTGCAGTGGGGGACATGAACTTACTAGAGTGCCTGGTATACCTAGATGATGTTATTGTGTTTGGCAGCTCACTGGAGGAACACGAGAGCAGATTATTTAAGGTATTGGACCAACTGGAAGACTTTGGCCTTAAACTGTCCATTGATAAGTGTCAATTCTTTCAAACATCAGTAAAGTATGTGGGACACATAGTATCCACCGAGGGAATAGAGACCGACCCAAGTAAAGTCGAGGCCTTGACCACCTGGCCACAGCCCAAAAATCTAAAAGAACTGCAAAGATTCCTGGGATTCTGTGGTTATTATCGGCGCTTCATCAAGGACTATTCAAGAGTGATCCGCCTTTTACTTAACCTTACTCAAGGGTATCCCCAACCCACAAAAAATACAAAAAGTCAGCATTCCTAAAGTCTGAAAGAGTGTATTTTTGTCCGAGTGAAGTATTTGGGGCACGCTGGACTCCTGATTGTGAGACTGCTTTTCATGAGATCATATATCAACTTACCCACGCTCCAGTGCTGGCTTCTGCCGATCCAAGAAAACCTTATGTCCTGTACACTGATGCTAGCTTGCAAGGGTTGGGGGCTGTGTTGTACCAAGAGCACGAGAATGGCCTGAGACCAGTGGCCTTTGCCAGTAGAAGCCTGACCCCATCCGAAAAGAACTATCCTGTACATAAGTTAGAGTTCCTAGCTTTGAAGTGGGCTATTGTTGACCAGTTCCATGAGTACTTGTATGGGGCCAAAATACTAGTAAAAACTGACAATAATCCTTTGACCTATGTGCAGACCTCAGCTAAGTTGTATGCCACTGGCCATAGGTGGCTTTCTGCATTATCTACATATGACTATGCTGTTGAATACCGAGCAGGCCTGAACCACATAGAATGATTGGGTCAGATTGTCAGAACCTGATATTCGGGCACTCTGTCAGAAGTTTGACAGGGAGGAACAAATGTCCACGGACGCAGTGGACTGCATGGTGGATTGCTTGGGACCCTCTGAGAATTGCATACCTGCTGTTTATTGCCACTTTTCTGCAATAGACATTGGTGCACTGCCTCAGCTGGACAATGACAGTATTCGGCGGGCTCAATCCTGCGATCCCATGATCAAATCAGCTCTAGAAGCCCTTTATGCAGGAAAAGATGTGTCCAAATTACGCTCCACTGATTTAAGAACTGCATTGTTATACAAAGAAGGTCCTAAGTTGAAACTGATCAATAAACTGTTAAACAGGGAAACAGTAGACAGAGGGGGACAAGTAGACAAACAACAACTAGTGCTACCCACTGCCTTTCGAGACTCAGTACTGAGGTACTTGCACAACCACATGGGGCACCTTGGTATAGACAGAACACTTGACTTGGTGAGATCCAGATTCTATTGGCCTAAGATGGGGGCTGATGTGGAGCAACACATTCGAACTTGAAGTCGCTGCTTACAGAGGAAAGCTTTGCCCCAGAGGGCTGCCCCCCTTGTTAACATCACCACCAGTGCACCCATGGAACTGGTCTGTATTGATTTTCTGAGTTTGGAGTCAGATCAAAGAAATATCAGTAATGTGCTGGTGGTCACTGACCATTTTACGAGATATGCCCAAGCTTTCCCCACCAAAGACCAGAAAGCATCCACTGTGGCCAAAGTACTTGTAGAAAACTTTTTTGTTCACTATGGGGCTCCACAAAGAATCCATTCTGATCAAGGGAGAGACTTTGAGAGTCGCCTGATCAAAGAGATGATTTCTCTGTGGGGAGTGCGAAAGTCCAGAACCACTCCTTACCACCCCCAGGGAGACACACAGCCTGAATGTTTCAACCACACTTTGCTAGATATGCTAGGCACCCTACACCCAAAGGACAAGCCTAGATGGAGCCAACAAATTAGCACCCTAGTACATGCTTATAACTGCACCAAAAGTGATGCCACTGGGTTCTCCCCCTACCGCCTGATGTTTGGAAGAGAAGCTCGACTGCTGGTAGATGTGTGTTTTGGGGTCTCTCTGATGGGGTTCAAGCTGACAACTACTTACAGTATGTGCAAAAGTTAAAGGCCCAGCTAACTCATGCGTACCAACTGGCTCAGACCATGGCTGCCAAAAGAAATCTGGCCAACAAAGAAAGGTATGATAAAAAGGTGAAAGCACAGGAACTCTAGGTGGGAGATCGGGTATTGCTAAGAAATCTGGGACTGCATGGCAAACACAAGATTGTTGACAGATGGCACCATCTCCCTCACATTGTAGTGGGCAAACTAGATGATCTGCCAGTGTACAAAGTAAGGCCTGAGAATAATTCAAAAGATGTGAAAACAATGCATAGAAATAATTTACTGCCCTTTGGACAAATCTTGATTGAGTCTGAGCCCCCAGAAAATGCACCTTCTGGACCAGTGACTAGAGCTGCTGCTAAGAAAAAATCAAGAAAGTCTGCACCTACAGAAGCTGAGTTAAAGTGTACCCCTCCACAAGTCCCAGTTGAGCATGACTGTCAGTCCATATCAGAGGAAAGTGAGTGTGACTTTGAATACTACCCTCCTTACGAACTGAATCAATTGTTTAGGGGCAATCCCGTAGTCAATACTGGAGATGAAGCTGGGCCTTCTGGACTGTCTAAGCCCCCAGCTTCATCCCTGGAGCCAATGTTCCCAGAAAGTGAAGTGCAAAGCATCAAGTCAGATGAAATGGAATCATTGTGTATGGTTGAACTGTTTGAGCTTTCAGGGGAGGAAAATGATGGACTGGGACAGACTGGTGATACACCAGAACAAGAAGAGTATTTTGAGTGCCCTGATGGTCCACTGCCAGTGTCCGAAAGCTCTTCATGTGAGCCAAATGTTGTGGACTCAGAGACTCTAACTCCTGGAGCTGAAAGTGCCCCAAGTTCTAGCCTCTCTACCCCCATGGAGACTCCCCTGACAAGTGAGGACAATGCTGAAAATGAGGCTCAGAGTGCAGAGACTGTAACAGTTCCCCCTAGAAAGACTGGTCGAGCTGTAAAGCCTGTGGTGCACCTCAGTTATGATTCCTTTGGGAGGCCTGTGGACTTGCCTCTCAATGTTGTCCATAAAGGAGTGTATGTGTCCCTGAGTTCATTGCCCAAACTGAGTGTCAGTGCTAACCCCAAGTTACTTGTGTTGCCCTCTAGGTATGGTGCCCCTGCCCCATCCAGCCCCAAGGTAACTGATAGGGAAGGGCCCCCTCTCTTCAGGTTTTATGCACAAGAGGTAATAACCTGAGTTATGGTACAATGTGTGTGTAATACTGTGTAAAGAATGACTCACTGCAATGTTTCAGAAATGTGCTCCTGGTAAAGTGATATATTGACTGATGATTACATGTGTGAGCCTAATGCAAAAGTATATGGTTGCAACTGAAACTTATGGGGGTACTTGCTTGACACGGACGTCAAGCTTTCCCAGGCCAGGAAGGGTGTAACCCCCCTGAAAATGGGGGTTCTCAAAAGACTTCCAGGAGCTTGCTTGAATGCTCCGAGCCTGAATGGTGTTTGGCGTTTAAGCCATTTATCTGTGAGTGCTTTTAGAGCCTCTGGTACTGTCTCTTTAAGAGCTGTCTGCTTGCAGACATAATTAGTTTGTATGGGGGGACTGTGTGTTTCTCTGCTTGAGTCCCACTCGAGCTGCTGCCAATTCGCTCAGTTTTTGCAGTCGCTAAGAGTGCAAAGGGAGCCTATCTGAAAGATGTAACTGTTTGCCAGAAATCATTTAGAGTAATGAAAATACAGTTTGTCTAACCTGCTTTTCTTTGCAATCAGAACTGTGTTTGCCTAGTTCCCCATTCTAGTTTTGAACTGCTGAACTGGACCAATCAGTGTGGGTTAAGGGAGCTCTAAAATGGTGCCTGTGCAGAATCAGAACTTGACTCGTAATCTGAGCCAGCCACAAGAGGATTGTATGGCAGTGACTCTGGGAAATGTAGTTTTACCGTTTTATTTATTGCACCAACAGGGGAGAGCTCTATTGTGAGTGACAACCAATCCAGCCAAGAACTGGGAGGAACTCAAAGAGTGCCCAGTTTTGTCTACTGGAGTTTCAGTTTAGCTCTGGCAGTGAAGAGGGAAGGAGACCTGTGCTCCTTCGGTGCGCAGTTTTAGTCGGGAAACGCGTGTAAGGCCCCAAGTTTCGGTCTGCAGCTTGTGCAAGTGCTTGTTCGGACTGAATCCGACCTGTGAAGAGAATGAAGGAGATCTGAAGAGTAGAAACCAGGCTCACCCTGTAGAAGACTGGAGAAATTGCTGAATCGCGCTCGGTCTGTCAGGAACTGAATCTGCTGTGTGTTCTCCCGGGTACTGTGCAGTAATTGCGATCGGGATAGAGAAGCAGCCTGCCTGGTATAGTACTTTCTTTTTCCATATAAATGTGTGTAGTGCTTGTGAGGACTCGCATTTCAAATCCCCTGTACAGTGAATTGAGTGCATGAAGCTGGAAGTAAACCCCAACTTAATCCAGACTACATCCATTTGCTCTGAACTGCCGTGGGGTCCAGTCACAAGGACCTTGTCTACATGGTCTGCTCCTCCTGGCAATCCAGGACAATCTGTCTTCCATTCAGTTGCAGCATTGAATTTGAGAGTACAAATCAGGGTAGCTCCCTGCCATCATCTAATTGCAAGTGTTCCATCTGATTACTTTTCCTTTCTTTCTCCACGAACTGAGCCTACCGGCTCCGGATTACAATTTGGGTATTGTGCATGCATTTTCCATCTTCAAGGCCCCAACCAGCTGCACCAAATAGGCTAGCCTCTTATTGCCTGGGTACCCAGTAAGAGTGACATTTGGGACATTTGGGATTCTGAAATATGTGCACAGTACTGTGATTATTAATGCATTTAAACGAATTAACCTGATTTCCCGCTGCCCTTGTTATATCCCCCTAAACAAATCAGATCTGTTTGTTTCAGCAGAGTTACACTGCCTGAGGTATTCGTTTATGTTAAAGTATTGTACTGTGGTTTTTGCACTGTATCATCTTGTTTTACAGGGAGTCCCCAGAGTCCCACTGACTGAACCAGTCCTGGGGGTAAGTGTATACGGTGAAGGTAATTCTGATATATTGTGTGGGCCACTAGTGGGAAGAAAGGGAGTCGCAGTGTCCCAGAGGACTGTGACCAAATTAGTTTAACTATTGCAAACCCTGACCTCTGGGAGGAGGCACTCGCCATTAAACCTAGGCCTCTCAACCTGTTAGCAGTTAGGCAGGCAGGAGTAGTAGCCCTTGGGATAGCGCCACCTAGGGGTTACATGGTAAATTACTAAAACCTCAGTGGTGCCGAGTGCACTACCATGTGGAAGATCCAAGATCGAGACCTAATCTTAGCTCCATCACTCTGGGCCAGTTTGGCAAGGTCCCCATGAGGAGGTATCAAGTGCTGGTCCAGGGGCCAAGACAGTTGACTACCCTACTGTAGTAGTGATCCCCAAGACAAGATTGAGATGACATTGGTGTCATGGGTGGCCAGCAGATTCAGTCATCTCCTGACAACAAGGTGTCACTTTGGGGTCCTCCACAGGTGTATCAGTGACATATGCCTCTAGCCTACCCACCCTGGAGCTGCCAAACATCCTACAAACATATAAACATACAAAACTGCCAGCAGAAAAAGGCAATTTGGTCTATCAAGACTGCTCGATTTTGCAGCTAGCACCTCTACTCTGCAGCTGCCCTCCACCCTACCCCTCATGACACTTCCTTTTGCCTATCCCAGCCCCTCTTGAAGCATCCCACTGTTTTATAGGCCACCACCTCTGCTGGTAGTGCTTTCCACTCTGCTGTCACTCTTTCTGTAAATAAATGCCCTCTTCATTTCCCTCTTAAACCTTCCATCCTCCAGTCTTATGTCATGACCCCGAGTGTCTCTCCCCACCCTCCCCTTGAACAGTCCCTTGGTTCCGGTCCTGTTTATTCCTCTCATGTACTTAAAGGTCTCAATCGTATCCTCCCTGTCCCTCCTCTCCTCCAGAGAGTACATGTTCAACTCCTTCAGTCTAACCTCATATGGTAACTCCCCAGATCCTGGATCATCTTTGTTGCTCTGCGTTGCACCTCTTCCATGAATCTAATGTCCCACTTTTGGTAAGGACGCCAAAACTGAATGCAGTACTCCAGGTGAGGTCTGACCAGTGATCTGTATGATGGCAGAATCATCTCCCTCCTCCTAAAGGTTATACCCCTTGCAATACAACCCAGCATCTTGTTGGCCACTGCTGCTGCTTTCCTACACTGTGCCAAGTTGATCATTGCTCCCTTAATGAGCACCCCCAGATCTTTCTCCTCCTCAGTCACAGCTAGCTGCACCCCACCCCCCACCCCGATGGTAGCTCATGTATGGATTCTTTTGGCCTGAAATGCAGCACCTTGCATTTTTGGCATTGAAACCAAATTGTCAGGGTGTCCGACCATGTCTCAGCCTTGCTAGATCTTCCTGCAATCCCTGCCTCCACCTCTTGGTCATCCACCACTGCTCCCAACTTGGTGTCATCCGCAAATAGACTTATCTTGCTATTTATGCCTACCGAGATGTCTGCAATAAATACCCCAAATAACACCAGCCCCAGCACTGACCCCTGTGGGACCCCACTCATCACTTCCCTTGGAGATAGAAAAATAGAAACATAGAATTTGACGACAGATAAGGACCGCTTGGCCCACCTAGTCTGCCCATTTTCCTACCTACAGGATAAGCTGCAGATCCTAGTTAACCAACAGCCTACTTCCTCCTACCCCCCCACTAGGACTGCCTTATGTCTGTACCATGCATTCATGAATTCCCCCACTGTTCTTGATGCCACTACCTCCTCAGAAAGGCTGTTCTATGCTTCCACAACCCTCTCTGTGAAAAAATACTTCCTCACATTACCTCCGAGCAGTCCCCTCTCTATCTTCAAATTGTGCCCCCTTGTTCTTGCACATCTCTTTTTCTGAAAGATACCACCTTCTTGCACTTTGTTGATTCCCTTGAGGTACTTGAAAGTTTCTATCATGTCCCCCCCTCCCTTCTTTCCTCAAGGGTATACATACTAAGCTCTTTTAGACTCTCTTCGTATGTCTTCTGGTGCAGACCCTGCACCATTTTGGTTGCCCTCCTCTGGACAGCCTCCACTTTGTCTATGTCTTTGCGGAGATGGGGTCTCCAGAACTGCACACAGTACTTCAGATGGTGTCTCACCAACTGTCTGCAGAGAGGGATAACAACTTCCTGTTTTCTACTGTTGATGCCTCTCCCTATGCATCCCAGGATCCCCCCAGCCTTCCTTACTGCCTTCTCACATTGCTTGCCCACCTTTCGGTCATCTGATATAATTACCCCTAGGTCCCTTTCCATTTTTGTTGTTGTCTGTATCTCACTCCCCATTGTGTACTCTTGCCCTGGGTTTTTGTTTCCCAGGTGCATTACCTTGCACTTCTTTGTGTTGAATCTAAGCTGCCATACATTTGAACATTCCTCCAACCTTGCCAAGTCCCTTCTCATCCTTTCCACTCCATCTTGTGTATTAACCCTGTTGCAGATCTTTTGTGTCATATGCAAAGAGACATACTTTTCCTTCCAGTTCCTCTGCAATGTCACTTATAAAGACATTAAAAGGACTGGTCCCAGTACTGAACCCTGCGGTACCCACTAGTAACCCCTCTTTCTTCACTGTGGACTCTGTTTACTACTACCCTTTGCGTCCTGTTGTCCAGCTAATTTTTTATCCAAGCTACCACCTTGGGACCCACTCCAAGGCTGGCTAACTTGTATATTGATCTTTTGTGTGGGACTGTATCAAATGCCTTGCTAAAATCTATGTAGGCCATGTCCACAGCTCCTCCATGGTCTACTACTTTCGTCACCCAGTCAAAGAAATCTATTAGATTGATATGACACGACCTTCCAGCTGCTATGAATCCATGCTGTCTTGGGTCCTGTGCCCCACTGGCCTCTAGATGATAATTCTCCTCCCACCGCCACCCTCTGCTGCTGTCCCTGCAGTCAGTTCTCCACCCATCCCAACCCTGTGCCCCTTGGCTTACATGCTGGTCTTCCACGTGGCACCGAGTCGAATGCCTTACTGAAGAACAAGTACAGGACATCCACTGCATGCCCTTTGTCCATTTCCCTAGTTACCCAGTCATAGTAGTCCACTAGTTTGGTCTGGCTGGATCTGCCCTTGGCAAAGCCATGTTGTTGACTGTCCTGCACCCCACTGACCTCCAGCAGGGTCACCAGCCTCTCCTTCAGGATTGTTTCCATCAGTTTCCCCAATATGGACATTAAACCCACTGGTTCATCTTTGGGACCTCTCTTATGGAGCTGAACCACATGAGCCATCCTCCAATCCTGAGGTACACACCCTGAGTCCAGAGAGGCATTAAATAGGCCTGCCAATGGGTCTGCCAGGACCTCTGCCAACTCTTTCAGTACCCTGGGGTGTATGCCATCCGGTCCCGGTGCCTTGTCCACCCTCAGTGCCCTTAACCCCTCTAGCAATCTACCTTCTGTGATTTTCCCCATCTGTCATCCCTCCCCTCTGATCCTAACCTCCCCTCAACCTTAGGTATCCCCCCCCTTCTCTTTAGTAAAAACTTAACAGAAGTAGTCATTAAGCGCTTCTACCTTTTCATCCCCTTTTTCCACCCATTCCCCCTCCTTCTTAATCCTTGCTATTTGGTCCTTACAACCCCTTTTTTCCCTGATGCACCTGAAGAAGTATTTTTCCCCCCTCCTTAACTCCCTTCGCCAGCCTGAGCTCCCTTGATGCCTTTGCTGCCCTTACTTCCCTGGTCACCTCCTTTGCTTCCTTCAGGTACTCTTCCCTGTCCTCCCCCTCCCAGTTCTCCTGTATCTCCTATAGGCGACTCTTTTTCTCCTCATCCTGTATACGACACCCTTGCTCATCCAGCTAGGTTTCTTCACCCTAGCCTTTTTACTTTGGGCCTTGCTGCAGGAATTTGTTGTTTCCATTATCCCTAGTTTAATGAGTTCCCACCTCTGATTCATGTCCATATTAAGCTGAATTCTGTCCAGGAACCCTCGCACCACTTCGCCCATCTTTCTGAAGTCAGCCTTTCTAACGTCTAGCACCTTTGTGCCAGATGCCCCCCTCTCCCTGACCAGCTGCAGCTGGAACCATACTGTCCGGTGGTCACTCCCGCCAGTGGTTCCTCCACCGTCAGATCCCTCTCCCACTCCCCGTTAGACAGAACAAAGTCAAGGGTATTCCCTTCCCTAGTTGGTTCACTGACCAACTGCATCAGGAAGTTATCCTGGAAGGTGTCTAGTATTATTTGTTCCCTTCTACACTTGGTGGCAGGTGTCTCCCAGTCCACTCCCAGAAGGTTGAAGTCACCTACTATCACCACCCCACCCTTCCCACAGTTCCTCCGGAGCTGTTCCACCAATACCCTATCTGTCTCTTCCAATTGGGAGGGTGACCTGTACACCACCCCCAACCATAGTGTCCTATTTGTTGGATCTTGGATTTGCATCCATAGAGCCTCTGTATCTCCCTACTCCCCCCTTTCCTAACACACTTTAGCCCCACCTTCATGTAGAGCACTACCCCCCCCCTTTACCCTTAACTCTTTCCTTGTGGAATAGTCTGTAACCTGGAACCTCCAAGTCCCAGTCATGGTTTTGGGTGGCCCATGTCTCGGTGATGGCTGCCATGTCCACCCCCGCCATGAGAGCCTGTAGTTACACATTTTTATTTCCCAGGCTTCTAGCATTTAAAGATACCACCCTCAATCCCCTTTATTTCTCCCCCCCTTCCTCCTCTCCCTTTATGGCCCCCCCTGTATTGTTTGCCCCTCGCCTTATCTCACGTTTATGGGGGGAGGGGTAAGCCCATATGGTTTCCCATCCTGAGGCTTCTGATCACCTCGATCCCTTCTGCCACCACCCTCTCCTAATTTAAATTCTCCTCACTCAATGTATTCCCCAAGCTTTTGCTTCAGTACTTTCTTCCCCACTTTGTTTAAGTGCAGTCTATCTTTAGTATATAGACTGCTGTCCTCCCAGGTCACCCTCCACCCTCCTGCCAGCCCATACCCTTTTTCCTGACACCAGGTTACCAGCCATTAATTAAACTCCTGAATCCTCAGTTTTCTTGCTATACTTTCCCTTGGGACTGGAAGTGCCTCCGAGAAGGTAACTGATCTTCCTGCCCCCTTGCAAACTGGACCTAAATCCTCAAACCTCCTCTTCACCTCATCTACGGTCCCATCAGCCAGGTCATTCGTCCCCAGGTGCAGAATTAGATGTGGTTTTTCCCTGCCCTGTCTGGCATATTCTAGTACTGATTGCCCCACCCTTTCCGCCTTCATTCCTGGCATGGCTTCCACCAGACCCGACTATGCCTCTCTCCCTTGCTACCCCACCTGACCCCTCTCAGTATTGAGTCCCCTAACACTAAGATCACACCCCTTTCTCCCTTGTCACCCCTCCCTTCCTCTCCCTGTCCTAACTCCTTCTTCCTCCTGCACACTGTTCCCCCCTTTTGCCCCTGTTATACTATCCTTGTCAGTACTCCCTCCTGTGCTCATTCTATCTTGACACACATTAGGTTATTTTCCCTTCTCACTCCCCCCTCTCTGTCCCATTTCTCTCTATTACCCTGGACTGTTCTTCCACAGCACCTTCTCCCCCATCCGTCATTCCCATCAATGGGCAGTACCTGTTTGAGCCTATTGTATGCCTATGTGCAGTAACTCTGGCCCACATTCCTTTTGGCCCCCTATCTCCTGTACTTGTATCTCCCCTTTTGTTCCCAGTGTGGATTGTTCTCTCCATCTCCAGTCCCTACCACTGTCCCTTCTTCTGTTTACCCGGTTACAGTCTGTACTTCCCATTTCATCTTCTCTTTCTGTCCAAGACATTTCCCTCTTTACCTTAAAATCTCATCCTCCAGCCTCCCCAGCCATTGACAAACTGGGCCCTCCCCCAGCCTCCACAGGGTGCCCATGAATATGGCTGCTCCACAGTTATTACACCCATGATCCTCTCTCTACTGTATCCACTACTCCCCTCCTGCCACCGATCCCCCCCTCCCCTTATGCTGCCACTGTCCCTCCCCCGGTGCATCACCCTTTCCTGTCCTTTCCACCGACGTCCCCAATCATTTTCCCCCATCCATTCTCTTCTCTGTGCCCCTCTCACTCCCTGCCCACAGCTATTCTACCTGTGTTGGCCCTCCAGATGTCCTGCTGCCCCCTGGCCCACCTACCTTTCCGCTATCCCCAACCACCCCACAAGTTGCCATACCCCCCCCTAGTATGCCTTTCCCTGTCCTGCTCCATTTTCCTTCTGTGATGCTGCCCTAGCCCTCTTTATTATTACAATGGTATAAGACTCACAGTTATTACCCAATCAGCTTCTAATTCCCAGATTTCCCTTCTCACAGTACTGATTCCCTGTACCTTGATTCTGCTTACTCAGCCCCAAGTCCCCAGAGTCATAATTCCTTGATCCCACATTGATCTGCCTCAGATTCCCAGAGTTACGGACATCGTACCCCAGTAACAGTTCTAGAATCACATTACCTTGATTTCATTTGACCAATCCCCAAATCACAGAGCCACAGTACCTTGATTTCACCCCAAAGATCCAGTATTTTCCTACACAGTTCAAAAGACACACTACCTTGATCCCAGAGGGAGTCCAGACAAATTTGGTGATCACAGACCCTTTAAGATTGGTTCCTTATTTTCTGAACATCTTGATTGCACCCCTGGCTATCAAGCAGTACAGTAATTTACTTCATGACCTCACCTATTCAGTAGCTCACAGTAAAGTCTCTATTCAATTTATGTCAGGGTGTGGTGTGTGGCTGTGTTGTGTACTGAAATAAGATGGCTAACAATGTGTGTATGCAGTCAGATGGTACCGTATGATGTCACAGGCTAACTTTGTAAAGGAAGTGATACACTGGGGGGGTTGGGGGTTGGGCCCCTCCAGACCTCCAGAGACAATCATAGAAACATAGACTTTGATGGCAGATAAGGACCGCTTGGCCCACCTAGTCTGCCCATTTCCCTACCTACAGGATAAGCTGCAGATCCTATTTAACCAACAGTCTATTTCTTCCTACCCCCCCCCCACAAAAATTGCCTTATGTCTGTCCCATGCATTCTTGAATTCTCCCACAGTTTTAGACCCCACAACCTCCTCAGGAAGGCTGGTCCATGCGTCCACCACCCTCTCTGTGAAAAAATACTTCCTCACATTGCCCCTGAGGCGTCCCCCCTCTATCTTCAAATTGTGTCACCTTGTTCTTGCATATCTCTTTTTCTGAAAGATGCTACCCTCTTGTACTTTGTTGATTTCCTTGAGGTACTTGAAAGTTTCTATCATGTCCCCCCTCTCCCTCCTTTCCTCAAGGGTATACATGTTAAGCTCCTTTAGTCTTTCTTCTTATGGCTTCTCTTGCAGACCCTGCACCATTTTAGTTGCCCTCCTCTGGACTCCCTCCATCCTGTCTATGTCCTTGTGGAGATGGGGTCTCCAGAACTGGACACGGCATCAGATCGGGTCTCACCAACTGTCTGTACAGAGGATAACAACTTCCTGTTTTTTGCTGCTGATGCTCTCCTATACATCCCAGTATCCCCAGCCCTCCCTACTGCCTTCTCACATTGCTTGCTAACCTTAAGGTCATCTGATATAATTACCCCCAGGTCCCTTTCCATTTTTGTTATTGTTACTACCTCCCCTCCCATTGTGTAATCTTCCCCTGGGTTTTGTTTCCCAGGTGCATTATTTTGCACTTCTTTGCATTGAATCCAAGCTGCCATACTTCTGACCATTCCTCCAACCTTGCCAAGTCTCTTATCATCCTTTCCATGCCTCCTTGTGTATCAACCGTGTGGCAGATCTTTGTGTCTTCTACAAAGAGGCATACTTTTCCTTCCAGTCCCTCTGCAATGTCACTTATAAAGACATTAAAAAGGACTGGATCCAGTACTGAACTCTGTGGTACCCCACTAGTAACCCCTCTTCCTTCAGAGTGGACTCCATTTACAATTACCTTCTGTGTTCTGTTGTCCAGCTAATGTTTTACCCAGGCTACCACCCTGGGACCCACTCCCAGGCTGGTTAATTTGACTATTAATCTTTTATGTGGGACTGTGTCAAATGCCTTGCTAAAGTCTAGGTAGGCCATGTCCACAGCCCCTCCCTGGTCTACTACTTTGGTCACCCAGTCAAAGAAATCAAATAGATTTGTCTGACATGACCTTCCTGTCCGAACCCATGCTGCTTTGGGTTCTGTGCCCCACTGGCCTCTAGGCACTCAACAGTTATTTCCTTCAGAAGTGATTCCATCACTTTCCCTACCACAGAGGTCAAACTGACAGGTCTGTAGTTTCCTGCCTCTGTCTTGCTCCCACTTTTGTGAAGGGGGAATTACATCCAACTTCCTCCAGTCCTCAGGTACCACACCGTCCTCCCATGATTTGTTAAAAATGGTAGTCAGTGGTGTCACTAGTTCTCTCCTTAATTCATTTAGAATTCTGGGATGAATTCCATCAGGCCCCATTGCTTTGTCCACCTTCAGTTTTAGGAGTTCTTTCAGAACCCTTTCTTCAGTGAAAGGACTGGGATTGACCCCCTACCCAGAGTGCTTCTGTTAATTGGATTAGGCACCTCTCCCTCTTCCTCTTTTGTGACTACTGAGCAGAAGTATTCATTCAGTATCCCTGCTTTTTCACTGTCCTTCTCTGCCCACCCACTGTTCATTCTATTCAGCCTCACTATCCCTCCCTTTGTCTTTCTACGCTCCCTGATATACCTATAAAAGGTTTTATCCCCCTTCTTAACCGAGTTGGCTATCTTTTCCTCAGTTTGGGCCTTTGCTATTCTGACTACCCTCCCTGCTTCCTTTTGCCTTAACTGGTACAGTTCTGTGTCCTGCTCCTTCTGTGTTTCCTTATACTTCCTAAATACTATCTTTTTCTCCCTAACTTTCACCACCACCTCTTTTGAGAACCATAGTGGCTTTTTCTTTCATTTTGATTTGTTTATTTGCTTCACACAGAGGCTTGTTGTCTCTGTGATGGCAGTTTTGATGTTTCCCCATTTTTGCTCCACACCTCTTTCTAGCCTGTTTGCTAGTGCTTTTCTAAGGCACTCTCCATCTTGCCAAAGTCAGCACTCCTGAAGTCCAGTACCCTTACTTTTGTATGGCTTGATTCTGTAGCTGAGTTTATCGTGAACCACACTGTTTGGTGGCCACTTGTTCCCAGATGGCTACCCATTCTAGATCTGAGATCAGTTACACCAGCAAACCCATCTTATAAACACTCGGCTGCACCACAAAATTTCCCAAACAGGTACCTTTCCAAACTAATCCAGAAAAGCAACCTGGTACCAATTGAAATCTACACTAAATTGGAAAAGAAACAATAACAACAGTAATAAAATCAGCAAAAATCACAGCCACTTCCCTGAAATAAGACTGCTTCCATTCCCCTTCCAGCCCTTCATCCTGAAGTCCTTCCTTCCTCTGTCTCCTCCAATAGATATCTGCTCGCTTAGAGGTTGGGATTTAGAATCAGTGTTGGAAATGGAAAAGATTCACTCTGGGAACACACCGCCTTAGATACATGATCGAACATATTTAATAATAATCTTGGGATGAGTCCTCATTGTATGTTACATTTTTTTCACTTTAGTTAGATTTGCACCTTTAGGGCGTACATGCACAGGAGCAGTGCTTCTCCATTTTGATCCATGAACTGAGTCAGACTTTTCCTTTCACTCCCAGAACTGAGTTCCCCAGATTATCACACCCCCCCCCGTTTTCACCACTGTGTAGAACCTCAGCAGAACTGGGCCCTTATAGGGGAGTAAGCCATGGTTTAAGGTAGACAAGCCAGGAACATTTCACTAGGAGCCAAGGCAGATCAGAGCCAGGTGTCTAGAATGCTGCTGACTGTCCTGTAGTGATGGCATCCCTCATGAGTTGTATAAGAGGAAGAGGAACTTTCTGCCACTGCGCTAACTGTTCAGGCTGACAGAAATACTCGCTTTGATCATAACTGGCTCAGCTTGACCTTGACTCTTAACTAGGGCTGGCCGGACTGTTCCATTCAAAATCTGTACCCCTGGATCGAACTCTGAATCTACAGACTCAGATAAATATGGACTTCACCACAGAAGTCCAGTTCCGGGTCCATGGAAAGCAGGGTTTTTTTTCCTGCACACCTGGCACCCCACAGAGGGGGGTAAGGAGGAACGGTCGGCACCAGGCGGAACAAAAAAGATGGAGGACAGGAGTGGAGCTGAGCCCAGAGCAGGAGAACCACACATCACAGTCACGTGTGGTGGAGATCTGAGCGTGGGCTACAGTTGCTGTGGTCGGTCGGTCAGTCAGTTGGTTGGTCGGTCAGTGACTCTTGGGTCAGCTGTTGGTCTTGTTCTCAGAGTGGAGATCGACTTAGGTAAGTAGTACAACCTCACAAATTGTCTGACTCCTGTAGCCTATCCTATGTGGGTTTGGTACAGATATTGAATACCAGAAAGAGGGGAGAGGAGAGTTGTGTACAGGCCCAGGACAAGAGCAGGCTGGGAAATAAATTGTTGACTTGTGCCAGAGGAGAAAGTGACAGAGAGACTATTGGGGGCCAAAGAGAAATGTTATAGTTACAGAAACCACAAATAAAGTTTCATCTTGGTCTCATTGTGGCTGGTTGTGTACAAGGGCAAGGGCAGGCTGGTAAAAAAAAAATTTTGACTTATGCCACCATCCAGAGGAGAAAAAGAGAGAGAGAGAGACTACTGGGGGCCAAAGAGAAATGGTATGGCCACAGAAATTACAAATAAAGTTTATTCTTGGCCCCAGTGTGGCTGTGTGTGTGTATACTGGGCAAGAGCAGACTGGCAAAATAAATTTTTGACTTGTGCCACCATCCAGAGGAGAGAGAAAGAGAGAGAGACTACTGGGGGCCAAAGAGAAATTCTACAGCCACAGAAATCACAAATAAATAAATTAATCTTGACCTCAGTGTGGCTGTGCAGTGTGTGTACACTGTACAGGGCAGGCAGGCAAAATAGTGCTTGCATCTGTCTGTCTGTCTCTCTCTCTCTCTCTCTCTCTCTTTCTCCCTCCGTCTCTTTCTCTCTCTCCCCCAGCACACTCATATTACGGGCTCGAGCAGGATATGCCACCAGTACAACCCAGTCATGAAGCAGCTAGCAGTTATTGCTTTTATTTAGTAGTTTTACTGTAATTTTTATACGAATCATGCATTAAATTGCATTCACTAAAAATACCAACAGCTTAATCTTTTTCAAAGTCAGTTGCCATTCATTTGTATCCTCCTCCTCCTCCAGGTCATGCCTCTTTTTCCTCTTTATTAATCAACTCCCAGTGGCTGCAACTAACTGCAATGCCACCCTATACGCAGACGACCTGGTTATTGTATCTCACTCCCGGGACATCGCTACACTCAACAAGTGCTTGTCTGAGGACTTCAACAATGTCCTGGCCTGGGTAACCAAACACAAACTGGTCTTGAGCCTGAAAAAAACACAGACTATGCTTTTTGGCTCAGCTGCCAAAATCAAAGCCCTACCAACCCTGCTGGATATTACCAGTCCGGACGGAACTTCCCTCCCAACTGTGTACTCAGTCAAGTACCTTGGGGTGACACTTGACCTGGGGAGTCACATTCTCAATGTCTGCAGAGCAGTGAACTGCAAACTGGGCCTGGAGTACAGGGCCAAATATAACCTCACCCTTGCGGCCCCCATGGCCCTTGTCAGAGGTGTTCTCCTTCCTTCCCTTAGTTATGGAATACACCAATTTGCCCGCTCCCTCAAAACCACCTCACAAGGTGGTACATGACGTATAACAACATCTGTTGCTTTGCCCTGGCTGCCCATCATCTCACTCACCACTGCGAGTTATACAAAAAGTTCCGCTGGCTCTCCCCAGCCAAGTACCTGGACTTCAGGGTAGGATGCCTCGCGGGCAAAGTGTTGAGAACCCCCCCCCCGGGCTTGCCTGCTTCTACCCCCAGCCGACCTCTCCCCTATCAACTCAGGTCCCAGGCTCCGGGGATGCTAAAAGTTCCCCCCCCACCCGGACCCTCATGGAGACAGGGACTTCGCCGTGTGTGCTCCCACACTCTGGAACTCCTTTCCTGAGTATGTCCGCTTGGCCTCCTCACATCAGTGCTTCTGCAAATCCCTGTGGGGCTTCCTGAAACTTGCCTCAGCGTGTGATTGCCCCAGGCCTCCCTAGTGCGATGGCTTCTGTCTACTGGACCCTAGTTGCTCTCGCAGGAACTGCCTGCCAAACCTTGCTTGTCCCCAGACTATATTGCGTGCCCTGTGCACTTGACTGAGTTTTATTTTATGTGGCTTGCGCATGTGCAAGAAACATAGTGCCATCTATCGAGATTTCGAGGTGTGTCACCTCCTCCTCCAATTCAGTCAGTGTGCTGGCAGGCCCGCCCTGTAAGCAATGCATTTTGAGCTGTCTATGACACACTCAAAATGCAGTGGTCTACAGTTGAAAGGGGGCTAGCTGAGTGAGCACCTATAAGAGGCTGCTCCACGCGCAGCTCCGGCAGGCGTCACGCCCGCCGCGCGCTGTATATGGCCCGGCGGGGTGCCCAATCCCGTCGGCTGAGCTGCGCCCCCCAAGTAGTAGTTGCCATGCTGGGAGCCCACCCCAGCATGGCAAGTGGTCCTTTCGCCAGGGGTGCCCAATTCCTGTCGGCTGAACGCCTCCCCAGTCCTTTTGCCACTATGGGAGCCCACCCCAGCGTGGCAACAAATTCCATGGCGGCCAGGGTGCCCAATCCCCGTCGGCTGAGCGTCCCCCAATGTCCTCGTGCCATGCTGGGGCCCACCCCAGCGTGGCAAAGGTCCCACGTTGTCTTTTTTTTAAATGCTAAACGAAAATGGTCTTCAGTCTCCCCACCCCTCCCACAACCCGCACCCACCCACTGCACACCCAGCCTCCCACATCCCCCCACCCCATACTACCTCCGACTCGGGCGACAATCTTCGGTGGACTGGGAACACGTCTGCACTCTTCAAAGCCGACCGCGAACTGAGGAAATGCTGGTAAGCTGTATAATGGGCTAGAGAGGGGGGTTTCAACTTTGTTGCATATCTCAGGCATTTTGGAATTTTGCACCAAATTTTCAACATGGGTTTTGGACCTTCTCATGAATGATGTCACTGTCATGGCGTTATTGGCCCGAAGGGTGATTTTCGCGCAGTGACTGCGAAATCACCCTTCAGGTCTGAATACCACCATGACAGTGACATTATTCATGGTGAAGGGGTCCCAAAACCCTATGTTGCAAATCGTTGCAAATTCCAAAAAATGACTGTTTTGACGAAAGGCATGCTGGCGCAGTTCCCACGTTAGGCTCGTAAGTTCGTGAAATTTCAATATTTTCACTCCAGATTTTCAACATTGCCATTTTACCACACCTTCTTATGAGTAGTATAGCTGTCATTTTTCACATCTCACCCAAAATGTGTTTCCACCCATGTAGCGCACAATGGCGCAGTTGGTGTGCGAACTCAATGTATGGGACACATTAAGAATATCACAGTGACACTGATCATGAGCAGAGGTCTTAAAATGCCTGTGTTGAAAATTTGGTGAAAAAATTCCTAAAAATGACTGTTTTACGAGTGTGCGTTGCACTGTTCCCACGCACGCTTGTAAGTTTGCGAATTTTCAATATTTTCACTCCAGATTTTCAACATTGCCATTTTACCACACCTCCTCATGAGCAGTACAGCTGTCATTTTTCACATCCTGCCCAAAACATGTTTCCGCCCATGTAGCGCACAATGGCGCAGTCGGTGTGTGAACTCAGTGTATGGGACACATTAAGAAAATCACAGTGTCACTGTTCATGAGCAGAGATCTTAAAATGGGAATTTTTAAATTTGGTGAAAGAATTCCTAAAAATGACTGTTTTACGAGTGTGCGTTGCACAGTTCCCACACACGCTCATAGGTTTGCGAATTTTCAATATTTCCACTCCAGATTTTCAACATTGCCATTTTACCACACCTCCTTATGAGCAGTACAGCTGTCATTTTTCACATCCTGCCCAAAACATCTTTCCCCCATGTAGCGCACAATGGCGTAGTCGGTGTGCAAACTCAATGTATGGGACACATTAACAAAATCACAGTGACACTGTTGATGAGCAGAGGTCTTAAAATGGCTATGTTGAAAATTTGGTGAAAAAATTCCTAAAAATGACTGTTTTACGAGCGTGCATTGCGCAGTTCCTATGCACGCTCGTAAGTTCGCAAATTTTCAATATTTGCACTCCAATGACTTCCAAATACCTAAACAGCACATAGAAGCAAGCAACATTCGGCATTGACAAATGCTTGTTTATTATAGTCCATGACCACCTATTCTGGTTGTGCTAAAATGTAATCTGTTTTACTTGTAAATGACCTGTTTCTCTTTGATGATGCTACCCATTGTACTTCCACATGTTGTTGTGCTGTTATGATGTACCATGTTTTTTCTGTACCTCTCTGTACCCCATTGTTGTAATCTCCCAGGTCATTCCTGAAAATAGCATATTACTTGTCTAGTATACCTACCCGGTCAACAAAAGCTAAATAAATAAATGTCTGAAAATAGGCAGAATTTGTCTAGTGCACTTACCCGGTCAACAAAAACTAAATAAATAAATTATTTCCTTTTGGCCTGTGTGTTGAATATGACTGACGTTGGCCACTTATTTGCATTTTATCACATTTTTTTCAAATATTTATAAATAATCAGAACTAATCAGAACAAATCAGAACTTCACCATGTTCCGGTTCTTATTTAATAAGGGTCAGAACTTCATCAAGTTCTCCCAGCCCTACTCTCAACTGTTCAACTGCTCATACAGGTG
Organism: Neoceratodus forsteri; assembly: GCA_016271365.2. Taxonomy (NCBI): domain Eukaryota; kingdom Metazoa; phylum Chordata; order Ceratodontiformes; family Ceratodontidae; genus Neoceratodus; species Neoceratodus forsteri. The sequence goes on from CM028130.1 coordinate 1,162,236,444, forward strand.
GAGCCAAGCCTGAGACAGGCAATAAACATCAACCTGGCTTGAGCCTGCCGAGTCTTGCCCAGCTCTAGCCATGATGATTCAGGGGCAGAGGGGGACTAAGTCCAGGTGACTATCAGAACAAATAGACAGTATCAGACCAGGCAGAAGGAGAGGCACTGGCAGGTTTTGGACAACTAGAATGAGAAAAAGCATTAGAATCTTATTGAAAGAAATTGAAAACAAGCATTTGTCAATGCCGAATGTTGGCTTGCTGGCATTGGCATTAGTAGTGCAGGAGTTAGACAGATGCATCATAGGAATGGCAGTGAAGTATTGAATTGATGCCAACCCACCCCCACCCTGCAGATAGTGACAGGCATTAGGGTGTCCCTTTGGGTGTTTGGTAGTGCAGTGCGGGAAAATATGTCGGGCAGGATGTGAAAAATGACAGCTGTACAGTTCATAAGGAGGTGTAAAAAAATGCCAGTGTTGAAAATGTGGCATGTGAACATACCAAATTTGAGAAGCTACTAGGGTGCGTGGGAAATATGCAATGCACGTTTGCAACACTGCCATTTTATGGGTGTTCGGCACCAAATTTTCAACATAGGCATTTTAGCACCTCTGCTCATGTACAGTGTCACTGTTATTTCCTCAAAGTGTCCCAAGAAGTGATTTTACACAGCGACCACGCTATTCTGCGCCAGAAGTGCGAAAACACATTTTGGGCAGGATATGTGAAATGACAGTTCATCAAGAAGTGTGGAAAAATGGCAATGGTAAAAATCCAGACTGAAAATATCACAAATGCACGACGGTATGAGCGTGCGTGCAATCTGCCAACGCACGCTCGTAACACAGTCATTTTATGGAGTATTGTCATCAAATTTTCAACATAGGCATTTTAGGTCCTCTGCTCATGAACTGTGTCACTGTCATTTTCATAATCTGGCCCAAACACTGATTTCCCACAGCGACTGACTGTTATTGTGCTCGGAAGTGTGGAAACACATTTCGGGCAGGATGTGGAAAATGACAGCTGTACTGTTCACAAGGAGGTGTACAAAAATGACAATGCTGAAAAACCGGCGTTAAAATATTGTGAATGTGCGAAGTTACGAGCCTGTGTAGCAACTACACAATGCATCCTCGTAAAACAGGCATTTGTTGGATTTTTTCCACCAAATTTGGAACTTAGGCTTTTTAAGAGGCCACCTCATGAACACTGCCACTGTCATTTCGTTAATGGGCCCCGAAAGGTGATTTCGCGCAGTGACTGTGAAATCACCTTTCAAGGCCGATTAACGCCATGACAGTGATAGAATTCATGAGGAGGGGCCCCAAAACCCCATGTTGAAAATTTAGTGCCAAAATTCCAAAAATGCCTGAGATGTGCGGCAGTTGAAAAACCCTATTCACTCCATTATACAGCTTTCCGGCATTTCCTCAGTTTAGTGGTCGGTTTTGAAGAGTGCAGACGTGTTCCCAGTCCACTGAAGATCATCGCACCAGACCCGGAAATAAGTATGGGGGAGGGAGGCAGAGTGCAGTGGGTGGTGAGGGTGGGGGAAAGGGGCATCGAGACTACGAGGACGCTTTTTAGTTTACAGGGGAAAAACCATCGCTAAACAGTTTTTTCTGCTGCAGGCATTTAGCATGCTGGGGTGGCTCACAACATGGGGATAATGCCGACGGGATTGGGCACCCCTGCTGGCAAACAAAGACAGTGGTGAGGGCTAAGCCAAGGATTGGCACCCCCCCGCATTCAACAATTGGGGGAGAGGTGATGCTCGACGGGGAGTGGGCCCCTATTGGCATACAAAGACAGTGGGGAGCACCAGCCGAGGGGATTGGGCACCCCTCGGCATTCCACATTGGGGGTATGCCGGCGGGGAGTGGGTTCCCCGTCAGCACAGTAAAACAGCGGGGTTACCAACGGGAGGTTGGGCACCCCGATGTCGGCAGCCGTGAAGTCGCCACCGACATTACGTTGATAATGGCGGAGCAGCCAGCTAAAGGGTCCTGCATATGACGAGCTTTGCTCAGATTGCAGCGGACCTTTGCTTAGATGTGCTCGCCCCATTACGTATGCATGGTGTGGCACCGGCATGCAAACTGATTGAGGAATGAGGGATGCACCTACAGATGCGTGCCCTGCATTCGCCCAACAGCGGCCGTGCCTCCAAATCTGCACTCTCCCAATATGTTGGCTTGCGCCTGTGGCAAGCCAACATAAAAAGGCTCTGATATGTTTCTTAATCATTAAATGACGCAGGTTCTGAATTTATCGGAAGCTGTTTTCCCATCCTTATAGAAAGCTGGAAACCTGAATCAGCTCAAGTGAGAAGAGAGACAATGCTGCTCTAAATATCTGATGTATGAGTGTCTGTTCATACCCTGTTGGTGGGTTAGCAACTCCATTACCAGGTCCCCTGGAGAATCAGGTGAGTGCTGTAACTACATTAAGAGCTATTTAATGCAATAACCTGTTGAGGAACTAAACATTATGCTTTCATAGTGGTCATCTGCAGCTGGAGAGGGAGCTGTGCCGAGAGCCGCCTCCTCCAATCAGTTCCCAGATGGGTCAAATTATTTCTATCTCTCTCCAGTCTGTGGTCCCTTAATTTAAAGGAGAACTGTGCTCATTGAACCTGAAAGTCATTTTTCCCAGTAGAAGCAGTTTTTTTAAACACTGATTCCAATTCTGTTACTGTTCCATCTATACTGGCTTATAAGCAACCTCAGAGGTTGTTTCTGATTTACTCTTTGCTGTAAGGTGCCATTTTAAAACTGTGGGATGTAGATCATGTCCCTCTTAACCACTGAGTTCTATAGTAGAACATGGGTGCAGTGTAACAATGACAGAGCTGTGTAAGAGACATAAGGTGCGTTTACACTGCTGGATCTGCACATTTGCAAGTGGTACGATTGCAAATGAATTATACTGGTGCAGATCCAGCAATGTAAACAGCTGCTAAAGCATTGTAGGTCACGCCATTGCATTGCAAAGCAATCAGTGTTTCTGAGGATTCACGTACCAGTGCAGGAGCTTGGGGATAGTATGTAAACACATTGCTCCACCTGCACCAGTACAGCCCCATGATACCCTGCGGCAAAACAAAATGTATACCTCTGACCTCAATCCATTCAGCTTGGTGGAAGTAAGGTGAGCAATGTAGGAAGTCTAGTCTGAACTGCAGACAAACCATTCAACTCTGCACAGCACTAGCTGTGTAAATGGGAGTGGCATGCAATGCTGGTGGAGCAGCGTCAAAACAGAGGAGACTGAACCGCAACCAAGCGGTAAGTGTAAATGAGTCTATGAACTACATCATACAGTTCTACAATGGCACTTACTACCTGTGTGTAAATCAGAGACACAGACAAGGGCCCTGTTTTGTTCAAAGTCTTTATTGGAGACATTGTAGAGGGGGTCAAAAGTAAGATCAGCCTGTTTGCAGACAACTCTAAGATTTGTGCGAAAGTGGACAATGAGGAAGGGAAGGGATCTAGAGGATCTAGCTAAACTCGGACACTGGTCTAGGGAGTGGCAGTTAGGGTTTAATGCTAAGACGTGCAAGGTGATGCACCTGGGAGCCACAAATCTCAGGAACAGCTACTGGCTGGGGGAAGTGCAGGTAACAGCTTCAGAGGAGGAAAAGGACCTGGGGCTAATAATTACAGGGGACATGAAGGTATCAGCACAGTGTAGGAGAGCGGCAGCAAGGGCAAATAGGATGCTGGGGTGCATTGCCAGAGGTATCACCTGTAGAAAGGGGGAGGTCATCCTACCATTTTACAGATCACTGGTGGGGCAACAGTTGGAGTACTGTGTACAGTACCAGTGCCCATACCTCAATAAGGATGGGAGATTACTGGAGGTGGTGCAGCATAGGGCTACAAAAATGGTCGGACTAGGGGAGTTGCCGTATGAGGAAAGGTTGAAGGAGCTCAACATGTACTTGCTGGAAGAGATGAGGGAAAGAGGGGACGTGATAGAGACCTTTAAGTACTTGGAAGGCATAAACAAAGTCAGGGAGCTGGGAGTGTTCCGCTTAAAGGGGGAAGGGTCACTAGGGGGCACAGTCTGAAGTTTGAAGGGGGATGGTTTAGGAGGGAGATGAGGAGGCACTACTTCACAGAGACAGTGGTGGTGGGTTGGAATGCACTGCCGGAGGAGTTAATCACTCAAAAGACAGCGGATAGCTTTAAGCGGGGCCGGGATTGAGTCAAGGGCAGGGTTATTACGGACAAGAACACAAAGAGGGGAAGGACCAGGAAAGAGGAGGAAGCGATGGGTTTGGGTGGGGATGGGACAGTTGTAGTAATATGAAACTAAGAGCTGCACAATCGGGCAGACTTGATAGACCTGTGGGCCTTTTTCTGCTGGCAGTTTCATATGTTCGTATGTTTGTACAAGGCTAAATAAAAAGCCTATTCAGATGGAACAGTAACAGAATTCAATTAGATTTGCTGTACTTCTCGTTTACTGTAATCAGACCAGTGTTGGAATATGGTGCTGTTGTTTGGCACAATGGTCTAACAAAGGTTGAGTCTGACGACACTGAAAGACTGCAAAGAAGAGAGATGGGAATCATTTTTGAGTTTGAAGTAAGCTATGCCAATGCTTTAAGTAGTTATAAGGGGGAACGACTGGACCGAAGACAAGAACGGTTGTCTGAGGAATTCTTTTCTGCAATTTGTGAACAAAACCATAGATTGCACTCTCTCCTAAAGAAAAAAGTAAACTCAGAACATACGTTGAGAGCCCAAGAACAGTGGGAAACAACAAGGGCTAGGATGAGGAAATATGAAGAATCAGGTTTTATACGTTATTTATTATGAAGTGGTGTGATATAAAATATAATGTATCTTTTTATATCTTGAGGTTTAGATAGCCTGACTGTTGATAAATTTTCTACTATTATATTTAGTATTTATATAACCTGTATGCTTCTGTGACCCCCCACCATGGTTGGCCACGGCAACCCGGGCTTCACACCCATGCCTGGTGACTGTTACGTGTCACACCTAGTTGAGGTGGAGTGGGTTAGTTTGTTCTCCTGTTGTGGGAGGGTTCATCCCAAATTAATAAGTAGCACAGTGTTTCCACCCAGAGAGAATAAGTGGGCCAGATGTTGTGTGCAGTACAGCTCTCTGGGAAGCAGTACCTACTTAGCTACTGTATACTGGACAAGACCAGCCCCTGGGGATCACCAACAGCTGATACCATTACCAGACAATAATTCAGTCAGCAAGCACAAACTGAATACCCACACAGTAATAAAATGCAACTAATGAAATTGTGATTTATTTTGGCACACAGCCTTGGGTAGCTGGAGAAGGAAAAATAAATATTAAGCACTTGCAGGTTACCATTGAACATTTCTCCCATGATCAGTACACCATATACAACACACCCACCCAAGCAAGGGGCCCACTGAGACAAACATGTTATACAGGGTGCAGAATACTCTGAAACTGGCACCAGTAGTAGAACTATAGACCTAAGCAATAAAGCTACTAGCAATAGACTCTAGGCACCCAAGAGTTAGGTTAGAGTCCCAGTACAGGCCTGGTTGTAGAGTTACCTGGGATCTGCTGGTGGTGCAGTTGAGGAACTTAGCAAGCTTGCATTATAAACCACATTAGGCCACAGTGTGGTACCTCAAATTTAATAAAACTGAAATTCCAACCAGCTTGCTTGACTTTCAAACAAACTTGAACTCAAATTGTAATCCAATAGGGAAAATAGAAAGTCTTGCCAGCAATGCCAGCACTCACGTGACCACTGGATTTCCACAGAACATCCGGCACTGGTACCAGGGACAGGACAACAATTTGGGAGACATAGCAGCACACTGGAGCAGAATAGCTGTTCAGAAGATGCAGGAAGCACCATACTGGAGCAGGAAATCAGCCCAGAAGCCTTGGATTTTTTTGAAAAGGCAACAATAGTTCAGCCCTTCTTGTCTCACACCTCTGTGAACACAGCTGTTCTGTATATGCTCTCAAGCTGCAGCCCTTCTGGCTCAACTCTCCAAATGCAGCTCTTCCAACTCACACCTCTCTAGATGCTGAACCCTTCTGGCAACACTTCTCTGGTCACGACTCTTCAAAATCACACCCAGGTTACAGGACCACTATGTAGCGGCTTCTCAAAGAGTCCAGACCCCAGGTGCAACCCTATAATCTGACTCCCCCAAAGGGGTCAAGAGTACCCTAGCACTCAGGCCTGCACCCATGGCTCCCTGTTCCCCAATGCACCCCACTTGATAAGGGCTATATGGCCCCTTACCTGGCTCTGAGACAGCCTGAAAAGGATGCAGTCTCTGTAAATTCCTTCCTTCCTTCCTTCCTTCCTTCCTTCCTTCCTTCCTTCCTTCTTTCCTTCCTTCCTTGCTTTCTTTCTTTCTTTCTTTCTGGATGACCAGGAAAGGTACCATGAGCAAAAGCTCATTTCCAGGTGCGATCCGGAAGGGGGTTACAAAAGACATAAAAAGACAAAAACAGCATTTAAATAACAGAGTTGAGGCAAAGTACAGAGATTATACATAAGAAATTACAATGAACACTATTTACAGTAGGGGAGCATCTAATAAGTACAAAGCAAGTATATACAAAGCAGTATAATACATGTGTGGTGCTCTGTTGAAGGTGAGTGTGCTCTACTCTAAGGTGGTGAAAAGAGATGAGCGAGGCACCAAGGTCCGAATGATGTGGATAGGATAACTGCTATCCAGACAAGGAGAAGCAGGAGTCAACTTAGTATTTCGATGCCCGCAGGGCGTTTATTTGGTACCAAGGGTAGACAGACACAGTCACAAGAAGGAGGAGGGGTTGCCCGAGAACAATAGGGCAATGGAACCGGGAAATACTTTTATCTACCACTTCTATGGTTATTACTACAAGAATAAACTTTAGGCATACTGCCACTCTTATTCTGATACTAGGTTATACTGTACTTCTATACTTTAAAGAGAATCAGTTACATAGGCTACTCAGCACTGCATTAGGGTGATCAGCATCACACATTTCCGTAAGAGTCCAGATTTTACAAGAGTCCAGAGATCTGGCGTCTTCGTGTACACCGTCATTCTTCGTTGGTAGCTACAAGGGAAATAAAACAGAACTGTAGAACCCTAATCTCAATTCCCAGTAAGGACCTAGATAAGGCCACTGGGGTGGTGAGAGGTTTGGTAAACAGACCATATATCTTCGGCAAAAGCCCACTCTCTCCGAGGCTGCCGGAATGTAGAACCAAAGCAACTGGTTCCTGAAATAACACACTGAAGCAAGAGGTTCCTCGGCCAAAACCCACTTCTAGGGTTGCCAAGAACGAAGATAGATCAACATCTGCATGGCGATGAATCCAATGGAGGACTACCACAACCTGACTGATGCTGTGGCACTCCAAGGGCCAGCTGAACTCAGAAGGAACTCTGACAGGACCTGGAACCATAAGAATCTGAAGAGATGATGGTTGACTCTGCAATCCTAGGATCAGGAACTAACACAAAACAAAGAAACGGCGGACGCGTCCCGGACTGGGCTTCGACGGACTCGACTCTCGGCGAACGACCAGGTGGGGTGCAGAACAGGTTCTCCAGGATGAGCTCTCTCTTCTGTAGAGGGCGACCAACTTCGGGACATCTGGAACAGGAACCATATGGAATGACACTGGCACGGCTGTCGTGAAAACAAGATAACGGCTGGTATGACTTGTACGACTGACGACGGACTCGACTTCGGCGGATGACACAAACGGACAGGATGAGTTGATGGATGGTCTCCCAGGAGTGAAGAATGCTGGAAGGACGTCTTCTTCTGAGTGGAGACTGATTCTGAGCACGTGGTATAACAGACCACACTATGAGACTGCAGTGTGGTAGAAGATTTTTTTTTTTTAATCTCATTTTTATTAAAATGTCCAACATATTTTGACATACAGACAGGCGCATAAACATTGACAGGTCTGTGGGTATACATATAATTGATTTGTATATTACCAGATAGACAACAGATATAATTCAGGTCAGCTAATAAGAGGATGTCTGTTCAATTCTAGGATGACATTATTTCATCTTTCAAGTCCCTTCTGGATCTGTGGAGCACATACCCCGAGCGGAGACAATCATACCCCCAAGTCAAGTTCTGGGCCCCTTTAGCTTATTGTTATCCTGTGAGGATAAACTTGGGCACACTTAAATGGTCGTTTACCCGAGCCAGAGCCCCCCTCCCACCAAGGGGCGTGGCCACTTATGAATAGGGATTATGATTTCTACTGTTCTTTGGTTATCCCATCTCACGGTACAAAGGTGTCATCATGCAACATATAGTATAATTGCCAAGCGGGACCACCTGTCTGAGAATTTCTCTTTCATTTCATTCAGCCCGTGGGTAATTTGCTCCAGCTGATAAATCTGTTTGGTAATGCCCACCAATCTTGTATTGTGGGTGTGTTGTCTGTGAGCCATTGCTTAGTGATTGCTTTTTTGGCTGCTGTTAGCAGTAAATGTAGGAGGTATCTAGAGTTTGAGCTCTTATATTCCTTTGGGGTGTCTAGGAAAAGGTACATTTCCCTAGTCAGTTGCAGTTGGGGGCCAAACAACTCTCTCAAGTGATCCTGTAGTTGGTCCAAAAAAGGTTTGAGGGCCTCACAGGACCACATTATGTGTGTGTGTGTGTAGCTCTAGTCTCTCCACATTGTCTCCAACACTCTGCCGAGGCTGATGGAGAGTAGTACTGGGCCTGGTGCCCCACATTGCTTTGGGCCTGGTGCCCCACCTTAGATTGGGCCTGGTGCCCCAAATTATAATGGGCCTAATGCCCCTATAAGCTTTGGGCCTGATGCCCCACTTTATACTGGGCCTAACACCCTACTTTATATCTGGGCCGAAATTGCCCTTTTAAATTCGGTTGCCCTTTTAAATCTTTCAGGCTCACTGAGAGCTGCTGTCATTTATATAGCAAAACCCCGCCTTTAAATCCACCCCTTATCCATATTCATTAGGCTGCTATGCTGGCCTTGCTTTTGGGTCCCTCCCCATGGGCGTCGCTAGCCCCGCCTCCCTAATATTAAAATCGCGGGTCCTAATGACCCGATGCCCCTGCAGCACTCGGCTGCCTTCTGAGAGCGCCTAATGTGCTTTTTAAAATAAAGACAGTCCCCTTTTAAACACAGGCAGCCAGCACAGCGTATGCTGCCACCAACTCACCGCTCTGCAGTCTCCAGGAGTCACTGCTGTCACTGGGAGGTGGGAGGTGAGCTGGCAGTGGGAGGGAAGTATGCAGGCAGCAAGAGGGATAACTCGAGGGGGCCTCCGATGGCCTAAAAATGATGCGGCTTGCTTGCTGCCGACGTGGGACTGAAAATAAACTTGAAACAACACTCGGGGGGCTAAAGTAATAAAATGGAGGGCTTAAGAGCCTTTAAACGTGGTGGAAACGGCGTTCTTCTTCGTGGTGCTCCGATGGCACCACGGACGACTGCACCACAACAGCAGGAGGGATCTTCAGGCAGTGGAGGCAGAGCAGGCACACAGCTAAGTCCTCAGGGACGGCTTCAACCCCCAGGTAAGCCCTTTCCTTGTCCCTTTGACTTACTGTGTCCTCTTTCCTCAACAGCTGCCCAGGAACTGACCAACTGACTAACTGTTATAGAATTATATTTCAAAGTTAAACCTGCCTGGGTTCTAGAATGGCTGGATTGGAATGCTGTGCATGAGCCACTCAGCACAGCATTCCATCCAGACCATTATGACATATAATGCTGTACATCTGTCCTTTTACCAGCTATAAGTGCACAGGGGCACTTTTTCTATTATTTACAGTGTTTTCTGTGGATCAGGAGGTTGACTCTTTATGTCTAGGGGCCCCGTAGTACAGTACCCTGCTGCCTACCCCTGCAGCAGGTACCCTGAGCACCTGTGTACTCTGTGTTTATTTATTTATTTTATTTCTTTCTGGAGTGACCAACTCTGGGGCATTACAGATTCGGGCCCGCCTAAAAATACATGTCCCCATGTATTCCCTTTACACTTTATAAAATTGATCATCTTAACAACCTCTAAAATCTTATTTAATACTCTATGAAGTCTTATGTTAATGAAACATTCTTAAAATCTCTAAAATATTCTTAAAACATCTACTATACTGTAAATTTTTGTTTTAAAGATTTACCCTACAGTGACTGTGTCTGGGAAATTACTTGAATTGGATCTACCTGTTGTACCAAGGTATGAGATGAGAAGCTTCTGTAATATATCATCTAGGAGGGATACCTGCGTTCGATCTTTGAGATCTGCTGGGTTGGAAATCAACAGGTTCTTGAACAATACATTCTCCTTCCAGGAAATCCGGTATTTCTGGAGCTATTACTGGTGCACAGTTAGACTGGTCAAGGGAATGCATATACAAAGTACGAGTCCAAGGTTCTGTACACCAATTTGTTGGTGATTCTGGTTTCCACATTTTATCTTTGGTGGACTCCTGCCTCTCTTTCGGCATAGGACTGTCCTGTTCTTTAACAATCACAGTGTCTCTGAAAGTGCACGCTTTTAGTAGGTTGCGATGGACAATTTTGGTGCCATGTCCAAATTCTTGTTGGATCTTGTAGACCGGCAGTTCAGGGTAAGGTATCTCGATAATGTAATAAGGTTTTGATTCCCATTTTGAAGACAGTTTGCTGCATTTCTGGGTCTTCTTCAACATTACCCTTTCTCCAATAAGTAAAGGTGTAGCTTTGGCCTTGATATCGTAGTTTTTCTTCTGCTTCTGCCGTGCTTATTCCATGTGTCTTCCAATGATTTTTCCAGCTTCTTGTAAATGTTCATTATGTTCTTGGACCCAGTTTGTCACTGGCTCTTTTCTTTAGTCTCTTCTGGTGGCATTTCCAGCACTAAGTCCGTTGGAAGTCTTCCATGTCGTCCAAACATTAAATAATGCAGGGTATAACCCATGGAGCAATGAATCGTATTATTATACAGATATGTGAGTTCAGGAAGTAAGGCTGGCCAGAAGGGACATTTATATTCTGGTAGAGCTCGCAACATTTCTAGGAGAATCTGGTTTGTTCTTTTGCAAAGTCCATTTCCTTGGGGATGGTAAGCAGTGGTCTTTAACTTATGAGTTCCATACAGAGCACACAATTCATGAAAGAGTTGAGATTCGAACGACATTCCTTGATCTGTTAGGATTTTTGTGGGATATCCGTAAGGTTGAACAAAACATCTCATAAAGGTTTCGGCAATAGTTCGAGCAGATAGATCTTTCACTGCATTTGCAACCACGAACTTGGAAAAGTGATCCACCATAGTGAGGATATAAATGTGTCCATTTGAGCTAGGGTCCAACTTCAAATGATCAAGAGCAACTAGTTCCAATGGTGCGTTACTGACTATTGGATGGAGAGGAGCTCTCTGATTCACCTTTTCCTTGCACTTTAAGTTACATGCCGGACATTCCTCACACCATTTTACTATATTATTTCACATTCCTACCCAATAAAATTGCCTTCTGATGATAGCTTCCGTTTTCTTGTGACCGAAGTGTCCTGAGTTTTCATGGTATGCTTCCAACACTACTGAAACACTGGTCTTTGGAACTATGATTTGAGTTATCTCTGTGTGGGTGGTAGGATCTCTACTCTTCTAAACCAGGTGATAATCTTCTATGGTCAAGCGAGTTCTGTGCCTCCAAAGTTTCATCATTTCTATGGTCAAGTTCCTTCTTTCTTTTCTGGTCATGCGCTTCTGTTGAGCCACTAGATCTTTCACTTGGCGAACTGTAGGGTCTTGGCCTTGTAGTTTTACCCATAGAATCTTTTGATTCGCAATCATGTCATCCACTTCCGGTAGATCTTCCGCTTTAAACTCGGGAGCAAGTTGACAGCATGCCTGTACAATCTCAGCTGGTACTTGCAGAAAAGGTGGCATTTCTATATTTTCCAGTGGGGTATCATCTATTTCTGATTCTCCGTGTTCAGGCATCCGGGACAAGGCATCAGCATTCACATTACATTCACCAGATCGATACTTGATGGAAAATTGGTAATTCGCGAGTTGAGAGGCCCACCTTTGCTCGAGGGATTCTAGCTTTGCAGTATTCAGGTGTGCTAAAGGATTATTGTCCGTGAAGACTGTTAAAGGGGTGGCAGCTAAATATTGTTGAAATTTCTCAGTGATAGCCCAGACTAGCGCTAAAAATTCCAGTTTGAAAGAGCTATAGCAGGCATTGTTCCGCTCGGAGCCTCTTAATCCTCTGCTTGCGTAGGCTATTACCCTTTCCACACCATTCTGTTCTTGTGCGAGTACCATGCCCAATCCTCTGTTGCTGGCATCCGTTTACAACAGAAACAGCTTCACATAGTCTGGATACGCCAATATGGGAGCTTCAGTATGTATTGTTTTTAGTTGATCGAAGCCCTCTTGTTGCTCAGTACCCCATGTAACCAGGTGATTTTTTGGGACTCTACCCTCTGCTGACCCTCTCAAGAGTTTGTGTAAAGGCACAGCAATCTTTGAGAAATTCTTAATAAATCTTCGGTAGTATCCAACAAATCCCAAGAATTTCCGGACCTCTCTAATGGTGGTAGGAACAGGCCATTTCTTTACTGCTTCTATCTTCTCTGGGTCTGGCGTCACTCCATCTGCAGAGACTATATGTCCCAGATAACTTATTTTGGTCTGCAACAGGTGACATTTGGACAGTTTAATTTTCAGACCGTACTGGATCAACTTTTAGAATACTTCGTCCAGGTGACGCAGATGATCTTTGTGCATTTTGGAATATACGATAATATCATCTAAGTACAACAACAGTGTGTCGAAATTTCGGCTCCCCAGACAATGTTCCACTAACCTTTGGAAAGTTCCCGGTGCATTACACAATCCAAAAGGCATCCTGGTGATGAATTCAAATAAACCCATGGGGGTAATGAAAGCTGTTTTCTCCTGGTCCTGGGGTGCCATAGGAACCTTCCAGTATCCGCTGGTCAAATCTAGAGTGGAGAATACAGCTGCTGATTGAAGAGCCATGAGGGAATCCTCTATCCTAGGCAAAGGGTATGCATCTTTATGAGTGATGGAATTTAGTTTGAGGTAAACTACACAAAATCGGATCTTACCATCCTTCTTCTTGACCAGAACAATTGGCGCAGCCCAAGGGCTGTGACTTTCTCTTATCACATTCGCCTCTTTCATCTCCTTAATCATTTCTTTAACCTGCTGGTACATAGCTGGTGGAATTGGCCTAAATCTCTCTCTGACAGGTGGATGTCCATGGGTACTGATGTGGTGTTGTACCCCATGAGCTAACCCAAAATCCAAGGGTTGTTGGCTGAAAGCTTCTTTTCGGTGTAAAACCACCTTCAAAACATCAGCTCTTTGCTTCATGCTGGTCTTCGTATCACCAACTTTAATCTCCTTGGTCCATTCTGGTCTCTGGGCACTTTCCATTCCTTCTTCTGGCACTTTCTCCATTTCTTCCCCAGCTTCAACGATGTCCTGTAAACATACCATGTGGATCTGCACAACTGGCTGGTTCCGGTACAGCTGTACATCTTGAGTCCCGTCATTTAGCACTCGGACTGGTATCCTCCCTCGAATCACTGTGGTTACACTCCTAGCCACTATTATTGGCTCTTCCTTATTCATTGGGTAGGATTCTACTAGGGCGTCATAGTCTTGACCCCTCAGGCCCACCTTTGCTTTGCACCAGAAAGTGGTTTCACTGCCTGGCTTCGAGGTTACTGGTCTAGCATCCGTCACCCATACTTTACCGATTTCACCCTCGGCATTGGCGAATCGATGGTGGCATTGCAAGTTGTAGATGGTCTGTTGCAGGGCATGCTTCTCCACTCGAGGCACGTGTTTGGCTTGCTGCTGGAGGATGCTCACTAATTCGCCAAAGCAATTCTGTAGAATGTTCATCCCGAGAATGAGTGGTGGCAGCTGATCACTCTCAATGTCGCTCACAATGATGCCTGTGCTACGTTGAGCATTCGTTCCTAGCTGTACATCGGCTTCCAGGTAACCTAAATATGGGACTTCATCACCATTGCTTGCGATCAACTTTACCCAAGATCTAGGAGGTGGCTTCAGATCATTGGGCTCCAGTACCTTCGGAACTCTCTTCCTTGCAAGGTGGTGACTTAAGATCCGGTGTCCAATAGCGCCATAAGTTCGATGCCATCGACCTTAACTGGAATCATGGGGCTGTTACCAACAAAACACGACTACTCTAGTGAGACTGCTGGACCTGATCGGCTGCTCTTCGGGGGTTGGTCCTCATCCCCGAAGAATTCTTGTTTAAACTTAAGGTGTTATTGACTGGCTGACCACATCTCCTTTCGATATGACCACTCACACCACACCAGTGACATATGGGCCTTCCTTGGCCATCAAATCAATCTGTGAAGCGTCTCCCTTCACTCCTTCTCGCGTGGTTCATTTGGTCATGCTTTCTCTCTTTCTCTGATGGATCGAAGCTTTTCTCGTTCTTCTACCCAGCTTTCCAACTCTGCATCTCTTTATACATTTCTGCCATCTGGTTGGTCAGCGTAGCAATCTGCTCCGTCAGCTCCGAATGTTGTTGAGCGCCCGTCTGTACAGAACATATCGGTGTTTGTAACCTTGGGTCAGGTATCTGCTCATGTTCTGAGCACCGGCTCGGTTAGGCAACAGCTTCTCTTCCTGGTTCTTGCCTTCGTAAGGACACTTCCTCTGGTTTGAGTCCTAATTGCCAAGAATGGTCTTCTTTCCAACCCTTGGTAGTGTAGGTCAGCCATTGAGTTCCCATAGAGATTTGAGGATATGCTGGAACTTCCTCTCTAGAATGCCCTGAACCAAATATTCGGATGGCTTTCTCTTTAAAATCCAGAAAGTCAACTTCAGGGTTCTGTAAATGCAGCATACGTAGTTCTCTTTTCAGGGCCTCACTTTGTACTCCTTCCATAAATTTTTCGACTAGTACTCTATCTGCATCTCAGACCTCTGCTGCATCTACTCTCTCTATTGCTCGTATCAGCTCTTGTAGACTCAGTGCAAACTCTCTCAGGGTCTCTTGAGACTTCTGGGTATGCGAAAAGAACTTCATTTTGAGGTCAGACACAGTCCTAGCATCGAAAATCTGCTGCAACCTCTGGAGTATCTGGTCCGCTGTGGCTTTTGCTCCACTCGGCCGTGATTGGACTTCACGGTGGGCAGCTCCCTTCAATTGCCCAATTAGAATTTCAACTTTCTGTTGCTCGGGGATTTGATACAGCCGGAACATGGCTTGCATCTTCGAATGGAATTCTCCCAGGTTGCTGGTTCCGTCCCCATCTTTCTCTCTGGAAAACTGTGGAAGCCATGGCGCTCCAAAGTAGTATGGCATGGTTAGGGGGGATGGTGGGATATTCCCTCTAAGTCCATCTCAGTCTCCTCCGGACAATTCACTACAACCCTCTGGCTCCATTTGTGCTTCCTACTAAGCCACTCCAACTTTGGACTCCTCGGATAAATTATCTCTATCTTGCCGACTACGCCAAAAATTTATGTGGTGCTCTGTTGAAGGTGAGTGTGCTCTACTCTAAGGTGGTGAAAAGAGATGAGCAAGGCACCAAGGTCCGAATGATGTGGATAGGATAACTGCTATCCAGACAAGGAGAGGCAGGAATCAACTTAGTATTTCGATGCCCGCAGGGTGTTTATTTGGTACCAGGGGTAGACAGATACAGTCACAAGAAGGAGGAGGGGTTGCCCAAGAACAATAGGGCAATGGAACCGGGAAATACTTTTATCTACCACTTTTACCGTTACTACTACAAGCATAGACTTTAGGCCTACTGCCACTCTTATTCTGATACCAGTTTATACTGTACTTCTATACTCTAAATGAGAATCCAGTTACATAGGCTACTCAGCACTGCATTAGGGTGATCAGCATCACGCATTTCCGTAAGAGTCCAGATTTTACAAGAGTCCAGAGATCCGGCATCTTCATGTACACCGTCGTTCTTCGTTGATAGCTACAAGGGAAATAAAACAGAACTGTAGAACCCTAATCTCAATTCCCAGTAAGGACCTAGATAAGGCCACTGGGGTGGTGAGAGGTTTGGTAAACAGACCATATATCTTCAGCAAAAGCCCACTCTCTCCAAGGCTGCCGGAATGTAGAACCAAAGCAACTGGTTCCTGAAATAACACACTGAAGCAAGAGGTTCCTCAGCCAAAACCCACTTCTAGGGTTGCCAAGGACAAAGATAGATCAACATCTGCATGGCGATGAATCCAGTGGAGGACTACCATGACCTGAGTGATGCTGCGGCACTCTAAGGGCCAGCTGAACTCGGAAGGAACTCTGACAGGACCAGGAATCATAAGAATCTGAAGAGATGATGGTTGACTCTGGAATCCTAGAATCAGAAACTAACACAAAACAAAGAAACGGTGGACGCGTCCCGGACTGGGCTTCGACGGACTCGACTCTCGGCGAACGACCAGGTGGGGCGCAGAACAGGTTCTCCAGGATGAGCTCTCTCTTCTGTAGAGGGCGACCAACTTCGGGACATCTGGAACAGGAACCATACGGAACGACACTGGCACGGCTGTCGTGATGCGTTTCAGTGAACGTACTTTCAAGCTGTGAAAACAAGAAAACGGCTGGTACGACTTGTACGACTGACGACGGACTCGACTTTGGCGGATGACACAAACGGATGGGATGAGTTGATGGATGGTCTCCCAGGAGTGAAGAATGCTGGAAGGACGTCTTCTTCTGAGTAGAGACTGATTCTGAGCACGTGGCATTACAGACCACACTATGAGACTGCAGTGTGGTAGAAGATTGAGACTGTCTTCGTACAGTAGTAAACATATAACTGAAGAATGCCCAAAGAACTGTGGAATGATACAATAATTTGCCGGAGGAGGGTAAATTATAACTTCAGGGGTAATTGTTACTGATAAGGGCCAATGTCCAGGTGCTTAGAGCAATAGTTCAGGTACTTGGACCAATAGTTCAGGTACTTTAGGCAATAGTTCAGGTACTTCGGACAATAGTTCAGGTACTTAGGACAACAGTTCAGGTACTACGGACAATAATTCAGGTACTTAGGGCAATAGTTTGGGTACTTAGGGCAATAGTTCAGGTACTTAGGGCAATAGTTCAGGTACTTAGGACAATAGTTCAGCATAAGCAGTACAGTAATTACAATAGTTTCACAGTACAGGCAAATCAAGCACTCTCAAATGAACCCATGTTTCTATAGGTAGGGTATTCTGGAATAGGATCCCTTTCTGTACGTTGTGGCTAGGAAATCCTTTAGTACCACTAGGCTGGCTTGCCCTATTCCGCTAGGCTGGGGCCTCCCTGTAGTACCACTAGGCTGGCTTGCCCTGTTCCGCTAGGCCGGGGCCTCCCTATAGTACCACTAGGCTGGCTTGCCCTATTCTGCTAGGCCGAGGCCTCCCTGTAGATCAGGCTTTACCTTGGGCCTAATGCCCTACCTTTACCTCAGGCCTGATGCCCTACGTTAGCTTGGGCCTGATGCCCCACCTTAGATTGGGCCTGGTGCCCCTCGTTGCTTTGGGCCTGGTGCCCCACTTTGTACTGGGCCTGGTGCCCCACATTGCTTTGGGCCTGGTGCCCCACCATAGATTGGGCCTGGTGCCCCAAATTATAATGGGCCTAATGCCCCTCTAAGCTTTGGGCCTGATGCCCCACTTTATACTGGGCCTAATGCCCTACTTTATATCTGGGCCAGAATTGCCCTTTTAAATTTGGTTGCCCTTTTAAATCTTTCAGGCTCACTGAGAGCTGCTGTCATTTATATAGCAAAACCGACGACCGCACCACAACAGCAGGAGGGATCTTCAGGCAGTGGAGGCAGAGCAAGCACACAGCTAAGTCCTCAGGGACGGCTTCAACCCCCAGGTAAGCCCTTTCCTTGTCCCTTTGACTTACTGTGTCCTGTCTCCTCAACAGCTGCCCAGGAACTGACCAACTGACTAACTGTTATAGAATTATATTTCAAAGTTAAACCTGCCTGGGTTCTAGAATGGCTGGATTGGAATGCTGTGCATGAGCCACTCAGCACAACATTCCATCCAGACCATTATGACATATAATGCTTTAAATCTGTCCTTTTACCAGCTATAAGTGCACAGGGGCACTTTTTCTATTATTTACAGTGTTTTCTGTGGATCAGGAAGTTGACTCTTTATGTCTAGGGGCCCCTTAGTACAGTACCCTGCTGCCTACCCCTGCAGCAGGTACCCTGAGCACCTGTGTACTCTGTAGTTCAGGTACTTAGGGCAACAGTTCAGCATAAGCAGTACAGTAATCACAGTAATTTCACAGTATAGGCAAATAGAACACTGTCAAATGAACCTCTGTTTCTATAGGTAGGGTATTCTGGAATAGGATCCCTTATTGTACATTGTGGCTAGGGAACCCTTTAGTATCACTAGGCTGGCGTGCCCTATTATGCTAGGCCGGGGCCTCCCTATAGTACCACTAGGCTGGCTTGCCCTATTCCGCTAGGCCGGGGCCTCCCTATAGTACCACTAGCCTGGCTTGCCCTATTCCGCTAGACCGGGGCCTCCCTTTAGTATCACTAGGCTGGCTTGCCCTATTCCGCTAGGTTGGGGCCTCCCTTCAGTTCCACTAGGCTGTCTTGCCCTATTCCGCTAAGCCGGGGCATCCCTTTAGACCAGGCTTTACCTCGGGCCTAATGCCCTACCTTTACCTCGGGCCTGATGCCCTACATTAGCTTGGGCCTGGTGCCCCACCTTAGATTGGGCCTGGTGCCCCACTTCACAATGGGCCTGGTGCCCCTCATTGCATTGGGCGTGGTGCCCCACTTTGTACTAGGCCTGGTGCCCCACGTTGCTTTGGGCCTGGTGCCCCACCTTAGATTGGGCCTGGTGCCCCAAATTATAATGGGGCCTAATGCCCCAATAAGCTTTGGGCCTGATGCCCCACTTTATAATGGGCCTAATGCCCTACTTTATATCTGGGCTGGAATTGACCTTTTAAATTCGGTTGCCCTTTTAAATCTTTCAGGCTCACTGAGAGCTGCTGTCATTTATATAGCAAAACCCTGCCTTTAAATCTGCCCCTTATCCGTATTCATTAAGCTACTATGCTGGCCTTGCTTTTGAGCCCCTCCCCATGGGCATCGCTGGCCCCGCCTCCCTAATTAATATTAAAATCACGGGTCCTAATGACCCGATGCCCCTGCGATGCTCGGCCACCTTCTGAGAGCTCCTAATGCGCTTTTTAAAATAAAGACAGTCCCCTTTTAAACACAGGCGGCCAGCACAGCGTATGCTGCCGCCGACTCACCACTGTGCAGTCTCCGGGGTTTGTTGCTGCAACTGGGAGGCGGGTGGTGAGCTGGCAGTGGGAGGGAAACGATCAGACAGCGAGAGGGACGGCTCCGGGGGGCCTCCGACGGCTGACAACGATGTGGTGCTTCTCTGCCGCTGACGTGGGACCGGAGGAACTTTAAAAATCACTCGGGGCTGAAAATAAATAATCAGAGGGCTTAAAAGCCCTTAAAACGCGGGGGAAACGGAGTTTTTTTTTCGTGGTGCCCCGATGGCACCACCGACTACGGATTACAGCAGTAGGAGGGATCTTCAGGCAGTGGAGGCAGAGCAGGTACACAGCTAAGTTTTCAGGGATGGCTTCAACCCCCAGGTAAGCCCTTTCCTTATCCCTTTTGACTTACTGTGTCCTCTCTCCTCAACAGCTGCCCAGGAACTGACCAACTGACTAACTGTTATAGAATTATATTCCAAAGTTAAACCTGCCTGAGTTCTGGAATGGCTGGATTGGAATGCTGTGCATGAGCCACTCAGCACAACATTCCATCCAGACCATTATGACATATAATGCTGTACATCTGTCCTTTTACCAGCTATAAGTGCACAGGGGCACTTTTTCTATTATTTACAGTGTTTTCTGTGGATCAGAAGGTTGACTCTTTATGTCTAGGGGCCCCTTAGTACAGTACCCTGCTGCCTACCCCTGCAGCAGGTACCCTGAGCACCTGTGTACTCTGTGTTTATTTATTTATTTTATTTCTTTCTAGAATGACCGACTCTGGGGCATTACACATTGCTATGTACAAACAAATATTATGGTGGATATAAGCAGTGAGGTGGAGTGAGAGGGCAGGAGAGAGACGGAAATAAGTAGGTTCTAGAAGAGAGAGAGCAGATACAGGAAGTAGTGAGGGTTGGCTTGAGGAGGCGCTTAATTGAGAGCAGGGAAGGCAGCGGAGAGACGAATTTGGAGGGGAACAGTGTTCCAGAGGGATGTAGTCGATAAGAAGGAAAGTTTGCCAGCAGAGGTACGTACACGTGGGAGGGAAAAACAGCGGGCGTTGGTTGACCTTGAGTTGTAGGGCAAAGATGTGGTTGGATTTAGGAGAAAGGCAAGGCTGGTGGTAGAGTCCCAAACCAGAATTTGGCTGTGAAGGTGTAGTAGTGTGAGGAGCATCTCTGTATGAGGGACTGGAGGGAAAGTGAGGAGTACAGGTCACAGTGGTGAGTTAAGGGGGAGTTAGTGGTGAACCTGCAGAAGGCATTAAACAGAACATCGAGTCCGGCTAGGGAGGTGGCAGGGGCAGCACTGTAGACAATGTTGGTGTAGTCAAAGGCTGGAAGGATCCATTTGACTAAAAGATTGCGTCTGACCAGGAGGGAGAGGCTGGCCTTGTGACGATATAGCAGCCCAAGTTTTGGGTGCAGCTTTGAGTGTAGGGCACTGAAATGGGAGGAAAAGTTGAGGGAGGGATTGAACCAAACTCCCAGGTACTTGTAGGAGGGGACACTGTTGAGGGGGGTGTTGGCTGCAGAGAAGAATACTGGTAAAGTGGGAAGCCTGGCAAGTTTTTGTTTAGATAAAAAAGGTCATTGCAACCATTTTTTTTTTATGTTAAGCTTGAGACAATTTCCTTTTAAACCAGGCTGTAACCGTTGTAAGATCACTTTGAAGGGGGGTTCTACAGATTGGATGGAGGGACCAACTATGAAAAGGACAGTGTCGTCTGCATACATGTGTTTTATTGGCATGGGTGCATACTGAGGGACACTGTAATAAAGAGGGAAAAGAGAACAGGCCCAAGGATCGATTTCTGGGGGACACCGCTAGGATAGGGAGGGAGGGTGATACGGTGTTGTGAACAGAGACAGCCTAAGAGCGGCTGGTGAGGTAGGAGCTAAACCAGGACACAGAGGCAGGGTATAGGCCAGCAGAGATTAGTTTCTTGAGAAGGAGAGGGTGACAGATGGAGTCAAAGGCCTTGTCCAGCTCAATGAAGATGGCAGAGGTGATCTGGCCAAGGTCCATAGCAGTGTGTATAGCATTAGTAAAGCGTAGAAGGGAGGAGGTGGTGGAATGGAACTTTCTGAATCCAAACTGAAACGGGGAGAGAGTGTTGCAAGTAAGAATGAAGTTATTTAGTCTAGAGAGAGAATTAGGGACTCGTGGAATTTTGCAAGGGAGGGGAAGGGAGAAGAGAGATAAGGCGGTAATTACCGGGGCTAGTAGGGTCACCATCTTTGAAGAGTGGGAGGAGAGTAGCTGACTTCCAAGCCTTAGGGACAGTTGCAGTAGACAGAGAGAGAGAGAGAGAGAGATTTAAAGTGAAGGTTAAGGGGATAATTAAGGAGGGGGCAGAGATTTTGAGGAACCAAGGGTGCAGGCCATCTGGGCTTCACTTGGAGGGGTTAAGTGAAACTAGAGCTCTTAGAAGTTCAGATGGCGAAACAGGCGACAGCTGGAACTGGGAGAGTGATTGGAGGGAGCAAGATGGAGAAGTAGGGGGCTCTAGGGAATGGCGCAGGAAGTGAAAAATTTGTTGAGGGCTTCTGCAACAAGATAGCGATCAGAGATTGTTAGAACTGCATCGTGGATGGAGGGGGGGTGGATTCGGGGGGGGGGTGTAGGAGAGAGCAGAGGTCATGCCAGAAGGAAGATGGAGTACTATTAGAGGGGTGGAGATATGCCTTAAAGAAGTCAGATTTGGCGTGGTGGATACTCGTGGTGTAGTTATTGCAGAGGGTGCGAAATGCTTGTAAAGAGGCCTGATCACCTGCAGATTTATAATGGCACCAAACGAGATTGCATGCCCTGCACAAGGCCAAAATATCAGGGATGATCCAGGGGTGGTGACTGCATTTAACTCGTAAAGTTTTAAGCAGGGAATGGGTGTCCCAGATTTTCAGGAAGGTGGATATAAAGTGGGCAAGGGCAGTGTCAACAGAGATGGATGAGAGGACTGAGGACCGGTTCGCAAGGGCCAGGTCATGAACTAATTGACTCACGTTGAGGGATTTGAGGCGGTGGTACTGAATATATTTTGGGGGAGTGGGGGGAGGGTGAGACTTCCTAATACAAAAGATGAGGCAGTAATCACTGACAGGGTTGGGTAGGATGCCAGCGGAGCAGATGCAGTGAGGGTGGGTGGAGAGCACCCAGTCCAGGAGGGAATGTGAGTGAGATCTAGTGTTGGGGCAGGTAGGCTGTTTGATAAGTTGGGTGAGGTTTAATGTTTCGATCTGGTGCTGAGAATTAAGAGACAGGGGGGAGAGCCAGTCAAGTCTGAAATCACCGAGAAGGATTAGTTCTACTGCTGATGCATGGACAGAGGCTGCAGTGATGCAGGGCATGAGGGATGGGGGAAAGTTTTGGAGAGGCACCACAAGGGGGGGGAATGAGGAGGATGGAAGAGCTAGGTCAACTAGGAGAATTTCATGGGAGCCAGGGGTTGCTTCTTGATGGGAGATAGTGCACTTTAGGGTGCTACGAGAGTAGATTGCCAACCTGCCACCATGCTTACCACAGTCTTGCCGATAGAGGTAGAAGACCAGAAGGGCTAGATGGGAGTCAGGGATATGGGAGGACAGCCATGTTTATGTTACACATAGTATGTTGGGGGAGTGCTGAGTGAACCCACACCTTCAGCTTGTCCAATTTGTTTTATAAGCTACGAGCATTAATGTGGTAAATGCGCAAGCCTTTAAGGAGGGCCTGAGGGGAGTGGGAAGGACTAGGAGAGACTGGATTTGGCTTGACATCACCAGCTGGGAGAAGCAAGAGGACTAACAGGTGCAGGCGTAGGGAATGACACTTATGTTTGACTCGGTAAACATGGGGGGGCTTGCAAAGGAGGTTTTTGGGGGAGTAGTTGTCAAATAGTTGCAAAGTTTAAAAGGGTGCAACTGAGTAGCCCAGGATGGATTAGGATGTGGCATACAGAAGTAAAGAGAGGGGAGGAGATGTGGCCGTGATAGTGGATAAGTTACAGGGAGGGTAGAGAGTAAGAGGGAGGGTACTGGTGTATGAAAAGGAATTTGTAGGGGGGGGCTGTGGTAAGGAGGAAGTGAAGAACTAGGAAAGGGGTGATGACAGCATGGAGGGAGCTCATGTAGTCTTATGAGAGAAGGACAGTGGAGTCATAGAAAGAGACAATTTAGAGAGTCAACTCAGAATAACTGACAAAGCTGATTAGAGAAGGAAGCTAGTGGGGACAAAGGTGAAAGATACAAAAAGAATAGACACAATGAGGGCTACCACAATGGTGTGGTGGTAGTGTTGGTGCCTCTGGAGCCAGAGGTTAGAGGTTAGAAGACATGTACAGCTAAGCAAAGGGAGATTTGGAGATTCAGGGAGAGAAGGTAGAGGATGAGCGAGAAAATGGCAGAGTTGGGACTAGTGCAGAGTAGTAAAAGGGGAACATTAGAGGTGCTCAATAGTGATTCCTAGTGGAGATGGAGGTGTTAAGGAAAGAGCAACAGGAAAAGGCAGGGTGCTCAGCAGGGCCACCTGGAGGACAGATTGTAGAAGCTGCAAGAGAAAAAGTGGGGAGATAGTTTCTAACATGAAAGATCACATGACAGATGGATCACATGACAGGATGGGCTATAAACTGGAGGACGGACCAGAGTGGGGGGGATAGACAGGGCAGTCCCCACGTAGAGGAATGGGTTAACACAGTGCAGCAGTTGCTCCTGGAGGAAGCTGCTGGATTTTTCTGATACCTTAAACTTGTGGCTCCTGCAGCCCAATGGCTGTGTAGACGCTCCAAGGGGGGTGGAATTAATGGAGGAACCTGGAAAGAGGAGAGAGGGTTTGTTAGTGAGATGAAGAAGATTTCAAAGAGCAGGAGTTAGACCAAAGAAAGAGGGTACTGCCCAAGTGCAATGCACACCACAGACGGAAAGAGAAGCAGGAACAGGGAAGGGAGAGCAAAGAGAAATTAATTCAGAGCAGCGCTGGGAGAGTGGAAAACAAACCAGCAGCACAGTACAGTTCTAATCTGATGACAGCAACACATTCTAAAACACAGTTAGCACAACAGAGAAAACTGTGCAAATAACTAGGATAATAGTCAGATAAAGTACAATTAAAGTATAATTAAAACAATCAGTATAGTTATGCCGACATATAATGAATTTAAAGTGCAGCAGTTGCTCTGTGAGGAAGCCACTGGATTTTTCCAATGCCTTGAACTTGTGGCTTCTGTGGCCCGATGGCCATGTAGACGCTCCGAAGGGGATGGAATTAATGGAGGAGCCTTGAACTTGTGACTCCTGTGGCCCGACAGCTGTGTAGATGCTCCAAGGGAGTTGGAATTAATGGAGGAGCCTTGAACTTGTGGCTCCTGTGGCCCGATGGCCATGTAGACACTCCAAGGGGTGAACCCAAGATATAGGTTCACAAGGAAAGAGCCCTGGGGAGGACTACCAGGAGCCTTTTGGATGAGCCCCGGGGAAGACTCTAATAACTCTTCAGGATGAGCACAGGAGAGGACTCGAAGGACGTATGGACTGGCTAAGCCACTGTCTTCCAGTCACAGTGCCCTTCCTGGCACAATCACTTCAGCTCTGACAGTGCCCTTCCTGGCAAACATTTTGGCTCGGATGATGACCTTCTGGCACAAGCACCTTATCTCTGATGGTGACCTTCCTGACACAGACTCTTCACTCTGATGGTGCCCTTCTGGCACAAACACTTCAGCTCTCTCTCTCTCACTCATGGATTTGAGCCCAGGAGAGAGCCCACAGAACTTTCAGAGTAAGTCCTGAGGAGGACCCATGTAACTACTGAGGAGTTGGCCCTGGGGAAGGCCCACATGCAGCTCCCATTCCTCAGCATCCCAGTCAAACTGCCCCATCCTTCTGGAGGACTCAAACTCTTCTTTCTTCTTCTTCAACCTCTCATTGAGCAGACAGGGCTGTCTGTCAGTCATTTTGCCCTGTCCTGCCCTCGGCAGATGTATCAAGAGATACATGTCACTAGCCTACCCTCCTTGGAGCTACCAAATAGCCTGAAGTCCTTCCTTTCTCTATCTCCTTCAACAGATATCTGTTCACTTAGAGGCTGGGATTTAGAAGCAGTGTTGGAAATGGAAAAGATTCACTCTGGGAACACACACCTTTGATACATGATCGAACATATTTAATAATAATCTTGGGATGAGTCCTCATTATGTTACATTTTTTTCACTTAAGTTAGATTTGTACCTTTAGGGCGTACATGCACAGGAGCAGTGCTTCTCCATTTTGCTCCTTGAACTGAGTCAGACTTTTTCTTTCACTCCCAGAACTGAGGTCCCCAGATTAACCCCCCTCCGCCATTTTCACCACTGTGTAGAACCTCAACAGAACTGGGCCTTTATGGGGGAGTAAGCCATGGTTAAAAGTAGACAAGCCAGGAACATTTTACCAGGAGCCAAGGCAGATAAGAGCCAGGTGTCTGGCTGCTGCTGACTGTCCTGTAGAATACTGACAGCATCCCTTATGAGCAGTATAAGAGGAAAAGGAACTTTCTGCCACTGCGTCCCTGCTAAGGCTGACAGAAATACTCGCTTTGATCATAGCTGGCTCAGCTTGACCTTGACTCTCAACTAGGGCTGGCTGGACTGTTCCCGTCCAAAATCCAGACCCCCAGATCGAACCTTGAATCCATGTGTAACCCCCCTACAAATGGGGGTCACTAAAAAGCCTTCCTTGGGTGAGCCTAAATGCTCTCTGCCCAGCTGGTGTCCTGTATTTCAGCTGATTTAATAAATAGAGTGAGAGTGCCTAATGCCTCCATGTACTGTCACTTTAAGAGCTGCCAAACTGCAGTATAATTCATTTGAACTGGGGGGACTGTGTGTTTCCCTGCTCAAGTCCCGCCTGGGCCACTGAGCAGATCGCTCCATTTCTGCAGTCGCTATATGCGCAGGGGGAGCCCTTTCAAAATATGTAACTATCTGCTGGTAATTTGTTAGAGTGATAATGACAGTACAGTTTGTCTAACCTGCCTTTCTTGCAGCTGGCACTCTGTGTGTCCTGCCCCTCCATTTCAGATCTCAACTGTTGAATAGGTCCAATCAATGGGGAAGGGTTCCTTAAAATGGAGCCTTCCGGCAAATCAGAACTTGGACTCTCAAGTGCAGCCAGCCACAAGGGGCTTGTAGGGAGACAGCCTCTGGGAAATGTAGTTTAGACCCTGGCGTCCTTTTTCACCAATAGAGGGAGCCTGTTGTGACTGACAAGGAGACTCAGCCAATGGAAACCTTTTGGATTTTGGGGGAATGCCCAGACTGCCTGCTGAGAGAGTCAGTCTGAGCATGGAGCTGGAGGAGTGAGCAGCTCGTGGGGCTGCTGCCCACAGGGCAATGTCAGAACTGCGGAGGCCTGAAAAAGGCCTGTCTGTCGTCAGCTCTCCTGGAGGGAGAGAAAAGACTGTGTTTTCTCAGACCAAGTATCCGAACTTTGTGTGTAAAAGGAAAGCAGTTGTTGTGGCCTAGATCATGGGCAACCAAGCGTGGAGAAGAAGTGAAGAAGACGAACCTTGATTTTCAGACTGAGATTCCGAAGAGAAACCTTGATTTTCAGACTGAGATTCCAAAGAGGAAGCAAATGCTGAATGCCCTGAGGTTTGGGGCAGAAGAGAACCGCTTTGCAGCTGGAAGCCTGTGGGGAAACTGCCCTGTGTGTTCGTGCAGCAGTTGTTGCGCAGTAGTTCATGCGGGAAGCACGTGTGAAGCCCCAGAGTAGGCCTGCAGCCATTAGTAAACATTGTTCGGACTGAATCCGAGCTGTCAGAGTGAAAGAAGAACCCAAAGTCATTTTGGGACCAGACTTAACCTGAAGAAGACCAAAAGTGTGCTGAATTGCTATTGGCCTGTCAGGTCTCTGTGGTCTGGTAGAGTAAGTGACCTTTACATATAAATGTGCGTAGTGCTTGTGGGGGTGAGATTTGAGTAATTCCCCATGTTGTGAACTGTGTGCTGTGCGGGGAGTGTGATTCCCTAGCAAGGTTCAGACTGAATCCGAGATTGAGTCAGAGAAGAATGCCTCTGTAACCAGGCTCAATCTCCTGAAGTGACCAGCTGCTTGCCTGGTAGTGTTCTGTGTACATATAAAATGTGCGGTGAGCTGGAAGTCATAGCCAGCATCACTTGGACTGCATTTGCCTGCATTGAGTGCAAGTGAGCCCTGCCACAAGGGCTGGGCTAGCTATTCTGTTTCTCCTGGCAATCTGGGACAATCTGCATCCCATCCAGCTTTCAGCATTGAATCTGTGAGTACAAATCAGGGTAGCTCCCTGACATTCTTATTATCAAAATTGCAAGTGTTTCATCTGATTTCTTTTCCTTCCTTTCTTCGTGAACTGAGCCATCCAGCTCCGGATTACAATTGGGTATCATGCAAGTGTTTTTTCCATCACAGGGCCCCAACCAGCTGCACCGATCCTGGTTAGCCCCCCACCATCCTGGGTACCCAGTAGAGTGACATTTGGGACTCTGAACATTTGCACAGTACTGTGATTATTAATGTGTCTAACCTAATTAACCTGATTTCCCCTTTCTTTGTTACAGCTCCTTAAATAAATCAGATCTGTTTGTTTCAGCAAAGTTACATTGACTGTGGTGTTCGCTTATGTTAAAGTATTGTACTGTCGCGATTGAATTGCATCATCTTGTTTTACAGGGGATCCCCAGAGTCAAGCTGACAGAGCCAGTCCTGGGGGTAAGTGTAAATAGTGACGATACTCATGGTGTACTGTGTGGGCCACTAGTAGGAATAAAAGGGGGTCTCAGTGTCCCAGAGGGCTGTGACCAAGTTAGTCTGATTACTGCAAACCCTGACCTCTGGGTGGAGGCACCCGCCATAGAACCTAGGCCCCTCAACCTGTCAGTAGTCAAGCAGGCAGGGGTAGTAGCCCTTAGGATAGCGCCATCTGGGAGTTACACATGGACCTGAATAAATATGGACTTCACTGCAGAAGTCTGGTTCTGGGTCCGTGGAAAGCAGGACTTTTTTTCTGCATGCCTGGCACCCCCAAGGAGGGGGGAAAGGAGGAACGGATGGCACCAGGTGGAACAAAACACACTGAGGAGAGGAGTGGAGCTGAGCCCAGGAGCAGGAGAACCACACTTCACAGTCATGTGTGGTGGAGATCTGAGCACTGGCTACAGCTGCTATGGTCGGTCAGTTGGTCAGTCAGTGACTCTCGGGTTAGCAATCATTCTTGTTCTCGGAGTGGAGATCAACTTAGATAAGTAGTACCTCACAAATTGCCTGGCTCCTGTTGCCTATCCTATGTGAGTTTGGTACAGATATTGAATATCAGGAAGAGGGGAGAGGAGGGCAAGGGCAGGCTGGCAAATAAATTGTTGCCTAGTGTCAGAGGAGGAAGTGAGAAAGAGAGAAAGAGAGACTATGGGGGGGCCAAGAGAAATGCTATAGTTACAGAAATCACAAATGAAGTCTATTCTTGATCTCATTGTGGCTGATTGTGTATGTACAGGGCAAAGGCAGGCTGGCAAAATAAATCTTTGACTTGTGCAACCATTGAGAGGAGAAAAAGAGAGAGAGAGAGATTACTGGGGGCCAAAGAGAAATGTTATAGCCACAGAAATCACAAATAAAGTTTATTCTTGGCCCCAGGGTGACTTTGTGTGTACACAGGGCAAGAGCAGGCTGGCAAAATTAATCTTTGACTTGTGCCACCATCCAGAGGAGAAAGAGAGAGAGAGAGAGAGACTACTGGGGGCCAAAGATAAATTCTACAGTCACAGAAATCACAAATAAAGAAATTAATCTTGACCTCAGTGTGGCTGAGCAGTGTGTATACATTGTACAGGGCAGGCAGGCAAAATAGTGCTTGCATGTGTCTGTGTCTGTGTGTCTCTCTCTCTCTGTCTGTCTCTCTCTCTCTCTCTCTCTCTCTCTCTCTCTCTCCCCCAGCACACTCACATCACGGGCCCAAGCAGAATATGCCACCAGTGCAACCCAGTCATGAAGCAGCTAGCAGTTGTTGCTTTTATTTAGCAGTTTTAATGTAATTTTTATACAACTCATGCATTAAATTATTTCCTTTTGGCCTCTGTGTTGAATATGACTGACTTTGGCCACTTATTTGCATTTTATCACATTTTTTTTCAGATGTTTATAAATAATCAGAACTAATCAGAACAAGACTTCCGATGGTGACATGGTGAGATGAAGATCGAGTTAAAGGAGCTCCCCTGCTAAATCAACCATAATCGACCACCCGGACTGCAGAATTGCTGTTCTACTATCATTAATCTACTTAATAAAATCTCTGGTGGTACTAACATACTAATTGCCAGCAGATTAGGCCTTATGGTCTATTGAGTCTGCTCAAACCTCAGATCCCTAGTTGGGTGTCAAGGCCCTCCCCCCCCCTTGTGTTCCAGAAACCCCTACCATCCATCCCCACCCCCCTGGGCCAGGCCATCATCTGATATATCCACTTTCTGTGTCTGTCCCACCCTCTCTTGAAGCCCTCCACTGTGGATCTCTGAACCAGCTCGCCAGGCAGCGCATTCAAAGGGTCCACCACCCTCTCAGTGAAAAACTTCCTCCTCTTTTCCCCCCTCACCCTTCCACCTTCCAACTTCAAATCATGCCCTCTGGTGATACATCCCTGCTTTAGTCTAAAGATCCCGTCCATGTTTACCCTATTTATTCCCTTGAGGTACTTGAAGATCTCAATCATGTCCCCCCTGTCTCTCCTCTCCTCCAATGAAAACAGGCAGAGCTCCTCAAGTCTGTCCTCATACGTCAAATCCCCTAGTCCTCGTATCATCTTAGTTGCCCTCCTCTGTACCCTCTTCAGGAGCTGTACCTCCCTCTTCAAGTGTGGTCTCCAGTACTGTACACAGTACTCAAGGTGTGGTCTAACCAGTCAGATTTTTTTTTTTTTCAAACTGAGTATGCTTTATTTGTAGGAAGAGTTAACAACTAATATGTTCCAGATATTAGACAAGGAAGCATGCATGTTACATTAACACATACAAATGTTGTAGGTTAAAGTTCTTTTGCAATATTAAATGATTACAAACAACAAGAAGGTATTTAGTAGAGCTGCAGTCAGAATCGTAATTACTTGCTACAGTCCCTTTGGCCTACAATAACGTGCCCTGATTCCTCCTCCTACCTCCCCCCCAATTCTACCCAGCGCCCTCCCCCCTTCTCCCCAACCAGTCAGATTTTAAAATTCCCATAGAAGAATGTCAAGAAGTCATAACAACTGCTTCTAAGTGTAACTCCTAGGTGGCGCTATCCCACAGGCTACTACCCCGCCTGCTTAGCTAGTAGCAGGTTAAGGAGCCTAGGTTCTGCAACGGTGCCTGCACCCGGAGATCAGGGTTGGTAGTGGTCAAACTAACCTGGACACAGCCCTCCAGGACACTGTAACCCCCCTCTTTCCCTTCTAGTGGCCTGAGCAATATACGATAATCACTTTCACAATACCCCTTGTACACCATACAAGTACCCACACTGTTTGCACTTACCACCAGGGCTCGTTCCTCTGTCTTGATCCTGGGGACCCCTTGTGAAACAAGGCTATGCACAGCAAATAGCAGCAGTACAGTACCCTTAGCACAAACTGGAACTACAGTCAGGTTAAATGCAGAAAAAGTCAGATCTGATTTATTCAGGGGACTTGAACAAGGAAGGGGCATAAACAGGTTGATTGGCTTAAAGGCTACATTAATCAAACAGTTATGCATGCACTGTAAGTCCCCACACAGTCACACCTCTGGGTACCCAGGTAGGGAGACGATGGGCTAGCCAGGAACATTGCAGCTGGTTGGGGCCCTGTGATGGAAGAAAGCAACATGCACAACACACACTATTTGTAATGCGGAGCCAGAGGGCTCAGTTCGTGAAAGAAAAAGCAACCGGATAATCAGGGCGACAACACTTTAGACTTAGCTGTTGTTGCAGGGAGCTACCCTGGTGTTTACTCATGATACACAATACTGGACACAGGCAGGACAAAATCGAGACTGCAGGTTGTTGAGCTGGAGTGCCCGGAGAAGCAGGGCCCACACGAATCACCAAGGCATAGTTCCTGTTCAAGTGTTGAGCAGGAGGCTGATCCCCAGGCAGGTCTCTCATCGATGGCTTTCTCTGTGCAGCGGGGAGTCAGGCAGAGCCAGTGTGGCAAAGCCCAGGCCCAATGGAGATAATTTGGGATTCAGTCCATGGGGCTGGATGCAGCTTCCAGCAAGCAGAATACAGTTCAGACCAAAGTGGGGAACCAAATCGCGACCCACTAGCAGCACACAGCACATTTACACATAAGGAAATTCTAATGCAGCTTCCAGCAAGCAGAACACAATTCAAACCACAGTGGGGAACCAAATCACCACCCACTAAGCACACAACAAATTCACATGTAAGGAAATTCCACTGTACCAAGGAAAAGGTTCTCCGGTTGCAATTACAAAGTCTCTGCACAATCCAGGAGTTCAGAGGTGTCTGGAGGTCCAGACAGGCCGATCGTATTCAGCAAATCTTCGGTCTTTTTCAGGTAGTAGCCTGGTCACAATTCAGTGACTTACATCGCTCTCCAAGTTCAGATTCAGTCTGAAAAAGGCATAAGTTCCCTCTCAGGGACAGCAGGCAGGCATGCAGGCCAAAACTGAGGCCTTTCCACAGTTCTCCTGCACGAATCTATGCTGGGGCTGCTACTTGAATCATTTAAGCTGTTATCTCCTCACTTCCAAACTCAGAATTTAAACTAACTGCAAGCAGCTTGGGAATTTCCCCGAGATCCAAAAGTTTTGGTTGGCTGTTCTGTCTGTCAGTCACAACAAGGGCTCCCCTCCAGGTTATTTCAGGCGCCAGAATGCAAAAACTACAATTCCTACAAGTGTTCGCCCCACCAAGCCCCTGTAGGCAGGCTCCATTTTAGAGTCCCAAATGTACTGATTGGCCCATGTCAGCAGTCCAGGACCAAGATGATGGAAACAAACAGAACTGTCCATGCTGCAAAGAAGGCAGGTTAGAACAAACTGCAATATTATTACTACTCTAACAGATGATCAGCAAACAAGCACATCTTCTAACAGAGCTCCCTCTCAGATTAATTATGACTGCAATCCAGGCAGCTTTTAAAGAGATGGTGCACAGAGGCTATATAGGCACTCTCTGGCAATCACATTTAAACTGCAAAAACGCAGGACACCAGCCTGGCAGTGAGCATTTAGACAAGCTCAAGGAATACTTTTCGGGAACCCCCATTTGTAGAGAGGTTACACACTTCCCTGCCTGGAGAAAACTTGGTGTCTGCATCAAGTCTGTACCATCACAATATCAAAAATGCAATATAAACGACATTTATATATATAATTAGCTTGTTACATTACTATAACTTTCAATATACTTCACATTACTACATTCATATTGACAATACTTATGCATGTTTCATACAAGTAATACTGATTCATTTAATAACTTCTTGTACATTAAACAATGTAAGAGAGGGCCTTTCCCTATCAGCTAACTTGGGGCAGGATGGGGCAGGGGCACCATGATGAGAGGGAAGAACAAGTAACCTGGAGTTGGCCATCAAGCTCAATTTGGGCAGTGAGCTTGGTGAACCACATTGAGAGGCAAATCCACTGACCTCCCAGGGGAATAATAACTAAAGTGTAGCACTGGCTTGACAACTCAGCCAGTCTTTCTGGGGGAGCGGCCACAGTCTTGGTACTTTCAGCACTAACTTTGGATCTTTCATCACTTGTGAGGAGTGCCTCTGCATGGATGGGAATGTCCAAAAATGGAGCACTGTCAGCTCCTTGCTCTGTAGGCTCTGTTTCCACAACACTTTGCTCATTATCTTCTGACGGAGGCACAGGTTGCTCATTTTGAGGAGGCTCTGGTACAATTAGGCTTTGCTGCACTGAAGAGGGGCTGTCAACACTCTCACATTGTTCTTCAAGTTCTGGTGTGTCACCAGAGAGACACAGACCATCAGCCCCTTCTTTGGGCAATTCACACAGTTCCACAAAACACAGAGTCGGCAACCTCAAATGTAATACTTTGCACTTCACTTTCAGGGAGCATTGGCTCCAAGAAAAAAGCTGGGGGGTTAGGCAGTCCAGAAGGCCCAACTTCATCTCCACAATTAGTCATTGGGTTACCTCAAAACAGCAGACTCGGTTCATAGGAGGGGTAATAGGCACTGTCACACTCACTTTCGTCAGAGGTGGACTGACAGTCATATAATTCTGGGCCTGCTGCGGGGGAAATGTTAAGACTGTAACTACTAGGGTAGGTTGACTCTCTTTTTTGCTGCAGCATGAGTCACCTGCCCTGGAGGAATCAATCTCTGATGGTTCAGCCTCAATTATGACTTGGCCGATAGGTAGCAAGAGGTTAAGGTGCATGGTCTTGACAGCTTCGGACTTGTTCTCTGGGCGCACCTTGTACACTGGTAAATCATTCAGCTTTCCAATTACTACATCGGGAAGATGGTGCCACCTATCAGCAATTTTGTGTTTGCCATGCAGTCCCAAATTGCATAACAACACACGGTCTCCAGGCCAAAGCTCTTGAGCCTTTATCATGCCTCTCTTTGTTGGCAAGATTTCTTTTGGCAGCCATTGTCTGGGCCAGTTGATAGGCATGGTTCAATTGAGCTTTCAGTTTCTGTACATACTGTAGGTAATTTTTGGCTCACACCCCATCTGGAGAAACCCCAAAGCAGACATCAACGGGCAGTCGGACCTCCCTCCCAAACATGAGGCGGTAGGAGGAGAACCCAGTAGCGTCATTCTTTATGCACCTTTATGTGTGGACCAAAGTGCTAATCTGCTGGCTCCACTTAGGCTTGGGTTTGGGATGGAGGGTGCCCAGCATGTCTAGAAGGGTGCAGTTAAAACATTCTGGTTGAGGGTCCCCCTGTGGGTGATAGGGGATGGTTCTTGACTTCTGCACCCCCCCATAGACAGAGCATTTCTTTGATTAGCCGACTTTCAAAAACTCTGCCTTAGTCAGAATGGATCTGCTGAGGAGCACCATAGTGGACAAAGACATTTTACACTAGCACCTTGGCCATGGTAGAAGCCTTTTGATCTTTAGTTGGAAAAGCTTGCACATACCTTGTGAAATGATCCGTAACCACTAACACATTGACAATATTCCACTGATCAGGTTCTAAACACAAAAAGTCTACGCAGACCAGTTCCACGGGGGTACTGGTAGTAATATTGACAAGTGGGACGGCTCTCTGAGGCAGGGCTTTCCTTTGCAGGCAACGACTGCAGGTCTTTACATGGTGCTCAACATTGGCCTCCATCTTGGGCCAGTAGAATCGAGATTGTTCCAAGTCGAGAGTTCTGTCAATACCAAGGTGCCCCATGTGATTGTGGAGGGACCTCGGTACCAAATCTTTAAAGGCCATGGGCAGGACCAATTGCTGCCTGTCTACTTGACTGCCATGGTCCACTGTCTCTCTGTACAACAACTGATTGAGTAGCTTCAACCTGGAGCCTTCTTTAAACAATAGAGTAGTTTGCAAGTCAGGGGAACGTAACTTGGACACATCTTTCCCCCCTACGCAGGGCATGAAGTGCAGGCTGAATCATAGGATCTTGGGATTGAGCCCACTAAATGCTGTTAATATCTAGAGCAGAAAAGTAGCAATAGGCAGCCAGTAAGCAGGTATCAGGAGGGCCCAAGCAATCTACTAAAGAGTCCCCTGTGTCCGCAGACATCTGTTCATCTCGGTCAAATGTTTGGCACAGGACTCAGATGTCAGGTTCAGACAGCCTGACCCAATCACTCTTGGAAACTGGCCTTCATGACAAGGCATCAGCATCAATATGGTTTAGTCCTGGCCTGTATTCAATAGCATAATCATAGGTTGATAAGGTGCCCAGTGGTGTCTAACTTAGATGAAGTCTGTACATAGGTTAATGAGTTATTGTCGGTCTTCACCAGTACCTTTGCCCCATAGAGGTATTCATGAAACTGGTAGACGATGGCCCATTTTAGCGCAAGGAACTCCAGCTTGTGTACAGGGTAGTTTCACTCCGACAGGGTCAAGCTCCTACTGGTGAAGGCCACTGGTCTCAAACCATCCTCATGGGCTTGATACAGCACAGCTCCTAGACCCTGCAGACTGGCGTCCTTATGCAGCACATAGGGCTTGGTGGGGTCAGCATAGGTGAGGATGGGGCATGGGTGAGCTGGTATATGACTTTGTGAAAGGCTGCTTCACATTCAGGTGTCCAGTGGGGCCCAAAAAGTTCACCTGTGTGGAAGTACACTTTCTCTGGTTCTTTGACAGTCCCTTTTCTACATTTATGGTTGGTAGGAGGGTAACCCTGGGTAAGATTCAAGAGCGGGCGAATCACCTTTGAATAGTCTTTTATGAACTTGCGGTAGTAGCCACAGAACCCCAGGAAACATTGCAGTTCTTTCAAATTATGGGGCTGGGGCCAAGTAGTCAGTGATTCAACCTTACTGGGATCAGTCTCTATCCCTTCTGCAGATACTATGTACCCACATACTTAACGGAGGTTTGAAAAAACAGGCACTTGTCAATGGACAGCTTGAGGCCGAAGTCTTCCAATCAGTCTAGGACTTTAAACAGTCAGGTCTCATGTTCCTCTAATATGCGCCCAAACACAATGACATTGTCTAGGTACACTAGACATTCCAGCAAATTCATATCTCCCACTGCACTTTCCACCAGTCGCTGAAAGGTGGCCAGGGTGCCTGAAATCCCCTGTGGGATTCTCAGAAATTTGTAGAACCCCAAAGGACAGATGAAGGCTGTTTTCTCATGGTCCTCCAGGGCCATCGGGATCTGGTAGTATCCGCTGCGAAGATCCAATACCGAAAACCATTTGCTCCCATTCAAACAATCCAGGGTATCTTGTATATGGGGCATGGTGTATTGATCAGGGATGGTCTGCTGGTTAAGGGTTCGATAATCAACACACATCCTTACCAACCCATTCTTCTTACGCATAACCACAATGGGAGAGGCATATGGGCTCCTTGATTCTTGTATCACACCAGCAGTGAGCATTTCCTGGAGGAGTCTCCTCACATCATCTGTGTCTGCTGGGGCAAGACGTCGGGATCTCTCTTGAAATGGCGAGTCATCATGCAGGCGTATGTGATGCTCTGCACCCTGGACACACCCCCTTGTCCCATTTCTTTTAATGAAGACACTTGGTCCCTCTGAGCGAGTTTCTTGCTAATTCTAGCCTTCCATTGAGCTGGCAACGGGGAGTCACCAAAGTCAAATAAATCCCGGGTCACTCTTTCCTTCTCACCAGAGCACTTGTTGCTGGGCAATACAGCAGTGTCGGCACAGTGTACTGTAGCTAGGGTGCACCATCTGTTCACCCGAATCTCCCGCTCTAACACATTCTGAATCTGGACCATCACTCATAGTGCATAGGAGTGGGCACGAGCAGGCAAGATGCTGGGTTTGACCAATAATCCCTCTGGCAACTTTCCATCTCCTGGTGCATCCAACATTAATATTTTGTTGTTTATGTTTCTCTTTAGGTGGACTTCTCCATGGATTGTGTACTGGGCATAGGGCAAATACCAAGGAGTCAGGTTCCTTTTTCCACACTATCCCCACTGGCTCATCTGGGTCCACTTCATCAGGTCTCTGTTGCCAGTCATAAGCCCTTTTTACTAAGGCTGGAAATCTTAAGGCCCATCCAGTCAGCTGCCTTGTTTCTCATGGCAGAGTTGTGCTAGTCTCCAAAACATGTGGGCGTTTGTTCCAATTAACAGGGGAACCCCATCATACAGTCCAGTGGGGAGACACACCAGGGCCATTGTCTCTACTTTCTCCTCTACACCAGTGACAGTTGCAGGAAAAGACAACCAGAGGCAGGCATATTCTAGATGTGGATAAGACTTGTCGCTCAGCCCCCACACATGTAGGCCTTTCAGGGATTTTAAGGGCACATCAGATAAGGTTTTGTCATACCAGACCTGAAACACAAAGGTCACTTGCGACCCACTGTCAAGCACAGCCAAGTAGAAATACCATTCACAGCCACATTAGTCTCCATTGAAGGGCCCAGTATCTTGGACCAGTCTGGAAGGACAAGCCTTTTCTGCGGTCATTTTGTGCACCCCTTTACCACTGACTCATTTCCCGAAGCTCTCTTAGAAGCTGGTTCACCACTTTCTCTAAGTCCTTCTGAGACTGGCATTCTTTCTTCATATGGCCATCCTTGCCGCAGTTGTGACAAATGACATGCTCTCGGGGCATCCTTGGGGAAAACATAGAAGAGGATGCTGGAGCATCAATAGGAGACTGCGATCTGACTTCTGTAGGTAGTGTACCATGTCTCAAAAGTTCCTTTAGAGTGGCAGTCAATTCCTTGAGTTCAGCCAAGAAGCTACCCTCAGTAGAGGATGCCTGAGGGTGTACCCCCAACCCCATAACAGTCACGTCCTGACAGGGGCCAGGGTCTCTGTCAGCAGGGGATACTTAAGCGAATGCATCCGGTTGTACTTTTCTGACTTCCTTCAGCAACTTCTCCCCCCACCATTTAGCCCACAGGGGGACACTCTTAGTGGTCTCCATTTCTGCAGGGCCTTCCGGTGCCATGATCACTTGGTCTGCACTCACTCCTTAATTACAATTTCCCTCTTTACCTTCTACCTCCCAGAGTTCTTTTATTAAGTCACAGTAGTCAGGTGGGTTACCGCTCCCATCCTGGAGCCTTAACTGGATGATTTGCAGTTTACAGTGCTTGGCATATTGCAGTATGTGCCCCAGTCTCACACGGCTCAAATCACTAGCAGCTATCCCACCTTTCTGGTAAGCTTTCTGCAGAGCTCTTTCTAGGAGAGTAACATACGCAGACAAACTTTCCCCCTTCCATTGTTTGGTACCTTGGAATTTCCACATCAAAGTCTCCCCTGACTCAGTGCTCCCAAAATTGTCTTCAAGTACAGATAGGTACTTCTGAGCAGACGCATCAGGGTTCGTGGACCTCAAAAATTTAATGGCTTGAAGGGCGGGGCCCCTCAAACTTTCTATGATTCTTTTCCACTTTTCAGCCTCCGCACACTGCCACTCGAGTATCAAGGGGACAACATAGTTGATCCAGGTTTCCCAGTCATCCTCCCCCTTGGGGTGGGAGGGTGCCCAAGAAGATTCTCAGCCTTCGATAGGAGTCATGACTAATGGCTGGTACAGATATAGGGGCCAACATTGGCACAGGCACAGAAGGCAGGGCAGTAACAGGTGCTGGAGTGGGAGGGGGTGTTGGGGAAAGAACACCCCCAGTTGGCAGGAACAGTTTCTTTAAGTCCTCTATGGTTTTCCCTTCCTCCAGCAACAACTTAGCAAATTTCTCCTCAAAAGTCTCAGATGATGGTGGGAGCTCATCCTCCCCAGGGTCTTTAGTGTCTTTTGCTATCACTTTCCAGGTGGCTGGGACCCCTTCTGAGGCAATAGTCTGTGGTACTTTAGAGCTGTCCATGAGGCCACTACACTCTACCAAGGCTATGAAAGTCTGGGCGATCAAATCAGCCTGTCGACCCACCACCACAGGGTTTTTTAAACATTCAACTTTGGAGAGTGCTCCCTCTACAGTGTCCTTACTGGTACCCAGGGGAATATCCAGTATAAGCAGAGTATTTTGGGGGTCGATCTCCTGCCCAGTACACCACCCCACCAACTGGTGTGCAGCCATTTCTACTGGGGTAGCCATTAATCTTTAACAATAATTCATAATTTTTGGCCACTAGAAGGCACAAAATCCCAGCAGTGAGCCTCCAAGATGTAACCCCTAAGTGGCGCTATCCCATGGGCTACTACCCCTGCCTGCTTGGCTAGTAGCAGGTTAAGGGGCCTAGGTTCTGCAAGGGGTGCCAAAACCCGGAGGTCAGGGTTGGTAGTGGTCAAATTAACCTGGGCACAGCCCTCCAGGTCACTGTAACCCCCCCTCTTTTCCTTCTAGTGGCCTGAGCAATATACAATAATCACTTTCACTATACCCCTTGTACACCATACAAGTACCCACACTGTTTGCACTTACCACCAGGGCTCGTTCCTCTGGCTCGACCCTGGGGACCCCCCTGTAAAACAAGGTTATGCACAGCAAATAGCAACAGTATAGTACTCTTAGCACAAACTGGAACCACATTCAGGTTAAATGCAGAAAAAGTCAGATCTGATTTATTCAGGGGACTCGAACAAGGAAGGGGCATAATCAGGTTGATTGGCTTCAAGGCTATATTAATCAAACAGTCATGCATGCACTCTAAGTCCCCACACAGTCACATCTCTGGGTACCCAGGTAGGGAGGCGGTGGGCTAGCCAGGAACATTGCAGATGGTTGGGGCCCTGTGATGGAAGAAAGCGACATGCACAACACACACTATTTGTAATGCGGAGCCAGAGGGTTCAGTTCATGAAAGAAAAAGCAACCGGATAATCAGATGACAACACTTTAGATTTAGCTGTTGTTGCAGGGAGCTACACTGATGTTTACTTATGATACCCAATACTGGACACAAGGCAGGACAAAATCGAGACTGCAGGTTGTTGAGCTGGAGTGCCCAGAGAAGCGGGGCCCACAAGAATCACTGAGAGGTCATTCCGGTTCAAGTGTTGAACAGGGGGCTGATCCCCAGGCAGGTCTCTCGTTGATGGCTTTCTCTGTGCAACGGGTAGTCAGGCTGGGCCAGTGTGGCAAGGCCCAGGCCCAATGGAGATGATTTGGGATTCAGTCCATGGGGCTGGATGCAGCTTCCAGCAAGCAGACTACAGTTCAAACCACAGTGGGGAACCAAACTGCGACCCACTAGCAGCACACAGCACATTTACATGTAATAAAATTCCAATGCAGCTTCCTGCAAGCAGAACACAATTCAAACCACAGTGGGGAACCAAATCACGACCCACTATAAGCACACAACACATTCACATGTAAGGAAATTCCACTGTACCAGGCAAAAGGCTCTCCGGTCGCAATTACAGAGTCTCTGCACAATCTGGGAGTTCAGAGGTGGCTGGAGGTCCAGACAGGCTGATTGCATTTAGCAAATCTTTGGTCTTCTTCAGGTAGGAGCCTGGTCACAATTCAGTGACTTACTTTGCTCTCCAAGTTCGGATTCAGTCCAAAAAAGGCACAAGTTCCCTCTCAGGGACAGCAGGCAGGCATGCAGACCAAAACTCAGTCCTTTCCAAAGTTCTCCCACGCAAATCTACACCGGGGCTGCTGCTTGAATCATTCAAGCTGTTATCTCTTCACTTCCAAACTCAGAACTGAAACTAGCTGCAAGCAGTTTGGGAATTCCCCCATGATCCATCCAAGCAGGCATCTTGGTAGATTTGCTTACTGATCATTCCCCTGTCTTGTGCATCTGGAGTACTGAGGCTGCTCCATCCCCTCCACTGCGCTGTCACCCTTACAAATTTCGCCAACCTAGATATTGAGGCTTTTTGTCATGATGTCTCAAGAATAAACTGGTCTGGTATTTACCTTTCCCATAATGTTGAATCTGCACTAAGTATCTTCCTTAATGAATTCCTGGCCCTCCAGAGTAAGCATGCCCCCAAGGTGACATGGAGGGTGACAGGTAAAAAAACAAGTTGGCTTCACAAAGACTTGCTGAAAACTCTATGCTCTAGGGACAGATGCTGGAAAAAGTACAAAGCCTCGGAGCTACAATCTGACTATGCTACCTACAGAACCCTACGTACCTTCTGTAAAAAACAGGTCAGAACAGCTAAGAGTGCCATTGTAAAGAATTGCTGCTAGGCTCTGCTGGGGACCCTAGGAAACTCTGGGCCCATGTCAAGACCTTTCTCAGTGCGTCCCAGTCAACTAGCACTAGTGGCATGGTATTAAATGGAGTACATTGCAATGACTCCAACACCATTGCTAATTATTTAAATCAAATGTTCTCAGACCTTCTCAGTATACCTCTACCTTCCCATCTCCCCAGGCAGCCTCTCTGCTTGCAACATCAGCACAGTCCACTACCCCCAGCTATCCTTCCCAACGAATGTCTAAAAATTCCCTGTTCTACTTCAAGGCAATCTCAAGGACTGAGGTCTTAAAACTATTACAGACTGTCTCTGGCAACACTAGATCTGGATCAGATACACTTGAGCCTCGGCTTCTGAAACTAGCAGCACCATACATAGCCTCCCC
Source organism: Neoceratodus forsteri (assembly GCA_016271365.2). Classification (NCBI taxonomy): domain Eukaryota; kingdom Metazoa; phylum Chordata; order Ceratodontiformes; family Ceratodontidae; genus Neoceratodus; species Neoceratodus forsteri. Next base: position 1,162,277,890 of record CM028130.1, read on the forward strand.
TCTGGCTAGAATTTCCACCTTGTCTCTCTCTAATAGCCAAGTTCCTGACCTCTGGAAGATTGTTCAGGCAATGCCGGTCCTTAAAAAATGTGATACCAAGGAGATTACTAATTACAGGCCTATAGCCATCCTATCGGTACTAAGTAAAATTCTGGAAAAACTTGTTGCATATCAAACCATTGACTACCTCACAAAGTACAGTCTTCTCTCTGACACACAACTTGGCTTCCATAAAGGTCACAGTACCTCTACAGTGCTTCTCAAATTCACTACCAATGTCCTTACCAGTATGGACGCTGGCCAGCTGACGGGGCAGTTTTTATAGACCTTACAAAGGCCTTTGATCTCGTTGATCACCCCCTGCTCCTCTCCACTCTTTGCAGTCTGAGCTTTTCACCCCTAGTTGTTGCCTGGTATGGAAGTTATCTATCAAATAGAACTCCAATTGTGAAATTCAGCTCATCTTTATCTGATGATGCTACCATCAATTTTGGGGTTCCCCAAGGCTCTATTCTAGGGCCTCTTCTTTTCTCACTTTTTATCAATAACATAGATGAGGTTTTTCTTTCATGCTCATCTATTCTCTATGCAGATGACCTTGTACTCTATTCAAGCTCTGATAAGGTTACCAGCATAAATGCATCCCTTTCTTCAGATTTCACAAATGCCCAAAATTGGCTTTCTGCACATAAGCTTGTACTTGATGCTAAGAACCCAAGCAATGTTATTTGGATCTGCCCCTAAACTTAGGACATGTCAAACTCCCCTATTGGTGCAAGACCACAGTGGCACACAAATAGAATGCGTTACATCTTTTAAGTACCTGGAAATTCTTCTGCACCAACCCCTGGACTTCAGCCTGCATATACAATCTGCCTGCAAGGCAGTGAACGCTAAACTGGGGGTTGCTTACAAGTCCAGTTTCATGTTGACTCCCTCTGTTAAATTTGCTATTGCCAGAGGCATACTGCTTCCTGCCCTCACCTACGGCATGCCAACCTTTGCTGTCACACACAAAACCATCCTTCATAAGTGGGATGTCACTTATACTAATATCTGTCAATACGCCTCCTCATCACCACGGCTTGCTGTCAATACTCTCTTGGCTCCCTGATTGACTCTATACTAAGAAACCAGACCCCTTCAGCACTCGCAACATTGCTGGTACCTCAAACCTCCTCCTATAGACTGCGATCAGTAGATAAATCCCTGCTGAATGTACCTAGATGTAAAATATCAAAAGGCTCTGTTGCCTTCAAGCACTCTGCTCCTAAGCTTTGGAGCTCTCTTCCCCCAAGCACTTTGAATATCTGGATCCCATGACAGTTTCAAAAAGGAGCTGCGCTTACATCTATCCCTTGCTGATTTCTGCACTTGTTTTAATCCCCCCTAATCCACTCACCCGCCAGATGCTGCCTGGCCTAACTTTAACCTCCCTACCTCATAGCACTTCTTACCCTTACTATCTCCTTGAAAGCTAATCTACCCCAGCTCTCTCCCCTCCCACACCTGAGTCTTGTTTCAGAGACCGTAATAATGCATCCTGCCCAGTCAGGAATTTGCCCTTGCCTTGTTTCACTGCCTAGTAGAATCTTCACTGCTGTGACTAATTTTAACAATATTTCTTTACTGCTATGTTGAGGTATCTCTTCCTAGACTGTGTAGGTTTTCTCTGCCTAAATCCAAAAGGTTCAGTTGGCTGATCTGTCAATCACAACAAGGGCTCCCCCTCCAGGTTATTTCAGGTGCCAAAATGCAAAAACTACAATTCCTACAAGTTTTGGCCCCACCAAGCCCCTGTAGGCAGGCTCCATTTTAGAGTCCCAAATGTACTGATTGTCCCATTCTGCAGTCCAGGACCAAGATGATGGAAACAAATAGAACTGTCCATGCTGCAAAAAAGGCAGGTTAGAACAAACTGCAATATTATTACTACTCTAACAAATGATCAGCAAACAAGCACATCTTCTAATAGAGCTCCCTTTTTACGTTCGCTTGCGCGCATGCGCAAGGAACGTTGTGTCATAGTACGACTTTTTGGAGGTGTGTGAGCCTCCTGTGCAATCCAATGCTCCGTGTAGCAGGCATGATCCTACCCTGCCAATGGATGTGCAAGCTGTCTATGACAGCAGTTCAGCTGCCCTGGTCTTCAGATATAAGGAAACGCCCGCTGCAATCAGAGGTGGCAACGTGTATGCATTTAGCATATTTACGTCACCCTTTCCCTCTGCTTGAAATCCCTCCCAGCTTGTTTAGGATAGTTGCAAAAGCAAACTACTTCTGTTAAAAATTTGCAAGTGTTTGATCTTTCAGGAAACTATTTTTATGTTCAAGCTGTATGCGACACAACCGGGCTACCGGTAATGCAACTCAATGCTTCAATATAGACTTTGCATTCATACATAATTAGACTCTTGTAACATACAAATAATCATATTTTCAAAAAGTAAAACTTTACTGTAAGAAAATCCTTAAGCCTTCCAGTGCCTGCTTTTTTTAGCAGGCAGAAATGAAACTGATTGCGGCGTGCTGTAAGATAGTACTATAGTACTTCACACCGCCTAAAGGCCGGTTTTCAGCGGTAAGCAAAGCAAGTTAGCAATGTATTAGCCTCTTCAGTTTGGAGAAAATTCATTTAACACTTGAAATGTTATTGGGCAACAACATCGCTAACTTTTACCAAGCAACATTCTTATCATCTAGCTGTTTTAGCAAATGACATGTACACAAAAATAGCATAGAACAGAAGTACTGCATTGCAAAATAGTTTAACCATGGCAGCTGAAGTGAGATGCAGTATCTCATTTTCAGTGGGGCTCGGTCTCTGCCAGTTTTCAGCTGGCTGTGAGGAGTACTTCGAAGTCAAATAACGATGTCAAGGTTACCCTGCGGCTGTGGTGGGATCTGAACCTTCGGCCTCCTGGTTCACAGTGCTGTGATAGAACCACAGAGCCACACTACTATCCCCAAACAATGACGACACAAACTGTAACTAGCAAACTAAATACATAAAGTATTACTACACGTTGTCGTCCAGTGTGATGGTTGCTGCATCTCTTTGTAATTTGCTCCTCCATCGTAGTTCAGGAACCAAGCCTTGGCATCTACTGTACAGTAACATCCATAAGTACTCCCTGGCTGCCCGCAAGCCATTTCCTCCTCAGGCATCCTGCATCACAGTCCCCTCTGCCCAGTAGCTATCATCAGCATAACTCCTTTCTGGCTTTGAAACCAGTCTCTGACGCGTCAGCGGTATTTATTAGTGCTAGAGCCCAAGTGGTGCTTTGCCTCAGATGCATTCTATTCCGCTACAGAAACACATTAAATTGTCAGTCCACATTACTGGATGCCCATTGACAGAGAGCAGGTAGGTACTTTAAATAAAATGCGTGGTAGGCATCAAACAGCAGTCTATGGGTTAACTCTTCTCACTGAAACGAACTTTTCCTGCTCCAAGCAACCCCGCTCCACGGAGTGCTTACAACAGGCTGCAGTGGAGTAGATATGATTGACAAGGGCCCTGACCTGTCAGAGACTGCTGACTGTGACAGTCTCGGCAGACTACCAATCTCGTTATTAACTGGGCGGGCTGTAAACTGTTCCAGGATAGGTCAATGGGAGCTGTGCTCAAACCGTTCTTGCAGATCAGAGGTAAAAAATGTAATCCACTATCCAGCCACGCATTAGTGATCTGATCAAACCAGACTGGAATAGTTCCAAGAGTCTTCTTAAAACCGTCAATTTTCGCTGTTCCTATCATTTATTAATAGTAGATCTATATAAAATATTCATTTTTTTGATCAAGAGATATTTAAAGAAAGTAACTATCTGTGCGGGGTCTGTCCGGGTCTTATTTAACTAATCTTCATCTCTACATTCCACCCGACTTCAGCTGTGGGGCTACTTCATTACTGCGAAGCGGTTTGTAGCCACCGCCAGTGTCCAGCGTGCACAATATTTTCACGGACTGTCATTTCTATATTTTGTTTGCCAACACTTTGAGACAGGCTAACATTATCTATAAAGAGGGCAGACAATCTAGGCTTTTTGTACCACACTGTAGAAGAGGATGGACCATTTTAATTGAATTAAAACATATAATCCATGGAATTATGCAATGCGGCATGCCCAGGACACATATTCTTCCTGGTTACGTTAGAAAATTATACAGTCCAAATTATGCAATGGAGAATGTGGCGATGTGGGACCGGGGGGTGGGGGGGTGTATGTTTCCTCAAAAGTCTTTAGCCATGCAGGAACTTAGTGGGGTAATGTAAAATCTGAGCCCCCACCATTCATTCTCCGTCGCTATAACAGTGAGTATAAAACATAGCTGCCCAGATTAATTGCAAGCGTAAAACTGCCCGGGGGGAAAATCAGCTTACTGGATTTCCGTTGGGACTTCCACTTTTATATCTAAATTGTGAAGGTCAATGAAATATGGCAATAGCTCTTCTCACTGGCCAGTAAACATTTTGCATGGAATACTACATAACATACTGCAGTCATTTTTTTGTACATTTTCGTTAAACTTCGCGGCGTATGTAAGGAGCGGTGTCTAATTACACGACTTTTGGAGGTGTGTGAGCCTCCTGTGCAATCCAATGCTCCATGTAGCAGGCATGATCCTACCCCACCAATGGATGTGCAAGCTGTCTATGACAGCAGTTCAGCTGCTCTGGTCTTCAGTTCTAAGAAAACGCCCGCTGCAATCAGCGGTGGCAATGTGTATGCATTTAGCATATTTACGTCACCCTTTCCCTCTGCTTGAAATCCCTCCCAGCTTGCAATCTCACCGAACAGACTTTTGCCCCACTATGTAGAGACACTAAATAAAAGATCAATTAAATAAAATGTAAAGCAGGTCCGGCAACTTAATCTGCCAAAAAAAATATTTCTGTCACCACACCAAGCGTCTTCCTAAAAGTAAATAAACTACAGTTCAACAAATCAGCTAAACTATAGAGTGGCGGATTTGCCACGAGGAAGTGGGGTAGGGGAGAGGACAGTACTGATCAGAACAAACACCAGCTACTGTAGTCAGAATGGTGCAGCTTCTTCCTCCTCCTCACAGGTGACTCGGTGGTTGGCTGGAGCCAAAGATTTCGGCTACACTGGTTCTCTCCCTCACTCTGTCACAGCAGTCGCTCCTCAGTCACTGCAGCTCTCAAGCCCCTCCCATTAGACCCTCCCACCCGCCATCAGTCCCATGCTGCCGCGCCGCCCTTCTCCCCAGCAGCAACAAGCAGCAACAGCTATTCCATCCCTCTGTGCTAGATAACAGCATGGGGACTTCTGCAGCCAGCTGCCGCCGCACACATACACACACTTACATGCCACACAGGCGGAGAAGCTGCGGCACAAGTGGTGCCTGTTGAGCTCCTCTCTCATTTTCGGGTGGGGGGGTTTCCTCTTTCTCTCTGCTCTTGCCTGTCATGACAAAACATGGAAGTCAGGCATGACTGGCTGCCCTAGGAAGGGTTCGAGCTATTGAAGCTGAAAAGCAGACAGAAAGATGCGTCCCAGACCCTCACATGACTAGGTGTTGACTTCTCCACCACTGTCCAACAGGATTACACCGCTCATGCCTGGTTCACCTCCCACACCCTCCCGCTGCCTACTGTCTGCCCCGTTCCCTCCATTCCCTGTCCCGGCACCTGGAGTAAAAGTAAACCCTCCTACTTCCTGCTATCTGCCCCACTCCCTGTCCCGGCACCCGGAGTAAAAGTACAGCCTCCCACTCCCTCCCACTGCCTGCTGTCCACCCCACTTCCTCAATTCCCCGTCCCAACACCCGGAGTAAAAGTACACCCTTCCGCTCCCTCCCACTGCCTGCTGTCTGCCCCACTCCCTCCATTCCCCATCCCAGCAGCCGGAGTTAAAGTACACCCTCCCGCTTCCTCCCACTGCCTGCTGTCCACCCCGCTCTCTCGGTTCCCCATCCCAGCAGCCAGAATAAAAGTACATCCTCCCGCTCCCTTCCACTGCCTGCTGTCTGCCCTGCTCCCTCTGTTCCCCATCCCAGCAGCCAGAGTAAAAGTACATCCTCCCACTCCCTCAAACTGCCTGCTGTCCACCCCACTCCCTCCGTTCCCTGTCCAAGCAGCCGGAGTAAATGTAAACTCTCCCACTCCCTCCCACTGCCTGCTGTCCGCCCTACTCCCTCCGTTCCCTGTCCCAGGAGCCGGAGTAAATGTAAACCCTCCCGCTCCCTCCCACTGCCTGCTGTCTGCCCCGCTCCTCCGTTCCCCATCCCAGCACCCAGAGTAAAAGCACACCCTCCCGCTCCCTTCCACTGCCTGCTGTCCACCCTGCTCCCTCCATTCCCTGTCCCAGCAGCTGGAGTAAAAGTACACCCTCCCGCTCCCTCCCACTGCCTGCTGTCTGCCCCACTCCCTCTGTTCCCCGTCCCGGCAGCCGGAGTAAAAGTAAACCCTCCCGCTCCCTCCCACTGCCTGCTGTCTGTCCCGCTCCCTATGTTCCCCATCCCGGCACCTAGAGCAAATGTAAACCCTTCCGCTCCCTCCCACTGCCTGCTGTCCGCCCTGCTCCCTCCATTCCATGTCCCGAGGGTGGTTACCGACAGGGGATTGGGCACCCTTGATGTCGACAGCCGTAAGCCACTCACCGACCATGCTGATAATGGCAGCGAGCACGCAAGCAAAGGGTCTGCTGCGTATGACGAGCTTTGCTCAGATTGCAGCGGACCTTCGCTTAGATGTGCTTGCCCCATTATGTATGCATGGTGTGGCACCGGCATGCAGGCTGATTGGGGAATGAGGGGCGCACCTACAGATGCATGCCCTGCATTCGCCCAACAGCGGCCGTGGCTCCAAATCTGCACTCTCCCAATATGTTGGCTTGCGCCTGTGGCAAGCCAACATAAAAACGCTCTGATATGTTTCTTAATCATTAAATGACGCAGGTTCTGAATTTATCTTAAGCTGTTTTCCCATCCTTATAGAAAGCTGGAAACCTGAATCAGTTCAAAGGAGAAGAGAGACAATGCCGCTCTAAATATCTGATGTATGCCTGTGTCTGTTCATACCCTGTTGGTGGGTTAGCAGCTCCATTAACGGGTCCCCTGGAGAATCAGGTGAGTGCTGTAACTACATGAAGAGCTGTTTAATGCAATAACCTGTTGAGGAACTAAACATTATGCTTTCATAGTGGTCATCTGCAACTGGAGAGGGAGCTCTGCCAAGAGCAGCCTCCCCCAATCAGTTCCCAGCTGGGTCAAATTATTTCTATCTTGCTCCAGTTTGTGGTCCCTTAATTTAAAGAACTGCGCTCATTGAACCTGAAAGTCATTCTTCCCAATAGAAGCAGTTTTTTTTAAACATTGATTACAATTCTGTTACTGGCTTATAAGCAACCTCAGAGGTTGTTTCTTATTTACACTTTGGTGTTAAGTGCCATTTTAGAACTGTGTTGTAACAACCCTTTGACTCACCTAGGCTGCACCAGGGCCTTCAGAGTAGTTCAGCACACACCTCAGAGGAGGCCGGCCTGGGTTCCACAGTGGTAGCAGATGATACGCGGTGCCTCCACCTGGGGTAATGGCAGGGGACTCCTGTGGATAAAGAACAGGTCACCACCCCCCAGGAAATAATTCGCTGCCCCAGTAATACTTTTCCCCACACAATAACAGTTTCCCAAACAGTAGCCCCCTTCCCCATACCCCAGCAGCACTCTTTCAATAATATAGTAACAGTGGATAAAATGCAAACAGTAACCTTATTTATTGGGGCAGGGGAACACAAAGAGGAGAATGTCAACCACAGCTCACTTCAGTTAGCCAATAACTTTCCCCATAGCAACCTCTCTTCCCACCCCTGGGTGCACCCAGATTGTCCCTGTACAGTGGGTACCTCACCTCTCATTGATGCAGGCCTGGGGGTTTTGTTGGGGCCCTGATAAACATGAAACACCCTTCGAACATGTAATCCTAGACTTGCAAACTAGTATGTCTCTAAATTTCTGTGCAGGGATTGCCCCAGAATCCTAACTAGCTAGCTAACTAAAAGACTCCCCAGAGCAACAGCTGGGGGTACTCACAGTTTTGCCATTCCCATTGGGGGTTCACAGCCAGATGAGCTGCACAGTACCGTGGAGGTTCTGCATTGGTGGTAGACCATTGGTGGGAAAACTACAACTTGACAAACTAGAGGGGTGATGATCTTTACCTGCCTGGCCTTGCCAACTTTGCCTACAGGCCTTTATAGACAGACTTCACTGAAGTAGGTCTGTTCCATCCTTCAACCCAGAGCATCAACATCTTCAGTTCGAGGAATCTGGGTTGCCTATGTGCCTCAAATCCTTATGATGCATGTCTAGCCAGCCTACAGCACCTGCGCAGTACAGTGGGGCTTCCACAGTCTCTCACCTCATAGCACCTCTCTCAGGGGATGCTTCCACAAGCAGTGCTGGGTTCTGTCCCAGCAGCTTGCCTCAATAATACAGTCTCTCCCCTAGCTGAATGTTCACTTCCCCAACCAATTTCTGCACTGAGGGGGGCAGGGGCTCCTTCAAGGTCTGCAGCCCAATTATTTTTTCTAGTTCAAACAGCTGTCCAACTGCTTGGGCTGCTATAGAAGACTTTTCTCTTTTTTTCTGCTTTAGTCCCACAGAACAGCAACTGTTCCTCCTGCACTCAGCTTAATAGTTTGAGGTAGCCAGGGTTCAGACAGCCAGGCAGACTTGATAAACTAGGACAGTCTCTTCCCTCAACTTCACCCTGCAGCTCTGCTCAACTAGAACACTCTTTTCGGCACCAAAAAACAGTCTTATATCCCCGCTGAGCAGCCTCCCTCTGATTTGCTGCAGCTCCCCAGGTGATCTCCAGGCTAGCTCTATATTTTTACCCAGCAGACCCATTTTGTAGTTTTATATGGGGCTGCCATTTTATCTCCTTGTAGGGCTTTTTTGCCATCTGGCCTAGATTTATTTTATTTAACCCTCTAATGGGGCTAAATCCAGGCCCTCCCATGACCGGAGGCCCTCTGGTCACTCTTGATGTCTACCCCCAGTTCCTCTGCCCACCTCGGAGCCGGTAATATAATTTTTTTTTAACAGCTATGTGGCCAAGCTGAATTAGGAGTGGCACTCCTTTAAAATTTTTCCCCTGATGGCCACACACACGCAGGGGAAGCGCGGATGCCATCTTGCTTATTTACTTTTTGATCCTGGCTCCACAGAACTCCGGGTCCACAAGTTACACTGTTTTTCCCTTTTTTCCAGTGCCCGCAGGCACAGAAGTCCTGCCCTGGTCCTTGGCCCCACTCAACGGAGACTCCTACTTGGCTGAGGACAGCAGCTGCATCAGCAGCCAAAATCACAAAGCCACGGAGGTGCCAGGGGTCCAGATCCTACCTGGGACCCCTCACAGAGGCATCAGTGCTGGATCGAGGTCATAATCCACACAGGTAAGCCCAAATTGGGAAGGCTTACATGTGTGTGATGTAGTTTATGTCCCTCTTAACTACTGAGTTCTATATTAGAACATGGGTGTGGTGTACCAACAATGACAGAGCTGTGCAAGTGACATAAGGTGGGTTTACACTGCTGGATCTGCATATTTGCAAGAGGTGCAATTGCAAATTAATTATACTGGCGTAGATCCAGCAATGTAAACAGCTGCCAAAGCATTGTAAGTCACTCCATTGCACTGCAAAGTGATCGGTGTTTCTGAGGATTCACATACCAGTGCAGGAGTTTTGGGATAGCGTGTAAACACACTGCTCCACCTGCACCAGTGCAGCCCCATGATACACCGCGGCAACAAAAAATGTATACCTGTACCCTCAATCCATTCAGCTTGGCAAAAAGTGAGGTCAGCAATGCAGGAAGTCTAGTCTGAACTGCAGACTAACCCTGCAATGCTGCACAGCACTAGCTGTGTAAATGGATGTGGCGTGCGATGCAGGTGGAGCAGCATCAAAACAAAGGAGACTGCACCGCAACCAAGAGGTAAGTGTAAATGAGTCTATAAACTACATCATGCAGTTCCACAATGGCACTTACTACCTGTGTGTAAATCAATGGCACCCACAAGGATAAATGAAAAGCCTATTGAGATGGAACAGTAACAGAATTCAACTAGATTTGCTATACTTCTTTTTTGCTGTAATCAGACCAGTGTCGGAATATGGTGCTGTTGTTTGACATGCTGGTCTAACGAAGGCTGAGTCTGATGACATTGAAAGACTGCAAAGAAAAGATATGGGAATCATTTCTGGGTTTAAAGTAAGCTGTGTCGATGCTTTAAGTAGTTATAAGGGGGGAACGAGTAGACCAAAGAAGAGAGTGGTTGTCTGAGGAATTCTTTTCTGCAATTTGTGAACAAAACCATAGATCGCACTCTCTCCTAAAGTAAAAGATAAACTCAGAACATACGTTGAGAGTCCAAGAACGGTGGGAAACAGCAAGGACTAGGATGAGCAAATATGAAAAAATCAGGTTTTATATGTTATTCATTATGAAGTGATGTGATATGAAATTTAATGTATTGTATCTTTTTATATCTTGTGGTTTAGACAGCCTGACTGTAGATAAATTTTGTGCCAGAGTATGTAGTATTTATATAACCTGTATGCTTCTGTGACCTCTCCCCCCCCCCACAGCTGGCCACAGCGACCCGGGGTTCACACCCCTGCCTGGTGACTGTGACGTGGCACACCTAGTTGAGAGGGGTGGGTTCATTTTTTCTCCTGTAGTGGGGGGGGCATCCCAAATTAATAAGTAGCACAGTGCCTCCACCCAGAGAGAATAAATGGGCCAGATGCTGTGTGAAGTACAGCTCTCTGGGAAGCAGTACCTACTCACCTCTCTATGCTGGACAAGACCAGCCCCTGGGAATCCCCAACCACTGATACCATTACTAGACAATAATTCAGTTAGCAAACACAAATTGAATACCCACACAGTAATAAAATGCAACAAATGAAATGGTGCTTTATTTTGGCACACAGCCTTGGGCAGCTGGAGAAGGAAAAATAAATGTTAAGCAGTTGCAGGCTACCATTGAACATTTTCTCCATAATCAGTACACCTGATCAGTACACCATATACAACACACCCGCCCAAGCCAGGGGTCCACTGAGAAGAACATATTACACAGGGTGCAGAATACTCTGAAACTGGCACCAGCAGTAGAACTATAGACCTAAGCAATAAAGCTACTAGCAATAGACTCTGGGCACCCAAGAGTTAGGTTAGAGTCCCGGTGCAGGCCTGGTTGTAGAGTTACCCGGAATCTGTCGGTGGTGCACTTGAGGAACTTAGCAAGCTTGCATTTTAACCCCCGATAGGCCATAGTGTGCTAGCTCAAATTTAATAAAACTGAAATTCCAACCAACTTGCTTGACTTTCAGACAAACTTAAACCAAACTGTATTCCAACAGGGAAAATAGAAAGTCCTTGGGGAGCTGGTGGGGAAGGAGTCTAAGCACCTATGGGCCATCCTAGTTGCGGCCGCCTTTAAAGTTATCACTAGAAAATGGCTCCTGCCTGACCCTCCTGCGATTCAGGACTGGAGAGATATAGTTAACTTAATATACATGTAACCCAGGGCCGGTATGCCGTTTGAATCTGACAGCAATACCAGGTGGGCTGGGTTCAGGGAGGAATAGGTCACTCGGCACAAAGGCTAGGTTTGGCTGCTCTGCACAGGGGTATCTAAGTAATTCTGAACACAGTAAGCAATAACTGCAATGTCCAATACCAGAAGTGGGATTCTAAAGTGTGGCTTTTTATTCACATCCAAACAGAATAAACAAAGCACAGATGGACCCCCACTAGGCTACACTCCTGGTAATGCAGATTAAAAGAGACTAGAACACTTCCTCAACGCTTTAGCCCTCAGGCTCTGAACCCACTGGGCACACAGCCCGGACTTGCACGCTGCTTTGGGTTACACAGCCCAAACTTGTACACTGTTCTGGGTTTTCCCTGGCTCGGCTCCCTTGCCAGCCACTTGGGCACCTTCCATACTTCATGGAAACATTTTCTGGTGGCTCCCCTAAACCACCTAAGAGCACCTCGGATCCATCAGGGAATTCTTCCTTTCAATCCCACATCTGGGTACTTTCCTCAGGCACTGGCCAAGTATCTGAGAGAAAGTAAAAGGTGTCTCAGAGCAAATCCGTAGAGGTGAATTTGGTTACTACTGATAGGGGGTCTCCCACCTCTTGCTCCCACAATTCATACCCGGCCATTTCTCTGGACAATAAACACCTCATCCTATAAAGCCTTGCAATGCAGATTCTTGCTAAATGTATTTCACATTCCATCTACTTGTCTTGCTTCCCATTTATGCTGGATTTGAACATACTTTTAAGTGGTATTATCCATTACTCTAGACCCCCCACTGAGTTAAGCAGTCCAATCCCCAATTTCCTTCACTCTTTGGTGCTGGACTTGAACATACTTGAATTAAATGGCAATGTCCATTACTCTAGACCTCCCACAGATTAAGCAGTCCAATCCCCACTTTCCAACTATACTTGGCTGTCTTTTCCTGACCCCACAGTAACAGTCCCTTTAGTTTCTTTCTGTTCAGGTGAAAAATACTTGGCCCTTTTTCAGAGCAAACTCACCCTTTGGTTGCAGGTGCCTCACAGGCATTTCCTCCACAAGGAATTTCTCTCTCAGAGCTTCTGGTGTCTCAGCACAACTTGAATAGGCAGCTTCTTTCCCTTAGCCAGACCCAGGAGGGGTTGCCCCTGGAAAACAGGCAAAAACCTTCCCCCATCCCCTCAGGGATGGGGCTCTTGAACCATTGAAAGCGGTCTCCACCACTTCAATTACCAGTTCCTGTGTTCCTCTTCAGTTGGAAACACACACCTTCCAAAAGTAGCTCTAAAACAGAGCTTAAAGCTCTGAGAGCCTGCACACACTCAGCTGTACTCCTGTCTCTCTCTCTCAGACTGCACACAGACTGAATTCAAGATCCCCAACGTTCTACACTAACCTCCAACTGCAACATTCCAGTGTGGCTTATGCAGCTGCAAAAGTTATATAATGATGTCATCCCTCAGTCTCAGCTGAGACTGAGAACAGAGTGAGACAGTGTGAAACCCATTTAATTGGAGTTTCACAAGCTGCCTTCCCTGCCTACCACTAGGTCTTACTGGGAGTCTAGTAACCCTGGGTAACAGGGGGGTTACATACACATATGAGATAATTACTTATTCCCTTCAACAAAAAATTCTACAATTACAAAACAGATGGACATGAAGGTTTTGAAGATTGAAAACCATGCGAATTGGTTACTTCCCCAGTAATAGCTGTGTTAGCAATTCTTTTTCCCTCCACTTAATTATCAATTGACAAAGACATTTGTGTTGAAGATGGTATGGTGAAGAGAACCAGATAAGGACTGACATAATCATATCAGTACTGCACTAAAACTTCTTGATAAATTGCCAACTAATTTTGAACCTTGTTCTTTTTTCTCTGTACTATACAACAAATGAACTGTAAGAAGAAAGGACCCGCTTCATGTTGATTATTAATTGTTTTTTTCTTTCCTTTTTATATAACAGATTAATTGTTACATGCTATGGTTTGTCGGAAATACTGTCTTAAGGCTATATTTAAGAGCTTTTTTATGCTGAATAATATTTGGGAGCAAGCTGATTGTTAAGAACCTTCAGACTGTAACTTTAATGACACTGTACTCATGTTTGTTATTAATTATTTTAAATAAAGATTGAGTTAAAAAAAATAGAAAGCCTTGCCAGCAATGCCAGCACTCACGTGACCACTGGATTTCCACAGAATGTCCAGCGTTGGGACCAGCAATCAGGGGCAGAACAGCAATTCAGGAAACATAATCAGTGGCACACTGCAGCAGAATAGCTGTTCAGAAGATGCAGAAAGCACCATACTGCAGCAGAAAAACAGCCTAGAAGCCTTGGATTCTTTTGAAAATGCAACAATGGTTCAGCCCTTCTTGTCTCACACCTCTGTGAACACAGGTCTGCTGTATAAGCTCTCAAGCCGCAGTCCTTCTGGCTCAGCTCTCCGAATGCAGCTCTTCCAACTCACACCTCTCTAGATGCCGAACCCTATCGCACCACTTCTTTGGTCATGACTCTTCAAAATCTCACCCAGGGTACAGGAGCACTGGGCAGCAGCTTCCCGGTTCCCAAGGAGCCCAGATCCCAGGAGCAACCCCAAGATCTGTCTCCCCCAAAGGGGTCGAGAGTACCCTAGCACTTGGGCCTGCATCCATGGCCCCCTCTTCCCCAATGCACCCCACTTTATAAGGGCTATCCGGCCCCTTACCTGGCTCCGAGGCAGCCTCAAAAAGATGCAGTCTCTGTAAATGGCTGAACCCAAGACATAGGTTCACAAGGAAGGAGCCCTGTGGAGGACTACCAGGAGTCTGTTGGATGAGCCCTGGGGAGGACTCCAATAACTCCTCAGAATGAGCACAGGAGAGGACTCGAAGGATGTATGGTCTGACTACGCCACTTTCTTCCACTCACAGTGTCCTTCCTGGCACAAACATTTTGGCTCTGACAATGCTGTTCTGGAACAAACACTTCCTCTGATGGTGCCCTTCTGGTATAAACACTTTGGCTCAGACGATGACCTTCTGGCACAAACACTTTATCTCTGATGGTGACCTTCCTGCCACAAATTCTTTACTCTGATGGTGCCCTTCTGGTACAAATACTTCACTCTAACAGCACCCTTCTGGCACAAACTCTTCAGCTTTCTCTCTCTCACTCATGGCTTTGAGCCCAGGAGACAGCCCACAGAACTTTCTGAATGAGCCCTGAGGAGGACCCATTTAATTACTGAGAAGAGGGCCCTGGGGAGGGCCTACGTGGAACAGGCCAGAGGAGGCCCTAGCTCCCTCATAGTCAAGTAGCTCCTACTCCTTGGCATCCCAGCCAAACCGTCCCCACCCTTCTGGAGGGCTCAAAAATTTCTTTCTTCTTCTTCCATCTCTCAATGAGCAGACAGGGCTGTCCATCAGTCCTTTTGCCCTGTCCTCCCCTCTAATTGGCATAAAAAGCCCGCTATTTCAATCTGGAGGAACTGTATCCTTCCACAAATCATTGCTTTTGTCTTACTGGTTTTCTGATTGGCTGCTGTGCGGGTCAAGGGTCACAAAGATGGAAGCCCTTTGCACAATGGAGCCCTATGCTCCGACAGTCTTTATTTTTATTTTAATTACAGTTTCCCCCTTTTATTGTGTGTTACCCTTGTTTGATGGACACAACTGTGCCTGAGTTTCTGGTGAGGCTGTAGAGTGGGTACAACTCCCATGCTCCCCATCGAGAGCTCCATTAACTGCTCTGCCCCCAAATCACTGCAGTCTCCATGCAGCGGCAAGGAGCCACTCTCTTAAAGGTGCAGTGTGCCAAATGTCCCGTTCCTTCCTTCCATCCCACAGTGCCTCCAAGACCCCTGATGTTAACTGAAGTCCCCATGGTTGGAGCACACTGTGGGACATGCTGGTAGGCTGCCAATGTGGCTTTCAGAGCTCCTAGTGGGTGAGCATATCCAGCGCCGTAAAACAATCGAGCTGCCATGATGGCTTACACATCCAAGCAGGATGCTGCCCAAACACGTGCACACTGCAGTGCACAACTGCAGCAGTTGTTTTACAAATGCTCTTCCAGACCCCTTTCCAGCTTCAGTCCTGAGCCAGAGTCAGCAAGAAGATGAGAGGCAGCATTGAGGCAGCATGCAGGACTCCAGGTTGGGGGGGGTTACACTTACCTTTTCTGTAAATTGTAAGTATGTAAACATTGTACTGTACATCAACTGGCTTTTTTTTTACTAGTTGCAATCATAAAATTGTAATAAAAATCAAATCTGACTTGGAACAAGTGTTTAAAAATCCGCTGCTACAGGGTAAAATGACTTACAGTTTTAGTGAAGGTCTCCTTTAAATCAGTTTAAGCCATGATTTACAGTCAATAGACATAAAAACAGAAGACACGCTGCTGTCTGGACAGCTTACAGCATGGAAAGAGAACAAGCAAGTCTTACTTGTAGTTTAATTTTAACTGATAATATGGCTTAAAAAATTGAAGTGCATCCCTCCCCCCAGCCTGTCTGCCTGCCAAGCCTGATGGGGGGCAGGCATGGCCTATGGTAACTTATGTGTATATGGGTAACTTTGGTGTTTTGGCTCACCAGAGTTCCCACTGCAATAAATGCTGCCCCCTGCAATACATTCACCTTTCTCTGAAGACAATGATTGGCACAAGAGTGTCAGGCATGGAGGCACTGAGTCAGGGAATATCCCCACCAGAAGCACTGAGAAAAATAGAAGTAAAAAAAAATGATTACTCAATACACAGAGAGGCAGTTCATATGCAGTCTGTGTTATAAAGCTCATTCCAGCAGTTCAGCTCATCCTACAATACATTTATTTATTTATTTGATTTTGGTAACCGGGTGGGTGCACTAGGTATGGAAATGCCTATTTTCAGGCACGACCTGGGAGAATATAAGTAGACAATACATAAGCACACCATGTGACGCAGCACATGAAATAGGTAATACAGTGGGAGGGGGTCAGAACAATCAACATTAGAGGTTGAGCGAAATACAGTTTAGAACAAGGTCAGAGTACAAGCAGTACAACATTAGACAAGGTTGATAAGGTATGGACAAATGCAAAAGAAATGAAATACTGAGTACAAAAAAAATGGCTGAGATGGACAAGATATATACAATATACAATAAGTGCCTTAGTGGTAGTTAAGCAGCTAGTAGTGGTAGTTAAGTTACATGAGAGCTCAGGGCTCCAAATAGTTCTTTATAACAGTACACGTCCAAGTCTCTTGCCAATCATCTATGGGCCACTTGATCCTGGCTCATATTCATGGAACTCTATCTTCCCTATAGCCTGTATCTTCCACTTACTAGCCACCTCCTTTGGGGATTCTGCCTCACCTCACTATCTACTACTGGGAGTTGAGTGTAACCCAAGTTTGGGTAGTTATACTATAGTTCATCATTCCCACTTCATCCAATGGCTATCCCGCCAGAGTGGGCATGTTAGGGATCGTGGGGCCCTGACTGCTTTGTGGAGCACCACAGATAACCTTCTAACAGCCAGGCGCCAACCCAACTTATCCACCCTCTGGGGTCTTCCCTCCTGGACAAATGATGCAGCCAGCCAGTCTCTGGTCTCAGAACATTATAATCTAGCAGTGTGTGTTTTACTTCACAGGTCATTACCAGTCTCACTTTGCTAGGTCCCAGCTTCTGCCCTCAGATATCTAATTCTTCAGGGTCTCTCTCTAGGCCCAAAACCCATTACTGCGCACTCCCTGAGGGTGTGCCCACCCTGTAAACCTACAGGATTGTCCCCTGGCCCCAGGTGACAGGTAGAGGGTCTGTAGTGTGTCACTGGCACCCTAAACCTGACACCATGCCACTGTGCCAGGCCCAGCAGACCCCTGCTGCCCCCTGAACAGGCCATTCCAACTTACAGTGCTACCTTCATGTTGCTGACTATGACACTGACTCCAAACAACCGGACCAAACTAGAAACAGAGAAAAGTTACGTAGTTGCCATAACTGGCAATCTTCCTGAATATCTTCTCCATTGAGCACTACTCATGGGTCTGATCATGAGGCACTAGGACCCAGTGAGAGCAAATCATTGGCTAGGGATATTGGGTGTGGTTCACACACACCCACGTGGTGGTGTTCATTAGACAATAACCATTGCCAGTTGCCTCACCAACCTCATTTCTGTTCACCAGGAAAGATGCAAAATGTGGAAAAATAAGATAGGGTTTGAGAAACTCACTAGCCCAAAAGGATGGGGAAAGAATATAGGAAAACACAATGAAACAACTAAAAACAAAACTACTACCAACTTAGAGAAAGAAAAGAAGAGGACATACTAAGGTGGCGCAGATAAGGTAGTCTCGGTATTGAGCCAGAGCCTCAAGATTCACCACTAGCCAAGCAGCAAAGTAGGCTGAGAATGGCAGCATGGAAAGGCAGCAGCCCTGTATGCATATGGGTTCTAGCTAACAGGGCAGAGGGGAAGCAAGACTGGACTCTTTTGCAAAAGAGATGCACAAGTGTGCCGATCAGTAGAGCTGCAAGTGACTCCGAATAAGCAATTAGCATGCCAACAGTAACAGAACTGTTTTATTTTCATTTTTTTAACAGTCAGGCTGCCCTTTTACAAGGAAGAAGGTGCAGAGGAAATAACTGGTGCATGTGGCATTACAGGGCTACCCAACCTGAAGGAGTCAGGATATGGCCATCTCTCCAGTTATACCTGAGCCTGCTGGAAATGAAAGCCAGAGCATGGCCTGAGATAGCATAATAGCCAAACAAGCAAAAGAAAAGCATCTGGCAATGTTGAATGTTCACTGATGGTATTACTGTTCTACTGAGTTTTGCTTGTACACATTTATTTACTATATATTTACCTAGAATATGGCAGATGAGTTGTAGGATCTCATTTTCAGTGGTGTCCTGTTTTGACACATTGCTAGATTGTAATTACCCAGGATAGGGCAGCTGAGAGGCAATATCTACTTTTAAGCGTGCTCCCAGATTTTGACCCTAAATGTCCAACAATCTTTTTATGACCTGCCGTTATGATCCAGACAGGTGACATTTTTTAAATCCCATCCAAAAGGGGATTTCGCTGTGTGACTGTGGCAACAAGTTTCAGAGGGGATTTGAAAAATGACACCGGCCATGTTCATGAGGTGGGGTAACACAACAGGTATGTTGAACATTAGGGGCCAAAATCTGCAAAAACTAAAGTTATGAATAAATGTTGGAACAATTTGTTTCCTCATAACTTAGTTGATCTTTCACATTTTGCCCCAAATTTTCAACATAACCTCTTTATAACCACCCCTTCTGAGCATGACAAGTGTCAATTATAAAACAATGGCTGAAACATCATTTTGCACCACAAGTGTTAAAACTCATTTTGTGTAGGATTTGAGAAACGACAGCTGTCACATTCATGATGTGGTGTCAAAAAATGTCTGTGTTTAAAAGTTGTGGTCAAAATATTGAAAATTACCACAGTTACAAGCATGTGTTGAAAAATTGCAACGTAGACACATAACTTTGTTGTTTTGTCATATTTTTACTCCACATTTTCAACATAGCCTTCTTATGAGCCCACCTCATGAACAAGCGTGGAGAAAATTTTCAAATCCTGCCCAAAAGGTGATTTTGCACCACAAGTGCAAAAACACATTTTGGCCAGGATTTGAAAAATGACAGCTGTCACATTCATGGGGTGCTGTGAAGAAATGGCTATGTTGAAAATTTTGGGGCAAAATATTGAAAATTACCAAAGTTATGAACCTGCTTTTACAAATTTCAACGTAGGCTCATAACTTTGTCATTTTTAAATATTTTTATGCCACATTTTGAACATATCCATCTTATGATCTCGCCTCATGAACAAGGGCAGAAAAACTTTTCAACTCCTGCCTGAAAGGTGATTTTGTGCTGTGACCATGAAATCACCTTTCAAGACAGATTTGTCTAATCTCACTGTAAATGTTCATAAGGTGGGGTCCCAAAAAAGGCATGTTAAAAATCTGGGGCAAAAATATTCACAAATGGCCAAGTTATGCCACTAAGTTCAAAACCCCATTGAAATACATTGAACCGCATACCTGATTTCCTCAGTTCGCAGTCCGGCTTTGAAGAGTGAAGATGCGTCTGTGGTCCACAGAGGATTATGGCATTGTACCCCCAGCAGGTAAGTAAATGCTTAGGGTGGTGCTGAGTGGGAGGGTCGGGTGGGGACTAATGGTGCAGCAGGCGTCGATGGATGTTTTTCTTTTTACAGGGTTAAAAAAGATGGACTCTTTTCTTTATTTCAGATGAGTGACAGCGACACTGGGGATTGGGTACCCCAGTGTCAGTGTTATGTTTTCGGGGGTGCTGATAGGGAGGGTCGGTTGGGGGGGACAGTTATGGGGTGGTATCATGCCAGATCGTGTCCCCCTGCCAGATTAGTTCCTGGTATTGGCTTCTATTAGACATTGTAGTTTGCAGCAATGGCTTCTAATCAAGGGTGACTAGTATCAGAGAGCGGCTTTTATTTAGAAGCTGCTGCAACTAGCTAACTGTCTGTTTTTCTTTTCCAATCATGAAGTGCCTGGTACTTCATGATTAGAAAAAAAGTAGTGCTGTCATGCCACTTGCGATGTTCCCTCTCATAAAACAAAGCTAAACAAAGTCTAAACCAAACTATAATGTTAGACATGTGAGGTCTCTGTACGTTACCCCAGAATACAGTATGTGCAGTACCTTCAGTCCTGTGCCTGTTCCCGGCATGGTCAGCATGAAAATATAAGTCCTGGTCCCAGATCTTACAGACTTCAGGTGCACAGGTTTAAAAAATGTCAAACTACTAGCACCGTGCTTCCCAACCTGATGTTCCAAATGCACCCTCCTAATAATAACCCAAACCACAGATCAGGTCATTGGGGCAGCACTCAAGCAAATGCAACACACGTCGACTTCACAGACCAGGGTTCTACTGTAACTGTATACATGGAATGAAAGGAATGAAACAACTCTTAAAAACAAGTTTACTTTTCTAGACTGGCAATACTTGTAGCTACTATGACAACTTGTCTTGACTCAGCGTTCGGTTAAAGGAGAACTGCACTGAGCCTGTAAGCCATTTTTTCCCAATATAAGCTGTTTTTTAAGTACTAGTTGCAGTTCTCTTATTGTTCCATTTATACAGGCCTTTTAGTAACCTCAGTGGCTGTTTCTGCTTTACACTCTGGTGTTGTGTCATTTAGAACTGCTTGATGTCATACCTGAAAATAGGCAAATGTCTTGTCTAGTGTACCTACCCAGTTAACAAAAGCTAAATAAATAAATAAATGTAGTTTATTTCCCTCTGAGCCACAGAGTTCTGTAGTAGAAGGCAGGGGTCATAATGTCATGGGACATTATGTTGCAAAGAGAAAATCGGCTGTATTACCAGCGATTCTTGCCATCTTGACATATCTCTTTTCTGTGGGGCTCTGCACACCTGGGA
This sequence comes from Neoceratodus forsteri, assembly GCA_016271365.2. NCBI lineage: Eukaryota > Metazoa > Chordata > Ceratodontiformes > Ceratodontidae > Neoceratodus > Neoceratodus forsteri. Next base: position 1,162,298,918 of record CM028130.1, read on the forward strand.
GGCTGTGCCCGAACCTCCCCAATATAGATTCTCAACTCCGGGGGGGTTCAAGTTAGGAAGCGCACAAAGTTTAAAAAAAAAAAGTTTCTGGGACTGGGAATCAAATCCAGTCCCAGAAGCACTGCCTGGGTTCCCTGCAGCTGTAGCTCAGTCCATTGAGCCACAGCAGCTGGTTGGCAGAACCTACTCCCAGCAGAGGAGAGGTCTTATCCTCTGCCTGGGAGAATGAGAATGGTGCAATACAGCATACAGCAGTATATGCGGTATTGCACTATTCGCCCACTGGTGAAGCGCTGTACCGGGTTAGCCATAATGTCGTACGCTATTAAGCATGCAACATTATGACCAGTACGATAGTAGAACACAGATACATTGTGCCAACAATAGAAGAGTAGAACAGGGACATAAACTACATCATGCAATTTTAAAATGTTTTTTCCCAGCCGGCCCGTCGGCGCAGCGGTTGATTTCATTGCGGCTGGTGACCCGAGTTAGAGAGCGGACCCGAGTCGTCGGGAGCTAGCGGGGAGAAGGATCGAGCGCCCGCAGGCAGCCTCCTCTCCGGGAGGGTTCCAACAGTATCCGGAGCGACGAGACTTCCTAGCGAGGCTGGAGACCCACACTACCGGACTGTGATGAGGGAGGGCGAGGTGTGGGTGGACGCTGGTGTCATTGCCGTCCCCACCTCCTCGAGGAGGGAAGTATAGAGGATGAAATCCCTGCCTGGTAGCCAAATGACCTCCGCCCAGGATTGCCTTGATTGGCCACGGGCCGTTCCCTAACCAGTCACAGTTCCAGCGGCGATAAGGGGGGTCGGTACCACGGCCCCGCTCTCTGGGGGGGTAAGCCAGAGATGACCAGGAGGGAGTCAGTGATGTCCGGTGGTCAGGGCTCCAGGGTCCATGACTGGAGCAGAAAGGCGGACGCCAGGTGGGCATAAAGAAGCAAAATTTAAAAAAAAAAAAAAAAAAAAATGTTTTTTACCAGCAGCATCTAAATCAGAAATACCGACTAGGATAGCTGAAAAGCCTGGATAGCTAGAGCAACAACACAATTTGAAGCAGTATTTAAAAAACAGCTTCTACTGAGGAAAAATGACCTATTGTTTCAGTGAAGTTCTCCTTTAAATCTGGAAAGTAATAACAGTGGATCCTTAAAAGCCTGGAAATTAACTTAACACTGGATCCTAAAAAACAATATTTCTTTAGCAGTGCCTATGTTCCACTTTAATTTCAAGTAGTGTATGTAAATGAAGCGAAATTACAGCATAACCATGCAGAACATTTGACTGTTTTACTATGCCATTTGAAAGTATGCAACTGAATTAGACATTTAATAAGCATTTGTCAATGCCGAATGTTTGCTTGCTGGCATTGGCAGTGGTAGTGTAGAAGTTACAGAGCTGCGTAATAGGAATGGCAGTGAAGTATTGAACTGAAGCCAACCCCACCACCACCCTGCAGAGAGTGACAGGCATTGGAGTGTGCCTTTGGGTCGTCAGGCATAACGGCCACGCCATTTCATCACACCCCACCCTGCAGACACTGACAAGTGTCACGGTGTTCCTTGGGGTCTTTGGCTCTTTTGCACACCCCATTCTATTAGGAAATACGGTGAGATGGGTGTGATATAGGAGAATGGGGTGAACTTTGGAGCCGAAGAGTCCAAGGCATACCTCGATGCCTCTCACTGGCTGCAGGGTGTGGAATGGTATGAGCATTACAGGCAAGAATTCCAAGTCACACCCCTGATGCCTGTCATTCTTCACAGGGTTGGGCGTTATGGTTGGAAACCCTAATACCTCAGGCATTCGTTGGTATTTTCACTCCAAATGTTCAACATGGTTTTTTGTGACCCCACCTCATGAACAGGGGAATATCAGTTTGTTAGCCGAAAACTGCTTATGCACAGCGACTACGGCATTTAGCACCACAGGTGCAAAAACATTCCGAACAGGATGTAAAAAGTGACAGCTGTACTGTTCGTGGGGAGGTGTAAAAAATGGCAATGTTGCAAATCTGCAGTAAAAATATTTAAAAAAATGGTGAAGTCACAAGCGTACATAGAAACTGTGCAACGCACACCCATAATATAATTAGGTTGGGGATGTTTTTACAGCAGATTGTCAACTCAGGCATTTTGGTGCCTCCGATCATGAACAGTGTCATTGTGATTTTCTGTATCTGTCCCGAACAATGATTTCCCACAGCGACCACGCATCTCTGCGCTGAAAGTGTGAAAACACACTTCGGCCATGTTGTGAAAAATGACAGCTGTACTGTAAATAAGGAAGTGTGGAAAAATGCCACTGGTGAAAATCTGGACTTAAAATATTACAAAGTCATGAACTTACGAGGTGCATGGAAGCGGCGAATGCTCACTCGTAACACAGTCATTTTATGGACTTTTGTCACCAGATTTTCAACATAACCATTTTAAGACCTCTGCTCATGAACAGTGTAACTGTGATTTTCTTAATCTGTCCCAAACATTGCTTTCGCATTCCAACAGCACCATTGTGCGCTACATGTGCGAAAACACATTTTGGGCAGCATATGAAAAATGGCAGCTGTACTGTTCATAAGGAAGTGTAATAAAATGGCAATGTTGAAAATCTGGAGGAAAATACTAAATTTGTAAACTTACGAGCATGCATAGGAACTGCGCAACGCACGCTCGAAAAACAGTCATTTTTAGGAATTTTTTTACCAAATTTTCAACATAGCCATCTTAAGACCTCTGCTCATGAACAGTGTCACTGTGATTTTCTTAATGTGTCCCATACATTGTTTTCGCACATTGACTGCGCCATTCTGCGCTACATGGGCAGAAACACATTTTGGGTTAGATGTGAAAATGGTAAAATGGCAATGTTGAAAATCTGGAGTGAAAATATTGAAAATTCGCGAACTTACGAGCGTGTGTAGGAACTGTACAACGCACGCTCGTAAAACAGTCATTTTTAGGAATTTTTTCACCAATTTTCAACATAGCTATTTTAAGACCTCTGCTCTTGAACAGTGTCACTGTGATTTTCTTAATTTGTCCCGTACATTGATTTTGCACACCGACTGCGCCATTGTGCGCTACATGGGCGGAAACACATTTTGGGTAAGATGTGAAAAATGACAGCTGTACTACTCATAAGAAGGTGTGGTAAAATGGCAATGTTGAAAATCTGGAGTGAAAATATTGAAAATTCGCGAACTACAGGTGCATAGGAACTGCATAGCGATACGTTCGTAAACAGTCTTTGGAATTTTTACCAAATTTTCAACATAGCCATTTTAAGACCTCTGCTCTTGAACAGTGTCACTATGGTTTTCTTAATTTGTCCCACATTGATTTCGCGCACCAACTGCGCCATTGTGCGCTACATGAGCGGAAACACATTTTGGGTGAGATGTGAAAAATGACAGCTGTACTACTCATAAGAAGGTGTGGTAAAATGGCAATGTTGAAAATCTGGGTGAAAATATTGAAAATTCGGAGCGTCGTGAAACTGCAACCGACGTCAGAAAATCAAAGTGGATTTTCACCAAATTTTCAAAATAGGCTTCTTGAGAGCCCACCTTATGAACACTGGCAGTGTCATTTCATTAATCAGTCCCAAAAGGTGATTTCATGCAGTGACTGCGAAATCATCCTTCAGGCCCGAATAACACCATGACAGTGACAGCAATCATGAGAAGGGGTACCAAAAACCCCATGTTGAAAATTTGGTGCAAAAATTCCAAAAAATGCCTGAGATATGCAACAAAGTTGAAAAACCCCTATCTATCCCATTATACAGCTTACCGGCATTTCCTCAGTTCGCGGTCGGCTTTGAAGAGTGCAGACGTGTTCCCGGTCCACCGAAGATCGTCGCGCCGAGGTCCGGTAGTATGGGGTGGGGGTGTGGGAGGCAGGGTGCACAGTGGGTGGGTGCGGGTTGTGGGGGCTGGGAGACTGCGTGGGACCATTTTAATTTACGTTTTTTTTAAAGGACTACGCGGAACGTTGCCATGCTGGGTGGGCTCCCAGCGTGGCACAGAGATGACTGAGGGGGCCGTGGAGCCGACAGGGGATTGAGCACCCCGTCGGCCATAACATCTATTGCCATGCTGGGGTGGGCTCCAGTGTGGCACCCAGTACTGGGGTGAGGATAGTGGGGCCAGCGGGATTGGGCACCCCGTCGGCTATTCTATGAGAGTTGCCATGCTGGGTGGGCACCCAGCGTGGCATGTAGAAAAACTTTTAGGAAGTGCAGCACAGCCGGCGGGGATTGAGGCACCCCTGCGGCTATCGTGGTGTGCCTGGGGGCAGCACCAATATGCGTGCATGCGTTTCTGTGTGTGTGTGTGTGTGTGTAGGGGGAGCTGCGCATGAGCAGACGATATCTTATCGCTGCTCACTGAAGCGTAGCTCCCCCTTTCAACTGTATGCCACTGCATTTTGGAGCTGTCATAGACAGCTCCAGCATGCACTGGCGGACTGGGGCCGCGCCTGCCAACACACTGACTGAATTGGAAGAGGGGGTGACACACCTCCGAAAACTCGGATGATGGCACTATGTTTCTTGCACATGCGTGCAAGCAAACATAAAAAGCATAAAGTGAGGGGGCGCTAATGAGCAGTAAAGGATCAACAATGTCTTTTCACCAGCTCCATCTCCATGGGACACTTAAATGTAAAAAGTGGGTTTAAAAAGTTAAAAATAAAGAAATCGCTCTGCAGTATCTGGTGGAGGAAGGCACAATGGATGAATATCTTGTCTCTAATATGGGGAAGCAATTGCGTAATGCAGCCAAAACAGCAAAAAAGCGGCAGCTCCCAATGGGACAGAAGGCCCAAATATCATCACACCCTCCACTCCAGAAATGGAAATAATAGGTCGGACCTTAACGGCGCAGGTACTAGCAGCCATATCTCCAAAACTGGACAATATCGCTACTAAAATATCAAAGCTCTCGGAACAACTTACTGGCCAGACGGCAAAGATAGCTGAAGCAGAGATCTGTATTTCCAGCTTGGAGGACCGAATGAATCGATTGCCTGACACGGTGCAAGATCTCAGGAGGGAGCTAGGAGAGCTCTGTGAACATCTGGACTACCAAGAAAATTACCAATGGAGGAATAATCTCTGTATCCGCTGCCTTCCAGAGGGCAAGGAAGGGAATTCACCAGAGGAATTTTGTGGTACGTTGTTGCCACAAATATTAGGACTGGAGCCGAAGGGAGGTAAATTTAAAATTGAAAGGGTGCACAGGGCCTTGGCGCCTAAGCCTCCGGCAGGGGAACTGCCATGTCAATTAATCTTCCACCTGCATAACTTCGGGGATATACAGGCCATCTGGTTCACCTTTAAAAAGCAGAAGGAGGTGGTGTACCAAGGGGCCAGACTGTATTTACACCAGGACTTTTCCCAGTTGTTGCAACATCAGAGGAGAGTGTTTAACCTTGTCTTGGACACCCTGAGTGCTAATAAGGTGGACTTCCAATTTCTATATCCAGCCACTGTAAAGATCCCACAGAGAATGGGGCAACCTACATGTTCCATGAGGTTTAGAGACTGCAGCAATTTTTTGAGAGAATTGGAAGAGAACCGTCGACGAGGAGCAACACCAGGGTCTTCTATGAGCTCAGATAAGTTAAATATAGATCGTATTGAACTATACAATATGGGAATTTTGACTATTGGGGGAAAAACTTTCTGGGACTGGGGGAGCCACGCATAGAGACCTACCTCAAAAGTGGTAAAGATGGGTGCTGCACATGTGGTGGTGTAGGGGTTTTATAAATGTGCGGCCTATGAACTAAGCAGATACGACACCATCATACTATCGACCAGACCTGCTTGATGTTTTTCAGGGTCATTTGAAGATCTGGGGAGATCTGATTGCCTACACAGGAAGGAGGAGTGCTACACACACTGGAGACTATGTTTTTTGACAAAAGTGTTGGGGGGGTTTAATTTAACCAGGTCTCTGAAAGCACAGATTTGGGAACTATCCCACAAATTGAAAATGGGAGTGGTACCCCCCACACACACTTTTTGGACCGTTGGGGGTGGGGAATGGTATAATCATTGGGGATACAACTGCCTCAGGAAAGAAGATTTCTGTAAAGATTTCCATGAGGCAGAAGGCCTGAGCATTTTCCTGAAACATCCAGGAACAGGGTACTTACAGGGCAGAATGTGCAGCCTGGCCATGCTGTTGCTTGGACTCATTCCCTGCTGGATTTACATAAAAGTTATGCATGGGGGTAATAAATGGCCAGAAGGACAACAACAGGGGATAGGGGGAGAACACATAGGAATGGAAGACCGGTGGGTCTGCACATTTAAGGGCCTCACTTTTTGGGGGGCAGGGGTCTGGAATAGGTACGAAGGCACCCGATGTGGCAACTCTGGTTGGGGAGGGGTAGTACTAGTAACAAGCCTACAACAGGAGGGGGGGGTCTGAGGAGAAAGGGCTTGGAAGGGGGACATGGCCCTAATGCTACAATATGGGGAGCTAAGAACCAGCAAAGGCAGTTTGGGTTGTTAAAGATTAATTTGAATCGTCTTGCAGATTGTGGCACTAGCAACTATGAGCATGAATGATTAGCTATATGGGGTATTTGCAGTGGGGACATCTGGGAATGGCTGCCACAGGAAAACAACTGGGGTAAGCAGGGGCTCCGCTAGAGAGAATATAGGTCCAGACACATACATAAGGAGGGGGAGAACATTTGAGGCAGGATAAAGATATGGGAATAAATTAGCGAAAGAAGGATAATATCACACTGTAAGTTGTAAGTTGGAGTATACAGTGGGGATGGGGAGGGGAAAGACAGAAACTGTGATCTAGATTGCTTACAATGAAGGATAGGTGGGGGGGGGGTTATATTTTATCCTCCATGCCCAAAACAGAGCTAGGGAATATAGGAGGATAATACAGAATGAGGAAGAAGGTATGCTGAGAGGTAGTTTAAGGACTACAATGTTCAAAATTACATTAACGTTTGTATTGATGGCTGGGTTGAATACCTGCCTATTGCAGGGGATGTTGTGGTATGTTGGGGGGAGGGACGACTGTACATGAATGGAAATGCAATACTGTATTGGTGCCAAATTGTTGTGGTGTGTAGGGTGATAAGATTAATGTGGACTGGATGGAAACTCAAGGGAAATTAGAGATATAGAAATGAATAATGACACTGTGATTATATTATGGAATATTCAGGGATTCAGTAACCCCATAAAGCAGAAAAAAATGCTTCAAGTCCTAAAGCATCGTCAAGCCAGGGTAGCACTGTTACAAGAAACACACCTTAATGTGGAGGAGCACAAGAAGCTGGTGGGGGGTTGGGTTATGTCCTGCCACGCTGCGGCATACAGCTCTCACAAGCGGGGAGTAGCGATACTCTTCCATAAAAACTACCCCATAGTGGTAGAAAGAGTGGTAGCAGACCCAGATGGTGGCCGATGTATATTTGTGCAGGGGAAGGTGGGACAAGAGTCGATAACATATCAAGCATATATGCCCCCTCAATGTTTGATGCTGAATTCTATAAGAAACTGCTAGATGTGATGATGTGTGAGCAGTTCCCTAACTTGTGTCTGGGAGGGGATCTGAACTGATAATGGAGCCTAGCCTGGACCACTCAGAGGGAATGGATAGACATGAGAGGGCGACTAATCAATGGAAAAAAGGTGTGGTGGATCTGGATCTGATCGATATATGGAGAGTGGCTAACCCTGGAGCTAAGGAATATACATTCTACTCCAACCCGCACGGGATGTGGTCTAAGCTGGACTACATATATGTTACTAGAGAGAGTTATGGGCAGGTACAGGATCTCCTGCATGGACCCATCCACATGTTGGACCAACTATGGTGGTGGCGAGGAGATTCCCAGGAGAGGGGACACATCCATGCCCAGGTTGGTGATTCCCCACGTACCTCCTGACATCAGAGAAATTCAGGGCATTTTTGAACCAACACTGGGATCAATACAAGGAGGCAAATGAGGCCTCGGCCCCAACAAAAGGGGTGTACTGGGGGGCAGGAAAGGAGTATATACGGGGGGTCATCATAAGGTAAGTGACTAGGCTGGCAGTATAGCCTAGAGGTTAGAGGAACGAGGTGTGAACGAGCTTGATATATCCAGCAGACAAGACCTGAGTTTGATTCTCACAACCTCCACTTGCATACTGTGTGACTCTGAGCAAGTCACTTAACCTCCCAGTGCTCCCAGGTGGCACCTGAAAACAGGCACTTGTGCCTAGTGGGCCTTACCCAGTTACCAAAGACTAAAATAAATGAATAAAATAAAAAGGTACAAAAAACAGAGGAAGCTTAGAAGAGAGGAGTTGCAAACTCAATTAAAAGATGCTGAAAAGAAAATGATTAATCAACCTTCAGACCGGCTATGGGGGGGAATGCTGGCCCTTAGGGGGGGCGCCCAACTTATTGCTCACAGGAGAAGCCAGTACATCACTATTCTATGCCAGACAATGCCTATATGAGTGAGGGAACAAACCAGTGGCTATATTGGATTGACTGTCTCAGGGTAGAAGAGGAACAGTAGCAATAACTGAGCAAAAGATAGTGGAGGGCATCTGCACACACAGAATGAGAAGATATGGGTGGCTTTTGCAGCCTTCTATGAAAAATTGCACAGAAAGGAGTGTGGTTATACAGAGCCTCAGATGGCACAGTTTTTAGAAAATTTGAGACTCCCAGGCCTTTCAGAGGAACAGAGGGAGAAGGTAAGAGAAAAGGTTACAGCAGGAGAGATTAGCATGGCCTTAGTGTCAATGAAAATTGGGAAAGCAGGAGGTCCGGTGGATTCATTAAGGAATTTTGCAAGGAATTAAGAGGGAAATTTGTGGAAGCCATGACTGATATGTTGGAAGAGGCAGGAGAGGGGGAGGGTTTACCATCGCCTTGCCTGCAGGCAATGATTTGCATACTCCCTAAGCCTGGCAAGGACTTGGAGGAGTGTGGGTCATACTGCCCCATATCATAATTGAACTGTGACATTAACATTTTTGTGAAGGTACTGGCTCATAGACTGGAGGCGAATCTTCCCTAGCTAGTCCATGCAGATCAAACAGGGTTCATGCAGGGACAAAAGTCCTATCATAATATGAGGAGACTATTAAATATAATACATTGGGATAATAGTTACCCAGGACAGGTGGTGGTTATCTATGGATGCTGAAAAAGCATTTCAATGTATTAAGTGGCCCTACTTCTTCGAAATGTTGAGGAGATTCAGATTAGGGGAAAGTTATATTAATGTGGTTAAAATGCTCTATAAGAACCCGGAAGCTCTGGAATTAGTTAATGGGGGATGCACTGCTACGTTTGAATTGTACAGGGAAACCCGGCAGGGGTGCCCCCATTCCCCTTGTTCTTTGCCCTGGCGATTGAACCACTGGTGGTCTGTATTAGGGCCAATGCCAGGATTCAGGGGGTTGGGGAGAATCAGGAAGGCATCACAAATTGACCCTATATGCAGATGATTTGCTGCTGTTCACCACACAGCAGGAAACGACCCTCCCAGCACTACTGGAAGTAGTACAGGCATTTGCAGAATTCTCCGGGCATAAACTCAACCTATCCAAGTCAGAATGGTTCAGGGTGGTGGGTCTGAGGGGTGTAAGGGAAAGGAACACATGGGGATTCAGGATTGTCGAGCATAACTTTACTTACCTAGGGATAAAGGTGGGTAAGAACTTGGCGAGACTGTATGGGATCAACTATGGTCCCATGTTACAGGCACTTAAAGCATACATGGAAAGATGGAAGGCACTCCCAATCTCATGGCTGGGCCATATTAATCTCCTTAAGATGAATGTCTTGCCCAGGATCCTATATTTATTGCAAATGCTTCCAATGGGTTTGACAAATAGGAATTATAAGGGCATGGAAAAGGAATTTGTGAGATTTATCTGGAAAAATAAGAGACTCAGAATGAGTCTATTAAGGTTAAAGGGCACGACTGAAAAGGGGGGTCTCAATTTCCCTGACCTGAAAGGGTACACACTAGCCATGCAGAATAGATATATCCAAGACTGAATACAATGGGCGGCAGAAGCAGGATGGGTAGATTTAGAGGGGGAAGGAACACAAATCCGTTTGACAGCGTACCTGGACCCGGGGGGGTAGGAGAGCTTATTGTAGGCTGTGGAACAGAAACCCATTAGTGGAATGGACACTGGAGGTTTGGGAACAGGCCAGAAAGAGAAGGAAAGCAGAAACAGAAGTTACAGGACTAGTACCAGTAGTAGGGAACCCAGCCTTTATGCCTGGCCTAGAGGGAGGTGGGTTTCAGCTATGGGAACAGGGTGGGGTGCACTGCCTCCAAGATATCTTAGGGGGAGATTTGGTAAAACCATTTGAGGAATTAAAAGAGAGGTTCAGCATTTTGAATACGCATAGGTACAAATACTTTCAGATTAGGACCTTTAGTACAGCTAGGACTGGACAGGAGGACCAGAGCAATAGGTTGGAGTCAATGGTGGAACTGATATGGTCTGCACAATTTAATTCCAGGGGTCTTATTGCTGGAGCAGTAAAACAAGATAGGGACCTGCTATCTGATAGATCCCTGAGGGTTAAAGGATTGTGGGAGAGGGACCTAGGAATCCAGAATACGGAGGAGAATTGGGCCTTGGTCCTTCAGACCCATATGGGATTAATTATGTGCAATAGATTGAAGGAATCTCAGTTTAAATTCTTGCATAGGCTGTACTGTCCCCCGGTGGTGGTTAACAAGTTTCACCCAACAGTCTCATCAATATGTGGGAGATGTAATGTTGCAAGGGGTACATACATACACTACTTTTGGGAGTGTGGGGAGTTAAGGTCTTTCTGGACAGAGATAGCACGGGTAGTGTCAAGGGATACACACATGCTAGTGGCAGACACTGCGACCTTTCTCCTGTTTGGGATGGAGGTTATGGGGGAGGAAGACTGGGAGGTTTACCCCAGAATGGTGAGGGTACTCCTAACACTGGCGAGACAATGTATACAGAATACATGGGTGTCTCATGTCAAGCCATCACTAGGACAATGGAAAACCCTGGTGATTAATAACCTGACACTGGAAAGGTCGATGTACCAATGGTATGGGAAGGAGGAACTATTCATGAATAAATGGGGGATATATATAGACTCACTGCTAGCAGGGAAAGCACTGGCCCTAAGACAGGGAGTAACCTGAAACACCTGACATTGTACTCTCCCCTAGGTACAAGAGAAAAGAAGAATGAGAGAAATCAATACCGAGCTTTTGTTTTGTGGAGGCCACTGGGTGTGGGAGACAAATGAGAAAAAGTGTTGGGGGACTAGGAACAGTGTCACCATCAAGTTGGGCTCTCTGGAAATGGCACCATACACACCACAGGAGGTTAACAAGAGGTTAATAAGACTCAAATGTATGCAAGATATTTAACAGGAATATATATCCTGATACTAGAGTTGTACATAGGTTGTGGGATTTTAGCATAAAAAAAGGGGTGTTTTGCGAATTTCTTAAAAAAAGAACATATACTGTAGAATATGACCTAAAATGTAATAATATAAATTGCAAAAGTTGCAGCCTTGAAAAGTAGTAAAAGGAACTGCCAAATGTCTGTACTCCTGACTTGAGACATATTATTTACCTGAATAAAAATATTGAAACATGAAAAGCATAAACTAAAGGTAATTTACATATGTGCAGTACTACATCACATGATGTACATGCCATGCGATGGCGCATCTCCACGCTGAGTAAAATATGATGCCCCTTGTTAGGGAGTCTAACCCCGGATCAGGTTCTAGGTGATAATTAGAGATGCAAAAGAATCACAGACAAGTTGCATATCAGTAATAAATGTGTTTATTACTATAAAAGGATATCACAGTTGCCCTAAGCAGTTCTTACCATAAGATACTGGGAGCCAAAGCTTAGCGTTCCCCTATACCCCAAGGAGTGAAAAGGTCTCCGAGGAGAAAGCGTCATACATTACATTATATACTATGATAATTACCATGACTACCAAGAGATAGAAACATTATTAGTTATAGTCAGTAAGCCCTATTGGCTAAAAGTAAGGTGGCTCCACAGTTTAGATAACATTATACAATATTCACTGAGTTAGCTATCTCTGAGAATGATAAAGTGTATACACAGTATGTGAAAAACACAGGATGTAGTGTAATTATACATAAATCCAAAGTGTGGCAGTGAAGACTATGAAATATCAGAAGATAACAAAGACATGAATGTCTTGGCTTACTATGTTCAGTTTCCATGCATAGAGAAAGTAAAGTGTATTACAATCATTATATATCCTGACACTTACTCTTATACGGTAGGTGTCTGTGCCCTATATATTAGTATAGCATATGCATATTATGTGTAACATAAGGTTTGTCCAAGGTGTACTGTAAGATGCCAATTAGGATGTAGGTACCTTGCATAACACCCTGATTTTGATAATTTGTCTCTAATTTTTGGAGGGAGTGTCCCTGATTTTGGTTCTAGCAAGTTGAGTGGTATGAGTGGCAGGAATACCAACAAATTCCCGGTCAGAGTCAATATGGCTGTGGAGAGCTTTTAGGAGTGGCAAGAGTGGTGAAAAGAATATGCGGTGCTCTCACTGCACCAGTCAGCCATAATACTGCAGCGATTACAGTACTGCGCATGCGTGATACTCGCACATGTGCAGTTTGCCCCAGAGTCAGCCTTGGGTAACCTGGCGGTGCTGACCTAACTACGTGTAATAACCCAGTCCCCGTGGGTTACTAGAATCCCATTAGTACTAGTCTTAGGCAGGTAGGAAAAGGCAGATGGTGGGGAGCTCATTAGGGCTTTCTACATAATGACATCATTGTTTACTCAGTTAGCCTGAGAAGGATGATCATGTCACTTAGAACTCTCACAGCAGCATAACCATTTTAGAGTCAATTCTCTCGGGAAGCTTAGAATGTTCATCAGTAAGTTCAAGTGTGGCAGTCAGAGTGGCAGGAGGTCTGTCATTGGGGCTCTGTTAAAGGGAGCCCTGGTATTTCTCACTCTAGTTTGGCAAAATCTTGTTTGCCTGCAGGACTCTTTAGTTTCACTCCAGGGAAAGTGAGAGGGAATGCAATTCTTGTGGATCCAAGGGGCAATCCCCTGAAGTTCCTGAAGTTCACAGCTGTCTTAAGGAAGAACAATGAGTAGAATCTGACAGCTACCAGAGAAAGGAAGGTGCCTTTTGTTCTTTCCATGACTTGGAGGAAGGAACAACTAATCTGTGAGTACAAAATTTGAGACTGTTCTCTGAGGGAGTTGTCTGAGGTGTGTGTGCCCTAGATAAGGCTAGATCACACTGGTCAGGACCCCTTTCACCACAAGTGTGCTGAATTTAAACTTGGGAGTCTTAAGCAATTCATTGGGGATTGGAGACTCATTTGATGTAACACTGAAGGAATGGCAGAGGCTGTTTGGGGCAAAGGGTGGGAGGAATGCCATCTGGAGTTTCAGGCAGGGCTAAGTGGTTCGTGGATGGGCACCACTGCTCCCTGGGCAAAGACCATGCACCAGGAGGATTTTAAAGTGTGTGGCTCATCCCACACATATACACTTTGGAAGAGACATAGATATGTTTTTGTGGAAAACAGTACTGCCTAGCAAAGTGTCCTGCAAAAGAGAGTGTACCTGTATTGCATCTGCAAATAAAGCCATACTGCAAAATCCCAGTTACTGCTTTGGACAGTCCACTTCTTGCTTCTAGTGTGAACATTATTGGGGCCCCTCAGCAGTTAGGTTTAGCATATTAATTTATTAATTAATTTATTTATTTATTATTTATTAGAATTTTGATGACCGGGTGGGCCAAGCTGAGGCAAACAAGTCCCTTTTTCAGAGGCGACCCAGGGAACAGTACATTCCATACATATCAAGAGCAAGCATTATAATACACAGTGATGCAATTTACAAAACAACAGTTTACAGGAAGTACAGTTTAAAGAGCATAAAGGTGAAGACATCAGTGTGAAAAACAAAAATATCCTCTCCCTGGACCTCGTTGTAAATAAAAAGGTTCATTTTAGTATGAATCCCCCAACCACCATCCTCTAGATAATGAGCCTGGTATACACTCCAATGCTAGGGGTGGTACCATGAGTGTAGTTCTGCCAAAAGAAAATTGTGTGCTATGTAGTTGGCAGTAGTTCTTTTAAGGGGGTGCCAGATAGCCAAAGGTGGTGTGGCAGTTACATATGTATGCACGATACTTGTGCTTGCACACTTTAAGTCAGCACCACCATGTTGCACATGGACGTTACTTCCGCAGTTGCAGAAAGGAAAAGTAGTGCACTAGGAAGTGGGTTTGTTTATGCGGCCCGCTGAAAGGAAGGGCTGCATAAACAGAAACACTGGAAACTATGCTGGAGCACTGTGGTAGAACATCAGACAGCGGTCCAGTTACGTGCTTCCACAGTGCTCTCCCATCTGATGATGGCATAACATCTGTGGAGTTTGGCCCACGCAGCCATAAAAATCAGACTCCAGGAGAGACTATTAACAAGCTAGAGATCTGGTCTGGGATTTGCTCATCATCACAGTTACTTTCTCATTCTTTTCTAAGCAGTAATTTCTGGTAAATGTGCCTTAACCATATTGATCTCAGTGCTGGTAGACTACTTCTGGTTTTCCCCTGATTGTATTAGGTGGGGGTGGTAGCAGTCTTGATGTGGTAGCTGCCGGTGGTGGCATGCTCTGAAAACAAGTGGTTCCCATGCTTGTCTGCACACTTTAGCAATGACCCCTTTCCTTGTTTTTGCTGTAAAAAAAAAATGACCCCTTTAACACAAAAAATGAAAATTACATACCAACCGTAATTCTTGATCTTCTTGAATGAAGTCTCCACCACTCATTCACACTAGTGGGACTACATCGGAGGTGCTAGGACCCAGTGGAAGCAAAAAATCTTCAGGAAGGCCAGGGCTGAGGTAGGACCACGCATGCATGGCTCCACGAGGCTGGCTGGTGCCGTATAGGCTATCTCGGCATCAACCCTCCAACCACCTCAGTACCTTTTTACCAAGGAGGTGCAGCATAAACTAACCTAGAAAACTAACCCATCTCAGACATAAGATAGTCCGTATGACCCTTGTAAGAAGGGTCAACTCAACCGTGTCTTCACAGCCCAGCCAACGAAGAAGTGAAGGCCAAAAACAGGGCGAGTGAGCTCGGGGGATGGTGGGTGGGCATGTGAATGAGTGGTGAAGACTTCGTCCAAGAAGATCAAGAATTATGGTAGGTATGTAATTTTCATATCTTCCCGGATATAAAGTCTTCACCACTCATTCACACTAGTGGGAGAGTACTGAACTAAAATAATCCCCCGAGAAGGACGGCAGGAGAAAGGAGCTCACTCAGGACAGAAGTCCTTTAAGGATTGTCCTGCCAAAGGAAGGATGCTGTCTGGCATAGACATCCAGGGTGTAGTGCTTCACAAAAATGTGCACAGAGCTCCAAGTGGCCACATTGCAGATGTCAGTAATGGGCATGTTCCGAATCTCCACCAGAGATGCCGCAACCACTCTGGTAGAGTGGGCGTACACCCTGCCTTCCAGCCTGACCTGCGCCATTGAATAGCAATGGCAGAGACACACTACCAGTCATGCTGAAATGCACCTGATGGCAACAGGCTGACTCAGCCGGGCCATGCTGAATGAGACAAAGTTGCTTGGATCTGCGAATCTCTTGTTCTGTCAGCGTAGAATTGCAAAACCCTTTTTATGTCCCTAAAATATAGGGAACACTCCCCTTCATTCTGAAAATTTGCAAAATAGGTCAGAAGGACCAAGGGCTGGTTCAAGTGGAATTCTGAGACTACTTTGGGAAGGAGTTTAGGGTGAGTTCTGAGAACCTCCTTGTCCTTGTGAAACACTGTGTACAGGGGATCTGTAACCAAGACATGTATTTCAGAGACTCTGCAAGTGGAGGTAATGACCACAAGGAAGGCAACCTTCTAGGTCAGAAACTTCAAGTTGCAGGTTGCTAGAGGCTCAAAAGGCGTATGGGTGAGCATGTCTAGCACAAGGTTGATATCCCAATCAACTACCAGTTTGACTGGTGGTCTAGTGTGCAGGATTCCTTTAAGAAATCTCTCAACCAAGGATAGCTGAGCCACCAACATATTGTGGATAGGCTCGTGATAGGCCGAAATCACACACAGATGCACCTTCACCGTCGAGTATTGCAGTCTGTATTTGATAGGTCTAGAAGGTACTCTAACACGTTGTTTGGTGAGCAGGTAAAGGGGTCTAGGGAGGACTTTGCACACCAAATGGATAATTGTTTCCACTTTGCCATGTAGGTCTTCCTAGTGGATGGCTTGCACGCTGCTAGGAGGATGTCTGAGGTTCTCTGGGAGACGTTGGATCTACCCACTTCTAGCTCCTCAGGAGCCAAGCATGGAGATGAAGGGACCGCAGGTTGGGATGGACCACCAGACCCTGGGTCAGGAGGTCTGTTTGATGTGGAAATTGCCTTGATGGAACCTCTGATAATCTGCTGATTAACAGAAACCAAATCTGATGAGGCCAGTATGGGGCAATGAGACTCATGCTGCCCCCTGTATGCCTCCAGCTTGAGCAGTAGCCTCTGAATTAAGGGAAGAGGAGGAAATGCGTATACAAAACATCTTTTCCACTGCAGTCTGAATGCATCCTGACAGAAAATGCCAAGTTCTGGATTTCTGGAGCAGAATAGAGGCAGTTTTGCATTGGCTAGGGATGCAAACAGGTCCAGGTCTGGAGTGCCTCCTTTGAATAGCGATTGTACAACATTTGAGTCAAGAGACCATTCATGTGGATCTGCCTCCATTCTGCTGAGGTGATCCACCAGATCATTATGGATTCCTGGCAGGCAGACCACCTGAATTAGGGCTTTATGTTCGAGGCACCATTTCCACACTCTCATGCAGAGAGGGTAAGATTGTGCTCCACCCTGTTTGTTGATGTAATACATCATCGCCTTGTTGTCCATCTGAAGGAGAATAACCTTGTGACATAAGACATCCTTCAGGGCTTGGACAGCATACAGGACAGCTCTCAACTCCAGGACATTTACGTGCAGTTGGACTCATCCTGACTCTACAGGCCCTGGGTGTGGAGATCCTGATAGTGAGCTCCCCAACTGGTCAGAGATGCATCTGTGGTGATGGTGATCTGTGTCTCCAGTGGGGCAAAGGGAAAACCTTGGAGAAGGTTGTCCTCCCGAGTCCACCATGTGAGTAACCTCATTACAGGCCCTGTTACCTTGGTGTGGAAGGATTGCGCATGCATGGTCCGGGACCACTGAGTGCTGAGCATCCATTGTGTGGTTCTCTTGTGTAAGTGGGCCTGGGGCACTGTAAACACAGATGATGCCATGAGACCCAACATCTGCTGCACAGAGAGAGCTCAAACTGAGTTGTTCTCCTTGATGAAGCGAGCCATCTGGAGAATGTCATTTCTCCTGTCTTCTGGGAGGAAGGTTCTTGCCCTGGAGGCATCTAGGAGAGCTCCTATGAAGAGAAGTTGTTGGGAGGGTTGAAGCTGCAATTTTGCCAGGCTCAGGAGAACTCCCATGGATATGAGGAACTTGAAAGCCATGACAACCGCTTCCTGTATCCCTTGTCTGGAGGTGCTCACTAGGTGCCAATCATCCAGATATGGAAACACTTGCATTCTGAGTTTTCTGAGATGCACCATGAGTACTGCAAAACACTTTGTAAAGACTCGAGGCACCGAGGATAGCCCAAACAGCAGGACTCTGAATTGATAGTACTGGCCCAGAGCCACAAAGCATAGGTACTTGTGATGGCTTGAGTGCAATGTGACATGTTAATAGGTGTCTTGCATGTCCAGAGAAGCCAGCCAATCATTCCGATGAATCAAAGGTAGGAGTGTTCCTAGCGATATCATCTTTAATTTCTCTTTGAACAGGTATTTATTTAACTTCCTTAGGTCTAGAATAGGGCATGTACCACCTATTTTCTTTGGAACTAGGAAGTAGTGGGAGTAGAAACCTGTGTTCCATTTTGCTTGTGGAACCACTTCTACTGCCCTGTTGTTTATAAGGCCCTGAATCTTGGAAGCAAAGAGGTCTGACTGAGTGGTAGACAGTTTGGGCTGTCATTTGGAAGGACGATCGGGGGGTATCTCTGAGAAATTGAGAGTATCCCTCTTGATTTATCCTGAGGACCCATTTGTCCATTGTGATGGACTTCCACTGGTTGTAAAACTGAGTCAGATGCCCCAGCACCGCCGAAGAGGAGTCACCCTCAGGCAGTTGAGGTCAGACATGGGCCAGTTCCTCAGAGGGTGGCACTGGGTGCCTTCGGGCCCTGTACCTTCTGCTGCATTTTCTTTTATGGCTAAGGGGCTTGGTTCTTGTTAAAAGCACCTCGACCTTTACCACAAAAGTACTGACAGTTAT
This sequence comes from Neoceratodus forsteri, assembly GCA_016271365.2. Lineage (NCBI taxonomy): Eukaryota > Metazoa > Chordata > Ceratodontiformes > Ceratodontidae > Neoceratodus > Neoceratodus forsteri. The sequence continues at coordinate 1,162,317,353 of CM028130.1, forward strand.
GAAACTGCCAGCAGTTTCCGCCCCACTGAGGGGCGGTAGGGGCTGGTCTGGCCATCTTAATAGCAGTAATAGCAGTCCTAGTTTTCTGAGTGGTCTCCCAGTGCCTGCTCCACATGTGGGCCAAACAGATAAACACCATCAAATGGGAAATTCATGACTCTCTGTTGAGCATCATTAGTAAATCCCAAAGTCTTCAGCCATGAGTGACACCTGGTGCATATCCCGCTCACTGCTACCCTAGAAGCAGTGTTGAAGGCATCTATAGCAGCCTTAAGTTGCTGATTGTTGGACTCAATGCCTTTAGTAATGGTCTGAAGAAGCTCTGAGCTAATGTCCGACTCTGTAGGGGCCTCCACAGTTTCTTTGAGCGAATGCCAGAGGGTATACTCATACTGAGAGAAATAGCCATGATAGCTAGCAATACACATGCCTAAGGCAGCAGCAAACACTCACTTCCCCAGAGTGTCAATTTTACAGGATTCTTAATTTACTGGATGGGCCGTGAATTCCTGGGGAAGAATGGCTTAGTCATTCACAAGATCAAAGGCCTTTGTAAGGCCTATAAAAACTGCCCCTGTCAGCTGGCCAGCATCCATATTGGTGAGTACTACTGATGCGCTCACCAATATGGACACCGGCCAGCTGACAGGGGCAGTTTTTATAGACCTTACAAAGGCCTTTGATCCTATTGCTCACCCCTTGCTCCTCTCCACTCTTTGCAATCTAAGCTTTTCACCCCCAGTTGTTGCCTGTATGGAAGCTATCTATCAAATAGAATTAAAATTGTGAAATTCAGCTCCCTCTTATTTGATGGTGCTACCATAAATACTGGGGTCTCCCAGGGCTGTATTCTGAGACCTCTTCTTTTCTCACTTTTTATCAATAACATGGCTGAGGTTTTTTTTTTCATGCTCATCTATTCTCTATGCAGATGATCTTGTACTCTATTCAAGCTCTGATAAGGTCACCAGCATAAATGCATCCCTTTCCTCAGATTTCACAAATGTCCAAAATTGGTTTTCTGCACATAAGCTTGTACTTAATGCTAAGAAAACCCAAGCAATGTTACTTGGATCTGCCCCTAAACTTAGGACATGTCAAACTCCCCTGTTGGTGCAGGACCATAGTGGCACACAAATAGAATGTGTTACATCTTTTAAGTACATGGGAATTCTTCTGGACAAATCCCTGGACTTTAACCTACATATACAATCCACCTGCAAGGCAGTGAATGCTAAACTGGGGGTCGCTTACAAGTCCAGTTTCATGCTAATTCCCTCTGCTAAACTTGCTATTGCCAGAGGCATATTACTCCCTGCCCTCACCTATGGCACTCTGACCTTTGCTACTGCACACAAAACCATCCTTCATAAGTGGGATGTCACTTATAACAATATCTGTCAATATGCCTCCTCATCACCTTGGCTTAAGCACCACTGCCAACTGTACAGGGACCTGAGCTGGTTATCCCCCTCAGCTTTCTGTCAATACTCTGTTGGCTCCCTGATTGACTCTATACACAGAAACCAGACCCTTTCAGCACATTTCAAACAGCTGCACATAAGTAATCAATTCCTGTCCACTTTAAATTAAGCATGACAAGAGAGGAACAAGGCTGTTTAGAAGTTCAATATGAGTTATGCCAAACAAATGTAAATATATCAAAAACTTACAAGTTACAGATAAAAAACCAGTATGAAAGTTGTTCAGGACAAAAACATCTTTCAAATGAGCCTATTCATTAAGCTGCACTAATTATATTTTTTAAACCATCTGATTACCCGAATTTTAATTTTTCTTCACAATTTTCACCTTTCAGATAGCTATATTTTAAAAAAAAATCTAATAAATTCAGATTAGTGACTACCCTCATTTGAAAAGTAATTTTGTCCTGAACAACTTTCATATTGGTTGTATACTTTCCGAGATATTTGCATTTGTTTGGCATGACTCTACTGTGATCACTCAGAGAGAAAAAAATGAGGTTGTTTGGAAGACTATATTTTTCAAAAAATAAAGAATTCAGATTAGTGACTACCCTCCTGTGAAAAGTATTTTTGTCATGAACAACTTTCACACTGGTTGTTTTTGTGCACTTTGAATAGTTAAAGATATTTAGGTTTGTTTGGAAGGTGTAAACATTTGCTCTCAGAGAAAAGCAGCTTTGGAGTTCTGTGTCCATTATTCTAAAAAGAAAGAAGGGAGTATTTTTTAACTGCTATAGGGATTTGCAGTTTTATGGAAGGACACACTAAAAACTACTAAAAAATGTGTTCCACGGAAACCCCTTTTCAAGCTAAAGCAATGTGGCTGTCGGCTCAGCCCACAGCCATAAAAAGGAGTAGGTGACAAGAAGAAAGTTGAGGGATGTCAAAATGGTGCAAGGTCTGCATCAGAAGCCCTATGAGAGGAAACTGAAAGAGTTCAATATGTACACCCTGGAGGAGAGGAGTGAGAGTTGGGGTATTATGGGGTCCCTTAAATACCTCATGGGGGTTAATAAGGTACAGAAGTGAGGTATGTTTCAGAGACAAGGTGCTGAAGAACAAGGGGTCATGATAAGAAGCTGGAAGGAGGCAAATTCAGGAGAGATGTGAGGAAGTACATCTTCACAGAAAGGGTGGTGGATTTCTAAAACAGCCTTCCATGGGAGGCAGTAGGTGTGAAACTAGTGGGGGGTTTCAAAACTGCCCCAGATAGGCACAAAGGAACCCTTGGAGGAAGGAAGGGAATGGAAGAAAAAGTGCTGTAGATCAAGTTAGGTCTCCAGCAAACTGATCATAATTAAAAATGGGCAGACCTGATGGGCCCAGTGGTCATTAACTGCCATCATTTTCTATGTATAACAGGTAATGCGATTCAAATGGATACAGTGTAAAATTATAAATATGCACAATGCCTTTACTATAAACTGTGTGCTACAAATAATTCATGTTGTACTATGCTACACAGACATGATAACCAAATCAGTAATGATATATGCATTGAGCAAGAGAGAAAAAATAAAGGGGAACATGTGTGAAGGAATATACTACTTATAGAGTTGTGACACAATTATAGGTACATACTGTATGAATTTACTGTACTATGATGGTAACCAGCTGTATGCCAATGTTGAGTAAGCTACAATATAGGATTTATTTACTTTTGTTTTATTTTTAATAATCCAGAGAGACTAGACCAAGGTGATGGCCAGCTTCCATTAAGAAGGGAACCATAGTTCTCAGTGCATGGTTTAAATGTTACTTCGATGGACATTTACAGTAGCCATGGGGGTGATGGAGGATTTCATAGTAGAACAGAAATGCATTGAAATCTCAGAATTACAATCTTTGAGCCAGCAGCTCATTTACAAAGGCTGTACATCATACAGGAGGGAGACAAGGACAATAACAGAGTTCAGTACAACAACATAAGCATTGGTTACAGAGTACAACAGTAGGGGAGAAGGAAAATACTAGACAAGTGCTACAAGGTTACATCAAATTGTAAGGTCACAGATCAAAATAACAAGTTCAAATAATTCAGAGTATACATTGTTACTATATTTCCATACAAAGAATATGCAGCCATGGGATGACCTTGTCAGTAGAAAGGCAGAGATCTGGAAAGAGTTAAGGGAGAGGAGAACCAAATAAGTGGGGTGAGGTGGTAGGACAAAAACCAAGTGGGGCATTGTCATGGAAAGGTCGAATGACCAAGAAATCATAAGAAGATGCAGAGGAAAACAGATGGAGGGACTGAGAGGGAGAAGCCACAGAAAGTGGAGAGGAACTGCAAGAGGCAGGAGATGCAGGAGGAGAGGAGTAAAATCAGTGCAGGAGACAAGGGGGAGTGGGAGGTAGGTGGAAATAAGAAGGAAAGCTATGGGAAAAGGGGGAAGGGAGGGGCAGGAGAGGAGATGGGGTAGGGGGGTACGGTAACAGAGCAGCAAGGGAGAAACCAAAGATGGTAGTCTGAAAACTATAGTGGGAGTGTTGGGGGCAAAACTGTTAGGAAAGGGAAGAGGTGACAGGAGGGGAGGAGAGGAGATGGTGGGAGCATTAGGTAATGAGAAAGGAACCAGAGAGCCAGGTAACTTAGGGTGGACAGTTATAACTGCTGTGTTTCAGGGGAAGTTGTCTAAGTTTAGTTTTGAAAGATCCCAACCTAGCGGCAGCCAACAGGTCAGGTGGGAGGTGCATGCTAATGGTGTTACTATACCCAGAGTTGTTTTGCTTCAAATCCTTGACCTACTCTTACTCTATGCTCCATGAACTTTAGGAACACCCCCAAACAATGCAGTCACTCATGATGCCATATTCTCCTCCCCTCCCACTGTATAATGATGTTTTATTTGGGGGGTCCCAAGTCCAGGAAAGATGCAGTTGGAGTTGATCAAGGACTCTAAACAAAATTATTTTAGCAAACAAGAACCTGAGGTCATGAGTTGAAACTGGGGGGAGGTGAAGGTGTACAGAAAGGGTGGCGAAGCTGTTGAATAGTCTACCAGTGGAGGTGGTGGGCACCAAGACCATAAATGATATCAGCCATGGCTGGGATGGAGTGAAGGGCTTTGTGGCTGCTCAGGTCAGCAGCATTAAGGAGAGGAGCAGGGGGGTGCTCTGTATGAACAATAGGTCCTGGGTCAGATAGGGAAGTCTAGGCAGACTAGATAGACCTTTGGTCTTTTTCTGCTGTCATTGTTTATGTAATAATATATGCATTGAGCAAGGGAGAAAAAATAAAGGGGAACATGTGTGAAGCAATATACTACTCATAGAGTGGTGACACCATGATTGGTACATACTGTATGAAGTTACTGTATTATGATGGTATCCAGCTGTATACCAATGTTGAATAGGCAACAATATGGGACTTTATTTATTTTTGTTTTATTTTTAATAACCCTGACATTGTCTGCACAATAATAACATACAGCCAATGATGCTATTTACAATTTGAGACCTTGGGTTTTTTTTTAACCTCTTTATTCATTAGTGGGAAATCACTTTTAACATGGCTGCAATTCTGTTCAGCCAGTTAACTTTTGGTTTACCTCTGCGTGCTTCTTACAAGAGAGTACTGTATGTATTATTGCCAGTGCACAATGCATTCGAATAGATGTAAAAATTGTGACACTGCACTGTATGTCAAGTAAGAATGGTATCTCTCATTGTGAACATTTGCCCTGATTTTACTGGGCAGTGTCCCTTATTTTGGTCCTAGCAGGATGAGAGGTATGCATTCCAGTGTAGCCAGGCGTTGCAGTTGACTATGATTTCTCTCCAATCCCTTATGATGCCCCTTGCAACTCCTGGAAACCCTTAAACATTAGTTGTCTAGCATTTACCCCTCTTATAAATACAAAGCCATGAGAGTTCCAGTTCCACTTGACCCCTGTTAATGACTTAGATGGATAAGGAAAAGAACCGCTCTCTTTTTGCTCTTAATTTTTATTTTAATGGGGTCACTGTCAGCCCTTTTTGCATCATATTATTCCTAGCTGAAAACCCATATTTCCTAATTGCTTACCTTTTCTAAAATTCATTAATGTTGCTGGTTGTTTTATCTACTCCTTTCATAGTAGAACTGAAATGCATGCTAATGGTGTTACTATGCTCAGAGTTGTTTTGTTTCAAATCCTTGACCTACTCTTACTGTATACTCCCCTGAACTTTAGGAACACCCCCAAACAATGCCCCCAAATGATGCCATATTCTCCTCCCCCCCCCACTGCATATTGGTGTGATTTTATTGGGGTTGTTTCTTTGAATTGGAGACCTATATCTTCTAATTTCAAGCCTATTTTGATGTGTTGTTGGTGAGGTTGTTTGAATTGGAGACCTGTTTATTTTGGTAGCAAACCTATTTTTTTGTGCTTTGAGTGGAATTGTGATTGCTTTTTGCTGGCATCACTAGCTGCAAAGTTTAGTGCATAGTGGGTGAAGGGTGCTAATGGTCTGGCCAGGGATCTCAGCTACCTGATTGTTTCTGGAAGGCACAGGCTGGTTCCACCCTCCCTGCCCCTCACCCAACCTGCCCCCTGGTCCATGATTTCCTTTATGCCAGAGGTTCTGACATCACTTCCCCAAATGGACAAAGGACATGCACCTGCAATAGCAGAAGCAGATATCCAGGAAAGGAACAGCAGCAAGTGAAGAGGTGACTACTATCTCAGTGGAAGGGTAGTAACTGCAAATCAAGGAGCTTTCATTGTTACTTCTTTGCATTGCTATTTGCATTGTGAAGAGTAGGAGTTTGAAGAAGGTTGTGCAATAGTTACTTAAAGTCTCTTTTTGGATGTGGACAGGAAGGATAGGGATGTAAAAAGCAGTTGCTCAATCTATCTAGATGTGTATGACAAAGGGGGTAAGGGACATTAAGAAAAGGAGAAGAATGTTTTGCACTGATAGAGGGGGGAGAGGGGAGACTTGGGGGAGTGTTTGGTATCCTGTATCTGGAAGGGTGGGGGGTCGCTAGCAGGCAATGAGAGCAAGGGGTAGAGTGGTAGGCTGCAACAACTGTGGTGCACCAATCTTTCTAAAAATTGCCTGCAGGGTGGGGGGATGTTTAGTGTGCAACCACATAAAGAAACTTAGAAAGGAGATTGAGGGTCTACAGGAGGAACTAAGACAGGTAAGACATCCTGGAGGTGGGTTTAACCCAGTTCTGGAGGGAGGGAGGGAGGAGGGGAGATGGAGAGAAATTCAAGCCAATAGTGGTAAGAAGAGGGTCAGAAGAAGGGAAGTGGAGACAAAGGGGCCCGGGCCAGGAAGAACGATTGCCAAGGAAACCAAGTCAGGAGACAAAAGACAAATGGAAGGAGGAGACAGGGACTTGTGAGGTGAGGAGAAGAAGTGGCAACAGTCATGGAGTGGAAAGGTGGGAGCAGGTTACTATGAAGAGAGAGTAAGCAGGCATTTGTGAAGGGTCTTCAGAAAATAGTTTTACACTGCTAGAGGGGAAGAAGGAGGAAGGAGGTGATGCAATTGGAGGAGTAATTGATAAATGCCTGGACCAAACCGGGGTGTGGGGAAGTTCTGCTGGGAGAACTGCAACAGGGGCAAAAGGGGAAAATAATGTGCAGGGGGAAGAAGAGGCACCAGGAATGAGAGCTGGAGATGAATGAAAGCAAGCAGGGAGTAAGAGGGGTAGAATCTTTGTGCTCGGGGACACAATACTAAGAGGAGTCAGGTGGGGTAGCAAGAGGGAAAGGCATAGTTTCATTTGAGTGGAGGCCATGCCAGGAATGACAGTGGAAAGGGTGGGACAATCTGTTCTGAAATATGCTAGAAGGTGTAGGGACAAGCCTCATTTAATTATACATCTTGGGACAAATGACCTGGCTGACAAGACAGTAGATATAGTCCAGAGGAGGTTTGAGTAACTAGGACAATTATGTGAGGGGGCAGGAAGATCAGTAACTTTGCCAGAGATACTTCCAGTGCCCAAGGCAAGCACAATAAGAAAGTTGAGAATAGAGATATTTAATGGATGGTTAAGAATCTGGGGTCATGCTAAAGGGTATGGGCTGTTGGAGGGTGGGGAGGGACCTGGGAGGACAGCAGTCTCTATGCCAAGGATAGACTACACTTGAGTGAGGAGGGAAAGAAAGTGTTGAAACAGAGGATGGAGGAGTACATAGAGGAAGTTGGGAATTTACACTTGGACTGGGAGGTGGCAAGTGAGCAAGAGACACGCAGAGACCACAGGTTTGGAAACCATATGAACTTACCCCCATAACAGTGACAAAGGGAAAATGGCAAGTACTATTGGTGATGCTAGTAAAGGAGGGCAGGATGGGAGGGGGGAAGGGTGGAAGGTTGTTACCCTTAATGCTAGGAGCCTTGGGAGGAAAACTCCAGAGTTACAGGTGCTCATGGCAGATGGAGAGGTGGACATTGCAGTCATCACAGAAACATGGGCCACCCAATACAATGACTGGGACCTGTCTGTACCAGGGTATAGGTTATTTTGTAGGGACATGGTGACTGGGAAAGGGGGAGGTGGCACTATAGGTGAAGGAAGGACTGAAGTGTGTAAGGGAGTAAGTAAAGGAGATTCGTATGGAGCCACTTTGGTTGCAAATCCTGGATTCCAAGAATAGGATTCTCAGAATGGGAATGGTGTACAGGCCACTCTCTCAGACAGAGGAGTTAGACAAGGAACTAGCAGGACAGATCAGGAGGACCTGCGAGAAGGGTAGTGTGGTGATTGTGGGGGACTTCAACATGCCAGGAGTGGACTGGAGTACCCTAGCAACCAGGAATAGAAGGGAGCAGGTACTGCTGGATGCCTTCCAAGACAGTTTCAAGCTGCAAAAGGTCAGTGAACCAACCAGGTTAGGGAATACCATTGACCTTGTGCTGGCAAATGGGGACTTTGTGAGAGAACTTACGGTGGAAGAACCGCTGTCAGGGAGTGACCAGCACTCAGTATGGCTCACACTGGATATGGGCAAGGAAGGAGTGGAATCTGGCAAAAGAGTGCTGGAATTCAGGAGGGCCAACTTTGGAAGGATGGGGAAGTGGTAAAAGGGTACCTGTCGATTATTGGAGTGGTGTGGTACTCAACCCATAAATTAGAGACAGATTCACCTGTGGTACATATTTGTATTCTTTATTTACTTTGAAAATTCTTATTTTCTTCTTGTGATTTTCTTTATAATATAAAATCCCATGTAGATATTTCAGTTCCTTTGAAATAGATTCAGCCTTCACTTCATATTTATTTTAGCTCTCTTGTAATTTTCAAATTGCATTACGTTTCAGGACCAGTTGTCCCTTCAGCAGACTCAAGAGTAGCTTGAATTGGGCTGTAAATTTAAAGTAGACAAATCAATAATACTGTCTCTCCTTTTAAAAAAATAACAAATAATATATAGGTCTATATATTTCATTATAATATAGGTAGGGACAAACCTGATCTACTTTAAATTTACAGCCCAATTCAAGCTAATGAAAGAATATAAATATGTACCACAGGTGAATCTGCCTCTAATTTATGGGTTGAGTACCGCACCACTCCAATAATCAGTTTTACAGCTCCAAGAGTGGCACTCCCCCTCTCCTTATGGTATAACAGGGGACTGAGGGGAAACCTTTCTACAAACAAAAAAAATAGTACCTGGCCAGAATTCAACGTCATATGTGCACTAACCAGGCGTGGGATCTCATAAAGCTGGGGAAAGTGGAGGCAACCAAAACCTGCTGCAAGGCCCAGAGCAAGAAGGATAGGGCTAAGAAACCAAGCTGGTTGAGCAAGGAGGTCATGGTTAAGGTAAGGAGGAAAACAGCTGCCTTTAGGAGGTACAAGAAAACAGGGAGGGGGAGGACAAGGAGGAGTGCCTGACAGAATCGAAGGAGGTGACACGGGCAGTAAGGGGAGCCAAGGCATCTACGGAGCTCAGGTTGACACAAGGCATTAAAAAGGGGGAGAAGGACTTCTTTAGGTACATCAGGGAGAAAAGGTGCTGTAAGACCACATAGTAAAGATTAGGAAGGAGGGGGTTGGGTGGAAGCAGGGTGTGATGAAGCAAAAGCACTAAATAATTACTTCTGCTCAGTATTTACTAAGGAGAAGAGGGGGTGATGCCCAGGGAGGAGGAATGGCAGAAATGGGGGGGAAGGGGTGACAGATGGGGAAATCATGGAGGGAAGAGTTCAGGAGAGTTTGAAGGTACTGAGGGTGGACAAGGCACCAGGCCCAGATGGTATCCACCCCAGGGTACTGAAGGAGCTGGCAGAGGTCCTTGTGGGACCTTTAGCAGACCTATTTAATGCCTCACTACACTCAGGGTTTGTACCTCAGGACTGGAGGATGGCTCATGTGGTGCCTCTCCACAAAAGTGGCCCAAGGATGAACCGGGGAACTACAGACCAGTGAGCCTCACATCCATCATGGGTAAGCTGATGGAGACTATCCTGAAGGAGAAGCTGGTGGCCATCCTAGAGGCCAGAGGACTACAGAACAGCAGACAGCATGGCTTCATATGTGCCAGATCCTGCCAAACCAACCTGGTGGAGTTTTATGACTGGGTAACTAGGCAACTGGACAGGGGCCATGCAGTGGATGTCCTGTACATGGACTTCAGTAAGGCATTCAACTAGGTGCTGCATGGGAGACTGGGAAATAAGTTAGAAGGCACAGTGGCGGGTGCAAAGCTGGTGAGATGGGTAGGGAACTGGCTTCAGGGAAGGCAACAGAGGGCGGTGGTGTGTGGGGAGCTCTCACACCCAAGGGTAGTGACAAGTGGTGTTCCACAGGGCTCGGCATTGGGACCAGTGTTGATTGGGATATTCATTGCAGACATATCATTGGACATCAAGAGCAAGATCAATCTGTTTGCTGATGATACCATGATGGGAGCAGTGGTGGACAACTTAAGGGGATGGCAGGGGTTGCAGGATGATCTGGCAAAGCTTGAAACCTGATCAGACACCTGACAACTGGGGTTTAATGCCAAAAAGTGCAAGGTGCTGCATTTTGGGGTGAAGAACCCAAGCAGGAGTTACCAGCTGGGGAGTGCAGCTAGCCCAGACAGAGGAGGAGGAGAAGGATCTGGGGGTGCTCATTACAGGGTCAACTCAACACAATGTAGGAAGGCAGCTGCAAAGGCCAACAAAATGCTGGGTTGCATTGCAAGGGATGTATCCTTGAGGAGAGAGGTGGTGATTCTGCCACTGTATAGGTTATTAGTTAGACCGCACCTGAAGTACTACGTGCAGTACTGGCACCCATATCTGAAGAGGGACATTAAGTTACTGGAGGAGGAGCAGCACAGGGTGGCAAAAATGATCAAGGGGTTGAGGGATTTATCATATGAGAGGAGGCTGAGGGAGTTGAACATATACTCACTGGAGGACAGGAGGGACAGGGGACATGATTGAAACCTTTAAGTACATAAAAGGAATAAACAAGACAGGTACAGAGGGGCTGTTCAAAGTAAGGGAGGGGAGGGATGCCAGGGGCCATGATATGAAACTGGAGGGAGGAAGGTTCAGGAGGGAGATGAGGAGAATTTTTTTTACAGAGAGGGTGGTAGCTGGGTGGAATGCATTACCTGCTGAAGTGGTATCCAGTAGAACAGAGGACTGCTTCAAAACGGGATGGGACAGGACAAAGGGGAGGGTCAATGACGGAAAGGGTGGAAAGGAGGGGAAGCTGCAGAATAAGGGGTGCTAGCTGCACATTCTAGCAGACTTGATAGACCTCTAGGCCTTTATCTGCTGGCAAATTTCATATGTTCATTTGTTTGTATAATGATGTTTTATTTGGGAGGGGGTCCCAAGTCCAGGAAAGATGCAATGGGAGTAGATCAAGGACTGTACACAGACATATTTTAAGAAACAAGAACCTGAGGTCATGAGATGAAACTGGAAGGGTGAAGGTTTAAGAGGGATGTGAGGAATTATATTTTATGGAAAGAGTGGTGAAGCTGTAGAACAATCTGTCAGCAGAGGTGGCTGGCACCAAGACCATAAATGGTTTCAGGCATGGCTGAGATGGAGTGAAGGGCTTGGTGGTTGTTCAGTTCAGCAGCATTAAGGAGGGGAGCAGGGGGTGCTCTGTATGGACAATCAGTCCAGGGGCAGATCGAGAAGTCTAGGCAGACTAGATGGACCTTTGGTCTTTTTCTGCTGTCATTGTCTGTATAATAATATATGCATTGAGCAAGGGAGGGAAAAAAACAAGGTGAACATGTGTGATGCAATATACTACTCATAGACTGGTGACACCATGATCAGTACATACTGTATGAAGTTACTGTATTTATGATGGTATCCAGCTGTATACCAATGTTGAATAAGCCACAATATGAGATTTTATTTATTTTTGTTTTATTTTTAATAACCCAGGCATTGCATACACAGTAATAACACACAGCCAGTGATGATGATGCTTACAATTTGAGACCTTTTTTTTTTTAACCATTTTATTCATTTTTGGGAAATCACTTTTACCATAGCTGTAGTTCTGTTCAGTCAGTTAACTTTTGGTTTACCTATGCATGCCTCTTACAAGAGAGTACTGTATGTATTAATGCTAGTGCATAATATTACCCTTAGGACAGGCTGTGGACTGCATTTGAATAGATGTAAAAACTGTGACACTGCACTCTATGTCAAGTAAGAATGGTGTCTCTCATTGTGAGCATTTGTCCCTGACTTTACTGGGCAGTGTCCCTCATTTTGGTCCTGGCAAGGTGAAAGGTATGTATTCTGGTGTAGCCAGGTGTTGCAAGTGACACTGCTATGATTTCTTTGCAACTAACACTAATAGTTAGATCCAGAAAGGGTTCACATAAACCAGCTCTTCAGAGAAGATAAATCATTGCTCTGCCCCACACACATACACACATTCAAAAGTCATAAAGTAATTTGAAACTCCTCTGGAATTTCCTCTAAAAGCTTGGTGCCTCTGTTGCAAATTATGAAACTGGATAGCTCTCTCTGTTGCTCTCTCTGTCTCTGTCTCTCTGTCTTTTCTCTCTCTCTCTCTCTCTCTCTCTGTCTTTCTCTGTCTGTCTTTCTCTCTCTCTCTCTGTAGTTGGCTATTCCAGAAAGGCTTTTTTGACAGTAGCATGCAAAAAAAAAGTTTATAATTGCACATTGCAGACAGTTAAACTACTTCAAAGAAGTGGTGTAAATAACTTGCCTTTGTGCCTACTCAGACTTGGTGACACTAGCCTTCAGGTTACTTAAAGCAGACATGAAGAGAATGGCTAACAAGCTGAAACTAGTAACAACATTTCATTCTGTGCTGATCTGAATAGAATGTGAACCTCATTCTTCACTAGGAAACACTGACTAACCAAGGAAAAATAGTGTGGTAAATGGGTTAGGCACTAAATCCCAACATGTGCAATCCTGACAATTAAAATCTCGTCACCATTTACCAACATATCTAGTGCCCAAGAGTTGCAATCCCCAACTGCTGAAATCCCAACCCGATTTGTAAATGTCATATCAGTAAAAATATCAGTTCAGCATAGGGTAGGGAAACATTATATTGTTTTCAGTAGTAGAGCTAAATGCACTTCGACTTTGAACTGGGATTCTACCATGAAGTAAAATCCTACTTCCACTAGGAGTCCCGCTTTGGAGCACAATCCTGCTTCAGTTAAAAAACTACTGCTGCAATCATCCCCTAGCAGCAGCATAACCCGAAGCAGTCTCTTCCTCCACACAGGAACTCTGCTGCACTTAGCCCAGATCCTGTTGTTCTTAAGGCTACATGATGGTCTGCAGTGGATCCCTCATTTTCTTCACCCCCACAGGAGGTGGAAGTTACAGACATTACTATGGCCCCACCTTGAAGTTAGCACCAGGGCAGGTACGGCAGTTATAGTCTTGACCACCAGCCTATATTGGTGAGCTTGCTTCCAGTTTCCCATGAGAAGGATTCTGCTTTTGTTCCTAAGGACTGTTGCTTTTTTATCTTCGGATTATTGGGGGATCTCAGTGTGGCTGCTTCAAAACAGGATCTTGCATCATACTGGAATCCCTCTTCGGGGCACAATTCTACCTTGATCCTGTTTCTTTTGCTGCATCAGTGTTTCAGACAGTAGCTAAATGCACTCAAGCAGTCAGTGTATTTCCATAATGTGTGGCACGTCTTTGTAACCAATTAATGGATGGGGTCACACTGGCGCAGTGGCTTTATTCTGCTCAGTACAGTAGTCATGCATAGTGGTCTTAGCAGAGCTCAGTACAGCAATAATATTTTTTCATTAATTAGCAGAGCTCAGTACAGCAATAATGCTAGTGCCACCTATACTTCATCTAAAATAATCTCAGTCCATTTTGGTATTCAGTTTGTTGGCATTTGTCAGGATTTCAGCAGCCAGACAATATATTGGTCAGGATTTCAGTGACATGATTTTGCGTGTCAGGATTTTATACGTCGGGATTTAGTATGGATCCCCGGTAAACAGACTGCTGAGTGAAGAGATTGCTGTAAAACTCCAATTTTAAAAAGTTTTTTAGCAATCTGCTGAGATCAATTTTTCAGTGTGATAGTAAAACATCTGCAGAGCTCTGCCCTGCAGCCGTAAAATGCTGCAGAGCTGTCAGACCATCATTGTGGGTGATCACTGTGTAAAGAGATTTGATATCCATAATAAATGTAATATTCAAACTTCCTTTACAGAGCCATCAATTGCCTCCTACTGCCAACCACCCAACCTGCAGAATCTCCTGCTATGAAGCAGCCTACATACTCCTAATAATTCCTCCCTACCAGGTGCCAAAGCTTACAACATAACTCACTGTTATACCTGCAAATTTATTTCCAGTGTCACTGAAATTCAGTGTCCCACAGGTAATTTTCACATTACCAAGCAATTCTCATTCACTTCTAGCAAAGTCATATATTGTATTCTTTGCAGGAAGTGTGCAGCTATCTACATCAGAGAAGCTGGTGGACTCCTGACTGACTGATTCAGGGAACATTACAGGGCATTCAGGAATGGAGACACTGATAAACCCCGTAATATCCCCCTTTACCTCCAGGGACCACATTGTCAATGATCCTTGTCTTTGTGTCCTTCAGCAGGGTTTCTGGGATGCTGGCCAAAGAATAAAACATGGAAACCAAGTTAATTACCCATCTAGGCTCCCAACAGCCCCCTAGTTTAAATGTCAGACTTATTTTCTACTAACATCTTTCAGCCACCTTATGGTTTACCACCATAGTCTGTCTTTTTTACCAGCACCCCTGTCATACCTTTGCTTGCATATATGCACTGCATGTTTGCATGCATGGGGGTGTCTGCACACAGTTTCATCCAGTATGTGCTGGTGTGTGGGGGTGGGCACACTCACATGGGCATTCCAGCTATGTGTGCACATCTATTTGTTTCCCCCAGTTATCTCTACCTCTGTCTCCTTCCCCCACATTTGTCACCTTTCAGCCTTCTTACTAGGCCCTGTTAATTAGTCCCCAATTGAGGACTCCTCAGCTCATTCACTCCTACTATGCCTTTTCATTCCCATCACCTTTTTGTTTTTCAGATTCTTTTTTTTATCTTGCCTATTATCACTTTTTCTCCTATAGCCTCCCCCTAATTTCTTCCCTCCCATATATATCCCTCATTTCCCCTTACCTCTCCACTAACTTTGCTTTTTCTGTTTTAGATAATTCCTGAAGAAGACCTGTAGGGACAAAACCCTTGATGGAAAAATTATCTTATTTTTATTATCAGGAATTGATTTTTAATTATTATTTTGTGTGATGTTGTATGGGATTAATTATGGGACGTTTACTATCATTTCTGGTTAAAATTACTGTTTATATAAATTACCAAAAGCAAAAAAGAAAGTGTTAGTTGATTAAATCTTAAAAACATTAAAATGGAGGAATGATGCCTTTTAAGTGCAGACAGTTTCAGAGTTGGAAAAAAACAGGTTTTCTTTCAACCTGAGGCTTCCCTACTAAATGCCTCTGTTCTATGTGCAAGTGGAGATCCTAGCAGAGATACAAGGTGCCTAGCTGATATTGCTGACACCCTGTACCTAGCCCAGAGAAGCATCCCTGTGATCTCAAATGATTTATATGCAGGTTTTGAATCCTAGGCAGGAATGGACATTCCAAAGCTGGGTATCCTTAGCTACAATCAGATAGAAGTTCATGTGACTGGTACAGCCTGGAGAAACCTCTTGGGAAAATGAGTTTAAAATCTCCATAGACTTTGTACAGAAATAAAAAAAAATATTTATATCTTAACAATGCTATGTGCTGCTGCTACAAAAATTTGACAGTTAATAGACACTAGTAGGAGTAATAAAAAAAATAATATAAGTGCAGAACCAAGGGTTTGAGGGTTATGCATGAAAGTTTTTTTAATAACATTATTTTATTGATAAATAAACAAATCTAGTCTTTCATGATAGCTGACGCTCTGAGGAGTCTAAAAATATGACTCCTAAGTATGCACTTTGTTACTGTGAAGAGAGAAACCATCTAAAAGTTTGTAGTCAACAAGTTTTTCTGACAGTGATATATGGACTCTCTTCAGAGAACAAAACCAGCCATGTTCCTGGATAAAAAAACTAATGTTTTAAAGGTTTTAATAACAGATTTTTCTTATAACTCTTATATTATTCTATAGGTTAGAATATTTAGAGATAAACTATCACTTTATTTTAAGAAGTTTTATTAGAATTATGAAGTTATAACCTTTAATAGTCTAACTTGGAAAAATATTAGTCCTATAAATATGAAAAACATATCAAAATGTTCCATTTAATGAGAGAAGTTCAAATATGTAAGTTTAAACATTACATTATTTTGCATTACAAAGTTATATAAGAAAAATAGCTTTCAGAATAAAATGAGTTTAGAGTCAATGGGCAGTCTTTGAAGTGGCATGGTCACTGTCGCCATTCGTCATCTGCAGGAGCCACAAACCTGGCCCCCTTAGTGACTCAGGCCAATCAAAATCTGGTGATGACATCACCAGAAGCAGGTTCATATTAGTAAATTCTGCTAGCCACACCTTAGTCTTGGCTAAAACACTGTACAGTAAAAAGCTCTGTAAGCCCAATTTGAAACCTTAATGGCTTCATAACTTCGCTAGGCCTGAAAAGCCTTAGACCACGCCTGTATTTGAAATACTGGGACCAGCCTTGGTTAACCATCTGACATGTCCAGAAAGGAGGTGCTAATGACAAGCTTGGAAGCCTATGCGGTGTTGCCACAAGACCTAGATGCAAACTTCATGATATAAGAACATTCTCACAGTGTTATGAAGCGAAGTCTGTATTTTATTTACTGAGCATCCTGACTGAAGTAATGTTGCCTGCTAAAGCCTAGACCAGAGACTTAACTTTAAAATTCACACAAGTTATGTAGCATTGTGAATACAAGGAGTCTAGTGTCTAAAGTTTGAGTGCAGATGAATTAAACATGACGGAGTCAGAGTCCAGTTAATAAGACAACTTTGCTATCCACAAGAAAGTTCTTTGATATAAGGGTTGCTACAGGACTGTTCAAATTTTGTTGTCTGATGTTTCTCGTTAAATCCTGCAAACTGACTTTTCATTAAGTGCATCTCAAATTGATGCCAGAAGAATTTCAAGTTTTATACTTCCAGGGAAAAGACAAGCTGACTGAAAGAGACTTTCTTACTCAGAGCCAGACTCATCCAAGATTTCTAAGTTAAGAGAGAAGAAGAACCACCTCTACAACCAGAAATGTAAGTATAATTTTAATTACTATCTATACTAATTAATTTTTAATTGATGGTTTTAGTAATTTAAATTGGCGTATCTGGGAAAGTAACAAGGTAACATACTTTTAACTACAGAACTTTGAGTATATAGTTTAAAAGATATAAACTGAGAAATATTTTGCATGATCTAAAAAGTTGAAACTGAGTTTCATGAAAGTATAATACACAACACTAATGTAATGAGTTTACAAGTTCTCATGAAAAGAAATAGGTTATGCTGAATACTAAGTATACCAAAAGCATGATATAGTCAATGCATTTATTATGTTGAAAGCCTAGTACATAGCTAATGTAAGTTATTATGCTGAATATTGCTTATTCCTTTGAATTGTTTATTTGCTGGAGTTTGTTTTGTTTTATTTCTTTGTGATTTGTTTGATTTTCTGAAACGTTTGTTGTTGTTTACAGTTATTATGCTTGATATTTATGCTAACGAGGAATATTTAGAATTATTGTATAGGTGTGAATAAAATCCATATATTTTTCATATTCATAAGTGTGGTGGCAGAAGTGTTATTACCATTTTCTGGAATCTGGAGTGTAAAGGTAATATCATATATGAATTTTATAATTATGTTTGCTAATTTGCAAAAATATTTTGGGTAAAGCCCGAGGTAAATCCAAGTGCTGCATTGTAAAAAGTGATATTATAGCATTTGTTCTGACAGAACTATGGTCAAAACATCAGTTCTAACTCTTTTCTATTTTCAACGTGCATTTAATATTATCATTTTGTTTTGCAACAAATTATGCTTTCAGGGCACATGACAGAGTCTTGTAGACACTGATATAAATAAGGAAGAGCCACTGGGGAAAAGTAGGCATAGCTAGGCACCTGATACCTTGGCACAGCAACTTCCATTAGTGATAGAAAACCTGTGTTGCTCTCAAAGGAGAATGGCAACAAGTTGGTCACTGGCACTTCCACAATTGCTCCTGTTAATTTTTTTGCCTCTGGTCTGTTACCTTTTTATTTCTGGTCCATTTCCAGGAACTAGACCATTGAGAGTTTTAATATGTTTTTTCCCCTGGATGTGACAGTTGTCTCCTATTTTTGCCACTCCTGTGGGGTGGAATTGGCTGGGGAATTGCAGCCCCTCAGAGGTGTGGGAGTCAATGGGCTAACAAACTGATGAATGGAAGATGTTGGAGTTGTACATAAGGCATCATCTACTACTTAAAATACTTTCTTCCTTTTCCTGTCTACCTGGTCTCCTAATGTTCTCCTTTTGCTGGCCATCATCATTATCATCACCGTCATCAGCTTCACTGCCTGGTGGTGCTGCTGCTAACATTGTACGTTGGCATGCCTTCTCATACTGAGATCTGTGGGACTTTAGCAAATGCCATTTCATGGTAGATGTCCCCAGCCTTGTTCTCTGATCACCCCAACTCAGGCTGTCTTCACATAATTCTCTGTCCACTCAAAAGGCATCCCACACCACCAGCATCACTGGTTTGGTCTTCTTGGTTGTTGCCAAATGGGCGGGCTACAGTGGGCTGCTTCCACATTATCATCACCCTCCTTCTCTTTCTCCACTAGTCCTTCAGGTTCAGGGAATGGTTCTTCTTCCTCTACCATGTGTCCTATGCCACCAGTTTTGCTTGTATCTTCTTTATCTACTGTCATTTCAGATGCTTGTTGTTGTGTTTCTCCTTGTTGTTTTGTGGCCTTTCATTTTTTGGTTAACCGCCACTTTTGGTCTTTCTTGGTCTCTTATGTGCAACTGCCCCAAGCTGAACTCCCACCTGTTCCCAACCTCCTCCTCTGCTGCTATCACTTTTATCAGGTGTATAATCACAGTCTGCATCTCTGCCCCAAGCTCCACCAAATCACTTTGCTCCTCCTCCTCCTCCTCTGGCTCTGCCACTACCTGACACAATCATTTCTTGTTCCTTTTTTGCACAATGATTGCTCATGTTGCAACTCTTGCAGTGCCACTGCAAGTGGTTCCTGCAATGTCTGATACCTTATGAACTGTTCAACCACTACTGTCATCATCCTCTACACCTGTAGTTCCCACTGAGGCAGAAGGGTCTATGACCAAGTCCACTTTGCTTTTTTTTTCTTTGATGTGACTTGATGATCCCATGCCACCATTTCATTGGTGTCTCTATTTCCCTATTTCCTAATGCTTGCTATGGGACTCACCACTTGGGTAATGAATGATGAAGAGTAAGAATCTAATTTATTTAATTTTTTTTCTTTCTTATTTTTAATTTTAGATTTTTTTATTTGTATTCATTTTTTATTTTATCAGTGGGATTTCAGTAAGGACTACCAGAGGCCAGGCACTACCAGCTGACACACAGTTGCTACCCACTTCCCAGATCGCACTGTAACAGCACAGCTTAGAATAACACATACACAGACTGCTTCAGGAGGAGGAGGAGGAGGAGGATGAAAGAATGTCAGCAATTTATGGGAATATGGAGAATTTTTTGTTTTTTACTTGGCTTATGGCATGCTACCAGGGGCCGGGCACTGGCATGCTGCCAGCTGGCACACACTTGCTGCCAACTGTCCAGATCACACTGAACCAACAGCGCTCAGGATGACATACATACACAGGCTGTTTCAGGAATCAGAAAGAAGGAACTGCAGCAACTTGAGGGAATGTGAAGACCAAGAGTTTCAATTTGAAAAATGCAACAAAAAAGAAAAATATATTTATTTTTTATTTTTTAGAGGATGCCACCAAGCTGCCACCTACCAGGGGCTGGGCACTGGCATACTGTCAGCTGACACCTGCTGTCCTGCCACTGCCCAAAGCACACCACAAAAGGCTGCTTCAGGGCACAGGAGGAGGAAGAAGTAACAGCTACAAGCAAGCCTGCAACTTGGGCAAATATAAAGAGTTTGTAACTGCCACAAAATAAAAACATGAAGTCGTGAACGTGAATGAAAAATTATTTACATTTTTCATGGGATGTCACCAAGGCACCAACTGCCAGTGGCCAGCCACCGTCCTGCTGCCAGATGGCACACACTTACTGTCCAGTACAATTGGTAAATTAAAGTAACCCCTCCCCCAAAAAATTACATCTCAGGCTTCTGCCAGGGGCTTCAGTCAAAATCTGTTTATATTTGTTTATAATGCCCTGCTAACATGCTAGCTCTGCAATGAAAAATAAAATGTATGTCACTCACACTGTTGAGACTGGACAACAAGTGGACACTAGTAGATTGTCACCTAATGCTACATCAGCCCAACCCCATCAAACTCCTTTTTCTCCAGAGTCCAGTCTCCCAGGTGTAACCCCTGTCTCCCCTCGGTGTGGGGCATACCTGTTAGGGCTATGACCCCTGCTGCCCCGATGTTCTGTTTTCTGCCTCTGGTCCCCTGGACCTCATGGATCGGGACTGGAAGGCTTTTGCAGGAGCCCTGGCAGGATTTGTGCCAGGGTTCACTTCCCTGATGCTGTGCAGCAGCTACTGCCAGATTTCCCTGTTCCTCATCCCCATAAGGAAAGCAGGGCTGAGGTCTTTTGTGCTGTTTGCACATTTGGGCACTGAGAGAAAGACCCTGCCCAATCTGGGAGTAGCTGAGGCTGGAGCAGGATGTAAACAAACATGGTCACAAATGCAGAAGTCCTGCACATGTGCAGCCAGCTTTGAAGGAGCTGAGGCTCCCAAACAAGCCTTTTGGCCATGCGGACATAGTTTTAAAAGCATTCCTGGCTCCTGGGTAAACAGCAGAGCTGGGATATTAGTACTAAGCACCTCCGGGCACATTGTTGAGGATTTCCCAGTCCCCAAATAGGCAGCAGAACCAGAAGCAATACCTTTGTGGTGCACATGTACACCCGCAGCAATGGACGGTACAAAACAGGTGCTTTATCTTTTTGGAGCCCCTACAGTTAAACAGGGCTCCTGTCAGGCAAATTGGGAAATTCCCTGGCCCCATCTCAGCAAGCGGGGCCAGGGCATGTAGTCAATAGTGTCTCTACATTGTTTGACTCACATTTAAATATAAATTATCTCAAGGGCAAGAAATGGTGAGCACTAATTGTGACTGGACAGGACTTAATTTGTAACATCTGATTTGTTGGATATATAAACACAAAGTAAAACCATTTAGTCACACCCCTGAGGAAGAGGTAAAGCACCTCAAAGCAATGGGTTTTACATAGTATGTGAACCTGGATTTGTATTATAAAATAGTTTTCTTTGTAATTTATGCACTAAATTCTTAAAAAGTAAAAAACAAATGTCACCATAGCCTGGAGTGCTGGTTTCTTCATTTCTGCTTGTTATTATTTTTCCAGCCTCCAAGCTAAACTGTGAGCGCTGCATCACTTGCTCCTCATATAATCAATAGTCCCTGTATGGGCTTGTAATACAAGTTATAGGCTGCAAAGCAATGTAGCATGGTGTAAACAAATATGGTGGCCCCTTATAATTCTCCCTGCTGCCAAAGGTGCTGGGAAGGGTTAAAGGGCACCCTCCTTCTGCCCAAGGAAAATACTAGCTAATTGGCTGTGGGGT
The DNA here is from genome assembly GCA_016271365.2 of Neoceratodus forsteri. Classification (NCBI taxonomy): domain Eukaryota; kingdom Metazoa; phylum Chordata; order Ceratodontiformes; family Ceratodontidae; genus Neoceratodus; species Neoceratodus forsteri. Next base: position 1,162,339,057 of record CM028130.1, read on the forward strand.
TTGGGCTGCTATAAAACAGGCTGTGCCTGAGAGCTGAGATTTGTTCAGCTAAGAAGTGAGAGGTGGAGACAGTGTGAGGAGACTGCACCAGCCTATAGGCTAGCCATGGTGTGATTAGGCCCCTCCAAACCAAAAAATATTTTTAGGCAGGGTGGCTGCTCAACTATTTTCCCACCTGGAAAGTGATTTAAACTGCCAAACTGTGTTTTTCCAGTGGGGAATTTATTTTAAATGTTCTCCCATTTTTATCAGTCTGTAAATTTCTATTTGAACTGCTGTATTATGTTTTCCCAGCTTGAAAGCAATTTAATTGGGCTAGTCAGAGACTGTAAAGAAGCCCAACTAAACTTCAGTTCCAGCAGAACCTGTGTGCCCTGCAAGCTGTCCTCAGTGACCCCAAGCTTGGGTTGTCTACTTGTGAGATGGAGTTGGGAGGAGGTTGCTCATCTCCAGGCTGATATGGCCAGGATTTGTGGGACCTCCTCTTCCATCCAGGGACCACCAGTGCCACTGCTGTTGCCTCAGAGGTTGCCAAGAAAGAGGAGCGGTTGGACCACAGTGGGCTCAGGGAGGGTGAGGGTGGTGGAACAGAGGTGCATCCCTCCAGTTGTACCTCTCCACAATTCCTATGCCATTCTGGCAAAGTGTGGTTCCTCTATGGAGGCACCCACAGTGGAGACCAAGGAGGATGCTGGGGACCTCCACAAAGGAGACCCACAGGAGGGTGGCAGGGACCCTGCAGGGAAGGAAACAACTCCTGGTGGGGCACCCATTGTTAGGAAGGTAGAACTGGGGAGGAAGGGAGGAGGGTAAGGTGCCTGCCTGGCGCCATGGCTTGAGGGACAGGGAGTGAATCCAGGATTGCCAGAGCAACTGCACAGGAGGAGCTGGATGTCATTGTCCACCTAGGGACAAATGACCCAGCTAAGAAAGGGATTAGAGTGCAGGAAGAGTTTTGAATTGGGGAGGGGCCTTAGTCAGTAGCACGCATGGTAACCTTCTCGGAGGTGCTACCCATCTATGGCATAGGAGGGCTGAGGTGTTCACACCATGGGATTCAATCAGTGGTTGAAAAACTGTGTGGAGCTCAGGATGGCTTCATTGGGGACTGGAGGTCCACCTGGAGTGATGCTAGCCTATACTGGCATGATGGGCTGCATCTGTCCGGGAGGGGAACCAGGATCCTAGGTGATAGGTTTAAATGCTTCACTGGCAAGCTTTTAAACTAGACAAGGGGGGAGGCACTGGAAAGGAGCAGGAAAATCCTAGCCCCCCCAAAGAATCATAGTAGTAAGTGCGCCAAACACCAACATAGAGGTGTTGATAGGGAGAAGGGCAGAGGTAAATGGAGAAAGTGACAAAGGCAAGAAGGACTGGGATGGGGCAAAAGGGAGTGAGGCCATCAGGAAATGGAGGATAATGAGTACCAATGCCCGTAGTCTGGGCAACATGCTCCCTGAGCTGATGGCCTTAATGGAAGAGGGATGCCTGGATATCGTAGCAGTCACAGAAACATGGTACACAGAGAACCATGACTGGGATGTTAACATACCAGGTACATACAGGAGAGACAGGCAGGAGAGAGAGGGGGGAGGTAGCTCTCTATGTAAAGGAAGGGATAAAAGCAACTGAACAAAGAGTAAACAGGGAGAAGAGGAGGCACTGTGGGTCACCTTGGAGACTGGAAAGGCACCACAATCTGCACAGGGGTTGTGTACAGACCCCCATGTCAGGGAAGGTATGGACAAGGATATGATAGAAGGCATTCTTAGAATGGCAGAGAAAGGGAGATACTGTTGATGGGAGACCTGAATATGCCAGATGTTAACTGGAGCACATTTGCTGCAGCCACATCCAAGAGCAGGCCATTCTTGATGCCCTACAGGTGTGGAGCATTAGACAGCTAGTTTCAGAACCCACTCGTGAGGGAGCAAACTTAGACCTCATACTCTCAAACGGGGGCAGTGAGAGGATCTCAAATCTAGAAGTGGGTTGCCATCTGGGGACAAGTGACCATCAAACAGTGTGGTTCATGTTAAACGCAGCTACAGAGTCAAGCCATACAAAAGTGAGGGTACTGGACTTTAGGAGGGCTGACTTTGGCAAGATGGGAGAGTGCCTCAGAAAAGAACTAGTAAACAGGCTAGAAGGAGGTACGGAGCAACAATGGGGAATTATCAAAACTGCCATCACAGAGGCAACAAGCCTTTGTGTGAAGCAAATAAAGAAATCAAAATGAAAGAAAAAGCCACTATGGTTCTCAAAAGAGGTGGCTGTGAAAGTCAGGAAAGAAAAAGATAGCATTCCGGAAGTATAAGGAAACACAGAAGGAGCAGGACAGAGAGCTGTACCAGTTAAGGCAGAAGGAAGCAGGGAGGGAAGTCAGAATAGCAAAGGCCCAAACTGAGGAAAAGATAGCCAACTCAGTTAAGAAGGGGGATAAAACCCTTTATAGGTACATCAGCGAGCGTAGAAAGACAAAGGGAGGGATAGTGAGGCTGAATAGAATGAACGGTGGGTGGGCAGAGGGGGACAGTGAAAAGCAGGAATACTGAATGAATATTTCTGCTCAGTATTCACAAAGAGGAGGGGAAGTGCCTAATCCAATTAACAGAAGCACTCTTGATAGGGGCTGATCCCAGTCCTTTCACAGAAGAAAGGGTTCTGCAAGAACTCCTAAAACTGAAGGTGGACAAAGCTATGGGTCCTGATGGAATTCACCCAGAATTCTAAAAGAATTAAGGAGGAACTAGTGAAACCACTGGCTACTCTTTTAATAAATCATGGGAGCATGGTGTGGTACCCGGAGACTGGAGGAAGGCGGATGTGATTCCCCTTCACAAAAGTGGGACCAAGACAGAGGCAGGAAACTACAGACCTGTCAGTCTGACCTCTGTGGTAGGGAAAGTGATGGAGTCACTTCTGAAGGAAAGAATAGTTGAGTACCTAGAGGCCAGTGGAGCACAGGATCCAAGGCAGCATGAGTTCACAGCGGGAAGGTCATGTCAGATGAATCTAATAGGTTTCTTTGACTGGGTGACCAAAGTAGTAGACCAGGGAGGGGCTGTGGACATGGCCTACCTAGACTTTAGCAAGGCATTTGACACAGTCCCACACAAAAGATTAATAGTCAAATTATCCAGCCTGGGAGTAGGACCCAGGGTGGTAGCCTGGGTAAAACATTGGCTGGACAACAGGACACAGAAGGTAATTGTAAATGGAGTCCACTCTGAAGAAAGGGGGGTTACTAGTGGGGTACCACAGGGTTCAGTATTGGGTCCAGTCCTTTCAATGTCTTCATCAGTGACATTGCAGAGGGACTGGAAGGAAAGTATGCCTTTTACAGATGACACAAAGATCTGCAACAGGGTTGATAAACAAGGAGGCGTGGAAAGGATGAAAAGGACTTGCAAGGTTGGAGGAATGGTCAGAAGTATGGCAGCTAGGATTCAATGCAAAGAAGTGAAAATAATGCACCTAGAAACAAGAACCCAGGGAAGAATACACAATGGGTGGGAGTTAGTAACAACAACAAAAAGGAAAGGGACCTGGGGTAATCATATCAGATGACCTTAAGGTTAGCAAGCAATGTGAGAAGGCAGTAGGGAGGCTGGGGTATACTGGGATGTATAGGGAGAGGCATCAGCAGCAGAAAACAGGAAGTTGTTATCCCTCTGTACAGACAGTTGGTGAGACCCCATCTGAGTACTGTGTCCAGTTCTGGAGACCCCATCTCCACAAGGACATAGACAGGATAGAGGCAGTCCAGAGGAGGGCAACTAAAATGGTGCAGGGTCTGCAAGAGAAGCCGTATGAGGAGAGACTAAAGGAGCTTAATATGTATACCCTTGAGGAAAGAAGGGAGGGGGACATGATAGAAACTTTTAAGTACCTCAGTGGAATCAACAAAGTCCAAGAGGGTAGCATCTTTCAGAAAAAGAGACTTGCAAGAACAAGGGACACAATTTAAAGATAGAAGGAGGACGGTTCAGGAGCAATGTGAGGAAGTATTATTTCACAGAGAGGGTAGTGGATGCATGGAACAGCCTTCCTGAGGAGGTTGTGGGGTCTAAAACTGTGGGAGAATTCAAGAATGCATGGGACAGACATAAGGCAATTCTTGTGGGGTGTAGGAAGAAATAGGCTGTTGGTTAACTAGGATTTGCAGCCTATCCTGTAGGTAGGGAAATGGGCAGACTAGATGGGCCTAGCGGTCCTTATCTGCCATGAAAGTCTATGTTTCTATGTTTCTCAGAGACGGTGGCTATCTCCTACCTAACAGCAGGGTGGGGGTGCCTGATCTCTCCTCGGAGGGGTCTGGAGCACTTTCTCGACGAGTGAAGATGATGAAAGGCCCGAGGGGTGAAGATGACAAAAGGCCCGAGGGGTGAAGATGTCGAAAGGACCGAGGGATGAAGACAACAAAAGGCCCTAGGGGAGAAGATGACGAAAGGCCCTCAAGCATGAGGGAAACAGCACTTGTTTCAAAGTCCCAGCCAGCATTTTCTGCTCCTGGAGAGACTGCCTGCTGCTCTCAGAGCAGTACCGTTAATCCATATAATTTCTCAGCACCCCCTGAAGTCTTCAAAAAACTGTGAGTACCTCTGCGCTCTGGCCCTGAGGAATTCTTTTCAAAAGTTAGTCAGTTTAGCTAGATATAAAGGGGCGAAGTCCTGGGCAGGACTTTGTAATCTGCAGAAAAAGCCCAGGCAGAAGATTATAAAACGCATCTGTTTACCTTTTTTGGAATCCCATTGGGGCCCCTTTTCAGAGTTCTTCTAGTTCAATTGCAAACCATTGTTCCCGCTGTATCCCCAAAGTGCATCAACCTTGCATCAATTGGTTGGCCACCAGCAACCTGGTGAGGTACCCACCGCAATGGACAGTTAACATCCTCATGGCCATCAAGGGGGGAAGCTGGGTGCACCCACGGGGGTGGTACTGGGACTGGGTGGGGGACAACTGTTGAAAAATTGTTTGTTCTATGCTTTTTGCTTCACCTTTACCCCTCCCCTATAATAAATAGGAGGCTAGTTCACATTATAATTCTCGCTCATGTTTATTGCTTTGTGTGACTTTATTCTGTGTGTGGGAAAATTTAACTGTGCATAGGAGGGAAAATAATATTTGTTTTTGGGGGGAGGTTAGGGCCACATTAGGTAGCCTATATATACACCTTCCTCAGGTGGAGGCACCAAAACCTGTTCCTGGTATTCTATTTGTGTATTGCACCCTAAAGAACCCAGGCCAACCCCAAGGTAGGTCAGTCTGTGAGTGGGTACTGCGTGTGCATGACAGAGAGACCCCCCCATGGGTCTCCCCTCTTGTGCAAGTCCCTGATCCCAGAGGCCTGCCAAACACTGCTGTTCAGTGTTTTTTTTGTTCGTTTCCCTCCTAAATATACCCCTTCAGCAGTCCTGCTATTGCAGAACTAGTATAGGTCAAACTTTTGAAGATTTTCTTTGCTTTGAAGAATTTTCTGGCTAATCTAACTAGGACTGAATCACCGTCCTGCCTGAGCTACCTAACAACCCGACAAAGAGTGCACAAGTGAGCTTTCTTGCTGGCTCACATGGTGGAGTGGAGTGGAGTCTAGCTCCACAAGGAGACTATGACTCGCACTGTACCCTAGTTAACTGTTTCAGGAGTGAACTGCAGTTCGCAGTTCAACTGGTTCACCTGGTCTGCACCATTTAGACCAGGGTGAACCAGTTAAAACAAAGGTCCACCTATTTCCCCTAAAAGTTTGCCACAGTCTAAAAGAATTGAACCAAACAGTGCACAATAATCGTGATGCACCTAGGCAGGTCGTGCTCTCGGTTTAAGTAATGACAATAGATAAAAGGAAAAACAGCATTGTGACCAAGGCTATACAGAGAAGGTCTCTCTCAAAATGCTTTTTGAATCCTTGTAAAAACTCACTGACTCCTGGAAATGCTGTGTTTTGCAGAACTGCAATATACTTTAATTTTCAGCAGATAAAGCAGATAAAATCCAACTGAGTCAGAGTGTAAATAAACCAGCACACAACAACACATTTCCTGGTTCAGCGTCTCGTCACCTGACGTGTTTTGCCCAATCAGAGGCTTTCTCAAAAGCTTAGCAACAATACCATACCAGGACCTCAAATCTAGGAAAATTTAAAGACACACTGCCACCAATAACATTAATAAAGACATTTCCAATGGCAAATTAACTATAATCAGATCAAGACGTTATGTGCATATTTAGATCATTGTAATCTATTTTTTAGTTATTATTATAAATAACTTTCTAGTATTTATAATCTCCAGTAAGCTTTTAAAGCAATGGATGGTAAAGGACTGAATGGTAGGTTTGAAGTTAAGCCATTTCTGAAAATGTAACCTGTACAATATGTTACAGTTACATACTGATATGTTTTTAATTATTTCTTTTTTCCTTTTCTATACAGATTTGCACCAGCATTTCATGCTGATTGAGTTTACAAAACTGGGTGCAATTTTTTCTCACTTTGACAGGTTTGATTTTAAGAATGCATATTGATGTTAAATGGCAAATAATTTATGATATTGTGCATTTTTTCTGCATTGTGCATAACATGTCTGTTATGATCTATAATCTATTACTGGAGATTATAAATACCAGAAAGTTATTTATAATAATAACTAAAAAATAGATTATAATGATCTAAATATGCACATAACATCTTGATCTGATTATAGTTAACTTGCCATTGGAAATGTCTTTATTAATGTTACTGGTGGTAGTGGGTCTTTAAATTTTCCTAGATTTAAGGTCCTGGTATGGTATTGTCTCTGAGCCTTTGAGAAAGCCTCTGATTGGGCGAAACACGTCAGGTGATGAGACGCTGAACCAGGAAATTTGTTGTTGTGTGCTGGTTTATATACACGATGACTCTGTTGGATTTTATCTGTTTTGTCTGCTGAAAATTAAAATATATTGCAGTTCTGCAAAACACAGTATTTCCAGGAGTCGGTGAGTTTTTACAAGGATTCAGAAAGCATTTTGAGAGACCTTCTCTGTATAGCCTTGGTCACAGTGCTGGTTTTTCTTTTATCTAAAAGAATTGAACACCTGAAGTTTGAGGTGTTCATTTATTTCGTGGAACCGAACTTGCAGTCCTACCTACCAGCATAGAAACATAGAAACACAGACAATGAGGGATCTGCCCAGAGTCCCCTATCTGATTACAGGACCTATTGCCTGTATGGGGTTTTATCTCTCCCGGGTCACTCTCTTGCACCCTCCCAACTGCTACTGACTAGAACAACAACCAGACATTTCACTCTGTTTCATCCCTGCTTGAAACCATTTATGGTCTTGGCACCCATCACCTCTGCTGGCAGGCTGTTACACAGCTCCACCACCCTTTCTGTAAAATACAAATTTCTCACTTCCCTTTTACTCCATTCCTCCACCAGTTTCCACTCATGGCTCTGTACTCCTGCTAAATCGTTCCCTGCAGTTCACCTTGTTTATTCCATCAGGAACTTGAAGGTTTTTATCACCCCCGCCTCGCCTGGTCTCCAGTGAGTACATAATCATTGCCATCAGGCAATCTTGGTAAGATCTGCCCTATTCAATCAATCAATCAAAATCTTTATTTCACCAGGTGGAACATCATTGAGACAAGCTCATTTACAAGATGGACCTGGAGCAAAACAATTGCCAACAGGGTTAAGACATAACAGGTTGAGTGAACGTACATAACAATTACATAGTAGTAATAATAACAACATAATAACATATAACCATCACGTGTAACAAGATACTTCCACCAGAACATAGCAATAGGTTCAACAAGAGGTAGTGCCATTTAAATACAATTTTATAGATACAGATACAGTATATGGACATAAGGTAATGAGCTAAAGTTTATACAGTAAACATCATTGGAGGAGTCATAGTGAGCAGGAGTGGCAGTTCCTCTAGCATCAAAGTGCGAAGAAGATTGAGATGTAACAGCCCTTTGACAAATACTGTAGATATGGCCTAGCAAGTGGGCTGGGAAGGGGAGGAGGGTATAGGGAGTGGGGAGGAAAGGTCAGATGAGGTAGGAGAGGGTTGGACATGATGACCTAGGAAGGAAGGACTGTTCTAAGGGAGAAACACAACAGATGCCATAGGCAATGGGGGTTTAAGTCCAATATTTGAAGCAAAGACAGATCGTGATGTTGGGACCTTGATTTGGACAATGACAGAAGGGAGGACTCAAATGACGCCTCAGGCAGTGGTTGAGGTTTAAGTCCAGAATTTAAAGCAGTAACAAATTGTGATGTTAAGACCTTGACTTGAAGCGATAACAGACCTCAGAGAAGGTCCTCAGGAACAAGGATTTGCAGAGGGAGAACATGACAGGGGAAGCGAGCCTTAAGGTTTTCTAGATCTTATTCCAGAGCTTAGGAAGAGTGAAGCTTATTGAAGCTCTACCAAAGCACTTTTTAACTTTAGGGATAGCCAGAGATAAGATGGCAAGACTTTTCTGAGAGAATAGGCACTAGGGATGCAGGGACTTAGGCAGTTGGTGAGGTACTGAGGTAATTTATGAGTGATTGCCTTATATGTCCATAGAATAGCATTCTTTTGCTTCCTGAAGCTAAGGGAGCTCCAGCCTATGGGAAAATAGAGGAAGCAGTGGTGCGTGTCATAAGGGGCATCCAAAATTAACCTAAGGGCTCTGTGATATAGGGTATCAAGCTTGGAGAGAGCTGTGCTGGTACTATGGCCATATAGGAAGTCTGCATAGTCTAGGAGAGGCAAGAAGGTAGCTTGGACTAGGAGTTTTCTAGCCTCCCGGGTTAGTGAGTGCTTGGTCCTGAAGAAAATACTGAGCCTTTGATGCAGTTTCTTAGCGAGTTCTTCAGTGTGATCAATGAAGCACAATTTGTAGTCAGTCCTATTGGCCCTGAATCACTTTGGTCACCCTGCATTTCTCCATCTCCAGCCTGTGCTTGTCCTTCCTTAGGTGAGGATTCCAGAACTGAGCACGATATTCCAGATGCAGCCTCACCAGTGACTGATATAGAAGTGGTAGTACCTTGTTTTTCCTGCTGTCAGTACTCCTGTTGATACACCCCAACATCCTATTAGTCTTACTATAGATTTTGTTACACTGGCTTGATTGTTTGAGGGTGTCACTTACAATGACACTCAGGTCCCTTGACTCTGCTATAGTGCTCAGTTTAACCACTCCCATCCAGTGCAGTACTCTGTTCTTTCTGTTATTCCCTAGATGCATAACCTTGCATTTGTTGGCATTGAATTTCAACTGCCATACCTTAGACTACCTCTCTAACCTTTGTAAATCTCTCTGCATCTCCCAGATCTCTTTGTCTCTATCTGCCCTACCACAAAGCTTTGTGACATCTGTTAAGAGACACAACTTGCCCTGGATTCCATCTCCAGTCTCACTGATGAACATATTGAAGTGGACAAGACTCAGGACAGATCCCTGCAGCACCCCACTCATGACCTTCCTCTCTTCTGGTTTGATGCCATTTACCATTCATTCTCCTCTGCTGTCTGTTCATTAGCCAGTTTCCTACCCATCTAACTATGTGCCTTGCCGTACTCAGGTCCTCCGTCTTTTCATCAGTTTTCTGTATGGCACTGAGTTGAAAGTCTTGCTGAAATCCAGGCAGAGTAAATCCACAATGTGGCCATGTCTACTACCTTTTTACCCAGGCAAAGAAAACGATTAGCTTGGTTTGGTAAGACCTCTCTTCCACCAACCCATGTTGTTTACTGTCTTGTAGACCATTAATCTTTATGTAGTCCACAAGGTCCTCTTTGATCAGTGACTCCATCAGTTTACCCACCACAAAGGTAAGGCTGACAGGTCTGTAATTCTATGGTTGCTACTTATCCCACCTGTGTAATGGAACTAAGTCTGCTACCCTCTAGTCTTTTGGAACTACCCCTGTCTGAATTGAGCAACTGTATAGCCCTTCTAGGGGTTCAGACATTTCTGCAGCCAATTCCTTGAGCACCCTTGGGTACATCCTATCTAGCCGTAGAGCTTTATCTACCATTAGAGACCCTGCTGGACCCTTTCGCTGCTGAATACTGGCTGCTTCATTTCAGGAATGCTCTTGACAGCCACCTTGATGCCACGTTTAAGCCCGGGCACACTGTCAACCCTTGTGAAGATAGAGCAGAAGTAATCATTAAGGAGGGCTGCTTTTTGTTTAGCTTCCTCTTGTAGCCTCCTCCTTGTAGCTTAACAATACCCCACATTTTTCCTATCCCTGACTTCCTCTGCAATACGCGGCTCCGTGTCTGCCCTTGCCTCCCTGACATGTCCTTTTTGTTCCCCAGTGTTTATTTGGTACTCTTCCCATTCCACATTCCCTGTTTTTCCTTGTACCTGGTGAAAGCCTTTTCCTGGCCCTCACTGCTTTTCTGACCCTTTCCAAGAACCATATCAGTGTCTTGCAGGGGTGTGTGAGTAACAAATAGTATTTCCTAAATGACATAAATAGTGTACTATTAATTATTCAGATCCAAATAATGAATACTGGCACTATTTACCCCCTGCCTATTTGGAAAATACTTAATAAAAAGAAAAAGAAACTGCCCACTACCCTCCTCCACAGCCCAGATCTTTAAATGCAATGCACTCCATCTGCCCACCTTCTGTTAGTAACCCTATTCCACCCTCCTCCTCCTCCTCCCAGCACCCACAATTTGATATTCTAGCTAGGAAAAACTCCCACGATAGGACATCAGCACAACCTGCCTGCCTCCATAGCCAGATGCTATCTAAGTGCTCATTTGCACTTAAAGAAAACAAATTCCTCTCTCCCTCAGCAGGCAGCCCCTTCACCCCACACTCAGTTCTTTCTATACTATTACTTTTGCCAAAATGCAACTGGCACAAACCCGCACTCATCCATGGCCAGCTGCCTGCTTCAGAATGAAAGTGCTTCCGCACTTGTTCATTCAGAGCCTGCATAGTGAAATGATCAGTTGATCATTTCCTGGTACAGAGCGAGCACATGCTGGAGCATTTTCATTCTGTGACAGGTGGCTGGCCAGGGGGGAAGGTGGGTTTGTGCTGCTTGCCTTCTTGATATAAAGATGCATTAAAGGACTGGGTATGAGGGGGGTTCAAGGGTCCTGCCAGCTGGGCAGGGGATTCATTTTCTTTCAGCACAAATGAGTGCTTAGCTGGAGACCGACCACTGAAGCAGGTGGGGTTTGTCAGTTGCCCATCATGGGAGTTTTTCCTAGTTTAAATATCACGTTGTGGGTGCTGGGGTGGAGAGGAGTGGGATTGAGTTTTCTAAAAGAGGGTGGGGAAATGGTGGACTTGGATTTAGGCATTTGGGCTTGGGAGGAGGGGGACTGTTTATTTTTCTTTAGTTTTTTTTCTAGTTCTATCCCTCTAATACCCGAGTACAAATATACATACCAAATATTTGTGGCCGAAATATTTGAGGTAAGATATTTTCACACCCCTACTCTCTTGTACCCATTTCATTTTGTAACAATTCTCATGCATGACTTTGTTGCCTCAAGAATGATCCCCTTAATTGCCCCCTCTTTCCTCTACATTTCCAATGCTGTCCACCCTGGTCATTTTGTCTCAGACCAACTCCCTCATCTGATTGAAGTCTGCTCTTCTGAAATCTAGGACTTCAGTTTTTGATAGGGACATTCTTGCCACGAGGACCAGCCTGAATCAAATGCAGTTATGGTTGCTGGAGCCCAGGGGCACCGCTACCCTCACTCCACTCACCTGTGGACTTACCCTCACTGGTACATGCTTTTGTGACCTCATGGTTGGATTATGCAATCCTCCATAAATTGGAGTCAGTGGAGGTACACTACGGCACCTGCAGTTGTTGCAGAACGCAGCTGCTAGGTTGTTGACTGGCCTTACAAGGTCCAGTCATATTTCCCCAGCACTGCTGGAACTGCATTGGCTGCCAGTTAAGTGGCATATCTCCTGTAAAGTTGAGTTAACTTAAAAGGCCATACACAGACAGGGCCTGGGTTACTTGTGTGATCCCCTGCACCCTTACATGCCTATGCTCCCCCTCCATGCCACTGAGGACAGTCTCCTGTTTGACCACAGGGCTAGGTTTAAAACTTCAGGAGACCAGTCATATGTGGTTGTAGACCAGGTTCTTTAGAATTTGCTCCCAAGTGCACTGAGGGAGGTTACTTCAGAGGAGGTCTTTAAAAGAGATCTCAAAACATATTCATTTGCACAGGCATATGAGGAGTGAGTGTTTCTATTGAGTCTGTGGATAAATATCTGAGATATTACTTATGCAGCACATTTCAGCTGGTTGTTGGAAATTTTATAATGAGATACTATTTATTTAGCATTGTATTTATTTTATGATTTGTTACTGTTTATATTGTTGTACTGATGCTTGTGCCCTGAGCTTCTGGGGAAGGGCACCATAAACAAGTTAAATCTACTACTGCCGACCGGCCCAGTGGTGCTGAGGGTTGAGGTGCTGGATGCCACACCTCGCGCCATGCCGGCAACCCGGGTTCAGGAATGAGCCCAGGCTGCTGGGGGTTGGTGGTGGGAAAGGGATTGAGTGTCCGGTGGACTGCTCTCTCTTCCCGGGGAGGGTGGGGAGAAGTGACCGCTCCTGGAGTGACCTCTGGTGGAAATCAGGGGCACCCAGCGTGGCGACGCAGCAGACATAGGGGCGGAGTTGCGGCATGATGTTGCCTTGAGAAGCCGCACTCCAAACGGAAAGAGGAAGGAAAAACAATGGAAAAAAAAACCCTCTGGCACCCGGTGAGATGATGGCGGTCCTGGTGGAGTGCCCACATCCCTCCGCCGGCCCAGCGCACCCAGGTTTCTCCACAGAGCCAACCCAGTGACAAAGGTATGTCCTTCACACTTAGCCACAAAGAGCCACCAAAGGAGGGTGGACCCAGCCCCGAACATGATCCAGGGGTTGGACTAGCTGATGTCTTCTGGGGGGGAGAACCAGGGGAATGCGGGGGTTCAGGCCGGGAGTAAAGGCACATCCGAGAGGACACTCCTGATGGATGCCTGGGAGTTTCAGAGGAGATAAAGAAAGTTTAAAAAAAAGTCTACTGCTGCCATCAAGTCCACACATGGAGGGTGGCGCTCACGATAAAGACTGCACTAGAAAAATAAGAACATTGGGCACTCACCACTGCATTCATAATGGCCACTCCGACTCAAAAATTTGTGAAAAATACATATTTACCTTTATAAAAATGCCATAACACATAAGAGAAAAAACAGTCAGTGCCTGACACGTTTCAGATATAAAATCCTTTTTCAAAGTCCAGCACACATCTGAAAACAGGATGTTGATATAAGGCACCAAATAATGACATCATCAGTGGGTGTCACGTGGAGAAAGATAACAAGTTAAAAACACAGGTTTCAATATACAAAACTGAATACCTGGCAACAATAGCATATATATGTATGTATGTGTGTATATAAATGTGTGTGTGTTATAGATAACCCACTCTAAGGCCCGCAGTCACGCTCTGATATACACACACCTTGGTGTGCATTATTACGCACAAGGCTGCAGGCCAAGTGCATCAACCACCCAAGGCGTATGTATATCAAAACGCAACTGCACACCCTAGAGTGGGTTATCTGTTTTATAAAATGCCAAAATTGTTTTGGATGTGGTGAAAGTACAGGTGTGCAGTTGCGCTCTGATATACACAGAGTCATGTGATGTGTTTCAACCAATCAGCAGACATGATTTTTCCTACCCTTTTTATATATATATAAAAAAAATATATATATATATAACCCCCAGGGGGCACTATCCCAAGGGCTACTACCCCTGCCTGCTTCACCACTAGCAGGTGGAGGAGCCTGGATCCAATGGCGGGTGCCTCCACCCAGAGGTCGGGGTTGGAACTGTTAAACACGACTTGGTCACAGCCCTCTGGGTCACTGCAACCCCTCTTTCCTTCCGCTAGCGGCCCACGAACACTTCTCACCCAATGGTTACAACTTACGCTTACCCCCAAAGTGGAATGACCAACTTGGTGCCGAGGATCCCCTGTAAAATAAGATACAGTGACACAATAACCCATGCACAAGAGGGGAGCACAAATATACAGTTCAGACAGTGTACTTTGCAAACAACAAATCTGATTTATTGAAGGGGAAGTAACAAAGGTGGGGGAAATCAGGTTGATTAGCTTAACACTCTACTATATCAGGGCACTGAGCACAGGCCAGACCTATAAGTCACTGTCTCTGGGTACCCAGGCAATAAGAGGCTAGCCTATCCGGTGCAGCTGGTTGGGGCCCTGATGGAGAAGCAAGTATTCAGGACCCAAATTGGTTAATCAGAGCCAGCAGGCTCAGTTCATGCAGCCAGTGGAGCGACCAGACAGATCTTGCCCTTGCTATAAACATCTAACAGGGAGCTACCCTGATTTAGTACTCACGACTCCTGCAGACAGATCCCACTCACACCACTTGCAGGACATAGCTTGTGATCCAAACACTTCTCCACACATTTATATGTAGAACAGAAAGGTACCATACCAGGCAGCTGCTTTAGACTCCTGATGACTTTCACTGCACAAACCGGGTGACGCAACGCAGCTTCACTTGTCCTGACAGACCAAGTGTGATTGAAGCTGATTCTCCAGTCCTCTACAGGGTGAGCCTTGTAGGTAGCTGTAATTGTACAGCCACCACGGATCTTGTCCACTCCTTACGGCGATTCTGCCACCTGACTTCTTGGCCTGCAGACGTACTTCCCACGCAAAGACTTGTCCAGCGCAGGAGCCAGAGCTTCTTCTACCTTTATAATCACCAACGACTCTGCCCCTTGGCAGTTTGTGCAAAGAATCATAGTTCAGGCACCACCCGATCCCACTGGAGGACTGCATATGCCAGTCACTCAATACTGCCCTCATTGGTGCAAAAAGGCGCCATAGTTCAGAACATCACTTCCCAGAATTACTGGCTGTATCCCCTATGGCCAGCCAGCTCCAAAGAGAGTCCTGATTCTGGTTGGTCACTCAATACTCCATTTTAGGCCCTCCCCTTTCCGATTGGATCCAAGAGGCAGTTCTGATCCAAAATGGAGGGGCAGAATACACAAAGACCCAGCTGCAAGGGAAACAGGTTAAATAAACAACAATTTGTCTGCCACGCTACTTTCGTTCCAGAAAACAGTTACATCCTTCAATAATGCTCCCTCTGCTCACTTAGTGAAGGCAGAAATGGAGCGATTCAAACAGCAACTCAAGTGGGATTCAAGCAGTAAACCCACAGCCCCCCCTTGCAAACTAACAAAGCCTGCAGTCAGGCAGCTCTTAAAGAGACAGTACCAGAGGCTCTAAAAGCACTCACAGCACCCACATTAAAACGGCATTATGCTGAACGCTAGTTAGGCAGGGAGCTTTAGGCAAGCTCTGGGAAGGCTTTTAGGAACCCCCATTTGTAGGGGGGGTTACATATATTTATAAAATGGGTCGGGAGTTCTCAGTGTCCTGATTGGTTGAGAGGTACCTGTGGTTGTATCGTTATCAGGGTATATTGTGCCAACAGGCACCTCTTCAGCTAGTCAGAACACTTTACAATGGAAATCACTGTGCCAACCTCCAGATTTTTCAAATACAGTGACATGCCTGACCAAGCTTCATAAGTCACCCCCCCTGCCCCCCCAATACACACAATCAACTACACATCATTACCAGCCACTAACACAGGAACTGCTACCCTTAACAAAAACAAAGTGTGTACGATCCTCCACTCTCAGCAAAAAAGTTTAGAAATCCATCACGATCAAAGCAGCATCGTGCATGCCGCCAGAAAGCGGCATTCAAGTCTCAATGTGAGACCCGCTCCAGTATTAGATTTTTGAAATATAAGGTATGCAGGGATGCAAAATTTAACAGAAAGCTTTTGCTTTTTTTAAAAAACTGTCCTAGCTAGCTGGCTGTCAAAACAATGGGATTGGCTCGGCAAAACGCTGGGAAAGAAAGCATTATGTACGGAGCACCTGCATGCAGGCATGCTGCACTTCTAGCTACATCCTTTTTTCTTGATTCAAGAATTAAACCATGCTGTTGTGCAGCAACATAAGTTAAAATGTGTAGCTCTTCAAAACAGAGTGATAGGGATTATTCAGACAGCAGCACTGAGTTCAGAAAAACGGCAGTTAAGGAAAGCACTAACTATGGCAGCCAAAATGGGACACGCTCGCTCCCATGCCATGTCACTGAACCTGGCTGCTCAATGGTCACTAAAAACAGTGGAAAAGTAAGATACGCACAAAAAAAAAACTAAAATAGGGATATTATGCAAAATTGTATGTGTGTGTGGGGGGAGGGGGAACACACTCACTCCTGCTCAAAATGTCACTAAAAGTCTGAATAAAAAAAAAACAGCACAGAACAACAGCCAACATAATAAATAATAAATAAAATAAAAAAATCATATTGTGTAGGGTTTAGCGTGTTTGTGTGGGGTGGGGGTGAGGGGGGATACAGGCGGACACCACTGTCCATTACTGACTTCTAATTAAACATCTGCATTGCAATATAATGACAATGACTACTTTTTCTCTGTTGATATCATATTTTTCCTCTTTTTATTTACAGTTTTTACAGTTTTATGTGCTTTTTTTAATTAACTTTTTTACTGGGTGACACATTTTATAAGCTGAATAAGACACTCCGAGGTGTGGTTTATGGCCTGATAAGGGCACTTCCCAGGTGCTAAAGGCACTCGACACAAGCACCTTGAGCCTCATTACGCACCTGGGGTGTGCTCTTATCAGGCCATAAACCACACCTTGTCATGTCTTATTCCTTTCATATTTTATAGTGCATTAGAGTTGAGTAGGCAGTTTAATGTTAAACCCCAAATTCTGCACCTTAATAACTTTGCAACCGTTCAACAGATTTGCATGAAAGTGGTATGCGCTATCCCATTGGGAAAGATCTCAACATGCCAATTTTCGTTTCGATCAGATATGAGGATTTTGCTCTGCGCATAGTGAAAAAAGTGTGTTTTTCTCTATTTTTTTGCCCATTTTTCCTGATCGCACTGCATGCGCACCATTTGGCATTTGGCCTGACATTGTCAGGGTAGCAAGAGTATGGCCCGAAGAACAAGCCAGCATTGGTTTGGTGAAAAAATATTAATTTGTTCCAAAGTTATTCAATTCTGAAATTTCGGGTTCTAAGCATGCTCAGTTCAGTCTTTTGGATAGCTGCACAGCTGCAAACAAGGATTTGGCCTCACGAATCAAGATTTTGACAGCTCATGAATGAGGATCCCTGTTCATATGAAAAATCCCCTGCTCGCGAGCCGCCATCTGATTTTCAATTTTCTTCAAAAACAAAATGTTGTAACTTGAAACAGGGATGTCTTGTGTAGAAACTGAAGTATAGGTTTTGTTCAGGTAGATGCCCTCTACAAACCCATGGCTTTGGTTATGTTTAGTTTAGTAAAAACAAATGGCCATTTTTAAGTTTGAAAATCCTTGTTCGTGGCTTGTTTCCAATCACTGTTCATGAGGTGTCAAAATCCTCATTCGCAAGCCGATCCCCGTTCGTAAGCTGTCAAAATCCCCGTTCGTGGGATGACAACCAGATGGCCCTATCTCACAAACAGGGATCGGCTCATGAACGGGGATTTTGACACCTCACAAACGGACATTCGGCTCACAAATGGGGATTTTGACAGTTCACGAACAAGGATTATAAAAAAAAGTCCTTATTCGTGAGCTGTCAAAATCCTTGTTCATGAGAAATCCTTGTTCATGAGCTGTCAGAATCCTTGTTCATGAGATGACAACTAGATGGCCAAATCTCACGAACAAGGATTTCTCACGAAAGGAGATTTTGACACCTCACGAACTGGGATTCAGTTCGCGAACAGGGATTTTGACCACTCACGAACAAGGATTATAAAAAAAAAAAATCCTTACTCATGAGCTATCAAAATCCTCGTTCATGAGCTGTCAGAATCCCCGTTTGTGAGCCAATCCCCATTCATGAGCTGTCAAAATCCCGTTCGTGAGATGACGACTAGATGGCCCTATCTCACAAACATGGATTGGCTCGTGAATGGGGATTTTGGCACCTCACGAATGGGGATTTGGCTCGCAAACAGGAATTTTGATAGCTCATCAACAAGGATTTTAAAAACTTTGCCAGTTCACTGCTAAGAAATGATTAGGACTTTTGGCTTGAAATGTGTAGGGTACAAAGGGGGTGTCCCACAGATGTGACCTATGCTGCTTTGGTGTGAAGATTTGCATCTGTTCCATAGTTATGCCATTCCAAAGTTAAGAAATTTCCCATAGGATAACATTGTGGTGAACACAGCACCTTTTGATGCCTATGTCTCGAAAACTCTTCAAGATACAGAGTTTTTACTAAACGCAGCTTAGTACAAGCACATGTACAGGTTACCAGTCCATAATTATAATTGCAGTGGAATGTTTTCCAAGGTTGCTACGGTTACTGAGATATTGCACCATTTGCAGCACAGGAGTTACTTGAAATGTGTCTAGGCCTGCACTACATCTCTATAATTATAGGTAGGTGGGAGCACAGAGCCCCCACGTATGGATAACATTATGCAGTAATGGGACTGCTGGGCCATCCCCTGGAGGGGCCCTGTTCTCCCACATGGAGATAACAGCTCATTACAATGTCTGTGCACTTATGGATAGATGGGCCCTGCGCTCCTAAACTCTGATACCATGGGAGCGCAGAGTGCTCCCAAAACTATATAAGGGTAAGATTACACTTTCTCAAAAAGTAAGGAAATTCATTGCAAAACAATTTGTTAATGCATCAGATAGGGTTGAAGTGACAAAAGCAGAGAAATGAGGCATTAGGGTTGAGACCCTAACCCCCCACACTACCACCCCACCCCCATCCTCCACAGACCAACAGGTCATGGGGTGTGCCTTGGGGTCATCAGGCCTCACCCAATTCTCTAATATTCCACCATGTCAGCTTTCTTGCACATGGAATGGGGTAAGAGTTATGTTACTTTTATCACTTCAATCCTAACTGATGCATTAACAAATATATATATATATATTATGGTAGCACGGTAGTGCTACCATAGTTAGGGTTGAGGAGCCATTTACATGTTAAACCTAAAATTTTGCACCTTAATAACTTTGCAACTGTTCTATGGATTTGCCTGAAATTTGGAATGCATGATCAAGATCCATATGCCTTGGGATCTGCCAAGTTTTGTACTGGTCGGATTTATGGCTGCAGAGTTATTAAGTGTGAGTCTGCACACTACGCGTTCACGCTTTTTGGAATTCTATGAGTCGTCTCACAAAGGTCGCGACGGTTTACTTGCGACCGGTCCGAAATCTTCAGGGAATGTGCGGCCAGGGTTCTCGATGTGCCTTTTGAAGATTTCATGAAAAAATATTAAATGGTTCAAAAGTTATTCAAAAAACAAGTTCCCATTATAAGTCGATGGGAAAAGTTAACAAAAGTTCAACAGTGTCGCAAATGCAGTTTTTACTTTCGCAATGGCCCTTTTACTGTCATAAATCTGCCATTTTGTTTTCAGTTGGTGATCAAAAAAATGCTTGGCATTTAAATTTGGGACCCTCTAGCAACCTAATTATTTTCGTATTCACCTAGTCGGACCCTGAGGATGCTAAACATTTCTTTATTTTGGGTTAAATACTCCAGAAATATGTTTTTCAAATTTCTGGAAAAAGTACTTTGGCAAAGTACTTTCACACTTGCGACACTGTCGAATGAATTTGTGAAAGTTTTCGCAAAGTTCAACAGTACTTTTCTAGGCTGTGGGGAAAATGACAGCAATTCTTTGGCGCCCTGCTGCAAAAGAACAGTTTGGTGTTTTGGCCTGAACTTTGAAGAGAACACAGCTGACATCTCACAGATGTGCCTTGCAGTGTTTTGTTGAAAAAATATTACACAGCAGCAAAGTTACAGCACTCCAAAGTTGACACTTTTTCCTATAGGATAACATTACGGCATCCGCTGCATTACAGGACTCCTTTGGCACCCTGCTGCAAAATAACGGTTTGGTCTTATGGACTGAAATTTGGAAGGAAGAAAGCCAACATCCCACAGATGTGCCTTTCACTGGTTTAGTGAAAAAATATTACAGGGAGCCAAAGTTATGGCACTCCGAACTTCTCTTTTTTTCCCATAGGATAACATTACGGCGTTCGCCGCGCCTTTCAGGGCCCATATCTCGAAAACGGTGCAAGATATTGACTTTTCATTGGAAAAATGTTTAGGAGCTAAGTGCAAAACTAGCCAGGAAAGTCATAAATCATATGACTTTTAAATTTTTTTTCTAAGTCGTACAGTTCCTGAGATATAAGCAATTTAGTATTCCAACTCCTCATTTTCTGCTCCGAGACCCATTATTATGCATACATTCTTTGTACTCACTGTCTTTCTCTATGAAGCTTTTGAGGAAAATCAGCTTGTGCACTTACATTACTGTTACCGTTACCATTTCCGCTTGCGGTTCCATACCCGGTTCACTTACCGTTCAAGTCTACGCCATCATGTGCGTTATCCTTTGCGTTTTCATTTGCACTTGTGTTTCTGTTATTTTTACCATTTGTGTCTACAGTACTGTTTCTCTTTCTGTTTCACTTTGTGTCACCATGCGCATTACCACTTGCGTTTGTGGGCACAATATTACTATGTGACAAGACGTCACGTGATGGGAGCATAGGGCCAAAGCGCCTGCGACCCCGCTAATTACATTACGTGGCGGAGCGTAGCCCTTCCGCCACCACATTACATTCAGTATTTCTAATATCATTCTCAAAAAGAAGGGAATTAGAGGCAAAAACTCTGTTTAATGCATTAGTTAGGGTTGTTCCACAGCAACAAAGCGAGGAAATTCAGTGTTAGGGTTGAAAGCCCCCTAGGACCCCTCCACCCACACCCTCAACCAGCATCGGGGTGCACATTGGGGTTGTCGATCCTAACTCTAACCCCATTCTCCTATACCTCTGCTTCTTCACACATCTGTTGGGGTGAGAGTTAAGACTGACAACCCTAATGTGCACCCGATGCCAGTTGGGGGTGTGGGGGGGGGTCCTAGGGGCATCTAACCCAATACACCGAATTTCCTCACTTTTGTCACTGTGGAACAACCTAACTAATGCATTAAACAGAGTTTTTTGCCTCTAATATATATATATATATATATATATATATATATATATATATATATATAGGATACACGATGGATAGGGTCTGATATGCAAAATATTCTCACTCCTGCAGAGTGAGCTATGGATACTCACAAGTGCCAAAGGCCTGAGTGAGAGTATCCATAGCTCACTCTGCAGGACTGAGAATATTTTGCATTTCACACGATCTGCACATCACGTGTGTGATTTATACAATAGGGGTGGGAGCTCCTTCCATATTTGTTTTGTAGGTTATATTTGCATTGTGTATCTTTAAAGTGTGGTGAATGAGGTTTTATGAATGGTGTGTGAACTCTGGTTGTGATTGGTAGCTGTCTTTTTGTGTGTCTTTTTTGGTTGTTGAGTGGTTTGTAGTAGTTTTTTATTGGTTGGTTTTTGTTTAGGGTGGGACTTCATTGGTGGAAGTGATGCAGGGATGAATCGGGAATAGTGGTATGGTGGTGAATGTTCAGTATATTTTCACATGTTTTTATTTCTTTTGGGGTGCAGGATTTATTATATGTACAATGATTGTGCTTGGTGTACTTTTTCACAGTTTATTTTATGTCCGCTTCGGTTATATTCACCGAGGCCTGTTAACAAAAACTTTTCTTTCCAGAAGCAACTTTTACTTATTGCCTGTAAGTGTTATACTTTTGTTGCGAAGAAACTTTTTTTATTAACAGAAAAGCATGTGCTTCTTAGCATGATATGAGATAGCACTGCATTTTAAATAAATACATTTTGCTGGCTGCATCGGTGCATCTTCCGTTTTGTCCTGCTTGGGTAATTAGAGTCCGAGTCAGAAGATATTACACGTTGCCATTTTCCCGGGACTTGCTGATACTGGTGACGGAGATGGTCAGTACCTGGAGTCAAAGAAATGTACTTCAGCTGACGGCGGTATATTTTACTTGTATGATATTAAATGTCACATGTGAGGTATTGATTATGGGGTTTTGGAAGCAAGCAGGCATGATTTCAAGGTATTTAGTTGTTAGTTCAGTTTTTGGAGGATCTGCAGGTGCCATTTTTGAAGTACTTGGTTTGCACTCTGGTTCATTGCTTAGGATTTTTGATACTGTATCTTCTTTTGTTTTGCTTCATTGATCTTGTAGTGGGCATTGATGAATTCAACTTTTTTGTGGCCGGATATTTGCATATCCATGGGGGCAACGCTGGAATCAGTTAATTTTTGAATTAGATATTTTCGAATTGAGTGATTTGTGAGTTGACGATCACTCTGAAGTCCAGCCTGGTCAATCACAGTTTTAACTATGCTGGCTATGATATTAATGCCCAGCACTTGATTTTTGAACCAGGTACTGGCTTGTCCTTTTATTAGATAATTAATTGCCAAAAATAATGGTGACTCGGGGTGATTGTATTTATGTGGTCTTTTGTCCTTGTAAATTAAGTAATTGTGGACTGGACATCATTTGGGGACTCTTGACTGGTAGGTTCTTGGTTTTATGGTGCGTATATCTTTGGGATTAGTCCCACAGCGTATTTTTGTTTGCCTTTCTTAGCAGAGCTCCAGGCATTGTGTGTTGTCAGTGTCGGTTTTTAAACAGACGTCTCTCTATTTGAGGCTTCAAGTCTCAGTATTGGTTCTTACTCCAAAATACATGTTTACAATTACCCACATAGTATAAATTAGGGAATGTGGGTTTCTGGGTCCTAGGCAATTTAAATCATACAGTTTTTCTAACATGGCATCTGTTACATCGTCTGCCGCTCTGGGTTTGTTTCCTAAACCCATTTGTTTAAAATGTTTTTGTTTTGATATAATGACTTGCCTGGTGCATTTGAATTTGAAAGATGTTGAAAGAGATTCAGCACAGCCGTGCTCACGGAGGTGTCTTCCTATACTTTGAAGTCTAGATCTTAGTGTTATAGGCTCATATTCAGAGCCTTCTTTTTTTACAGCTGTAATAAAGTAGTGAAAGAGCAAGCTGTCAAGTTCTTCAGGCTGAATATCTTTTATGGCTGTTTTTAGCTCTAGGTCATCCAATAGAAACTTTAGTAGGTGGTTAACATCAGCGTCAGTCTTGCATCTTGTATTATCATTTCTGGAGCTCACAATGTATTTTTGAATGTATTCAGGATATCAGAAATATTTATTTTTAGCAGGTCTGCTGTATTCATATGTTTTGGGAATTGAAAATGTGTCTTCTGTGATGCTTGGGTCCAGTAAGGGCTCGTTGCATTTTTCAAATTGGGTGCACAGGTCAATTATTTCTTCTTGTGGGTCTGCAGATTTGGCACTTTGCTGTAGAGTGAGCTTGCTAATTCAGCTTCAGGTTTCTGATGAAGCCATGGTGTTTCTGCTTGGCAGGTATGAAAGCATTGCTGAAAGCTGCTTTTAAAAGGTTTTCTTTTTTTATAGGTTGGACAGCACAGAAGAGAGTTTTAGTGGAGTTTCTTCTCAGTTTGTGCAGATATACACGAGGAAGAGTGGGGGTTTTATTGTTAGCTGGATGGTTTTCAGGTGAGTGTATTTTTATATGCAAATGTGTATACTGACTAAGATGTTATTTAATTTAGGGAAGGGGAGTCTGAGTAGATGCTGTTTATAGTGCAGGTGGTAGTGAAGAGTACATCAGCAGGGTATGTATAAACGGCAGATATTTTAACTCTGCTGACGTCAGCTTCAGATATCTCACTCCAGTGGAAATAACATGTTTTATTATAACTGTGGAGCCCCCATCCCATTGTGTGTATGTGTGTGTGTATATATAGGGGATACATGATGGGCATGAGTGTGATATGGCAAATATTGTCACTCCTGCAGAGTGAGCGCTGGATATCTCACGAGTGCCAAAGGCACGAGTAAGATATCCAAGCTCACGATGCAGGAGTGACAATATTTGCCATAGCACACGATCTGCCCATCATGTATTCGATATATACAATAGGGCCAAGAGTTTCAGAAGTTTTGTTATGCTGTCTTGTGTTCTGTTGCTGTTTATGTGTTTGCTCATTCTGTGTTTGAGCTTTTCTGAATGGGATGGCAGTGTTACAAACTCTAAGAGACACATGAGTGTGATTTGCAATGCTAAATGAGTTAGTTTTAGATAGGAGTGAGAAACATACTTTTGTGAAGCTGCATTGTTTAGCAGTCTGGCTGCAGTGAAGTTAAAAGCATCACAGTAATTGTAATGAGCTGAGAGGCAGAGTGTCAGAACAACTGATACTGTTTTCAGTGGTAATTAAGTTAGCTGCAGACAGAGTGCAGAGTGTTCTGTGAAATTGTGCTCTTTAGGATTCTGGCTGCAGTGAATTTAAGATTGTCACAGTAATTGTAATGGGTGAGAATCAGAGTTTGAGGAACAAGTGAGAGTGTGTTTCAGTGGTAGCTGAGTTGGCTGCAGGCAGTAGTTTAGACTATTCTGTGAAGCTATGCTGTTTGGAATTCTGGCTGCATCAAGGTGAGAGCATCACAGTAATGAGCTGGAAGTTGGGGGGGTAGGTGTGTTTTGTAATGCTCACTGAGTTAGCTGTAGGCAGCAGTGAGACCTCTCGGGTAGTTCTGCATTTGTGTCTATGGTAACAGCACAGGTGTTTCTTGCATGCTGAGGGGAAAGCTGCCTAGGGTGATGATAGCAGTGACCTTCTGTGACCTGTGTGTAAATGACTGATACCGTCACAGTAGAGCAGGGGGTTAAAATATCACACTGCAGTGGATGATACGCTGTTTTATCTCACTCATTTGCCACTCACCCCTATTGTGTGTATATATATATATATATATATAATTTTTTTCCTTGGCAGCACTTACCTCATCCCATGAGTAAATAAGTGGAGATTGGTACAGTATAGGAGAATGGGGTGGGCATTAGGGCTGACAACCCCAAGGCACACCCCTCACACCTCTTGCTGTGTGCAGGGTAGGGGTGGGGTGTTAGGGTTGGAAACCCTAACACTACATTTCTGAACTTTTGTCGCTGGAACCCTAACTTATGCATTAACAATGTTTTTTGCCAAGAATTTCCTTACTTTTTGAGATAGTATAATCATAGCCTTATTTGCTTGTGCTCCTATCCATCCATAATTTTTGAGAGTTTGTAATTGTATTCTTATTTCCCTGTGGGAACACAGGGCCCTCCAGGCTCTGCACTCCCATCAGTCCATAATCGTATCCATATGTGCATGTGGGAGCACAGGGCCCTCTGGGTTCTGTGCTCCCATCCATCCATAATTGTTGAGATAGTGCGGTGGTAACCTTATGTGCCTGTGGGAGCTCAGGGCCCTCTGGGCCCTGCACTGTCATCCCATAGTGTGCAGCACCAAAAAACACCTCATATTGCAGTGTTATCCTATAGAAAACACAACAAAATGTTGACACCAAATTAATATATTTTCATGAAATGAGCAAAAGGCACATCAGTGACACAAGACCTTTATACCCTGAAAATGCCAGAGCAAAATTGAAAACTGTTTATTCACAGCATAGTGACAAAGAAATGACTGTCTAAACCTCACATTACAATGTTATCCTTTGGGAAACAAACCAAAATTTAAAGCTGCAGAACTCCACAGCAAAGTAATTTATTTTTACCAAACGAGCAAAAGGCACATCTGTGGGATAAGTCATTTGTACCCTGAAAATTTCAGACCAAAATCAATAACCATTTGTGAACTGTGGAGTGATAAAGAAACAGCTGTCTTAAAATTCCTTTTTTTGCACATTGCAGAAAAGAATCCTTGTTCCATGGTTCTTTTTCACAATTTGCATAAAAAGAAAATCCTTTTTCGCAAATTGCGAAAAAATTATCCTGTTTCACAGCTTTTTTTGCTGCGGTTTGTAATAAAGGATTCCTGCATGTTAAAAAAAAACACGTTTCTAAATGACTTATCAAAAAATAGCCCCAGAATCAGATTGTATGGATCCCAATTAGGTAAAGACAACTGTTGTTGTCTATTAATACCATGTATTTTTAAAGTTATTTAATTTTGTTCTCACCGCTAACTGAAAACAAGATGGCAGTGGCACAAAAAAGATTCCACACCTGCAGCAAAAGATTCTGTGTTTGCAAAAAAGAATTCCGCATTTGCGATAAAAAAAAATCATTTTTTGAGTGGAACATCTAACTTGTCCCATAGGAAGAAATGGGAAACTTTAAAATGTAGCTAGCCTAGTGTAAAAAAAAAATATATATATATATACTCTGTTTGACAATGCTCACTGAGCGGCTCCCCCCCCCCCTTCCTTTCCCTACTAATTCCTCCTCCCCTATCTCCCTCCCTTCTACTCCTACCAGCTCTCCCCTGACCATAAGTTTTGCACCTTTTGTTATCTTTTGCTTCATTGGAGATTGTATTCTATTGTAACAAAATTGTAATTGAACTGTAACTTTTTTGTTTGCAAGTACTGTGTCCCTTGTACTACTGTTCTGATGTCCTCTTTGTGACGAGGTACCTTTGTAAATGAGCCTCTGGCTCAAAGGTTTCTAAACTGATGTTTAACTAAATAAATAAAATAAATAAATAAAATGTAATAACTTTGAAATGGATTAATATTTTTTCACCATATCTTCAAAAGGCACACCTATGACTCATGACCTATGTACAGTAAACATTTCAGACCAAAAAGCCACACCATTTATGTGCAGCGGCATGACAAAGAATTTCACCAAAAACAGAAATGTTTACATTTTTTGACAATCCGTATTGCCTCATTCATACGTCTGACCGAAACGAAGCTTGCCACATCAGGAGATCCTTGGTCCCTTATGGCACATGTACAATTCCAGGCAAATCGCTTGAACAGTTGTGAAATTATTAAAGTGCAATATTTTGAGTTTAACACAGAAGTGAAGGTTGAACTCTAACTGTATGGGCACAACCGCGCCCCTATAATATATATTCATTGCAATAAACTACATTAATGCATCAGTTAGGACTGAGGATAAAGCAACAAAAGTTGGGAAATATGACATTAGGGTTTCCAACCCTAACACTCCACTGCCACCCTGCATGCACCAACAAGCGACAGAGGTGTGCCTTTGGGTCATAAGCCCTAACACTCATGATATTCCATAAGTAAATAAGCTTAGATGGCTACAGTATTGAAGAATGGGATGAGTGTTAGGGCTGATGACCCCAAGGCACACCCCCGACACCTGTTGATGTGTGCAAGGTGGGGGTGGGGTGTTAGAGTTGGAAACTCTAACGTCATATTTCCCTGCTTTTGTCACTTTATCCTCAACCTTAACTAATGCATTAACGTAATTTTTTGCAATGAATTTCCTTACTTTTTGAGATAGTGTAATTGTATATGTAGAGTGTCTTTGTGTATAGTTTTTGAGATAAAGTAATCGTATCCTTAATTGCCTGCGGGAGCACAGGACCCTTTGGTGCCTGTGTTCCCCATCCTTCCATAAATATATATATATATATATTGCTGTGGAAGGGCCTTGCATTTCCATTTATAGGACAACTGTGACCAAATTATCAGCATAGACATCTTATTACCCCAACTCATGTACCCATTACTGAACATTTTCGAATCCCTGCCAAAGCATAATTCAGCACAACTGCAACACCATTCCATGCCACAGGTGCAAAAAGACATTTTGAGCTCAATTTAAAAAATGACAGCTGTGACATACTGTACATTAGGTGGGGTAATAACAAGTCTTTGTTGAAAGGTTTGGGTCAAAATATTAAATATTTCCGAAGTTATGAGAGTGCATAGTGAAACTACAATGAATGATCATAACTCTGCCATTTTGACATATTTTGACACCATGGGCTGGATATTCAAAAGGGTTGCACCATGCGCAATAGGGTTGCGCCAACGCAAGTCCGAAAATGCGCTATTCTGCGATATTCAGCAGGAGGCAGTTAAGCTACCGAAAACATGCTGAGCAACAGCGCAATGATAATGAAGGCATGTGCAACCGAAGGGGGAGGAACTATGCATAAAGGGTGCAGTGCGATGTTCAAAGACTTGCGCAATGTGCAACAGTGGAGCAAGCAAAAGTTGCGCCATAGCGGAAATGAGCCAATATAAAAAGGAGCAAGGAAGAGGCGCAAGAATGCTACAGGGGAAGCCACATGAGGCAGGGGGAGAGACAGGCACAGGAAAGCAGCAAGAAAGAGGGCAGGCCAGGGAAACCACAGCACACAAGAGGGGCACAGAGAAGGTGTATGGTGACACACAAACAGAGGCCAGCACAGATAGGTGTACCCGGTGCAGTGGAGGTAGCATTCAGGACAGCAGGGGTAACAAACCAACAGCTGCTGAGGGGGGGACGCAAGCCAGGGACATGGCCAGTGCCACATTCAACATGGATGCTGTAATGAGGGGAGTGAGAAGGCATGCAGCAGGGGGACATGGCCGTGGAAGGGCCTGTCTGCGGTATGCCCCCAACAGGCAGTACCGAGCCTGCACCCCGCTTTGAGCTGTATACAGATATCGAGATTGTGCGCCAGTACCACCTGAACAGGGCAATACTGAGGCAGCTCTGTGAGCTGTGCAGTGATGTGATGCAGGCACCCATACGATGGAGTCATGCTCTGTCAGTGGAGACAAAGGTAACAGCCTGCATGTGCTTGCTCACCATGGCTATCTTCCAGAGACCAACAGAAGACACCACAGGCATAACACAGTCGGCCACATCACACATCCTCACCGCACTGTTGCCACATGCTGCGGAGTACATCCATTTCCCCAGCACTGCGGTGGAGCGCACAGCAAACATGCAGGAGTTCCAGAGGGTAGCATGTATGCCTGGCGTGCTAGGGGCGATAGACTGCACCCATGTGGCAATACACACACCACCTGGTGAGGAGTGGGCTGCCTACATGAACCGCAAGGGCTATTCCAGTGTCAACTGCCAAGTGGTGTACAATGCCAGTGGGCACATCATCAACGTGCCATGCACATTATTCATACATCTGGCACCAGTCAGCACTGTGCCACCGACTCGAGAGTGGGGACATCCCCACAGGTCATCTAGTGGGTGAGTATGCAAATAGAATTGACATGGGGGGTGTGGCCATAGGTGCCATGGGTGTGGCCCACAGGGCTTGGGGCTGTCTGAAGCTGAACACGACACTAACCTCCACTCTCTGCACACAGGTGAGAGTGGATACCCACTCGGTCCCTGGCTGCGTACACCCTACCGGCAGCCCATGACCTCATTGCAGCAACGCGACAATAAGGCACATGCCACCACATGCAATGTCATTGAGCAGGTGTTCAGGATGCTGAAGACACATTTCCGTTACCTGGACACATCTGGCGGTGCCCTACAGTATAGCCCCTCAAAGGCCTGTGGAATATTCCTGGCCTGTTGCATCCTGCACAACATGGACAAAGACTGTGGGATAGCCGTACAGGTCGAAGAGGGGGACAGCGATGGGGACAACGGTGACGCTGGTGACGATGGGGATAGGCAGCCCCCCCCTTGGCCGATGGGACCCCCCGACTGATCCAGCTGGCACAGCTGCACCGGAACACTATCACAGAGGAGCACTTCAGCCAACCCAGGTAAGTCATGGTGCCATGCACAACCACCAGTGGCTAGGGCACAACCCACAGACACGCATGGAAACACACCAGGCGTGCATGCTGGCAAGGGATGTGGCAGGGTACAGAAGCATACACATACAACCAGGGAGGGGTGAACATTAACATGCCACATGGACCGGACACACACACACACGCACACACAAAATGCACCAAACATGCACAAGGGGCAGGTGCAAAACCGAGCCGGAATGCCAACACTAGCAACACACATGTCCACAGGCCACCACGTCCACTGACTGTCCATGTGCATGTGTCAGATGCTGGGCACCATCGCATTTTGGTGTACAGTGCAATGTAGGCATCATCATGCACACGCACCTGTGGACAGCAGCCGGGAGGGTGTGCAGGTGGACCGTGTGTCTGTGTGCAGGGCCGGGGACCCACCCATGCTCTGTCCACCGAAACACACAATGCACACAGGGCAGCACCAGACAGTGCCCATGCTGGGAGACAGGTCAGTCTTGCCACACAGTGTCACGTCCGCCTCGGATGCATGGGCAGCCCCAACGAGACCCACCAGCACTGGCAGGCTGACCACGGGCCTCATGGGGTGGCACTGATGGTCCACCAGGGGTTCCACTGCACGAACGTGACCGTGCTGCACAGGGGTCTGCAGCACACTGAACATTCCTGCACCAGGAGTGCTCGGGATGCCCACAGCTGAACCTGGTATTGACAGGATGGGTGTCACACGATGCCGGGAACGGGGAGTGGATAGCGCACCGCATGGTGTGAGCGATGTATGGGCACCTGACTGTGTGCCCATTGTGGTCATGACAGCAATTAACAGCTGTGCAAGCCTGTCAATGGCAGCGGTCACATCCTCCCACAAATGGTCAATCCGTGACACGATCCTATCAGTGTCCCTGCTGCGACACTCCTCGGCCCACTCCAGAGCCACACACAGTGCCTCCACGGACTTTTCAAGCCGCATCTG
The DNA here is from genome assembly GCA_016271365.2 of Neoceratodus forsteri. Taxonomy (NCBI): domain Eukaryota; kingdom Metazoa; phylum Chordata; order Ceratodontiformes; family Ceratodontidae; genus Neoceratodus; species Neoceratodus forsteri. The sequence goes on from CM028130.1 coordinate 1,162,369,703, forward strand.
CTGCTGGACCAATGCCTGCAGTAGGTGGGTGTGCTGATCAAAGAGGTCGTCTGCCTCCTTGGCATCCTGTCCCTCAGGGTGTGCATGGGCCTGATGTTCAGCACCCCTTGAGGGTGGGTGCTGCACACCAGGACCAGGTATGGGCAAGTCCACAGGTGGTGCACAGACGCCACCGCTGAACCCTGAACCCCCAGTTCCGGAGGGCGACTGCTGCTGCTGCCCCTCCACCCGCTGTGCCCAAGGGATCAGTTGTGCCGCCGCTGTGACCACAACAGTCCCACTGTCCTGACCAGCCACCGGTGCTGCCCCACTGGTGCTGACAGGCACAGCCTGTGACTGTGCTGACATGCTGGCCCATACGGCGGCACCAGTCAAAGCCATGGGCGTGAGCTGACCTGCTGTGTGTCCATTCCGTGGCACACACGTGTCACTGCCCATGACAGTCGTGTCTCCATCAGTGGTGCAGATCTCTGCCCCAGCCACAGCCACAGCGTGCTGGCATCCTTGGATGCCAGAATGCTGAGACACAGGAAGGGCTTCCCCCACACCTGTCTTAATGACATCAGTGTGGACAGCCAGGTGGCCTCCCTGTTGCAATGCTAAACGTATACCTGTGGAGGTGGATGGTCCCTCCTCCAACTCCAGCTGACTGTCTTCAGTGGACAGGCCCACCACCGCTGACCCATGCAGACATGCAGGATCTGTAAGGGAAAGCAAAGTTGCGTTACTGCATGTGACCTACCCTGCCCCCTCCATAGACCGACCATGACTTACCATGCAGTGATGGGCCACCACCTGTCTGGAAGCCACCTCCCGGAACTCCCTCTATGGCACTGCGGTGCATGCTTGCAGCAAGCCTGTCCTCTGCTGGTGTGAGCTGAACCACCTCCAGCTGGCCCCCGCCTGTTGCAGCACGTGCCTCCCTGATGGCAGCCTCCTTCTCCTTCACCCTCCTCCTGTCAGTACTCATCTTCTTCTTACACTCCTGCACAGAGTGCTGGTGGCTGCCATGCAGGCTGACGGCACATGCCACCTCCTCCCATGCAGCAGCACATGCCGGAGGGGTGCCCTGCCGTCCATTGAGCAGTGGCTCCTGATCCAGATAGGTCTCGAAGAGTGCCTTGGTCTCAGCCTTTGTGAAATTGGGCCTCCTCTTCCACCCATCATCATTGTCCTCCTCACCCAGACCTTGCTCGGTCATTATTCAGCCTGTAAGGATGGCAGTGGTTACCTGTGACTGTGCAGTACAAAGCATGTCCCTGATTCCACAGTCCACACCCCTGCACAGAATGCAACTCACCAATAAACTGCAGTAACCGAATATGGCCACTGCAGAACATTGTCGCAGTTTTATAGTGCAATGTATGCAAATTAAGTGAGCAGCAACTTTAATTAGATGCAAATTGCGGTGCTGCACCATTGCATGGTTGATCAGATGATTAGCATATGACGGCTGAATATCGCACTTTTGCGCTTTGCGCAATTGTGTGAAGGTGCTGAGCCAATGGCGCAGTTCCGTGGCATGCGTAGTACACCTCACTGCACATGCCCAGGCTGCTGACACTGGCATCTGCCGCACTGATGATGTGCTGTGCGCGATAGTCAATGCAGGGCACGGCCACCATTGTGCCAGTGGCACTATAGCGAAGGTCACTATATGGCACTGTGACAATGGGCTTCCAGAGGCACAATGGCACAACTGCCTGATAGTCCACTGTGGTGCTGGCAAACAGGCAACCAATCATGCTATATGCATAGTCGTCCGATGGCACAGTGCGTGGCCTTGCGCCAGAGACCCTTGACCCTGTGCCTGACCTTTGCCCCCTTGGTGCCATGCATCAGACATGGGTGCAACTCTATCGTGCTGTTCAGTAACAGTGCAATAGGGAATGCCAGTGCTGTACCGTGCAGCATTTGCACGTGGGGTACCGAGCTGCAGAGCACCATGTTGCCTACTATAGCGGCTGAGATGGCACGCAGGAGAGCCCCACAATGGAGTGCCATTGAGTTGGCCAACCTTGTGGCTATTGTGCAGCCACACTATGGGCCTCTGTTTGGTGAGGAGGCACTGAACAGGGCCAGGACCCAGGTCTGGCAGGAGGTGGCCACTGACCTGGAGGTGGCCACTGGATGCAGGAGGACCTCGGAGCAGTGCAGGCACCACTATGGGGACCTCAGGAGGAGGGAGCTGGACCTACTAGCCCATCTGTGGTCACATGCCAGGAGGGGCATGGTGCCACGTCCAGGGTGGGGGATCCGTCTATGCACTTGTATTGTCCATATGGGTAACAGTGTTGTATGTGTCCAGCACATAGGGAGGGCTAGTCTAGGGTTGGCTGTGGCGGTGTTCACAGGGTGTGGGGTGGGTGGGTCTGGCTGGGTGGGTGGCACACACACTTGGGCAGGGGGACTTTGCTTCAGGATTGTACTGATGTTCTTCTCTCCTTGTTTCCCCCACAGGTGTGGATGAGTGGCACTAGATGAGGGAGGAGCACCGGAGGGAGGTGGACAGAGCGTCCAGGCAGGATGGGGACCGTCACCGCTGACCTGAACGGCCCAATGAGGGTGAGTGCCATAACTCCATGATTACTGTTGCATGCTGTGTAACAGGGTGGGCAGCGGGGCATGGCCACCATCCATGGACACCACTGCTATGCACGTGACTTGTAACAGCACTGTCCAGTGGCACTGCATGTCTGGGAGTGCATCAGTGGTGGTCCATGCATGCACTGGGCACATGGCTGTGTCACTGCCTTCACACCGCATAGCCACATTACTGTACACCCATGGTGGTGCTATGCAGGACATGGGTGGTGGGTGTGTGCAGTGGTCCACATGGCTGTGGCTGCCTGGGTGGGCAGGTCTTGTGGACACGGTCACTGAGGGTGGTTGCACACCATCACAGGGGCGTGGCACATGGCTGTATGCCATGCACTATGGGTGGGCTGCAGGGGGAGGACATTCACACGTAATGACTGCTCCCTCATCCTAAGTGGACAGTGACTTCAGGCCATTGAGAGGGGACTGCAGGAGCTGTTACAGGTGGTGAGGGTATCCCTGGAGATCCTCCAAAGGATGGACCAACATGGGTCAGGAGGCGGAGGACACATTGGTGCCACATAGCGGATGAGCAGGGCAGATGACAGGCCATCCATGCCCCTGAAAACACCTTCCTCCCTTGGACCCACCCTCACACCCCTTCTTCCCTCTCCTATATGTTCACCCCTGCCCCTTACCCACCCCCCACCTTGTTTATGTCCCTCCTCCCCATATGTACATAGTTCTGTAAATAGTTTTGTTTATCTGTTTCAATATAATTATTTTGGTATGAATACTGTGGTGGTCTCTGATTTGCAGCGGGCTATAGGTGCACAACTGCAGTGGTGTGCATTGCGTCTGGGGTGGTGCAGTCATAGGTTTGTGTGTATGTCCATGGGGAAGTGACTATGATGTGGGAGTAGCTATCAGTCGGTGTCTGTGGTGTGTGTGTGTTGTTCCCTGTGCAAAGGATGACTGTGTGCAGTTGTCCATGGTGCATGCTCTGTGTCCATGGTGCCCCTGTCAACCCGTCCATGGACTGTGCAGCTGACATCCTTGCATGTCTGTGACCTGCAAGGTTTGCTGCCTTGTCAGTGGTGGCTGTCCATGCAGGGCAGCCACTATGCCTGTCACAATGCTGAGTTGCCTCCTGTCACTGGTGTGGTGCATGTTTGCCTCAGGTGACACTGTGGCCTCCGAGGTTGTTGTCCCACCTCCATGCTGTGCCTTGTGTGTGTTAAAGGGGGTGTGCACCACTGTCTGTGACTTGTGCTCCAGGCATGTGCAGGTGGCGTATGGGTCCACAGTGCCTGTGCGGGGTGGCTGGCACTCCTGTGCCAGGGAGGACTGCAGGCTGTGTGTACATGGTTTCCATGAGCCCACACTGGGGGCTTGGTTGCCATACTACTGTGTCCCTGTGTTATTGTCCCCTTGGGTATGGGTGGGTGTTTGTTCCTGCACTGTGTTGCATCCAGTGTGGTGCATGTTTCCACACACCACTGCAGGTGTCTGTGCTGGCTGTTGTGGCCAGTGGTAGGTCGGGGTGTGTCACTGGACTACTGTGCAGGGTGCTGTATCACTTTTGGTGGTGTCAGGGGCACACCCTGTCCCATGTGGGATACCTCTTGTGCCAATGCATGGTCAGTCTCTCAGCTGTGTCTCAGAGGGATTGTGGGTGGTGGCATTGTGTCTGCCATTGTTGCATTGCCGTGTGATGCCACCCACTGCTGGGTGCTCATGGTGGAGCACCTTGTATGGTTCTGTGGTGCACAAGGTTGTAGTGTCACAGTGGGGGTAGTGGTATGCATGGGGTTTCCTGCTGTGGTGGTCACTGCTCATGGGGGCGTGTCTGGGGGTCACAGTGCAGGGTGTGCTGTGCACTGGGGGGGATGGTGTGGCACAGGGTGGTCCGCCCTCCTTGTGTGGCAGTCTCAGCTTGCCAGTGGGTGTGATGGGGCGCCTTGGCCTGGCTGTGGGTTGTTTGCTTGTCTCCATGGGCTGGTGGTTATTCCAGTCCTCCCCCAGTTGTGCTGTACTTGGGGTGTTAGGTCACGATTTCAGTTCTGCTGTGTGTTCCTGTGCCCATCTGTGGCATGGGTGGTGGGCCCCTACCTCCCTGGTTGTACAGTTACATTGCTCTGCAGCTGGGGGGCTCCCTGCTTGTGCTATGGCACCTCTGGGCTGCTCAGCTTGACATCCCTTGTTGCACCATAGCGCATCATATCTGCTCAGCTTCCCCACCCTAGTTGCACTATGGTGCAGGTTGTGCGATATTCAGACATTGGCTGTAGGCGCAATTTGGCTTGCTCCTGTTTTGAATATCACATCTGTTGCGCATGGGCACAATGGACTTGTGCTTGCTCCTGCTATTGCACACATTTTGGGTGCAGTTTGTATATCCAGCCCCACATTTTCAGCATAGCCTTCTTATGACACCACCTCATGAACAAATATGATTGCCATTACACAAATCCTGCTCAAAAGGTGAATTCACCAACCAACTGTGAAAACATCTTTCTGGCAGGAGTTGCATACTGACAGCTGCATTGTTCATGAGGTAGGGTCCACAAAAGTCTATGTTGAAAATTTGGGCTCAAAATGTCAAAACATGGCAATGTTATGCATTAAAGTTGAAACCCCCATAGAAATACATTGAACTGCATTTACCTTAGTTTCTCATATTGTAGTTGTCGGTTCCAGCAACAAGACGTGCCTTCAATCAGGAAAGTACATCTCAGACCTGGGACCTGTTCAGGTGAGTGAGGGTGTGTGGAAGTGTACTGGGGAGTGTGGGGTGGTGGGTGCTGAGTGGGAGGTATGGGTGGGGGGGCTGATTGGCGAAGAAACTTTTTTTTTTAAGCAGGAAAAAAACATCGAGGACCGTTTTTTGCAGGACTAAGGAGTGACAGATCAGGGATGGGGCTGCCACTAGACACCAGGGAAGGAAAGAAGATAATGGGAAGAGGGATTGGTGGGGAGGGTGCCATTAGATACCAGGGAAACAAATAATGGGACAGCGATCAGGAAGGGGGATACTTCATGTAACACTGTGGCATGACCCGTTCCCTTCTTAAACCCTCCTTAAATCTGAATGACTTTGCAAAACAGTACAGTACCCTTTTTTGTAAAAACTGACACACTTTTTATCTCTTCTTTTTCTTTATGCAACATTGCTTCTGCTGTCCACACCGCTCACTCTAAAGCCACTTGCATACATGGTGCTTGCATTTTTCTCACCATAGACATTTGCTCCTTCCCTGGCTCCATTTCAAAATAAAAAACATTACAGCAATAAAAACATTCTTAACTACTTTTAACTCACCAACACCGGCTCCTTAACACACAGATCTGACACCAGCAATGATAACCTCCTAATCTAATTGTCCTACAAGTTAATGACCAAATGTGTGCTTTGAGTGGGAGGGGGGGTGAATCATCCCATATGTTATTGAACTTTATTGTTCAAAGTCTTTTCAGATCAAGCAGTAAAGTTCAAACTATTAAAATGTTCAATTGGTTATATATCATTTGAACTATCCTCACATTAGCAAGTGATGGGCAAAATGATTCACCCCACAAAAATAAATATTTGCTCTGTGAATTTCAACATTAAAAGACAAAAAATAAACAAAGTATGTAAAGAAGGCCTAAATGCAGGTCTTGTTTATTAATTAGCAAGAAGTACTTATGTGGAAAAGCAGTTTTAAAACTGAGAAAAAAAACAAGATGGCTGACAGCACGAACAGTATTTCTCTGAGCAAATCATTCAGTGTTAACAGTTTGAACATTTTTTAATAACCTACCTGTCTAGCTGCTATCACAAAAAATATTACAGTTTAAAAATGGTGAGCTATCTTTTCACCAAACTATTCAAAGGCACACCCTTAGCACAGACTCCACCATCCCTGAAATTTTCAGAAAAAAATTAAATTTCATCTGGGCGGTAGATGACAGCAAAAAATCCTGTGTTAAACATAGGAACAAAAAAGGCAATTTTATACTTTTGCACCACTCCATATCTCATAAACCATATATGATGCCATTACGAAATTTTCCAGATTTTGAGATACTGGCAGAATGACTGTGCATGCCGAAGTTTGAGCTTTTTCATCAAAGAATGCCAAAGTTATTAAGCTGCAAAAATTGGAGTTTAACATAGAAGTGCCGTACCAACACTAACTATAGGGGTGCGACCGTGCCCCTATTTTATATATATATATATGTATGTATGTGTGTATGTATATATATATATATATATATATATATATATATATATATATAGATATATAGATATATAGATATACTGTATATATGTAGTAGTGTCCCCAGGATGAAACACACTTTTAATGCACTCTACAGTATGCTGCAGCAGACCTATTGAATAAAGCAATGTAATTTCAATGGCAATTAGTCCCCTTTGTCATGCAGGAAACTGTGGCATTCACTTCACCCTAGCAGTGTCAATTTTTCTTAAGGACAAAGGGGACTAATTACCATTGAAATTACATTGTTTTATTCAATAGGTCTTCTGCTGCATTCTGCAGAGTGCTGCAAAATGCTGCAGAATTGCTAATTGCGTTTCATCCTGGGAGATACCACTATACATATATATATATATATATATATATACTGTGTGTGTATATATATATATATATATATATATAAAAATACCTGCACGATAGTGCAGGTATAGTTAGAGTTGCAAGGCCACTTCTAGGTTAAACCCCAAATTTTGCACTTTTATAACTTTGCAACCATTCATACGATTTGCCTGAACTTTTGCATGTGCTGTTTGGTACCATAGATCTCTGGACCTGGCAAGTTTTGTTCTGGTCAGATGTGCGGTTACAGAGCTGCAGAGTGCCAAAATATGTGAAAAATACCACTTTTTTGCAAATTCTTTGCTCGGGGCTATGGCCCAAACAGTTTTCGGGGTCTGGTCTGAAATTGTCAGGGTATATGGGGTCTGGGTCACTGATGTACCTTTTTATATTTTAATCCATTCAAAAGTTGTCAAACTTTGGAATTTCCCATTATAGCCTATGGGGAAAAATTATGTGTATGCCCCAATAGCACTTTTTACTTTCGTGAAAGTCTGTTTTACTTTTGCAAATGGGTCCTGTACTGTCATGCTGCCGCCATCTTGTTTTCAGTTAGCAACGTGTAAAAAACACTACAATTCAAAAAATACAGTACTACCCCCTTGTAAACGCATAAACACCAACCTGTGTTTACCAAATTAGGGCCCGAGGAACACAATCCTAGCATCAGATTTTTAAAATAATGGTCAGAAATATGTGTTTTTAATTTGGCTATTGGTAAGTTGCAAATTTGCAACACTATGTCTGTGAAAGTTTAGCAAACATTGCAACAAATTTGCGGCACTATTTGTATTAAAAAAAGGCCCCTAGGAAAAAAAAACACTTCTGGCCATTTTTAGCAAAAACTAATGTCAGAATCAGAATCCTTGGCCCCCATTTAGGTAAACACCTGTGGCCCAGTTCCAGAAGGCATGGCGCAAGTCACCAGCAACTGCGACTTGTGATAAATGCCAATGTGCCGGGGATCCTGTGCCCAATTCCAGAACAGCCAGGGTCCCCAGCGGCTACATCCTGTGATTTGCGGCACCCTATGTGGTGCACCAAAGAGAGGGTGCACCTGAACAGGGTGCTGCAAGCCACAGTAAATGCCCACTGACAGGGTACAAGCCTCCCAGGCCCCAATCCCAACATGAAAGCCCTGCAGGGCTAATCATGCCCCCCAAGCCACATAATGTCAAGCCCCACAGGGCTAATCATGGCCCCAAGCCCCATTCATCAGGCATAAGGTACTGCCCCACGGGGCTATTCATGCACCCCAAGCCCTGATCCCCAATTGCCAGCTCACCAGTTATTGCAAAATATATGACTAAAAGTACAACCTATTATCCCTGGTAGTCTAGTAGCCCCCCACCCAACAGTACCAGTCCACCCCCCACCCCATAGCCATTCCTAGTCAGTCACTGCATCCCACCCCTCTCACCTCTATGGCTAGACACCAACTGAGTTCCCCCTGATCGCATACTTCTGTATATAGTACACACTCAATGAATGAGCTGACATTCATAGAGTGTGTACTGTGTACAGCAATATGCACTCAGAGGGAGCTCAGTCAGTAGCTGGCCATGGAAGTGAGAGGTGGGATATGCCACTTGCTGACTGGGAACAGGCATGAGGTGGGGGTGGACTGGCACTGCTGGGGGTGTGTGGGGGGCCAGTAGACTACCAAGGATAATGGGTTGTGCTTTTAGTCATACATTTTATAATTACTGGTGAGCTGGAGATCAGGAATTGGGGCTTGAGGGGGTGTATGAATAGCCCTGCAGGGCAATACCTGTATACATGATGAATGGGGCTTGAGGCATGTTAACCCTGTGAGGGCATGTAGAGGTTGGGGCCTGAAGTTGCCAGCAGCCTGCAGAGGGCTTTTATGTGTATGTCACAATGGGGAATGTGTGGGGGGAGCTTATGTGGGATCGGCGGGGATGTGGTTATTGGGTGCACATGGCCCAGTGGTGCACCCCCGGTGGATGCAAGGTACACTTAGACCAGCTAATAGCTGGTCTAACTGTACTTTGACCGATGTCCTCCTGGGGTTCTCTTGGAATAGCAAATGTGCTGTTCCGGCAGCCACCCTTCCAGAATAAGGTGCAACTGCTTCCATAAATTCCCTTGTGCCATGTCCCAGGCGGTTCACTATGTACATTGTGGCATAGGACCACTTCAGCACAGGCTGGAATACCAATCGTCATAACTCATGGCGCAAAGTGCTACTTGCACCATTTTCTTTTGGCACAAGTCACTTTGCACCATACGTAACCCTTCTGGAATCAGGCTCCTGGTGTTTACCTAAAAAAAGCTGTTTTTCCCCTTTTACAGCCTGTAAGGAGAAGGGACTGAGGAATCATAACATTTCATAAAGTTGCATTAATGCACAACCAGGGTTACTCTGTAGTAGTGAACCACAAGCACAGCATAAACTGTGAAGATACCCCACCCTCCACACAGTGCAAGCAGCCGGCCAACACAATCCATGGTGAAAGTCTCCAACAGCACCTCTAATTTTGCACTCTCTCTCTCTCTCTCTCTCTCTCTCTGTCTGTCTCTCTCATGCAGGCAAAGGAATATGTCAGCTGGCCAAACATTCATCTCCACAGTGCACTTCACAGGAATAGCAGCTGAGGATGTGCTAGAGAGAGACACAGAGAGAGAGAGAGAGAGAGAGAGAGAGAGAAAGGGTCACAGAGTGATCAGGGAGTACTGTGAGTAGCAGCTCCTAGGAACTGAGTACTGCAGACAAGGGAAAAAGAGACAGTTCTCCCACCCTGAGCCTGTCCTTCATTCCCATTCTTTCCTCACAGTACTGGCCCTGCAAACACAAGGGAGATAACACACAGAGCAAGAGCAAGCATCAAGTCGGGCACACACAAACACAGGTAGTTGTACCTCAGCAATTATTTTGTCCTTGCTTAACCGGGTGGGATAGAGAGAAGCACTGCAGCCAGACATACAGAATGACCTTGATGCAATCTGCTGTTTCTCTCTAGCTGTATCCACAAACTTGTATTGCATTTATTCATTGTAGTGCCCCATGTCATATTCCTTGGGAACTGAATGCACACAGCATGGAAGACAGTGTGAGAGAAAGCCAGCGAGTGACAGACGAGAGAGACAGTGATGTGTGCCAGCACGACCCACTCCTGTACTATAACAACACCACACAACACCATCTCACCATTGTGGGACACTGGGGAGCCCACTCCCAGTGTCCTCATATTTCCCCTACAACACCTCAGTACTGTGGGACACCGATGTCCCCAACAAAATGTATTTTTGTAATGTTATTTGCCAACAATGGAGTGCCCAATCCCTGTGTTGGAAGTAGCCCCCCCGGCAGTGTGGGACATTGGGGAGCCCACCCCCAGTGTCCCCAGTTCTGTCCTACCCCCCAGTACTGTGGTACACTGGGGAGCCCACCCTTAGTGTACCCAAACATTTAGATACTGTACCCTGTAAAAAAGAAAACAGTCCCCCAACGTCTTTTTTTTCTGTAGAAAAGAAAACGGTCCCTCATCAGCTCCCCAACCACCTCCGCCATCCCAACCCTACCACTAAGCAACCCACCTCCCCACGCCCCCATTGTCCTATACGTACCACCAGAGACTGTTGGCTGCCACTGTCTGTTGACCAGGACACGTCTGAACTCTTCAAAGCCGAAACGCAAACTGAAGACTCAAGGTAAGTTCTGTATAATGGCTGTCAAGCATATTTTGAATTTATGTTGATACCTCAGCCATTTTTCAGAATTTTTTCACCATATTTTCAACATGGGCTCTTTGGAACCCCACATCATGAGCAAATTAAGAACCTGCTGAAATCATTATTAGAATCAGCTTTTCAAAATGAATGGATAACTGAGTAGGAGAAAAATGCATTATTTAGGAACACCCCTTCAGTTCCATTGTTCTACGTTTTGCCCAAAATACATAAGGATATTCAGAAACCACCAGACGGACCTATAGTGTCAGGCATTAACTCACTACTTGAACCATTGTCTGTGTATATAGATTATTATATCAGACCATTTGTAGAAAACACTAGAACATACATAAAAGATTTGACAGATGTTATAAGACTTGTTGAAAATGAGAATGACACAGACTTGGACATTGTGCAATGCATTTTGGTTACATGGGATCTTAAAGATCTCTATACTTCCATTCCACAACAAGAAGGATGTGGTACTTTACAACAACTCTTAGACAGCGAGAGAAAGGATGAGCTACCACCTAACAGTATGTCAATTAAAATGGCAGAGATAGTTTTGAATCAGAATGTTTTTAAGTTTGAGAAAGATTTTTTTCTTCAAATTTGGGCTACAGCCATGGGTTCCAGCATGGCACCCTCTTATGCAAACATTTTTATGAGTGCATTTGAGGAGAAATATATTTTCTCAGAAAATAACAGATTTGTGATGCATATTAGAATTTTTCGTCACTTTATTGACAATATCTTTTGCATTTGGACTGGTAGTATAGAACTACTTAAATAATTTGATCTAAACACTAGAACAGACAGTTTAATTTTCACAATGACTGCAAGTTCAAAAGAAGTGCCATTTTTTGGACCTTTGGATATACAAGAATGAGAATAAATTTGCAACAAAGGTTTATAGAAAACCTACAGATCAGAATTCACTTTTAAGGGTGGATAATTTTCATCCATAACATCTTATACAATCTATACCATATGGGCAATGTGTTAGGGCTAAACACAACTGCACAGCTGAGAATGAATATTTTGGGGCACAGCAGAATATGGAGCTAAGGTTTAAGGAAAGAGGATACAGTGACTCTACACTACAAGTAGCTAAAACTAAAATATGGAGCAGAGATAGGCATGAATTGTTTATGGAAAGGGAACAAGAACAACAAGGAAATTCAATGGATAAAAATATTATTTTGGCTACTACATATAGTGACATATTTGGACAAATTAAATATACAGTTTCTAAACACTGGGGTGTATTGAAATCCACCTTTAGTGGAGAGAAGGTGTTCTCTAATCTCTAGTAGTTGCCAAAAGAAATATAACATTAGGTAACATCCTATCCAAAACTTTGCATAAGATACCTGAAGTGAGGCCACAACATTTTATGTCAGCTATGGATATAGTGGGTAACTTTCCTTGTGGGCATTGTGTCCACTGTAATAATACCTACAGAATTAAGACATTTGGAAATACAGCTAGAGATGAGGACATTACCATTAAACAATTTATTAACTGTTCAATGGAGGGCGTGATTTACTATTTACAATGTCCCTGTGATTTATTGTATGTTGGTAAAACTGAAAGAGCCTTAAAAATCAAAATTGGTGAGCATAAGTCAGACATTAGAAGAAAGAATATTGCATCACCAGTTGCAAGGCATTTTGTTGAGGCTGGCCATCAGTTACAAAACCTGAGATTTTTTGGAATTGAACATGTAGTTCCTAACATCAGAGGACAAGACTATAAGACTTATATTTGTTCAAGGGAAGCATATTTTATTGATAGATTTGAAGTCACTAACCCCAGATATGGGTTGAATGATGTAATAGATTGGCAACCTATTCTATAATTCCCCTATCTTGTGCCATTACTTAATAGGAATATCTGGGTTACAAACTTGTTTAGATATTGTTTTGCCAGTTCTCTTTGCCGTTTGTTTCTTTTTCACTTTGAGATAAAATTGCTGTTTTGAAGCAACAGATAAAAGTTTGAATATTAGTATACTCTTCTCTGGGGACACTTGGTTATGGTGCCTTTAGATCAGGCATGGAAGGTTTGAGTTAAGGGTCATGTAACCCACAGCAACAAACCGGAATGCCTGATTCTCCAGGAAGTAAAAAGGCAAAAAAAGCTTTGAGCATTTAAAATCTGCATCAGATGCCTTCCCCAGCCTCTTGCACTTGCAGTGGAGATTTGGTGAACATGGAATGCCTGAAAAGTTAAATGTGAGTACCCATAAGATGGGAGTCAGATGAAATAGCTCTAGGATTATGTAGAACAAACTTTAAGTACTGTTTATGGTTTCTTTCATAGAAGATTAAACCACTTTTTGTGATCTCTGAAATTAAAGCAGGTATGTGAACTGTGTCTGAGCAAAACTGCATGGGGTGTCATGGTTTGAGAATGTATGGCAAGCTTGGTTTTAAAAATGAATACACAGTATTTTATTTTCTCTGTATGCCATTGAATCAGAGCACAATGCATATGTAAAAACTAAGGTTAGCCTTTTGAGAATTGTTTAGCGGAGTAGTATTGGTTGGAGCTGTGTGTTACAAAATGTTTTAAAGCGAAGTAAGCACCGGTTTGAGAAATGAATTGTCAGTTGGGATTCAAAGTGAACAGAGTTCTATTTCTTTTTTATGAGTATACTGAGTTCAAAAAATGTTGAGATTATGAATGTTGGTGTTACCAATGTGTAGAAAGAATGAAAATGTCTGAGGTTAGCTTTATGTTAACTGTATAATGTAGCAAGTACTGGCCAAAGCTGTTTGTTTTGGAACATTCTAAAGTGAAGTAACGCTGATTAAAGCCATGTGCTTTGGAACACCTTTGAGAGTACAACTGTAATAACTGATTTTCTAACTGACATTTCTGGGGGGGTTTGGTTTTTTTGCTCATAGTGCACCTATTTGAAACTTGTTTAATAAGGTTTGTGTAGACAGTTGGTTACACTGTAAGTGCAGCACATTTGAATGTATTTTTTGAAGTATGAATATCTGATTTACTGATTTATTTGAACTATTTTGTACTATTCCAGATGGGGATTGTGATTCATTTAGAGTGTGTATATCATGTTGGAGATGGTCAAACCTTTTAAGGTAAGCTCCTTGAGCTGTGGAATATTTATTTATGATCCAAGTAACTGAAGAATAGTCTAATTATTTTTTTTATATACTTTTGTAATAGGACAGTATTATGCACTGATGAAGGAATGATTCCGAAACATTTGTGCTGTTGTTGTGCTTAGGGGCACACAACTTGATATTTTTCCTTGGTGGTGAAATGAAAAAAGAAAATAACAAACTAATAGCTAAAATAAAATTAATATATGAACTTGGTGAGTTGGCTCCTTTTCTTCTAGGTTGTTTTTAAATATTTTGACCCCAAACTTTCAACAGTCTTCTTATGACCCCCGCCTCATAAACCCCATAGGTGAACATTTTCAATTCTGTGCTGAAACACCATAGGTGCGAAAACACATTTTGGACAGGATGTGAAAAATGACAGCTGTACTGTTCATGAGGTGGTGTGACAAAATGGGTATGCTGAAAATCTGGAGTCAAAATATTGTAAATTACCGAAGTTATGCGCCTGCATCAAAACTGCGCAACGCATGCTAGTAATGTGGTATTTTTAGGATTTTTTTTCACCAGATTTTCAACATGGGATTTTTGGGACACTGCTTCATGAACACTGGCACTGTCATTTAATTAATTGGTCCCAAAAGGTGATTCTGCATAACGACAATGCCATTCCTTGCCACTGGTGCGAAAACACATTTCAGACAGGATGCAAAAAATTACAGCTGTACTGTTCATGGGGTGGTGTGAAAATATGGGTATGGTGAAAATCTGGAGTCAAAATATTGTTAATTTCCAAAGTTATGTACTTGTTTAGAAACTGCGCAACTCACACTCGTAACATAACTTGGACATTTTTAAGAATTTTTTCACCAAAATTATCAACATGGGATTTTTTGGTACCCCACCTCATGAACACTGACACTGTCATTTCACTAATTGGTCCCGAAAGGTGATCCTGCACAGCGACTGCGAAATCACCTTCTGGGACCGATTAACAAAATGACAGTGACAGTGTTCATGAGGTGGGGTACCAAAAAGATCATGTTGACAATTTGTTGAAAAAATACCTAAAAATGGCAAAGATAGCAACATAAGTTGAAAACACCATTGAAATACCTTATACAGCATTTACTGTACCGTTATGCCTCAGTTTGCAGTTCAGCTTTGAAGAAGGCAGACATGTCCTGTTCCACAGCAGATGGCATCAGCCAACCTCCAGAGGTAAGTATGGGGTAAGGGGGTGTGTGGGGAGGTGGGTGCTCAGTGGGAGGGTCAGGATGTGGGGAGTGGGATGGCAGGGTCGACGAGGGACTGTTTTCTTTTTTTGCAGGTTACTAAAAAGTAAAAAAGAAATCGGGGGACTGTTTTCTTTTTTGCAGGTACACTGCATTATATGTGTATATCGGGACACTAGGGGTGGGCTCCCCAGTGTCCCATACTGCTGGAGGGAAATTCCAACATGGTGATTGGGGCCCCCAATGTCGTAACATAATTAAACAAGGGGCTGCAAGGGGTAGGTGGTCCAACATCGGGGATTGGCATCCCAGTGTCAGTATTTATCAAATGTTTCAACTCTTTTGGGACACTGGAGGTGGGCTTCCCAGGTGTTCCACACTGCAGGGGGGCAGATCTAGTAAGTGCCGACACAAGGATTGGGGCCCCCAATGTCGGCAAAACCATACACGAGCCAACCATGTGTGAAACAACTGGCAGTTGGGGGGGCTGACACCGAGAGTGGTCATCCCAGTATCAGATTATACAGCAAAATAAAGGCATTAAAGCAATTAGAGAAAGAAAGACTCCCACCGGGGATTGGAGCCCTGGTGTGCAGATGACAGAGCAGTCAAGATGGAGGAAAAGTGACAACAACTGACATTGCACGATACGACACAGCTGTTGTTTAATAAAGAACAGCTGTGTCATATAGTGCAAGTACTACTGTATAAGATGCAGCTGTCATTTATTAAAGACAGTTGTGTCATACAGTGCAGGCTCATGCTTTCGCAAAAATTCAGTTATAAATAGAAAGTTAATTTGTGAACTGCGCATGCTCAGAAATGGAACATTTTTATTAAATAATTTAAAAACTAATTAACAGTGGGACATAGAAACCACAAAAGCACACACCTTGGACCAACCTCTATCAAACCTGAAAGTTTCAG
The DNA here is from genome assembly GCA_016271365.2 of Neoceratodus forsteri. NCBI lineage: Eukaryota > Metazoa > Chordata > Ceratodontiformes > Ceratodontidae > Neoceratodus > Neoceratodus forsteri. The sequence continues at coordinate 1,162,385,795 of CM028130.1, forward strand.
ATTTCAAAACCTCCTATTTTCTTAGTTATTAGATGGCAAAAAAGTCTTAGCAGTTTGAAAAACTGATATTTTTGTGGGTTTTTTGCACCTCTGTAACTTTGCCTCCCCTGAACCGATCTACATGACATTTATCGGGTCAAGGGATCCTGGCACAAAGGCTGAGCTTTCCAAATTTCTTGTAAATCATTTGAACAGGGCAAAGTTATTAAGGTGCAAAAATTGAGGTTTAACATAGAAGAACTTATGTAACCCTAATATACAGGTGCAACCGCGTCTGTATAATATGTATATGTATCTGATGTGTGTGTGTGTGTGTATGTGTGTAACCCCCATGTCAGCGGCTTACCTGTGAATCTCTGAAAAGTCTGTTTTCCCCAGGGTTTTGGTTCCACCCCCATTTCTTTTTGTCATTCCCTCCCATTCCTGGTGTCCTCTGGAGCCTCTTCAGTGGTCCCCTGGAGTCTCCCACCAGCTCCTGCAGCTGTTTTTATGTAGAGTGAGGTTGGGGGTGCTGGAGAGTGTGGAGCCGCCACCCAGTTTGGCACTCCAGTGCCGGGTGAGCTCTGTGCATGCGCACAGGTGTATTTTTGATCGGTCATTTCGGTGGCCGTTTTGGTTGTCTCTCCAGTGGTCCCAGTCCCAGTGCAGATCAAGAGAGGGACTGGGGACTTTAGGCAGTCTGAAGAGATGACTTGAGAGAGAAGAAGAGCAGAATTTGTGCTCGCCAATCACACTCGGGGATTGGGGGCTGCTTCCTAGATATGGATGAGGCGGCTTGTGAATATTAATGAGCCAGGTGCCTGTCTAGTGCTGGGGCATTGTGAATAGCACTAGTGACAGGCATAAAAAGGGAAGTAAATGTTAAATGGTGCCAAGGTGCACCAGGGCAAGAGAGAACCTACCTGTCTGTGGGGGTATTGAAATATGAAAATTTTATGTGGGCTGCATTGGAGCAATAAAGCTGGGATCCAAGTAAATTGTAATGGGACTGTGAGGCTGCACCCATATGGGGCTAATGTAAAATAAAAGTTTACAGTTTGGCTGCACAGGGACATTGATCTTGGGACATTGGTATACTGTGTGGGATTGTTTACTCCAACCACCATTTTGCTACAGCTACATGTCACCAATCAACCAACCACAGAGCCAGGACTAGCCAAAGAGGATTCCGGGGCTTGTAAAAGGGCTCTTGAGGAAAAATACTGGGGAAAGTCTAGGCACCATTTTCTGCTCCAATGAGGTATTGAGGGAACCTTCTACATATTCATTTTTCTAAAGGACAGTGCCTCCAGCCAATGGGGAACTGCCAAAAGCTCCCAAAAAGTACAGGACTCTTGGACTCTAAGTCAGTCTGTGGAGAGCCCCTCCAGAGGGAGGGGGCTATTGCCCCAGTAAGGAGAATTTTTTTATTTATTTATTTAGTTCTTGTTGACCGGGTAAGTGCACTAGACACATTCTTCCTATTTTCATGCACGACCCTGGAAGGGGGATACAGATGAATGCCAACTGACTTTGAAGCAGATTAAGCTGTTGGTAGTATTTTTTTAGTGACTGGGGCTGCAAGACTGGGAATAGGCCTGCCTGGGGCCTGCCAGCAGTCTGTCCCCCAGGGCAGGTAGTGCCTTCTCCCCATTAAGAGAAGTGAAAAGGAGAAGCAGGAGACAGAAATGTTGTTGAAGAAGCAGCTTTGCTAAGAAAGGGAGAAGCTGCAGGTTTCTGGAAATTTGCATTGTTCTGAAGTTGCACCACAGCAGTGAGATAAAGTCAGCTTTGATGGAAAAAATAAAAGCTGCAGGTTACTGAGATTCAGCGTTGATTTGAAGAAGCACCACAGCAGTGAGATGGAAGAAAAGGTTATATTCTGAGCCTGAAAAAAGGATAAAGGTTATGTCCTGAACCTGGTAAAAGGACAAAGGTTGCATGTAAGCCTGGGACAAGACAGGATATTGATGAATGAGAATAGATGTGCTAAGAGAAGAAAAAGGAAGAGCGAACCTCTTCAATTTGGAGAAGTGTTATGCACCTGCACAGTGAGAAAAGAAACTTTGAAAGTTGTTGAAACAGAGTGCAGGACTTATGTGTGAGCCAGAGTGAGAATGTGGCTGTGTTGAAATTGAGAGATTGTGAAAGCAAAAGGATGGACAGGTGCCTATCACAGCAGGGTGCCTATTGTCTGCTCCTGAGGTACAGCAAGGAATAGACTGTTGTGGTAACCCTGGGTTTTTTAGACTCTCCATCCCCCTGGAGTCTGGGAGACAGGAAAGGACAGACACTGCTTTGGCTACACACCATGGCAGGAAATTTAGAGAAAGAGAAATGTGCTGAATGTTCACTCTGACACCGAGACCAGGTGGGGAACTTGCGAACCCCAATCAATTGGGGTCTGCCGTTGCAAGGGATCACAGGTCTTGTACCCGAGTGCTAGGGTGCTTTGATCTGAGGGAGCCAGGCCATGGGGCCACTCCCAGGTCTGGGTCCCCTGTAGTTGGCAAACCTTGCACACGTGCCCTGCAACAGGCCTATAATAAGCCAAAGGGGACAAGCTGCAAGAACTGCAAGCAAGCCAAAGACCCACGCTGCAGTCTCTGTGCCCCCTGTTTCAAGCAGTGAGCCCAGTTTTGCCAATGTTGTTTCCACCTATCCCCAGGACCTCAGCCATCTGTGCCACCCAAGAACTGCTCCAGCAGAACCGTGAGTAAAAGCAGGAACTGCCCTGCAAAAATCTGGGGACTGTATATAGTTTCAAGTAGGCCTACCTGGGCTGGAGAGTCAAGGCTTAGAGTAATCTAGAGAAAAAAATGTAAAAACTTATTTGAATCAGCAAAGTGTGCCAACGCTGGCCAACCAGCTGCACCTCAGGCCTGCAGCTTTCCATCTGGTTACCCAAGGAAAGATGTTGGGCATAGGTCTAGACTGGGACTGATGGGTCTGGGTTTGGGTACCCCAGCAGCAGTTAGCTAGCTAGATAGACCTGATGGCTGCATTGATTAAACTGTGGAGTTTGAATCACAAGGGAAATGTGATTTTGGGAAATGTGAATCTTTAAAATGCAATCACTAAATGTCTGCTTAAACTCTAGTCCACTTACCCTATCCTAACCCCTGACCTTGTAAGTAAATTGTGATGTTATTGTTTTGCAGCAGAACTGACTCCAGAGCCTAATTTTAGTGAGCATGTTATTGGCTGAAATGGGAAATGTAAATGGTTTAACTGAATGTGGGGAGGTTTGAATTCTGGTAAGTCCATGTCTGGGGTAACTGTTGGGGAGGTGGGTTAGTACAATATCCCAGGAGGCTGTACTGCTGCTAATGAGATCCACTGATATGTACTCTGGGTGGAGGCACCACCATTTTATTTTAGCTTTTGGGAAAGGACCCCTATCTTACAGCTATGGGAACCTAGGCCCCTTAACCCTGGTCAGGCCCACAAGGCAAGGGTTGTGGCCCTTTCCCGGATGGCGCTGGACAGTGTGTGTGTGTGTGTGTGTGTGTGTGTATATGTATGTATGTATGTGTGTAAATATATATAAATATATATATATATATACAGTACATATATACACACATACACACACACACAGTTCTAGCGACAAAAGTAAGAAAATGTGGTCTTAGTGTTCCCAATCCTAAGACCATATCCCCACCCTCAGTTTCCAACCCTAACACCCCACCCCCACCCTGCATGCAGGATCAGTTGTGGGGGGGGGTGCCTTGGGATTATGGACCCTAATGAAATCCATAATTTTGGAGAGATTCTAATTGTATCCTTATTTTTCTGTGAGGGCTCTGTGCTCCCATCACTCCATCATCCTCTCTGTATTTACATGTGGGAACGCAGGGCCCTCTGAGCCCTGTGGTGCCATCTATGCATAAGGTATGTGCTCCCATCACTCCATAATGGTATTCATATTTGTGTGTGGGAGTGCACTTTGCCATCCATCTGTAATTTTTGAGATTTTGTAACTGTATCCCCATTTCTCTATGGGAGCGCAGGGCCCACCAGTCCTTAATCGTATCCATATTTGCATGTGGGATCACAGGGCTCTCTGAGCCCTGCACTCCCATCTATGCATAATTTTTGAGTTAGTGTAGTGCTACCCTTCTTTGCCTGTAGGAGCACAGGGTCCACATGTCGTAGTGTGCAAACCCAAAGAAACACCTGACATTGCAATGTGATCCTATAAAAAACACAGGAAAATTTGAAACCAGTGTAACTCAACACCAAATTAATATATTTTCATGAAACCAGCAAAAGACACATTGGTGGGGCAAGTTCTTTGTGCCCTGAAAATTTCAGAGCAAAATCGCAACCATTTCTTTGCAGTGGAGTGACAAATAAACGACTTGGTAAACGTCCCACTATAATGTTATTCTATGGGAAACAAAGCAAAATTTAACCCTGCAGAACTCCAGAGCCAAGTAATATATTTTCACCAAACCAGCAAAAGGCTCATTTCTGGTGCAATGCTTTTGTGCCTTAAAAAATTCAGATGAAAATAGCAAACCGTTTTGTAACTGTGCAATGACAAAGAAACAGCTGTCTAAAAAATCCTTTTTTGCAAATTGCGAAAAAGAATCCTTTTCTGCAGTTGCTGTTTTTGCAGTTTGTAGTAAAAGAAAATCTTTTTTTGCAAATTGCGGAAAAGATCCTGTTTCGCAGCATAAGTTTTCTGTGGTTTGCAAAAAAGGATTTCTGTGGTTACAAAAAGCACATTTCTGACTAAGTAATCAAAAAACTAACCCCAGAATACTCAGGTCACAAACTTTCAAATAAATAAATAAATAAAAATCAGATTCTGCGGGCCCCGATCAGGTAAACACAACTGTTGGTATCTCCTAAAGCCACCTATTTTTTAGTAATTTAATTTTGCTGCCTCCATTAACTGAAAACAAGATGGCAGCAGCATGAAAAAAGTTTCTGCAAATGTGGCAAAAGATCCCTCATTTGCAAAAAAAGGATTCTGCATTTGCAATAAAGAATTCTTCTTTGAGGCAAACATCTAACTTTTCCCATAGGAAATAAAGGGTGACTTTGAAATTTAATAACTTTGGAACAGATTAATATTTTTTCACCAAACATTTAAAAGGTACCACTGTGACCCAAGACCTATATACCCTAACTGTCAGACCACAATTCCACACCATTTTTGTGCAGTGGTGTGACAAAGAATTTGACAAAAAATGATAATTTACACATTTTGTGACACTCCGTATCTCCACACCCACACATCCAACCAGATTGAAACTTGCCACATCAAAAGATCACTGCACCCTGATGATGCGTGCAAATTTCATGCGAATCGCTTGAATGACTGCGAAGTTAATAAAGTGTATATTTTCAGTTTAACATAGAAGTGAAGACAACTCTAATATAGAGGCACGACTGCACTCCTATAATATAATCTATGCATAAGGGATATGCCATGGCCCTATTAGAAATATGTGTGATATTTGTCTCAAGTGCAGGTTGACCTTATGACATCATGACTGGTAAAGCCATGAGTGACGTCATAGGGTCAAATTGCATGAGAGAAAAATGTCACACATATTTCTAATAGGGCCATGGCATATTCCAATTACGTCATACCTGTCCCGATTAAAATACTTTCTACATTTTTAATTAGCTTTTCCTTCTGTTTGTGCCATTTTCAGATGACCAAGTGATATTTTAGGATGGCTGAGCTGTTTTATTCCATTGACGCACATAACATTTTGCATGTATCAGTGCATCACTGCATTGTTGCGTTCATTCAAGCAGTAGATGTTTCTGTACAGTTGGGAGCAGCCTAATGCAGCGCCGGAGAAACACTCACTCATACTGGGCTGAAAGTGTCTGTATACAAGGTAAAGTGAATGCAAGTCTTGATCATAAAGGAGCGAGGGTGCCAGTCAGGGAAATGGACTGATTATGAAGGAAGGGTTGTGTGTTGGAGTAGCAGGGGCGAGAGTCGGGTGTCAGTAATGTGAGTGATTATGGCAGCAATTTTTTTTTTCATTTAAAATAATAAACTACCATTATGCAGTGATAGCTGAAAAAATGAAAGTGTTGCTTTGGGAGCCGGTATGCAAATGAGGAGTGGTATTCTAAAAATAGAAACATGCTGCACGTGCTGCCAGCTATAGTCAGTCAGGATCTAGTATAGGTTTATTTTTGACCTAGAGTGAGAATATTTCAATATTTTCACTCTAGGTCCCCAGGATGCAAAAATAGTTCAAATAGGTGCCCTTAAATATACTCACATACACACAAAGTCAACACACCACAGAATTCAATAAATACAACCCCCATGCAAACTTTACATCACACATAAAATATCAAAAACATCACTTTGTTATCCAACTCCCTAGAACTGTCAAGCCACAAAAGGCACTGATTGATAACATTACTCAGAAAACCCTTTAATTAAGCAATAAGGCACAACAGGGGTATGTTATGGTGGGATAACTGTCCACCTTGGGTGGATTCAAGCACGAGGAAAAGCTAAATGCTTTCACCACCCAAGAAAGGTCATATCCTACCAAACACACACCCCTGGAGTGCCTTATTGTGATTATAAAATGAGTCCCTATTAGTAAACTGATTTTTTTTTAGTTTTGATATTCGTATAATTTAAAACTTCAAAAAAAAAAATTTCAAATAAGGTTTCAGAGACAAAATAGTCCCAGCTTGCAGCAAGGTGTCAGTTTAAGCTTGTCAATAGGTGGCACTAATGCTGCATGTAAGCATCTATTTAGTATGGGCAAAGGGAGGGCAGGCAGTGACTTCACACACTAGCAGGGCATCGGGAGAGAGAGGCTGCTAGCGGGATGTTGGGAGAGAGGCTGCATCTTGGATTGGATCACTAATTTAGTGATTGGCACTGGGGTAAACAAGGCCATGGAACCATTGTTCGGTACCCAGACTACTGGTTGAATTGGAGGGAGCAGTGGGTACTTAACCGAAACAGTCCACAACCAGCCTGTCTGATTTTTTTTTTTGTTTGTTTAAATTGAAAAAAATAGTTTTTTTCTTTAGCGGTCTGTCTTGCATGTGATCTGCAAGATGGAGCCAATCGAGCTGAAGGGAAGTAGCACTCGCAGTCAAGAGATTAAAAAAAAAACAGTGCCGGAGAGCTGTTGTTGAGAAGGGGACCAGAGGATATGTGTGACAGGGGAGATCGGAGTTGCTGTTTGAGGTATGTGTTTTGCAGGGACAAGTAACTATGCATTTTGTTGGCAGTTGCGCGTAGGGGTATTTGTCAGGAGCAGAGTCCATTTTTCCAGGAGCTACTTTTACCCAGGCCACTGTGCTGGGATAACAGCCAGGCTGAAAGTCCAAAGTAATATATTCAGATCTTTTGCATGACCATCACACTGGGAAACCTAGAGACAAAGCAAAACATTAGACCTGGGAATTCAGTGGCCTTTAGATTAAAGATCCAGAATGGTTCCTGGCATAATTGTTGAAGTCCCCCCTCCCCATGGACATACTTTAACAATGATTTTAAAGGTAAAGGGAGGAGTACAGAATGGGTGGGGAAATTCTGGCCATCACAAGTCGGGAGATGGACCTGGGTGTTATCATATCTGACTACCTGAAGGTGGCCAAACAGTGTGAAAAGGTGGTGGGGAAAGCAAACAGAATGTTGGGGTGCATGGGGGGGCATAACAAGCAGGAGGAAAGAGGTGGTGATGCCATGGTACAGATCACCCGTGAGGCCTCAGCTGGAGTTCTGTCCCCAGTTCTGGAAACCACATCACCGGAAGAACATTGACAAAACAGGCAGTCCAGAGAAGGGAAACAAAGATGGTACATGGACTGCACCAGAAGCCCTATGAGCAAAGACTTAAGGAAGTTCATATCTATTTACTGGAGGAAAGAAGGGAGAAGGGAGATATGATAAAGACTTTCAAGTACCTTATGGGAATAAACAGGGTACAGGTGGAAAGCATATTTCAGAGAACACTCTGCACAAGAACGAGAGGGCATGATATGAGGCTGAAGCATGGAAGACTCAGGGGTAATGTTAGTGTAGCCCAGGCGCCATGTGCCAGTGTGCTACTACCCCTGCCTGTAGTCCCTCTAACAGGTAAAGGGGCCTGGGTGCTGCTACAGTGGTGTTTGGGGATCCTATCCCAAAGATAATAAAAATAGCATGGTGCCTCTACCCAGAGAGAATTAGAAGTGGATCAGGTGACTGGCTTGTACAGCCCCCGGGATGCTGCACCTACCCACCTCCCCTACCAACCACCCCACACACTGGATACCCAGTCATTCAGTACCACCATAAACCATGAACAGTAATGCTTTGACAGACTCAGAGAATTCCTGCACACACAATTTCAAACAGTAAACCACAGCTTTATTGGGGGTATAGGACTAGGGAAGAGGGTACCGGGACCAAAGATGGCTGTGGATAGAAAACCTGGTTAATGATATAGCAACACACCAAACATTGGGGCCTGCAGGTTGAACCCACCCCCTCTGGTACCAGTGTTTCTAAGATGTTCTTAGAGGTACCCACTAGGTGTAGGCCTGGTATGGTGCTCAGGTTGGCCCGCTGTTGAGGCCCTGAAATATTTTAGAAACTTGAAAATGATTAACAAGCAATTACCTTTTTCCCTCCCAGGAACCAGGTCCTGGGTACTCATGGTTTGAAGCTCTCCACCAGGGGAAAATGGAGCTCCTTGGAGTCGTGCAGCAAATCGAGAAGCAGGCTGGCCAAGATCCCTCCATCTGGATGGAACTTGTTCAAGGATCTAGTAGCTGGTCTCCTTGATTGCAATTCTGGCCACTTGTCACCTTCAGCCACTTCTGGCCTGCAGCAGAGCACTATGGCAAGACAACACCAGCCCCAGAAGGCCCAGACCTGGGAGTGGCCCCACAGCCTGGCTCCTGCGACTGGAGCACCCTAGCACTCTGGTGAAAGACCCATGACCTCCTGAGACAGTGAGTCCCACTTCAGAGAGGTTAGCAAGTTCCCTCCCAGGCCCTGGGTGAAGACTCCCTAACGGTGGAAGTCTTTCTACAGTCCCTACACTGAGTTCTCAACAAGAAGGATTTTCAGGTAGTTGTTCCAATGAAGTCCAGCGCTAATTTTAGTGAGCGTTAGTCTCTATATCGATTGGTGCCAGTGCAATTCAGCAAGGAAATTTCAGTAGCAATAACCCCCTGCACACAAGTCCACACTTTCAGTTTAGCAGTGTCCAAAATCTTTCCTCAGCTGCAGCAAGACATCAGCTCTCAGCCACTTTAACCAGTTCACTCAGGGGATACACACAATTCCTGGCTAGCACCCTCATGACCAGAGACACTCTGCCTCTTCAAGAAAAATGCAGTTGCAGTCCACACAAGCAAACAACCTTTCAGCAGCAACTGTAGTACTCAGATAATCTGCTCAGTCCATTTGTCTGGCTCAATTTCCCAGTGCAGGGTGTCTGCAGCATTTCGTCTCTCGCATGAATAGCAAGCAACTCTTCCATATCTGGGGAATCAGCACCACAGTTCAGTCTCTTTCTCTCTTTCCCCTTCTCATTCTGTTTCTGCAACACAGCAGTCTCTGAATTCAGCCATCTCCAATTCAGCAATATGGTAATTTCCACCACAGGGCCTGGGTAAGCCCCTCACGTCCAAAGTCCAAACTCAAAAGATATTCCTGACTCATATAGAGCCCAGGAACAGACTGAAGAAATCCCAGAAAGTCCACACTCTTTCAGCCGAAAACCCAGTGTTCTGATTAGTTGTTGAAGCCTTTCAATAATCGACAACCATAGCGATCAATATTTCCTGTTGTCTTTTTGGAGCACAATCTAGGCACCAGAATTAGTCCCCTCCTTTTCCCAGGAGTCCCTTTGTGTCCAGTTTGGGTGCCTAGATCAGTGATTGGCTGCAGCACTGAGGTTGAATGTCAAACATGTCCGCTCCCATTTGTTTACATGGGGTCCCATACATCTTAATACTGTACAGTCTCTCCCCTTTCAATTTTGGTGCAGCCCAACATGTCACTTTATTTGACCCAGCACCCCACCAGATTGTAGCCCGAGCCCTCTCAAACAAGACCACTCTCAAAAGAATAGCCCCCATAGTTCAGCTGTCACTGCCACCAAAACTCTGTCCCCCAGGCAGCGCGACGCCCTCATTAGTATTCATGAGGGCTAATGAATTATTCATGGACCCTCGATCGTACCCCAATTCCAAACTTTTTATTCAAACTTTATTTTGCCAACCCCTCCGAGGTCACCATTCCTCATTTAGCTAAGGAGGGGAACCGGGACCACCAGACACCCTCCGGAATGACCGCAAATCAGCAGTCACCCAGATCAAAGCACCCTTTGTGCATGTGCAGTCGCCCACTGCTAAGGAGTGTAGCAGAAAGCAGTGGGTGGACTGCAATTAAGTTTCAAGCTCAAACTGGGCCAAAAGAATACAAAGGGGTTGCTTGGGGAGTCCAGAGCACCAGACAACAACCCAGGCCTGGTGATGGACAACACAGGGATTCAGGGAGGACACTAGGAGAGCATGGGAGAAATGGGAGCAATCAAGGTAAGCCCCGGGGGGGGTTACATTAGGAAATACTTTTTCAGGGCTGGTCCATTGGTGCAGGGGTAGGATTTCCACCTGTGATGCCAGTGACCGGGGTTCAAAACTGGGGTTGGGCTGCTGGAGGGCCGGCTGGGGGGGAGGATTGAGCATCCCATGGACTGTTCTCCTTCTCCTCCAGGGGAAGGGTGTGTCTGACTGAATGTCTGTGCAAAAGTGTGGACCACTGGTGGAGGCTGGGGGATCCGGTGTGACCAGCGCCTGATATGTGGGGAGGCGGGATTGATGTCAGGTTCGTCCCACTAATGTCACTGCACATCCCACCTCCTAAGGGGATTAGCATTCACAAAAAAATGCTACCTGTCATGGGGATGACGCTTCCTCCTGGTACTGTGGCCCCCCCAAGTACCTGAACCTGACTGAGACTGTGTTCTGCTGGATTGCCCACCCCCGTGGCCCCACATAGTGGGGTAAGCCTAGGGAGCCCTGCTCATCATGGTGATGTGGCCGGTAACCTGGACCTGTCTCAGTGGGGTGGGGTTGTCTCAGCAGCCCCACCTTGGGGGTTAAGCCAGGGTGAATCGGGGATTGGTTATGGGAGGGCCGTGGGTCTGGGAGGTAGGGTTGATAATATGGGACAGGCGGCGCACCTCCCCCAAAAAAGGAAGTACTTTTTCACTGAAAGGGTGATGGAGCCATGGAACAGCCTTCCAGAAGAAGTGGTGGGTGCGAAAACAATATGTGGGGGTTCAAGAGTGCATGGAATAGACATAAAGGTACCCTGGAGATGTGCAAAGCAGGAAAGCCGCAGATCAAATAGGACCTGGGGCTGTAGCAGTGAGTAGGGAAATGGACAGACTATGTGGGCTGCATGGTCTTTACCTGCTGACAGATTCTATGTTTCTGTGTAAAGCCATGTTCCTCAGTGCCATCAGTTTCCATGATGTGTAATGCAATGCAATGGCATACAAGGGCTCTCTTCCCTTGATTGCCCTGCAGTGTTCACCAATTCATATCTTAAAGTTAAAGTAAAGAAGCATTCTGGATCTTTAATCTGAGGGCTACTGAATTCCCAGCTCTGAACACTGCCTATGAATTATCACCTTTTTTTGAAATACTAACATATGTTTTCTGCTTTGTCTCCAGGTTGACCAGTGTGATGGATCATGCAAAAGATCTGAATAAATTATCCTGGATTTTCATTCTAATATTTTAGATGGTAGTTTATCCCATACCCCAGCTACAAAGCACACTGATATTGTACTGTTAATTAAAGTTTTTTCTGGGTAATACATAAATCAGTGCCCTTTGTGACTTAATGGTTTTGGGGAGTACTGAGTTTGAACCAGTAAGAGACAGATGGATAGCAAAGTCATGTTTTTAATATTTTATTTGTGGTGTAAAGATTACATGGGAGGTTGTATTTATTGAATCTTGTGGTGTGTTGACTAGTGTATACGTATGTTATTGTTGCCAGGTGTTCGATATTGTTTGCTAGTCTGTGGTGATGTACACCTTAATCCTGGTCCTCCTTTAGTGACAATTCCGGATGATGGTATTTTTAATCAAGGTCTTTTGAGTATAGTGCACTTCAATGTGAGATGTTTGTGGAGAAAGTTTGATGAAACAAAAGACTAGGTTGAAGAACACAAACCAGGGATAATCATACTAACAGAAACCTGGCTTAGTGATAGAGTCCCTGATGCCTATATCGATTTGGATAATTATCAAATATTCAGGAGGGATAGAAATAAAAAAGGGGGAGGAACTGTAATTTACGTTGATTGTAATTTAATTACACAGGAAGCTTTGTGTCCATTTTTGGACTGGTTTAGAAGCCCTAGGAATTGAGATTAAATCATCACATAGGAAACCAATTTTGTTAATGGGAATTTCTAAACCCCCTAAAGTGAACACAAAAGTTTTTAATGTGTTTCAAGGCTTTTTATCAGAATATAGGTATTCTCGTGAACTGATTATAACAGGTGATTTCAGTGTAAATTGGACCATAATTGATCCAAATCATGACTTGATAGATTTTCAGATTGACTTGAGACTAACCCAATTAATACAGCAGCCAACTGAATTAATCACCGGGACCCTAGGAAATCATCCTTGTTGGACCTTATGTTCACAAACTACCCTCAACATTTCATTAGATCTGGAGTCCTTCTGGACTCCTTTTTCGGATCATCAACTAATTTTCACGTTGAGAAATAATATAATCAGGACCTATAGGTGTGCCTTGGAGAAGTTTTAAATGATTTGATTATCTTCTATTTATGATGGATATGGAAAACATTAATTGGTCTAGATTGGAATTAATACCTAATGTATCAGAATCTTGGGAGTATTTCTCTGACAAATTCCTGAAAATTTACTATAAGCATGTTCCAATAAAACATAGGAAATCTAAACACGAGGGCAATACCTGGTTTAGCACTCAGTTATATGGAGTTGGAAGAGACAGAAACAAAAAATGGAAGAAAGCAAAGAAAACAATGCTGGATCAGGACTGGGCTTTGTATAGACAAGCCCGTAATGTTTATTCTAGGGCAGTCAGATTAGCAAAACAGACTTTTGTCAAAACAAAACTTGATAGTAATCACAAACAGAACCCTAAAATGTTCTGGAGAACTATATCTGACTTAATGGGAAGAGTAAACAATCTTTAATGAATAAAATATCAGCTAATTGTACAGAATTAAACCTGGGTGATGAGCTCGTGAAGACCTTCAATGAATATTTCAGTAAGGTGGGGTCCCTGTAACTGATAATACTGGTTCCCTGGATCAGAATGTAGTCCCAGATTATAGAGCAGAGAAACAAACTGGAGTAGTACGCTCTGATAAGTTTAGCTTTGAATTTGTTTCACCCACAGAGGTCCTTGGTGAACTCTTAAAAATGAATACCTCTAAGGCAGTAGATCATGATGGGATCCCGGCTAGACTCCTAAAATATGCGGCTCCTTGTATAGCATACACTCTAGCCTATATTTATGATCTTTCTTGTAAGAGTAGTGAATTCTCAGAGGGCTGGAAAATTGCTAAAGTTAAACCAATATTTAAGTCTGGTGACAAGGGGAATTGGGTAATTATCGTCCCATTTTATTGCTGCTGCAGATCTCTAAGATATTTGAGAAAATAATTCTCAGACAATTGAGAAGATTTCTGGAGGGAAATAACAAACTGTATATTTTCCAGTCAGGTTTTAGGTCCTACCACAGTACCCAAACTGCACTGGTTAAAGTGGTTAGCGATCTGCAACTGAGCCTGGACAGGAGATCAATGGTTGGAGCCTTGTTTATCGATCTTTCTAAGGCATTTGATACCCTAAGCCATTGGGTTCTCCTATCCAGGCTCAGTGAGATCTGTTTGTCAACTCAGGTAATGAACTGTTTTTTCTCATATTTAAATGGTCGAAAACAGTTTGATGAAATAGGCCCCTTTAAGTCTGGAATGTTGGCCATGAACAATAGATTCCTCCAGGAATAAATTTTAGGGCCTATGCTTTCCAACATCTATATAAACGAGCTTAGATTTGACCTGCTATGTGTTAGTTGTCATCTATATGCAGACAACACCATAATTTATGTGGAGGGTAAAACACTTGATTTGATAACTTCTAAGCCACACATAGCCTTTGACCAGGTTCAGGATTTCTTTACTAGGCATTGTTTGGTTTTAAATTCAAAGAAAACCCAAGCTCTTTTGTTCCAGAATAAACAAATGAAGGAACATGATTTACATTTGACTATTACTACTTTAGATGGAATTACTATTAAACAAGTGGATCAGCATAAGTATTTGGATCTTTGGTTAGACTGGAATTTTCATATAAACTGTACTCTTAGCATCATGAATAGAAAGTTAGGATCTCTCTATAGGCTCAAAAAAGTTTACAACAATGGATGTTCATTTGAATGTTATTAGCTCTCTATTATTACATATTCTGGACTATGGTGACCTTTTATATGATGGGCCAATAAGTTCTCTTGACAAATAAGGTGGACCTTATGTTTTATAGAATGGCTTGCTTTGTCTTAGAAGTGCCTCACAGAACTCATAGATGCTTGTTGAATAAAAACTTGAACTGGCCTAAACCTTATGTTCATAGGAACTTGCATCTTCTTCAATTTATGTTTAAGGTATAAGAAGAATGAGAACCCCAGTTATATTTCTAATCTATTTAAACTTAGATGCGTTAAGGATAATCTGAGATCTGCCCAGGGAATACATTTCTTCTTAATCAGATATAACTTAGGAGTGGGTAGGTCATAAGTCCCTTATAGAGGAGTTACTCCATGAAATCAGATTCTACCAAACTTGCAACAATGTGACTCCCCTGTCAAATTGCATGACTTAAGTAAGTGGCATTTGAACTTGGTAACTGATTCATCTAGCTGCTGCCAATGTGATGTTACTTGATTCTATTTTGCTTGCAATTTTATCCCAGTGTTATGTTTGTAATGCTGTATGCTTGATCAGTGTAATTTTATTGTATATATATTATTTATACTGTACTCTTTGACCGGGTCTTCATTGAAAATGAGCCTAGGCTCAATTGAATGTTACCCTTTAATTTTATGAATAAAAAGAGATTTACTACTTACTTTACTACTACTACTACTACTTGTATATCAAAACCTGTGCTTTTAACTTGTTACCTTTCTGCACTTGACGCCCATGGATAATGTCATTATTGGGTGCTCTATCTCAGCACCTAGTTTTCAGATGTGTACTAGCCTTTCAAAAAAGATTTTATAATCCGAAACGTGTCAGGCACTGACTGGTTTGTCTCTTATTTGTGATGGTATTTTAATAAAGGTAAATATGTATTTCACTAATTTTTGAGTAAGAGTGGCTATTATGAATGCAGTGGTCATTGCCTGATTTTCTTGTTTTTGCTACTACTGTTACTACTACTACCATCTCCAAGTTAATGCACACCAAACTGAGAATGGCAGCCTGTCTGGTGTGTTACTTAACCAGCTGCACCTGCAATGTATCCAACAGGGCCTGATTTCTGGTGCACCTGGCTGCTGGAATGTCCCACTCGATATCTGGCAGGTTCAGATCACCTACCACCATCACTTCCCCCTTCATCACTCCCCTTACCATTTCTTCCCCCAGCTCCTTATCTTTCTCTTCCCCTTGTTCTGGTGGTCTTTAGGTCACCTCCACCCATATTTTTTTGCCTGAAGGCACCATGAGGTGAATCCACGGAAACTCTTTTGCCTCCCTTGATGTGTCCTGACAACCTTTATGTTGCCCTAACATATAGGGCTATGCCCCACCCTTTGCCTTTCCATCTATTCTGTATAAACATTGTGTAACCTGAGTCTGACAGGTCCCAGTCATTATTCTCTAAGGCCCAAGTTTCTGTGATAGCTGCAAGGTCTGCCTCAGTGTCTGCCTCCAATGCCCTTATAGAACAGTTACATGAGAATTTACCGTAACAATAGATCTTCTAGACAGCATCTTTTATCAGGCCACACCTTTGGAACATATAGCTGCCAGGCACTAGGACAACACATAAGCTTTTGCAAGCAGTCAGCCAGGGCCCATCCACAACAATGTTGGGCATCAGTGTATATATAAACATGAGCGGCCCCTCCTATCCTCTCCTCAGCTCCCCGACAGAGATCATGCTTGGAGGACTTCACTGTAGGGAACCAGGAGAGACCCAAGCATTCCACATACCAAGTGAGACAGAGTGCTGGAAAGATAGTAATGGAGACATCAGCATAAAAATCCTTTGTCAAAAAAGGGGGAAGGAGAATGGGACGGCATGGCCTGATGAGAGATATTCTCTGGAAGATCTGCTGTTATGGTAAGTTGTTATGTAACTGTTCTATCTTCTTTGAGGATATCTCTTTCATCAGGCTTCACCTTTGTAATGAGTCCCAAGCAGTACCAAAATCTAACAGTCTGGGCAGCTGGAGCCTTTAGGCTCATGATAGTAGACCTTGTAGCACAACTGGACCAAACTCAGCTCATCTATGAGGGACAATATCCAGACTGTAGTGTTTTAGTGAAGGTGTGGACAGCACTCTAGGTTGCAGCTGTACAAATCTCTGCAGCAGAAACTTTCCAAAAACAAGCTACAGAAGTGGCTATTCCTCTTGTGAAATGACCACTGGCTGGAAGCTGCAGTACTGAACTTAGGATCTGCAAGAAAGCCAGTTGTGCTCACAACAGAGAGAGGTGAACCTTACAATTTACAATTGTCTTTGGTTTGTAGCAGTTCATCAGAAAAGCTAATATTCTTCAGGTGGAGGCTACTTCTAACTGAAAGGTGAAATAAGGAACTTAGAATTATCAGGAAAGACAGTCTTTCAATCAACAGAAGGAGGTGGACCTTGCTTTACTTTTGTTACAATTGTTAATATTTTCAGTGCAGGAAGAGTTTAAACCCAGAGGGGACTGAATACTTTTATTGTGTCTGTCCTTGTGCACAGCTGACTTGATTGGAATTATTGATTGACTGCATGAATTTTATTCATTTGTTCGGTCGCAGACCATTACAAACATTTATAGATAAAAATACAAAAATGTACAACATTCTTTTCATTCTTTGAAAAAAATAGGGGAAAAATACATTTCATTTTAACAACATTCTCACTACATAAATACTAATCATAACATTTATAATAAAACTATAAAATCCCTATCAATAGTTCACATCAACCCTGCATTCATGTTTGTGTTCTTGTAATCCTCCTTTTAAGTTTTACAATAGTTTCCAAATATCTTCCAGTGGATTTAATAATTTCATCATTTGTCATAAACAACATTTTTAATAACAACTCTTGATCATCAGATAAAATAGTTCTACAGACTGGTATGATCCATTTATTTCTAGGCTTCTTGTACCAATGACAGTAAAAAAATACATGTTTTAAATCTTCATAACTTTTTCTTGTGCAGGAACATAGTTTTGCATCTCTCTGATTTTCCGCCCTGTATCTTGCATCCATAATATTACTGGGAAACAACTCTAACTTATATAATGTATACAATCTTCTTTGATTTGGGTCAGTAAGAATTTCATAATGATGTCTAAAAAAATGACTAGCATCATTTATTCCAAACCAAGGAGAAATTCTTAACTTAGAAATGTTTTCCAAATCTTTAAGTTTATAAAAATCCAATAATCTCTGGGTGATACAGGGTTGGTAACTAAGACCTATTATAATACCTTTCTCAGTATTTTTCCTTAGCGTATCCAGACCTATGACCTGCAAGATTTCATATACAGATTTTAGCCAACTAGATTTTAGATGACCAAGGTTTAACCAGTTAAGTTTTTCTTTTAAACAGCAGTAAGTTAATCTATGCTTTTTATGGTGTTGAATTTTTATCCAATAATTAACTTTTCTGGCTGCAAAGTATGCTCCTAAGGATACCATGCCCAATTCTGCCCTTATAATGCACATGGGAATAGACTTTCCTAACCCTAAACTTAATCGTAATATTTTATTTATTGGTATTTCAATTTTGTTTACCTCCTTTGGTTGCCAAATTTCCCCATTATATCGGGCTTGCGCATTGTACTTCACCTCAATAGCTTTAATAAGGGGTTTAACTGAATTCCCTCCATAATTTTTATTAAACCTTAAAAAAACAGCTTAAAATCAACTTCTCTGTATGTTTAACTCATTTCCCTTCGTGTGAAAACTGAAGACCTAAATAAGTATATTCTTTAACTTTATCCAATATTTTTTCCCCAATTTTCCATTTAAATGAACGATTTTTGGCTCCAAATACTATAATTTGACTTTTTGTATCATTAATTTGTAAATCATATTCTTTTGAAAAATTATCCAGAATGTTCAACTTCATTTGTAAACCTGATCGAGTTAATGAGAACAACACCAAGTCATCTGCATAAGCAAGAGAAGCACATTTTTGCCCCAATATTTTGGGAGAATCTGTTTCTGATTTCCTCCAATTTATTCAACAAAAACATCAATATTGATGCAAAACAGGGTTGGTGCTAAAACGCAACCCTGCCTTACACCCCTATTTGTCGGAAAAGGATCAGAAAGTTGTCCTCCTTTGCCAACTTTCACTTGTGCCCAAGTATAAGTATAAAGTTCTCTAATAATAGCAATTAACTCCTGTGAAATTCCCTTTTTTCCCATAATTCCCCACAATTTATTACGAGATAGAAACATAGAAACATAGAAGTTGACGGCAGATAAGGACCGCAAGGCCCATCCAGTCTGCCCATTTCTTTTTCTACCTTATAAATGTGCCATCGGCCTTTGGTCTGTCAGTGGCCTATCTATTCATAGTCATTTGTATTGCTCCTTATGCCTATCCCATGCCTGTTTGAAGCCCTGCACTGTATTCATAGCCATCACTTCTTGTGGTAAGCCATTCCATGCATCCACCACCCTTTCTGTGAAAAATAATTTCTCACATTCCCCTTAATTGGCCTCCTCTAATCTCATGCTGTGTCCTCTTGTCCTGCTATTTTTCTTATATTTAAACATGTTAGACTCTTTCACCTTGTTTATGCCCTTAAGGTGTTTGAATGCCTCGATCATATCACCTCTCTCCCTCCTTTGCTCAAGGGTATACATATTGAGCTCCGTTAATCTGTCCTCATATGTCTTCTGATGCAGTCCCTGCACCATTTTGGTTGCCCTTCTCGGGACTGCCTCAATTTGGTTAATGTCCTTGTGAAGGTGTGGCCTCCAATACTGCACGCAGTACTCCAGATGGGGCCTAACCAGTGTCTTGTAAAGAGGGATTATTACCTCCCTCTTACGACTTGTGATACCCCTACTAATACACCCTAACATCCCCCTAGCCTTACCTACTGCTTTAGAGGTCTGCTTGATGATTTTAGGTCATCAGTGATGATGATGCCCAAGTCTCTTTCTTCCTTTGTGACTGCTAGCAACTCCTCCCAGCCTATAGGTGGCTTCAGGGTTTCTCTTCCTATGTGCATGATTTTGCACTTCTTTGCATTAAATCCCAGTTGCCACTCTTCTGACCATTCTGCTAGTTTATCCAGATCTCTTCTCATTCTGCCACCCATCTGGATCATCTACTCTGTTGCTGATCTTGGTGTCATCTGCAAACAGACAAGCTTTACCCTCTAGTCCATCTGCAAGGTCACTAATGAAGATGTTGAGGGACTGGCCCCAGGACTGATCCCTGGGTACCCACTTGTAACTTGCATCTCTTCTGACTGTATACCATTTACCACCACTCTCTGTTTTCTGCCCGTCAACCAGTTTGCCACCCAGTTGACCAACTTCTGACCCACCCGAGCCTACCCAGCTTATTTATCAATCTTCTATGTGGAACAGTGTCAAAAGCTTTGCTGAAGTCAAGGTAAAGGCGACATCAACTGCTCCCCTTGGTCCACCACTCTGGTTACCAGTCAAAGAAATCTATGAGATTAGTTTGACAGGACCTTCCTTTGTAAACCCATGCTGTCTTGGATCCTGTGCCCTATGGATTCCAGGTGTTGCACTATCCTTTCCTTAAGGAGTGCCTCCATAATCTTGCCCACTACTGAGGTAAGACTGACCGATCTGTAGTTCCCGCCTCCTCCCTGCTACCACTCTTGTGGAGCAGGATCACTATACCCTTCTCCAGTCTTCTGGGACTCTCCTGTGCTCAGAGACTCACTAAACAATTCTGCTAATGGCTCTGCTAGTTCCTCCTTTAGCTCCTTAAGTACCTTGGGATGTATGCCATCAGGTCCCATTGCCTTATCCACCTGAGCTTAGCAAGCTCTTGTAGGACCCTTTCTTTGTAAGGGAGTAGTGCTCACCTCCTCCCTGCTGTGTCCATGATGCTGAGCTGTGGGCCCTGCCCTACCTTCTCTTCAGTAAATACTGAGCAAAAGTATCTATTTAGGATAGATGCCTTTACAGGGTCCTCCTCCTCACATGCTCCCTTTCTCCATTAAGCTTAGCAATACCCCTCTGGACTTTCTCCTTTCACTAATGTATCTATAGAAAGTCTTGTCACCTTCTTTTACTGTTCATGCTAGTGTTTCCTCAGTTTGGGACTTTGCCTGCCTTACTGCCTTACCTGCTTCCCTTAGGGCAGTTTGGTATGCCTCCCTATCTTCATCCTACTGTGTTTCCTTATATTTCCTGAAGGCCAGCCTTTTGGCTCTGACCTTTTCTGCTACTGTATTTGAGAACCAAAGTGGTTTCCTTCTTCTTTTGCACTTCCTTTTCTAACACAATGGGATGTTGCTTCAAGTATTGCATCCTTAATGCTTGCCCACTTGCCTGTACCCCTCACCTGTGTTTCTTTTTGCCAGGGCTAGCTTAACTCTGTTGGCCATCTTAACAAAGTCAGCTCCTCTGAAGTCCCATATTTTTGCCTTGGAATGGGATGATTTAGATGTAGTAGCCAAATTGAACCATACCATGTGATGGTCACTGGCCCCCAGGTGACCTTCTACCTGGAGATCTGTGATCCCTTCTTTGTTAGTCAGTACTAGATCTAGGATAGCCCTGTCTCTTGTGGGTTGCTGTACCAGTTGTTTGAGGCCCTCCCTGCAGGGAATCCACTATGAGTCTAGTTCTGGCAGATGTTCCTGCTGGTATTGACCAATCTGTATCCGGCATGTTGAAGTCTCCATTATCAGAACCTCCCTTTAGCTGTCATGTTTTGTATATCTTCTAACAGTAATGTGTCTATGTCCTCCCTCTGGTCTGGGGGCCTGTAGACAACCCAGTGCTTATAGCTGTCCCATTTCCTGTTTCAGGGCAACCCACAGTTCTTCTGGCTCCTTATGTGTATTCTGAATTTCTGTAGCTTTGATATTTTCATTAACATACAGGGACACTCCTCCCCCCCTTTTTGCACCTCGGTCTCTTCTGAACAATACATAGCTAGGTACTGAAGTCTTCCAAGTGTGGTTACTGGTAAACCACGTCTCACTAATTGCTACTATGTCCAGTTTATCCTCTGACATTATTGCCTGCAGGTCTGGGATCTTATTTCCCAGGCTGTGAGCATTTGAGTACATGATTTTCCATTGGCCAGATTTTGGTGTGTTAGTTGTCGGGTGAAGTTTGGCATTACCCCTGTGCATCGTATGGGGAGACAAACCTTTTTTCTTATCTGGTGATGCAAATGAGCGGCAAACATGCTGAATTCCTGTTTGACCACTAGCTGAGGGGGGAGAGGTGTTCTTCCCATTCGACGTATGGGGTGCTGCACCCCTCTCCCCATTTGCTATGAGATATGGTTTCAAAAGTAGTACGGAAATCTATAAAAGCCACATAAAGTTTTTGTTTCCTTAATATAATGTATTTTTCAATTAAATGCCAAATCACAAAGGAATTATTAGTAGTAGAATAACCTGGCCTGAATCCTGCTTGAGCCTCTGAAAAATCCCCAATATTAGACATCTGGTCTCTTAATCGATTTAAAATCAACCTAGCAAAAATGTTGCCTAGGTGATCTAAAAGAGAAATAGGTCTATACATTGCTGGATCAGACCTTTTACCTTTCTTGAATATAGAAATTATTATTGCACCTTTCCAAAATGCTGGAAAACTCAGTTCTCTACTACATACTCCTAGTTGCAGCTGTATAAATCTCTGCAGCAGAAACATTCCAAAAACAAACTACAGAAGTGGCTATGCCTCTTGTGAAATGACCACTGGCTGGAAGCTGTAATACTGAACTTAGGATCTGCAAGAAAGCCAGTTGTGCTCACAACAGAAAGAGGTGAACCTTACAATTTACAATTGTCTTTGGTTTGTAGCAGTTCATCAGAAAAGTTAATATTCTTCAGGTGGAGGCTACTTCTAACTGAAAGGTGAAATAAGGAACTTGGAATTATCAGGAAAGACAGTCTTTCAATCAACAGAGGGAGGTGGACCTTGCTTTACTTTTGTTACAATTGTTAATATTTTCAGTGCAGGAAGAGTTTAAACCCAGAGGGACTGAATACTTTTATTGTGTCTGTCCTTGTGCACAGCTGACTTGATTGGAATTATTGAATGACTGTTTGCATTGCAATATTTGTAATACTGTGAGTTATTCACTGGGCTAAGAATTTGTCATAAGTCCTGAAGTGAGTGCAGATTATAGGCTGTGTATTTGACCCAGACAGTGCCCCAGGGGGTGGAAACTGTATTTTGTGTTTATCTCAGTGTGCCTTAAGAGGCAGTTTTGGGACTGACTGCTTTCAGAGCACAAATCACCAGGCTGTATTGCGGCTGGGGAGGTTTACCAGTGTCTGACTTGGATGTTTGGATTTTTCTCTGTTTGATTAGCAGGGTATTTTCTCTGTCAAATTGCCATGTAGGGCACCTTGCTGACAGGAAGGCACTCATTGCAGTGGTGGGTCAGAGCTTTTAGCTGACTGTTTCATGAGGGCACAGTTTAGGCCCAAACCCTACCCACCTCTCACCCCACCCACCCCTGGAAATAGTTCCTTTATACCTGGGGTTCTGACATCATTTCCTCAAGAGGGCAAGGTGCATATCACTGTCATATCCTTTCTAGCACACTGCACTGACAATATAAGCATCACATTGTATACTATATATATATTTCTATATAACAAGCCAATCACACACACACACACAACAAAAATTATAAACAGAATAAACAAGAAGGTAGACAGACATGTGGGGAGTAGTGCAATGTAATGGCTGTGGGGCAGCAGTCTTCCAGGAGTCTTTCTGGAGGCTGAGATGCTTCCCTATTTATAGATAACTCTCTGCCCTGAGGGAGGAACTTGCCCGTCTTCAGGCCACACTGGACAGTAGTAAGGGAACCTGCACCCAGGCCACACTGGACAGTAGTAAGGGAACCTCCCCCATCCAGGGAGCACCAGAGATACCACCACTACCTCAGAGGTTGCAAAGAAAGCACAGCAGTTGGACCACAGTGGGCTCAGAGAGGGTGAGGATGGTAGAACAGAGGCACACCCAGTCAGTTGTTCCACTCCATAATCCATACACCATTCTGGGGGACCATAATTCCTCTATGGATGCACCCACAGAGGAGACTAAGGAGGTTGCGGACAACTGTCACAAGGGAGGCCCACAGGAAGGAGGCAGAGGACACCACAGGGAAATGAAGCAGCTCCTGGTGGGGGACTCAATTATTAGGGGGATAGAACTGGGAGGAGCAGGGAAAACTGAAGTAAGGTGCCTGCCTGGTGCCATTGCTTGGAGGGACAGGAAGCACATCCTCAGGGTCACAAGAACAGCTGCACGGGAGTCTGAGTTGGATGTCATTGTCCACCTAGGGACAAATGATTTGGCTCGTTGTGAGATTAGAGCAGTGCAGGAGGACTTTGTAGAATTGGGGAGAGGCCTAAGACAAATAGCACACACAGTATCCTTCTCAGAGGTGCTGCCCATCTATGGCATGGGTGAGGTGAGGGTACTTTGCACCTTGAAATTTAATGAATGGTTGAAGAAATGGTGTGGAGCACTGGGATTTGACTTCATTGGGGACTGGGGTTCCACCTGGAGGGACACCAGCCTATACTGACAGGATGGTCTGCATCTGTCCAGCAAGGGAACAAGTCTTTTTGGCAATTGGTTTAAATGCTTCATTGGCAAGCTTTTAAACTAGTCAAGGAGGGAGGCACAGATAAGCAGCAGGAAATTCCCAGCCTCCCCCCACAAAAGAGGGTACTAAATGAGAAAAAAACTAAGGTAGAAAGGACAGTGGGGGGTGCTGCTACAAAAGGTAAAGCCATCAAAAAATGGAGAGCAATGAGTACCAATGCCCGTAGTCTGGGGAACAAGCTTCCTGAATTAGTGGCCTTGATGGAGGAGGAACATGTGGATATTGTGGCAGTCACAGAAACATGGTACACACAGAACCATGACTGGGACATAAACATACCAGGATACACTATCTACAGGAGGGACAGGGAGAGTAAAAGAGGAGAAGGAGGAGTATCTCTCTACATAAGGGAAGGAATCAAAGCAACAGAACAAAAGGGTAAACAGGGAGGAGAAGAAGTGCTGTGGGTCAACTTGGAGCCAGGCAATGGCACCACAATCCACACAGGGGTTGTATACAGACCCCCCCCGGGGGAGGAAATGGACAAGGAAATGATAGAAAGTACACTTAGAATGACAGAAAAAGGGAAGATATTGCTGATGGGTGATCTGAATATGCCAGATGTTAACTGGAGTGCAGTTGCAGCAGCCACTTCTAAGAGTGGGGTTATTCTAGATGTCCTACAGGGGGCATGCCTTAGACAACTAGTATTGGAACCCACTAGAGAGGGAACAATCTTAGACCTGGTTCTCTCAAATGGAGATGGAGAGAGGATCACAGATGTAGAAGTGGGTAGCCATCTGGGAACTAGTGACCGTTGAACAGTATGGTTCACAATAAACACAGCTGTAGAGTCCAGCCATACAAAGGCAAAAGTACTGGACTTTAGGAGGGCTGACTTTGCCAAAATGGGTGAGTGCCTAAGGAATGCAGTAGCAAATGGGCAGGAAGGAGGGTTGGAAGAACAATGGGGAATAATAAAAACTGCCATCACAGAGGTAACAAGCCTTTGTGTGAAGCAAATAAACAAAACAAAACAATGTAAGAAACCACTATGGTTCTCAAAGGAGCTGGCAGTGAAGGTTCGAGAGAAAAAGAAAGCATTCAGGAAGTACACGGAAACACAGAAGGAGCAGGACAGAGAATTGTATCAGTTAAAGCAAAAGGAAGCTGGTAAGGCAGTCAGAACAGCAAAGGCCCAAACCGAGGAAAAGATAGCCAACTCGGTTAAGAAGGGGGATAAAACCTTTTATAGGTACATCAGGGAAGAGTAGGAAGACCAAGGGAGGGATAGTGAGGCTTAATAAAGGGGAGGGGTTGGGCAGAGGGTGACAGTGAAAAGGCAGAGATACTAAACAAATATTTTTGCTCAGTATTTACAAATGAAGAGGGGGAGGTACCTAAACCAAACATTCGAAACACTCTGGATACAGAAGTTGATACCAGCCCATTTACAGAAGAAAGGGTTCTGAAAGAACTCTTAAAACTGAAGGTGGACAAAGCAATGGGGCCTGATGGGATTCATCCCAGAATTCTAAAAGAACTAAGGGTAGAACTAGTGAAACCACTGACTACCCTTTTTAACAAATCATGGGAGGATGGGGTGGTACCTGAGAACTGGAGGAAGGCAGATGTGATTCCACTTCACAAAAGTGGGAGCAGGGCAGAAGCGGGAAACTACAGACCTGTTAGTTTAACCTCAGTGATAGGGAAAATGATGGAATCACTTCTGAAGGAAAGAACTGTCGTGTACCTAGAGGCCAGAGGGGAACAGGACCCAAGGCAGCATGGATTCACAGCAGGAAGGTCATGCCAGATGAATCTAATAGATTTCTTTGACTGAGTGACCAAAGTAGTAGATCAGGGAGGGGCTGTGGACATGGCCTACCTGGACTTTAGCAAGGCATTTGACACAGTCCGACACAAAATATTAATATACAAGTTAGTCAGCCTGGGAGTGGGACCCAAGATGATAGCCTGGATAAAGAATTGGCTGGAGAATAGGACACAGAGGGTAATAGTAAATGGAGTCCACTCTGAAGAAAGGGGGGTTACTAGTGGGGTACCGCAGGGTTCAGTATTAGGACCAGTCCTCTTCAATGTCTTTATAAGCGACATTGCAGAGAGACAGGAAGGAAAAGTATGTCTCTTTTCAGATGACACAAAGATCTGCAACAGAGTTGATGCACAAGGTGGGGTGGAAAGGATGTGAAGAGACTTGGCAAGGTTAGGGGAATGGTCAAATGTATGGCAGCTTAGATTCAATGCTAAGAAGTGCAAGGTAATGCACCTGGGAAACAAAAAAATAGCGGAAAAGTACACAATAGGGGTGAGATACTAACAACAACAAAAATGGAAAGGGACCTGGAGGTAGTCACATCAGATGGCCTAAAGATGGGCAAGCAATGTGAGAGGGCAGTAAGGAGGGCTGGGGGGATACTGGGATGCATAGGGAGAGGCATCACCAGTAGAAAACAGGAAGTTTTTATCCCTCTGTACAGACAGCCGGTGAGACCCCATCAGGAGCACTGTGTGCAGTTCTGGAAACCCCATCTCCGCAAAGACATAGACAGGATGGAAGCTGTCCAGAGGAGGGCAACTAAAATGGTGCAGGGTCTGCACCAGAAGACATATGAAGAGAAAGTTAAGGAGCTTAATATGTATAGCCTCGAGGAAAGGAGGGAGAGGGGGGACATGATAGAAACTTTCAAGTACCTCAAAGAAATCAACAAAGTCCAAGAGGGTAGTATCTTTCAGAAAAAGAGGTGTGCAAGAACAAGGGGGCACAATTTGAAGATAGAGGTAATGTAAGGAAGTATTTTTTCACAGAGAGGGTTGTGAATGCATGGAATGGCCTTCCGGAGGTGGTTGTGGAGTCAAAATGGTGGTGGAATTCAAGCATGTTAACCCCCTGCAAATGGGGGTTCCCAAAAGACTTCAGGAGCTTGCTTGAATGTTCCAAGCCTGAATGGTGTTTGGCGTTTAAGCCATTTATCAGTGAGTGTTTTTGAGCCTCTGGTACTGTCTCTTTAAGAGCTGTCTGCTTGCAGACATAATTAGTTTGTATGGGGGACTGTGTGCTTCTCTGCTTGAGTACCACTCGAGCTGCCAATTCACTCCATTTTGCAGTCACTAGGGTGCAAGGAACCTATCTGAAAGATGTAACTGTTTGCCAGAAATCATTTAGAGTAATAATGAAAATACAGTTTGTCTAACCTGCTTTCTTTGCAGTCAGAACTGTGTTTGCCTAGTCCCCATTCTAGTTTTGAACTGCTGAACTGGACCAATCAGTGTGGGTTAAGGTAGCTCTAAAATGGTGCCTTGGACGAATCAGAACTTGGACTCGTAATCTGAGCCAGCCACAAGAGGATTGTATGGGCAGTGACTCTGGGAGATGTAGTTTGGACTTGGCACCTTTTGGACCAACAGGGCAGTCTATTGTGAGTGACAACCAATCCAGCCAAGAACTGGGAGGAACTCAAAGGAAGTGCCAGTTTAGTCTGCTGGAGTTTCAGTTGAGCTCTGGCAGTGAAGAGGAAGGAGCCTGTGCTTTTTCGGTGTGCAGTTTTAGTCGGGAACGTGTGTAAGGCCTCAGTTCCGTCTGCAGCTTGTGTAACTGCTTGTTAGGACTGAATCCATCCTGTGAAGAGAATCAAGGATATCTGAAGAGTAGAAACCAGGCTCACCCTGTAGAAGACTGGAGAAATTGCTGAATTGCGCTCGGTCTGTCAGGAACTGAATCTGCTGTGTGTTCTCCCGGGTATTGTGCAGTAATTGCGATCGGGATAGAGAAGCAGCCTGCCTGGTATAGTACTTTCTTTTTTACCATATAAATGTGTGAGGAGGCTTGTGTAGCTCAAGTGAATCCTGCTGCCATTAAAGGACTTTTGTCTGTTACTGTTTACCATATAAATGTGTGAGGAGGCTTGTGTAGCTCAAGTGAATACTGCTGTCATTAAAGGACTTTTGCCTGTTACTGTTTACCATATAAATGTGTGAGGAGTCTCGTGGAGCTCAAGAGTAGCCCTGCTGACGTTGAAGGACCCTATCTTGTTTGGAGGTCGTGAGTACTAATTCAGGGTCACTCCCTGTTGAATTGCCACATTGAATCCAATTCGAATTACTGTACTGCTGACTGTTTAACTAATTTTTCTTTTCTCTGTGAAGGGCCCCTACCAGCTGCCACAGTTTGGACTAGCTACTAGGGCTTGGGTACCCAGGGACAGTAACTGGTAGGGATAGGCCTGTGCACAGAGCCATAGGTAGATGAGTAAGTGATAAGCTAATTAACCTGATTTCCCCTGTCCTTGTTATATTCCCTAAATAAATCAGAGCTGCTTGTTTCAGCAAAGTTATACTGCCTGAGGTATTTGTCTATGTTAAAGTATTGTACTGTGATTGCTGCACTGTATCTTCTTATTTTACAGAGTCCCAAAGCCTGAACCAGTCCTGGGGGTAAGTGTATACTGTGAAGATAATTCTGATATACTGTGTGGACCACTAGTGGGAAGAAAGGGGGGTTGCAGTGTCCCAGAGGGCTGTGACCAAGTTAGTTTAACTATTGCAAACCCTGACCTCTGGGTGGAGGCACCCGCCATCGGATCCAGGCCCCTCAACCTGTTAGTGGCAAATCAGGCAGGGGTAGTAGCCCCTGGGATAGCGCCATCTAGGGGTTACACATGCATGGGACAATCATAAGGCAATTCTAGGGGGTGGGGGTAGTTAAAAGTAGGCTGCTGGTTAACTAGGATCTGCAGCTTATCCATTAGGTAGGGAAATGGGCAGACTGGGTGGGCCAAGTGGTCTTTATCTGCCGTCAAATTCTATGTTTCTAATGTTTCTATAAACCACACTAGGAAGTTCCTTACTGTACTTCCTGTAACAAAATGTAGTAAAATGTGCTAGCCATTTGGACAAGCACTGTTTAGAAACTGGGGCATCCTCTTTCTCAGGGGCGAATGAAACAAAAGGCTGTGAGGACTTTCTGCAGTCCCTTGTACAGTTTGTATAGTACCTGAGTATTCTATGCACATCTAAGGTATGGGGCAATGCTTCCCCTGCATTGGTGTGCTCTGGATAATACACTGGCAGGTGGATGGTTTGATTTAAAGTAAACTCAGACACCACCTTTGGTAGAAACGTATGGTTAATATGCAAAGACACCATTTCTTTGTGGAAAATCAAATAAGGAGGCTCACACATTAAAGCCTGTAGCTCTGAAATTCTTCAACCAGAAATGATTGCAACTAAACATGACACTTTCCAAGAGACAAAGCATAAGCCACAAGTCACTTCTAGCTCAAAAGGAACCAAAGTCAGATTTTCCAAAATAAAAGTCAGGTCCCAAGCTGGGACTGGATTTTGAATAGGTGGTTTTATGTGTAAAATGCCTTTCAAGAGCGTACGGGCTACCTCCAGCTGAGCAATCGTATGGCCATCCACAGGCACATGGAAAGCTGATATAACAGCCATGTGCTCTTTGATTGAGAAATACTGCAGGGCTAAATTTGATAAGGATAGCAGGTGCTCTAGAACCTGATTAACTGGGCAGGTAAATGAATCCAAGTTATGGGAGGTGACCCATAAAGCAAACCGCTCCCATTTCATGGACTAAGTACATCTAGTGTGCAGTTTTCTAGCAGCCACCAGAACATCGCCACTTTCTGTGACACCCCAAAATGAGCTATGGCTATGTCTTCAGGAACCATGCATGCAGATGTAGGGACTTCAAGTCCAAGTGAACGAGGGTTCCCAGTTCCTGTGACAGTAGACCCTTGCACAGGGGCAAAGGTACTAGGGGTTCCACTGCCAGCTGTTGCAGCAGGGTGTACCATATCTGTCAAGGCCATAGGGGAGTAAGGAGTATTAGAGTTCTCCCCTCTGTCTTCAGGTTGAGTAGTACTCTCTGAATTAGCAGGAAGGGAGGGAAGGCATACAGAAACCTCCCTTTCCAAGAAAGGGACATGTCTTGCCAAAAAACTCCAGGCCCAGGAGCAAGTGAGCAAAAACATGGCAGTTTTGCATTGTGTGAGGACGCAAAAAGGTCCAACTCTAGATGACCCATCTTTTGAATAGGTCATCTACCACCAAGGTTAACAGTACCTACTCAGGTATCCTGGACTGTGACCTGCTGAGCTTGTCTGACAAGACATTTTGGGCACCTGGAACATGTACTGCTGATAGTTCTAGACCGCATTCCAGAGCTCACTGCAAAATTCTCATTGCTTCCCTGCACAGTGGGTAAGAATGAGTCCCCCCTTGTTTGTGATGTAATGCATCACACTGACATCCATCTGTATGTAACCCCTAGGTGGTGCTATCCTACGGGCTACTACCCCTGCCTCCGTGACTATGCACAGGTTGAGAGGCCCGAGCTCAGTGAACGGGTGTCTCCACTCAGAGGTAGGGTTTTGGGGTATCATAGCTGCTATTGGTATAGCCCTCTGGGATGCTATAACCTCCCACTAACCCCTCTAATGGCCTAAACAGTATAGGAACAGAACATTCACATGTACCATATGAGAGTAATGATATGCTCACACTCCTTGCACTTACCACCAGGGCTGAATCTTCTGCAACTGCCCTGGAGACCCCCTGGAAAATAATCCCAATGATGCAACAATACATTAGTGGTACCATATCCTCACCAAGAAGGTACACACTGGCTAGGTTAACGTAAAAACCAACAATCTGATTTATTAAGGGGGATGTGAACAAGGGTGGGGCATAAATCTAGCAAGTGATTTGCAGTTCTGAATAAAATTCAGGGTGATAAAGCATGCACAATGAGTTCCTTTAATACAGTCTCACAACCCTGGGTAACCAGTATGGAAGACAGGCTAGCCTGAAGCATTGCCCGGGGTAGGCCGGCGTTGCAGCTGATCACTGGGGCCCTTAGGAAAGAAAACCATTAGCATGCACTCAATCCAAATATTTGTAATCTGGAGTTAGGTGGCTCAGTCCATTTCAATAAACCCAAAACAAGTAAATCAGATAACACACACAAATTGTAGCTTTAGTTGCAGGGAGCTACCCTGTTTGTACTCACACTACTCAGACCAGGAGGATAATCCAATGACATGAGACCTATGCAGAGATTTCGTGAAGCATGAGGAAGGGTTCCTTTGTGGTCCTTGTTGAAATGCTGGTCTTTGGGATGCAGGAGCAGTTCAAACTCTAGCCAAAACATGCAAACCGAATGTCTCAAACTAGTTGGCCGCGCAAACACTTTGGCAAACTCTTTTATATGTAAGGCTTGTCCTTTTCTGGTCCTTCCAGCCAGCTTGCAGGCTGATCCTGAATTTCAGCTTGATTGCTGCATGAATCCCCTGCTGCTGCGACCCCAACGTGGGCTGACTGGACACTTGGACCCGCGGACTAACGAACGAAAAAGGTCTAGGCCTGGCAGGCCTAACGTCTGAAGATGGCAAGCTCCCCAGAGGCACCCTCACTGAACTCCCAGGCAAATCTCTAGAATCGAAGATCCTGAGCAGTTGCCCCCTTTTGTATGGGGCTGAGTTCCAGAGATTCTATTGGCTGCCCAAACTGTCCTGAACAATTCCCACTTGTTAATTGGCTTGCTTTTCGACACCTAGAGTTTGTCCCAGAATATTCCCCATAAGTCTCTGGCATTGTCCCAAGAGCCCCTTTATTTAATACTGGCTCCTAATTGGCTGTTGGCTGCTAAAATAGTAGCTGTAAATAAAATTTTAGGCAATCTAATTCAGTGTGCCCATAAATAAAGTTCTGGTGCAGCAAGCAGTATTATGTTTATTAAATAATGTCCCCACTAACTTGTAGCCCGCAACAGTTCTTTCTTAAACAAGTCAATTTTTGAGTGAATAAAGTACACCCTCGGGGAATCACAGCTCCCGTAACACACTGCCCCTAGAAACACTGCAGAGCTTATGAATATTTATGAAGGCTTCACTGCCCTGAACTTTGTCCTTTGGCTTCTGAGCCCCAGAGGCAGCGCTTTAGGTGTTTGCCTATTTATTTATTTAAAACACTTTTCTCCTACTTTGTTGTGTCCCCGGTGCCTCTCTTAACTTAACATGGCACTGGAAACCACAGAGACACCTCCCGACTATGTGACCACAACGGCGGTCGGGAACGACAATGCGTCCTTCTCGGTAGTGAGAGCGGCAGCCTAAGCAAACATGCCAACCGCTCGCAATTAGACAGCTAGCCCCACAGGGCTTAACTACCCAGGGGAACACTTGGGGACATGGGGAAATAGCAACGTGACGCAGAGTACGAGCGGATGCCAGCAGCAGTGGGAGAACACCCGGAGGCACTTTTAAAGGTAAGCCCCCCAAATGGGGAGGGGGAGTTACAGGGATTAACAGAGGACCTGGGAGATAGGCCTGAAGTCCATACAGGACTGCTCTCATTTGCAGAACATTTATGTGCAAAGTGCATTCCACCTGGTTCCACATGCCTTGTGTCTGCAGAGCACCCAGGTGGGCTCCCCATCCTGATACCTAAGCATCCGTGGTGAGGATCTGATGTAGGGAAGGAATCGAGACTGGACACCCTTCAGTAGGTTGTTGCATTCCATCCACCAGTTGAGCACTTTGCACAATGGAAACGTGACTAGAACCATCAGTTCTAGATTGTCTGTCAGCTGGTCCCACTGGACTCTCAGGGTCCAGTGAGGAATCTACATGTGCAGCCTGTCCAGTGGCGCTATAACAACGGCAGCAGCCACGAGTCTCAAAAGGTGTAGATATGTCCTTGCTGAGACATAATGGCTGTCGTGCATCAGTTGTGCTTGGGCAGTCAGCCCTGTCTAGGGGCCAGAAAGCCGAACCCTGGTCCGAATACAGAACTCCCCCTATGTACTGCAGTTGTTGGTAGAGTGTCAGTATGGACTTTGGTATGTTGACTGTCATCCCAGAGCATCGGGCATCTGTCTGGTTCAAGCTATGGTCTGCAGCAGTTGCTCCTTGGAGTGGGCTTTTAATAGCCAGTCATCCAGGTAAGGAAAAACATACAGGTCTTCCCTGCAATGGGCTGCTGCCATCACTGCCAAGCATTTGGTAAAGACTCATGGCACAGAAGATAAGCCAAAGGGAAACACTCTGAATTGGTAATGCTCCCCTTGAAACAGGAACCTCAGGTGTTTTCTGTGAGGTTTCTGGATCTTGATATGGAGGTACACATCCTTCACATCCAGGGAGCAAATTCAGTCCCCTGTTTGCAATAGGGGAAGGAGATCCTGCAGAGTGACCATCCGAAACTTCTCCTGTTCTATAAAGAAGCTCAGATGCCTTAGATCCAGTATAGGCCTCAGATCCCCTGTCCAATTCAGGACAAGGAAGTATCTGCAGTAAAACCTGTGTTCCTCTGTTCTGGAGGTACAGGTTCTATGGCCTGTGTTTGATCAGAGTCTGTACTTCCTCTAGCAACAGAGATATGTGCCCTGGTGCATGTGTTGACACCACTGGTTGATGATGTGAAGTGTTGTCCAGAAGCTCCAGAGCATGACCCTTTTCTATAATCTCCAGAACCCATGTGTCTGTAGTCCCCTTCCTCCTCTGGTCCAAGTGGAGGGATAAGAAACCCCCTACAACCACCCCAGGAGATAAAGAAGAAGAAGAAGAAGAATCAGCATTTATATAGTGCTTTTCATACATCCAAAGTGCTTTACAAGCAATGCTAGACTGGTAGTGAAGTGACCGAATGTGTGGTGGTGGCCATATCGCACATCATCACCCACACACAGCCTGGATAAAGGAGGGTGGGGGGTGTATAAGGAGTCATGTCGAGTTGGGGGAGGTGGAGGTGGAGCCACCAGCTACATTACCTCTTGGTGCTTTTGAATGGGCACCTGGAGTTGTGCTGGGGACTGGCAAGACCCCTGCTCCTTTGCCTCTGCACTGTTTCTATAGGCCAGGCACTGCCCCTGACAGCAGATGGGCAAAAGGTACCCCTGCTCCTACCACTGTTTTGGGTATGGTACAGGGAGTGTACTGATTTCAGAGTCTTGCCAAAAGATTGAAGATCTTTCAAAACATCTTCTACGTCATGGCCAAACAGTTTTTGCCCTCTGAATGGGGCATTAAGAACTGTTTTCTACACATCAGTGGCAAACCCTGTTACTCTGAGCCAAGAGAAGCACCTAAGACAGATTTCAGAGCCCTGATAGAGACATCAGAAACATCATATGCTGTACAGAGCAAATGCTTCCCCACATCAGCACCAGCAGTATGTGTTTTCATTAATGTCTGCTTAGTAGAACCCTCTGGCAAGGCCTGTGCAGCAGTCCTAGCCTTCCTCCAGTGGCTTTTCTGATATTTTATCATATGGGCCTGATAATTAGCAATACATAGGCCCAATGAGGCAGAGGCATATGTACATTTGCCTAGGACATCAAAATACCTGGATACTTTATCAAGAGAGAACGATCTCAGGTGCCCTGGACCTTTCATGGGCAGCTGTGATCACCACTGAGTCAGTCTCAGGCTGGCTAGCATTAAAAGTCTTCCCAGAAGGGGCAGAATACATATTGTCTGCCTTTCTGGGCACAGCTGGTATATTGTTTGATCTATACCAGGCAGCATATGTGGCATCCTCCAAGGCTGGAACCAGGAGGAACCACAGC
Source organism: Neoceratodus forsteri (assembly GCA_016271365.2). Lineage (NCBI taxonomy): Eukaryota > Metazoa > Chordata > Ceratodontiformes > Ceratodontidae > Neoceratodus > Neoceratodus forsteri. Next base: position 1,162,420,439 of record CM028130.1, read on the forward strand.
AGAGGGAGATTCTAGCATCTCCACAAACTCTAGCAGGTTGTTTTTTACAGAATCCCATAGCAGTTTGCATTTGCTGCATCATGTTAAGAAATAAGGACTCCTCTGGAGATGATCTTGGTGGGCTCACTACAAAGTCCTCCCTACAGAAGAAGACTGTGGAGCTGGTACCATGTTCATAGTGGTTCCCAGCATAGTCCTCCTCCTCATCCTCCTGCATGAGATCAGGATTATATTCATATTTGTCATAGACTGCATCATCGACATGAATTAAGGACTGTGCCGGCAATGTTGGTGGTGGCTGAGGAGGTCTATGTGGCAAGGGAGTACCTTGTGGCATCAATAGGGTATTTGTGGGAGTCCCCATTGATGGGCCCCCTGGAACAGAGAGGCCAGGCAGTAAACCTCTTATCATATCCGAAAATTTGATAAGTACTGTCTGAGAGTCTGAGCCCCTTTGGTTGGTAGACATGACTGGAGCGAGCAATGGTGAAGGTTGGATCCCTGTCAGACAACGATGTAGCAACCATAATAGGCCCGGTAGGGCCTACACCAAGCCCCGACCTTGGTGTCTGGTTGACAGTTGGGGGGGCACTCGGCATTACTGCTGGATTGGAGGATGTCAAAGTGGAGGTTGGACATGTAACCCCTCCCCCACAGGTGGGGCTTACCTGGTCTGCCTCCCAGCCATCTGGTCTCACCAGTCCAGGTCCATTGAAGCCCCCTTTGTTTGCTCCTGCTGGTTCCTGTGTGTCCGCTTTGCTGTGGGGGTCCAGAGGAGTGGTGTGTAAACAGTTAGAACTGCTAGTTCGGTGGTACAATGCAGTTAGCACTGTGCAAGCAGTGAAGTGCCACACAACTCAGTGTGTGTGTGTGCATGTTCAAGCTGGCTCCTGCTCGAATGTGCAAGCTAGCGGTCTGCTCTCAGATCCTGTTAGTGCTACGGCACTCCACATTAGAGCTGCTCTTGCAGCACAAGACTGGTGTCTCCTTCATGTGCTCGGACCCCAGGAACTGCCAAGACATCAGTGGGGGTCCGGAAACACACTTGGGGGAGAAAAGAGATTAAACTTTATATAAATGCTTAAGTGCACTATTACTTTAAGAGCAGCTAAAGCTGCACTATGAATGTATTCTCTGCCTGTTGCCTGGGGATCCAATGCAATAGTACTAGCAACTGACAGGGGGAGACTTTTTTAGTTCCCATTCCACAACCGGACAGTAGAGCAGAGGGACACCTGTTGGGGCATGTGGACATATACTTCTACAATGATATAGGAGTCCTTAAATACGACTTTAAAGTTGGGACTCCTTGTAGACTATTTTGATGGAAGCCATCTTGGTAACTCCTGACCCTTTCTTTATCCCATCAGTATTCAAGGAGCACAAAAGACTACTGCTATGATTCCTGGGTAGGGGACAGGACAATGTTCTTGGCGCCTTTAGTAGCATCCAATTAGGTGTCAAGTGGACCTAATACTTTCTACAGATGGACAGCTGTATCATCCAATCAGATGCCTTTTTCTCCTCAGACCATGTAGGATTTTTCAGCTTGAGGCAGTTCTGCCTGAGGCTCTCTGTGGTGCAAGGGAGCATAGACTGTGTCTGGCAAAAAGTTTAGAGGTTGGCCTTAGGCTTCCATAGCCACCATCTAGGAGACTTGCCAAGGCCTTCTACAACCTGGAAAGCCAGAGTTAAGTGTGAAGAGCTGGTTTTTGCAAGAACCCTGAAGCTCTTTCAGAGGAGCCCTCAGTCTGTAAGGAGGGCTGGACTGTGTCCTTCTTAACAGCCTGAAGTGTTGCCTGGGTTTAAACAACCAGAGTCCCAAGACATTTACAGAAAATTCCAATAGTCTGGGAAATCCAGTTTGAAATGACCAAAGTTGCTTTTTGGGTTTAATCTGTCGTTTAAAAATACCTGAGAGCCTATTTGCCACCACTAGTCTGAGAGGTGAGCCAGACCTGCTCCAGAAGGTATCCACATCTGCTAGCCAGTAGAGGAAAAGAAGACCATGTGATTCCTGAGCTCCAGGATAAGGGTCACTGCCAACCTAGGACAATCTGGGGAATCAGCTAGATAGTGTCACCGCTAGGCATTACCCATCATCCTTTCCCTTGAGGGCTGGATGCATGGAAGTGTGGGGGTGAGGTATGTGGCCCTGGTCCCCAGTACTGGTCTGTTCCAGCACCTGTGACGGAGTAGCCAAGAAGGTGAGAAGCTGCCAGAGTCTGCCACACTGCAGAGAGGTGACCAGATGCTAGAATCCTGCTAGAGCCCAGTAAACTGCAAACTTGTTTGTGTTGCTCAAGGCCCCAGTTCAGCTGACTGAACCTGCTGCTGTTGTCCAGACCCTGTGTGAACTATGCATCAGAACCATAAATGCGGGGCCTGCCCTGCAGCTCGGGAGTTGCTCCTACCTCTTCCAAGTTACTGTTTGGCCATCTGGCCAGGAGTTATCGGTCTACTTAAAAATAGTTGTTTCAATTCCAGTGGTTTTGAATTTTATTTAAAGTGCACCAATGCCGGCCAACCAGCTGCACCATTCAGGCCTGCACTGTACACCACCTGGGTACCCAGACAGACTCTGGGGGACACTGGTACCAGTGGGGAGGTGTGTTTTTCCATACTGCTGTGTTGTTGTTGAGGATGGGTATTGGTTATGTTTATCGTTGCTTACATGCTATCTGCTTTATCAAATATTTCACCTGCTATTTATTTCTGCATCCCATTCCACTACCCTATTAATAGATAGTTATTCTTGTTTAAAACTGACTTATGAGCATATTATTAGCGATAGTCATTAATTGCATGCACAGGAAAGTATTGCATCTGTTTATGATATTTTGTGTGGGGGGTGACTGCAAAGGGAGGTGGGTGGGTACAGCATCCCAGGATGTTGTACCACATAGACAGCTGACCCACTATATTTTCACTCTGGGTGGAGGCCCTTGCTTGAACCCACAAGGCAGGGGTAGTAACTGAAAATTACACAGTAACGCAGTTACATACATGTAGTCTACAGGGGCAACCTGGATCTGGTCAGGGAGGCCTTGTCTTTGTCCCAATGCTTGTGTTTGTGACTCCCTAAAGATTTTTTTCCAGTACTTTGATGACCATGATTTGGTCAATGGGGTTGTTGATGCGGGTTTCTCCTAAAGCCGTTTCTTCATTCTTTCAAATGTCTTTTGGAGGAGGAATTTCTCCAAAGCCTCCTTCTTGCGTCACTTTGTTTTGGAGTCGAACCACCGGCAGGTCTCACAAGTTTTCACATTGTGAGAGAGGCTTAAGCAGTAGACACAGATGTCATGGGAGTCTCCTGTGTAGATCTTCACTCCACACACACAGTACCAGAACAGTTTACATCATTCTTTCGACAACATACAGGTCACCGAAAATCGCTATAAAAGTGATTACTTAAGTACAGGTTTAAAACAAACTGATCAGGCTTACCCCTTGTGGTCCAAAGACATGTCATTACTGGTAGTACCAAAATGCATTTCAAAAATGGGGCAGCAGGCTTTTTCAGTCTTTGCCCCTAAGCTCTGAAATTTGCTTCCACTGACTCTTCGGTTCTCTCAGACTCACCAAGTTTTTAAAAATGAGCTTCGCAAGTTTCTCCTGTCATTGAATAAGTGCTCCTGTAACCGACTCCTATTTCTGCCAAACTAATTTGGACCTCATGTCTGCCTGTCTGTAATTTTTAACTTCAACTGTAACTCAGCGATGCTCAAATTGCTGACAAAGGGCTCATCATTTCTGTACAGTTTTTCTATGCACTAATGAGTCTATGTAAAAATGTTTATTTCTTGTTTGCACTTCTACCAAGTTGTGCCTGTAGGCATTGTTTTGTCTGGTGTAACCCCCCCCCTGCAAATGTGGGTTCCCAAAAGGTCTTCCAGGAGCCTGCTTGAATGCTCCAAGCCTGAATGGTGTTTGGCGTTTAAGCCGTTTATCTGTAAGTGCTTTTAAAGCCTCTGGTACTGTCTCTTTAAGAGCAGTCTGCTTGCAGACATAATTAGTTTGTATGGGGGGACTGTGTGTTTCCCTACTCAAGTCCCGCTCGAGCTGCTACCAAATCGCTCCATTTCTACTGTTGCTAAGTGGGCAGAGTGAGTACTTTTCGAAGGTATAACTGTTTGCCAGAAATCATTTAGAGTAATAATGAAAATGGAGTTTGTCTAACATGCTTTTCTTTGACGTATGAACTGTTTTTGCCTAAGCAATCCATTCTGGTTTTGAACTGCTGAACTGGACCAATCAGCGTGGGGGACTTTTAAAATGGAGCCTGCTGTGGGCAAATCAGAACCTGGACTATCATTGTGGAGCCAGCCACCTATGTACTGTATGCCAGTGACTCTGGGAAATGTAGTTTTGACCTTGGTGCCTTTTACCATCGACAGGGGGAGTTTATTGTGAGTGACAGCCAGACCAACCAACAGAATAGTGTGGAACTAAAGAAAATGCACTGCTCTGGGACTGGGGCGATTAGGTCAGTTTTTGGCAGTGAAGAGACAAGGAGCTCTGTGCTTCTGCAGTGTATAGTTTCACGTGGGAAGCACATGGTAGGCCTTGAGTTTTGGTCTGCAGCCTGTGCAAGCGCCTGTTCGGACTGAATCCGACCTGTGAGGAGAATAATGGAGATCTGAAAAATAGAAACCAGGCTCACCCTGTAGAAGACTGAAGAAATTGCTGAATCACGCTTGGTCTGTCAGGAACGGAAGCTGCTGTGTGTTCTCCCGGGTATCGTGCAGTAATTGACGTCGGGATTGAGAAGCAGCCTGCCTGGTATAGTACTTTCCTTTTACATATAAATGTGTGTAGTGCTTGTGGGGAATCGCGTTTCAAATCCCTTGTACAGTGAATTGAGTGCATGAAACTGGAAGTAAACCCCAGCTTGATTCGGACTACATCCAATTGCTGTAAACTGCAGTGGGGTCCAGTCACAAGGACATTTTCCACATGTTCTGCTCCTCCTGGCAATCCAGGACAATGTGCTTTCCATCCAGTTCCCAGCACTGAGTCTGTGAGTACAAAGCAGGGTAGCTCCCTGCCATCTGTTTGTCAAACTGCAAGTGTGTCATCTTATTGCTGCTGTTTTATTTCTTCACGAATTGAGCCATCTGGCTCCAAATTACAACTGGGTATTGTGTAAGTGTTTTTTCCATCACAGGGCCCCAACCAGCTGCACTGATCCTGGCTAGCCCCCCACCACCCCCCAATCCTGGGTACCCAGTGAAAGTGACATTTTGGGACTCTGAACATGTGTACAGTACTGTGATTATTAATGTGTTTAACCTAATTAACCTGATTTCCCCCCTGTCCTTGTTACAGCCCCTTAAATAAATCAGATCTGTTTGTCTCAGCAAAGTTACACTGACTGCAGTATTCATTTATGTTAAAGTATTGTACTGTGGCTATCGCACTGTATCATCTTGTTTTCCAGGGGGTCCTCAGAGTCCAATTGAAAGAGCCAGTCCTGGGGGTAAATGTACATTGTGAAGATACTCCTGATGTATTGTGTGGGCCACTAGTGGGAAGAAAGGGGGGGGTTAAGAGTGTCCCTGAGGGCTGTGACCAAGTCAGAATAGACAGTACCAACCCTGACCTCTGAGTGGAGGCACCCCCCATTGGAACTAGGCCCCTCAACCTGTCAGTAGTCAGTCAGACAGGGGTAGTAGCCCTTGGGATAGTGCCACCTGGGGGTTACATCTTGGAGGTACTGCTGGGATTAGCGTCCCCTAGTGGCCACATTTACAAATCACTGTTAAAAATAAATGGGTACCCCGAGAGAAGTGGCTGTGCAACGGTTGGTGGAGTGGTGTACTGGGGAGGAGATCGACCCCCAAAATGCTATGCTTATCCTGGACATCTCCCTGGGTATCAATACGGACACTGTACAAGGAGTACTTTCCAAGGTGGAAGGTTTACAAAACTCTGTGGTGGTGGGTCAACATGTTAATCTGATCACCCACACTTTCATGGCCCTAGTAGAGTATAAGGATCCCATAGATAGCTCCAAAGTGCCACAGACTATTACCCCAGAGGGAGCCCTCACTGCCTGGAGAGTGATAATTAAGGACAGCAAAGACCCGGGGGGGGAGGACAAGCCCCCCTCACTATCTGAAACTTTTGAGGGGAAATTTGCTAAATGGTTGTTGGAGGAAGGGAAAACTGTGGAGGACTTGAAGAAACTATTCTTGCCACCTTGAAGTGTTCCTCCCCCAACACCATCTCCCACTCCAGTACCCGTTATGGTGGCTGAACCAATGCAGGCTCCTATTTCTGCACCTGCCATTGGTCACGACTGTTACCGAAGGTTGAGGATCTTCTCTGGCACCCTCCCCATCCCCCAAAGAGAAGATGACTGGGAGACCTGGATAGACTATGTTGCCCCTCAAGTGCTAGAATGGCAATGCTCGGAAGCTGAAAAGCGAAAGAGGGTTAGTGAGAGCCTCCGAGGTCCTGCCCTAGCTACCATCCGTGCTAAACGGGACAGTAACCCTGAAGCGACTGCACAGAACTATCTTGAGGCCTTGGAGAATGTGTATGGGAGCCCAGATTCTCATGAGGACTTGTGGTGGAGAATAAGAAATGCACAACAGTACCAAGGGGAGTTGTTGTCTGTGTATGTATCTCGGCTGGAAAAATCATTGCAAGAATGCCTCAGACAGGGTAGTTTGCCAGCGATTGAATTGGACCGAACCAGGCTGGACAGGATCCTTAAGTCTGCCCCCTTCTCAGAACTGCTGTTGCTTCAGTTATGCCTGGCCAAGCGACTGGAATCCCCACCCTCCTATGATGAGCTAATGAGAGAAATTTGAGGAGTTGAGAAGAGGTGACCTCAGGAGGGACTTTCACCAATAGCTGCTGCTATGACCCAAGTGACTGAGGGTGACCCATCAAGTGAAGTTCAGGGGAAGAGGCTGGCAGTAAATGAGTGCTCTGAGAAGGAAAAAGATATGCCACAATGGGGCAAACTGCTGAGAGAGAGATTAGGAAAGTAACAGACAATCTCATCATGAAGGCCACTCCTACCAGTACAGGCACTAACACTTGCCCGACCGCTTCTGCTATGGGGGTGGAGGTGCCTACCCAGGCACCTCATGTTGACAATAGTTCGAAACTCGATGTCTTAACCATGGAAGTGGGGAAATTGATGATATGCCTCCAAACGCTTATCACGCCGCAGACAGAGATGGCACCAAGGTGCCCAGTTAGTAGTACCCCCATCCTGGCTCCCAGTGTGACGCCTCGGCCAGCTCAAACTCCAGAAAGTATGTTTTGCTATAATTGTGGGAAGGATGGACACATGAAGAGAGAATGCTGGTCCCCAAAAGACACAGACAAAGTTGTAAATAGGCTACAAGGAGAGCTTCAGAGAACAAATCAGTGGTTAAGAGGTGCAAGAAATGATCCCAGTGAGGGTCCCAAAAATGCTAACTCACGTCCCTTTGTGGCAAGGTCAGTTGCCCAGGCCCCCACTACCACCTCTCTAGACTGGTCCAGAATAGTGGGTCCCTCCATGGAGACCACTGTAAAGGTGAATGGAGTGTCTACAAGAGCTGTATTAGACAGTGGCTCCCAAGTGACAAGTATGTTCCAGGACTGGTATCAGAAGCATTTGTCTGATGTACCCCTGCAACCTTTAGAGGGACTACATGTGTAGGGGCTGAGTGAGAAGGCCTACCCCTACTCTGGCTATATCTGTATTTGGCTGTCTTTCCCCACCTCCGTGGCTGGAGTGGCAGAGCAAGTAGAGACCCTGGCCTTAGTGTGTCCCCCTACTGGACTGTATGATGGGGTTCCTCTACTAATTAGGACTAATGCACATATGTTTGGATGGCTGGCACAGTTGTGTTATGAAAAACAGGGGTCACGGACTGATAGAGTTCTAAGAATTCCGGCCTTGGTCAGGAAGGCCTACGATGCCCAGAGAGATGCTGACAAAGTGGAACCAGAGGAACCGGTTGGAGTTGTTTGGAAAAAGGATCCTGAGTCTCTGATCCTGGTGCCAAATGCCCAGTGTACCTTACAGGGAGAGGTCCATATCAGAAAGGATGTCAAGAATAAAATATTAATGTTGGATGCACCAGGCGATGGGAAATTGCCAGAAGGACTGCTGGTCAAGCCAAGTATTTTGCCTGCCAGAGCCCATGTTTATGCCAGATGGGTAATGGTTCAAGTTCATAATGTGTCTGATAAAGAGATTCGAGTAAATAGAGGTTGCACCCTGGCTAATGTACATTGTGCGGATACTACAGTGCTATCCAATAGCAAGAATTTGGGGAAGAATGACAGAGTAACACCTGACTTGTTTGATTTCGGTGACCCCTGATTGCCAGCTGAATGGAAAATGAGGATCAGTGAGAAGCTTGCCCAGAGAGACCAGGTGTTCTCTTTCAAAGAATGGGATGTAGGATGTGTGCAAGGAGCTGAGCACCACATCCAGCTGCATGATGAAAGACCATTTCGTGAGAGGTCTCGACGCCTGGCACCTGCTGACATAGATGATGTGAGACGGCATCTGCAAGAGATGCTTGCTGCTGGTGTAATACAAGAATCCAGAGGCCCCTATGCTTCCCCCATTGTGGTCGTGAGAAAAAGAATGGGTCAGTAAGGATGTGTGTGGATTATCGCACTTTAAACCAGCAGACTATCCCTGATCAGTATACAATGCCCCACATTCAGGATGCTTTGGACTGCCTGAATGGTAGCAAATGGTTCTCTGTGCTGGATCTCTGCAGTGGGTACTATCAGATCCCGATGGCCCCAGAGGACCGTGAGAAGACAGCCTTCATCTGTCCGCTTGGCTTCTATGAATTCATGAGAATGCCTCAAGGGATTTCAGGCGCCCCAGCCACTTTTCAACCATTGATGGAGTGTGCAGTGGGGGACATGAACTTATTAGAGTGCCTGGTATACCTAGATGATGTTATTGTGTTTGGCAGCTCACTGCAGGAACATGAGAGCAGACTGTTCAAGGTGTTGACCGACTGGAAGACTTTGGCCTGAAACTGTCCATTGACAAGTGTCAATTCTTTCAAACATCAGTAAAGTATGTGGGACACATAGTATCCACCAAGGGAATAGAGACCGACTCAAGTAAAGTTGAGGCCTTGACCACCTGGCCTCAGCCCAAAAATCTAAAAGAACTGAAAAGATTCCTGGGATTCTGTGGTTATTATTGGCATTTCATCAAGGACTATTCAAGAGTGATCCGCCCTTTACTTAACCTTACTCAAGGGTATCCCCCAACCCACAAAAGATACAAAAAGTCAGCGTCCCTCGAGACTGAAAGACTGTATTTTCATCCAAATGAAGTATTTGGGGCTTGCTGGACTCCTGATTGTGACACTGCTTTTCATGAGATCATATATCAACTTACTCATGCTCCAATGTTGGCCTATGATGATCCAACAAAACATTATGTCCTGCACACTGATGCTAGCTTGCAAGGGTTGGGGGCTGTGTTGTATCAGGAGCAGGAGAATGGCCTGAGACCAGTGGTCTTTGCCTGCAGAAGCTTGATCCCTTCCGAAAATAACTATCCTGTACATAAGTTAGAGTCCCTAGCTTTGAAGTGGGCCATTGTTGATCAATTCCATGAGTACTTGTATGGGGCTAAGATACTGGTAAAAACTGACAATAATCCTTTGACCTACGTGCAGACTTCAGCTAAGTTGGATGCCACTGGTCATAGGTGGCTTTCTACATTATCTACATACGACTATGCTGTTGAATACAGAGCAGGCCTGAACCACATAGATGCTGATGCTCTCTCCCAGAGGCCTGTTCCCCAGAATGACTGGGTCAGACTGTCAGAACCTGATATTCGAGCCCTCTGCCAGAAGTTTGACAGGGAGGAACAAATGTCCAAAGACGCAGTGGACTGTATCGTGGATTGTTTTGGACCCTCTGAAAATTGCATACCTGCTGCTTATTGCCACTTTTCTGCAATAGACATTGGTGCACTGCCTCAGCTGGACAATGACAGTATTCGACGGGCTCAATCCTGAGATCCCATGATCAAATCAGCTTTAGAAGCCCTCTATGCAGGGAAAGATGTGTCCAAATTACGTTCCACTAATTTGAGAACTGCATTGTTATATAAAGAAGGTCCTAAGTTGAAACTGATCAATAGACTGTTATAGAGAGAAACAGTAGACAGAGGGGGACAAGTAGACAAATGACAACTAGTGCTGCCCACTGCTTTTTGAGACTCAGGACTGAGGTACTTACACAACCACATGGGGCACCTTGGTATAGACAGAACACTTGACTTGGTGAGATCCAGATTCTATTGGCCTAAGATGGGGGCTGATGTGGAGCAACACATTTGAACTTGTAGTCACTGCTTATAGAGGAAAGCTTTGCCCCAGAGGGCTGCCCCCCTTGTTAACATCACCACAAGTGCACCCATGGAGCTGGTCTGTATTGATTTTCTGAGTTTGGAGTCAGGTCAAAGAAATATTAGTAATGTGCTGGTGGTCACTGACCATTTTACGAGATATGCCCAAGCTTTCCCCACCAAGGACCAGAAGGCATCCACTGTGGCAAAAGTACTTGTAGAAAACTTTTTTGTTCACTATGGAGCTCCACAAAGAATCCATTCTGATCAAGGGAGAGACTTTGAGAGTCATCTGATCAAAGAGATGCTTTCTCTGTGGGGAGTGTGAAAGTCTAGAACCACCCCTTACCACCCCCAAGGGGACCCACAGCCTGAACGTTTCAACCGCACCTTGCTAGATATGCTAGGCACCCTCCACCCAAAGGACAAGCCTAGATGGAGTCAACAAATTAGCACCCTGGTACATGCCTACAACTGCACCAAAAGTGATGCCACTAGGTTCTCCCCCTACCACCTGATGTTTGGAAGAGAAGCTCGACTGCAGGTAGATGTGTGTTTTGGGGTCTCTCCTGATGGGGTTCGAGCTGACAACTATTTACAGTATGTGCAAAAGTTAAAGGCCCAGCTAAATCATGCGTACCAACTGGCTCAAACTATGGCTGCCAAAAGAGATCTGGCCAACAAAGAAAGGTGTGATAAAAAGGTGAAAGCACAGGAACTCCAGGAGGGAGACCGGGTATTGCTTAGAAATCTGTGACTGCATGGCAAACATAAGATTGCTGACTGATGGCACCATCTCCCTCACATTGTAGTGGGCAAACTAGGTGATCTGCCTATATACAAAGTAAGGCCTGAGAATAATTCAAAAGATGTTAAAACAATGCATAGAAATCATTTACTGCCCATTGGACAAATCTTGATTAAGTCTGAACCCCCAGAAAATGCCCCCTCTGGACCAGTGACTAGAGCTGCTGCTAAGAAAAAAACAAGAAAGTCTGCACCTACAGAAGCTGAGTTAAAGTGTTCCCCTCCACAAATCCCAGTTGAACATGACTGTCAGTCCATGTCAGAGGAAAGTGAGTATGGCTTTGAATACTAACCTTCTTACGAACTGAGTCAATTGTTTTGGGGCAATCCCCTAGTCAATCCTGGAGATGAAGCTGGGCCTTCTGGACTGTCTAAGCCCCCAGGTTTGTCCCTGGAGCTAATGCTCCCAGAAAGTGAAGTGCAAAGCATCAAGTCAGATGATATGGAATCATTTATGTATAGTTGAACTGTTTGAGCTTTCAGAGGAGGAAAATGATGGACTGGAGCAGACTGGTGATATATCAGAACAAGAAGAATATTTTGAGTGCCCTGATAGTCCACTGCCAGTGTCCGAAAGCTCTCCATGTGAGCCAAGTGTTGTGGACTCAGAGATTGTAACTCCTGAAGCTGAAAGTGCCCCAAATTCTAGCCTCTCTACCCCAAAGGAGACTCCCCTGACAAGTGAGAACAATGCTGAAAATGAGGCTCAGAGTGCAGAGACTGTAACAGTTCCCCCTAGAAAGACTGATCAAGCTGTAAAGCCTGTGGACACCTCAGTTATGATTCCCCTGGGAGGCCTGTGGACTTGCCTCTCAATGTTGTCCATAAAGGAGTGTATGTGTCCCTGAGCTCATTGCCCAAACTGAACATCAGTGCTAACTCCAAGTTACTTGTGTTGCCCTCTAGGTATGGTGCCCCTGCCCCATTCAGCCCCCAGATAGCTGATAGGGAAGGGCCCTCTCTCTTCAGGTTTCATGTACAAGAGGTAATAACCTGAGTTATGGTACAATGTGTGTGTGTAATACTGTGCAAAGAGTGATGTACTGCAAAGTTTCAGAAATGTGTTCCTGGTAAAGTGATATATTGACTGATGAGTACATGTATAAGCCTAATGTAATACTGATATAAATGTATGTGGTTGTATTGAAAATTATGGGGGTATTTGCTTGACGTAGATGCCAAGTTTTCCCAGACCGGGAAGGGTGTAACCTCCCTGCAAATGGGGGTTCCCAAAAGGTCTTCCAGGAGCTTGCTTGAATGCGCCAACCCTGAATGGTGTTTGGTGTTTAAGCCGTTTATCTGTGAGTGCTTTTAGAGCCTCTGGTACTGTCTCTTTAAGAGCTGTCTGCTTGCAGACATAATTAATTTGTATGGGGGGGACTGTGTGTTTCCCTGCTCGAGTCCCGCTCGAGCTGCTGCCAAATCGCTCAGTTTCTGCCATCGCTAAGTGGGCAGAGTAAGCACTTTTCAAAGGTGTAACTGTTTGCCAGAAATCATTTAGAGTAATAATGAAAATACAGTTTGTCTAACCTGCTTTTCTTTGCAGTATGAACTGTTTTTGCCTAAGCCCTCCATTCTGGTTTTGAACTGCTGAACTGGACCAATCAGTGTGGGGGGACCTTTAAAATGGAGCCTGCTGCTGGCAAATCAGAACTTGGACTCTCATTGTGGAGCCAGCCACCTATGAACTGTATGGCCAGTGACTCTGGGAAATGTAGTTTTGACCTTGGTGCCTTTTTCCACCAACGGGGGAGTTTATTGTGAGTGACAGCTGGACCAGCCAACAGAATAGTGTGGAGCTAAAGGAAATGCACTGCTGTGGGACTGGGGAGATTAGATCAGTTTTGGCAGTGAAGAGACAAGGAGCTCTGTGCTTCTGCGGTGTATAGTTTCACGTGGGAAGCGCGTGGTAGGCCTTGAGTTTCGATCTGCAGCCTGTGCAAGCACCTGTTTGGACTGAATCCGACCTGTGAGGAGAATCAAGGAGATCTGAAAAGTAGAAACCAGGCTCACCCTGTAGAAGGCTGGAGAAATTGCTGAATCGCACTCGGTCTGTCAGGAACTGAAGCTGCTGTGTGTTCTCCCGGGTATCGTGCAGTAATTGAGGTCGGGATTGAGAAGCAGCCTGCCTGGTATAGTACTTTCCTTTTACATATAAATGTGTTTGGTGCTTGTGGGGAATCGCGTTTCAAATCCCATGTACAGTGAATTGAGTGTATGAAGCTAGAAGTAAACCCCAGCTTGATTCGGACTACATCCGATTGCTGTAAACTGCAATGGGATCCAGTCACAAGGACCTTTTCCACATGTTCTGCTCCTCCTGGCAATCCAGGACAATCTACTTTCCATCCAATTCCCAGCATTGAGTCTGTGAGTACAAAGCAGGGTAGCTCCCTGCCATCTGTTTATCAAACTGCAAGTGTGTCATCTAATTGCTGCTGTTTTATTTCTTCACGAACTGAGCCATCTGGCTCCGAATTTGTGCAAGTGTTTTTTCCATCACAGGGCCCCAACCAGCTGCAATCATCCTGGCTAGCTCCCATCCTGGGTACCCAGTGAAAGTGACATTTTGGGACTCTGAACATGTGCACAGTACTGTGATTATTAATGTGTTTAGCCTAATTAACCTGAATTCCCCCGTCCTTGTTACAGCCCCTTAAATAAATCAGATCTGTTTGTTTCAGCAAAGTTACACTGACTGCAGTATTCGTTTACGTTAAAGTATTGTACTGTGGCTATCGCACTGTATCATCTTGTTTTCCAGGGAGTCCTCAGAGTCCAGTTGACAGAGCCAGTCCTGGAGGTAAGTGTACATTGTGAAGATACTCCTGATGTATTGTGTGGGCCACTAGTGGGAAGACATGGGGTTACAGTGTTCCAGAGGGCTGTGACCAAGTCAGAATAGACAGTATCAACCCTGACCTCTGGTTGAAGGCACCCGCCATTGGACCTAGGCCCCTCAACCTGTCAGTAGTCAGTCAGGCAGGGGTAGTAGCCCTTGGGATAGTGCCACCTGGGGTTTACACTAGCACACCTACCCAGTACACAAAAACTAAATAAAAAATAAAATGGCGGCTATGAGCAGCGATGTTTCCTTAGGTCTGACAAGTCTGACTGACAGCAGGAAAATAAATGAGGAGGGGAAGGGCCACCCACATTTAGGTATATGCTGAAGCCTGATGTCATCATGGGCCACACCTAGCTGACAACTTGAAAACTTTCCATGTGGTCCTAGTGCCTGGCAGCTGTATGTTCCAAAGGTGTGGCCTAACGAAAGAGAGGTCCTCAAGGAAGATCTCACTGATTTTATTAGCCAGAATTCTGGCATTAAAGGGACAGTCCCCTGAACCTATTTTCTGTATCCCTGCAGTCTGTAGGCATGAACAATGATTCCCTCTCCTGCTTCCCCCTAATTTCATCCTAATTTAAATATAAAAGAGGTTGCTTCACTCTATTCTGCCCTGGTGTGAAAATCTGCTTGAATCCATTGCAAAGGTCATGACCCAACTCATGTAAGCATCCTGAATTTTCTGATGTTTTAGTGCTAAACCCTGGAATCATTATAATGTATTAGTCAGTGCTGATGCTGTCCTCTGCAGTCCCTATATTTTTGTCATATGCTGACCATGAAACTTTTCAAGGCATAGTAAGTTGGCCTCAAACAACTGGTACAGCAACCCACGAGAGACAGGGCTATCCTAGATCTAGTACTGACTAACAAGGAAGGGATCACAGATCTCCAGGTAGAAGGTCACCTGGGGGCCAGTGACCATCACATGGAATGGTTCAATTTGGCTACTACATCTAAATCATCCCATTCCAAGGCAAAAATATGGGACTTCAGAGGAGCTGACTTTGATAAGATGGCCAACAGTGTTAAGCTAACCCTGGCAAAAAGAAACACATGTGAGGGGGTACAGGCAAAGTGGGCAAGCATTAAGGATGCAATACTTGAAGCAACATCCCATTGTGTTAGACAGAAAAGGAAGTGCAAAAGAAGAAGGAAACCACTTTGGTTCTCAAATACAGTAGCAGAAAAAGTCAGAGCCAAAAGGCTGTCCTTCAGGAAATATAAGGGAACACAACGGGATGAAGATAGGGAGGCATACCAAACTGCCCTAAGGGAAGCAGGGAAGGCAGTAAGGCAGGCAAAGTCCCAAACTGAGGAAAAACTAGCACGAACAGTAAAAGAAGGTGACAAGACTTTCTGTAGATACATTAGTGAAAGCAGAAAGTCCAGAGGGGGTATTGCTAAGCTTAATGGAGAAAAGGGAGCATGTGAGAAGGAGGACCCTGTAATGGCATCTATCCTAAATAGATACTTTTGCTCAGTATTTACTGAAGAGAAGGTAGGGCAGGGCCCACAGCTCAGCATCACGGACACAGGGGGGAGGGAGGTGAGCACTACTCTCTTCACAAAAGAAAGGGTCCTACAAGAGCTTGCTAAGATCAGGGTGGATAAGGCAATGGGACCTGATGGCATACATCCCAGGGTACTTAAGGAGCTAAAGGTGGAACTAGCAGAGCCATTAGCAGAACTGTTTAGTGAGTCTCTGAGCACAGGAGAGGTCCCAGAAGACTGGAGACGGGCTCATGTGATCCCGCTTCACAAGAGTGGTAGCAGGAGGAGGCGGGAACTACAGACCAGTCAGTCTTACCTTAGTAGTGGGCAAGATTATGGAGGCACTCCTTAAGAAAGGATAGTGCAACACCTGGAATCCATAGGGGCACAGGAACCAAGACAGCATGGGTTTACTAAAGAAGGTCCTGTCAAACTAATCTCATAGATTTCTTTGACTGGGTAACCAGAGTGGTGGACCAAGGGGAGCAGTTGATGTCGCCTGCCTTGACTTCAGCAAAGCTTTGACACTGTTCTACATAGAAGATTGATAAATAAGCTGGGTAGGCTCGGGTAGGTCAAGTTGGTCAACTGGGTGGCAAACTGGTTGACGGGCAGAAAACAGAGAGTGGTGGTAAATGGTATACAGTCAGAAGAGTGCAAGTCACAAGTGGGTACCTCAGGGATCAGTCCTGGGGCCAGTCCTCTTCAACATCTTCATTAGTGACCTTGCAGATGGACTAGAGGGTAAGGCTTGTCTGTTTGCAGATGACACCAAGATCTACAACAGAGTAGATGATCCAGATGGGGTGGGCAGAATGAGAAGAGATCTGGATAAACTAGCAAAACGGTCAGAAGAGTGGCAACTAGGATTTAATGCAAAGAAGTGCAAGATCATGCACATAGGGAAGAGAAACCCTGAAGCCACCTATAGGCTGGGAGGGGAGTTGCTAGCAGTCACAAAGGAAAAAAGAGACTTGGGCACCATCATCACTGATGACCTGAAATCATCCACACAGACCTCTAAAGCAGTAGGTAAGTCTAGGGGGGTGTTAGGGTGTATTAGTAGGGGTATCACAAGTCGTAAGAGGGAGGTAATAATCCCTCTTTACAAGACACTGGTTAGGCCCTATCTGGAGTACTGCATGCAGTATTGGAGGCCACACCTTCACAAGGACATTAACCAAATTGAGGCAGTCCAGAGAAGGGCAACCAAAATGGTGCAGGGACTGCATCAGAAGACATATGAGGACAGATTAACAGAGCTCAATATGTATACCCTTGAGCAAAGGAGGGAGAGAGGTGATATGATCGAGGCATTCAAACACCTTAAGGGCATTAACAAGGTGAAAGAGTCTAACATGTTTAAATATAAGAAAAATAGCAGGACAAGAGGACACAGCATGAGATTAGAGGGGGCCGATTAAGGGGAATATGAGGAATTCTTTTCACAGAAAGGGTGGTGGATGCATGGGTGGCTTACCACAAGAAGTGGTGGCTATGAATACAGTGCAGGGCTTCAAACAGGCATGAGATAGGCATAAGGCAGCAATACAAATGACTATGAATAGATAGGCCACTGAAAGAAGCAAAGGCCGATGGCACATTTATAAGGTAGAAAAAAGAAATGGGCAGACTGGATGGGCCTTGCGGTCCTTATCTGCCGTCAGCTTCTATGTTTCTATGTAAGTGCCCTGCTGTGTTCTGTAGTTTAAAGTGTATCTGAGTTAGAAACAATGCTTTTAGATAATACAGGAACTTCACAGGACACGTAACAGAAATGAATGAGAATATAACTTCTGCTGGTTTGTGCAGGTACACACCATAAACTCCCATGATGCCTTGCATGAGTGGGATCATGACCTTTGCACTGGAGACAAACAGGTTTTCACACCAGGGCAAAACGGAGTGAAGCAATCTCATTTATATTTATTTATTTTTTTATTTATTCTTTTTGCCCCCTACTGCTCCCATCGTTATTTTCAGCTCTGGTCACTGACCCCCTTATGCCTCCACCTCCAGAAATGCCTGTGTCCCCACGGTTATCCCTGGCTTAGAGCGGGGCCACGGCTCCAACCCTCCCATTATCGGAGCCGCGGTACTAATATCTGGTTGGGGGACTGGCTCTTAGAGGCTAATTGAGGCCTTACGGGGGCAGAGCGCCATATAGATGGCGAGGTTCGGGATTTTTATCCCCCCTCCTTAAGCAGGATGGGGACGTGCAATGACGACCTGCGTCCGCCCCATCCTTATGTACTGTTGAGCATCGACGTGATGCGGCAACCCAACCCGCTGGGTGCCACTCATACACAGTGCTGCCCAGGAGGAGAGCTGTCCAAAGATGTGATCCTTCTCCCCGGCCGTCCCTCCGGTGTCCTGGGTCCGTTCCCGAACCGGGTCACGGCGTCATAGCCAATCCAACCACTACGCTTGGCCGCACGTATCTCATTATATTTAAATTAGGGGATGCAAGAGAGGGAATCATCATTCATGCCTGCAAACTAAACAGCTTTATATAAAATAGTTTGAGGGGACTTCCCTTTAAAGCAGACCTCCTTCCAACTAGGTCTTGATACTCTTCTGTTTTCTTGTGATCCTACACCACTTTTGATCCTTCTCATTGTCCTTACATTGAATTTCTGACAGCAGATAAGGACCACTTGGCCCATCCAGTCTGCCCAGTCTAACCTTCATATTTTTCTTATTGCTTGCAGACCCAGGAACCTTATCCTTTTTGCCTCTTCCACTACTCCTTTTGAACCTCAACCTTATTTTTACGCATCTTACTGCTACCAGTATCCAGAATATGGGAAGCACTAGCTAGGTTCCCCTCCCTCACTCTCTCTTTACCATGGTTCCCCTAGCTTCAGTGTCCCCTACAGCCAGTTTAACTGTTCTACTATAGACATAGAGACATAGAAACATAGAATTTGACGGCAGATAAGGACCGTATGGCCCACCTAGTCTGCCCATTTTCCTACCTAACTGATAAGCTGCAGATCCTAGTTAACCAACAGCCTACCTCCTCCTACTACCCCAAACTAGAACTGCCTTATGTCTGTCCCATACATTCTTGAATTCCACCACTGTTTTTGACTCTACAACCTCCTCAGGAAGGCTGTTCCATGCATCTACAACCCTCTCTGTGATGAAATACTTCCTCATATTACCTCTGAGCCGTCCCCCCCTCTATCTTCAAATTGTGCCCCCTTGTTCTTGCACGTCTCTTTTTCTGAAAGATGCTACCCTCTTGGACTTTATTGATTCCCTTGAGGTATTTGAGAGTTTCTATCATGTCCCCCCTCTACCTCCTTTCCTCGAGGCTATACATCTGAAGCTCCTTTAGTCTTTCTTCATATGTCTTCTGGTGCAGACTCTGCACCATTTTGGTTGCCCTCCTCTGGACAGCCATCACCCTGTCTATGTCTTTGCAGAGAAGGGGTCTCCAGAACTGTACACAGTACTCCAGATGTGGTCTTAGCAACTGTCTGTACAGAGGGCCAACAACTTCCTGTTTTCTACTGGTGATGCCTCTCCCTATGCATCCCAGTATCCCCCCAGCCCTTGTTACTGCCTTCTCACATTGCTGGCCCACCTTTAGATCATCTGATATGACTACCCCCAGGTCCCTTTCCATTTTTGTTGTTGTCAGTATCTCACCCCCCATTGTGTACTCTTCCCCTGGGTTTTTGTTTCCCAGGTGCATTACTTTGCACTTCTTTGCATTGAATCTAAGCTACCATACATTTGACCATTCCTCCAACCTCACCAAGTCCCTTTTCATCCTTTCCACCCCACCTTGCTTATCAACCCTGTTGCAGACCTTTGCGTCATCTGCAAAGAGTCATACTTTCCCTTCTAGTCCCTCTGTAATGTCACTTATAAAGACATTTAAAAGGACTGGCCCCAGTACTGAATCCTGTGGTACCCCACTAGTAACCCTCCTTTCTTCACTGTGGGCTCCATTTACTATTACCCGCTGTGTCCTGTTGTCCAGCCAGTGTTTTACCCAGGCTACCACCCTGGGACCCACTCCCGGGCTGGCTAATTTGTTTATTAATCTTTTGTGCGGGACTGTGTCAAATGCCTTCCTAAAGTCTAGGTAGGCCATGTCCACAGCCCCTCCCTGGTCTACTACTTTGGTCACCCAGTCAAAGAAATCAATTAGATTTGTCTGACATGACCTTCCTGCTGTGAATCTATGCTGCCTTGGGTCCTGTGCCTCACTGGCCTCTAGGTACTCAATAATTCTTTCCTTCAGCAGTGATTCCATCATATTCCCTACTATTGAGGTCAAACTGACAGGTCTGTAGTTTTCTGCCTCTGTCTTGCTCCCACTTTTGTGAAGGGGAATCACATCCACCCTCCTCCAGTCCTCAGGTACCACACCATCCTCCCATGATTTATTAAAGAGGGTAGTCAGTGGTGTTATTAGTTCTTCCCTTAGTTCTTTTTGAATTCTGGGGTGAATCCCATCAGGCCCCATTGCTTTATCCACCTTCAGTTTTAAGAGTTCTTTCAGAACTCTTTCTTCTGTGAAAGGACTAATATCAACCCCCCTATCCAGAGTGCTTCTGTTGACTGGATTAGGTATCTCCCCATGCTTTTCCATTGTGAATACTGAACAGAAGTATTTGTTCAATATCCCTGCTTTTTCACTGTCGCTCTATATCCAATCACCTTCCTCTTTATTCAGCCTCAGTATCCCTGCCTTAGTCTTTCTTTGCTCCCTAATGTACCTATAAAAGGTTTTATCCCCCTTCTTAACCGAGTTGGCTGTCTTTTCCCCGGTTTGGGCCTTTGCTATTCTGACTGCCTTCCCCACTTCCTTCTGCTTTAACTGGTGCAGTTCTCTGTCCTGCTCCTTCTGTGTTTCCTTATACTTTCTGAATGCTATCTCTTTCTCCCTTACCTTCCCTGCTACTTTTGAGAACCATAGAGGTTTCTTCTTTCATTTTGATCTGTTTATTTGCTTCACACACATGCTTGTTGCCTCTGTGATGGCGGTTTTAATGTTTCCCCATTGTTGCTCCACCCCACCTTCTTGCTTGTTTGCTAGTGTTTTTCTAAGGCACACTCCCATTTTGACAAAATCAGCCCTCCTGAAGTCCAGTACCTTCACTTTTGTGTGGCTTGACTCTACAGCTAAATTTATCATGAACCACTCTGTTTGGTGGTCACATGTTCCCAGATGGCTACCCACTTCAAGATCAGAGATCCTCTCTCAGTCCCCATTTGAGAGTACCAGGTCTAAGATTGCTCTCTTCCGAGTGGGTTACAAAACTAGCTGTCTGAGGTATGCCCCCTGTAGGGCATCGAGAATAGCCCTGCTCTTGGATGTGGCTGCAGCAAAGGAGCTATAGTTAACATCTGGCAAATTCAGGTCCCCTATCAGCAATACCTCCCCTTTCTCTGCCATGCCAAGGATGCCTTCTACCATTTCCTTGTCTATTTCCTCCCCCTGAGACGGGGGTCTGTATACAACCCCTGTGTGGATTGTGGAGCCATTTCCAGTCTCCAGGGTGACCCACAGTGCCTCCTCTCCTCCCTGTGTACCCTTTAGTTCTGTTGCTTTGATCCCTTCCCTTACATAGAGTGCTACTCCTCCTCCTCTTCTCCCCTCCCTGTCCCTCCTGTAGATTGTGTTACCCTGGTATGTTGACATCCCAGTCATGGTTCTCTGTGTACCATGTTTCCGTGACTGCCATGATATCCAGGCATCCCTCTTTCATCAAGGCCACCATTTTGGGGAGCTTTTTACCTAGACTATGGGCTTTGGTACTCATTACCCTACATCAAACTTTTGCCCCACTGCACTGGTCCCCTATCTTATCAGGTGAAGGCCATCACTTTTGAAGAGCCTTCTGTCCCAGAAGTCCCCCCAAGCCCCCAAAAGTGGTGCCCTTTCTCCTAACACCATCCCTTTAACCACCCAACCCTTTAACCAGCATAAAATCATGGGTAATCATGCCTTACTCCTTCCACTCTCTCTGTGAGTGTGTAGTGGCTAAGACCCCAGGGGTTACAGCTGGTAGGTCACATAGGCAGGTAATCATTATCAGGGCATGCAAAGAAATGTTGGGGTGGTCTAAGGCAAAGGGCTTTGGTCACTGGTGCACAATGTTCAGTGTGCCACTGTGGACTTGGAGAGTGGACTGGTCACTTACTGGAGGCTGGAGAAAGTGGCTGGCTGCAGCCTGCTACACTGCTGGTATGATGCTAGCCTTGGAGGACAGATGCTTGCATGAGGACTAGACATGGAAAAGTAACTGGTGGGCACTAGTGGCATAATCAAGGTGGCATCTTCTGGAGGGGGTTCACCCCCAAAGAAGTAGAGGATTATCCAGCAGGCAGCAAAGAAGATGGATCTTAGGGAGACCAGGCAGGCAACTTGGCAGAGGCATGCTATCGTGGACTGAGAGGACCGCAGAGCCACTAGACAGACAGAGGTGGGACAGAAGTCATGTCATGTGGGACCCCCAGGGCTTTTCCCCAGTCTTCTCATAACAGCATGGCATGACTGCAACAGTCAATAAAGTAGTACATTTCCCAGCTGCAGGAGGACTGTGATGACGGTGGGGAGGTGTCAGGCTCAACTCTCTCAGATCATAGAAAAACAGAATTTGCCAGTAGATAAAGATTCTTTGGCTCAACTAGTCTGCCTATTTATTCCTGCATATAGTATCATTGCAAATCCTATTTGATCTCCTACCCATTCGCCTATCCCCTTCCCTTTCCCTAAGATGTCCTTATGCCTATTCCATGCATTCTTCAACCCCACCACTGTTTGCATCCCCACCACCCCAATGGAAGACTGTTCCAGGAATCCACCATTCTCTTTATGAAGACGTACCTCCTCACATCTCTCCTGAATCAACCCCCCCCAAGGTTCTTATCGTGCCCCTTGTCCTTGAGCACTTTTTCTGACAAATACTTCCCTCCTTGTACCTTATTTACCCCCATGAGGTACTTAAAGGTCTTTATCATATCCCCCCTTTCCCTCCTTTCTTCTAGGGTGCACATATTTAGGTCCTAAAGCCTCTTCTCACAGGACTTCTGATGCAGATCCTGTACTATTTTAATTGCCCTCCTCTGAATCACCTCCACTTTGTTTATGTCCTTCCAGAGACTTGGTCTCCAGAACTGGACACAGCACTATAGATGAGGTCTTACTAGTGGTCTATACAGAGGCAATACCACCTCCCCAATTCTGCTGGAGATACCCCTCCCTTTGCACTCCGGTATCCCACTAACCCTCCCAGCTGCCTTGTCGCACTGCCTGGCCACCTTTAGGTCATCCAATATGATTACACCCTGGTCTCTTTCCTGCTTGATAGTCATCAGTAACACTCCTCCCATACTGTATACTGCCCTTGGAGTTCAGTACCCCAAGTGCATTACTTTGCACTTTTCAGTTTGAAACCAAGCTGTCATACTATTGACCACTCCACACGTTTTCTCAGTTTCTCTGTTCATCCTTTCCACCACCCAGAATGTCCACCCTACTGCATATTTTGGTGTCATCTGCAAAGAAGCAGACCTTCCCTTACAGCTCCTCTGCAAAGTCACTTATAAAGGCATTAAAGAGGACTAGACTCAGCACTGATCCTTTAGGCACTCCAATGGTCTCCCTTCCTACCTCTGAGCAAATTCTGTTTACAACCACCCTCTGCCGCCTATCCTCTAACCAATTTCTTACCCAGTTTACCACCTTTGGACCCACTCCTAAGCTACCCAGCTTGATTGCTAGCCTCCTATGTGGAACGGTGTTGAAAGCCTTAGTGTAATCTAGATAGACCACATCCACTGCTCCACCCTGATCTAATTCCTTTGTCTCCCAGCGAAAGAAATGTATCAGATTTGTTTGACATGACATCCCCCCATGAATCAATGCTACCTTGGGTCTTGTAACCCAGTGCATTCAAGATATTCCACAAACCTTTCCTTCAGCAGTGACACCATTAACTTATTCACCACCAATGTCAGTCTGACTGGCCTATAATTGCCACCCTCTTCATTGCTACCACTTTTGCGAAGTGGAACTGTATCTGCCCTCCTCCAGTTCTACGGAACCACTCCTGTTTCCACTGAGCTGTTAAATAGGACTGTCAGATGAAGCCAGTACCTCCCTGAGCTCCCTCAACACCCTTGGATGCACTCCATCTGGCCTCCTTGCTTTGTCCACTTTCAGATTAGTGAGTCCCTTTAGGACACTCTCCTCTGAAAATGGACTTGTGTCCACCTCACTTTGATGCTCTTCTTACATTTTTGTGGCCCCTTCCCTTCCTCTATGAACACTGAACAAAGGAATTTGTTCAGGAAGTCTGCCATTTCCTGGTCCCCCACTCCAACCTTTGGTCTTCCTCCTTCTTCTTACATACATAAAAAGTTTATCCAAATGGGTGGAGACTAGGGAAATGGCTTTCCAGGATGTAGAAGACTGGTGTGACTTTGAGGGTCTTGACCCCCATAAGATGCTGCTAGTGTGCAACTTGGTGGTGGGGTGACGAAAAAAGGGCATCATAGAGATCTTAGAATGGGCCCTGCCTGACTGCGGGACAATGAAGATTCAGAGGGTGGTGACTGACCGGGTTAAGGGGTGCAGGGATATAACCGTGGAAGTGGGGAAGGACTTGGGCTCCATGGAAGTACCCCCTTGAAGTCACCCCAGATGCGTACAAAGAGACCTGGGTCCTGATAAAAAAAAAGGGACTCCCAGCATCCTGTCCTCAGGGGAGCTGGGCCCTTCAGGCCCCCTAAGCGAGGAGCTGAAGGGTTTTGAAACCCAGCTGGGGGTGTGACTTAAAGATGAAGGTAAGACCCTGCAGGATCTCTGGACCCTGCTCCCGGGAGGTGGGGTGCCCCTGATGACTCTGCCAGGTGGGCTGACCATCTATATGGGGATGGCCCATGAACAGTACAAGTGGCTCCACACCTTTCCCAGGGCCCTCCCAATGCCCACAAGGGAGGATGATTTCCACTCCTGGAGCCTGGCAAATTATTCAGGTTTGGGGGTGTTCTGAGGAGAAGTGCAGACGAGTCTTGGAGAGCCTCCGGGGTATGTCGCTGGACGTAATTCGGTCTCTATGGGCCAGCCAGCCTCACTGTGCTCCCCAGGACTACTTGAACATCCTGCTGAGTACATTTGGAGTGCTCAAGAAGAGGGAGGCAGTGCTGGGCCAGTTATGGGATAACAAGCAGTGGATGGGTGAGAAACTATCCAAGTATATCACCCAAGTGGAGGCGGTGGTGCGTAAGCTGGCTGAAGCTGGGCATGATACACCATAAGCAGTTGCGCAGATGCAGCTGGAGCAGACACTGCGAGGGGCAATGCACTCCAGGCTGACCTTAGTCAAACTCGGGCTGCAGGCCTGGAAAAGCAATCCCCCCTTCCTCTTTCAAGCAGTTGTTGGATTAAGTCAAGGAGGAGGAAACCCAACAGGAGGTGGGAAAGCAGCCACCAGTGCTCATGGCCACCAGTGCTGCCCTGCAGCCCAAAGGGCCACCCCAGTCCTAACCATCTGAGGCACCAGACCTGGGAGCAGTCCTGCAGGAGGTCCAGGGTGTGAAAGACATGGTTCAGACCATACAGTTGGCCATGGAATCCCTCCCTTTCCCCATCAGGGTGGCACCTGATGCACGGTGGCTACCCCCAAACTGTGCAGCCCCTCGGCCCAGCCCTCAATGGTCCTTGGAGCCCCAGGATGGATGGATCTGTTTCAGGTGTGGGCAGGATGGCCATACCTGGCAGGGTTGCTGCAGGGAGATGAACCCGCAGCTGGTAGCTAAGAAGCGTAGGGAGCAGGAAAACTCAAACAGAGACTGGTAATGAAGTGACCCGCACCCCCAAAATGGCCTTGCTCCACCTTGTGGACTGACCCCCAAGTACCCCCAAATCAGGGTGTGATGATGGGCCTTATCGGTCCTCGAGCAGACACCGAAGTCTTGGTGGAGGGGTTACCTGTTCCACTTTACTGGTTAGCGGGTCCCAGGTTACCATCATCCACCGGCCTTTAATGACCAACACCTAACCCACCTACCTCTCCTACCCATCTGGGTTGTCCCTGTGGGGTATAGATAGCACGGATTACCTGTATGATGGGTATTGTGTGGTCAGCATTTCCTTCCTGACATGGGGGAAGGGGACCCCACCTGCTATAGAGGTCCTCGCGTTAGTCTGTCCTGAACCGAAGAGCATGTCTGACACCCCGGTGCTTATAGGGACCAATGCCAATATGTCTGAGCGGTTGGCCCAGATGTGCTCTGACTGAGGTTGGATAGATGAGCTTGCTAGCCCTTCTGTTAAAGCTGCTTTGAAATGGGTGGGGTTGGAGGTGTGGAGCGACCCCAGTGGGAGAGATGGGGTTGGGGCAGTCCACCGGGTGGATGGGAGAAAGTTAACCCTTCCCCTTGAGTGCCAAATGCCGCATGGTGGGCATCGCTCAGTTTGACCAGCCTCCCACAGCAGCTGCATTCATTCTCGATGCCCCACGTCCAGGTAGCCTGCTGCACAGGTTATTGATCCAGAGAGGAGTGCTGCTCTCCCTGCACAGTTCCCATGCCCAGCGAGTTACTGTGAGAGTTTGGAACAAGTCAAAAAGGCCAGTGACCATCCAGAGAGGTTGTGTGTTGGCCATTATCTTTCAGTGTGATGGAGCCATGTCCATCGCCCCCGTGGAAGATCCAAGGGAGGAGATAGATCGATCCTTGTTCGACTTTGGAAGCTCCCCTATCTCGGACAGCTATAGGTGGAGTCTGAGCCACAAGTTGGTGAAGTGCTGCTGGATTTTCTCCTTACATGAGTGGGACATGGGTTGTGTCACCGGGGAAGAACACCACATCCAGTTGACAGACAACCGCTCGTTTAGGGAACGGTCATGGAGGTTAGCCCCCAGAGATGTGAAGGATGTTCAGAAACACCTACTGGAGTTGCTGAACACCGGAGTCATTGAGGAGTCTCGAAGCCGGTATGCTTCCCCCATTGTGGTGGCCCAGAAGAAGAGCGGAGCAGTGAAGATGTGCATCGACTACCACTCGCTAAACAAGTTGACTATCCCCAACCAATACACAATATCCAGTGTGGAAGATGCACTGGACAGCCTGTCAGGGAGCAAGTGGTTCTCCGTGCTAGACCATTGGAGCAGGTACTACCAGATACCAATGACCGAGGAGGACAAGGAGAAGACCGTTTTTATATGCCCGCTGGGGTTCTACCAGTTCAAGCATATGCCCCAGGGCATATCTGGGTCCCTGGCCATCTTCCAGTGCTTGATGGAAAGGGTTGTGGGAGACATGAACCTGCTGGAGGTCATAGTCTACTGGATGACCTCATCATTTTTGGGCGGACCTTGGAAGAACACGAGGCCCGGCTGATGAAGGTCCTTTACCGGCTGGAGGAGTTTGGTCTACAGGTCTCCATCGACAAATGCCAGTTCTGTCAGCCAGCAGTTAAGTATGTCAGGTACATTATCTCAGCCGAACGGGTGCACACGGACACAACTAAAGTGGAGGCCCTCAAATCATGGCCCCGGCCCACCCACTTGCATACCTTGCAGTCCTTTTTGGAGTTCTGCAGGTACTATCATTGGTTCATAAAGGATTACACCTTGGTGGTGTGTCCTCTAAACAACCTGATGCAGGAGTACCCTCCAGCAAACCAGAAGAAGGGACAGACCCCTTGTAAGGGGTACCTGCACATTGGGGAACCTTTTGGGGACCGATGGACGCAAGGGTGAGAGGATGATTTCCGGGAGATCATCCAGAGACTGGGGGAGGCCCCGGTCCTCACATTTGTGGACCCCCTTAAGCCCTATGTCCTGCACAAGGATGCCAGTTTGACTGGGCTGGGAGCAGTCCTGTATCAGGAGTATCCGGAGGGGTTCCACCCTGTGGCTTTTGCTAGCTGTGGCCTGACCTCCTCTAAAAATAACTACCTGGTTCATAAACTGGAGTTCTTGGCGTTGAAGTGGGCGGTGACGGAGAAGTTCCATGAGTATCTATACGGGGTCCAGTTAACTATGCACACTGACAACAACCCCCGATGTATGTCACCACCACGGCAAAACCAGACGCAGTGGGGCACTGATGGCTGTCAGCTCTCTCCACCTACAATTTCAGTCTGGAGTATCAGAGTGGGCAAGCCAATGAGGATGTGGACGCCTTGTCCTGACACCCCCACGGCGACACCCCGGAACCCCCAGTCCAGGTTGGACTGGCCCTAGTGCAGGTGCTCTGCTCCCAGGTAGGACCCCCTCCTGATACCGTCACTTGTACCACCCAGAGCATAGAGGTACTGGGCAGCCCCGAAGCTATCTCCCTGCTTATCTAAATTTCGCAGGCCTGGATTTCTGATCTCTCCCTAAGCCTAGTAAGGCTGACTTGCAGTGGAAGCAGGAGTCAGACCCCAGCATAGGAGACCTGCTTTGGGCTATCGCAGAGGGGAAATCCCCCCGGCAGGTACGGAGCAACCACCCTGATGACCGCCGAATGCTAAGGGAATGGGACAAGCTGGTCCTGCGGGATGGATTGCTGATGCGTGTGGTGCAGAACAAGGACCACCCAGGCTGATCTAAACAGCATTTGGTGTTGCCCGGGGTATTCCGGGGGTTGTTCTCAAGTCCCTACATGATGAAATGG
This sequence comes from Neoceratodus forsteri, assembly GCA_016271365.2. Lineage (NCBI taxonomy): Eukaryota > Metazoa > Chordata > Ceratodontiformes > Ceratodontidae > Neoceratodus > Neoceratodus forsteri. Next base: position 1,162,448,566 of record CM028130.1, read on the forward strand.
GGTATCTGGGTTATGACCTCACCTTAGATGCATGTAGGGCCAGGCTGTATTGGCCCAGGATGAAAGCGGACATGGAGAGCCACTGCAAGTGCTGCCTACGGTGCATTCAGTGAAAGACCGTGCCCCAATGGGCCACGCCCTTTGTCAACCTCAGCACCAGTGGGCTTCTGGAGTTGGTGTGCATGGATTTTCTGTCCTTGGAACCTGACCGAAAGAACACAGCTAACATACTGGTCATCATGGACCACTACACCCGGTACACACAGGCTTTCCCCACCAAAGATCAGAAGGCGAACACCGTGGTTAACATCCTGCAGTAGTACGTACAGCATTAGGGCCTCCCAAAAAAAATCCATTCTGACCAGGGCTGGGACTGTGAGAGCCACTTGGTGAGGGAGTTTCTGTCATCCTATGGCATACAGAAATCCCACACCACTCCTTACCACCCCCAAGGGGATCCACAGCCCGAACGCTTCAACAGGACATTGTTGAATATGTTGGGCACCCTGGACCCCACAGACAAGGTGAACTGGAGTCAAAAGGTCGGTCAGTTGGTGCACATGTATAACTGTACGAAAAATGATGCGACCCAGTGCTCCCCCTTTTACCTCATGTTTGGTCATGAGGCCCGGCTGCCAGCTGATCTTTGCTTCGGGGTATCTGCCAATGGGACCTCCCATAAGTTGTACCTTGAGTATACCGGCAGATGGAGGGAACAGCTCCAGGCAGCATACAAGCTCACCTCTGAAGTGGCAGCTCGTAGCTGTAAGGGGAACAAAAGGAGGTATGATGCCAGAGTACACTGTCAGGAGTTGGGAGTGGGGGACTGGGTCTTCCTACGTAATCTGGGACTCTAGGGGAAGCATAAAATCCAGGAACGGTGGGCCCCGAACAGTTACCTTGTGGTGGAAAAACTGTCTAGCCTGCCGGTATATCGTATAAAGCAGGAGCATGGTCGTGGGCTCGAGAAAACGGTGCATCTAAACCATTTGCTCCCCATAGGATAAATCAAGCCAACCCCAACTCTGGGACCCAAGCTGCCGACAGCAAGATGGCCCACAACCCAGGGGAAGCATAAGCAGTGGGGGCCGGCATTTTCTTCACCTCTGAGCCACTCCGCCGGGGGCACCGACACTGTCTCCCTGCAGCCCCAGGAGGAGCAGAGGGGCCACTCCAGCAATGAGAGCAAGGAAGGGGACTCCACCTGCTCTCAGTGGGGGATGGATTTGGACAGTCCCTCCACCCAGTGGGAGTGGTACTGCGGAAACTCCGCCCCTTCCACGAGTACCTGCCACCCAGATCCTGTGTCCCACTTGAAAGCAGAGGCCCGGCCCTTTGTTCCAGATGCCTGGCCCACTGTTCCTGTGTCGGGGCCCAATCTAGGTAGTGTTTTGGGTAGTCAAGAAGGCCACCTGGTGTGACCCCCCCACCAGACAGCGAGTTACCTGCAGCTACAGACCCCACCCCTGTTCCTGATCTAACTCTGGGTAGTGTAGAGGTACCAGGTTTGCCCTGGGGGGGACATTAGACCATGACCCTACAGGACTGGCCACCACCATTGACTCGGTCCCTGTACCTGACGATGCCTTGCCTCGAAGATCGAGCCAGCCTTCCCATCCCTCTGTAAAGCTCACATACGATATCCTGGGCGAGTCCACAAATCTGCCAATCGGTGCCCTCCTCAGGCCTGTGGTGCCTGTTCTCTGTCCCCCAGTGTGTTGCCCTAGGGAAGCAGTGGGGAACTGTAAGTGCACACACCCCCATTACCTGTATGTAGTCCGTTATTGTGGCCGGACCTGATGCAAGGCTATCTGGGATTACGATTATTGTTGGTGCTAGTTAGGAAACAGGTGTCTAGCTAGCAAAGTGCATGATATTGGTTATGGGTTTCTCAGAGGGGAAAAAGGGCTTGTTGGGACACCATGTTTTCTGTCAGGGGAGTTTGTAAGCCCCTCAAACTGGGCTTACCTTCCATGGTGCACTACTCCCCCTTGCATGCTGTGCCTGGTAGCGCTGGTGGGAGTCGCACCCAGTGACCTCCCAGTCCGACGATGCCGCTGCCTCCAGGGTGCCTCATCCACATCAGGGCTGAACCTAGGTTGAGGTGGGTCTCAGGACATCGGGAGGAGAGTCGCGTGGTCCTGGGCCCGGTTAGGGGGCTAAATTAGAGGCGTGGGGCCATGGGAACTAAGGTAGGGTTTTTTGTTTAAAATGACAGTCCTGTGCTGTCTGAGCATGCGCGAGGATGGCTGAAGAAATTTAAAGGGACCAGGCTCCTTTTCCAACAGTAGTTATGCGGCCAACTAACAACACAGGGTTTCCCTGGCCCCAAGTGAGTAGAGGGGTCGGACAGGGGGCATCTGGTGACCAGATGCACTCCGGTCACAGGATAAAAGCATTTTAGCCCAGTTTGTGGGCTAAATCACCCAGGAGGCCCTGAGATCCTCCAAGCTGGGGCAAGAAAACAAAGATGGCGGCCCTCATGTATCCTAGGCGACCTCGGGCTGCTGGGAAATTTCCCACAGGCAGCATGGAGGTCGCATGGGGGCTGACGACCAATGGGAAAGGGACTGGAGCTAGGGTTTAAAAAGGGGAGAGTGGCACAAAATTGGGAGAGAGAAGAAAGGAGAGCATACTGGGAGGAGGGAGAGAGAGAGAAAGAGAGAGAGAGAGCCAGGAGAAGAGAAACCATAGGCCCCACACGAGAAATCAGAGCTACTAAGGCTGTCTGCCTGGTAGGGGCTCTCTGACTGTACCTCTCCCCCCCATCCACCAACTGAAATAAGGGAAGCAGCAGGAGGAAGGCTGCAGTGCAGGAAAGACCAAAGGGTGTTTTCCCTGAGGGCACTGGGGCTGACTGTTTGGGCTGGGAGCCCCAGTGATCATCAGCCTTAGGCCTCAGGGACCCAGCCTCACCAGGGTCAGTGTTTTCTGCCAGGGGAGAATCTTGAGAAGCAGGGCTAGTGCAGCCAAGGCCTTCTCCAAGGGGGATTGAGCTACTGTATCCCTCCCCATGCAGAGGGAAGAAGGATGAACAGGACTGCCTGGTGAAATCTGTATCCAAAGGCCTTCAGGTGAAGCTGAAAAGGCCAGGCAGGTGAAAAACAGTGTCTCACAATCATGGACTGCAGTGCCTTGGGCAGCGAGTGTCTTCACCCTCTAAGGTCACCGTGAGTACCCCAAGCTGCAGCTCTGGAGAGACTTTTGTTGCATCTGCCAGGAGGGTCAGAGGAGAGTTTTTTCCCCCAGCACTAGACTTATTTCCACAGAACTCCTGTTGTTGTGCAAGGGCTCCAACGAGAGACGGCAGGCCTGCAAACTAGGAATGGTGAGGTACCCACCGCCTGGCATTGTTTTGGGTGCACCTGGGGGGGGAGAGCTCTGACAGGGTGTGTGCTTTATTTTGTGGAGGATCGAGGGAATAGCCCCCACCTCCTCTGTATGACAGTGTATTAAATAAAGAGGGATTATTGTTGTCACCTACCCCTATTGGTTTGTGTGTTTATTATTGTTATTGTGGGGAGGGAGTGTGCATCTAATTGGGCCAGAGGGGGCAGTCATCAGGGGTATCCATTATTGTTCCTGGCGGGTGTTAACCTGTTTCACCTACAGGAGGCAGCACCATGGCCCCGGGAGGAGGCACCAAGGCACCATAGGAAATCCGGTCAGGACTCAGGCCTGGTTGCTTGGGGAGGTATGGCAAAGACCCCCAAGGACTCCAGGGCAGCCCAGGTGAGTGTGAGCAAGGGGGTTGTTACACACATACAGCCTTTCAGATTTTGTTACCACTCTGCTTGGCACCCCCCTTCTTTCCTTTCTGCCCTCTCTCCTTCCCCCCTCTCTTTTCAATGATTCCCTTCCCATCCCGCTTCATTTGTACCACCCTGCTTCCTTCATTAATTCTCTCCATCATGGATTCCATTCCCCTTGGGTTCCACTTACTTTCTACTGCAGCCTGTTGGGAGGGTGCAGTTACTGCCTTCTTGATTTCTTCTTCTTTGTTGTTGTTCCTGTGCAGATGTGCCACTGTGCACTGGAAGATTTAAATACCATCTTGGTATTCAAACACAGAACCGGAATAACAATTCTGACTCCCATTCCACCACCTTTTGGTCATTAGGGACTGGAACAGAATCAGAGTCAGAATAGGAACTGCTGAAATTCTAAATGCATCCTACCTAAACTGATTCTAAAGAATTCAAGCACATCTATTCCATAAGGACAGCCTGTCCTGATGAAAAATCAGATGAGGAGGCTCAGCTGTCAGAGCCTACAGCTCAAAAATTCTTCTAGCGGAAGGAAAAGCAACAAGAAAAAGAGTTTTTCAGGATAGAAACACATTTTACAAGTTGCAGCGGTGTCGAACAGAGCCCCTGTCATTTTTTCCAAAAAAATATTAAAGTCCCAAGGCAGAACTGGTTTATGGCCTGAGTACACATATTTTAGATGCCCCCAAGAAAAGTATGGGAAACTTCTACTTGAGCCACCATTTTCCCATTCTGGGGGCATGGAAATCCAAAACAGCTGCCAAATGCACTTTACTGGATGTGTACTGGAGACCAGAGACAGATCATTTATTTACTTATTTGATTTTTGATAACCGGGTACGTGCACTAGATATTAAATATTCCTATTTTCAGGCATGACATGGGACAGTACAAATCATAAAAACAATCATGACGACAAAAGGCAGTCCAAAACAGAATTCACAAGATATGTATAACAGTCCACAGAATGTGAAGCACACCAGACAGAAAATTGTTTTCCGTTTTAGGGATTATGTACAGTAAGTCTGGTGGAAGGTTTTTGAGCTGCTACTAATACACCAGCAGCCTTGGGAGATACCCCAAAACAGTCAATGGCTATATCTTCAGGAGCCAAGCATGTAGATGTAGAGTCTTCAAGGCCTCAACACAGTGGGAGCTGTAAAGGAGGTTCCACGGCTAGATGCTGTTGAAGTGGAAATCAAATCTGGTGAGGCCAAAAGGGTGCCACTAGTGTTAGAGTGGCATGCTCCACCCAGAGCTTGAGCAACAGCCTCTGAATAAGAGGGAAAGGAAGAAAGGGAGTTTCCAGGAGATGGACAACATGTCTCACCAGAAACTCCATTCCCTGAAGTAAGCAAGCAAAAACACACCAGTTTTGTATTTTTTGAGGACGTGAAGAAGTCCAGCTCTGGAAGAACCCCCTCCTTACAAAGACATCATTTACCATGGAGGGCAATAGTTCCCCTTCGTGAGTCAGGGACTGAGATCTGCTCATCCTGTCTGCTAAGACATTTTGGGCACCTGGAAGAATGCTGTGAGACAGGGACTAGTACCATGCTTTCTTTGCTTCCCTACACAGTAAATAAAAGAGTGTGCCCCTTTACTTGTTTACATAGTGTATTACATTTATTCTCTCTGTCCAAATCAACAAGGGACTGCAGCTGATATGGGCATTAAATGCCTGCAGACCAAGAGTAGAACAGCCTTCACTTCTAGAATGTTGATATGGAGAGAGGACTCCAGTCTGGACTAATTTCCCTCAGTCTAGAATGATCCCAGATGAGCATCCCATCCAGACTCCAAAGTGTCCATGGTCAGAATCTCAGGGGAGTGGTCAATAAAAGGGGATGTCCTCCATCAAGTTGGGGCAATCCATCCAAAACAGCGGAGCAAGGCAGATAGATCAAAACCATCTGGGCCAGGTGGTCCGCCATTTGGTCCCATTATTACAAGGAGCATCCAGTGCAGAATGTGCATATGGAGATGGACATAAGGGATGGTTATGATGGCAGACCCAGCATTTGCAGCATGGACCTGGAAGACACATAATGGCTATTGTACAATAGATCATGTGAGTCTGGGCAATCAGGGCATCCACCCTATTCGCAGGCAGAAAAGTGCCACCCAGCCATAGCCATGTCCAGAACTGCTCCGATGTATGGGAGACACTTGCAAGAAATGAGAACCAATCTGGGTTCACTAACTGAGACACACAGGTCCTTGAACAACTGTCTTGTTCCTGACAGAGTATGTACCATGGCTTCCGTGGATGGGGCCTTGAGGAGCCAATTGTCCTTTCAATGATAAATTCAACTTAAAAAGACTCTAAAATTCTGAGTCTCCTTATCAGCCCTTTGCTTTAAAAGAATCATTTTAAGAAACTGGAAAAACCATAAGCCTCCAAATGTACAGGAACACTACAATCAAAAGAGTTTTTTAGCAAATAATGAGAGAACTATTCATTTACTACTTGATAAACTGGAAGCATGTAAAAGAATATGGTCACCATTCCTAAAGTTAACTGCTGTAAATCCAACTTAAATTTCTCTCTCCCCTTTTTCTTTTTTGTTAAGTAACAAATAACCCGTGCACAGTGTAATAAATTGTATTATGAACTGGAGATCGTAAATGGAGGAAGCTGATTGGCCGACAGGGTTTTTAAGCCGTGATGATATCGGGCTACATTATCATGGCTTCAGAAAACCTCTGGCCACCAGCCTCCTCACTCCCTGCGCAACATTCTCTACATCCCCACAGGCAAAGCAAGTCAGACCTCCACTGAGACGGTATTAAAAAAAAAAAAAAAAAGAACACATCCTCACAACTGTCCCCCCTTACTTGTCGCCCAAAGCACACGCTCTACAAACACAAAAAAAATCTTCTTCCTTTCATACGCTGCAAGTGCTTCGGCACAGAGAGTGCCAGACTGCTCGCACTTGCTGCTAAGCTGCCTCGAGCCAACCAAAACGCAAAATCTACAACCCCAGCTTCTCCCTGCTAACAATACTAGGTTTGGTCTCTTTACCTTCTCGCTTCCTCAGAAGCACGGCATAACTCATCATCTTCACCTCCTCAAACAAAAAGCCAAACAATATCAACGTGATCGAGTAAACTAAACTGGGAGGATGAATACTATAACAATTAAGCCTGTAACAAAATCCTCCTGCAACAGTACCACCTACTGCCCAAAACATGACATACACAAACTTTTTTTTAAATGTCTACCTACATTCATATAAAAACACTATTAAAATATTTAAAAACTTTCTTTTTTTACATTAAATACATAAAATATCAATTGATCCAGTTCATAATAGCAATAAGGCACTCCAGGGTGTGGTATATCATGGGATATCGTCACTTCTCGGACAGTTGGACGCACTCGGCCTGCGGCCTTGTGCCCAACCACCCGAGGCGTGACGGATATCCCATGATATACCACACCCTGTCATGCCTTATTGCTTAATTATACAATGGCAAGAACATTTCCTGGACTCTGATTGGTCAGTATGTGCCTGAGACAGTGATGATATTACACAATAACATCACTGTGTTGATTTTTTGATTGATATGGCTGTTTTTTTCAGAAACAAAGATATACTGCCTCACTAAAAATCTACTAAAAACATTTTTATTTTTGTTTCGTATAACATCGAGCCATTGTATAATTGCAATAAGGCACTCCAAGGTGTGTGTTATCATGTAATAACGTCACTCCTGGGGTGGTGGAAGTACTTGGCTTCACCTCGTGCTTCAACCCACCCCAGGAGTGACATCATTACATGATTAGACACACCTTGTCATGCCTTATTGCTTAAATAATCTGAGAAGATATTGTAGAATACTCTAGGTAGTAGACTAGCTATTGTCTTGTTGTATTTAATGTACTGTGTTCTACATATGTTCATGAATTTGCCATTAGATATAACTTTTATGTGTTGTATTTTTGACTTTTAAAAATATATATTAAACTATTCTGGGAAAAGAAAATGAGTTAGTCATCTGGATAAGGGAAGACATACAGCCCTTCCCTCTACAGGGCTGCTGTCACTACCACTAAGCATTTAATAAATACCTGTGGCCCCGAGGACAAGCCAAAGTGCAAGAACTAATAATGACTTCCCTCCAGCGTAAAACAGAGGTACTGTCTGTGATACTTGTGGATTTTGATATGAAGATATGTAACCTCCATATCCGGGGCACAGAGTCAATCTCTTGTGAATTAGGGCCCTAAGAGAGACTATTTGAAACTTTTTGAATTCAGTGTATTCATTCAGACCCCTGAGGTCCCATACTGGATGCAGATCTCTTGCCATTTCTTTTAACTAGGAAGAACTGGGAATAGAATCCCTGATTTAACTCCTGAGGAGGAATAGGTTCTAGAGCACGCTTTGTATTAGCATCTGAACCTCTGTCAGCAGAAGGGATAAGTGCCCCAGAGGATAATCACAAGGAGGAAGGGGATACACTGTAGGGGTATACTGAAGTTCCAGAACATGACCCTTTCTATGATGTCCAGAACCCATTCATCTATAGAGGTCTCCTTCCACTTTGGTAGGTAAAGGGTAGGTAGGTAGGTAAATATTTATTGATCGACTTTCAGTCTTTACAATAGAAAATACAATATTCATAAATAAATAAATATTGTTAAAATCATATACAAAATATTTCATTCTTCATCAATTACAGCATTTCCAGAAATACTTATATTCTATAATCAAACCTCCAACATCTTAGATCCTATAGTTTTATAGTTTGTAGAACTCTATACAGTGATTGTAAAATATTGATCTTAGTTGTATTAAATAAAAAAGTTATTAACTCTTCGGAGGGGAGACCAAGGGTACTCAATGTCGGTGCCAACCACTTTTTCCTTTTAACCTCATATTGAGGGCACTGTAATACAACATGCTTCAAATAATCCTCAAAACAATATAAACATTTACATTTTGGGCTTAAAACCTCCTCCCCTCTTTGATCATATAGAATATAGTTTGCAGTGTAAAGTTCTAACCTAAACCTTGTTATAATCCTCCTCTCTTCTGGCTTTAATAGAATATGTAGATAAAGTTCTAGACTGTGTTTTGTTTTAATAATTTTGTACCATTTGTAATGATGGAGACTGTTTATTTTTTCCTGTTCTTGAGAAATTGCTATAGCTCTTACACTCCTTTTCACTTGCTTAACTATTTCCTCAAAGGGTGAAGCGTAGATTTCATACAAAAGGTTTCCCAACCCACAGGGGACAATATTCTCCTTAACTGATCTAATAATACTCGAGGTAAAGTTCCTTTGATGGTGCTGAATTTGTTCATCAAGGCACATTCTGGGATATCTATTGTCTTGGAGGAAAAAAGATTTAACGTGAAAATAATCCTTCTCTCTAATGCCAATGTTGTTAATGAAAACTGGCCCAATTATGTAGTTATAGGGAGATCCTTTCCCCCCTCACCTGCACACCCAGAGGGGGTGTCAGTACTGAGCCAGAAAGTACCAGGGACTGCAGAAGTGCTGCCAGCACTGATACCCTTGGGTGCTTTTGAATGGACATCACGGGAGTGGGGACATGTAAGGGGACCCTTTACCTTGAGCATGAGACTGCTGGTGGGAGGCAACTAGCCTATGGAATGTGTTCCTACCATGCCCCCTAGAGGGCTGGGTGGGTCAAAGCCTTGAGGGATCTAAGCATCATTATAGGGATTGTAATTCTCTTAAAACCATCTCCACATCATTGCCAAAGAGCTTTGGGCCCGTAAATGAGGCCTTAAGAACAGACTGCTGCACATCAGTAGCAAAACCTACTACATGAAGCCAGGTATATCTACACAGGCAACTGCCAGAAGCAGCCACCCTGGCAGAAGCATCAAAGGCATCATAAGCGGAGTGGAGGAGATGGTTACCAGTAGCAAGGCTTTCCATATACCAGACTTGAGAAAGTCAGATTTAGCAGGACTATCAGGCAATGTGTCATGACAGACTTCCACAAGCTGTTCTGACATTATTCATGTAAGCTTGGTAGTCAGCAATCCCTAATCTTAAGGAGGCAGAGGCATATGGCCACTTTTCCAAAACATCCAGCCTCCTAGATTTCTTGTCAGGGGGCAATGAACTTACATGTTTAGTTGCTTTGGACCTCCAGTGCTCACTCAAAAATCCATTTTAGTGTGTTATATTTATTAGTAAAACTGTCCCACTAAACTCGGGTGCTTTGAGGTGCTCTGCCTCTTCTTCAGGGAGATGAGGCTTAGGGGAAGGAGCAGGGTAATGCTTATCAGCCTTCCTCAGAACAGTAGGCAATGTACTGGGCCTATGCCATGCAGCTATGGTGGCATTTTCCAATGCAGGGTAAACAGAAGGCACTACAATAGAAGGAGCAGTGGAGGCCTCAAGAATTCAAATACATTGTGCTTTGTGGACTCTTCCTCTTCAGCAGCAAACCCCATAGCACCCTGCATTAGTCTCAATAGGGCCTGAAATAAGGAATCTTCAGGGGACCTGGAAGTGTAGACTACAGTGTCCTCACTACAAAAGGAAAAAGCCAAGCCCACCTTGAAAAGGGATCCATGTCCCCCTCTTCTTCCTCCAAATCCTCCTCCATGTTTTGGAGATCTAGATTATATCCCTCTTCATCGTCAGGTATGAAGACAAGATCCTCAATAGGAGCAGACATAGTCATCAGTGGCTGTAGTGGAAGAATCATAATGGTGATTTGTGAACTTTGCATCAATGACAACGGTGTCGACAGGCTTGGACCCGTCAATGGAGTAGCAATGATCATCAGTGGCAAGCCAGGTATTAGGCACTGAAATAAGTTGGACACTGTGGCCATCATTACTTGTGAGTCGACAAAGCCCTGTAAAGGGGTTGGAGCGCCTGTTGTCGACAGGCTAGTACCCCACAACAGAGAACAAGTACTGCAATTTTTAGGTGTGGACGTGCAAGAACCAGATTCTGACCTTGGTGTTGAATGAATGGTTGGAGGGGCTGTCGGGTTGAGGCTGTGAAGTGATTTACCCTCGAAGTGAAGCAGAGACTAGGACCTCACCAATGATGTACAGGTGTGTGCCTTGTCTTTATGCTTATGGTGATGTTTGGAAGAAGAGAACACTTTGTCCTTTTCTCTTGATTTTGTTAACTGTGGTGCTGAAACCATTGCCGAATGCTGGGGAGATTTTCTAGTGAAGGGGATCAATGACTGGCAAAGAGAATCTGGTTGTTGGCCTGCAGACTTTTTCCTTCTTGGTCAGGAAGGTTCCTAGAACCTTTCAATGGTGTTTCCTCATGGGCTGGTTGAATCCCTGGTACATCTTGCACTCTGTGACGTTGTGGGATAACGCCATGTAACAAACACAGATGGAATAAGTGCCATCTTTGTAACTCTTCTGGCCTCAGGTACAAAACCTAAATAAAGGCTCTCAAAGGTGGCATATAACGTCGACAAAGTTAAACTACAGAAAAGTCAATAAATGACAGAGTTGTTTCTCAGCGTGATCCAACGAGCGGTTGATGATGAAAGAAAGAACTGAGAGTGATTGCGACTAACAAAAGTTTCAAAGTGGTCCTAATGCCAATGGCTAACAATTCCAAAGATGTGATGCAATGGAGGAGATGTCCTGGATGAAGATCTAGAACTGGCTTTTTCCACACAAACATCCTTTTTATCCCTGTCCCTAGTCTCCTCTCCACGCACTAAGGACGAAGTAGAAAGTGCCAGGGCACCCATCACTCTGATGGGCACTGCTAGTAACAACCCTACCCCCTTCCATGGGGATGCAGTTGTTACCGAAGCAATCTCATTAGTCAACAGTATTCCAAAGGTGCGTAACTAGCCAAATACAAGTACACCCCCCAACTTCCCATAACCTAATTATTAGCTTTTATTTAAAAAAAAAACTATTTTATAAGCATAATAATGCACTCTAACATGTATGTTCATCATAGGATATGACAGAGAAAAATAATCCAGCACTCACCACCTTCTTAAAATAAAAGACACTGTTCCTTAATAAGTGAAAAAAACATATTTTTATTGCAGTGCCATAAAACAATAAAATGTCTTGACATGCTTCGGACTTCTATCCTTTATCAAAAGGCATTCTATTGCATCATTACAGCCTCTTTATATACATGCCCACGACATCATCATGGAAGGATAACAAGGTGTAATTAACCAGTTGCACCAACATCAATTTATCCCACCTTGATATCCATAATGATGTCGTCAGGAGACCCCCTCCCCCCCAACAGCCCAAAACAAAGTACACACTTAAAAATAAGTGTAGCGAAAGTGAACAAATACAAAACACACTTACATACATATATACAGTCCTATAAACCCTCTATGTCTCACTTCCACTAAAGTAACTGACAGTTCAGCATTACACCGAAAAATGGAAGCCCAAGAAAATATCCAGAGCTACCTTAATCTCAAGATACTGAGGATTCCAAATTCTTATGGTGCTACATTCCCTTCCCTTCATAAAATGCTGAAATCAATGTTAATGGAAACTTTTAGTTTACCTGAGGGCAAGCCCCCACTGACCGCTAAAGCCTTCTGCACTAATTCTTAAAAGAAAAAGCAGCGTCCCACTTCATTTCTCACAGAACTGAAGAACGATCTGGATTCCAGATCACACACTACTGTAACCTTTGCTTCTGAAATGGATCATGACTTGAAAGGCTAATGCATGTAGTTCTGAGACCGGTTGACCACACCCCTATTCCTATAAATATCCAGCAGCTCTCTGCCCTCCAGCACTAGAATGTTTGCTCATCTTTCCCTGCCCCCCACCCCAGCACACTTCATTTCCTGGTGGGCCCTCTCATGTCCTTTAGCCTGATCCCTGTCAGGCTTTTCATCAAGGATGGACAGAGAAGGCCAAAGTAAACAAGAATACGCAAGCACTACGCAAACCAGGAAACCAAGCTTACAACTAGTTCTTATCCTGGCAAGCATTAAAAAATCTTTAGTTTCAGGTGCATAAATACTCAATGTGCCCTGATTTTGAACTCTTAATGCAACAATGGAGAAAATGATTCATAACCACATGAGATTATGTGATCGAATCCTCATCTTCTTCATCCGACTCTTAGAAGGACCTGTTATAGAAGCTGCTACATAAACTTGAAAATGTTGCCTCTCAAAATAACCTGAGATGATTGTGTTATGTTTGGTATTATCTGACAATCTGAAGATACCTTGAAGTATGAAGTAATCCCTGATTTTAACTTATATTCTCATTATCATCACTTTAGACACCGATGAGACTGTATCAACTTCTGAGGTTCTCTCTATAGCAGAGCTAATAGTTATATTAAAATTCTAAGTACTAGATCTGGCCCGGTGGTGCTGAGGGTTGAGGCACTGAAGGTCACACCTCATGCCATGCCAATGACCTGGGTTTGAGTAAGAGCTCGGCCACTACGGCTCGACCAGAGGGTAGGGCAAGGAGCAGATTGATCAGCCAGCAGGCAGTTCTTCTCCTCAGGGAGGGATGTGGGGTTTCTCCGGTGCTTGGCTGCTACCCAGTGGAGGTTAGGTGGCAGTACCATGCCAGAGGGAGACCCTGGCAATAGTTTGGGAGGGCAGAAGGGGCCGTCACCAGAGCCACAGTGTGCATGCGCACCTTCATGCACATGGGCAACCATGTTCTGGGGCCATGGGTAACAGCGGAGAAAACCAGAGGAAAATTGGGGACCGCGGCTGGATGAAGCCCTCAGGCCAGCTCCGGTGGTCAGCCAGGGCATGAGAGGAAGAGTGCCTTAAATTACCGCAGAGTCTGGAGCAGTCTGCAAACACAGGACTGCTTCCCACCAAGGCCAACTTCATCTCCCTTGCCTAAAACTCTCTTTGAACAACACAAAGAAATGCACCATTGCCCTACGTAGGGGGCCTCCCTGAGATCAAATTCTGATGCACCCTAACCATAATCTAAAAAGCAGCTGTGTTCCCATAATTTAAGTCTCTCTCTCTCTCTCTCTCTTTCTCTCTTTCTCTCTCTCTCGCAAATAGCAGTGGAAAGGGTCTGCAAACCACCCAACAGCTACCCAGTCACATACAAAATACATTGTTTACATCAGTGGAAAACAGAACACGCATTTGTCAATGCCAAATGTTCGCTTGTTGGTATTAGCATTGGAAATGCAGGAGTTAGACAGATGCAGAATAGGAATGGCAGTGAAGTATTGAACTTCATGCCAACCCCACCTCCATCCTGCAGAGATGGACAAGCATTGGGGTATATGCTTGGGTCATTGCTCATGACATTCATGCCATGTCACCTCACCCTATTCTGCAGACACCGACACATGTTGAGATTGCCTTGGGGTGTTCGGCTTTACAGTCATCCCATTCCATAAGAACTTATGCTGAAATGGGTGCAGTATAGGAGAATGGGGTGAATTCTGGGGCCGAAGAGTCCAAGGCACACCTTGATGCCTGTGACTGGCTGGGAGGTGGGGGTGGGATGGCATGAGCATTACAGTCTGCATTCCAAAGGCACACCCCAATGGCTGTCAGTCTGTACAGGGTGGAACGTTATGGTTAAAAACTCTAACACCCTGGGCGTTTGTTAGTATTTGCACTACAAGTTTTCAATATGGCCTTTTTGTGACCCCACCTCATGAAAGCATTTGGGACCTCTTCTCATGAAGAGTGGCAGTGTGATTTTGTTAATGTGTCCTGAACTTTGAGTTCCAACAGGGACCGTGCCATTCTGTGCCAGATGTATGAAAACACAGATTGGGCAGGATGTGAAGAATGACAGCTGTAGCATCCATAGGGAGGTGAATCCTCGCGCTGCCAAGCATACGTGGAAACTGCGCAACGTATGAGCATAACAGTCATTTTATGGACTTTCATCACCAAATGTTCAACATAGGCATTTTAGGACCTTTGCTCATGAACAGTGTCACTGTGATTTTCTTAATGTGTCCCAAACACTGATTTCCCACAGCGGCCACACTATTCTGCGCCAAAAGTACCAAAACACATTTCAGCCAGGATGTGAAAAATGACAGATATACTGTTCATAAGGAGGTGTGAAAAAATTACAATGTTAAAAATCTGGAGTGAAAATATTACAAATTCGTGAAGCTATGAGCGTGCATGGAAACTGCGCTATGCACACTCGTAAAAAAATATTTTTGGGATTTTTTTCCACCATATTTGCATTATAGGCTTTTTGAGAGCCAGCTGTTTCTACCAGAAGAGAGCTAGTTGCAGAGCAAGAAACAGAAGCCCAGAACTACAGATTTTTTACTAATTAATCACTTCTGTCTCAGCAGGAGCAGCACCTGTTTGGATTAAGCAAACAGATACTTTATTAGAAGAAGGGAGTCTCATTTAAGTAAAAAAAAAAGTGTTTTTTTCTGAGGAAGGGGGCAGTATCACCTTAATTTACTGAGAGCAGAGAGTGAATCTAATTGGGGGTGTGGCTTAGCAGCTTAGGTGTACTAAAGCAGCTGTCTCCAATTACAGCTTCCGGCTGTTTCTAGCAGAAGAAAACTGGTTGCAGAGCAAGAAACAGAAGTCCAGAACTACAGATTTTTTACTAGTTTCCCTCCTTCCCACCCCTCCACCCAAAGCCGGTTCTAGTTTTATAGCCACTGAAGTTGACTGACAACAGGAACTTCCTCTTTGGCAGTAGGAAGGGAAGGATCACTGAGACGCATTAGTTTCAGCCACCTTGAAGGAACCTAAAATAAAACTCTTTATCTCCCTCCCCCCACCGGCTGCTGGAGGTCTGAATCCAAGCACAGAGGAAGGAGACTACTGAAGACTACAGGAAGTTCCTGTCCCAGAACAGGTAGGGTGAGAGTTGTAAGGGCACACAGGCAGTAGGAAAGTAAGTGTAAAAATACATAGAGGGAGGAGACAATAATCATACAAAGCAACAGGAGAGGGGACCAAAAATAAGTCAAGATAGGAGTGGTGCAGTGCAATGGCTGTGGAGCAGCAGTGTTCCAGGAGACATTCTGGAGGCTGCGATGCTGCCCTGTTTGCAAACACCTCTCTGGTCTGAGGGAGGAGGTTGTCTGTCTCCAGGCTGACCTGGCTAGGATTTGTGAAACCTCTTCCCCCACCCAGGGACCACCAGGGCCACCACCGTTACCTCAGAGGTTGCCAAGAAAGAGGAGCTGTTGGACCAAGGTCGGCTCAGGGAGGGAGAGGGTGGTGGAACAGAGGTGCATCTCTCCAGTTGTAGCTCTCCACAATTCACATGCTGTTCTGGCAAAGAGTGGTTCCTCTATGGAGGCACCTGCAGTGGAGACCAAGGAGGATGCTGGGAACCTCCACAAAGGAGACCCACAGGAGGGTGGCACAAGACCCCACAGGAAGGAAACAACTCCTGGTGGGGGACTCAATCATTAGGAGGGTAGACATGGGGGAGGAAGGGGATAGGGAGGTAAGGTGCCTGCCTGGCGTCATGGCTTGGAGGGACAGGAAGCGAATCCTCAGGATCGCGGGAGCAGCTGCATGAGAGAGGGAGTTGGATGTCATTGTCCACCTAGGGACAAAAGACCTGGCTGTAAATGGGATCAGTGTAGTGCAAGAGGAGTTTGTGGAGTTGGAGAGGGGCCTTAGACAAGTAGCATGTACGGTAACCTTCTCGGAGGTGCTGCCTGTCTATGGCAATGATGATGCTAGGGTATTCCGCACCATGGGATTCAATGAATGGTTGAAAAACTGGTGTGGAGCTCAGGGTTTTGGTTTCATTGTGGACTGGGAAGCCACCTGGAGGG
This sequence comes from Neoceratodus forsteri, assembly GCA_016271365.2. Taxonomy (NCBI): domain Eukaryota; kingdom Metazoa; phylum Chordata; order Ceratodontiformes; family Ceratodontidae; genus Neoceratodus; species Neoceratodus forsteri. The sequence goes on from CM028130.1 coordinate 1,162,465,077, forward strand.
ATGCAGGCTTATACTGGCGCGATGGTCTGCATCTGTCCAGGGGAGGATCCAGGATCCTAGGTGACAGGTTTAAATGTTTCATTGGCAAGAATTTAAACTAGCCAAGGGGGGAGGCACTGAAAAGGAGCAAGGAAATCCAAGCCTCCCCCCACAAAGCACAGTAGTTAGAGAGGTAAACACCAAGGCAGAGAAGTCAGTAGGGAGCAGGACAGGGATAAATGCAGAAAAATGTGTTAAGGACAGGGATGGGGCTAAAAGGGGTAGGCCATAAAAAATAAATGGAAGGTGATGAGTACCAATGCCCGTAGTCTGTGCAACAAGCTCCCTGAACTAGTGGCCTTAATGGAAGAGGGATGCCTGGATATTGTGGCAGTCACTGAAACATGGTACACAGAGAACCATGAGTGGGAACTCAACATACCAGGATACACAGTATACACAAGGGACATGGTAGGTAAAAGAGGAGGAGGAGTACCTCTCTATATAAGGGAAGGGATTAAAGCAACAGAGCTGAAGAGTAAACAGGAAGTTGATGAGTCACTATGGGTCACCCTGGAGACAGGAAATGGCACCACAATCCGCATGGGGGTTGTGTACAGACCCCCATCTCAGGGGGGAGGACATGGACAAGGACATGATAGAAGACATCCTTAAAATGGTAGAAAAAGGGCAGATATTGTTGATGGGGGACCTGAATATGCCAGATGTTAACTGGAGTACCTTTGCTGCAGGCACATCCAACAGCAGGGTCATTCTTGATGCCCTACAGGGGGCATGCCTTAGACAGCTAGTGTTGGAACCCACTCGGGAGGGAGCAATCTTAGACCTGGTACTCTCAAATGGGGAAGGAGAAAGGATCTCAGATTTAGAAGTGGGTAGCCATCTGGGAACAAGTGACCACCAAATAATGTGGTTCACAATAAACACAGCCATAGAGTCAAGCCATACAAAAACAAGAGTATTGGACTTTAGGAAGGCTGACTTTGGGAAAATGAGAGAGTGCCTTAGAAAAGCACTAGCAAATGGGCAAGAAGGAGGGGTGGAGGAACAATGGGGAATAATCAAAACAGCCATCGCAGAGGCAACAAGCCTTTGTGTGAAGCAAATCAATAAAACAAAATGAAGGAAAAAAAACACTATGGTTCTCAAAAGAGGTGGCAGGGACGGTTAAGGAGAAAAGGATAGCATTCGGGAAATATAAGGAAACACAGAAGGAGCAGGACAGAGAACTTTATCAGTTAAAGCAGAAGAAGACAGGGAAGGCAGTCAGAATAGCAAAGGCACAAACTGAGGGAAAGATAGCCAACTCTGTTAAGAAGGGGGGGGGATAAAACTTTTTATACAGTAGGTACATTAGGGAGCGAAGAAAGACCAAGGGAGGGAGACAGAGACTTAATAAAGGGGAGGGAATGTGGGCAGAGGGTGACAGTGAAAAAGCAGGGATACTGAACAAATATTTCTGCTCAGTATTCACATCAGATGAGGAGGGTGAGGTGCCTAAACCAAACAAGGGAGAAACTCTGAATAGGGGGGCCGATACCAGTCCATTCACAGAAGAAAGGGTTTTGAAAGGACTCTTGAAACTGAGGGTGGACAAAGCAATGGGGCCTGATGGGGATTCACCCAAGAATACTAAAAGAACTAAGGGTAGAACTAGTAACACCACTGACTACTCTCTTTAACAAATAATGGGAGGATGGAGTGGTACCTGAGGACTGGAGGAGGGCAAATGTGATTCCACTTCACAATAGTGGGAGCAGGGCAGAGGCAGGAAACTACAGACCAGTTAGTTTGACTTCAGTGGTAGGGAAAATGATGGAATCACTTCTGAAGGTAAGAATTGTTGAGTACCTAGAGGCCAGTGGGGCACAGGACCCAAGGCAGCATGGTTTCACAGCAGGAAGGTCATGTCAGATGAACCTAATAGATTTCTTTGACTGGGTGACCAAAGTAGTTGACCAGGGAGGGGCTGTGGATATGGCCTACCTAGATTTTAGTGAGGCATTCGACACAGTCTCACAGAATCGATTAATATACAAGTTAGCCAGCCTTGGAGTGGGTCCCAAGGTGGTAGCCTGGATAAAAAACTGACTGGACAACAGGATGCAAAAGGTAATAGTAAACAGAGTCCACAGTGAAGAAAGGAGGGTAGCTAATGGGGTACCGCAGGGTTCGGTACTGGGACCGGTCCTCTTTACTATCTTTATAAGTGAGATTGGAGAGCACCTGGAAGGAAAGGTATGCCTCTTTGCAGATGACACAAAGATCTGCAACAGGGTTGATACACAAAGTACGAATGAAAAGGGACTTGGCAAGGTTGGAAGAATGGTCAAATACATGGCAGCTCAGATTCAATGCAAAGAAGTGCAAGGTGATGCATCTGGGAAACAAAAACCCTGAGGAAGAGTACACAATGGGGGATGAGTAAATAACAACAACAAAAATCGAAAGGGACCTAGGAATAATTATATCAGATGACCTAAAGGTGGGCAAGCAATGTGAGAAGGCAGTAAGGAGGGCTGGGGGGATACTGGGATGCATAGGGAGAGGCATCAACAGTAGAAAACAGGAAGTTGTTATCCCTCTCTACAGACAGTTAGTGAGACCCCATCTGGAGTACTGTGTGCAATTCTGGAGACCCCATCTCTGCAAAGACATAGACAGAGTGGAGGCTGTTCAGAGGAGGGCAACCAAAATGGTGCAAGGTCTGCACCAGAAGACATATGAGGAGAGACTAAAGCAGCTTAATATGTATACCCTTGAGGAAAGGAGGGAGAGGGGACATGATAGAAACTTTCAAGTATCTCAAGGGAATTAATAAGGTACAAGAGGGTACTATCTTTCAGAAGAGATGTGCAAGAACAAGGGGGCACAATTTGAAGATAGAGGGGGGACGGCTCAGAGGTAATGTTAGAAAGTATTTTTTCACAGAGAGAGTTGTGGATGCATGGAACAGCCTTCCTGAGGAGGTTGTGGAGTCAGGAACAGTGGGAGAATTCAAGAATGCATGGGACAGGCATAAGGCAATTCTAGTGGGGGGCAGGAGGAAGTAAGCTGTTGATTAACTAGAATCTGCAGCTTATCCATCAGGCAGGGAAATGGGCAGACTGGGTGGGCCAAGTGGTCCTTATCTGCTGTCAAATTCTATGTTTCTATGTTATCTGCACTGTTGTTTCGTTAATCAGTCCTGAAAGGTGATTCCGCACAGTGACCATGAAATCACCTTTCAGGACCCAATAACGCCATGACAGTGGCTGAATTCATGAGAAGGGGTCCCAATAACCCCATGTTGAAAATGTGGTGCCAAAATACCCCAAAATGCCTGAGATATGCACTAAAGTTGAAAAAAACCCTAATGATGCCATTATACAGCTTACCGGCATTTCTTCAGTTTGCGGTCGGCGTTGAAGAGTGCGGACCTGTTCCCAGTCCACCGAAGATCGTCGCGCTGGGCTCTGAAGATAAATATGGGGTGAGGGGGGTGTGGGGAGGCAGGGTGCGTAGAGGGTGGGCGCTGGTTGCGGGAGTGGCCACCGGACTCAACGAGGGATTGTTTTCTGTTTTACAGTTCAAAGAAAAAAAAAACATTGTGGGGCATTTTTTTTTTAACAGGGACATTTGGTACACTGGGGTGGGCTCTCAGCATGCCACCTGAGTGTTTTTGGGGGGGCTGTAGCCGACGGAGGATTAGGCACCCCGTTGGCACATACTGAGTGGGGGGCTGAGGGGGACTGGGCACCCCCTTCAGCACAGAACAATTTTTTAGAGGGGCCTTATGCAAATGGGGAGTGGGCTCCCCGTCAGCAAATTTACTGGGAAGGGTGGGGACTGAAGTTGATGGGGATTGGGCAGCCCCCCGTCAGCAAAGAAAGACGGTTGGGGGGGTGCATGATGCCAAGGGGGATTAGGCACCCCTTCAGCACACAACAAATGGGAGAAGGGTTACAGTATGCCAACAGGGAGTGGGTTCCCCTGTCAGCAAATGAACTGGTCCAGGAGCATGCGGACGGCAAGGTACTGCTCTGCAATGACGGGTCGCTCCCTCTTTGCAGTGGAATGGCTGACACTGCAATGACGAGGCGGACCCTAATTGCAGCAGCAAAATCATTTCAACTTGGTGGCACTTTTGGAAACCAATGTCATTAGCACAGTGTGCCTGGATTGGCCCATCAGTGCCAAGCCCCCAAATGCAGTGCCGCCGTTGGCTGCCACAGTGCTGCACCTCCACAATCCGCTTCGCTCCTAAGCTGCCACATAATGTTTCTTGCGCATGAGCGCAAGCAAACATAGAAATGAAGAAAATAAAAAGATATGGCCAGATTATAGGCACAATAGGTGTCACAAATCACTACTTCCATTTTGTTGTCCCTCATACACCCCCCATGTTGATTGAAGCTGACTGGGGGAGTAGAAATCATAATTTTGATTTTCCACACTAAGCAATATGAGACAAGCAATCAATATTTGAGGTGTCCCCTTTTTGATGAGTAAATTAGGAGTGTGTGAATACCTGTTTTTCTAATGTAGAGCTGAGTACAGTAATCGTATTTGAGAGCTAAATATATGGGTAGTTATTGTTCAGCATTTGTGCAAAGAGTTTTGAAAAATGCATTTCATTGCCCCTCCCCTCCACAAGTGAGCAAGAGCAGTCCCTTGGTAACCACTTTCCCCTTTCACTTTTTTCTGCCCAACTCCCCTCTTCCCTGCTTTGCCACACTTGTTAAAAAACCAAAAGCTTGAGAAGTCACCTCTTTGCATAAATGACAGGAGCCTCTGACATCCACTGACATATTTTTGCTTGTACAGTACCTCCCTCCCTAGCCAGACCCCCCCCAACAAGACCCCAAAATAACAGTATTTATTTGGTGCCCTCTTAACCCCCAATCCATGTTTTCATTGGGGGGGAGGCCAAGCAGTTGCTCAAATATGACTAGTCCAATTGCCCCCCAACCCCAGCATGTCTGCTCCATGTAAAGTAAAAGCATTATCTGACACACTGGTGAAAGCAGACACGCAACCAAGAGGGAGTGTGCAGAACGCATTGTTGATGACAATACCAAACTGACCAACCAAAAATTAAGATCAAGTATGTACACACAGTGGTTTAAAACCTATGGTTTTCTGATGTCAATTTTCTGTGAATGAATCCCAGTAAGCACAATCAGAACTGAGCAGAACAAATTGGCTTTTACAACAGGAAGTTCATGATGGATTTCAAATGTTTTGGTTTAAAAAAACATATGTGGCATATCTTGAGAACTGTGGACCCAAGCAGTGTTTATTGGGAGAGCAAGTGAGTCTGCAGCTGTCAGAACAAAATGTAACTATGGGGCCTGGAGGTTCACAATTCACTCTTCCTGAATGCCACAAGCTCGTACCCCAACTCCAATCCCCTGACCTAAATGCTGAGAGGCTTCTTCTTTGATCTCAGTATTAAAGTCAACCCCCTCCTCTAAAAGTGGGCATGTTGTAGCCTTCAGATATCTCCCAGAGGCAGGGCTTCATTTTAATCTCAGCAGGGCCTGGCTTGACTTGGTGTGTTCCTTGGGTATAAAGGCCCTTGGTAGGAATGGCATAGGAGACAATAGGGGGTGTGCAAAAACAATAGTGATGAAGCCAGACCCAGAGTGAGTCCTGATGGGGTCATGACTGGCCCAGTGGATTTGCCAGACACAAGGGGTGGCCAATAGGGGTCCTGAATATGGCTGCTGCACAAGTCTCCCATTGGGTCCAGTTCCTGAGAAGCCACCTGCACATGACTATAAGATGACACCAAAGGAAGCTGGCCCAGTGGCATAGGGGGCTGAGGCACCACCACCTTAACTTTTGCCATGCCAGTGACGGAGTTCAGGAACAAGCTTGGGCTGCTGGGGGCTGGGTGGGGCGGGAGAGGATTACGTGTCCGAAGGACTGCTCTCATGTCCCATGAAGTGGGGGGGGGTGTCAGCTCGGCTTTAGACTACCACCAGATGGAGGCCTGGTGGTAGTGCAGAGTGGGGGCAGCATGAATGGAGGAGGCTGCAGAACATCCTGCATGTGCGCCTCCACACCCACACTAGATGTCCTGCAGCAGGGCTAATGAATAAAAAAGGAAAACAGTAATCAGGGAGCTTAATGAAGACTTGCCCGTTCAGGCTGGGTCAGCACTGTCATCCGGGATCATGCCTCGGTCCGATCTGGAGTCTTGTACTGGTGGGGAGGACAGCCCTCCTCCCTTCAATCCCATCATGAGGGGATTCTCATGGAGGAAATCAAGACTGACGGTCCCAGAGGAAGCAGAGGCCAGCTCAGGGGAATGGGGATAAGGCTTAACAGCCACCCCTGGATGAGGGCTACAAAAACCTTGATGGCAAAAAAAAAAATTTAATTGCACTAAAGGGATAGGAACTAGCCTATGGAAGATTTCCCCTCAGGGGATTTGTCCAACTGGCCACACCACTGACCTTCTTATGATCCTGCAATATTGAAGGTCAGTGCACCAGTTTAGTTCTTGAGATATAGCAGAGATTAAGGTATAAGTGCTCTTCCCTCAGCTAGAATTCTGCATTCCAGCTATAAAAGAGCCAACCAAGGTTTATGTGGAGAACTAGAAAGTAAATGACTGAACGTGAATTGGAGCCTGTGCAGCCCAGCCTATATGTTTACCAGTCCAGTAAGTTTCAAGGACAAGACCGTGTAAGGGCAGAGTAAACCAGAAGGAAACAGAGGTACGGGATGCCATTGGGACCATGTTCAGTACTCAGAATAGGAGAGGGGTTCACATTCAGGGCCACCTGTGGGTAGGGCAAAGGAATGTGTGTAGGGGTTTAAGACCAGTGATGTGCAAGAAAGGGTTGCGGAATGCCTAGACTTTAAAAGAAATCAACTAACTGAATGTCATCATCATGACACAAGTGCTGGAATAGTGAGGTGCTTATTGAGTGTCTCATGTTCAGGCCTATACCATATTCTGGGATTTATCACTGAAGCTGTGAGTCCTAGTCCATATATAGTAGCAATGACTCTCCAAAGTTCAACATTTCTAACTTACTCCAACCTGGAGAGATGGTACCCCCAAGTACCATCATGTTGACTATGTGTTACCATCTGATGAGCGATGCTTACATCTTCAGTCAGTGTACACAAACTGTAAATAAACGTTTTATTTGTGCATTGCAACTGGTGTGCTCTGTTTATACCTGCCTCACAATGCAGTGAGCAGTGATGCAATGGTGCTGAGAGGTGCACTGAAGATTATGAAGTAAATCAGAGAACTGTTGCATTGATCCAGCCATCAAAAGTGTAGAGAGTTCCCAGCCACATTTGCAGCCACAGAATTTAAACCAGAGACCCCCCCCCCACGGGAATAAGAACAGTCAAATGTCACTTTACCTACAGTACATTTCCTGAAGGAGCAGCACATCTAGGTATGCCCAGAAAGGTGTCACCTACCATAGAGGTACCATGTCATTTGAAAAAAAACTATTCCAACTCCAAGTCCAGGGTCATCTGCCCAGGTCAAAAGCTCTAGATCCCTTATAATTAAGCAATAAGGTGTGACAAGGTGTGTGTTATTGTGGGACACATCAGGAAGTGAGGTAGAAGGCAATGCCAAGTGCCTTTTTGCAACCCAGAAATTTCACTATTCCTCGGTTACACAGACTCTGGAGTGCCTCATTGTGATTATAAAATGGTTCTTCTGATTTTTATTTTTAAAACTGTGTACTGAGGTTGAGATCATTAAGTTACCTGAGTTGTTGCACTGGAATAACGCACATTCATGTAATTACATTTGACATATCACAGGTAATGGTTTCTCTTACCCATTTTATAAAGCCTGTTGTGCCAGAGCTTAGTCTACACTAGTGACCAGGGGTAACAACAAAAATAGTGTGAACAGGTAACAGACAGGGTAACCCTCCTGTCTGTTTTGGGGTCCTAATCACCTTTAGTCTCAAATACTGGGGGGATTCAAACTGTGAACCTTATGCTAGCGTACCCAAATGTATAGGCTCAGATAATACTCTCTTCGGGGGATGCAATACATCTTTCGCTTAAGGGAACCTAACCAGTTATCCAAAATGAAACCTTAAAACTCTATGTATATTCTTACATTTTACCAAGCTTAGTAACACCATCAAGCCCTTGAACAGTTGTCACACTTAAAAATACAGGCACTCAGCTGGTCCGGTGGCACTGAGGGTTGAGGCGCTGGACGCCACACCTCGCGCCACACCGGCGACCCATGTTCAGGAACGGGCACGGGTTGCCGGGGGTCGGCGAAGGCGGAGATGGATCGGCGTCCGAGGACTGCTCTCCATCTCAGGTTGGAAGTTTGGTCAGCGGTGCTTGTCTGACCCCTAGCGGAGGCTGGGGATCAACAGCATGTAGCCGTAAGACAAGGGGAGGGCAGGGACGGGCAGGCGCTTGACTAGTGCCGCACGGGAGTATGCAAGACTTCCAGTCGCTACGCCAATTGACGGCCCATGGCCTGCCGGAAGAAAAACAAGAAAAATGGGTGTCCGCTGCACTGCATCGTTCCCTGGTGACATTCCTGGAGGACGCCTCCCTGGCATGGATCCGTTGTGGTGGGTCGAGTCGCTCCTCACCATCCTGCCGCGAAGGGTAAGTCGCGGGGTGCAGAAGGAAGGGGGTCTCATGTCCGGGGATGGCGCCGGGGGAATGACGCAGTGTGGGGGGGTTGTAGCCGGAGCTCGAGGAGAAAAATAAACACCCCAAAAAAAATACAGGCACTCCACATGCAAAAATGGTGGAGGAAAACCAGGCAGAATCTTAAGAATATGTACTTTACTAAAAGATGATAAAAATATGAAAAATGTAAACACAGAACAATATATCAAAAAGCTCACAATCACATAAAAGACCAAGGGAAAATTACAAAGCAAAACTCCTGCCACAATACATTTTAGATTTTTGCTATCTAAGGTATTACCTCTGGAAATGCGTTTTAAAGTTAGATCAGAGAGCTGTGTCTCTCTAGAGTTCCAAAATGATATGACAAACATTTCAGGCACAAGTATCAGTTTAAACTCTGTGTCTCCACACCCCTTCTGAGAGTCATCTAGCTCCACCTTTTAGAATATAAAATTACAAACATGATTTTCCTACCAGGAGGCATTTTAAATAATGTGAACATCAGCAAAAACCTATTTCCCAAACTATGAGTCTTTGACCAACCAGTTCCTTTGAGCTTTACAACCCTACAATCCATCACCCAGGTGTGAGGTAGCCAACAGGAATCAGCTAAATGACATTATTTCCTGATGTAATAAAATGTATATTTAGTTTCCAACTTCAAAAGCATAAGGTCATCAAAAGGCCATAAAATGCAATTTCCCAAGGAAGCTAATTACATTACAGAGATCTCCTGGTCAGTGTAATACATCCTGTGATTTCAGCTGCTGACACCTTGTAATTTAAAAGGGCCAAATCTCATAGACTAACATTTCATACACTGACCATTTATTTATAATACCAATATCATACAATAATCATAACCAGCTGGCAAAGCGTCACAAGCAGGGGTAACAACAAAGTTCTGAATGCTGTCCATCTGTTTATTTGCAAAAAGAAAAACAAAGATACACTCAGGGAACTGGTCACAATAGAAACATTAAGTAAGTGATCACGCATAACAGGGTGTATGCGTGTAAGGGGATAACACATGCCTAGGGTGGTTGTTAAGCACAAGGCACAGCCGAGTGCCAAAACATCTCAAAAAGTGCATTATTCCCCGATGACCACACACCCTGGAGTCTGTCATCCTATTTATAAAATTGACTTTTATTACTTAAAAATAAATGTAGTTGAATTAGTGTGCATGGTTGTCTCTTGTCAAGAAGTAATCAATGGTCATGTAGACGTTACGACTAATAAGGCAACAGGATTCTCATCATAGCCCACTTTTTAATTTTAAATGATTACTCTGTAAACTGCAGTACTTATTGGTGAAACCATGTTGTTAATGCAGGGGTCTGGTGCTCAATCAACCTTGAACAAAGTGGTAGACTACAGGGAAGGAGAAATAAGCTAAAGCATCTGCAGTGAAATGAATGCACTGAAGTCTCAGGAGGAAAAAGAACTGTCATGTCAGTTGAAAAAGTAAAATAGTAAAAATGTGCAGAGGATGGGGGAGGGGGTTGGAAGAGCAAACATCATGTGACTCAAGTTGTCTTAGGACTTGTGGCTAACTTTGGAACTGTTCAAGTGTGGGCCGGGGAGAAAGGTGAATGGGTCCACTGTTCTCTAGTTATGCACAAAACACAGCTTTAAAACATGGAAAACATTTTTTTTTTTAACGTGAGATTCTGTCTCGAGAGTGTCAGGTGAAAATTCTCAAGTGCCCCAGACCCCAGCTGGAGCAACTTTTTGTGTCCAAAGCCAGAGTGAGTGAGGAATCCTGGGATACAGAACATCAGGTAAACAGAAGCAGCAGACTTTTCACAGTACAAATTCAGAAAGAAACAATTATGATTGGTCCAGCAGTACTAATTGTTAGCTTGTGCACATCACCTCCAAATCACAGCCAACATTAAGAAAAACACAATGTCAGAAAGCTGATGTTTATTTTCGAGACTCCTCTACTGTCTGCAGAACACTGCTAAGGGGCAGACAAACTAGCAACAGTGGAGCCCAATTCTGTTTCTCTCACACTGTGAAACAGCAGAAACACATGGAGTAAGGGGAGGGGGCCCAAAAGAGCCCATTTATGAGGGCTTCACATTCATTTGTACTGGAAGGCAAGGATGCTTGCTTGGATAGCGTCACCACCATACGAACTGCACAGTCATTCCCCAAAAAGCTGCTCCAAACAACTGTTTATATGCCTTCATTTCATTAGCAATGTTGCACAGAATATACTGACTGGGCATAAAATGACCCCAACTCTTCTTCGAATAATAGTTAAACCAGGAAAAACATGACCCGGCTACAGCACTGCCTTAAGAAGTGCAGGCTTCTCTGTCACTGAACACTGCCCCAGGAGAAGCCTCGACACAGCAAGTTGTTGTTGTACTCAGGTGCTAAAAGAGTCCTTACACCTGTTGGCAGGAATGTGGAGGGGGGGTGTCTGACTCCTGAGGGTTTCCATCAGGCATTGGCCAATATGACTTTCTTAAACTGGGAGAGGAGCTCAGGTGGGTCCAAGGAGGCTGACAGTTTAACTGGTTCTGCTCCATAATGTCTTGTGGGCTCAGCAGATTTTGTTCATCCAGTAGCGGGGAGGCAGTTACAGTAGGGCTCATAATGCCCAGTCCATTCACAGCACTCTGTTCTGGGACCGTCTGTGAGTCCCAGCCATTGCACCGAACAACTGATGGGTCATTCTGGAAAAGTTGTCTGCTGAGAGCACTGGTCTGCTCAGTCCTGTAAGGAGTATAGCACTCAGTAGGAGTGGGCACCTGCTGGTCAACTGGACTGGTCATATTGGGAAACTGCCAATCCAGTGGTAGATTGGATTTGGACATGCTGGAGCAGGGGCTTTCACAACCTGGCTGTACAGGTAGGTGGGTGAAGTTAGAAGGAAGGGAACACTTATCCTGCTTTATTGGCGGGGGTAACTGCCCATAGAGCTGTGCAGAGTTCTGAGACACATCCTCCCTACAGTTCCAGTGGAGACTGGTGGCCCAGGTTGAGCCAGAGACTTTACTTTGGTTAACTTCCCATTTGCTAGCATGGAGGTGGTGCTGGTGGTTACTGGAACTAAAAGCACTGCAGGATGGGTTTGAAGACAATGCTAAAGACTCTACCATAGATAGTATCTCCTCAGGGGACAGGAAGAAGTCATTGATATCAATCTTCTTTATTATCTCATCTTCCTGCATAAGCTCCAGGTCTTCTTGGCTCAGTCCATACTTTTTCAACATCTCCAGAATCCCACAGTCCAAGCCTATATCCACAGTTTGGCTGTTCTCACTGAGTACCCTGACCTTCTGCCCCTCAGTGTCCATTTCCTTATCAGTGGTGCCTGGTTGTATGCCATCAGCATGTTCCCTACTGAGGAATGAATTCATCATGGGAACAGACAAAGTCTCTGGGGGCTGATACTCATAGGCTTTCTCATCCTGGCTCATCATGGCCCCAATGAGGGTACTGTGGTCATATGGACCTGGTGGAGATGGTAGCTCCTTCTTCATAGTTATCTGCTGGGCACAGAAGGACTGAGAGAGGTCACTGTATCCATCATAGAGCACAGCCTCTGAGGAGAGAGGGAACTTGTCACACTTGATCCTTTTCTGAAGGTGCTCCTCTCCTTCAGCATCTCTGTAGAAGAAAGAAAAAAGAAATCAGAAAAGGGACCCCACTTTTTTTCTTATAGCTTGTTTTTAAAAAAAGGGTCAATCACTCCAGAAACAAAGACCTTTAATCCCCATGTTGTGAGATCTAAGAAGGAGTGAGCCAAGTGACCTACCATGACCTCTAACACCCAGCCTACTTAAAGGTGCTCCAAAAGTTTAATCTCTCATTAACCCATGATGCTCAGCCACTGACCCCAGAACCTCCCATACCCAGTCCCACTAGTCCCAGACTCAGATCCTCACTAGAACCAGAATCCCAAAACTCTGTTTCCCACCAACCCCATAGCCCCCAACCTCTGGTCCCATCTAATTTAAGGAACACTAACCTTAGCTTCTCCACAAACCCCATTCTCTGGTCCATATTAGTACAAAGACCTGCCAGCCTCAGGTCTCCCACTAGTCACTGAAACCTGAGCATCTGTATCACAAAACCACCCCAATCCTTTTTCTCATACTGGCCCCAGCCGCTCACCACTCCAGTCCTTGTCCTCCACTAGCCCCTAGCCTCCAAGCCTCTGATACTTATGAGCCCCTGGACACCCATCATCCACCCACCACTGGCCTGAACCCATACTTTCGGTCCCCACTAGCTCAGGGACTCCCACCCTCTGGGTCCCTCTAGCCACAAGTCTCTCAGTCCCTGGTGCCCAGTATATACTGAGCTTTAGCCTTGCAGCCCTACAAGTCCCAGAACCCCTGGTTGCTGTGTCCTAGCCTCAGGTCTCCAGCAGCCTCAGCCTCTGTTGCTCTCTAGTCTCAGGGCTCCAGCATCTGTCCCACATTAATTGCAGTACCCCTTTCCTCTGGAAGCCCTACTATCCCCAAACTTCTTTAAACAATAGACTCCAAACCTCCAGTCTCTGCTTCTTTTAACAAGGGAACCCAAGTACCAGCTCTGAACTGACTAGGCCTCGAACAATTGGCAGTGGGCCTCTCTAAGCAATACAAACGAACACATTAATGTTTCAATCACCACAACTCATATCAGTGGAATGGAAACTTCACTAGGTAGTGACTGCCATTGCCAGGGCACAAACCCTACAAGCTAGATACATCTCTTTAAATGGTGGGATAATACATGGAGGGAGGTAGCTGCTGAAAAAACTACTTTTCAAGTAGCAGAGTTATGATTTTAAAGATGGGACCTGCCAGAAATGGACAGTGATGTACAGCTTCATTGCAAATGCAGACCACTCCAAGGGCAGAAAAACATGCAGCCGCAACGTAATAAATGCAATAATGTCCAAAAAAGCTCAGCTGCCCTTGTTAGTGGGAAAGATGTGAACAAAAAACAGACTTGGTCACAGGATAATCGCTGCAACAAACTTTTACTCACAGTCAGCAGTTTGAGACCATGAGACAGCAACTGCCCCAGTCGCCAGTGTCTTGTGCAGGTATACGCATTATGAGGGATACCGTCATGGCACATAATATTCTTTTATTGGAAATCTTTTAAAGTGACAGGTGCAACAACATTTGTGCATACAATGTAAACAACATGTGCTACTGTGACAGTGAAATCACACCATATTTTTTTACATAATGATGACTGATGGGGACGAAATAATAAACCAGATACAGAAAGGAAAAAAGGCAGGCATTGGGGTAGGGTTTGGGATGTGGGAGGTTATAAACTAATTCTAACAAAATTAAAAAGCATCATGCTTCTCTCCTGGCACACAATGAACAGGCACAAGGGTTCCCGACTTAGTTACAATTCATAACCCTAAAAAACGGGTATATTCAAATCCTTAATTACGCCATGGTAAATAGTTTTTACCATTTCTAGATTTACAGCCTATCATTTGTTAACTAATTTGGACACAGTCTTTTTGATCTGCACCAGAATTAATCAATATAGACTTTCCCTTTGCTGATGTATTTCATTGTTCACAAAAGGGCCCAACTGGAAAAAGTCATTCAAGCCCGGCAGTGTAGTCAACTTCAATTTATATTGCCACAGAGTTTCATATAGGTTTCATAGTTTTTTTCAAGCTACATAGACATGCGTCCTTAATGCTTGCTTAGATAATCTTATATTATAGTATTTTTATTTCTATAGAAGTTGTCTAAACCAATTTTGAACTAGTCCATTGTTTTGCTCATTTTCACCTCTCTTGGCAAGGAGTTCCAAAGCTGAACCCCTCTCTGGCTAAACCAATTTTTCCACTTCAAGGTATTCCACTTATCCTGCTCTAGTTGTAATTTATGACACCTGGGTTCATGCCAGTAATGCTTTCTCACCCTAAGTCCCAAATCTTCTCTCAATTGCTCATCCTGCAGGGGCCCTATGTATCATACACATATCCCCCTTATCCTACAATATTGCAATGTGTATAAGCCTAAATTTTGTAGTCTCTCCTGGTATGATATATGTCCCTGGCCTGTAATCCTCTTTGCTGCCCTACGCTGCACTCTCTCCAACCGTCTAATATCAGCTTTTCTGTATGGGGACCAAACCTGGGTGCAGTACTTGAGATGTGGCCTCACCGATGCACGGTACAGTGGCAGAATCACCCTGCTTTCTCTGCTGCCTATATGCCGTAGAATGCAATTTAATGCCTGGTTATCTTTTTTTTTTACAATAAAACTTCAGTGTGTTCTAAATTGTAAATCACTAGTTACTCTAACCTCCAGATCCCTTTCCTCCACAGTCTGATGGAGTTCAACATCTCCCAGTTTATACTCAACTTTGCTGTTCCTGTTTCCCAAGTGCATTACCGCACATTTGTTTAAATTAAGTTCTAGCTTGTACTGGGCTGTCCACTGTATCAGTATCTAGTGTCTTCTGTACATTGATCTGGTCCTCTAAGCTGTCTATAGTGCCCCCAATCCTGCAGTCATCTGCAAATTTACTCAACCAGATGTTGGGGTAGCTACACCTGATTGAGGAGACGTACACATTGAATAAACATGGGCCCAAAACTGAACCTCTCAACAGCTTGTTGTCAAGATCACTACCACAAGGCTCGATATCCACCCATTCCAGTCACCTGAATCCAAAATGTATGTTGCGGGCCACATCTAAGAGCATGTCTCACTAGAGTATTTACTTTATCCTGTTTCTCTGCTACCCCAAGATGCACCCCAATTCTAGCTTTAAACATACACTTTGTTTTTTCCATGGTACATGTTATACACATCACAGCAAGCTAAATACACCTAAAATCTCCTAAGGTAGCTCCAGTTGAGTGAAGAGCAGGGATGTCTGGACTGTGGTCCCCCAACCCGTACACAGCTTCCACCCTTTGTGTATTTTGACCAGCAATAAACTTTTTCACACCTGTGGAAATTATGGATCACCTGTGATTTCTTGGCTGGTTTTGTGTGCATTTTCATTGTGTGATTGCTGCTATGATGGGCTTTGGTGTTCACTGTGTCTGGGGCATGGCAAGCCCCAACAGCAGCACCCTGGCATTGCACCTCTGAGTGCAACCACTCTTCTTGTCCATAGTCTTGCTGCAAAGATTATCTTGTCATCAAGTCTGTTTTATTGTTGAAATCTTTTCTGCTAATATAGGCAGCCCAGCTGCTTTGGATATTACAGAGATGTCTAGCTTTCCTACCATCTGCTGAATGAAATCTTGCAGATTCCCTGCAACTAGAACAATGTTAGGCAACAGGCACAGCAAAGCACATTGCTACTGTACTGCAATGTACTGTGAAATTTGTACAGTATTGGAAAATATTCAAAAGAACTGCTGCAGATGATCTGTCAATACTGTACCTCTCTAGCACATTAGAGCTGGTAGGTGAACAGCAGCTTGCTTTGGCATGTCTCATGATGTGCAGTGGTAACAGGATATGATTCCTTTTATTTTATAGGGATAATTTTAGCAGCAGAGTTCAAACTAGGAGCAAACCTACAAAACCCTGTTTTTTACATAGCTGGACAGTAAACAAAATGTAGCTAAAGGAGTTCTCCAGGGCCACTCAGCCGGTGAGCTGTGGTGAAATCTGAACAAACAAACTCTGGTCAGAGTCACAACAGCTGCTAATGCATTAATATGATAAGAGATTTATTTATTTCAAAGGTTTTACAAGGAAAGACATACTGAGCTAGTAACAGCTCATTTTCAGATGTGTCCTGGGGGAAGCGGAAATGGGGAAAAGATAACAGATACAAAAATACAGAATATAAAGCTCATAAAACTGGAATAAATGTAATAAAGGTACAGAGGATAATTATGTCTAAGAATAAATTGGCAAAATAAGTTACCAAGCAATAAGTTGTGAAACTGACCAAAGAGCAAAAATAGCCCCTTATCAAAATAAACACACAGGGAATGACTGATGTGGGACAAGAGATACAGAATTAATCTGTGATTTTGTTGTATTACTGTGATGTAAAATCTGTCGCTGATCAGGCTGCCTTCTCTTTCTGCTTTCCTAAACTTTAGAACTCTCTCTCCCTAACCATTCAGTCCGCCTCTTCCAAACGCTCTCTCTCCTTTCTGCTCCATGACCAAACCGCTACGTCCTGTGCCTGCCCTTGAGTCATAGCCCTTTCCCACTCCTCAGTTTACCCTCTTCCCTCTTTCTCCATGACCACACCGCTACGTCCTGTGCCTGCCCTTGAGCCATAGCCCTTCCCCACTCCTCAGTTTACCCTCTGCCCTCTTTCTCCATGATCACACCACTTCCTGCTGCAGCTACCCTTGAGTTATAGCCCTTCCATGCTTCTCAATTTACCATCTTCCCCTCTTTCTCTTCTTCCATGCCCCTCCACCCACCTCACCAACCCTTCTCCCTCTCTTCTTCCTCCCTCACTTGTCTGCAATTTCTCTTCTCCCCCATCTGTGCTCCTTCCTTCAGCACCCTATACCCTGATGCCCTCAGTGTTGAAAAGTACTATTGCTTGTACCCATGGGACAGATTCCTCACTGTGTTCTTGTAAAATTTTTGCCTATAATTTTACCCATCTGATGAACCTCATTCATGTTCGTTTCATTGAACAACATGGCACCAATCACAGTGGTGTGCTGCATGCAGGTGAAAGGTGAGGGACTGCATGCACTTGAGATCAATGCTCAGAAGCACTGGATGAACACTCTGGTATGACAAGGCACACATCACGGTGGTGCACTGCTTGCTGGTGAAAGATGAGGGAATGCCTTCACAAGGGAGTAATGTCAGAAGCAGTGCATGAACACAGTGGGGTGACATGGCACCCATCAAGGTGGTGTACTGCGTGGTGGTGAAAGGTGAGGGACTGCTGGCACTGTGGAGTGATGCTCAGAAGCACTGCTTGAACACAGTTGGGTGACACGGCAGCCATAAGAGCTGTGTACTGTGTGTTGAAGAAATGTGAGGGACTGCTTGCCCTGTGGAGTGACTGAAGGACTGCATGAACACAGTGGGGCAAGATGTCACTCATCATGGTTGTGTACTGCATGCTGGTGAAAGGTAAGGGACTGCCTGCACTGTAGAGTGATGCTCAGATGCAGTGCATGAACACAGTGGGGCATCATGGCACCCATTCCTGTTGTGTACTGCGTGCTGGTGAAAGGTCAGGGACTGCCTGTATTGGGAGCAATGCTCAGAAGCACTGCTTGAACACAGTTGGGTAACATGGCACCCATAAGAGCTGTGTACTGCATGCTGGAGAAGGTGAGAGACTGATTGTCCTGTGGAGTGATACGCAGAAGGACTGCATGAACACAGTGGGGCAAGATACCACTTATCATGTTTGTGTTCTGCATGCTGGTGAAAGGTAAGGGACTGCATGCACTGTGGCGTGATGCTCAGAAGCACTGCTTGAACACAGTTGGGTAACATGGCACCCATAAGAGCTGTGTACTGCATGCTGGAGAAAGGTGAGAGACTGATTGTCCTGTGGAGTGATACTCAGAAGAACTGCATGAACACAGTGGGGCAAGATACCACTTATCATGTTTGTGTTTTGCATGCTGGTGAGAGCTGAGGGATTGTCTGCACTGTGAAGTGATGCTCAGAAGTACTGCATGAACACAGTGGGGTGACATGTTACCCATCACCATGGTGTACTGCATGCTGGTGACAGGTGAGGAACTGTCTGCACTGTGGAGTGATGCTCAGAAGCACTGCATGAATACAGTGGGGTGACCTGGCACTAATCCCTGTTGCATACTGCGTACTGGTGAAAGGTGAGGGACTGCTTGCACTGTGGAGTGATGCTCATAAGCACTTCATGGATACAGTGGGGGTGACATGGCAACCGTTGTGGTGGTGCACTGCATGCTAGTAAAAGGTGAAGGACTGTCTGCATGGGGGAGCGATGCTTAGAAGCACTGCATGAAGAGCAAGTAGGAAGCAGGAGCAGCTTAAACAGTGTAATGGGACATGAACCCAAAGTCCATATTCATGCCATCATCAGCACTATTCAAAAGAAAGCTAAGTTTGACCTCAAATGCCCATCTACGTTGTGTATTTTCAAAATGTCCTTTGAAAACCAGGACTGAGAGGTCAAAGATGGAGTGATCAGCCTGAGAGAAATATCCCACTGGTTTTTCAATCTTCTTCATTTTTATATCGTGTCTGTGCTTCTGCTTCCTTCTTGTTTCAAGTACAACACATGGACAGATTGTGGTCTCACATATTTATAACAACATAAATACAGCATCACTGTCTATTAGGCTTCATTTGCTTTGTCTTCTTGTCTACACCTGACATTATAATCATCTGATTATGAAATCATAATTATAGATTGAGGGAGCACTCCCGACCAATCAGATTGCTCCTTTCCCCTAAGCGTGAGACACTCTTATCCTGTAAAGAGCATCTCACGCGTAGATGCCGTGGAAACGGGCACATTCTGGGACAGTTTTTTTTTTTTTTCAAAATAATATTGAGTGCTCCCTTGATCTATAATATACTAATACATCCCCATTGCCAGTCGTTGTGGGTAAGAATGGTTTCATTTACATTCTGCTCAAGCCAGAACAGCTCAGCATTGCTTTGCTGTTCTCTATCGAGCAGAATGCACGTGAAACCACTCTTATCCTGCAATGAGTCTGGCTCCAGGAGACATATTAAATATATATTATGATTTCATAAACAGATGATTACAATGCCAGGTGTAGATAAGAAGACTGAGCAAATGCAGCCCAATAGACAGTAATGATGTATTTATGTTGCCATGCATAGTTATAAAGAACAAACATTTGTCAATGCTGAATGCAGTCTTTCTGGCACTGGCATTGGTAGTGCAGGATTTAAAGAGATGCATAATAGGAATGGCAGTGAAGTATTGAACTGACGCCAACCCCACCCCCTACCCTGCATAAACTGACAGGCATTGAGGGTGTGCCTTTGGGTCATCAGCCATAACGCTCATGCCATTTCACCTCACCCAACCCTGCAGACACTGGCAAATGTCGCGGTGTGCCTTGGGGTCTTCGGGCCGTACATTTACATCATTCCATAAGGAAATATGCTGAGATAGGTGTAGTATAAGAGAATGGGGTGAACTTTGGTGCCAACGAGTCCGAGGCACACCTCGATGCCTGTCACTGGCTGCAGGGTGGGGGTGGGGGTGGAATGGCATGAGCATTACAGCTGACAATCCCAAGTCACACCCCTGACGCCTGTCAGTCTCTAAAGGGTGGGGCGTTACGGTTGGAAACCCTAACGCCCCAGGCATTTGCATGTGTTTTCACTCCAAAGTTTCAACATGGACTTTTTTGTTACCCCACCTCATGAACAGTGGCACTATGAGTTCATTAGCCGAAACGTGATTTTGCACAGCGACTGCGCTATTTGGTGCCACAGGTGCCAAAACACATTTCGGGCAGGATGTGAAAAATGACAGCTGTATTGTTCATGAGGAGGTGTAAAACAATGGCAATGCTGAAAATATGGAGTAAAAACATAAAAAATTCATAAAGTCACGAGTGTGTGTAGAAACTGCGCAACGCACGCCATTAATGCAATTATTTTAGAGATTTTTATAACCAGATTTTCAGCATACTGTAGGCATTTTGGGACCTCCGCTCATGAGCAGTGTCACTGTGATTTTGTTAATCTGTCCCGAACATTGATTTCCCACAGCGACCGCGTCATTGTGCGCCACATGTGCAATAACACATTTCAAGCAAGATGTGAAAAATGACAGCTATACTTTTCATAAGAAGGTGTGAAAAAATGGCAATGTTGAAAATCTGGAGTGAAAATATAAAAATTGTCAATTCTGACATCGTGGAAACTGCACCAATGCACATTGTAACATAGTCATTTTTTTTTTCACCAAATTTGCAACATAAGCTTTTTGGAACGCAACTCATGAACAGTGGCACTGTCCTTTCATTACTCGGTCCCGAAAGGTAATTCCGCGCGTTGATCTCGAAATGACCTTTTGGGAACGAATAACGATGACAGTGCATGAAATCAGCGGTGGGGTCCCAAGAACCCATGTTGAAAATTGGAGCCAAAATAAAAAAAAAAATGGCTGAGATATCCACCTAAGTTGAACACCCCATTAATTCCATTATTCAGCTTACCGGCATTTCTTCATTTTGCAGTTCAGCTTTGAAGAGTCCGGACGTATTCCTGCTCTACCAAAGATTGCAGCACGGACCTCTGAAGGTAAGTATGGGGTGAGGGAGGGGTGTGGGGAGGTGTGCACATGAGGTGGGGGCACCATGGACAATGAGGGACCATTTCCTTTTTCAGGTACAGAAAAAAAAAAACCATTGCGGATCCCATGACTTTTTGGGGAGAAGGTGATGTTGGCCACACTGGGGTTGGCTCCCAGTGTGCCACACAATGGGGGTGGGGCAGTGGGAGGAACATGCCGATGTGGTCGCAAAAAAATAACATTGCGGACTGTTTTCTTTCTTTACAGGTGAAATAAAACAAATGTGGGGCACACTGTGGTGGGATCTCACTGTTCCCCACGGCTTTTCGGGGGGTGATGTTGGCCACACTGGGGTGGGCTCCCACTGTGCCACACAGTGGGGGTGAGGTAGGGGAGGAACATGCCGATGCAGCTGACTTTCTGTGAGTGGCAGCACACTGGGGTGGGATCCCAATGTGCCACACAATGTGGGGGAAGGGGTGGTGGACATGCTGACATGAGGACTGCACCCCTGTCGGCTTTCTGCCACTGCCACCTTATTTATTGAAATGTTTCACCAGGAAAGGCACGTACGGGAGGCGTGTCATCTGTGCCTCTGCATGATGAGCTTCTCTCTGATTGCAGCGGCACATTTCTCTCTAGTTGTGGCCACTTTGCATACTTCTTGCGTCAGCGCTAGCATGCTGGCTAATTGGGGAATGAGGGACGCACCTACTAAAGTGTGCCCTGCATTCACCAACACTAACACACCTCTGCATTTCTGCTACTATCGCAAGATGTTGCTTGCCCATGCACAAGACAACATAAAAAAGGGAAGCAAAATACAGAGGATATGTGAACTACAAGCTAAAATGTGTTAAAAATTATGTTTTTCAAAATGTTCCCATGTGACACCAGGGGCTCAGAACACCATTGTGCTAACTTTAAAAAATGAAAGATTTAGACACAATTCTGTTTATATTTCTTATATTTTCTGCAATTATATCCCCCTTTTAGCTGGCCCGGTGGCACTGAGGGCTGAGGCACTGGTTGCCTTACCTCGCGCTATGCCGGCGACCCGTGTTCGGGAATGGACATGGGCCTCTGGGGGTCGGCAGGGAGGAGAGGGATTGAGCATCTGTAGGACTGCTCTCCTCTCTGGGGAGGGGGGATACCAGCGCATCAGTGCCTGACTGGCCCCGGAGAAGGCTAGGGGGTAGCGAACCGAAATGCCACAGAATGGGGGTAGACGAGGCAGATGCTCAGAGGCGCGCAACACGGAAGCGTGCATGCTTGCTCCTTGTGGCGTCATTGCACGCCTCACCTACGGGGACAAAAATTACAAGGTGGAAAATCTAGATGTAACCCCCTTGTTACCCGGGGTTACTAGAATCCCAGTAAGACCTAGTGGAAGGCAGGGAAGGCAGCTTGTGAAACTCCAGTCAAATGGGTTTCACACTGTCTCACTCTGTTCTCAGTCTCAGCTGAGACTGAGGGATGACATCACCAATGGAACTATCGCAGCTGCATGAGCCACATTGGAATCTGCAGCAAGGGAGTTGGTACTGCTGTCAGCTTCAACAGCATGCCACCTGTCATTTTGCTAAAAAGGCAGGGGTGAGGGGTTACAAAAATGGAGGCACCGCTTTGGATTTTGTTCTGGGAGGAAGGTGCTCGAGCAGGGGGCTAGCATTTTGGCTATCTGGCAGTGGGTAGCCCAAAAGCTGAAGCAATTTACCTAGTGTTGCTGTGTGCTGTGGATCTTGTGCTGCTGTTTAAAATGCCAACTGTTTACCAAGGAGCAGTAAAGCCAAAGAGTGTGCCCTTGTCCTGCATCAAATAGTTTACAGCGTTTTTGCCTGCTTTAAAAATGAACTGTGGTAAACAAAAGTGTGGAAGACTAGGGGTAGCAACAGGAAAATTGTGCCCTGGACATTGGAAATGCTTTTTGAAAGAATGAGAGACTTGCAGGTGTAATGGCTATGTTAAATGGCTGAAATGGGATCCTGCCGTGGAGTCAGTGGATAAAGAAAAAAGTTGCATTCTGCAGTTTAAATTTGCCTGCTCGACGATTGCCGTGAGGAGAAGAGCCCTCGCGAGGAAGAAGAGGCTCATACTGCATGGCGTTGTGTGATTTTTCAGGCTGCAATCAGTCCCGCCCCTCAGCCAGCTCTACAGTGACTGCCCCAGCATTCAAGAGGGAGTGTGAGTGGAGTGCGTGTACTGGCTAGTGGAGGAGCGTCGCTGAGTGTTAAAATCTCTGTAAACCTTGTAAAAATAGACCATCTAATTCAAAATCAGGCTCAACCCACTAATCGATCGTGTCAGAATTGCAAGTTTGGTGGTCGAAAAGACGATCGGCAGGACTGCCTGCCCATTTCTGTTCTGAGGCCTCCAAGAACCGGCTGCAGGCCGTTTTTCCCCATTGCAGCAAACTGCTACTGATAACAGTAAGTAACAACCTAGAAACTGCTCAAACAGTGATTTTCAGCCCTATGCCATATAAATGTGTGTGCAGCAGTGTAGTCGCTTTGCAAGTAATGACTGTGTCAAGTCCTGCCAGCAAGTGCAAGTCTGTTAAGCCATTGACTGTGTGCATAGTAATGAATTCAGCCTCAGTTTAAAGTTTAAAGCCAGAGAGAGACTGTGGGTTGTAGCCAATGTGCAGCACTAGTTATACAGGCAATCCTGTGCTAAAAACCTGAAGCTTTAAGGGCCTGTGAATCAAATAAATGTTTCCAGCATGTAAAAAGTCCGTGGAAAATCCTGTAAATGTGTTTAAAGCAAGAGCAGAGCAAGTTGTGCAGTTTGAGCAAAAGTTATCAGTAGTTTGTGTAAATCGGGTGTGCAGTGGCTTGACCCAGATTCTGAATGTTGATGCACAGGAGTGCTGCTGCCGCCATTACAGGGTGGGGTAATAAAGTAAACACAGCAGCAGGGGAGCCATTTTACAACTAAAGAGAGTGTTCAATAAAGTGGGACTTTCAGTTACAGTGAACTTTTGTTTGTTTTTCTGCAGTTATGGCCTCAGGACCAGCTCGTTACCCGGATCATGCCCGGGTTGCAGTAACAGCAGCAGTAAATAGACTGAGGGATATTGAAAAGTGGTGCTATGGAGGACAGCTGCCTCCTCATATGGTGGTTCCTGGATATCCAGTGCATGTATGTCAAATATGCTTGAGAGCTGGAAGGGACGTCTTCATGATTCCTCACTGTGCTGGATGCCTAGAAAAATATGGCTCGTATAAAGCGCCTCAAATCCAGTTGGCTCCCACATGGACAAAGGTTCAGGAATCTGCAGTTGGCAGCACACAGTACCAGGCAGAGCCTGTGGAGGAAGGCCCCTCGGGGGAGTGTGGCACAAAGCTAGAGGGTGCAGAGTTAGAGACAGAACCAGAAGTTGAAGTTTCGGATGCTGGATCCCAGAAAGAGAGTTCGGATAAAGCATCAATAGACCCCTGGGGGGGGGGGCCCTGCCCAAGTCTCTTAGGCGAAGATGAGATGTGGGAGGCCTTTGAGTGGGAGGTGTCGACCTCCACGCCTAGTGATGAGTGGATAGTCTCAGGAGTGAGTGAGACGACTGCTCACTCCTGGGCTCAGATCCTCAGTGAAGAGGAAGATGAGGGGGAACCTATGTGGCCTTGTGAAAAAGGAATGGGTACACAACCTCAAGATCTTGCCTCGGAGGAATTCATGGAAGAAAGTGGTGACGCCACTGCCCTGGCTTCGCAAGAGGAAGAAGTCAGGGATCAGTTTCTAAATTCTTTAAGGATGCGTAGCTGGCCGAACCAGGACAGGCCACCCCCAAGCCAGGCCAGCGGTCTCAGATTGACCAAAGCAAGTAAAGAGGAGAGACTGGTTCGTATAAAGGCAAATGAGATCTATGGTATGACCTTCTTACCTTTCCTCGGAAGGTCTGGGAGGAGATTGAGAATAGCAGGAAATCCTGGCTCTGAGACGAAGCCATGAAAAGTGTGCATCCTGGGGCCAACAAGCATGTAAAGAACAGACTGTTTCACAAGAAGCATACCCAGTGGAAGAGAGGCAGGACACTGTTTATAGACAGAGTGAGAATAGTGGACAGAGAGGGACGTGAAATCTCCCACTGTGTGAATTATGTGTGCCCAGACGGGGTAATAATTCAAGCTCCTGACCCCCGGTACTATTGGCCTCAGAGCAAGGACCTCTCAGCAAATGTGCCCGTGCCTACAAAATGGAAAGCCGAGCAGTGGTAGTCAATACTGCCACACCAGACTGTGAAGTGCCTTTAATGATTCGTCAAGATGGACATCCAGGACTCAGGTGCCCCACATTCATCAGTTCTACAGTGTACTGTACTGACCTTTCCAGAATCCATCGACTGGCCCACCAGATGACTTCAGATCCAGAGAGGACACCAGCCCAGCTGTATCCTGTTCATCGCCTAGTAATCGGATGACATCGGACCAGCTGTTTTCTTTTTGTTCCTGTTCTAAGGTTCCATCTCCAGAGATGACATCAGCCCAGCTGTTCCCAGATGTGCCCTCTTATGGTTCCCAGAAGATGTCCGCCCAGCTGTATCGGGAGAAATGCTGCCAGGGAGAGTCTTCGTCAGAGGTGCAGGTTGGTCCCAAAATTTCCATTCTACAAGTGGCTGGTAAGTCCAAACTTTTCTATCTTTATGACATTGCAGTACACACCCTACACTAGCAGACTTCAAAATGTGTGAACTGGCCTCAAAGACTCTCCCCTTTGGGACTTTGGCCTGTTAGAACTGTGCTTCACTGGGCTCCGGCCCAGGAGAGACTCTTTATTGGACTAGCTTTCAGGCATTGTGGTCACTAGTTGGGACTTTTAGGGCACTCCATTCCCCCAAATGTGTATTGTAAATAATGTCGTTGTTTTCTAATGTATATACTGCTTTTCTACCTTTTTCTGAAAAAAAAAAAGAAATCTTTTGGGGATTCTTTAGTGTTTTGATGGTAGGGATCTAGGTAGACTGTGTATGCAGATTAGGAGTGTGTGTTGTCTTTCTTTTTCTTACAGGTGTTCCTGGGAAGACAGAAGAGAAGACAAGAAGAGGAGGAGGGGCTCATCGGAGTTCCTCATCAGTGCTTTAGTGTGTAGAAATTTAAAGTACTGTGGTGTTATGGTTGTTATTACTGTATTAACCCTTTCCTTCCACAGGTGTGGTTGTGGGGGTAGGGAGGAGGCAGTAAAATGGTATAAAATGTGGTATTTCAATATTGTGTGGTTGCAGGTTGCCCAAGGTCGGGGAGGTCCCCAGGTTGTTTTTGTTTTGGGGGTATTAGGTTAAAGGCAGATAGGTTTTCCCTAGAGGGTTAGGGGTGATAGACAGGCTGTGGTCCTGAATGGCCATTGGGACTGCAGTGCTAATCCATCAGGGCTATGCTCTGGATAGTTCTACCAGAGCCACTAGGCGTCCATAGTAAGTGGTTAGAGGCTGATATGTCAGCTAAAGGCCTCTAGACCCTTAGTGTTGCCTGCCTGTGCTTGCACGTGGTAGGAGGGGGCCTGATCACCCCCCTCTGCAGGTAGCACATAGGGTGGGATGGCCTAAGGCCGGGTAAATAATGACTGCGGACAGTTATTTTCCTGGTCAAGGGTGAGCGTAACCCCTTTATTACCCGGGGTTACTAGAATCCCAGTAAGACCTAGTAGTAGGCAGGGAAGGCAGCTTGTGAAACTCTAGTCAAATGGGTTTCACACTGTCTCACTCTGTTCTCAGTCTCAGCTGAGACTGAGGGATGACATCACCAATAGAACTATCGCAGCTGCATGAGCCACATTGGAATCTGCAGCAAGGGAGTTGGTATAGAACGTTGGGAGTTTTAAACAGGGTCAGTCAGTTCAAGGTGGAGTTGGTGTTGGGAGCTTGCTGAGTAAGCAGCACAGCAGCTCAGTGTAGGCTCTAGGAGCCTCAGCCCTGACAGAGGGCTACTTTTAAGTAAAAGGGTGTGTGTCTCCACCTTAAAAAGAGACTTTTCCGGTCTCAGTGCCCCCTCCCTTCGGGGATGGGGGGCAGGAAAGGGTTCCCTGCAGATTCCTGGGGCAACCCCTAGTTCTGCTTGTAAAGGAATAGCTGCCTATGTGTTCCAGAGTTTATTTAGGAGAACAGGAAGACTTATGAGTCGCCAGTGGGGCACCTGCAACGTGAGGGTGAGTGTCTGCTCTTGCTAAAAGGGCCTATGTTTTTCACCCTGGGACTTGTGTGACAATGTGGGGATTGAACTACTAAATATTGGGAAGCCTAGAGTAATGGGCTAAGCAAAGTAAAAGTAGGTTCAAGTCCAGAGCTTGTTGGGATGCAAATGATATGTAGATGAGATGTGACAGACGTCTACCCAGAATCTACATTTGAAAGTTTTCAGTAAAGGAATTGTTCAGTTTCCAGAGAAATGGCGGGTATGGGCTGTGGGAGCTGGAGTGGGTGGCACCCATCTTTAGTGACCAAGTCCACACTTCTGAATTTCTTCTGTAGTTTCTACTTTACCTCAGACACTTGGCCAGTGATGAGGAAGTACCCAGACATGGATTGTAAGGAAAAATTCTCTCTGGAGTCGAAGACTCTAGTGTGGTTTGAGGAGCCACAACAGGATAATCGGTTCATTCCTCAAATGGACCGCGGATCAAGTGGCCGGCAGGGGAGCTGGGCCAGTGGGGAAAACCCAAGTAGTGCACAAGTCGGGCTGTGTACCCAAAGCTGCGTGCAAGTCCGGGCTGTGTGCCTGGTGGGTTTAGAGCCTGAGGGCTGGAAATAGTGATAAAGTGTTCTGTTGTCTCTAATCTGCATTACCAGGAATGTAGCCCTGTGGGGGTCCGTCTATGCTTTGTTTGTTCAGCTTGTATGTGAATAAAAGCCACATGAAGAATCCCATTCCTGTTCTGGACATTACAGTTATTGCTTCCTGTGTTCGGATTTACTTGGGTGCCCCTGTGCAGAGTAGCCGAACCTAGGTCCCCTGTGCCGAGTAACCTCATCCTCCCTGAACCCAGTCCCCACCGGGTACTGCTGTCAGCTTCAACAGCATGCCACCTGTCGTTTTGCTAAAAAGGCAGGGGTGAGGGGTTACATAGAGACTGGCACTGCAGAATGATGATCGGTCCCCGAAGGCGCCGCCCCCACGATGGGCAATAATCCCTCCAGCACCAGATCCGGAGTTAGGTGGGTTGAGGGATCCCTACCACCCCACCACGGGAGGCAAGCCATGGGGCAGCTGGAGGGGTAGGCTGCGAGCGGGAGTTGGGGCTGGGAGAGCCAATAGGAGGCATCGCTGCCAGGGTCCAGGTGGATAAAGAGATTAACAAAAAAAAATATGATATCCCCCTTTTGTTTTGTTACTGAAGACAGTTTCATATCATAGAATCATAGAATTCTGCTGGCAGAAAAGGACTGACGGATCCATCTAGTCTGCCCAAGAAGTGGCCCACCCCCTTCCCTTCCACCATTTTCTTCTCTGCCCTACCCCTCCACTTCTGTTTAGGCCCATATAGCTGTCCTTAGACTTCATGTACTCTGGCAGTTTGTCTACACTTGACATTATAATCTCCAGATTATGACATCATAATTATCACTGCAGCAACAGACTGTGATGTCATAAACAGAATTGTGATGTCTGGTGTAGACAAGCAGCCACAGCAGATAGGGCAGAAATCCTATTACCATGCAACTGTCCTTAGTAGTAAAGAAATGTGGTGAGAGCTGAAGAAAGAAACATGAAATATAAGGTGAGTTGTGTCTAAATATTACATTTTTCTAAAGATGTCCCAATTGGGTCGGGGGATCTTTCAGGCAGAACTACTTGTTAGTCACCACGTTGTTTTATCTGTAACAATATTTTCCTAGCAAAAACATCAATATTTTCTCCCCCTCTCTCTCTCTCTCTTTCTTGACCTAAGATACTGGAGTTTTAAGTTTTTAAAAGTTCCTACTCCAGTGTCATGCCAACCATGAATAAATTAAATAGCCGGTATGGAGCTGTGCTGTTTGACATCAGAAACATGTAGAAATACCATTTTAATACATCTAATATGTACATTCAATATGTAACCTCAGCAGAAGAAACGTTACAAAAATTGCAAGCGGCAGCCATCTTTAATGACTTGAGTCATTAATTACAAAATTAGCAATAAAAGCTGATTTAAAATTATCTGTGAATGTTAAAAAATATACTGAGGATGAATTTAAGGATGTCAGAAAAACATCTTTGTTAACAAACTAAATAACGATTTTTTGCCAACTAATAAATACCTCTGCCTCAAGGCATCGGTAGTCCTTTAAGACTGTTTCATTCTCTAAGATGACTGTTGAAGTGTGTTCACAAGTGAAAGAAGAGCCAGGTCTCCCCTCCCCAATTAATAACTAGAAATAAAGACTACAGAGACAAGGGGGGTGGTGGGGTACAAGACATCCATTGATCATAGAGCTTTATTCCAACATGAATTCCAAAGATCAAGTAGCGATCTGCCATAATTTATTATATACCACTGTGCACAACACAGGGAGATAGAACACAGAAGGTAGAGAGAGAAGTTGAAGACGACTGGTTACAGTGAAGGGTTAGAATACCACCCTAATGCCCTGGCTGCACTTACGTGAGAGGACGTTGTGTCGCAATGATGTAGTCTGGCTGGCCGTCCTTGTACACGACTCTGGCAATGGCATGAACCCAGATCCAGCGGTTTTGCTTGGTGAGAAGCCTGAAGATGGTCGATCCACTGTCACCAGTCTTCAACACTGCAAAAAAAGAGACACGAAAGTGTGTGAAATGCTTTATGATAATACATGAATAAATGGCTTTATAATTTAAGCAAGATAGGTTTTTTTTAATATTTACCACAGGGCTCAGGGCCAGGAAAACAAAATAAATATTTCAAACTGCAACACAGTAACAAAACAACTGAACAAGTCAAATATCATTACCTATAATGCTTAAACAGCGGGTTCTTTGGGGCAGTCTTCAGCCATTGGTTGCTACCATTTGGACTAACTATGCTATTTTCTTTTTATAAATACAGTAATTCCTGAAGAAGACCTATTGTTAAAACGTCTAACTCTATTTTCCATATTCAGTGTGCATTCAATATCACCTTTTTGTTTTGTTTTTCAGCCAACACACTGACCCAGCACCTTGTTTTTTTATTCTTTCAAAGTCTTTGGGCAGCAACCACAAAATATCTTGAGATCTTCCAGTACAGGACATGTGCTTGTTCCAAAATCTAGACTGATATCTGCAGGGGATAGAGCACTTTCAGTTGCTGATCCCCTTTTATGGAACAACCTCCCTGTATATATACATTCTGCCTCCTCAGTCCTCATTTTTAAATCTAAGCTAAAAATGTGGCTCTTTACACCAGCTTTCAAGGGATCTTAACTAAGTTTGTCTGGCCAGATGCACTGTCTATTTTTAGTTTAATGTCATAGACCATAGAGGTGTACTGTATCTGGTTCATCTAAGTATTTATGGTTGTGGGTTTTGTCTTATTATTGTGTAAGCCCCTCCAAATGGGTTTATCTGTGAGGGCAATGGCCCCAGCTCCCTTGCCACTGTCCATGGCAGTGGCTCTGGTGAGGTTTAGGCCAGCTGGCCCATTGTGCTCAGCGGCTACAATCGCCGACTTCCCGTTGTCTCGGCCCCATGTCTGGATGGGGGCTGAGCTCTGAATTTGTTTCTGCACCTCCAGGAGCAAAGAACGACAGTTTAACGGTCCCAGAAGTTGCCACTTGTCAGGACCGGCTGAATGTTAACAAACATGGCATCTCGCACGGTACTGGGCATGCATGGCCACCCAAGGGGGAAAATTTAAAGAAGCCACAGCTCCATTTGTGGTTTTGGCCAAGCAGCCACTAATAACATATATCCTCAGCTCCAGGGAAAGTAGAGGAGCTGGAGACTGAGTAAAACATAAACTGGAAAGCCTCCAGGTTTAAGGGGGAACTGTTTGAAGCCCTTCTAAGGGCATATGAATGTCTCCCCCCAAATGGGAGCTTATCTTAATGGCCCATTTGTCTCCCATTCTCCTTCTGCCTCCCGAGTGCCTGCTGCATCTCCTGATTGTCCCCGATCTCATCGCCATGACTCGAGTCCAGAATGTGCCCCTAAGGTTCCCAAATGTCCCCTTCCTTTTGTTTTTGGCCTCTTGGGGATTGTGGAGTGCTGTGGAGCTTCCGGCCATTTTTCAATACTCTTCATGGCTGGCCAGTGAGCTTGTGCATGCACAGTGGTGCACTCTGGTTCTTAACAGCGATCGTGGCCACCAAATGGCTCCTCCAGCAGTCCTGGTACCCATAGGGCATGGGGAGGGGGCAGTGATCCTGGTAGGGCCGGAGAGAGCCCTGTTTTCTTGACAAATAAAGAGCACTAAGATGCACTAACAGAAAGGCTCATAAATATTAACGAAAGCCCTGTACATATTAATGAGCTGCCTGTCCTAGTGCCTAGATCTCAAATATTAGCACTAGCAACAGGCACTAAAATGTGAATAAATGTGAATATTTGTGAGTGCTTGTTAGAGAATAAAGGGGGGCTCTGAAATAAAGGAGGGCTACATACATAAACAATGTTTGTGCTGGCTGTATCAGAGTATTAAAGGGGACTCTGATAAACTACCTGTCTGGTGCCTGGGGGGCATTATATTTTGGCAGCAGTGACAGGCTAGAGACTGCAGTGACACATTAAAGAAGGGCAGCAATTAAGAGGGCACAGATACAGCTACTGAACTCTGAGGCAAAGAAGCACATTAAATAATGAATCTGGCTGCACCAGAACTTTATTATGGGGACTGTGATGGACTGCAAGGGGACTGTGTGTACTGGCACTGGCACTCATAATTGTAGCACAGCAGCTTATTGGAAAGCCAGGCTTTCAAAGTAAGGATTGTTGGGACAGTGCCAGAGACTCATGGGACTTTGCATGAGACTCTTGGGGGGGGGCAGGAACCTAATTCAGGTGCCAAACCAGGGAGATTATTGAGCATCGAGGGAGGGTAATGAATATTCATTTTCCAAGCTGACAGGTGATTTAGTCAATCGTCTTGGGACACATAAGTGGACTCAGCCAATTGTGAGCCCCAGGAGACCTCAAAAAACCCAAGGATTTCAGGCTGAGCTGAGTTCTTGGCGGAACCTCCTGAGGAGGGGCTTGGCCCAGCTAAGAAAAGCAGGCCTAATTTGTTAGTGAAAGCCCTCCACAGGAAGAGGGGCTTCTGCCTCTGCCACAGAGAAAGAGTGGCTGCCAGCAGCAACAAGTTGTTAGCCTGGGGGTAGCCAGAGATTGTCCTCCAGGGCTAACAGTTCCTTGCCACATTCGGAAAATGTGGAAAAGAAGCCAGCATCAGCCTGCAGCTGTGAGAGAGCTGCAAGAAATGCTTCTGCCTCAGCAGTGAGAGGGCTGAAGAATGCCTGTAAATTCCAGAAAAGGGAAAAGCTTTTGAATCTGTCCAAGTGAGTAAACTGCTACTTCCATGTGCAAGTTTAGCAACAGATCCATTGTGGGGCAGAGAAGCCCAACCATGTTACAGTGTGACTGTCTGTCTGCACCCTGCATTTAACCAGCGCTCAAGAGATGGGTGGACACCTGTTTAAAGTGACCAGAGAAGGGTCCGGTGATTCATAACTGCTAATTGTGACTGTGTAGTTCACCTACAAGACTAGGAGGGAGGTTCCCTAACCATGCAGAGCTGCTCGAACAGTGCCTGGGAGGTCAGTGAAAGTTTTGGAAGCCCAAGTTGGAGCTGCTAATGCCAGCAAAGCCAGAGGGGACTGTGATTTTGAGTCTTAAACTTGAGAGAAGCTACAGTATCTGTTTTGCTAACAAGTAAAGTCTGCTAAATGGTGGGGAGCCGTGGCTCAAGCTCCTCCTGTGTTTAAGTGCATTAAGGAAATGGATTTATCTTGCATGGACCGTGAGAGTCTGGGTCACCCTAGCCTTAGGGAACAAGTACCCGTCTTGTGAGAGTCTGTACCTGAAAGCTAAGAGGACCGTGGTGGCCATGCTGGCACGTTTGAAGTGACTGAGACCATTTAAAGTAAATGTAAATGTGCTAACCTAAATATGCTGAATGCAACACAACAATCTCAGATCGGCCTGGGAGACAGCCTGGTAGTGTGCCACCTAGGGTGCTGCCACATGCACTTCCCCTGGGAGGTACAGCCTAGACATGGGGTCTGAAGCATGCCGGCCCTGATCCCAGCCTGGTCTAACCCAGAAGGTGATTTCAGTCTATCGTTTGGGCACCACAAAAGAAGATAGAGACGCTTTCCACCTGCAAAACCTGCAAGATCCTGCAGTCAGTTAGGAGGTTCCAGGCTGTAAGCCTTTGCCCGCATCTCAGCCTCCAGAGTCAGAGCCCACCTGCTGCGATCATCCAAATCTACCCTGTACAGCCTGCTTTTGATTCTGCATATGATAACTTCGAAAACCTTGAGTAAGCAGATTCTGGTCTGCCCATGAAAGGGACTGTAAATAGTTGTTCAGAGTTTTGCCAAGTTCAGTTACCCAAAGTTTGAGCCAGCATAATTGAAGAGTGAGAATGTCTCTGCCAAGTGCAGTCAGGATGATGCATTTTAAAATTGAAGATAAGAGGGATCTGCTTTTCTTTCAAGAGCCCCAACCTGCTTCATGCCGGCCACCACAGATGCAACATTAACAGGCCTGCAATAATTAAGAACTTTAGTACTAGGTACTCTGAAAAAGGTTTAGAATTGCAGGGTTCTAATACATTTTTAGGACTGGTATTGTGTGGGCATCTAATACAATGTTTCTGCCATCTAATGTAGCTAGCTAGATAGCCAGATCAAATAAGCTAATTAATTCAGAGGTTGGTGGGTGGCCACTGTGATAAATGTTTAAACTTAAAATGCAAAATAATTATCCTGATTACAATCTAAACCAAATCAAACTAACGCCAACTGTAAATAGCTTGACCTCCACCTCCAATTACCCCATCCTAACCTTCACTCCATGCAAATAAATTGTTGTTACTGATTTTTGCATACCTCTGTTGTTAGAAGCATATTATTAGAGAGAGTCAATAATTGTACAATGTCTTAACTGTGGGGAAATGTTTATTGGGTCATGTTTGGGGTGGCACTATGGTAATGTGGGTTGGTATGACATCCCAGAGGGTTGTACCAGGTATTATTCTACCCCACATAAGTATACTCTGGGTGGAAGCACTGTGCAATATGTTATCTTGGCAAAGAACCAGTTTAATGTTAAAATAGGAATTCATGCCCCTGAAACTTGGTTAGGCCTGCAAGGCAGGGGTAGTGTAGCCCTTCAGATAGATGGCGCCAGGGTAACACATATGTGTTAAACAGCATGGATGGGATGGTTTTGGGCTGATGTACACCAAAACGGCAGCCCCATGGGACTACAGAAAACAGGGGGCTGTTGGAATTGGGGTCAACGGGACACTGAAAAGCCCAGGATTGCTGCAGCCAATAGAGGGAGGGCTGTAAACAGAGTATAAATAGGACTGGCAGCCTGCCAAAAAAGGAAGCGAGTGGCCAGAATGGAAGTGGAGAGAGGGTGTGTGGGCTTCCCAGCACTCAGGCCCCCACGGCCTAACCTACCCAGCCACTGGCAAGAACAGCAAAATATAAAGCTTGGAGGCTTGCAGCCAGACACATGAGACAGGTTTAGAAGTGTGCTGCAGACAGCTAGGAGCCAGAGTACTCAAGCAGAGACAGAAAGCTGAAAGCTGCAGTGAGAACTGAGAAACTGTGTGTGGAGTGTGCTGCCTGATTTCCCAGACTAAAACCTATACAGCAAGACTATGCTATCGTAACCCCCATCAGAGGGGCAATTCTGGGAGTGCCGATTCCAACAAGGGAAGAGTCTGAGTGGTGCTCTGCCAGGGACTGAGAAAGGGTCAACATTTCTGTGAACAGAGAAACAGTGCAAGAGAGCTGGATCAAGAGACTGTGTAAAAGCCTGGCTGTAACTACTTGTCCAGGATGTGCAACAGAGGGATCTAGGGGACCATGTTTCAGAAATCCCTAGACTAAAGAAGAGGGAGAGGACCAGTGGGTGGAGACATTGAGAGGCCTGCCTTATGAAAACTGTCTACAAAAGCCCATTGGTGAAGTTGGTAAGGCCAGGCATGTGAAGAACGGCTTCTTCAATTTTCCCATTTTCCAGTTCTGCAGTCTTGATGCTATATCATCTGGATACCTCCATGGTACCATGCAACTTCCAATTTGACTGCATCTCAGCCGGATGAGGTACACACCCCCACTTATGCACCTCTGAACTGTAAGTATCCCAGGCTGCGGCTTTGGGGAGTCTTTTATCAGTTAGCTAGCTAGTTAGGTAACAGGGGGTAAGGCCTGGGCTGGACTGTGCCAAGTAAAAGCTGTGCCCAGGCCATTGGTTACAGTTGAAAACTGTTAAAGCTATTTGGGCCCTGATGAGAGACTCCAGGCCTGCATCACCAACCGGTGAGGTACCCACCACATCAAAGGACCTTCAAGGGTGTACCCTAAGGTGGCAGGCAAGGTTATTGTGGGCGGGTTAAAGTGGTTGTGTTGTTAACTATTTCCCTTTCTCCCCTTCCTCCAAATAAATCTCACTATTGTTTGCATGTTAATTCTTGTGCCTGTGACTTTGTGAGTTCCAGTTACTGTGTGTGGGGGGGATTGCTATAGTGAGGGGAAAGTGTACTGGGGGGTATATTGTTATTTCCTGGGGGGTGGTAACCTGCAAATTATCTACAGGTATTCCCTGCCACTGCCCCAGGTGGAGGCACCACACAAACCTATTATCCAGTTATGGAATCCAGGCCGGGCCCCTCGGAGGTGTATACTAGGTGGACCCAAGGGCCCGGGAACAGCCAAGGTGAGTCAAAGGGCTGTTACAATTGTTTATGTACTGTGCTTCTATCTACCTCCATCTATCTGTGTCTATCTATCTGTCTGTCTACATCTAGCTAGCTAGCTATCTATCTATCTGTCTATCTATCTACCTACCTACAATGACTTCAGTAAACCCCTTGATCTAGTACCTCATACAGTACAAATATTAATGTAACTAGGCCTATTAGAGAATGTAGTTGACTAGATACTGTATTAGCATGGCTGATAGACAGGACTTGGAGAGGAGAGGTGGCTAGAAATTAGTCATATTGAGCAAGAGTGGATTGTAGTATGCCACAGATTGGTATCAGGACCAATACTCTTATTTATTTTGCTCCCTAGAGCAGGAAATGTGAAGTTGGGTGTCACATTTTGCAAAAGACACCAAGTATTGCACCCTCATTTTGGAGGGTTAATGGTACTATTCACATTCCCCTTACCTTGGAGAGTGCCCGAGTGGTATGGGCCAAGTTGAATAGACACAGGGCCTAAGGCAGGAAAATGGGAGGAGAACACATTACTCAGTGTAGTAATGTTGTTTCTTCTCAGTGATCCATCAATGAGCCCCTACAAATGGCATCAGTCTGCAGAAGTGTGCTGTCCCAGAGATAGAACTTTATGCTAATTTTTGGAATTTAGAAGACATGCTCAAACTTTGCACTGTGGTCATGCTCTCCCTGTTATTCTAACATCAGATTTGTTTCTATAGGCAGGGAAGAAGTAACCACTAAAACTATCTAAAT
Organism: Neoceratodus forsteri; assembly: GCA_016271365.2. Classification (NCBI taxonomy): domain Eukaryota; kingdom Metazoa; phylum Chordata; order Ceratodontiformes; family Ceratodontidae; genus Neoceratodus; species Neoceratodus forsteri. Next base: position 1,162,501,506 of record CM028130.1, read on the forward strand.
CGCTACTAAAATATTTCTAAAATTTTGAAAACTCCAAATAAATGATCTGTGAATGAGCTTAGTACATCCAGCAGACCTGGGTTTGAGTTCCACAACCTCCACTTGCATAATGTGAGACACTGAGCAAACCACTAGCCACCTCAGCATTCCGGGGTTGCCCCTGAAAACAGTCATTGTGCATAGTGGATCTTATCTGGTTACCAAAGGATAATAAAAAAAATCATCAAAGCAGACAAAACATGCAGAACTGAAATGATCACAATTTTAAAAACTGTTGTGGAATTACGTTAATTAATGATCAAACAAACTTAAGAACTGATTCTTGTGTGACCCTGTTCTCAGGTTCTAGAAAGGGAGGCAGGGTCAGGGTTTACACAGCTCACTGGTAGATCCCCAATAAAAAAACATCATTACTATGGTGAGTATTTTTTTCCCCCAAATAACAGAATCCATCAATGAGATGCCTTGCAAATGGCATCCTCACTAGCAGTACCTGGGAGGATGTGTCTAGCAAGAACATATTTAGGAAAAAGGTTCTGCAAAACTGGCACCCCTCCTGGACTGAATGTCTAGACAGTAATGCATTGTGAAGGAGTGTACTGTTTTTCAGGTAGCTGCTTTGCGAAGTTCTTGAAGGGGGATGCCTTTTTAGTGGCCACACAGATAGAGATGCCCCTAGTGGGATGTGCTCATAGGCCTCTGGAGAGTAGCTTGCCAGCTATTTCATAACAGATCTTTATGCAGGAAACATTCCGATGACAGACAGTCTTCCTAGCTTCAGGCTTACCTTTTCCAATCTTTACACAGGTAACAAAAGCTATGTACTCTGGAACCTGATATCCCATGTCTTTAAATGTAGTGACCTAGTGCTCTTTTTACATCCAGACAGTGCAGTTTTTTCTCACCTGTACTGGAAAGTTCAGGATCGAGGACAGGAAGGGTAACTGGTTTAAGTGGAATTCTGACACCACTTTAGGTAAGATCTTCCTATTGATTCTAAGGACTACCTTGTTCCTGTGGAAGACTATGTAGTTTAGATCTCTACAAAGGGATTATAGTTCACTTACCCTCCTGGTAAATGTCATGGCTATCACAAAAATTGTTGTCCATGTGATATACTTTGAGCCAGCTGTGGCCATAGGCTCAAAAGGAGCCTCCATCGGCTGCGCAAGACAGATGTTTCCCTTATGATGGTGATCCAGATTCTGAACAGACTCAGGCTTCCACATTCAGCCAGGGAGGGAAAGGACTGATCATCCAGAGGACTGCTCTCCTCTCCTCTCTCTGGGAGGTAGGCTTGTCAGCCCAGCTGTTGAGTGCCTCCAGGTGGAGGCCTGATGACACTGCAAGCTTGGACGGCATGGAACAGGAGGTCTGTGGCTTGATGAGCACTGCATGCCTCCACACACATGCGCATGTTGGCTGCAGGAGTGAGGGGAAAGGAGAAAACAGAAATGGGATCTGGGGCTTTGTGAAGCCCTGCATGCCCATCCGCAGACCCACACTGACACCTGGAGCCTGGTGGTCCAAACTGGATAGTATACTCAGGAGGGAGGATGGCCCTCCCTTCCCTGACCCCAACGGAGAGGGGTATCCGTGGGGGTGCTCAACTGCACTGGTCCCTTGAGAGGCAGATGCTGGTCCGTGGGGGTGGGGACAGGGCTGAGAAGCCACCCAGATCCTAAGTGAGGAAAAAACTTTGTAGAAAGAAAGAAAAAAAGAGCACCTAAGAGTGTGCAGTGAACAGCAGGAAGGACTAATATGACCTAAGGGAATATGAAAAGCAACTTTGTGGGCTTTCCTAGCAATGGCATTGCCCATCATGCAAGTGAGCCAGGGTCACATCCCAAGCCTGGAGGTAGTAATACGGAACAGCAGGAGGAGGATCAAGCACTGCAGAAGATGTTCTATTTGGAGAGAGAATCTCCTGCACTGAGCCACATCACGGACCTGGAAGCCATCTGTGTCAGGGCCACTTGGAAACTTTTGTTAGCTGGGGCCATTTACATCAACCTGCATCATCGCTGCCTATATAACATGGGCAGCCCCATCACGCTTCAGTTTTCTGCCAGAGATAAGCTCAGAGGATCATCTGACCGGCAGGGACCAAAGCAACCAGGATTAAAATTAGGCATGCAGGAGAGGATATGGAGCCAGAAAATTATTATGCTCTTACCAGGTATAGGAAGGAGAACCAGCATGCAACAACAAGCAAGACATCCAGTAATAACCATCTGAGAAGAGAAAGGGAAGGTGGAATGGTGAGCTGTGGTTCAACGGAGAAGAGTCTCAAAGATCTACTGTTACAGTAAGTAGCTATTCTCTTTTTCAAGAATCTCTCCCTCCACTGAGCTACGTCATGGAACAATTCCCAAGCAGTACCAAAGCACTGTGGGAGGCAGAAAGGATCAAATGACCCTGAAACAGGAGACCTTGTAAAACAGTAAGGCTCAAGCCAGCACATCTATGAGAGATTGAATGCAGAAAGTATGAGCTCAGGCACCACTTGAAAAATAAAAAGAACCCCCATGCTCGGGTGTCTGATTCAAAAGCCACATATTTATTGTTAAAAACTGGTGTTGCACTACCACCACTAATGCCAAACCTTTTTGAGCACCTCTCCTGTGCTCTTTCTCAAGGCACTAGAATTAAAAAGGATAAGGAGAGCAAATTCGAACAGGACAAAAACAATTGTCTGAATGGTGGGATCTTTGATCAAAATGAACAAAAACTACAAGCCTAAATCTATACTGCTGAAGATATCTACCTCTGAGAGAGACATGTACACCAGTGGCTCTGAAAATGAATGACAGACCTCGAACATGGATGAGATTGCTTTTTTAGACAAAAGTCAAGGCAGGGAAATACTGACCAGTCAAAATACAGCAGTGTCCCTAATCAGAATTCGTGCCCAGGTGCAGGAAGAACCAGTACTCCCACAACATGTCCTAAGGAGAAGTCCATAAATAATCAGATTCGAAGAACCAAGACATGACAAGGCACCGGGGCAGAGGCAGAAAATAATTTCCGAGGGGACTGGCAGCAGACAGCCCCACAGGGACCCAGAGCAGCAAGGGAATATATTACAACAGACATCCTGGTGTAACCCCCCCTGCAAATGGGGGTTCCCAAAAGTCTTCCAGGAGCTTGCTTGAATGCTCCAAGCCTGGATGGTGTTCAGCGTCTAAGCCATTTATCTGTGAGTGCTTTTAGAGCCTCTGGTACTGTCTCTTTAAGAGCTGTCTGCCTGCAGACATAATTAATTTGGATGGGGGTCTGTGTGTTTCCCTGCTTGAGTCCCACTCGAGCTGCTGCCAAATCGCTCCGTTTCTGCCATCACTAAGTGGGCAGAGTGAGCACTTTTCAAAGATATAACTGTTTGCCAGACATCATTTAGAGTAATAACAAAAATACAGTTTGTCCAACCTGCTTTTCTTTGCAATCAGAACTGTGTTTGCCTAGTCTCCCATTCTAGTTTTGAACTGCTGAACTGGACCAATCAGTGTGGGGGGACCTTTGAAATGGAGCCTGCTGCTGGCAAATCAGAACTTGGACTCTCATTGTGGAGCCAGCCACCTATGTACTGTATGGCCAATGCTTCTGGGAATTGTAGTTTGGACTTCGGCGCCTTTTTTCCACCAACAGGGGGAGTTTACTGTGAGTGACAGCAAAACCAGCCAACTGACTGGGAGGAACTCAAAGGAAATGCCCGACTCTGTCTACTGGAAAGATCAGATGAGTTGTGACTGTGAAGAGGGAAGGAGCTCCGGGCTCCTGCGCTGTTGAGTTTTCGCGCAGGAAGCTCGTGTGGGGCCCTGAAGTTCGGCCTACAACTGTTTGTGAGTGCCAGTGTGGACTGAATCAGAGTTGTAAGGAGAAAGAAGCACCAGAAGTGAGGAAACCAGGCTCACCCTGTAGAAGACTGGAGAAATTGCTGAATCGCGCATTTCGGTCTGTCAGGAACTGAATCTGCTGTGTGTTCTCGGGTATTGTGCAGTAATTGCGATCGGGGTAGAGAAGCAGCCTGCCTGGTATAGTACTTTCCTTTTACATATAAATGTGTGTAGTGCTTGTGGGGAGTCGCGTTTCAAATCCCCTGTACAGTGAATTGAGTGCCTGAAGCAGGAAGTAAACCCCAGCTTAATCCAGACTACATCTGTTTGCTCTGAACTGCCATGGGGTCCAGTCACAAGGACCTTGTCTTGGTCTGCTCCTCCTGGCAATCCAGGACAATCTGCCTTCCATTCAGTTTTAGCATTGAATTTGTGAGTACAAATCAGGGTAGCTCCCTGCCATCATCTAATTGTAAGTGTTCCACCTGATTACTTTTCCTTTCTTTCTTCACGAACTGAGCCTACCGGCTCCGGATTACAAAGTGGGTATTGTGCATGCATTTTCCATCCTCAGGGCCCCAACCAGTTGCACCAAATAGGCTAGCCTCTTATTGCCTGGGTACCCAGTAAGAGTGACATTTGGGACTTTTGGGACTCTGAAATATGTGCACAGTACTGTGATTATTAATGTGACTGAATCAATTAACCTGATTTCCCCCCTGTCCTTGTTACTATCCCCTAAATAAATCAGATTTGGTTGTTTAGCAAAGTTACACTGTTTGAACTGTGTGTCTATGTTGAATTACTGTGCAGTGGTTATTGTATAACTGCATCTTACTTTACAGGGGTCCCCAGTGTCAAGCTGATTGAACCAATCCTGGGGGTAAGTGTATATTGCAAGGGTACTGTGATTGATTTGTGTGGGCCACTAGTGGGAAGAAAGGGGGTTGCAGTGACCCAGAGGGCTGTGACCAAGTCATATCAGACTGTCTTAACCCCGACCTCTGGGTGGAGGCACCCGCCATCGGATCCAGGCCCCTCAACCTGTTAGTGGCAAATCATGCAGGGGTAGTAGCCCTTGGGATAGTGCCCCCTTGGGGTTACATCTTGGAGACTCACCGCTGGGATTAGTGTCCTCTAGTGGCCACATTTACAAATTACTGTTAAAAAATAAATGGGTACCCCAACAGAAGTGGCTGTACACCAGCTGGTGAAGTGGTATACTGGGGAGGAGATCGACCCCCAAAATGCTATACTTATCTTGGATATCCCGCTGGGTACCAGTACGGACACTGTAGAGGGAGTACTTTCCAAGGTTGAATGTTTACGAGACCCTGTGGTAGAGGGGCGACAGGCTGATCTGCTCATCCAAACTTTCATGGCCCTAATAGAGTGTAAGGACCCTGTAGACAGCTCTAAAGTGCCACAGACTGTTACCCCCAAGGAAACCCTCACTGTCTGGAGAGTGATAACCAAAGACAGTAAAGACCCCAAGGAGAACGAGCCTCCCCCATTATCTGAAACTTTTGAGGAGGAATTTGCTAAATTGTTGTTGGGGGAAGGGAAAACTGTGGAGGATTTAAAGAAACTATTATTGCCACCTAAGAACGTTCCTCCACCAACACCCTCTTCCCCTCCAGCACCCGTTATTGCCCCTCCTTCTGTGCCAGTGCAAGTCCCCATGTCTGTACCTGCCAATAGTCACAACTCTTACCATAGGTTGAGAATTTTCTCCAGCACCCTCCCCACCCCACAAGGGGAGGATGATTGGTAGACCTGGATAGACTGTGTTGCCTCTTTGATATCTGAGTGGCAGTGTGCAGAGGCTGAGAAACGGAAAAGAATCCTAGAGAGCTTTAGAGGTCCCGCTCTGGAAGCCATTAAGTCTTTGAGGTCCACAAACCCTGAGGCATCTGCCCAAAAGTACCTAACTGCACTTGAATGCAATTTTGGGAGTATTGAGTCAGGGGAGAGCTTGATGTGGAAGTTTCAAGGTACAAAACAATGGCCAGGGGGAAGTTTATCTTCATATGTTACTCATCTGAAAGGAGCGCTACAGAGGGCCTACCGGAAAGGGGGGGTGGCCACCAGTGACTTAAACCGTGTGAGGTTGGGGCACATAGTGCAACAGGCAAAGCACTCAAAATTGCAGCTCCTTCAGTTGAGGCTTCATGACAGGACAGGTAACCCACCGGATCATTGTGATTTGATGAAAGAAATCCGGGAAGTTGAGGAGGAGGAGGAGGAGGATTTCTCAGAGCCCCGCGTAGTTGTAGCTGCTACAACCTCTGCTCCAAGGGCGGGGTCGGCTGCTGACGGCCAGGGATCACCGAAAACCAATGACGAAAGTCAAGGATTAAGTGCCTGCCAAACGGGGATGGCTGTAAACACCCCACACTGGGAGGAGTTGTTGAGGGAGATTAGGAAAGTAACAGACAGTCTCATCATAAAGGATACTCCTATGAGCGCGGGCACTGACACTTGCCCGACTGCCTCTGCTATGGGGGTGGGGATGCCCACCTAGGCACCTCATTTTGACAACAGTTCGAAACTTGATGCATTGACTATGGAAGTGAGGGAACTGAAAAGATGTCTCCAAATGTCCAACCCACCACTGGCAAAGGTGGCACCAAGGTTTTCTATTGATAGTACCAATGCTGCAGCCCCCACAGTGATGCCTCAGTCACCCCAAACTTCAGCAGACATATTTTGCCATAATTGTGGGAAGGATGGGCACATGAAGAGGGAATGCCGGTCTCAGAAAGATTTAGAGAGAGTGGTGAGCCGGCTACAAGGAGAACTTCAGAGAACAAGTCAGTGGTTAAGAGGTGCACGAAATGGTCCCAGTGAGGGCCCCAAAAATGCTAACTCACGTCCCTCTGTGGCAAGGTCAGTTGCCCAGGCCCCCGCTACCACCTCTCCAGACTGGTCTAGAATAGTGGGTCCCTCCATGGAGACCACTGTAAAGGTGAATGGAGTGTCTATAAGAGCTGTATTAGACAGTGGCTCCCAAGTGACAATTATGTTCCAGGATTGGTATCAGAAGTATTTGTCAGATGTACCCTTACAACAATTAGAAGGACTGCATGTATGGGGGTTAAGTGAGAAGGCCTAACCCTACTCCGGGTATATCTGAATTTGGCTGTCTTTCCCCACCTCTGTGGTTGGAATGGCAGAGCAAGTAGAGACCCTGGCCTTAGTGGGTCCCCCTACTGGACTGTATGATGGGGTTCCTTTACTAAATGGGACTAATGCACATATGTTTGGATGGCTGGCACAGTTGTGTTATGAAAAACAGGGGACTAGGACTAGTAGAGCTTTAAGAATTCCGGCCTTGATCAAGAAGGCCTATGAGGCACAGAGAGATGCTGACAAAGTGGAACCAGAGGAACCAGTTGGAGTTGTCCGGAAAAAGGATCCTGAGTCTCTGATCCTGGCGCCAAATGCTCAGTGTACCCTCCAGGGGGAAGTCCGTATCAGAAAGGATGTCAAGAATAAAATCCTCATGTTGGATGCACCAGGCGATGGGAAATTGCCGGAGGGATTGCTGGTCAAGCCTAGTATTTTGTCTGCTAGAGCCCATGCTTATGCCAGAAGGGTAATGGTTCAAGTTCATAATGTGTCTGACAGAGAGATTCGAGTAAATAGAGGTTGCACCCTGGCTAATGTGCATTGTGCAGATACTGCAGTGCTACCCAGTAGCAAGAGTTTGGGGAAGAATGACAGAGTAACACCTGACTTGTTTGATTTCGGTGACTCCCCGTTGCCAGCTGAATGGAAAGTGAGGATCAGTTAGAAGCTTGCCCAGAGAGACATAGAAACATAGAATTTGATGGCAGATAAGGACCGCTTGGCCCACCCAGTCTGTCCATTTCCCTACCTAATGGATAAGCTGCAGATCCTAGTTAACCAGCAGCCTACTTCTTCCTACCCCCATCCCATAGAATTGCCTTATGACTGTCCCATGCATGCTTGAATTCCACCACTGTTTTTGACTCCACAACCTCCTCCGGAAGGCCATTCCATGCATCCACAACCCTCTCTGTGAAAAAATACTTCCTTAAATTACCTCTGAGCTGCCCTCCCTATCTTCCAGACCAGGTGTTTTCCTTAAAAGAATGGGACATAGGATGTGTGCAAGGAGCTGAGCACCACATCTGGCTGCATGATGAAAGGCCATTTCAGTGAGAGGTCTCAACGCCTGGTCCCTGCTGACATAGATGATGTGAGATGGCATCTGCAAGAGATGCTAGCTGCTGGTGTAATACAAGAATCCAGAAGTCCCTATGCTTCCCCCATTGTGGTAGTGAGAAAAAAGAATGGGACAGTAAGGATGTGCGTGGATTATCGCACTTTAAACTGGCAGACTACCCCTGATCAGTATACAATGCCCTGCATTCAGGATGCTTTGGACTACCTGAATGGTAGCAAGTGGTTCTCTGTGCTGGATCTTCGCAATGGGTACTACCAGATCCCGATGGCCCCAGAAGACCATGAGAAGACAGCCTTTATCTGTCCGCTTGGCTTCTATGAATTCATGAGAATGCCTCAAGGGATTTCAGGCCCCCCAGCCAACTATCAGCGACTGATGAAGCGTGCAGTGGGGGACATGAACTTATTAGAGTGCCTGGTATACCTAGATGATGTTACCATGTTTGGCAGATCACTGGAGGAACATGAGAGCAGATTATTCAAGGTGTTGGACCGACTGGAAGACTTTGGCCTTAAACTGTCCATTGATAAGTGTCAATTCTTTCAAACATTAGTAAAGTATGTGGGACACATAGTATCCACCGAGGGAATAGAGACTGACCCAAGTAAAGTCGAGGCCTTGACCACCTGGCCACAGCCCAAAAATCTAAAAGAACTGCAAAGATTCCTGGGATTCTGTGATTATTATCGAGCTTTCATCAAGGACTATTCAAGAGTGATCCGCCTTTACTTAACCTTACTCAAGGGTATCCACCAACCCACAAAAAATACAAAAAGTCAGCGTCCCTCGAGACTGAAAGAGTGTATTTTCGTCCAAGTGAAGTATTTGGGGCCCGCTGGACTCCTGATTGTGAGACTGCTTTTCATGAGATCGTATATCAACTTAACCACGCTCCAGTGTTGGCCTATGCTGATCCAACCAAACCTTATGTCCTGCACACTGATGCTAGCTTGCAAGGGTTGGGGGCTGTGTTGTACCAAGAGCACGAGAATGGCCTGAGACCAGTGGCCTTTGCCAGCAGAAGCCTGACCCCCTTCCGAAAAGAACTATCCTGTACACAAGTTAGAGTTCCTAGCTTTGAAGTGGGCCATTGTTGACCATTTCCATGAGTACTTGTATGGGGCTAAGATACTAGTAAAGACTGGCAATAATCTTTTGACCTATGTGCAGACTTCAGCTAAGTTGGATGCCACTGGCCATAGGTGGCTCTCTGCCTTATCTACCTACGACTATGCAGTTGCATACAGAGCAGGCCTGAACCACATAGATGCTGATGCTCTCTCTCGGAGGCCTGTTCCCCAGAATGAGTGGGTCAGACTGTCAGAACCTGATATTAGAGCACTCTGCCAGAAGTTTGACAGGGAGGAACAAATGTCCATGGACGCAGTGGACTGTATGGTGAATTGTTTGGGACCATCTGAGAATTGCATACCTGCTGCTTATTGCCACTTTTCTGCAATAGACATTGGTGCACTGCCTCAGCTGGACAATGACAGTATTCGGCGGGTTCAATCCCAAGATCCCATGATCAAATCAGCTTTAGAAGCCCTATATGCAGGGAAAGATGTGTCCAAATTACGTTCCACTGATCTGAGAACTGCATTGTTATACAAAGAAGGTCCTAAGTTGAAACTGATCAATAGACTGTTATACAGAGAAACAGTAGACAGAGGGGGGCAAGTAGACAAACAACAACTAGTGCTGCCCACTGCCTTCTCGAGATTCAGTACTGAGGTCCTTACATAACCACATGGGGCACCTTGGTATAGACAGAACACTTGACTTGGTGAGATCCAGATTCTATTGGCCTAAGATGGGGCTGATGGAGCAACACATTTGAACTTGTAGTCGCCTTACAGAGGAAAGCTTTGCCCCAGAGAGCTGCCCCCTTGTTAACATCACCACCAGTGCACCCATGGAGCTGGTCTGTATTGATTTTCTGAGTTTGGAGTCAGATCAAAGAAATATTAGTAATGTGCTGGTGGTCACTGACCATTTTATGAGATATGCCCAAGCTTTCCCCACCAAGGACCAGAAGGCATCCACTGTGGCAAAAGTACTTGTAGAAAACTTTTTTGTTCACTATGGGGCTCCACAAAGAATCCATTCTGATCAAGGGAGAGACTTTGAGAATCGTCTGATCAAAGAGATGCTTTCTCTGTGGGGAGTGCGAAAGTCCAGAACCACCCCTTACCATCCCCAGGGGGACCCACAGCCTGAACGTTTCAACCGCACTTTGCTAGATATGCTAGGCACCCTCCACCCAAAGGACAAGCCTAGATGGAGCCAACAAATTAGCACCCTGGTATATGCCTACAACTGCACCAAAAGTGATGCCACTGGGTTCTCTCCCTACCACCTGATGTTTGGAAGAGAAGCTCGACTGCCGGTAGATGTGTGCTTTGGGGTCTCTCCTGATGGGGTTTGAGCTGACAACTATTTACAGTATGTGCAAAAGTTAAAGGCCCAGCTAAATCATGCATACCAACTGGCTCAAATCATGGCTGCCAAAAGAAATCTGGCCAACAAAGAAAGGTATGATAAAAAGGTGAAAGCACAGGAACTCCAGGAGGAGATCGTGTATTGCTAAGAAATCTGGGACTGCATGGCAAACACAAGATTGCTGACAGATGGCACCATCTCCCTCACATTGTAGTGGGCAAACTAGATGATCTGCCTGTGTACAAAGTAAGGCCTGAGAATAATTCAAAAGATGTTAGAACAATGCATAGAAATCATTTACTGCCCATTGGACAAATCTTGATTGAGTCTGAGCCCCCAGAAAATGCCCCCTCTGGACCAGTGACTAGAGCTGCTGCTAAGAAAAAATCAAGAAAGTCTGCACCTACAGAAGCTGAGTTAAAGTGTTCCCTCCACAAATCCCAGTTGAGCATGACTGTCAGTCCATATCAGAGGAAAGTGAGTGTGACTTTGAATACTACCCTTCTTACGAACTGAGCCAATTGTTTCGGGGCAATCCCCTAGTCAATACTGGAGATGAAGCTGGGCCTTCTGGACTGTCTAAGCTCCCAGCTTTGTCCCTGGAGCCAATGTTCCCAGAAAGTGAAGTGCAAAACATCAAGTCAGATGATATGGAATCATTGTGTATGGCTGAACTGTTTGAGCTTTTAGGGGAAGAAAATGATGGACTGGAACAGACTGGTGATACACCAGAACAAGAAGAGTATTTTGAGTGCCCTGATGGTCCACTGCCAATGTCCGAAAGCTCTCCATGTGAGCCAAGTGTTGTGGACTCAGAGATTGTAACTTCCGGAGCTGAAAGTGCCCCAAGTTCTAGCCTCTCTACCCCAATGGAGACTCCCCTGACAAGTGAGGACAATGCTGAAAATGAGGCTCAGAGTGCAGAGACTGTAACAGTTCCCCCTAGAAAGACTGGTCCAGCTGTAAAGCCTGTGGTGCACCTCAGTTATGATTCCCCTGGGAGGCCGGTGGACTTGCCTCTCAATGTTGTCCATAAAGGAGTGTATGTGTCCCCGAGCTCCTTGCCCAAACTGAACATCAGTGCTAACTCCAAGTTACTTGTGTTGCCCTCTAGGTATGGTGCCCCTACCCCATCCAGCCCCAAGGTAGCTAATAGGGAGGGCCCCCTCTCTTCAGGTTTCTGTACAAGAGGTAATAACCTGAGTTATGGTACAGTGTGTGTGTAAAGAAAGAGTGACGTACTGCAAAGTTTCAGAAATGTGTTCCTGGTAAAGTGATATATTGACTGATGATTACATGTATGAGCCTAATGTGATCCTGATGCAAATGTATATGGTTGCAATTGAAACTTATGGGGGTACTTACTTGACGTGGACACCAAGCTTTTTCCAGGCCAGGAAGGGTGTAACCTCCCCGCAAATGGGGGTTCCCAAAAGTCTTCCAGGAGCTTGCTTGAATGCTCCAAGCCTGGATGGTGTTCGGTGTCTAAGCCGTTTATCTGTGAGTGCCTTTAGAGCCTCTGGTACTGTCTCTTTAAGAGCTGTCTGCCTGCAGACATAATTAATTTGGATAGGGGTCAGTGTGTTTCTCTGCTTGAGTCCCACTCGAGCTGCTGCCAAATCGCTCCATTTCTGCCATCATTAAGTGGGCAGAGTGAGCACTTTTCAAAGATATAACTGTTTGCCAGACATCATTTAGAGTAATAACGAAAATACAGTTTGTCTAACCTGCTTTTCTTTGCAATCAGAACTGTGTTTGCCTAGTCCCCCACTCTAATTTTGAACTGCTGAACTGGACCAATCAGTGTGGGGGGACCTTTGAAATGGAGCCTGCTGCTGGCAAATCAGAACTTGGACTCTCATTGTGGAGCCAGCCACCTATGTACTGTATGGCCAATGCTTCTGGGAATTGTAGTTTGGACTTTGGCGCCTTTTTTCCACCAACAGGGGGAGTTACTGTGAGTGACAGCAAAACCAGCCAACTGACTGGGAGGAACTCAAAGGAAATGCCTGGCTCTGTTTACTGGAAAGATCAGATGAGTTGTGACTGTGAAGAAGGAAGGAGCTCCGGGCTCCTGCACTGTTGAGTTTTCACGCGGGAAGCTCGTGTGGGGCCCTGAAGTTCGGCCTACAACTGTTTGTGAGTGCCAGTGTGGACTGAATCAGAGTTGTAAGGAGAAAGAAGCACCAGAAGTGAGGAAACCAGGCTCACCCTGTAGAAGACTGGAGAAATTGCTGAATCGCGCTCGGTCTGTCAGGAACTGAATCTGCTGTGTGTTCTCCCGGGTATTGTGCAGTAATTGCGATAGGGATAGAGAAGCAGCCTGCCTGGTATAGCACTTTCTTTTTACATATAAATGTGTGTAGTGCTTGTGGGGAATCACATTTCAAATCCCCTGTACAGAGAATTGAGTGCTTGAAGCTGGAAGTAAACCCCAGTTTAATCCAGACTACATCCGTTTGCTCTGAACTGCCGTGGGGTCCAGTCACAAGGACCTTGTCCACGTGGTCTGCTCCTCCTGGCAATCCAGGACAATCTGCCTTCCATTCAGTTTCAACATTGAATTTGTGAGTACAAATCAGGGTAGCTCCCTGTCATCATTTAATTGCAAGTGTTCCATCTGATTACTTTTCCTTTCTTTCTTCACGAACTGAGCCTACCGGCTCCGGATTACAAAGTGGGTATTGTGCATGCATTTTCCATCCTCAGGGCCCCAACCAGTTGCACCAAATAGGCTAGCCTCTTATTACCTGGGTACCCAGTAAGAGTGACATTTGGGACTTTTAGGACTCTGAAATATGTGCACAGTACTGTGATTATTAATGTGACTGAATCAATTAACCTGATTTCCCCCTGTCCTTGTTACTATCCCCTAAATAAATCAGATTTGGTTGTTTAGCAAAGTTACAATGTTTGAACTGTGTGTCTATGTTGAATTACTGTACAGTGGTTATTGTATAACTGCATCTTACTTTACAGGGGGTCCCCAGAGTCAAGCTGATTGAACCAATCCTGGGGATAAGTGTATATTGCAAGGGTACTGTGATTGATTTGTGTGGGCCACTAGTGGGAAGAAAGAGGGGTTGCAGTGACCCAGAGGGCTGTGACCAAGTCATATCAGACTGTCTTAACCCCGACCTCTGGGTGGAGGCACCTGCTATCGGACCCAGGCCCCTCAACCTGTTAGTGGCAAATCAGGCAAGGGTGGTAGCCCTTGGGATAGTGCCCCCTTGGGGTTACACTAGGAGGAGCAGGAAATAACTGAACATCTTGTGATCAATATCTCGGAGTACACCCCTTTGGAAACTGAACTGCACATGTTATGGAAAGGCCTGTTCTTCATACCCACTAATCAGGTACATGAGTTTGATATAGTTATTGACCTACACAAACTGACCAGAAATGTGAACTATTATACATGTTCATCAGAACCATGATGATAACGCTCTGACCATGAATAGTGACATAGTGTCACAATCAGCCTCACAAGAGAATTTACAATGTGTACAGGACTTGACAGTCCTAAGAAACAAGTCCACTTTTATTCCTCCATATAATTCCTAAGTACTCACATTTGAAGAGCTTTGCTTACGTGATCTGCATGTCCTAATGACTGGTACCATTCAAGAGAAGCAAGCACTTAAGAAGATACATTCAAACATACAAAACTGGTAGCAGACACAGGCCATACAGTCTATCAAGTCTGCGCGAATGTGCAACTAGCAGTCCCTTACACTGCAGCTGCCCTCCCTCCTCCCTCCCTACCCGCATAACAGTGACCTTCCCTCACTTTGTCCCATCCCCTCTTAAAACTGTCCACCAACTTACAGGATACCACCTCTTTGGGCAGCGCATTCCACTTTGTCACCACTCTTTCTGTGAAATAGTGCCTTCTCATTTCTCTCCTAAATCTTCCACCTACCAATCTCAGACCACGCCCCCTACTGTCCCTCCCTCCCTTCCTTTAACTTAAAGAGCCCCTCTGTACCAGTCTTGTTTATGCCTTTCATATATGTAAAGGTTTCTATCATATCCCTTCTATCCCTCCTCTACTCCAGAGAATACATGTTAAGCTCCCTCAGCCTCTCCTCGTAGGGTCTATCTTCCGTCCCCAGGATCATCTTTGTTGCTCTTCGCTGGACATCCTCCAGCAATTTAACATCTTTCCTTAAGTACGGGTGCCAGAACTGCATGCAGTACTCCAGATGTGGCCTCACCAATGACTTGTATAGTGGCAGGGTTACCTCCCCTCTCCTGGAGGGGATTCCTCTGGCAATACACCTCATCATCTTATTAGCTTTAGCTGTTGCTTTTGTACACTGTGCTGAGTGGTTCATTTGCCATGTTATTATCACCTCAAGATCTTTCTCTCCTCCATAGTGGCTAGCCATACCCCCCCAGCTGATAACAATTCCCTTGGGTCCTTGCTCCCAAGTGCATGACTCTGTGCTCCTTTCCAATGAACCCCAGCTGCCATGTGTCCAACCAGTACTCAGGTTTAACCAGATCATTCTGTAGCCCCTGCCACCCTTCTGTATCATCTACCACTGCACCCATCTTCGTGTTATCTGCAAAAAAGACTAATCTTGTTCTTAATGCCATGTGAGATGTCTGCGATTAAAATGCCAAACAACACTGGGCCCAGTACAAAGCCCTGTGGAACTCCACTAGTTATGGCCCTTGGAGATGAGAGTTCCCTTCCCACCACTACCCTCTGCTGCCTGTCCTGCAGCCAGTTCTTGACCCATTCCACCATTTTTGCCCCTGCTCCCTGGTATCCCAATTTGCTAATCAGCCTCCCACGTGGCACCGAATCGAAGGCCTTGCTGAAATCCAGATACAGGACATCCACCACATGGCCCCTGTCGAGTGCGCTAGTCACCCATTCATAAAAGTCAACCAGGTTGGTCTGACAGGATCTGCCAGAGACAAATCCATGTTGCCTTACGTCCTGGAGACAATTACTTTCTAGAGATGTTACTAGCCTTTCCTTATTAAAACTGGATTCTTTGGCAACAGAATAAATCTCTTGTTATAAAAGAAGCCAATAAGGGGGGGGGGGGCGATTGTAATTAGGGATGCCCATAAATAAGAGGTAGAGATGTTACGACAACATTCTGACTAGGATTTTTACCAACATTTAACTCATATTCCTACTATGTAATTTAAATCCGAAATTGACGCATATTTGTATGAGAACCTGCTTACAGCACATATCTTGAAGGAAACGTATCAGTACTTAACAGTGCTACATCCTGTAAGAGTGGTGTTGTATGGGCTCCCCTAAGATACATAAAAATTGATACAATATACTCAGAAGCTGCTTACTGTGCTTTGGGTAACTGAAAGTAATGCAGCAAGCTAACCATTTGGAAGGGCACTCCTCAGAAAAGGGAGCCCGCCATCTTGAGGTTAAAGGCAGAAAGAGTTAAGAGGATTTTCTACAATCCTTAGTATGGTCATGGAACCGGCAGAGCTTCCGTTGGATGTCCAACATATGGAGCCGATGTTCCCCACTATCCATGAGAGTCAAGAAGTAAGAAGAAGGTAAACAGTCTCATTTAGTGTGTGATAAGAAACTGGCCTTTGGGTGGCAAAGCTAGCAGCCGACTGGAGTAGATGCTCTTTGTACTGTTCCACTTTGATGACCAAACAAAGTTAAAATTTACAAATTTAACCCCCATCTACTGAGCTGATACAACTCTCTTTTTGAAAGAACATAGACCGCACTATCGGAGGATAACTTTTTTTTTTAAATTGATGATGGGAAACCCTCGCAAATGGCAGCAGCAGGACCCCAGCTCATCAAAATTTAGCAAGCCACAGGCCAGAGTGCAGAAAGGGTGAGCCGCTGCACTACTACCCGAGAGAACCGAACCCACCAATGTGGCCTTACTGACAGCAATCCAGGATCTCAAAACTGAATTCAAGCAAGCTAATGGCGACTTACATAAAATGCTAGATACCTTTACCAAGCGAGGCTTCACAATTGAAACTCGGCAGGATACCCTGCAGTCTGATGTTACGACATTGAAGGCCACTGTGGAGAAATCATCCATCGTGACTTCTGGGCTGGTTAAAGAAAACATTTACTACACCTATGCCTTGAGCACCTTGAAAATGGTGTCAGATCAAGGTGAATGGTATGATGAGCATGGACCTTTCCAAATTTGTGGTTGAATTGTTACACAGCACCTTAGCAATGGACCTTACAGACAAATCATTAAAACCTATTGAATCACTCCCCATAGGCATCCCACCAGCCGGGAATTGCCAAGGACAATACTGATCATCACTACAGGGGAACATGTTCAAGATAAAGTGCTGAACTCAACAAAAAAGAAGGGTACCCTCTTGTTACCTGATGGAACAGCATTTTACCTTTTTCCTGACCTTAACATTGGCACTCAGCAAAGACGCAAGACATTTGACTCCTTCTAGCTGGGCCTTTGAGAATAGGGAATGACGCATTCGTTGCAGCTCCCTGCCAGACTTAAGGTCTTATACTCCAGGAAAACATATCTTTTTACAGACTTGGCTGAGGCACAGAAATATTTAGACAAAATTAAGGGGGAATTTGCTGTCCAGAAGGGTGCACATTCCAATAATGAGGAGAAGGGCTGACATATTGCTCTACATGTATTTAATGCCGCTGTACAGATCACTGACCGCAGCTGGAGTATGGTGTGCAGTACTGACACCCTCACCTGAAAAAGGACATCAATTTACTGGAGGGGGTGCAATGAAAAGCAACAAAGATGATACAGGACTTGCAGGACAAACCCTACCAGGAGAGGTTGAAGGAGCTCAACATGTATTCCCTGGAGGAGAGAAGAGAGAGAAGGTACATGATTGAAACCTTTAAGTACCTCAAAGGTATAAATAAGGTTAACATAGAAAGCATCTTTAATGTCAGAGGAAATGGGAAAATGAGGAGACACCTTCTCAAATTGGAGGGAGGAGAATTTAAAAGGGAGATGAGGAACTTGTTCACTGAAAGAGTGGTGTCCAGGTGGAATGAGCGTCCATAGGAGGTGGTGGTGTCAAGGGCAGTGGACAGCTTTAAGAGGGGGTGGGATAGGGTGAAAGGGAGGATCGAAGCAGGGGGAAGGGTTCATGAAGGGGGCGAGAGGGGGAGGAAAGTAGGATCTGGGGGGGGGTTGGGCAGAGGGGCAGCTCTAGTATACACAATACAGAGCTGCATACTGGAACAGACTTGATAGACCAAGATGGTCTTTATCTGCTGGCATTGTCATGTGTTCGTATGCTCATATTTGTAAGGTTAACTTATTCAGTCACTTGATTCGCCTTAAAGTTACTTGTTTTTTCTTGCTGTACATTACTATGCTTATACATGCGATGCTCAGTTTTGCCATGGGCGCACTTTGTGTATCCACATAATTAGTCCTACTTAAGGAAGTTTGTCCCAATGTGTAAATGGGGGAATTTTATCTTCTCAAAACTGTTTTTTGTAGTTTGGTTTTCCCTGGGTGGTGGCAGTCAAAGATAGTCATACGTATTGTTTTATTACCGTCTTTGATTACATGGAATTCAACAGGTTATGTATTGTGACCTAACTGAATATTTCACTCTGGATCACTGTTTATTATGAACATTTTGGGGCTATCCACGGTCTTGCTGCAATAGCTCATGTGGTACAGTTTCTGGTCTTTTGATCATGTCTGTTATATTTTAAGCAATTCCCACCCAGTACTGTAACACTGGATGAGAGATGTCACAGCTCTATTTATGATATTTCTCTATTGATCAGTGTTTGTTCCTTGAACCATGGTATATTTCAGTGTACAAGATTGTCTTGAAAAATGCAAAATAAAAAGTGAAAAACCAAAAAAGTAACTACCTTCAGCAGAAAACGAGCATTGTTCCTTTATGTAACCTGATCCTTGTGGAAAAAAGATAAAAGGGCTCTGCAATCAGAGATTACAGTTCTGAAATATTTCTTGCAGAAGTAATGTCTACTAGAACCAGTGACTTCCAAGAGAGGAAATACAATTCAAAAGTTGCAGCAGGTTGAAAAGGAGGTGCTGTAAGGGTCTCCAGAACCATTTTAAGGTTGCACAGTGGTAACAGATCATGAACCAGCAGAATCCCTCTAAGGAACCTGTGGGACAACTCAAGTTGGGCAACCATTTTACCATCAGTGAGGGCATGAATGGCCAATACCACAGTCAAATGCACCTTCACTGAGGAGTACCAGAAGTCAGCATCTGTAAGAGACAAGGGGTTATGCAGGATATGACTGACTGAACATATAAAAAGGTCCAGCTGATGGGGGGTACACCACACCATGAAATGTTTCCATTTCTAGTAATAGGTGTACCAAGTAGACAGCTTACAAGCAGCCAGTAGAAGAGCAGCAACTACACTGGACACCCCAAAATGGGAGAGTTCTATGTCATCAAAAGCAAGAAAAGAAGGTACAGGGATTGAAAATCCTGGTGCACCACAGAGCTCTGCTCCTGTAACAAAAGCGCCACTCATAGATGGAGTGGGATAGGAGACTTCACTGCTAGCTGCTGAAGCAGGGGGAACTAAATTTGTTTGGGCCAGAACAGAGCCACCAGAATTAAAGTGGCTGGCTTTGCCCTCAGCTTGACTAGAACCCTCTGGATTAGAGGGAACGGAAGTGCTTACATGAACCTCCCTTTCCAGGAGAGGGACAATCCACCTTGCCAAAAAACTTTAGGCCCTGGAGCAAGCAGAAATGCAGCAGTTTTATACTGTATGGAGATGCAAATAAAGGTCAATAGCCAGGCAGCCTCATTTGTTGGAAAAGTCATTAATGACAGAGTCCAAGATTTCTCATTTATGGGACAGCTCCCGAGACCTGCTAAGGCAGTTATCTAGGGCAGTGAGGGTACCAGGCAGAAATACATCCATAAGGAACATATTGTGTTCCACAGTCCAATGCCAGACCCTCTCTGTTTCCCTGCAAAGAGGGTAAGAATGAACTCTGCCTTGACAGCTGATGTAGTACGTCACTGAAATGCTATCCATGTGGACTAACAGGGGATGACCCTGGAAAAGGTTGGTGAAGGCCTGTACACCAAGCAGAACAGACCTAATCTCCAAAGTACTGCTGTGGAGAGCATGATCAAGGAGGACCATAAGCTCTGTGTCCAAAAGGGACCAAGATGGGCACCCCACCAGCAGCCCAAGGCATCCATCATCATCACTAAAAGTGGCAAGAGATGAAGAAACAGAGACCCTGTCTTGAGGTAGAAGAGGTCCAACTACCAAATAATGGACCAAGGAAGAAGAGGTATAACCTGTATGAAATTCTTCAGATCATCCCAATGTTGAGCTCACTGGATGTGGAGGAACCAGTGCAGAATCCTCATATGCAGCTGAGCCAGTGAGACTATCCAAATCGCAGCTGCTATTAGGTTGGGAGGCATCTGGTCAAGGCATAATTGCTGGATAAGACTAAGTCAGCCTGGACAACCAATGCCTTTGCACAGTCCAATGGAAGAAATGCCCTGCCAACCCCATGTCCAGAACAGCTGCTATACATTGGAGCCTCTGGCATGGAGTGAGGATCAATTTTGTCTCATTCACCAGAATGCCCAACTATGTGAAGAGCAATTGGGTATGGAGAAGTGTGTATACAATTGCCTTCTGCAACAGGGCCTTCAGCAGTTAATCATCAAAGTATGGGAAAACATATAGACCTTCTCTGCTGATGGCCACTGAAAAGCATTTAGTAAAGGTATCCGGTGCACACTATAAGCCAAATGGTAATCCACATAACTGATAGTGAGAGACCCAAAGCATAAATCACAGGTTTTTTCTGTGGCTCTTCCAGAACTTAATATAAAGGTAGGCATCATCAACAATGGGGAAGTAGGGGCCGGAGAAAGACTATCCGGGTATTTTTGTATTCTAAAATCAGACTGAGACCTAGAATGTCTAGGATGAGGTATAAATTCCCTGTCCACTTTGGTACTACAAAGTATAGTGAATAATATCCAGAATTCAGTTCATCAATCAGGATTGGCTCTATGGCCTTTTGCGGAGGAGGGTGTGAACCTCCTCCAGCAAGAGGGCAAGATATCCCGGAGGATTGTTGTTTGGTAAGGAAGGATGTACTGGAGGGATGGAGAGGAATTCTAGGGCATGTCCTCATGGAACCACCTCCCATACCCAAACATCTGTTGTAATGTCCCTCCACTTTGGAAAAGAGAGAGGGGGGGATACAGCCCAAACAAGGATCCCCTTTTCTGCAGGGGCTGGGGGAGGCAGAAGGGAGTCAGAAGACTGGGGGGTCGGCAGGTATGCCCACAACACCCAAACCTTTGGTGACCCTGACATGGACACCAAGAGGCAAAGGGGCATGAGGGGCAACAGAGGCCCACTGGGACCCACAGCCAGGACCTCTGGAGTAATTCTACCAGGGTGGACAAAGGGCCTATGAAAGGAACCTCTGCCATGGCCCTGAGGCTTCGAATTCAAAGTGTGCAGGGAACAGAGAGTCATTTTGAGGTCTGTGGTTCCCACACAGCAGAAAGTACCAGGAGAATGCTTATCTCTAAAGGGAGCAATACAGACTTACTGCTGTACATCAGCTGCAAATTTAGCAACCTGTAGCCATGAGTGCCGGTGAAGACAAATGCCAGAGGATGAGCTGAGGCATCATAAGCCAACCATAACAGGTTCTTACCCACCTCCAGGACTTCAGTTTTAGCTGGCCATCAGGCAGCTCTGTCAGCCATAACAGCCAGAGACATCCACAGACTATAACACTGAATCATACAAACCTGAAAGTTGGCACTTCTAAGGCCAAGGGATGCTGAATCATAGGTTCTCTTGACTGTCACATCTAGTTTCCTGGATTCTTTGTCTGGTGGAAAAGAGCTCATATGACGAGGTACTAATCAACCATAATCACTACGGAGTCTGTCTCAAGTTGCAAAGCATAATAAGACTTAGCAGAAGGTGCAGAATATTGTTTATCTGCCTGCCATTGCACAGCTGATAGTGCCCTGGGCCCATACCAAGCAGCCATAGTGGCATCCTGCAATGCAGAATGTATCCGAGAGGCAATGATGGCAGGCAAAGAAGAGAATTCCAGAAACTCATATTGATTTTTCTTGGAAGAATCCTCCTCCTCCTCCTCAGCAGTAAAGGCTAATGTGGACTGCATTTGCCTGAAAAAAGGCTGAAAGGAGGCATTCTAAGGAGGAGCGTGAGGAGTATAAAGTACACTATCCTCACTTCAGGATGATAAGGTAGAGCTGGAGCCCATCACATCAGGAGGGGTCAGCTCATCCTCCTCATCTTTGTATTCATCCTCCATCAAGTCTGTATTGTACTCCAGTTTCTCCCTCTCATTGATGGGGTCTGGCTGTGGGTCAACAGAAATAGTAGGCACCTTAGGGGGAGCCAATGTCGACGATGAAGGCCTTGACTGAGGGTGTCTGAGGCCTGTCAGACATACCAGATTCAGAACAACAGGAGGCAGTGAAAAAAATGACAGACTGACAGGCAGCTGCAACAGGGCAAGCATCAATGGTGGAGCCTATAGCAGGCACTGCGAGAATCAAGCAGACATAGTCTGGAATAGTGGCTTCATGTCGATGACCTCCATAGGGATCAACAGTGACAGAACCCTTTACAAGACAGTGCCTGCAGCATTATTGGCTGTGAATCCCCCATATGGGGAGTAGAGCCACTGCTAGACCCTGGACCAAAGTCTTATGTAACCCCCCTGTTACCCGGGGTTACAAGAATCCCAGTTAGACCTAGTGGTAGGCAGGGAAGGCAGCTTGGGAAACTCCAGTTAAATGGATTTCACACTGTCTCACTCTGTTCTCAGTCTCAGCTGAGACTGAGGGATGACATAATTTTAGAACTGTCACAGCTGCATAAGCCACACTGGAATGTTGCAGTTGGAGGTTAGAGTAGAACATTGGGGAATTTGAAGTCAGTCTGTTGCAGTCTATAGTAGAGGAAGGAGGTGCTCTGCTGTAAGCAGGCCCTCAGAGTTCTAAGCTCTGTCAAAGAGCTATTTCTTTGTAGAGGTGTGTGTTCTCACCTGAAGAGGAACACAAGAAGAGCCCAGTGAAGCGGTAGAGACCGCTTTCAGTGGTTCAGGGGCCCCATCCCTGCGGGGATGGGTGGAAGGAATCAGCCTGCTTCCAGGGGCAACTCCCCTGGTCTGGCTAGGGAAAAAGAAGCTGTCTGAGTTAAGTTCGTGCTGAGGCACCAGAAGTTCTAGACGAGATTTCTTTGAAGAGAAAACGCCTGTCGGGCACCTTCAACCAAGGGGTGAGTTCGCTCTGCTAAAGGGCCAATGTGTTTTCACGTGAAACAAGATGAAACTAAAGTGACTGTTACTGTGGGGTCAGGAAAAGACAGCCAAGTACAGTTTGAAAGATGTGGGGATTGGACTGCTTAACTCTGTGGGGGGGGTCTAGAGTAATGGAAACAGCCACTTATTAAGTATGTTCAAGTTCAGCACAAATGGGATGTAAAGACAGTAGATTTAATGTGAATACATTTGAAGAGAATCTACACAGCAAAGTGTTTTCAAGGATGAGGTGTTAACAGTCCAGAGAAATGGCTGGGTATGAATTATGGGAGTGAGAGGTGGGAGACCCCCCATCAGTAGTACCCAAATTCACCTCTACGGGTTTGCTTTGGGACACCTGTTGCTTTCTCTCAGGTACTTGGCCAGTGCCTGAGGAAAGTACCCAGACATGGGATTGATGAGGAAGATTCCCTGATGGAGCCAGAAGTGCTCAGAGGTGGTTTAGGGAGCCACCAGTAAATGTTTCCATGCTATATTGAAAGTGTCCAAAGGGCTGGCATGATAGCTGAGCCATGGAGGGAAGGTAGTCCAAGTGGCTGGCATGGGAGCCGAGCCAGGGAAACCCAGAGTAGAGTACAAGTTTGGGCTGTGTGCCCAGTGTGTTTCAAAGCCTGAGGGCTAAAGTGAAAGTGAATGTGTCTGATCTCCATAAATCTGCATTACCAGGAGTGTAGCCCCGTGGGGATCCATCTATGCTTTGTTATTTTGTTGGATGTGAATAAAAGCCACACTTTAGAATCTCACTTCTGGTATTGGACATTACAGTTATTGTTTCTTGTGTCCAGAGTTACTTGGGTGCCCCTGTTGCAGAGTAGCCAGACCTAGCCAATGTGCCGAGTGACATATTTCTCCCCGAACCCAGCCCACCAGGTAGTGCTGTCGACGTTTTGGGGGCTATGCGCCTATGGGGTACAAGATGGAGACGGCATACCTGGGTGGAGGTTACACTTAGCCTGGGTCCTGTCTTTTCCTCTTTTTCTTTAAGAGGAAACCTAGAACAGACAGGAGGTGTATGTGTCCTGGATCCTTATGCCACTTGTCTGTATTACGATGCTTCTCCATTGATTTAGCAGACTTATCATTGGATTTCTCTGTCAGTCTCACCAATGGTTCCAACGTTGGCACTGCAAACTGCGGGGAGCAGCAGATCAATGGCAAACCTAGAGCAGAAGGAGCAGAGGAAGCCAACATCACTGCCTGTGATGCAAGCTGCTTGTTCTCCACAGCTTTTACTTTTAGATGTTTCTAAGACTTTTCTACTACATCTCTGCATGGCATGGTTAAAGCCTCAGCAAACAGAACATGCATTAATGTTGTACGCTAGGCCCAAGCCATGAATACACAGTGACTGTGCATCATCCTAATAAATCTTAACGTTACTGCTTTGACAAAAATGAAACAGCATTTCCTTTGCATTTATCAGCAGCATAAATGATAGTTTAACGTATTAGAACAAAAAGGTGAATGAAGTGGCAGAAATCAACAGCAAAATTCAATGACAATCCTCTTGCAGTGGATCGATAAGCAATTGACTGTGGGAGAAAGAACTGAAGCATAATGGGACAGCCCACATTGTATGGGCAGGGACAAACCTTGGTGTGAACGACCTCAGCTAGCAAACATTTCCAGGTGGCCGTGACGTGGTTGCTTATGGTTCCATGATGTGGCTCAATGGAAGGAGATGTCCTCAGAGAAGATCTAATGTTACCATTGTTCCACTCATTGCATTTAATTTACTTCCCCTGTACAGTGGTTCTGTAATATTTATTGAATATGATCCCTTTGCATTTTGTATCTCTATCCTATGATCTGTGTCCCCTGGCTGCACCTGTAAATGAGCCTTGACTCAGTGTGTTTTTCCAGGCCACAAACTATATAAAAAAAAAAGTGCCATGAGTTAGGTTCCCCAAAGCATGCCTGTGTGTTGCAGCATTCCTGTACATGGAGTTTTGGAAGAGCCATAAAGAAAATCTGTCTTGTAACATGAGAAAATAATAGTAGAGTATTTTAAGGTAAGCAATTGGTCATATGTGGCCATGTGATGTATTTCCAGTGGGTATTAATGCCCAAGTAATGCCCGCTGGAGTAGTACCTCCAGTTGCCACATGTAATGCACTTGCCAACACAGTGATCCGAAAGTGCCTGTTGGTTTCCCACCCACCCGCCCAGGCTGACTGTTACTTTGACTCATAGTTGTCGGTCTCAAACAGTCTAAAAATATATGTTTTCAAAGTCCAACGATCCCTTTTAATCATTTGAGCATGTCCCATTTTACTATAAAGGGACCACACAATGGACCTTTGAAGTATTACTCTGCAAAGGAAAGTCGCAAGTAACATTTCGTCGGTACCCTTCCGGTTTCAAGCAATGAAGCTGAATGTTTAGCGATGCGATGTTGTTAACATTTTTGAAGTCAGCAATATGTGCATGAAAAGTTCAATTCCTTGTTGTTTATGAAAATGTGATAGTAATGTTTAGCAATACAAAGAAATGTTAGTTTACTGTATAAAAGAATGTAAGCGCCATATGCAGATGTGCAAGGGGCATATCCCATACTTTGTGGCATGCAGTTAATCCACAGCATTAGCGAGTGAAATAAATGTGTTTTCTGAGAGAGAGTTTTTGAAGAGCCATAAAGAAAAACTGTCATAAGTCTCTGAGGAAGGACTTGGTTGGTCCGAAAGCTTAGACATTGTGTTCTTTTTGTAACATCTATGTTGGTCCAATAAAAGGCATCAAACCATTTGCTTCTAAATATAAAGAAAAGGGGGAATAGTCATAGGCAGATGGTGCCTTCACAACTCTAAGGTTCTCCTCCCTCTCCATGGAGTGTGTTCCATCCCTCCTAACCAGATCTGTGCCTCGGTCGAAAGCCAAGAACTGCCCATGTCACACTATGGGGGGTGGCTACAAAGGCTTAGAAGAGAGAGATGGGTGCCCCTTCAGAAGGTGGAGTGGCTACCATAGATGGGAGATGGGCACGTGGATTACCAATGGACATACTGGACAGCAGTAGAAAAAGCAGAAGTATAAAGATAACAGTGGGGGAGGGAAGGAACCTGGTTAGTCTGGCACGGCTGGTTGTTATTCACCTGCATTAAACATGTATGCTGATGCCCAGGATTCTGTACCCAGTTCAGGGCACCAAATCTTAGGAATGGCAAGGAAGTGACAGAGAGAGTGCAGAGCAGAGATATCAAGGTAATAAAAAAAGTATGGAGGGAAATGTGTACAACAAAAGATTAGATGATCACGGTCTGAATGTACTCACTGGAGAAAAGAATATTAAAGGGTGGTCACTGTCTTTAAGATTTTACAGGTTAAACTGCTTATTTTATTTATTTAGTTTTTGTTGACTGGGTAAGTGCACTAGACAAATCCTGCCTATTTTCAGGCACGACCCAGGGAAGGGGGATACAGATGAATGCCAACTGACCTTGAACCAGATTCAGCTGTTGGTGGTATTTTTAGTGAATGAGGGAAATTTGGCCAGGACACCAGGGAAATTCCCCTACTCTTTTCGATAAGTGCCATGGGATCTTTAACATCCACCTGAACTACCACCAATCCAGGCAGATGGGACCTCGGTTTAACGTCTCATCCGAAAGACGGATCAACCATGGAGAATTCTAGGGACTGGGTAGGTCATGGCAGGGCCAGGGGAAATGGTTGCAAAGTTAAAGATGAATGGTTATAGACTAACTGATAGAAATAACTGTTCCACCAGTGGAGTTATTCAGTAACGGAGAGCACTGCTACAGGCAGTCATCAATGTTAGCAGTACTGAGTTCAAAAGGAAACTTGACAGTTTAAAAGAGCAAAGGGTTTATTACTGGTTATTCCTGTTGAGCAGATAGGAAGGCAGTCATGAAAGGCATGGCATCACTCCATTTGTTATGTCTTATATGTTTGTGTGTTTGTGTTTGTGTTTGTGTGTTTTATGTGTTGTGTGTGTTGTGTGTGTTGTTTTATGTGTTGTGCATGTTGTTTTATGTGTTGTGTTATGTGCTGTGTGTTGTTTTGGGTTGTATGTGTTGTGTGTGTTGTATGTGTTGTGTGTGTTTTATGTGTTGTGTGTTGTTTTATGTGTTATGTCATGTTATTACTTAGAGGATAATGTATGGTCTTTGGATAATAACCATGCTGTAAACACTTCGAGAGGTTGCCATGACATCATTGTAAACCTCAAGAATGCAGTTTGAGAGGTTTTCAGATGTCATGGCAACCTCAAGAAGTGTTTTCAGTGCAGTTGTTAACCAAAGACCATACATTATATTGTATAGTGTATGGACTACCAAAATTGTGTAATCATGGATTGAATTACTTTACTGAATTACTTTACAGAACATTGATTATAACGTATGGTAGAATGCTGTTATGGTCCAAAAATCATTTTTTTACAGCGTTGCTACACTATCTATGTGACGTCACGCTCTTGTTATACTATCGACGATGCATCACATCGATAGTGTAACAGATTCGAACCACCACGCGATGCTGTTGCCATGGCCCCCATAACAGCCGAACATGCCTATGTTTAAAAAGTTTATCAGGTAACTGGCAAGAGAGTTGCGGAGCTCTGTCAGAACGCTACCATGCGGTCGGAAGCTGCACCGGAAGTAGAGGTGGAGGTGGTAGTAGTAGATTATTGTTTCCAACACTGGCATCATTTTTTTGTTTCTCTGCTGACCATACACTATAAAAGACAACGTATGGTCAGCGGTGTGCAACATCGCTGTTTGCCTTCTCGTAGTTCCCTTGGCAGCCCAGTAAACCTCTCGAGCTTCGCTCTTGAGGTTTAACATACAGTAGTTGCCAAGAGAACCACTCGAAGGCAAACATAGCATTGTTACACACCGCTGCCCATACGTTATCCTCTATGTTGTGAGCATTCCATTTTGTTATACCACTGATATGACATACTCAAAAAGGGTTAACAACAGAGTGATGTCATAACAAGGTTGTAATCTGCTTGATTTCAATTAATAATAAGGGCTCCCATACCTTATAAGGTTGTAATTTGCTTGATTTCAGTTAATAATAAGGGTTCCCCATACATTATAATCTAGGTTGTAAGGGGCATTGCCCGTCTTCCCCTGCATGACCCTGCAAAATCCCACTGATTGCTCAGCTGTAAGGCATGCTACAGAGCAGCCTTTTCCAACCCTCCCTTCCCAGAGAGTGTGTGCACCACTTCTGCAACAGATGCGTGAGAGAACGAAGGTCACTTTTTAACACAGGTCACTAGTCACATGCAGCCCATTACTTCCTAGCCACTGGATCAGCACAGTACTGATTCTGTACTTCCTGGTGCAGGGCTGCCCCATAGCAATGCTAATCTCTGTCCCAAATGTCTATGCACTTCATGTGGTTCACAGTGTAGACGTGCCCCATAGTTATCCTTAATCTCCACCTGCTATGCCCCCACATTTCACTCAGGATGAGATTCCAAGTGCAGGGCTACCCCACCGCAGTTCTATATTATGAGGAGGGATTCCACTCAACCTATGAATTCATAAAACTGAACAAACTGAAAATCTAGATACAGGTACTCGAACACATTGTATACAGAGAAGCCAAAGCCCTACCCGAATGTATGTGTACTACTTACTCCTGATGTGGTTCTCAGCACAGTGCATCATATCCTCGATGTGAATGTACTGGTATCCAGAACGTGTCTTTAGTTCTGCCTCAGTCCAGCCCAACACCAACTTCCCTCTGCAAGAAGAGGTTACATACACTCATTTATTACCAAAGAGACACACAGGGAATTTTTTTTCCATAAAGACTTTTACCCCAGCCCAGCAGCACCACCAGCTTTATTGATTTACTCAGCTTCGTCCTGCAGCTCCCACCCTGCTGCATCTGCCACACCAGCCTGCTGCTGTTCCCCACATTTCTTTCCTCCATGGCAGGGGTCCAGAGGAGTACTGTTCCCATCCTAAACAGCAGTCTGGATCTGGTATCATCCAGTTTCCATGGCACCGAACCCTCCTGAGTGTGCCAAGCATCATATAGATGTCAACTGGGATGTTTTTCCACCTTAAACATCTCTCCTAATGTGAGCTCCACCATTCCCATGGCCTTACATACACACAGCAGATCTCTGTGACCGGACAAATCTCCCAGGCCCAGCCACAGGTGTCACTGTGGTGGCAGAATCCACTGCTAACCCTCCCTGGCTGAGGCAGCAACTCTCCCAGCCTGGCCTGCCTCCAAACATGATGACCTGAGCCCACCCCCGATCTCAGGTTGCCTGCAAAACAATGCAACAAGCTGCTGCTGGGCTACTGGAGTGGCCAGAGACACTTGGGAATTGTCAGCAAATGACAAGTGCAGGCCAGCACCAGAGATGTTAGTCTCCTGGGCCAACACCACAGCAATCAGTCTCCCCAGACAGTACTACAGGTGGCGGTCTCTCAGGCTAGGTTCAGAATAGTTTATCTATTCAGCCAGTATCAGAGTAGCCAAGTCCCCAAGACCAACACAAGAGACAAAATCATATATATCCCCATAATGCAAAGCATTATAGCTTGCTTTCTTATTTTGGGCCCACCATGACCCAAACCCATAAGACCACATTAAGGCTGGTTCCTTTTCCCCTAGAGTGAGATACAGATGAGGCACACTGATGTGTCCTGTGTAGGACAAAACTCATGTCTGTGTCTTCTGTTCTTGCCCTTTGCAGATTGTATGACAGGCACTTTGGCACCATGTGTTTCTGCATATAGCAGAACCAGACTGCATTTTCATGGTGATTTCCATATATATCCCATGATGCTTTACATGATGGGGGGTATGTGTGATTTTGTATTTCTTTGAAACCTGGCTTTGATGCCAACTCCCTTTTTGGGTAACCCTTCCCTCAGTGCTTTTATGCTGAGGTTCTTTGTCTTCTTAGCTTACTTTCTTATGTCAGGCCCTCCATGACCCAAATGCGTACGACCGCATTAAGGCTGGTTCATTTTCCACTGCAGTGAGTTACAGATACAGCACACTGATGAATCTTGTGTAGGTCAAAAACATGTACTTGTGTCTCTTGTTTTCACACTTTGTAGATCGTGCTTAAAGCAAACCACCCTACATTTTCATGGTGATTTGCATGTATATTCCATGATGCTTTGCATTATGGGGGTATGCGTGATGATGTTTTTACTTGAGAACCAGGTCTTGGAAATGAGAAGCATTGGGGTAGGTAGTATCTAGGGCTAGCAACAACAGAGCAGCCAGACTACTGTGCCACTTGCACCAAAGCATCCACTTTCTCTGGCCAGCAGCACAGGAGTATCCACTCGTCTTGAGACAGAACCACCAGAGCAGACATCCCATTCTCAGGCCAGCAGCAACACAGTAGTTAGAATCTCAGGGAAAGCACTACTAAGGAAAAGTACTTGCAGTAATAATTTTAGACAGTCTGAAATCAACTGTACAATGCAATAGGGCTGTACGAACGGCAAATAGGATGTTGGGGGCATGGGGAGGAGAATTCACAGCAGAAGGGAGATGCTGTGACCTCTGAATAGATCACTGTTTTTCCTCATGTAAAATAGTGTGCACAGGTTTGGAGGCCACATTTAAACAAGGACAAGGACATGGTGGAGGCAGTACAGAGACGGGTAACAAAGCTAATCCAGGGACACCACAAAAGGACTTACAAAGAGAGTGTGGCAGATTTAAAGATGCACATGCTAGAAGCACAAGTACTAGGGATAACTCCATGAAGTTGGTTGTGGGGGAGCAAATTTTAGAGAGATGACAGGAAATATATTTACAGAGAAAGGTGGTGGAGAAGTGGAATGGAATGCTGAAAGATATGGTCTGTGCAAAATTATTGAGGGTATTCAAACATAGGTGGAATAGATACAAGGGCTTGGTAAAGATAGTAGCAATTAGGGAAGAGAGGGAGTGAAGCCATTCGGGCTTTCACATTCCACATTAGGCAAGACTGGGGCAGAAACGATGGGCCAGGAGCCCTTTTTCAGCCAAAAAGTTGTCAGTTTCTGTTCAGTGCTGAAGAAGCCCATCTCCAGGGCTGGCATAGGTTGGTACAATCAGTGTCTTGATTCAAGACAAGGATAATCAGTCACTTAAGCCAGGACTGGCGATGCAGGCTTAATCAGTCAGCAGCACCAGAGTATCTGGGCTCTTTTTGACCAGTATCAGAGT
Source organism: Neoceratodus forsteri (assembly GCA_016271365.2). Taxonomy (NCBI): domain Eukaryota; kingdom Metazoa; phylum Chordata; order Ceratodontiformes; family Ceratodontidae; genus Neoceratodus; species Neoceratodus forsteri. Next base: position 1,162,532,491 of record CM028130.1, read on the forward strand.
AATCGAACTCTTAGGCAAGCATTGGTTCTTTCAGTCTCTCGGGCCAGCCACACCAGGGAATCCTGTCTCTTGAGACATTGCTGGAGCTTCCTGTCTTTTAGATCAGCAGTATTGGAGCATTCTGACTCTTGGGCCAGCAGCACCACAGCATCCACTCTCAAAACAGCTCAGGAGTATCCAGTCTCTCATGTCTGTGTAGGAGAATCCAGTCTGTCTGGCCAGCAACACCACAGCATCCAGTCTCTTCAATCAGCACAACAGTATCCTCTCTCTCAGGTCCCTGCTGTAGTAGCATCCAGTCTCTCGGACCAGCCATGCTGCAACACAGAGATTCTTTCAGGTCAGAAACTTTGGAATCACCAGTTTCTCAGGTCAAAACCTGAGCTGACTACCTCAAGGGCCAGCAGCAATGGAGTACTCATGGTCAGGAAGGGGAAGGAAAGGGAAGGGAAAAGGAAAAGGGGTGGGGTGAGAGGACAGGAAAGAGGCGGAAGGAGGGAGGGAAGGGGAAGGGAACTTTCATAAAAACAGCATCCCAAAGCACTCTGTAATCCAATAGACGGAAGGGAGACACATTTGCTGCTGTTTTCAGCATACAGGGAGATCAGAACAAAGAATAAAGAGCACAGAAAGATTAGATAGGGATGGGAGGATAAGTGAATTTGCTCAGGACTTGGTTCTCCGGGTTCATAGATACATGCTATAACCACTAAGCAAAATTGCCTCCCACTAGGAATCTTGAACCAGGAGTTTACTTTCACAGGGGCATTGAAACAGTGTCTGTTGTCCATCTGAAGTGCTTGGTTAACTTACTTTGAGTCAACGCCCATGGGGGTGAAGTCCATCTTGTGCTTGGTTCTAAACATCTGGCTCCTGGTGCGAATCTCCATGATGGCTGGTGGCTGGACTGGGATGGCAATAGCAAAGAGTGCCAGCTGGGGAGGGAGAGGTGTGCCCCTCTCTGTCTTCTTATTCTGTCCATGAAGAAATTTCAGTTTCCCATGAAAATGCAGGGCCTGGTTAGGAAAAGAGAAGGCACGTGAGAGAGAGCAGACTTTAAACAATATATAATAATAATATTTTTATTTATATAGCACAATTCATATTTCAAAGCGCTGCACATACAAAAAATATCATAACAGTTTAAAATTAAGCACAAATTCAGCATTGGTTTAAAAACATCCGCAGTTATAAATATTAATCGTTAAAAGCTTGCTGAAAAAGGTGCGTTTTCAGGCTAATTTTGAAGCTCTCCACTGTCCTGCACTCCCTAATCTGACGAGGTAGAGAGTTCCACAGGGATGGTGCCACAAACATAAATGCCTGGGCCCCAGATGTTTTTAAATGTACCCTGGGAACCTCTAACAACCCCTTGTCAGATGAGCGGTGAGGCCAGCTGGGGCTGTAGGGAATCAGGAGCTCTTGCAGGTAACTTGGTCCCAGTCCATGTAGGGCTTTATAGGTCAACAGACCAATCTTGAAAGTGATCCACCACTGTATAGACAGCCAGGGCAGAACACGCAGCACAGGAGTAATATGACTAAAACGCAATGTCCCAGTCAGCAACCGAGCTGCAGCATTCTGCACCAGCTGCAAGCGGCGGATATCAACTCCAGGAAGCCCCAGGTAGAGGGAGTTACAGTAATCAAGGAGTGAGGTCACTAAGGGATGGATCAACATGGACAGATCATCGGACGGAACAAGGTGTTTAATTCTGGAGATGTTCCTAAGATGGCAAAAGGTGGACTTGACAACTGCTGACACCTGCGCCCGCGTTGTAAGCCTGTCATCAAGAACCACCCCCAGATCATGCACCCGTTCAGAGGCAGGTAGCTGTACACCATCCAGCCAAAGCCCAGATGGTAAACCTCCCACCGGCCTCTCTATCCGGCGCCCCAGGTCCACTACCAATACCTCAGTCTCCCCGGAGTTCAATTTCAACCAGTTAGTCTTCATCCAGTCATGGATTTCTGTCAAACTGCTGTTAAACAAAGAGACCGCACTATCGTGGTCAGGTGTGAAAGACAGATAGAGCTGGGTATCATCTGGCGTAACAATGAAACTTCAGCCCATATCATCTTACATGTCTCTGAGGGGCAGTAGATACACTGCGAACAACATGGGGGACAAAACTGAGCCCTGAGGGACCCAGCATGGCGGAGAGAATGGTCCCGAGGAAAAAATCCCAGACACCACCCTCTGAGACCTGTCGGTGAGGAAAGAATGAAACCATCTGAGAACTGGACCAGCCAGGCCACAGATAACCCTCAGGTGCTCAAGCAGCACCCCATGGTCCATGGTGTCAAACACTGAAGAGAGATCCAGAAGTACCAAGAAGTATTAATCAATGTGTTCATTCATTCAGCGATGAAAAAGAACAAACCATGGAGTGATAAAGTTAAAATTTTCAGTGATGACCTTACAATTGCACAGGACAATTCAAAGAGGAAATACATAACCAGGGACAATGGTTTTCCGTTTTTACTGGTAACACCGGTAAAAATCCCGGAATCTTGCTTGGTTTGCGGATTTTGAATTCTTGTACCGGTGCCTCACGGAAATTGCATTTCACTGCACAGAATCCCTAAGATTTCAGCATATTTTTAAATGTTTTTATTTTCTGTTTCTCTACCCCTTCTCACAGCGTCAGTCTCCATTTTTCAGAGTTCTCTAGGCTGGGTATCCCCTAGTTTCACCCCCAGGTTATGCTCAGGAGCTCTTGTGAGCCTGCACCAATCCTGCCTAGGTTGTACCCCCCAGGGTGGAAGGAGGGACTCCAGGTCACCCCGCCACAGTCCTTTAATGTGTGTCGGGCAGCCCAGTGGGTCCCTCATGGAAACTGGTTATGAAGTTTGGGGCAGCTGGGTCCCTTCTACCAGCAGCAAATGTGGGGTGATTGTTACTGGTTTTCTGGTCTCTATCCCTGAGGGCACCAACACTCGAGGGGATCCAAGGAAGTAGGGCACAGAGACATGCTGCTACTCCAGATCCTGGTAAGCTTCTTCTCTTCCCAAATGCTCTGCAGCCTCATTGCACCACCACCACCTGTGGTCACCCAGGTGGCAGTAAAGCAGCAGGACCTGCAAGCCACCGTTCCCAGAAGAAGAGAGCAGCCCCCCAGGTGCTTGATCCTACTCCCCTAGCCAGGCCTCTAGCAACCTGAATTCACTTCTGATCCCGAGTCCCTGGCATGGCAAGCAGTAGTGCTACCTCAGGCTATTTGCAGTGCTTTGTCAACAGTACACCCACTTTGGTGTAAGAAAACATAAGCAGATGGAGAGGGAAATAATTCAGTTTTAGTAAAATGTTGCAAAGTGTTCAATGTTCATAATTTGCACTGCAGGTACTGTGCACTATTATTGATATCATATATTAAAACATTATATATGGGTGTTATGGCTGGCAGTATAGCCTAGTGGTTATAGTAACAAACAGTGATCAAACTGAGTACCTTTAGAAGACTTGGGTTTGATTCCCACAACCTCCAGTTGCATACTGTGTCTCTGAGCAAGGCACTTAACCTCCACAGTGCTCCTGGGTCACCTCTGAAACCAGGCAGTTTTTCCTAGTGGGTTTACCCAGTTTACAAAAAAATATAAAAAAAATTACCAATATATGTTTACTACATCATACAGTATTCAGGGTACCATGTAATTTATCCGAGTTATACTTGGGCTGCAATGATGTTGTATAGGTAATATAAATGTTCAGATACATTTTGTGTTTTATAAGCTTGTTTTAGACTTTAGTCAGGTTTTATTGTATTTTTGCATATGAACATCTAGGATATAGATTGCTAAGTTGAGGATCACTGTTACCAACTAGTTTATTCAAGTTTATGATTAGCAGGGCCATCCAAAATCCTCAGTTGTTTGATTGAAAGTGAGTCTGAATGAAAGTATGTTCACAAGGCACAAGCTGCCTTACTACTTATTTAGGTGAATGGGATAGAAACATAGAAACAGACTTTGACGGCCCACCTAGTCTGCCCATTTCATCATTTGCACCATCTCTCCCACCTGTTGTGTCAGTCTCTGTGACAACAAAAAGTTTTCTGACAGACTGCTTTAATAAAAAGCAAATGTTACGTGTTTAAGTGTACTGATGCTTGGCCAGTGGATCTGAAAGCACAATCAGTGACACATGGAAGGTAAGGCCCCAGGGGCTGTATGATGCTGGTGGGTAGAGTGGTGCTCAATTCACATCTGAGCTCAGACATGAAAACTGAGAGACACCCTTTTCATGGAGACTAAGTAAAAAAACAAGGTATCCACATGCTTGGGAGATGCATTAGAAGGTCCTCCACTAATCACTTGTGAATTTTTTTTAGGTGAAGACACTATTTCAAAGAAGCAACTTCAGGCAGTTTTTTTTTTGTTCCTCCTACCCCCTGGCATTCCACTCCTTCAGGCCTGCCAAGTCCCCCTACCACTGCTGCTGAGTCCCCCCCCCCAACCATCCACTGCCCCTTATGGCCATGCTACCAGGTAACCCTAATTAACCCTTCATCGGTGAGCCCCTGTCCCTGTGGGAGGCTAACAAGGGAAGACAATCACCCTAAAGAGCTTCCTGTATATCCCAGGCATGGCAGGGGTCAGAACAGACACATGTGTCTGGGACTTCTTGCTTATGGAGCGACCAGAAGTCATCCTCCAGGTAGCCAGCAGGTGTTTTTCCATTTTTGTGGGAGCGTGACAGGCCACGTGATGACAAGACACAAGTTGACTTCCATCACGCTCTCTTCTGCAATGAGGGCCAATGTGTTGCCATGCCGCCAGCCTCCACCTGGGGCCAGCAAATGCTGAGCTGTGAATATACCCTTCCTCTCAAGAGAAGGTGAGTGGTTATTGGACACTCAAGCCTTCACCCCCCCCCCCGGCCGGTCTTCCAGCACTCAAATCTGTTCCCAAACTCAGGTCAGTGGTGTCACTGGCAGAAATCCAATCCAGGCAGTTAAATGATAGGAAAAAACAAATGCGGTTCACCTTAGTAGTGGTGGTGGTGGTGGTTCAGATTAATTCACATCTGAGTTCTAACAAGCAAAGAGACTAAACAATTTGTAACTTGTGCATGTGGGGTGTGGGTGTTAAAGAAAGGGGATCATAGTGCTGTCACTACTGCCATCATCCCTGAGGGATGTGGACTGCATTGTTGCTACTGCCATCACACCTGAGAGGCGGGGGGGTGCCATAGTGCTTCTGCCATAACCACTGGTGAATGGGGAATGTTGTACTGCTGCTGTCCCACCTGAGGGATGGGGGCCATAGTGCTGATACTGCCATCACACCTGAGGAATGCAGAACATAGTATTGCTGCCATCACACCTAATGGATAGGGACCACAGTGCTGCTGCTTCCATCACACCTGAGGGAGGGAGGACACCGTGCTGTTGCTGCTGCCATCACACCAGAGGGATGGGTCTGTAGTGCTGTTGCTGCTGCCATCACACTAGAGAGATGGGGGCCACAGTGCTGCTACTTCTGTCACACCTGAGGGAGGGAGGTCATAGTGCTGTTGCTGCTGCCATCACACCAGACAGATGGGTCTGTAGTGTTGTTGGTGCTGCCATCGCACCTGAAGGATGAGGGTCGTAGTGCTGCTTCCATTACACCTCAGGGATGGGGGCTGTAGTGCTATTGCTGCTATCATATTTTGTACCTAAAATAACTTCAGATTGGCACAAGGATGGAAGGATGTGCAATAGTGGAGGTCAAAACTGCTAAAATGCATGTTAGCAGAGTTAAAAATTGTTAAATAAAGTGCACAAAACCAAACACCAGTAAAACCGGATTTTGGTTTAGCAGACACCGGTGACAGTACCGTATTTTACAATGTGCAAAATGGAATTTGCCTTTCCTCAATCCCAGTAAACCAGTGTCCCTGTACATAACTAAACAATGAGGCATGACATAGCGTGCGTTATTGTATAATGGCATGCCTCAGGAAACATAGAAACTGATGGCAGATAAGGACCACTTGGCCCACCCAGTCAGCCCATTTTCCCTACCTATTGTAATACCGCAGATCCTACTTGGTCTTCAGCTTTTTCCTCCCTTTCCTAACCAGTAAGATTCTCTAATGCCTATCCCATGCATTCTTAAAACCCATTATAGTTTTTGCCCCGACCACCTCCAGAGGGAGGCTGTTCCAGGCATCCACCACTCTTTCTATGAAGAAGTACTTCCTCATGTTTCCCTGAATCTATTCCTAAAAATGCTTTCCTGTTGTAGCCTGTTTATACCTATGAGGTACTTGAAAGTCTCTATCATATCCCTCCCTCTCCTTCCTTTCCTCCAGGGTGTACATATTGAGTTCCTTTAACCTCTCCTCATAGGGCATTTGATGCAGGCCCAGCACCATTTTAGTTACCCTCCTCTGGATCACCTCTACTCTGTCTATTTCCTTACAGAGATGTTGTCTGCAGAACAGGTTACAGTACTGGTGAGGTCTCACCAATGATTTATGCAGCAGTATCACCACCTCTCTTTTTCTGTTGATGATATCCCTCCTATACACCCTAGCATTCCACAAGCTCTTCCTATCACCTTATTACACTGTTTGGCCACCTTTAGGTCATAAGATATGATTATCCCTAGGTCTATTTCCTGCTTGGTGGTCATCAGTACCACTCCCCTATCTTGTACTGTGCCCTGGGTTTCTGTGCTCCAAGTGCATGATTTTTCATTTCTTCGCATTGACTCTTAGTTGCCACACTTTTGACTACTCTTTAAGCTTTCTTAGATCTCTGTTCATTTTCTTCCACTCCCCCGGAGTGGTTACCCTATTGCAGATCTTAGTGTCATCTGCAAACAGGCACACCTTCCCTTCTAACCCCTCTGCAATGTTGTAAATAAAGACATTGAAGAGGACCAGTCCCAGTACTGAGCCTTCTGGCACCCCTCTGGTCACTGTCCCCTCCTCAGAGTGAACCCCTATTTACCACAACCCTCTGTCGCCTATCCCCCAACCAATTTCTTACCCAGTTTACCACCTTTGGACCCACACTCAGGCAGCCTAATTTGTTTACGAGTCTCCTATGTGGGACGGTGTTGAAGGCCTTACTGAAATCTAGGTAGGTCACATCCACCGCTACATCCTGATCTAATTCTCTGGTCACCCAGTCAAAGAAATATATCAGATTTGTTTGACATGGCCTCCCTGCTGTGAATCCATACTGCCTTGGATCCTGTAAGCCACTGGATTCAAGATATTCCAAAATCCAGTCCTTCAGTAGTGATTCCATTAATTTCCCCACCACCGAAGTCAGGGACTGGCCTGTAATTTCCAGCCTCCTCCCTGCTACTACTTTTGTGAAGTGGGACTACATCTGCACTCCTCCAGTCCTCCGGGACCACTCCTGTCTCCAGTGAGTGGTTGAACAGAACTGTCAGAGGTGCAGCCAGCACCTCTCTGAGCTCCATCAATATCCTTGGATATATCCCATCTGGCCCCATTGTCTTGTACACTTTCAGATTTGCGAGTTTCTTCAGCACTCTCTCTATCTCTTTGTAAGTGGACTTGTGTCCACCTCTTGTCCTTCGATGCCCCTGTCCCTTATCTGTGGTCCCTCGCCTTCCCCTTCCTCTGTGAACACTGAACAAAAGTATTTGTTCAGGATGTCTGATTTTTCCTGATCCTCTTCCACCCACACACACACACACACACACACACACCCACACCCACACCATATACACCTACATATACACACATACATTTATATCTACACATATACTATATATAATTTACCTATATATATATATATATATATATTTTATATACCTATATATACCTATATATATATATTCTATATATACATATATCTATACTACATATATACATATTCATATATATATATATATACATATATATATATATATACTATATATACTCTATATATATATATATATACATTCATATATACTCTATACTCTATATACATATATATATTATATACACTTACTATATACATATACTCTATCACATATATACCCACTACATATACACTATATACTACATACACATACTACACTCACATACACACACACACACCCACACACACACTACACACACACCACACACACACACACACACACACACCACACACACACACACACACCCACACACACACACACACACACACACACCCACACACACCCACACACACACCACACACACACACACACACACACACACACACACACACACCCACACACACACACACACACACACACACACACACACACCACACACACACACACCCACACACCCACCCCCACCCACACACACACACACACATACACCACACACACACACCTCCTTCCCTCCTTAATCTTACAATCCCTTCCCTAGTCTTTCTCCTTTCGCTTACATACCTAAACAATTTCTTGTCCCCTTTCTTTTACTGCCTGGGCTATTTTCTCCTCCATTTGTGCCTTTGCGCTCCTGACTGCTTTCCCTGCCTCCCTCTGCTTCTCCTGATACACCTCCCTATCCTACTCCCTTTGTGTGTTTTTTTAACTCTTTATTTATCAGTTTTGTCAGACATCCATTAGGCATTCTCATATAATCATACATCTAGAGGCATTCCATATGTTTAAAAACAAAAATAGCATTATTCATACAAACTGTATGTGGTGCTTAAAGAGCTTATAACTGAAACTTATGCATTTCAAATCTAATACCTAGGCTTAACTAAGAGGGGGATACTATGCTAGTTATTAGTCAACTATATTGAAACTAGTCCTCTTGAACATAATTTGTTTGTGATCTCGGTATCTTTCCTTTTTATTTCTGGAGGGCAGCTATGATGGGGCTGGCTGGCCATTTTGGCCAAATCACATACTAGAAGAATGGTCATTAGCAAGTTCAGGCTCCGGGCTTATGTTTCTGGCCTGAATTAAGGTACAAAGTCTGGCCTAAGATGAGATATATAGAGAAACCAAGGGGTCTATTTGTTTATCAGAGCTGAAGTTTTGTTCTGCAGTCTAGCAGTTAGACTTTCCATTTTGTATATTTCATATATTGTGTTTTCCCAGACAGAAGTACTAGGAGGGTCAGGCCTGAGCCACAGTCAGGTAATGACTTTTTTAGATGCTCCTAGCAGTACATTAAGTGTATTTGATGGACATTCCTAATCTGTCGTGGATAATGTAGTAGCAGAGCCAGTTCTGGTGTTAGGGCACCCAGGCTGGGGAGCAACTCTTTTAAATGACTGTTCACCCCTTCCCAAAAAGGGGACAGGATGGGACAGAACCAGAAGATATGAGAATGTGTAGCCACCTGACAACCGCAGTTCCTCCAACAGGATGAATCCCTGGTTTGGGAATATTTAGCTGTGATCTGTGGATTACGGAAATACCATACCACCACCTTCCATGCAAATTCCCGCCACGATCCTACTCCCTTTGTGTCTTCTTATACCTCCTAAATGCTAACATTTTTGCCCTTATCTGTCCAGCCACCTTCTTTGAGAACCATAGTGGTCTCTTTTTCCTCTTACTTTTGCTAACTTGCATTACGCAGAAATTTGTTGCCCCCACTATTACCCCTTTTAGTTTCCTCCACTGTTCCGCTACTCCACCCAAATGCTTCCCCCCACCTGGGCATCCCTGAGGCATTCCCCCATCTTTGTAAAGTTGGCTCTCCTGTAGTCCAGGACCCTTGCCTTTGTGTGATTCGATTCTGCCAGAGCCACAACTGAATTCGCAACTTTCCATCTTGTACTGTGCAGCTGCCCATGGGGTGAAGACAGTAAGTGTCATTGACTTTTCTATCTACTTTTGCCTACCTCCCCCCAAACTTCCCAGCTGGTGGCAATGGTCAGGGGCTGGGGGCATTGGTAGTGATGTGCTCCGAGGGCAGGGCTCCTCCTGTTCAAAAGCACAGCTGCTCAAGTGGTGCAACTGACAAGTCCTCATGTCATGCTGTGCAGCTGCCCATGGGGTGAAGACAGTAAGTGTCATTGACTTTTCTATCTGCTTTTGCCTACCTCCCCTCAAACTTTCAGGCTGGTGGCAGCAGTCAGAGGCAGGTGGTGCTGGTAATTATGTGCTCTGTGGGCAGGGCCCCTCCTGTTCAAAAGCAGAGCTGCTCAAGCACGGCACTCTACGTGACTGGCTCTTGCAGGAGTGGCGAGAGTCCTCGGCAAGAGTCACAGGCAGGAAGCATAGCCGGAGGCTGGTTAAAAAATGTTTCTTTGTACATCCGAGTGGGGCCAATTTGAACCTGGTATTTGGATATCTTTTATTAATATCGCTTTGTTAATATTCTGCTTTAAAATTTAAAGCTACCATTTGGTTTGCTAGTCAGTGGCAGCAAGTAGTTCTCCAGACAAATCTGTTTGGAACTATTCCCTTAGGTGAGACCCTGAGGGATCATATTCCATTTCTCATTGACTAAAGTCATCCTGTCATAGTCTGCTACATTTGACTTTGTTCTTTGTTTCTTAGATTCTAATTTTAGTTGGATCTTTATTGATAGTATTTTTTTTAAATATTGTGTTGCTATGTTCTGGTTCATTTGAATTGTATGTTTTTTACTTGGCTATACTTGTATTATTCCTAATTTCTTTGGCCTTACTAGTATTTAACCCAGGCAGTTATTCAAGATGGGATGCTTATCCCCACATCCCTCTGTTTTAACTATATGGGTTTTTTGGAGGGGGGGTTGCATTATTTAATTTGGTTTCACCCCATTATTTTATACTTCCTTTACTAAGCCGCAGAAGAGTGGGTTTGGGGATGTCTTTACTTTTTCCCCACCCTAGTCTGACATTTCATCTGCATGCTATTTAAATCTTCCTGCTCTGAGAGGCATCCAATTTTGTTCCCTCAGCTCCTTTTCCTCTAGCCCTAGGTGGCTACGTTGGCCAAAAAATAATCCTAAGTACCCTTTTTTCCAGACATATTGTTGGTTTACATTTTCCCTATTATTAGTTGCAGGTGATGTAGAAAAAAATCCTGACCCTCCCCTTCATAATTTAAATATTCTTCATTCTAATGTTCAAGCCTTCTACCCAAAAGAGACCTGTTGGTAAATTGGTCTGTCTCTTCGCAGCTTTCCATCCTTGCTGTAACTGAGACATGGTTGGATTCCTCTATCCCTGATTGTGACATTATCCTTCCAAATTATTCAGTTTTTAGATCAGACAGAAATAGACATGGCGGTGGTGTTTCTTCATTTATTCACTCCTCCATGCCACGTTCACATTTCAAAACGGACACTTTAGGAGGCTTGATTAATGCTGTGTTCATTTCAATAAAACTATCTGGAAAATAAATTTTCATTGGCAGCATGTATGCCCCCTCCCCCAAAAAAAACCCTTAAAACAACTACATATTTACAGCTGTATTCATTGATTTATTCTCTGGCTGAGTTACAATATTCCATCATAATGGGTGATTTTAATGTAAACTGGCCCTCCAGTAGGACACTTAGACTGAAGTCTACCTTTGCCCGCCTTGGATTGAATCAGTTGATTAAAGATTCTACCAGTTATGATTTGGCTGGAAACATGTTCACTGTATTAGATTTGATTTCTGTTTCCCCGACCTCCCAATTAGCTCCTCTGATTGTCCAGGAAATTTATTTAGTGATCGTCCTCTTACGTTTTGCACGATACATTTTTTCTCCCCAAATTCCATCCTACTACTATTAGGTTTCATTGATTTGAGCATTTCAGTTTGGAGGCTTTTCACTCTGGCCTGCTCATGATAAACTGGGGGGAGTTATTCTCCTTCCAAAATGTAGATGCTCTTTGGGATTGTTTCTTTCAACAGTTTAATTTTCTTTCCAATCAACATGTCTCTTTCTTGGATAAAAAGGTTAAATCTAAACATGTTCCCTTGGTGACTCCTTTTATTATTTCTCAGCTGTAGTCCTGAGACAAACTTTATCAAAAGGCCAAGAAACTAGATGCCCCAGAAGCTTGGCAGATTTTTTGTAAATTTTGAAATTATTGTGTCTCTATCATAAGGAAATCTAAATCCTCCTTTTTAAAACTAATTTGGCTAACGTGAGACATAATACCAAGAAATGTTGGCACATGGTTGACTCTGTTTGGAAAGTATCTTCTGTTTCCTGCACTACAAATGTATCTTATGCTGGTTCCACTGCATATTCCAGAGAAGGTATTTCTGGCTTGTTTAATACTTTTTTCCCTGAGGCTTCTGCTCTGTTATTGAAAAAAGTTGGTTTATCTCCTACTGGATTGTCTTTTGATTCTCCAGAAACTTTCCCTCTTTCAAGGCCTAAATTCTATTTCAAATATATTAAATCTGAAGAAGTAGTCAAACTGTTGTCCTCACTGAGAGACGACAAGGGGGTTTGACAATCTAGATAACTTTTTACTTAAATCTTGCACTGATATCATAGCCCCTATATTGACTCACTTTTTTAATTTGTCCCTTACTACTCAAACCTTTCCTTCAGCATGGAAGCATTCCTTAGTTATCCTTTTACATAAAGGAGGGGATAAATCTTTAGTAGAGAATTATCATCCTATTTCCCTGCTCCTTGTTATATTTAAACTTATGGAAAAAATAGTCCACCATCAGATTTCTAACTATCTGGCCACTTACATAGATGTTTTCAGCAGATAAGGGCCTATGGCCCTCCTAGTCTGACCATTTGCGCATGTAACTGTGGTTCTTCAAGCTTCCCTAGAACTAGGTTGTCCCCTTCCCCTGACTACCAGGATCCCCCGATGCCTAGCCCGTGCATTCTTAAATCCTGTAATAATTTCTGCCCCCACCACCTCTTCTGGCAGGGCATTCCATTTGTCCACAACCGTCTCCATGAAGTACTTCTTCACATTCTCTCTGAACCTCCCTCTCTCCAGTTTCATCCCATGTCCCCTAGTCCTGGAACATCTTTTTCAGTGAAAAATTGTGTTTTTTTTTATACACCTTGTTCCTCCCTGTGAGGTATTTATATGCCTTAGTCATATCCCCTTCTTCTCTTCTCTTCTCTTCCAGGGAGTACATATTTTATTTGTTTTTTATTTTGTTAGTCCTTTTTCTCCTTCAGGAACTCTGCCAGTATGTATTTTTTCTGATGTCCCCCCGCACCGTCCTCCCTTGGTATGAGACCACCATCTCCCCTTATAACCCCACAACTTACCCTTCATGGCAGGGGGTTGGGGAATGCCTCAACCCACCAGACCGGATACAGCTTCAGGGAGATGTCTTTCTGGGGCAGCACTGCGGGGCACAATCATCATGCTTTCATGCGGCAGAGATCCCTGTTTTTCCACTTTCTCCCCTCGGGGATGGAGCATGCAATAACAACCACGGCAGCACTCCTCCGGGCATCTGCTTCATCCCCAACCACATCTGCAGTGTCTCCATGCTGTCCCCCAGCCTCTGCTAGGGGCCAGGTGTTCACCGACTGCTGGTACCCCCCTTCCCGGAGAAGGAGAGCAGTCCTTGGAACACTCGATCCTTCTCCGCCCCTGCCAACCCCCAGCAGCCCATGCTTGTTCCCAAACACGGGTCTCCGGCATGGCGCGAGGTGTGGCATCCAGTGCCTCAACCCTCAGCACCACCAGGATGGCTAAGGGAGTACATATTTAAGTCTTTCAGCCTGTCCTCATAGGTTTTGTGATGTAATACCTGCACCATCTTGGTTGTCCTCCTCTGAACAGCCTCCACCCTGTCTATGTCCTTACGAAGGTAAGGTCTCCAGAACTGGACACTGTACTCGAGGTGTGGCCTCACTAATGTCTTGTATAGTGGAACTTGCCAGGTTCTTTCTAATTTTCCATCGAGCGTAAGGCCACACCATTCCACCCAAACAGCACTGATAGATTTTCATGATTCTGTCTCCAGAGCTTTGGACAAAGGTTATCTTGTTGGTTATGTTTTTATCAACTTATCCAAAGCCTTTGATGTGATCAACCATTCATTGCTCTTAACATTAATAGAAAAACCATGGGAAAGTAGACAAGCTATCACTTGGCTTTCTTCTTATTTACATGGGAGAATGCAATCTGTGCTCTGGAATGGCTGTCTTTCCTCTTCTCTTTCTATTTCTACTGGGAATCCTCAAGGGTGCTATTCTCTTTAATCAGTCTAACTCTAGGCTAATGACACGGTTCTTTTCTGTGTTCTCAAGAATCATTGTTTTCTTTCCTCAACTCTTCAGGGTGATTGAGACAAAACTGTGAGCTGGTTTTCTAACAACCTTTTGCTTTAAACAGCAAAAAGACTCAAATATGCTGTCTGGGCCTCATTCTGCTGTGTCTCTTGTAAATTCTTCTTTCTCCATCACTTTAAACAATAACCCACTTGAACTTGTACGTAAATTTAAATATCTTGGTCTTACTTTTGATTCTTAACTTTTAAGCCCTATATTGACAAAACCATTACTAAAATCTGTCAATGTTTAGGTTGCTTAAAATGTGCCAGGCACTGCTTATTCAATACGGATCACAAAAGTATTATTGCTCAAGCCATGCTCTCTATATTAAACTACGGTGATACCATCTACCATCAAGTTAATGCCTCAACTCTTCTCTCGCTGAATACTATTTATTATCAATTGCTATGGTTTATTTTAAAGGCTAAATGGAATGAACACCATTGTACTCTTCTGTCTCAATTAAATTGGCTGTCCCCTTCTTCCAGGCACACTTTCCATTGGTTATCCCTCATTTATAAGACTGAATAAGCAGACCCCTGATCACCTATATGAAAGGCTTATAGTTCCCACCTACAATTACTGTTTCAGAGATGTATCTCAACACGGCCTTTGTTTACCCAAGTTTCAAACTCATTATGGGAAAGAATGCTTTTTCATGCTACTCCTCTTTCTCAGAACAATCTTTCTCCTCAGCTGAGAAATTCATCAACCCTTGGGATTTTTAAATATGGCCTGAATGAATGTTGCTGGAGGAACAATCCATCTGTAATTGTTGTAACTGATTATGTTCATGTCTATATACAGTATGTATTATGTTGTTTCCTAAACTGACTGGGGACATTCTGTAAATGAGACTTTTTCCTCATGGAACCTATCCTGTAATTTATACAACTTTTAATAATAATAACAGTTTTTATGTTGACCTTGTTCTGCCCATTAAGAAATCCACAGCTGTCCCGACAGAGCTCCGTTGAGGTTGCTCACTCCCCCTGTCTCACTCACTCATTCTGGTTCCCCTGGCGCTGCAGGCTGCCCTTTTGTATTGGGCTCCTGCCTCTGTTAGTGCCTTTTTCTGCCCACAAAGAAATTTGCAGCAGTTACAATAGAGCTCCGTTGAGCTCATTCACTTCCCCTCTCTCACTCGCTCAGTCTGTTTTTCCCAGTGCTGAAGGCTGCTATTTTGTACTGGGCTCCTGCCTTGCATTGGCACCTTGTTCTGCCCACTAAGAAATCCACAGCAGTCCCGACAAAGCTCCGTTGAGCTCACTTACTCCCCTTCTCTCACTCGCTCATTCTGTTTCTGCCGGCGCTGCAGGCTGCCCTGTTCTACTGGGCTCCTGCCTGCATTGCCGCCTTCTTCTGCCCACAAAGAAATTTGCAGCAGTTACAATAGAGCTCCGTTGAGCTCATTCACTTCCCCTCTCTCACTCGCTCATTCTGGTTTTCCCATCACTGCAGGCTGCCCTTTTGTACTAGGCCCCGCGTGCAATGCTGCCTTTTTCTGCCCACAAACAAATCTGCAGCAGTCCCAACAGAGCTCTGTTGAGCTCACTCACTCACTCCCCCTCCCTCGCTCGCTCGTTCTGTGTCACCCGCCACTGCAGGCTGCCCTTTTGCACTGGGCCCTTGCCTGCATCGGCGGCTTTTTCTGGCCAAAAAGAAATCTGAAGCAGTCTCGACACAGCTCCATTGAGCTTGCTCACTCCCCCTGTTTCACTCACTCATTCTGTTTCTGCCGGTGCTGCAAGCTGGCCTTTTGTACTGGGCTCCTGCCTGCATTGCTGCATCTTCTGCCCACAAAGAAATCCGCAGCAGTCACAATAGAGCTCCGTTGAGCTTGCTCACTACCGCTCTGTCGCTCGCTCGTTCTGTTTCTCTTGGCGCTCCAGGCTGCGCTTTTGTATGGGGCTCCTGGCTGCGTTGGCACCTTTGTCTGTCCACAAAGAATTCCGCAGCTGTCCTGACAGAGCTCCGTTAAGGTCACTCAGTCTTCCTCTCTCATGCACTCATTCTGTTTCTCCTGGTGCTGCAAGCTGCCCTTTTGTATGGGGCTCCTGCCTGCATTGGTGCCTTTTTCTGCCCACAAAGAAATCCACAACAGTCCTGATACAGCTCCATTGAGCTCATTCAGTCCCCCGTCTCACTCGCTCGTACTGTTTCTCCAACCGCTGCAGGCTGGCCTTTTGTACTGGGCCCCTGCCTGCATTGATGCCTTTTTCTGCCCACAAAGAAATCCGTAGCAGCCCTGACAGTGCTCCAGTGAGTTCGCTCACTCCCCCTCCCTCACTCGCTCTCTTGTTCTGTTTCTCCCAGTGCCGCAGGCTGCCCTTTTGTACTGGGCTCTTGCGTTGGGGCCTTTGTCTGCCCAAAACAAATCCGCAGCAGTCCTGACAGGGCTCAGTTAAGCTCGATCACACCCCCCTCTCACTCGGTCGATCTTAATTTGTCCCAAACACTGATTTCCCACAGCGACCGTGCTATTCTCCAGCAGGAGTGCATAAACATATTATAATAACCGGCTTCCCCTGTTTCCCATAGGGGAATCGTGGCATAGTTTGCCGTTATAAAGGAGTGTTTATAACGGCAAACACGTGCACGGTTTCCCTTGCTGTGCACATGCTCACACAGCAGCACCACCAGTCAAGACGGCTCAACGCTTCCATCTCTCTCAAAAAACACCACCAGAACAACTCAAGTGATAGTTTTTACTTTTTTCCTGATACAGTGAAAACCTCACAAAGCAGGAGAAAAATAAGAAAGTTTTAAAATATGCTGATACAAATCGGCACAGGACACGAGGCTAAAAAGGGAAACCCAGCAATTATATAAAATAAAAATTGGGTCAGGGTGTGTGTCAAACTCACTTTAAACACCTTTGTTGTGGATGTTACTAAACCCTCGGGCTTCCTCAGGGTTTATGTAGCATCCCACAACTCAGGTGTTTGTAAAATCTTGTTACACACCCCGACCCATACTTTATTCTCTGTTTAGCCAGGATGTGAAAAATGACAGCTGTACTGTTCATAAGGAGGTGTGAAAAAATGCCACTGTTGAAAATGTGGCATGAAAATATTATAAATTCGCGAAGTTAAGAGTGTGTGTGCAAACTGCGCAATGCACGCTCGTAACACAGTCATTTTATGGAGTATCATTACCAAATTTGGATTTTTTTCCACCAAATTTGCAACATAGGCTTTTTGAGAGTTCACCTCATGAACACTGGCACTGTCGTTTCATTAATCAGCCCCGAAAGGTGATTCCATGCAGTGACCACAAAATCACCTTTTGGGGCCAATTAACCCCATGACAGTTCCAGAATTCATGAGGAGGTGTCCCAAAAACCCCATGTTGAAAATGTGGTGCCAAAATTCCAAATAATGACTGAGATATGTATTAAAGTTGGAAATCCCCCATTTATTCCATTATACAGCTTACCGGCATTTCCTCAGTTCGCAGTCAGCTTTGAAGAGTGCAGACGTGTTCCCGTCCACCAAGATCGCTGCACCAAGCTCTGAAGGTGTATGGGGTGAGGGGTGGGAAGACAGGGTGCGCAGGCGGTGGGCGGGTTGCGGGTGGGGGCATGGAGACCACCGGGGACAGTTTTTACAGGGTTAACAAAAAAAAAGACATCACAGGACCGTTTTTTATTTATAGGCATGTGGCATGCTGGGGTGGCCTCAGCGTGCCAACAGAGTCTTTCTTTGGGGCAGCTGTAGCCAACGGGGATTGGGTACCCCCATTGGCATACAACAAAAGGGGATATTATGTCGACGGGATTGTGCACCCCGTCAGCAGACAATAAAAGCGGGGGGAGTTAAATAAACATTTGGGCACAGAAGTTGACAGGGATTGGGGCCCCCATCGGCAAATAAACATGGTTGGGGGTTATATTGTTTGTGAACATGATGGCAAGCCGTCCCCATGTTCACAAACAATATCACTGTTTCTAGATCCCGCCCTGCAATGACGGGTCACTCCCTCATTGCAGCAGATGGCTGACGCTGCAATGACGAGGCAGTGGCTAAATTTTCACCAGTTGGTGGCACGCTGGCTGAACTAGTGTCAGCAGCAGCGTGCCACGGCATTGGGGGATGCTGGACAAGCCTTTGCAGGCTCTGGGGGCATTGGCCACAACACTGCCGCGCCTCCACAACCTGCTTGTGGAGAAAGCTGCCGCAATATGTTTCTTGCGCACGCGCACAATCAACATAAAAAGACATTGAGGCAGTACAGAAGGCGCAAAACAGGGTCACCAAAACCATCAGGGGCTATGAGGAGAGACTGGAGGTCCTCAACACGTTCACATTGGAGAAAAGCACCCTGAATAAAAAGGAGACTAAGTGGACCAGGACTATTAATTAACTTAAGAACGTGTAACTAGGCAACATACACTGAGCCAAAGCTCATTTCCAGGTGCAACCTGAAGGAGGGGGGTTGCAGAGGAAGGCATAGGCAAAAGAAAACCATGGAAACATACAAAATACACAGGCGCAAGAGACAGCAAACATTTACTGCAGTGCAGAAACTAGGCATGGGTCTGTTTTGCAAGATATTTAATAATTACTAAACTGTGAAGTTGCTAAGAGACAATAACATGCATTAAAAGGAAGTGCTACATAATAAAGAATTAAGATAGCTATGTCAGTTAACACAGAGAAAGGGTGAGATAAGCAGAGAGGGGGAGAAATGAGCATTAACAAGTAAATGAAGAGAGAGGAAAGAAGGTTGAGTATTGGACAGGGAGAAGGAGCTTGCTCCAGAGATTAGGGGGATGGACAGGGAAGGCAAAGGAACCAGCAGAGGTTTTACAGCTGAGTATGAAGACAGTACAAATCCCAATGGAGCATAGGGAGCACAAGGTTGGGGCAGAGGGAAAGAGGACAGCAGAGAGGTAGGAGGGGAGGGAGGAAAATCAGACATTTGACAGAAAAGAGGAACTGTACAAGTGTCAACATGCTTCAAGGAAGGGTAGCGCAAGACTGAGGTAAAGAGAGCAGGGTTGAGCGCGTGATGGCATCCAGAGCAAAACAGCAAAAGGAGCTGAAGATCCACTCTAGCAAGCAAGGATCTGGGACAGTGCTGTGGATGCAGCTGCATAGTTAAACACTGTCAAGATGATCTCGAGGGTGATCTCAAGACCAATTAGCAAGCAACATTTGTTGCGCTCTAGTGTGCCAAGCTTGAGGCAGAGTTTTTATCAGTGTAGGTGGAGCAACTGAGTTGCTGGTTCAGCCACACACCAAGATAATTAAAGTGGGGATAGGGAACCTCTTCAAGTCAGGCACCATCAGTGTCCTAAAGACTGGGGCAGAGAGGAGCCTCACAATCACAAGCCTGTGTTTAGCACCACAAGTCACGGAAACAGTCTTTGTGGCATTAGGAGGAGCTGGTTTATGAGGAACCAGCACTGGACATTGGAAAAATGACTTTGAAATGAAGTTTCCAGCTCAGGGACCAAAGTTCTTGAGGTAAAAAGTACTGTCATCTGCATATGGATGCGTAAGGAAACACAGACTGAGAAAAGACTGTTAAAAAAAGATGAAGACGATTGGGAGAGACTAGGGCGTCATGTACCTGGACCAGCTAATGCCAATCTGAAAGGTAGGTGTGAAACCAACTGGTCGCAGGGTCAGAGAGTCCTGCACCCTGGAACTTATCTAGGAAGAAAGTGTGGGGCCACAGTATCAAAAGCCTTAACCAGGTAAATAACAAATGGTTATGGTACCTTGACTTGACCATGGTTCAATTTTTTTTTTTTGATATAGCTTTTTGGTCCCTGGCCGCCCACCTGCCAACTGGCGACGGGACACATATGCATTTTTGTAAATTTTCTCCTGACCCCCGAGGCCCTGGCACACGGCCGCGGAGGCA